>JAGXOD010000081.1:952500-2292500 GCA_020368025.1 Brachyhypopomus occidentalis | reverse complement strand
CACACGAACGCTGTTTTGAAAAACGCACCGTTTCTGGAGCTGCGTGTGTTTTCTGAATTTTTATAGCATCCACAAGTTTGCAGTGTTTTTCGAAAAAAAATGCCAATGTTGTCATGTTGATGGATATGTTTTCTGATTTTCCAGCCCTTTTTTTTAATTTGCAGCACATTTGAGTTTTCTTGGCCACTTTAGCGTTCCATTCATCCAGATGTGCCGACTGACCATGCTTCGCATTGGGCGTTTCTGGCCCTGGAAAGACACTGGCATAGCAAACATGGATCTAGGGTCACTGACAACCAGCCTACATTCAAACATCACTTTAGCGCTGTGGCCTGAAGATGCCCTCTTCTGAAGCAGCGTCCCCATTCCTCCCCATGCCCTCGCCGCTGCGCATTAATGCAGAAACCTGACATTCATTCTTTCATCAAAGTCCCATAAATCCAAACTGGAGGCAGTTACTCCATTTCTTGCGATGGTTAAGCTAGCCAGCCGAGGAAGTTACACTTAACCGGTGTGCGTATTTAAGCTTGCCTATGAACCGCTCAATGTGTTCTCTACTTTTCTATGGGAGAAACATGGGCCATATCCATCTAGTTTTAGATCTAGTGCACCATTACCGTAATGTGTAAAGGTGAGAGGAAAAGAACGGGTTTAAAAAGTCGTTACTAGAGCATCAGCTCTCATTTGCTTTGGCTTCCATATGGACCACATTCTAAGTGGAAGTGAGCGCATGTGTGTGGTCGTAGACGTGAAGGGAAGGCCTGTGTGTTTGGCCTGCCGGCTGGTGGCATAAGTACTGTAGCTCGGGCTTCGGGTTTGCTTTTCCTACCCTTGCAGCACACTGCTAGCACAACACTAGAATTAGTCTAGTTTATTGGCACAGCAGAAGGGATTTCATTGCATTGTTACCGTGACTGACTGTGGAGTGGAAATCATTGTGCTTGCTGCTGACTTTAAAGTGAATTTATTTATCCAGTAGATGTAAGGTTTTTACTTCCCTGCCACATTCAATGACATTGAAAAAAAATACAAATAAAAAACAAACACGTAACAAGAATATAATTACCTAATTTTTAACATTATGCAAAATGTCAACCGAATGTGTCAGCACAGGCCAGAAACTTTTTTCTTTGGCTTTGATGTCACACTGAAAATGCACGATTAATGGCAGCTTGAAATCCATACCACCATTACAACCATACTTCAGCTGAATGAAAACACAGACTCCAGTCCATCTATAAAATTTGAAATTAATTTAGCATAATAAGAGTAAAGAACTTTTGACTGCAAGCATCTGAACTGTGGAACAGGGCCTTCAGCCTCATTGTGTTTAATTTCTGTCTTGAATCGATAATGGAGTCTAACATCCTGCCTTTTCTATCAGTGGTTGCTTTCATTTCCTTTTCTGTGACCTAACTGCTACCTTATGGCTCGTGTTCACCAAGAAAAAGCTTTTTTAAGCAGTCATTCAAATTTATATGCAGTCATTCAAAATTGCTTTTTATGGAGTGACTACCTTTGCTTCAACAGGTTGGATGGTGTTCAGCCTCTAGAGGTCTCGTCACTAGTGATCATTAGATTAGATTATGCTTGTGGCCATGCAAAATTGGACTTTATATTTAAATTTTACTTCCCTTATAGTTCAATCCAGCATCCCGTTCATGCTCTGTGGATGGGATACCACTGACACGTGTCCTCCAAAAATTAGTTAGGACCATTCATGCAAAATTTGATGGGCTGTCCAAGGATTGAAGTCCTTACCATAGGGTCCAGTAAAAACGGAGCTAGGGGCCAGTGTATTCGGCCCATAAGCCTTTTGGAATGTCATTAAGCAAATACAAAATTCAGTGCTTCCATGCATTGGTACATTGGGTCTCCATCATTTCCATTTCGGAAAATGGGAAAAGTAGTGTGCATTGCCCTTCTGTGAGCTTCACAAACACATTTTATGACTTGACGGTTCTGCCTGCCGAGTGAGACGAAATGGGCGTGATAGTGAAAAGTTGTGTGTGTGTGTGTGCGTGTGTGTGTGTGTGTGTGTGTGTAAATAACTTTACTCACCAGGATCTCCATTGCGTCCTCTTCTTCCTCGTTTCCCCGGTGGGCCTATAAAGCAAAAGAACAAAGATTTTCTCAGTTCTCCCAGATTTAGTTACAGTAATACAATGCTTTCAAATTTGACTTTTGTTAAATGTCTAAATGTTTAAAAACCACCCAAAGAGGACTGCTCAGACAGAGGCTTCGTCTAAATATTGTCCCTGGAAACTTTGAGATTCTGTGGGCTATCCTGAGGTTCATTAAGATTTTAAAGGTCAGAAGCAGAAATAAGAAGACAGCACTGTCTGCGTTTGAAAAACTTCGCACACTCTAATTCTAGTTCTCCAATTCTTTCACTGTAATATTTTTCAGCATGGGTGCATTTGTTCCTGATCTGGTTTAAAAATAGTCATTTTCAGTTTGCTCCTCACAAGCCTTACATGAGTGGTGCCTGTCACTCGCTCATGCTCAACTGGAAGAATGAAGTAATTACACGGCCTGTTAAGTTTAGCATGCTGGGACAGAGAGTGAAAGAAGAAGTGAAGGTTGTAGGTATTGTCCACAGGGGCCCTGTTTGAACTTAAGAGCTGTACCTAAACTTGAGCACCTCAGAGGAACGTAAAAGAAAATGTCAATGAGTTTGTTACATCAGTTTAGCTATTAATATTTCACAGTAATATGTTAAAGAACATTTACATTTTAAAAAGTCATGACAGACACATGACATTTACTTTCAGTATCATAGTAATACAGCTCTCCTTGTTAATGATTTATTGACTTGTTTTTATGATGTAATTTGAAAATTTAGTACCAAATCAAGGGAACTATTCTTGCAAATCTATTCTATGCAAATCTACATTCTCTTGTACAAAAATACATATTACAACCTAATTTCTTCAATCTTACAGAAACAGTACAGACTCAGGTCTTGACAAAGCTGGCCTGCCTTCACATACACAATAGTGTTTTTAGCATGACAAAAAGACACCTTATTACAGGAGCTAAGCATTAGGTGCTTAAATAGAAATGATCATGCCCAGCACCAGATGTCAACTCTGCTCTTAATGTGTCATGATGTCATGTTCTAAATAACAAATTGCCTTTGTTTGTTCTCTCCTTAGTTCTGTTGCCTTTCCTTGGCAAGACTCATAACTCCTAACTCATAACAGGGGAAGTCATGGTCTGGTGGTTAGGGAACTGGTCTTGTGACAGAAGGGTCATGGATTCGATTCCCAGGTCCGAGGCCATGACTGAAGTGCCCTTGAGCAAGGCACTTAACCCCTACTGCTCCACAGCCCCCTAGTGATCACTAGTGTGTGCGTGTGTGTGTGTGTGTGTGTGTGTGTGTGTGTGTGCGTTCTCACTGCACAGATGGGTAAATGTCGAGGACAAATTTCGATTGGGGTGAAAATCACAAATATGGCAAATTAACCTAATAACTGTAATAGAAAAGCTTGTTGGCCTAGTCAGTTCAAAATGCAATATTACAAAGGTAATAACTAATTCATTTACTATACCCTGCTCCTATAATGTATAAAGTCATTTATCATTTTGTGTTACTATCATTTTGTGTTAGTATGGAGAGGTGGAAAGGATCATTTTCTCAGCAAACAGGATTCTGGTTTTCCCATTTGATTCTGAATCTTACCAGTAACCAAACCAATAATAGGAAAAAGTGAGAAATGTTTCTCTTCCGTGCTTTTTAAAGTAACGTTGAGTGATTTTCTAACCCAACAGCCAATGTCCATCAACCAAGAAAGCAATTTCCGAGAAACATTTACCCCGAACAGTGAAACTGGTTAACTTTGTGGCAGTTGGTCTCGTAAATAGTCTCTTGGGAAATGGAAACACTGAATTACAGTGGGCTCATTGTTCTTGGGACCTCTTTGTTGTGGGGACTTCAACACTTTTGGGAGCATTGTCCATGTTACTCTTTTACAATGAGAATGAGACTTGTCTTCTCCTTAATTGAAGTGTACAGCTTTCATTGATATCTTTATTTGAATTACCCATTTGAAGATTAATACAAAAACTCACTGTTTAATACTGTTACTTCTTTGTTACTTGTTTAATACAGACTTTAGTTTTAGTGGCTTTGACATTCTGGCAAATCGACTGATGTGAGATTCGTTACAGCAGTATTTTGACAGCCATAACAGAGCTGCTATACTGACACCTTCCAAGTCCATCTATGTTTTCTGAGGTCTGTAACATGCTACCAATTAAAATATACATGAAAACATATACAATAAACTATATTGCCAAAAGTATTCGCTCACCTTCCTTGACTCACATATGATCTTAAGTTGACATCTCATTCCTAATCCATAGGGTTCAATATGATGTTGGTCCACCCTTTGCAGCTAGAACAGCTTCAACTCTTCTGGGAAGGTTGTCCACAAGGTTTAGGAGTGTGTTTATGGGGATTTTTGACCATTCTTCCAGAAGCACATTTGTGAAGTCACATACTGATGTTGGATGAGAAGGCCTGGCTCTCAGTCTCCGCTCTAATTCATCCCAAAGGTGTTCTATCGAGTAGAGGTCAGGACTCTGTGCAGGCCAGTCAAGTTCATCCACACCAGACTCTGCCATCCATGTATATATGGACCTTGCTTTGTGCACTGGTGCACAATCATGTTGGAAGAGGAAGAGGCCAGCTCCAAACTGTTCCCACAAAGTTGGGAGCATGGAATTGTCCAAAATGTCTTGGTATGCTGAAGCATTCAGAGCCCCTTTCACTGGAACTAAGGGTCCAAGCCCAGCTCCAGAAAAACAACCCCACACCATAATCCCCCCTCCACCAAACTGTACACTTGGCACAATGCAGTCAGACAAGTACCATTCTCCTGGTAACCACCAAACACAGACTTGTCCATCAGATTGCCAGATGGAGAAGTGCGATTCATCACTCCAGAGAACGCACCTCCACTGCTCTAGAGTCCAGTGGCGGCATGCTTTACACCACTGCATCTGACGCTTTGCATTGCACTTGGTGATGTATGGCTTGGATGCAGCTGCTCGACCATGGAAACCCATTCCATGAAGCTCTCTGCACACTGTTCTTGAGCTAATCTTAAGGCCACATGAAGTTTGGATGTCTGTAGTGGTGGACCTCTGTGGCATCCCATCACAGTTCCACTCTGGAATTCACTGAGCTCCTGAGAGCGACACATTCTTTCACAAATGTTTGTAAAAACAGTCTGCATGCCTATGTGCTTAATTTTATACACCTGTGGCCATGGAAGTGATTAGAACACCTGATTCTGATCATTTGGATGGGTGAGCGAATACTTTTGGCAATATGGTATATGTGAAAACAATTCTTTACATTTTTTCTGATAACGAGATTAACTAAAATAATATATTTTTGGAAATTTTCAGAAGGTTTAACATTGATTCCATATTAAAAAAATCATATAACTCAAATCCTACATCTCTGATATACTGTATACTCCTCTGATATACTGTATACTCCTCTGATATACTGTATACTCCTCTGATATACTGTCAACACCTATGGCATACCGTACACGCCTCTGACATACTGTACAGTATACACATCTAATATATTGCAAACACCTCTGATATACTGTATACACCCATGATATACTGTGTACATGTCTGACATACTGTCTACACCTCTGATATACTGTACAAACCTCTGACAAACACTCTGAGCCATCAACAAAGTCTCTATCCCCATGCACTGCCCTAGTACCATACATGTAGTGATACTGTAGAGTGGTATTGTATAAAAATTGTGTGCATTCCCAGAGACTTGGAACAAACATTTGGCCTGTCTTGCTTCATTCTTTTACCTCGGATAATTATGTCCTTTTCCATATCTGAACCAGCTGTAGGCTGACTGAACTGTTTACAAAATATTCACATTAATGCATAATTTTGCATAGCTGGAAAGGAATGCCTGTCAACAGCTTCAGACTTTAAATGAAAAACCACAGGTAGACTTTAGACATTTTTGTAAGTTGATGAAGAAGACTAATGTGTTGTGCACCGATATCATAACTGTTTTATAGTACAGTGCTTCTCAGTGAACAGTTGTCTAGCCAACCAAAGGCTGTAACAATTGTTACAGTTGCCGCAATTGTTCTCAGGGTTGTGTCCCTTACAATCACGACATCGGGGCACCTCTGACTCAACTCTCCATGTTGTGAACAATGAGCTTTTATTCCCATGTCGTGTATTTTACACTTTAGCTCCACAGACTTTTAATATTGGAGTCACTATAAAATCTTATTCAACTTCATCGAATGACCTCTTGGCAAAACATCTTGCCAAATCTGTTCACAATGACAGTTATATTTCTTGACGTATTTCTCATAACGTCAAGGTCCACATTTTTTTTCTTTGGAATGTCAGATTATAAGATACATTAAACAAAATACATTTTGACTTTACAAGGAATCATGAATACCAACATTTGCATTTTATCTCGATGGATGAACTAAAGCTCAGCTTAGATGATAAATAGTGTCCAGACCATTTATACATCTGGCATGACTGTAGACTACACATAGACAAGGGGAGGACTTCCAGATTCTAGATAAATGGGGTGGTGGAGGAGCATTACAAATAAATATGAGGAAAAGTACCCACTCAAGCGCCATACGCCTAATTGCCAACTATTTACCGCAAGGTCTTGAAGAAATGCAATTGTTCATTTGTAAGTCACGAAGACAGTCAACTGTCACTGCACATTTATCTTCCTCCATGACACAACACACACAAAACAATGTACAGTGTGATTAGGCATTTTGAAAATATCAGGAAAATAGACACAATTTAACCACTGTTCCCCACCTGGGGAAAAGTACAGAAGAACCAACCACTCTCCACCAAATAAAGAGTAAAAAAAAACCTGTGCGGCCTCTTATATGAGACTTGGTAATTAAGGTAGAATACACCTTCGAAAAACGTCCCAACCAAACTCTACCCACGACGGAGGTGTCCATGGAAGGTGAGGCCATTTCTCAGAGGTCATCATAAGAAACATCTGAGGCTTCTCGAGCCCCTGTAATTCGTTCACTGTGCGCCTGACAGAAATACGGCGTCACTTCATTTTGATTCCTTGATTGCCATTTGCTTCAACCTTAATTAGTCAAATCATGTATGTTACAGACTGTTCAGAACTAACTAAGCCTTGTGTGGATTTAAGGATTATTTTGCATAGAAGATGTCTGGCAATGAAGTCTGCAGCGGTATAGTTTTTTTTTAATGAATGAATGAATGAATGAATGTGGGAAACTAAATCTAACTGGTGTGTACTGTGAGGCCAGTGCGTGCGAGAGTGTTATTAAAGCTGTCCAGGGAAACCTACAGAAGAATGTGAAATCCTGAAAGGAGAATGTGTCTGCATGTATGCTTTGTAGGTGTGTCTGCTGGTGCATCCAATAAATACACAGAGATGACTCACTGGAACCAGTGAACCCACACACAGAAAACATTTTTATGAATGACATCGATTCACTTTCCTTCTACTATGTTTGGATCTGAAACTTCAGGAGACAGGCCCTTACTGAATAGCCTTTTTGTTTCTATATTTAATAAATGTATTGTTATGGTTAGATTGACTCATTGTTTATACTCATCGTTGAGCCAGCTGTGATTGGTGGACTGAAGAATTGTGTGTCCACTTACATGTGATAGACCTTGTGGCAAATTACTGTGCTTGTGTGATTGCTGCTGCAGCTGATGAACAGTCTTGTATAAGAGCGAAAAGGTGTTAGTCTTATGTTTTCAAAAGCAAAGTATTCAGTGCACAATAGATGAGGACGGAGAAATTTGTCAAAAAATAAGATTACGTTATTGCTTTGAGTTCTTTTGTTGACGATGTTCATCTCCGGGGCAGATCAGTTTCATAAACTATCATTAAAATGACGTCCATTTTATGTTTGCAGTCAAGCAGAGATCATCTGCGTTTGGTTTTGCCCTGAATCCTGTCTTTATTAAGTAACATTAAATAGTCATGAAACCATAACTCAATCAAAACAATCCAAAGTCACATGGGCCAGAATCCCTGAGTGAGTGCATGTGTGTGTGTGTTTATGTGTGAGTGCATGTGTGAGTGTGTGTATTCACTGTCAGTCTCTAATATTATGCGCTGCTACTTAGACTGATGGATTGTAAATGTGCAAGTGCCTCTCAGTGGAGCAGAAGTTTAACTCTGTGGGATTCTGTTTCCTTGCTATTTTTTGGTTAACCAGTAGATAATTTTTTTCTGATAACTTTCCGGTACAACATCCATCATTTCAGCCCAATTAACATTAAATAAAAGATTATATTAGGTATTAAAAATGCATTGTGGCTTTGGAAATGAAGTAGAGGGTAAGATCCCCAGTCAATTACTATACTACACTAGCTAGATATGAAAAGCAAATGTTTTGTTAATTTTTTTTTTTATCTCATTACTGGTATTTCCCATTGAAAGCACATCCATGAAGCACATTCCTATCTGTATGGGAAAAAAGTCCATATTAAATTGTGTCATTCATCTGAATCACTCATCAAATAACACCACCTCTTTCTGGCACAGGCGCCAGTGTCGTTACGCAAGGAAGCTGCAACTATGAGGAGGCCTTTCGTCACCTTTGGAGATCCGTGTGTTTCTCCTTTGGCAGAGACGAGGGCTTGGATATTTGAAACCCACCCTGCAAGTGTCATTATCGTCCCTACAGGGCCCACCGCGGTCCAACTGGAAGCACAGCGCTCAGCGCTGATGAAGGTCAGAAGGAAGCTGATCGATGGCCAAGCTGTTCCCTCACTGCCTATGTCAAATTGGCTGGAGCGAATAGCTTCAATGCCACTTCCTTTTAGGTGGACCTCTTACTTGTCTGGAAGGTGTGGATGAAGCTACGTTACTGAGCACAGAACAGTGATGCTACTCCATGTTACTAAGCACAGAACAGTGATGCTACTCCATGTTACTGAGCACAGAACAGTGATGCTACTCCACGTTACTGAGGACAGAACAGTGATGCTACTCCACGTTACTGAGGACAGAACAGTGATGCTACTCCACGTTACTGAGCACAGAACAGTGATGCTACTCCACGTTACTGAGCACAGACCAGTGATGCTACTCCAGTGATGTGCTGCACTTGCTGATATTAACTACAGTCTAAGTTTAGTCAATCGAATGATTTAGATGCACTAAAGCTTAAAACCATGAATCCTCTTGTTCCTCAAATTGCACTTACTCTTGTTAAAGGACATCATGTACACCACCCACACCACCCACCCCACGACTAACACTACTCCCCCAGAGACCCAGCTGCTAACCTGATGTCTGAAATGAACAGACAGACAATTAGCCAGACAGATGGCCAAAGAGTGACCATAGCAGAGAAGCTCTCTAGAGCTCCTGGTGGCTGCTGTCTCCTGCTTGATGAATCAACAGCTGGTGAGTATTCCACTGGGGATGCTATTTGTAAGCTGACGGGGGTTGTGTTTGGGTGTACGGTGAGCCGAACGAATTTGTCTACCAGTCTGGCGTGCGCAGCCTTGAGGTAGTGCTCAAGGGAAAGGAGAAGACACTCAGGCTGAGAAACAGCTGTTGGAATAGTTTTTGCACTGAGTGGAATTGTCACCAAGCACATCAAATGGGACAGACTGGTGGGATCAAGTGATGCTGAGCCAAATGTGTTTTACTATGTGTGATTGAAGTGCTGTTGGCGCCATGGTATCAGGTGGCCATGTTGGATGATTGTGGCTATACTATATCTGAGACATAACATAGGCATGCTGAGACATTTGGCTGACCTCACATCTCCTGTGTAACTGTATGTAGGTGCCCAAGGACACGTTAGGCATGTGTTTATTGCTTGTGGACACTAAGCAAAGATGCTAACTGTCACACATTGCTACGTCCTAATATGCATGCACACATGTGCATTGTAAGACCACCCTCAGAACGATGGAGAAATTAATCAAACAATTGTCATTTATTCTGCTTATTCTATTCTTGTAATATCAAGCATTGAATATACTTTGAAAGGTTACAATTATCATAAAGCATCCGAATATGGGGTATTTCACTCTATGCCAGGGCCTGATGACATATCAGTGCATCACTGCTTTGGTCAATTTCTGTTCCAGCTGACCCCTGTTTAGGCTGGTTATCAAGAGTCTGGCCTGGCTGGAACTGACCAATGGCTGACACACCAGTCATCTACATGGCATCGAATTACACAGTACATATCAAATTCCCTGGATAGAGTCAAAGACAAAAAAAAAGTTAGTACACAGAGGATGAAGAATTGTGCCGAGTTGAAATTCGTCTGTTACTGGAAATAAACACACTAATTACCAAATGCACCAAATGGCTTGGAACTAAAGAATGGCACTTGTAAAATATAGCTTATGAATGAAAATGGAGTCAGATGGTCTCGGAACGTCATTGCAAACAGTGTTTCTTGAAAATCCTCATCAGACTGTGGTAAACATACTCCGTCCGTTCTCAGACATTAACCAACAAGGGGATCAAAGCAATGGCGTGCTGAACAATCAGTGTTGCACGAATGCCAGCCATCAAAGCCCGTGTCAGACGTGACTGACGTCTTGACATAATAGCCCCGTATGCTCAACCAGCTGAGAGCTAATTCGGTTGCCAGGGCCCAGCTGATGCATGGCATTCATGCTTCATTCTCCAAGCCTTCATCATGGGGAGGGTGCAGCCCACGGTAGGTAATTAGCACAAACAGCATGCAAGTTAGCAAAACTTCACCCTCATATGGCTCTGTGCAATGAGCAGGACAAAGCAGGATGTGCTCAGACCGTACACCCAGAAGGTCTCCACTGACCCCAGCGATATCTGCGGCTTAATTTGTGTGAGAAAGCTGTGGTTAACGAGTCGGATGCATCGGCCTACTCCTGTAACAGCGACGACGGGGCATCAAACAGCAAACTGTGCGAACCCGTTCCTCGAGTCGTCAGAGGCGATGTTTTGTTCGACCGGGCACGCACAAGCGGAGGCTGTTTAATGCATTGAAATCGTTTCATGAGCTTCGCCCACATGAAAGGTCGACGGCGTCCATGGTCGCCCGGCCCGCCTCGCTCGTCTGAAGCTCGTAGGAATTCTGGTGAATGCTGAAAGGCCGCAGTGTCTGGGGCTCGCGAAGGCCCGCGAGTGGAAATGCAAATAGCGCTCCGCCGTCGCATCGCAGTCTCGCGCTCGCCGACGGCCGGCCAGGCCTCCGTTTATTTTCCCCCTCCTCTCGGAAACCCCACAGGTAGCGTTGAGACCAGTTGCTTGACCCTCGTGTGTATGGCCCTTGTATCTAGTATCAGCCCACTTCTGCACACCTGTGTGTTGACTTTCGGGAGCGCTCTTAGCAGCGTCCAGTACACTAGTCTCTCCACAATTCAGACTCTCCAGAGGAGTCTCATGAGATCATTAGAGAGAAATATTTTAGGGGAAAAAAATCCTCTCTGGCATACATTAGGAAGCAGGAAAAAAGGAAGTTGGCCTAACAACTGGAGTATGAACAGGCTCCTTGTTTTTCTAACCTCTGAGGGCTTTTCACCCCTAAAGCTTACAATAATAGCAGAACTTTTGCCAGTCATCAGTTGCCCTACATGAGGGCAGTTTGTGAAAGAGCAATCATATAGTAATTAGGCTTCCTGGAGTCCTTCCCTAAGGTAATCACTGAAATGATCAGTAGACACATTTATTGAACAGCAGCCATTAGTCAGCAGAGACACAGCACATGGCCTCACCAGCCATATGTCGCTTTTACTCCCTAAATATCAGCTCAGACTAACTGAGGAAAATAAGACGAAATAAGGAAAAATAAGATTCCACCTTAATATCAGATACTCTAAATCTGATTGACCAATGGAGGAGCACCATTCAGTTAACTCAAAGCATTAACCAATAACCAGTAGTCACTGTATCTATGTGACTCAAAAAGATGAACTGTAAAATACCTCAGTTTGGTCCTGGGGCTGCAGGGATTTCACACAATGTCTGGAAACTTGACATGTCGAATAATTTACAAGAAATCTATGCTCCGTTATAAAACGGAGCGTAAATGTCCCTGTCTTGTCATATTTAAGCCTCGCAATGAGGGAGTGAAGCACAATTGTTTTTGCAACTCCATGTTTAAAGGGGGAGGAACGGGGCCATCGTTAGAGTTTGGCAGAGGACCCACGGTTGCCTCAAGTATTCCTACTGGTGAGTCAGTCCCACCATAGCCAAGGTCAAAACAAGAAGTGGAGGTCTCCATTTCCCAAGCGTCTCTTGCTATTCCAGTATGTCAGGTTCTTTACCATGAATGGCATTTCTTGCGTAAATTAAAAGTGAGGAGTTTCTAAGCACAGGCTTCTTATAACGATCCACACTTTCCCCAGTTGTGCAGCATGAAAGAAAAGGTTGTGGAATGTCGAGATGGCTAATGAGAGTTCAAAAGGAAGCTTAATCAGGCAAAACTAAAGTTGGTGTTTAATTGCTTTTTGTTCTCAACGCAAATCCCACCGATTATCAGTGCTGTAGTGTATTAAAGTCTTAAATGCCTCCATAATGACACATTGTACTCCTTATTACAGCATGCATTACATAAGCACTTGTCACAAGACTGTGTATGTGGTCAGCAGATGAAAGGCAATGCAGTGTGTGGCAGTATATTTAAAGAGGAGTGAAGTTATCTGGAGACCACATGCAAGAACTCATTGGGCAAACTTTCTGGTGAACGACTCCAGACTCCAGGTGTGGGTGTGTCTGTTCCACCAAAGCACACAAGAAAAGAAAAGATTTACTTGAGTGAATTGCCAGTATTAGTTCCATGTGGCTTGCTTGGTTTATCTAGCACCGTACACACTGGTGGTGTTTCAACTACTCTAAATTCTAACATTTGTTGAATTAAACACATTTGATCGAATCTAGTTCAGTCATGCTTCAATCCCTCTTTCAATGTTCTGCGAATTGAAACCTTTCAGTCTTTTTCTCAAGTACTTTCTTCTTTTTCTTATTTCACAATGAATGTGTCACAGCCATTTCTCAATTACCACTTAAAACTTCATCCGCAGTTCAAAACATAAATGCTGTCAAATTCGGTAGACAAGTCTGGATTTTTCTTGAAATCATGAGTTAAAGACTTTGTAAGAATAGGAAAATGTTTAAAAAAAACAATGACAAGGTCTGTGTGTTTAAGATTAGGCCATAATTTGTCTTGTTAAACCCTAAAACATTTCCATGCTTAAAATGTTTAGTAACTTCAAAATGCAGCATAAAGTTAAACAAAGAAGTGGGCTTTGGGTTACACAGATGTTGACATAGCTGTCTCTAAAAAACAAATATTCATTAAATCAAGCCATGTTTGCCTCGAGCCATCACCATGAGCTACATTGCCTGAGGGTTTATTCTTTTTTTACATTTCTTCCAAGTCACTTTTAAATATGATCAGTGGTCTAGAAGCAGACGCCTAAAATGGCAAATGATTTACATTTAAATGTACATTTACAGCAATTGGCAGACGCCCTTGTCCAGAGCAACATACAGGAGTGTTTTGTAATCTCTCATTCCAAGACGGTGTTCTGCGTTCAGATGTTGCTTGATCCTGATCTGATTGCACTTTATAAGGGCAAAAGCCCTTTTTGCTAAATATGGTCAGGCATAAGGCATAGTGCAGCTTATTCAAACCTTAATTTCAGATATGCATAGATGAATGAATGTGTTTCCAGCGATCTCACACACACCGAACGCTGTGATCCCACAGTCTGGGAACTGCAAAGCAGCAGTGGCCACGGCGACACAACGGCACGTGTGTCTCTCGGCCGTTCTTACAGCGCACACTGCCGCTCTGCTTCTAGTGCCGTGTGTGTTTTAGGGGGTGGAGAAGGGGAGTGAGACGCCGGGGGGGAGGGGGGTTCCCTGAGAAGCATCAGGAAGACTGAGGGAGTGGAGAATCAGAATCGGAGTCAGAATCAGGAGGAAACGGAATGTGTCCTGACCGCTTGCTGTCAGAAGCCTCTGCTCAGAAAGTCCCTTAACGAGTCCCTTTGAACCTTGCCGCACCACTCTTTTACAACCCTGCTACAATGGTCCAGGAACAGTGGTTTGCGCATAACCTTTGATTAAATAGGAAGTCCTGGCTAACAAGTGGCCTTCAGAGAGTGAAGCCAAACTTTAGCTTAGAGCCCCCCGCCCCTGTCCACATAATAAAAACCCCTCGTGTACAGTCCGTCTTGTTGCCACGGTTTTAGCTTGTTAAAGGGTCTTTAAAAACCAGTTTAAAAATCAATCATCAGAAGGTAAAACGGGTAAAAAAAACGGCTGATTGTTCTGAAACACCGTAAGTAAATGGAATTAGAATGGCCAGATAATGTATGTCAGTGTACTTAGTAGACGACTGTGGTCAATTGTGGCTATCAGTTGCTGTCTGGGTTATGATTCTCCACAATCCTGATGAATGTAACATATGTGTGCACTGCTTTCTCTCCCAATGTGCACTGACTGTGAACTGTGAACTAAGACTATTTAGTTCTCTTTTATTTCGCTTTTATTTCTCTTTCACATTGACTGCAACCTGCCAGCTTGCAAACTGAACCACACCTATGCCTCGACATAAACATCCACTGGTAATTCTATAAGAAAGGAGTGGCTGGTTATTTGTAGTATGTGCTCATCCACTACCCATTATAGCATGGGCGCAGCGCCAGGGAACATAAACACTATACATCATCCAACAGCCTACCGCTTAGGCCAGCCATGCACGGGACACTGGGGCACCGGTGTGTTGCGTTTCGTATTGCACAGTCATTGTCTACTGAAGAAGGAAACCGGGTGAGCTCATGGTTCAGCTGGGAGGGGGAGCCAGGTTCGCGAGGCAGGGAATAAACAGGGCGGGGAGGGGGCAAGCCAGACTCCTCCCACAAGAGGCCATCCATTCAGGCCAGACTCCTCACACAAGAGGCCATCCATTCAGGCCAGACTCCTCACACAAGAGGCCATCCATTCAGGCCAGACTCCTCACACAAGAGGCCATCCATTCAGGCCAGACTCCTCCCACAAGAGGCCATCCATTCAGGCCAGACTCCTCCCACAAGAGGCCATCCATTCGGGCCAGACTCATCCCACAAGAGGCCATCCATTCAGGCCAGACTCCTCCCACAAGAGGTCATCCATTGAGGCCAGACTTCTCCCACAAGAGGCCATCCATTCAGGCCAGACTCCTCCCACAAGAGGTCATCCATTCAGGCCAGACTCCTCCCACAAGAGGCCATCCTAACTCTAGATTTCCTGACTGATGGCAGCCCCTACAAAGGCTACATCCACACCAGGGTTAGGCTTAGGGTACTCACACCAGGCCTTAGTGGCTTACATAGGCAAATGGCATGTGACACTTGGATAATTGGCTACTTGGATAATTATGTATTATCCATTTCATTAGGAACTATAAAAAGGTGCTGTAAGTAATGCAAGCTAAATACGTCATTGCTGTGGGTACTTTTAGATTGTATCATAAGTCGGGCTGGCAAAGCTGATGTGAATACGTCACTGTATAAAACACCATCAGCTCAATGTGCATATGGATATACTTCTGCCAAAATGTTTTTCTTCCTCATTTGATCAATGTTAGGAGACAACATAAGACGTCTTGCCTATTGGTAGAACATTAGTCCATGGCTGGGTTTGCCAAAATCATATTACAACATAGATCAGCCTTAAATGGTAGAGCAGGATTACACTGAACTATCTTTCTCTCATTTAAGATGATCTTAACACTACAGTGATTTTGAGAAACAGGGCCCAGGTTTGTTTTGTTCATAACAGTTTGAGTCTTTTCAGCCTAAGGCAATCCAGATAGGTGGCAACTTTCATTGGATGGAATTGGGCGGGTTTTATTTACATTTACATTTACGGCATTTAGCAGACGCCCTTATCCAGAGCGACTTACAAAAAGTGCTTCATTGTTTTACTCAGAAAACAATTTTGGATGTTTGGTGTTTGGATGTTTATTAACACACCCTTTAGCTTTAAGGAAAGTTTCTGTTAACTCACAAACTGGGGGTGGCATGTTCTGCCTGGGTTAAATCACCACTGCTTAACAACATTAAGGCCTGAAAGATTAAAAAACATGAGCTCCTTGGAAAGCATATGTTACCTCCCTCTATCCTAGGCTAATATCTGCCAGGAAGTGTTGACACGAAATGCATTCTCTAAATCTGGAGCTCCTTTAAGGAGGATCTGTCCACACATTTCCCATGCTATTTCTTTCTTTAACATTTCACTTTTGACTACAGCATTGCATTTGCCAACCATAACAGGCAGAGAAAATTATGGTTGATCACCTGCGAAATGCTGTCATTCTACCCAACACTTAAGAGTCTAGGCAACAATGGAGATGGGAAATATTTTTCAAGGGGTGACAGGTGTCTCCCTGAGTTTCTAGCACTTGTTCACAGGGGGTCTGGGTGTTTCAGACAAGCCCATAGCTGTTTTGACTGCACTGTTCACAGTAAGCCATGTGTACCATCCGTAGGTGTTGAAAACTGGAAGTTTAAGCCTACTGGGCCTGTATACCCAGACAGGAAACTGGTGTTTGGATGTTTATTTAATGGTGAGGCCCAGTCACAAAACCACAGGAACAAAATCCTGTTGCTTCCAGTGTCATTTAGAAAGTTCCAGAACTTATTGCAAGTGCTGAACTGATAAATGTCAGGCTTTGTTTTTTCTTGAGCAATTTCCTGACCAAGCTTTGTAAATTCATTTTGTACAAGGGTTAAATGCTGCATAGATCAATAGTCATCTTTTATCTTCAAAACAACTTCCTCTCAATATATTTTTGATTCAGATGATTGCAGTAGCAGGAATCACACACATTTGCTTCAGCGCCCCGATCTACACACCCACTTATCCACAAATCTTCATGTTCACTTTTCATCGCTTCTCAAAACTCCGCATAGCCGGAGTCTGTTACCAGCAGGTTTCTACTTCCCTTTAAGTTTCAAGATGGCTGCATAGCAGTGAAACTTTAATCTCAGTGCTTTGATTCTTGAAGCAAGAACAATTCTCCCTAAGAGTCCGCCCATGAGGCACTTAGAAATGCACTAATTAAGCAGGGGTGAAGTGTTCTACAATTAAAGCCATTTCTCTTAAATCCTAATTAATCCTGTCTCTCTCCCCAAGTCCTCATTACCTTGTTGTTTCATGAGTGTGCTGATGACTCTCAACTAAAAATGCTTTAAGTGTGGTTAATAAATTAATCACACGGTTTGCGTGATTGTAGGATGGAGAGTACGATGGTCTTTAAAATGAGACGCTGTAGCCCAGTGCTCTTTCAAACAAATGAATGAGTTGTCGTGGAGACGGCCTCGCACATACATCGCCTAGTTGGTGCACTCAACCTCATGCTCAAAAAGCGTTTATTTAAAAATTAGAAATCAAAAATTCTATTTAATAGCATATTGCAATTTCACAGAGCTACCGTGAAGTCTCTAAAAGTCATGGCCTATGGAAATATGATGGCATTAATCACCATACTATGCATGGTCAAACCATTAATTTTCTGTTGTATGTGGCATACTTCAAAACCTGATCCAAAACATCCTTAATGAACCCAAATAAAAGGAAATGGTCTGTCTCCTCTGAAATGATGACTGGACTCACAGTACAGTAAGATACATTGTTGTCTTTGATCAAAGCCATGCACATGTTTTCCATTAACTCTCTGATTGTAATATTTTGATATATATGTTTAAAAAGAACTCTATTTTTCCAAAGGGCAAAATCAAAATTGGACAAGAGTGCCCGGCCCTTAGCTAACCATGCCAGAAGTAAATGCTTGTTGCTCTACTCTTACTGTAAGAGATGAGAAAGTTAAAGGAGTCCATCAATATTCTGGCCAAAACAAAGTCGACTCAGGAATCAAACAGGAGGAACTTTGAGAAGCAAAATCATTATCACCCTGCCAGCAACTCCAGAACTGTTGTTGGGTAAACAAGCTATGTTCAAAGGATCGTGGACTTCTTCCATGGACACTTCGGCTTTGGAGCCAGAGAGGGAACATGGAGAAGGTAGAAGCCCCACAGGGTGAAGGGACTACAGATGAGGCAGAGCAGATATGGATGTAGTGAGGGTGACAGGTATTGGACCACATTGAGGGAGAAAAACAAGTTCTCTGGACCCTCTTAAGCTTCTCATTCTTGTCATTTCCATCACAGGCAGCCAAGTCACACATCGACTTTCAATTTGCCAATTGCGTCTTCCTGCGCCTTGCTCTGCTCGCGAGGAGCTATTCCCATGTTTTCTTTTCCAACCCTCCCACCACTGACTCCCGCCTGGCTCGGCAAGTTGAGGAATCAATCTCAACCCTTCACTGTTCCGGCACGTTCTGGACTAAGAGGAGCTCCTGAGCACTGGACCCCTAAAATCCACAGCCGTGGGTGGATTCCCTCTACTTAAATGAAAAAAAAGAGAGAGAAACTAAGAAAGGTCACAGATGTAATATATAAAGAGGCTAAGCTTTCACGTACATGCTTTATCCAGTCTAATATACTACTGTCATTGCTTTGTTGTAGTTTCTACAACGTTCTTAGGTTCAGTGGAGGAAAGACCACTGAAAGGCTTTGCAAAAGTGTACAAATGGCACTAGAAGCTTTTTCCTTTGCTGCTTGTAAGAATAAGTCTTTTTTTTTTTGTTCCAGAGTTCACTGTTGTCAATATCTTTTTTATTACTTAGTGAAAAAGATTTGATATAGTGTATAAAGGCTGGAACGGTGTGGTTATCCTGCATGCCTTCATACAGACAAGGTATATTGATAATGACGACGAAGATGGTGAGGGATTGTTTTGTTTTGCTGGCTTGCTGGTAGCTTCATAGCTGACTACATGTTTTGCCAATAAGGTTAGAAATGGCCTCCTTGTTTGACTCCATTTGGAAAGAATGAAAGTGACTGATGTTTCTTCAGCACACACCTCCCTGAGATGTTGTTCTTAGTTATCATTAACAGCCATCTTTCTTAATATTTCATACATTTTAGCAGAAATTGACCTTTAAAATTCAAGCCAGAAACAACAATTCAGTTTGTCATTGTTTTCATTTGGCCAATAGTTGCACTGTCTAAAAATTCTAACTTGCCTAGAAGTCTATTGCTTGTCCTCCTGACCACCTGCACATTCCTGGGGTCTTGACCTCTAACACTTGATCAGTAATGGCTTACATTTCCTAAAATGACCCAATGAGTGAGGCATTGTTACCTGATTGACATAAACAGCATGTAGCCAGCTCACATGTCTAACCCCAGAGGTGCTAGGCAGTGACCTCCCTGACCTCTGGCCATATGGACTGGTGTAACAAAACAAAACAAAAGAAAAAAAAAATTCACCCCGGTCATGTTCAAGCAAACACTTACGACACTACACTTATCTTAACAGTTAGAGAGATCAGCAGTAGAAAGTGTGTGTGTCATTTTCTGCTATCTGCTACTGGACCATTTCAGCATATACTGGCCTAGGCCAAAATAAACCTTTTTTGTGAGAAACAACCTTTTTCAAAACCATCCCTTTTATGTGTTCACAAGTTACATTCACATTATAGTGCTGAATGATAGCATTTATTTAAGGATTTTCCATAGACTGTTCTTTTACACATGCAACCAACTACCCATATACACACACACACACACACAACACTTACTACTTACTACTTCCCTTTTCTGCAACTGTTGCCTATACTTTTATTGAGACTGAATCATCATTTGTATGAGTCACACTTTTCAATCACAGAATGTTTGCTGCTTGGGGAAAAAACTATTTGAATCACATTTTCACAGTGCGTAAGAAAACTATTGAGCTGTGTGAAACACGGAGCCTTTGGTACCTTTGTAAATGTGTTTGAAATTAGCGGAAAAAAGTCTATATAAATGAAACCTCCAAAGCATAAAACATGTTGCACCAAGAAGAAAGAACCTTCTAGAAGTTTTTCAACTGGGTTCATGTTAAGGGGGTTTGGGCATTATAAAGTGGTACTATCTTAAAGGAATAATAATATCTGCCATCTTCTTATTTTAGAAGATTAGTTTTTTTAAGGCTTAGAAGAGTAAAAAATATATATTTTGTGTTTGTTTGTTTTACTTTTCTTGTTTATGTCACTTTTTGGAATGACAGCAAACGGAGACGTAAAGCAAGTGAAGCAGGGTAGATATGGACAACAGCTATGAAAACCTGTTCTTTTCCCATAATGTCCTGAGTTCCAACAAATTAAGCTGCCAGTTTGATGTCCCATCATTCATTCATCTATCATATAGTCTGAACAACGACTACTTTTGTAACCCTGCAATGTTCATAGAATTTCTTTGCAGACACTCTGAAGGGGGAGGGGGAAGACTTCTAAATGAAAGTTGATTAATTAGGATAGAATTTCTTCCACAGCATGGTGAGACCTATGCAAATAAAATGTACAGAGTGATTTAAAGAAACCTGCTAGCAGTCATACCCAGTTAAGTAAACCATCTCTCATGCCCACTGAAACTGAAGCCAGAGAAGGGGCCCTCTGCAACCCTGTCCGATGTGCGGGTGCCACCAGTTGCCAAGAACCTCTGCTCTCCTCATGCCTGGATCTCGTCCCTCTTGATTTTGCTCTGTCTTGGCCACGGGCAGTTTTACATGATGGTTAATTCATTCTTTCAGGTACTTTTCACAGCGGGGGAAAGGTGGTCCACCTTGGCACACGTTCGACAGGAAGCCCCTAACAAAATCTGGGTGTGGCTTTCACCAGTTTGTCCGTGCAAAGGAGTTTACAACGCTGACTGATGATCGCGAGGAGAAAGAGCGCCTTGGACCTGTATCACATCGGAACGCTACGCGAGATTTCAGCACAGCCGGCCTGTTCGTGAAACCGGAGCTGTTTTTCTTTCGTCACAAGGACCTCAAATAACATTTGCTCTCCACATTAACAAATTTCCCCCTGGTGCTTTGGTTGACTTGGCGCTCCGGATGGCACAGAAAGCGGACACTCGCTCTCAATTACAGATTCAACACGGCACATGACACGTTGAGGGGGACGCAATTCTTACCGTCTGCTGAGAACCAAAGCAAACCAACTGCATGAGCGTTTCACTGCCTGTTCGCCACTCTCCCCATGTTCAGCTCATGCTGTTGGGTGTTACCACGTCTGCGTGTCAGATTCGGAGTTTCTGGCCCATCTCTGATTTTATCAGCGTATTTAGTCGAACTTTACGGCAAAGACACAATCATGATTGTCAGTCTTGATTTTCATCTCTAAGCTGTTCGATTAATTTTTTTTTTCCCTGTCATAAGAATGTGGGCTGCTGGTGTGAATCATTAAGTTTCATTTAAACCATACTCAGCAGAACAGAGACATTTTTATTTCTCCTGTCAGAATTTATAATGGCATTAATTTTGAGATGTGTAATTGCTGGATGTTAGCAGCATTTGATGTTAGTTCTGGCTATAGAAGGGAAAAATAATTGACACTGACTATATTTATTTGGGGAGAAATCAGAGCCAGGGCAAGGGTGAGTGCCAGTCTACCTCTGGCATGGGAGGTTCCCACATCTGGGCTTTATTCATCACGGTATTTGCAGCAAAGTGTAATAACGTGCAAACAAGCGTAATGAGCAAACCATTCAGGATGGCCTTGTAAAATGACGAAGTCAATACAAGTAAACACCAAAACAGGATGCAACAAAGTAGCACCAGGTTCACTCATCATACTATGTGTATAGCAGCTTTCTGGAATCGAAATTTTTCAAGTGCCAGTATCGTGATAATGATTAATAAATGATATATTGTGCACCCTTACTTTGTGAAGGCCTCCTTCCACATGCTGTTCAGCCCATACTCTAAAAGGATATTTGGGGATTTATTTCGGGAACCTAAGTAACATTAACATTTGTTAGCAATTTGTCCAAAGATTTAACTATCAAAACGCAGTAGTTATGACCAGTGCCCTGAGCTTTGGACTGAAGTTACATTTATTACACCCCTGCATCTGCTTAAAATGTATTTTCTAATATCTCATTAACTCTCCCAGAAGCAATATGCAGTCATTTCATTGGGCAGCGGGGCGAGGGAGGGTTGTAATTTGTTGTGAAATAAAGTTCTTTTCTGTCAAAGTCATCGAACAAATCAGGGAAAGACTAGGCTCTCAGAAACAACTGTCAGACCACACAGAAAGCATTGAAAGACCATGGCATGTAGAGAATTTTACCAAGTTCCATTGGGAAATCAAAGAAGTGGGGAAGATTTACAGACTACACTTTGAGACCAAAAGCATGATATTGAAATGTAGTCTTACACTTTGACCCTTTTTAGCAAATATAGACATTCTTTACAGTTCACAGAAGAATAATGTCACTTGGGGAAGTATATTTAACCTCCGTTGGCCCCTGCTAGGGCTGAATAGTGACAGGGCAAGCAGAACTAGACAGTGAGCAGTTAGTTGTATCAGTTACAATATATATGTATGGCAACAGGCAAAGTGTGAGATGAAGTCTTTGAGCGCATGGCCAGATGTCAAATGAATAGGCAGGTTCCCAGTGGCTGCTGAAACATTAACGTGCATTGCCTGTTAACAGGCCCACAGCTGATGTGTGAACTTATGCGTTTGTATATGTTGCTGACTGGATCTGAGTGCATGGAAAGGTTCAAGTCCCTTACACATAATGTTCGAATTCTGCAGCCTTTATTTTGACAGCTTGAGTTTAACAGTGTTAGAACACAGTTCTAAGCTCTGGGATCACATGGCAGGAGGACTGAACCGCAGTTTCGGGAAGATACTGAGATATTAGACAACTTATAGGTGTTTGCCAAAAAGGATTGTTCTTCATAATGGTCTGTTCTGCATAATCATCTGTAGCATTTTTAAACTGCCGTTATGTTTTATGACATTGAAGCGAACCTCCTGCCTGTGTTGTTGCTGTGGATTAAATGTTTGAAGTTGAGAAGAACATATCCCAAGTGGCAACACTCCACCGTCCCTGCTCCAGTCCTCAAAGCCCTGTTTCATGACGTGTAGACGAACAGATAAGGGGGCACCGTGTGACCCTATTGTGTGCGAGTTGTTTTGCAAACACATTTGCTCCTTGACCCTCCAACTGTGAATCATAAAAATTGCACTGCTTTTAAGAAACTGAAGTGAGGTTAGAAAAAAAAGCAATTATATGATACGCAGCATATAAACAACTACTTAATTCATATGCTTGGATAAACAAACAAGTCATCCTCTTCTGCGCAAGAGCTAGTCCTTCTATCAGAGCTGTGCCTTTTGCGATTGGGTCTCCTTATCATTCAAGGGCTGCATGTGGTAATTACATGTAAACACTCTGTAGATCTTCCCCCTTCCAGCAATAAAGTGGATGCAAATTAGCCTGTTGACGACCACTTCCAACAAGTTGTTTACAGCAGTCAGTAATTAATATCATTACCGGCCTCATCTTGATACTCAGAAGTGCAGTGGAACTTCCCACCCCATTGCTACCCTGCTAATAGGCATTTCTTTTTGTTGCAAGAAGCATTAATGTTCCCATTGGGCATCAGACCCGTGGAGGACCTTTTTTTAATATATTTAATGCAGGCGCTATGCTGTTTAGTCATGGCACAATCAATTGGAGCAGACCGAGCCATCAAAGACACTCGGAGGACGGCGCAGTAACCAATTACTGCTTGGGACTGCTTGTTCAGAAGTGCTGACGTCCGCCTTGCAAAGAAAACAATTACTCCTGCACAAGCCCACCCACGTTTGGCAGACATGACCGCTGTGCCACTAATGTTTTAAAAATGCATGCTTTTTGCTCCCAAAGTACCTGCTTTGCTGACATTGAAAAATGAAGGACCTTACGCCATGTCGACTGTTCCTGCCGACAGTTCCGTTTTTTTTTTTTCTTCGAGCAATAAAGGCATGAACAGGTCTAGTAGCCAACAAGACGACATAATGCGCTGGCCAAAACGGCTTGCATATAAAATCTAAATTAATAGCTCAAAGATTTTATATGTCATATTTATGGTTGCTTCATTCAAATATGTGAGGTGCACAGCATACAGTAAAATTTGGAGTAAACCTAGATCGTAGTGGGGCCGCGATCTTACGCATTCCTAGTTTCAGATTTATTTCTTACTGCCACATGAAAGTGACCTGGCTTCTAATGTTGTATAGCTTACCCCACACATTCTTAAAAACTGGATAATGTCATCGGCAAATAATGATGGCCAAAAGGACCCACTGTGGCCCATCCAGTATAATGCTAACTGATTCTCAGGCGTGGAACTCTTGACTCCAATTTTCTTCCTCTGGAGGACTGATGAAAGGTGACAAGCTGGGGCGGATGCCACATTCTTCCGTCCCCGCCGCCGCGTCTGTCTGGCTGGCCATGCTAACGAGCACAGTCCCCCTCTTCAAGAGCATTCTCAGCTTGTCACTGACCACGTGCTCCTGTTAATTGTCTGCAGGACGCTGTTCGAACACTCGAGACCGCCGGTCCGACTGACATTTTCTTTATTAACCCTTCATTATGGGAAGCCCCTTTAAAGCTCACAGGAATTTATCAGAGTTTAATAGTCTGTAAAATCGCTACCGTCAACAGCATTGTACAAAAAAAACGCCATTAATTACTTGCATTAAAATTGTACGGGTTTCAAATTCTCTCACTTTTCGTGGCGACTGATTAGCGTTGTGCAGTAAACTGTTGCGTTTAGGAAACTTGAAGATCACATAGAGGATATGAGATTTAGTTCTGTGTAACGCAGTGATCTGTAAAGAAATATATGTCTGTTCGGTGGCATACTATCCATGACAACATTGTCCAAGGTGAGTTTACCCATTAAAAACAAAGCGTATTTTACAGTGTTGAAAACGGACTTCAGGGTGTGTTACTACACTGCAGTGAGTGTAATACTTTTTTATGACAGCTGTGTCAGTCCGTGACCTTAAGCAGTAAATGAAGCGTTTCTTATCAAATCTCACTGCATTTCATAGGACGGTCCTAAAACTTCTGCAACACCTCATTGCATTTAGTAGGACGATTACTTCTCGGATTTGTCTTTATATCTGGCACTCAGCGGGATCGCTTCTGTTGTTTTCTTCGACTCCGTGCAGTAAAACGTTCCTCCTCGTCCACCGTTCACTCAGCCTGTCACGAGCGTCGTGTCGCCGCTCAAGTCGCCCCTAAAGCTTCTGTTCCAGTGCGGTCTCATTTGTATCTGCGCAGTGCATTTCATAAGCAGCATGACGTGAACATTAATTTTCACAGAAATCACACGCTAGCCCGCACACCCTCCCCCTCCCCTCCGCTTCCCTCCAAACAAACTAGGAAACGTGACCCTGCGGCTTTCGTTCTTTCGCTCACTGCGGTACTTTAGGGAACGCAGGATTTGTGCGTGCAGAAATTATAAATTATGATTATATTGATCAATTCGTATGATCAATTTGTTTATAACAGGAGCGTGCTCGGGCTCAAGGGGAGAGGGGTGGTGTGCCTAACACTCTGTACTGAATGATTAATGAACAGAAAGGTTAATTGTCCCTTCTCATTGGTGCCTCCCAATCATTAATTACAATATCATATGACAAACGGGGGAAACACATGCATGAGTTATGAGTTCATAGTGAAGAAGTGAATTCTACACAGAAACTGTTAACTCCAATGTGTTAATCTGTTGTTCAGTGACTTCTTTTCAAACTCTTCATTGCTCATGTGCACTTTGTAGATTGTAACGTTAAGACATTCGTCCAGTAGATCTTTTCAGTCTTTTTCATATTTTCAGTTAATCTTCATTATAGCCATTTGCAAAGGAAAACTCTCAGAGTCTCTGAATGCTTGGAGAGTGATGGCTCTCCAGACACACCACCTGTGGTGATTCTGCCGTACTGGTGAGAAGCTCATTGTGCTTGGTGGGAGGAGATAACTACATGACTGCCTGGGACATAGCAGAGGCACAATATGCTGTTTATGTTCACAAAAAAAGTACAATTTTAAAACAGTACAATCTACAAACAATAAAAATGCTTTTGTTAACTGTACTGAAACACACATTTATCTTGGTTAAAACATTTAAAACACGGCAGATCCTGGAGAAACGGGGAAAAAACGAGTAGACGGAAGAAGAGAAAAGCGTTGCACAATTTCACTTACTACAGCGACTCAATTAAATATGAAATCCTGCAGCTCCAACACAGCTAGATAACGCTGAAGCTAGTGTGCAGAGTTGCTCTGTGTTTGTGCACTGTCTAGGAGCCCGAGTGGGGAAAATAAGCAAGGTTTACTGCTGCCAATATAGTGTGGTGCACTGCAGTTGTGCAACGGAGCAAACGCTAGTGAAGCATTTTCACCGACTTCACACTGAATTCAAATGACTTTTGTTTATGGTTACTTGTTAAACTGGCTAAGCTAACCCACTCGGACACTCAGAAATGACATTTGTTTTGCCATTTCCATACCATCTCTTGGTAATGAGCGCATTTTGAAATGCTCCATGTTCATAGAAAAATTCAGAAACAATAACAGCAGAGAAGACTCTTATTTTGTAATACGAGAGAGCATAATGCTGCATTCGTTCATGCCCATTCTGTGCCTGTTTGTTTAGAAATCGCTTATCCTATAAGCCTGTGGCCTTTTCACAGTTATATGTAATATATTTTGGGCAGGCCACCCAGGATGCAGTGTAGGCAGTCAGGCTTGACTTTGGTGCCTGTTGCAAATGTCTGCGAACTTACACAGTGTTATAACTGAGTTCTCTGAGTGTGTCTCCAAGAATGCTGTTAGCATGTGCCTGGAGCATGTGTGTGGCATGCGTGGGGTTACGAGGGTAAAGACATGACCTCACCGGGCGCTGTGTTTGTGTATCAGAGGCCGCCGAACCGCATGGCACAGACGGCAGGGGGATGACAACACACACACACACACACACACACAAACACACAGGCGCGCGCGTAAAAATACGCAGAGACGTGCACGAATACCCCAGCCAAAATAACCTGTTCCACGGAAGCACCTGACGCGACAGCTGTGGCTGAAAGGAGGCCCTCGCGGTGCGGCCTGCGGCCCTGGTATGCGGGTTACAGCGATGCGCCTGCCATTTCAAAGCCCCGTAAACTGGGGCCTTATGTTCTCCGTGCGGAGCCAAAAGCAGAGACCTTTGACCTCTGGGCTGCTTTTCAGATGACTTCCACTTCTAATGCTTTCATGTGCTCTCCACTTGCAGCTTCTGGCATTCTCTCATTTCACAACTCTGTACCACTGACTAGTCCCTCTAGTGTGGGTAGTGCACAATATTGGATGCAGAGCAGATCATATGATTATATGATTATATGATTAAATGATCAGAACAAACAACAACAGCAGTAATAATAAAACCGGTCAAAATGCACATAAAACGTCAGAGATATTATCCCTCTCATGTATCATCCAGATCATCACAAAATAATGCCTAACACTCAGTAACTGTGATAAAATAACTATATAGGCAATACAGAAAATGCCCATATATTTTGTTTGTTTTAATAACCTTGACAACCCCTCATCTACATCGTATCGGTTGCAGGTCTTTTAGCCTGGGCGTCCACCTGAGCCCGAAAGCTCGGTGCCAGTGTGGAAAAACGCATAGCCCGTGCCAAGTCTCTGGGCTGTTTTAGGGCGGCGCTGCCTGTCGTAGCTGTGCCCGGCTGGCTACTGCAGACTAATGCAGGCTAAGGGCTGTAATAAGTGCCCGGGCCCAACAGGTGGCATCTATTATCACGGCAGCAGGGCTGCACTCGTGCCAGTGGGGCCGCAGGCCGCATTGTGGCGGCTGTATGCTGGCACTGCCCCAGCACTGGGCCCTGTGATGGAGATTATGGAGAACTCTTAGGCCCAATTAACAGCTAGTGAGAGGGGCCTCAATAAAGCAGAAGGTCATATTCCAAGCCAAGACCTGAGGGGAAGATCTTGAGCACGAAGGCCAGCAGGGAAGTGTTGAAAACACAGGCCTGCAGTGTTTGATGGTTCCTTCTGGAAGTACCACTGGGGCAGTCTCCGCCAATGTTTTATTACGGTTGTGGGATCAGCTGATTAATCTTGTTGGAATGTTTTGATAGAGCAGTTATCATGGCCACTTGATTGAGCATAAAATCCAACATACTTGCTCTTGGAAACGCCGCGGATACCTCATAGCTGTTTGGGCATTTGTTTTTAGTGAAAATATTTTTTGCATCAGTCAGTTCTGTTCTAAATAGTTCCCTTTTCCACTTTGTTTTATATGTTATGAGAATAGGTGGAGACCACCACACATGGCAAAGAACTGCCATGATGCGTCAGATCATGGTGGATCATGCAAATTACTGCCATCTCACAGTGACCAAACTGAAAAGCTTAGTCCCAGATTGTGTTGCATCCGTGTACACACAGCCACATGTTCACCATAAACCCTGGTGATGTAGCTTGGATTAAATCACCACTCTGAATCTACAAACAGTTTGAGTGGAAGCATTTATTTTGAAAAAGAAATGCACTGCTTAAGTTACCAACACAAGCCCTGCTGTGGGTTAACAGTATCAGTAATGTGCTTCAAATATAAAGGTTCACTGTGAAATGCAGTTTTCTAATCATCTAATGTAACGTTTTGGATTTTAGATTATGATTGTAAGCAAAAAACAAAACTGTGACCAATTCCCATAGACTCCCATTTAAATTCTGCTTCTTCTTTTGTTTTTTTTTATAACATTTTAACCCAATTATATATTTATTTATGTGCTATCATATAATATGATCTTTGAGCCCTTCTCTTCACATTTATCGTATTTTATTCTTTATTCCTGTCTTGGCCAACTGACTAAATGAGCCACTGAATGAAAGCCAGCGCAGATGTAACGGGATTTTAATATTCTCTCAAGTGCAGTATTTTTCACATCTACTTAAATACTTCAACTGCTTCTGTTTGTTTTTGTCTGTTGGCCTTTGTTTGGTTGGCCATGCTGCTTTTCGGTCTCATGGTTTTACTTGTGGACTACACTGTCAATGCACAACTGCAGCGATGATGTCATTTTGTTGCTTGACACCTTTTCCTGTTATATCTGCAGCTGTTCATTTTCTGAAGTGGTCTGTTAAAAAAACGACTCCCTTCATGTACTTCTTCAAAATCACTCTTAAGAGAAGATTTGTGGTGTGGTAAAACGCACTCATACACCCAGGCTTGTTTCTTTTGCCATTCCTCTGTTTCTGTATAAATCAAACATATTATTTCTGAAAACAGTGTTATACCACGGGAGCTATCAAATGTGAGTTTGTTGTCAAAGTCCACCTGATTTGCGCTTCGTTTTGGGGGCGGAGCCCAAACTGTACTCCACAAACACTGAGATAGTAAAACCCGGAGGGTTCCGAGGTCGTTCCAGCTGCATTTCTGTGGTACGTTTCCTTTTTCCTCCTCCATCGTTCACTTTCATCT
Organism: Brachyhypopomus occidentalis; assembly: GCA_020368025.1. NCBI lineage: Eukaryota > Metazoa > Chordata > Actinopteri > Gymnotiformes > Hypopomidae > Brachyhypopomus > Brachyhypopomus occidentalis. The sequence continues at coordinate 2,263,069 of JAGXOD010000081.1, read as the reverse complement.
TCTCAAAGTACGATACATGCCCTCCATCTTTCACTACATGAGATGGTCTGCTAGCAAAGCCCATGATGTTAGAGATACATCAAAGCCTCACCCACCACCTCCACAAGAGATCTGGTGGCCTTTGATGGAAATGTGGTTGCTTATTTTCACTCTACACCCATTTTAACAAGCCTGAGTCAGGTGAGCTCTTCTCAACTTATGTTTGTTTTTACTACACAAACTCAACTTCGCTGTATGAGTTTTGAGCCATAGTGTGGATTTTTAGAAAACTGAATACTGATTTATTTTTTCAGGATTTTCCATGCTGTCCCCGAGGGCCCACAGTTAGTCCAGATCTTTGTTCTGTTCCTCTAATGGCCGCCAAATCCTCCCCCTCAGGTGTCTAGCTGGTGTTCGTCTTAATTGTGTGCGAGTATGTTCATCATGACCCCCCCCTCATTATGTCTGGTTCACATTCGCCTTGGTTGTGTAGGTGTGCCACACCTGTGCCTTGTTTCACCCCCTCGTTAGCGCGTGTGCACTTAAGCCCTAGTGTGTCCCGTGTCTTTGACCTAAATACACGCTCGTGTGTGCATAGCGCTAAATATAACATGAAGGTGTTTTTCGTGTATTCCCTCTCAGCATCCTGCCTTCACCTCCCGTGACAGTTCCCACTGCTTGTTCACCTGAGCCAGGTAACCACTGGCTGGCGTCGCCTGATGACTGGACACCTTAGTTGAATATGGAACGCTGAATATTGAACTGCAGCTTCTGTTGTCTGTAGCAATTCTCATCGTATTCTGCTCGCGTTAATAAAACATAGAGACATACATACCTGAACCACGGTAAGATTAAATGACCATCAGAGTGCCAGACCCAAGCGGCCATGGGGAGGGATGACAGAGGGAGCGGTGAGAGAAGAGAAGAGAAGAAAAATCATAAGAAATCATGACAGCAATTTTAATTGTTGTTAACAAAAAAAAAAAAGCTTAAAATTTGCAATTGAATACTAATGTTTTGTGCTAATATATAGCTTTTCTGTGATATGGATCTGCATCCAACACCAGAGAAGATAAACTGTAATAGCTGTGTAGGAGTGATTCTTTTATACAGCTTTTTACAATTTTTTATAGAATATAATGTTATATGGTTTAGCACCAGAGCAGACACCCATAATGAACAAGCACTTTATTCAATTTAAAAAATGTACAAAAATCTGCATTAATGAACATGAATGTCTTCTAATGTCAACATGAAATTCAATGACTCTGCTGATTTTATAATGAACTGATTTTATAAGGCAAAATCAAATCATAGCTTTTAGAGCCCTACAGCATACAAGGTACCAATGCACTTTGTATTGGTATCCAATTAGATATAATATGTCCTATATGTTCTATGTTTTTACTATAAAATTACTCACAGCACATACAGCATTTTACAGTTCTGAAACCGTGTTATGCGAGAGCAAGTCTCCAAACAAGCCATCCTGCTTGTTTGTGCTGGCTGCGATAGACTTTCCCAGCAGAGATCTCTGTGGTTCCATTCTGTGCTACAGGTTTGAACAAGTTGGACTGAGGTTGCCACACTAACACTCAGGCTCTTGATTTGGCATGAATTTCCACCAATGGCGTCTCACCATCTGGTTCCGTCCTTCGTCTCTCTCTTCTTTTTTAAGTTGCTGGCCAGGCTGTACACATACACACTGATGATTCCCAGACTCGGGCCATTGGATTAGCCGCAAGCGCTGTGGCTTTGCATGACTTTGTAGAAGTTTCTGTGACTCTGCATAACAGTTCGTTACTTAAAATGGCTGATGTTTACGGTTGTTGCTGTTGTGTTGCGCGTGGAATGCACGACAGGTGGGTTCACTTGATCGGCCTCGTTTGTACCTCACTTGGATCCCTTTCGGCACCCCCAGCGCGTTGAAGGCTTTTCTGTATTCTGTACGCCAAGCTCCGTGATTGATAGACCTCTGGATTTTATTTCCACCAAAGACTCCAAGTGTTTATCCCATGTTATGTCTCCCATCCTTCCTTGTTCATCTGACAGCAATCAAGGAATTCGGGCATCTCTTCAGTACCATCAAAACATTTTCCATCGCCTTTTGGGCTTGGTGATCAAATATACAACAAATCTAACTGGATTAAACTGCCTCTTTTATGAATCCTCACGATCAATGTGGACTCCCCAAAAAGAATTATGGGTTTTTTGAGGTTCAGCTTGTCTGCGTGGTCAGAAAACTTGGCCTTACAACAAAAGGGGATGTTGCTAGAATAAGTGGTTTAGATCACATTCCCACCTCCTTCGTTCTCAAAATGAAGATTTTAAATAAAGGATCATTAGCTAATTCATCGGGAAAAGCTTTTATGTGGACAATCACTGATGTTCGATCAGATGGTTTTGCCACACACAAGGGAGACGCAGACCCACATAACGCTCAGGGGCGTTAATGTTTTGTTATAGTTTTTTTTTGTTTGTTTTTTTGTTTTAAGGAGTGTGTCCACCATTCCCAAATGCATTCACTCCCTGGTTTAAGGAACAGGAAATACAATGCTATTACAAAATGAGACACAGAAATGAAGAAACACTAAAGGATACCATCTGTCTGCAACAGTGTGATAGCAGAACAGCAGAAAGTACTATTTTTGTCTCACAATATCTGTGTTCAAACCCAGGTTGGGGTCCTCAACAGAGCAACTGGCCAAGCTCTCATTGGGGGAGAAGTACAGAAACTGGGTCTGGCTTCTGACATTTTTGACACTAATGTAAGGTTGGTTTTGTATCACTCTTCAAGCCAGAGTCCCATAATCAGCCCATTTCTGTTCAACTCTTCAACTAAAAAACTCAGTAATAAGTGAGATTTGATCTGACATTGGCTGGACCTAAAAGACTTACATTCCAACTCGGCAGGGTGACACGTGTCACATGCTTCCATTCTAATGGGATGTGCTTGGCATTCTCTTTTAACAATAAAAAACTGTACAGTGCCAAATAGTTCAGAAGGTTCAGAAATGTGTTGCGGAGTAAGTCAGTACTGCAGTTAACGAGCACATGAAAAGAATTGTTGTTTATAAGAAATCCTCAGAATATTTCCTTAATGTTTAAGGAAATATTCACCATGTAGCGTACAGCCGTCTAATCAGACTAGACAGTCACAGTGAAAAGTTAAAACATTTCAAACAGTGATTGGTATTCCTCACCAGTGCAGCCTCAGAGGCGACAGTTATACCTGTGCAAAGCCGAACTGCACAGTGCCCATTGGGTTTTTGAAGAAATTCAATAGGTTCCCATTCTGTGGTATTATGTTAAGCAGAGGAGTGCAATCGAATCCATGCTTATTTACATATTAAGAAACACTGAAAGGTCATATTGACTCTTTCTGGCAGTGTCCATTTCCAGCAAAATGTAAGACAGCGGAAAGCCATGTTTATTGATTTAAGTTAATATTAAGCTTGACAGTCTGGTGACTTATCATCACTTTATGGATTTAGTGTTTATTGAATTTGTTCTTTTTGTTGTCCTGGTTGGCTGGGAGAATTTCAGAAGTTGTACACAAATCAAGTTTAGTCGTGTATTCTGCATATTGCGCAAAAGTTCCTAGATAAACCATAAGGATTTGATTCCTTTGTTTTAATAGTCATCATATGGTCCAGATGATTGTGGTTTGACTCAGGAAGCAACAGAGGAATTTAGTGAATCCCCTGCGCATATTCACAGTATTCCTGCATTTTAAGTACCCTATTTAATCAAACAAGAAATGTGAGGACATAAAACCGAATAACTAATGAACTATTTTTGTTTGTATAGCATTGCATAAAGTTTTTTGTTTGTTTGTTTGTTGATAATAAATATTTCGTGTCTAGCTATGCTTTGTTATGTCAGAATGTAACTGAGGCACCAAGCACTCTAAGTCCTTTGGCGTCTGTCTGTCGTTCTTTTCCTCATCTACTCCAGCTAATAATGGACAGCTAGTTCCCAATTTGGGAAAAGCATCTGTTAATTGGCAAATGCCTGGGAGTCTCTTTATATTCATTATATTCATCTCTGCCCTCTCACTCAAGGAGATGCATCAAGCTGACGAATGAATTTCAGTAATTGGGAAAGCTCCACCAATGCAACTGTTTTAATTAATGATCGTGTCATGTACACTAAGCCTTGTGTGATGTCCTTTGGCTCAAAAGGTCCTCTAAGGAGCAGCATTTGATAGCATTTTCATAGGAAAAGCAGAGCCCCAGGAACACACAACAAGGATGAGAGAGAAACACAGCCTTGGAATCTGAAGCATGCCATCAAGGAGGCAGGTGAGAGGTCAGGAACAGCTGAGGATGTAAGTTCATCAGCTGAGGATGAGATCCTCGTCCCTCCGCACCCACTGAAAGATCCTTTCCACTCACTCTGATAAGTGACGATCAAAGACTTCTGTGATGTAAGGCCTGCTTGCCTAGCGTAAAAGAGCAGCTCTTGGGGTGGATATTGAAATACAGATTGGGGACCTCTAATCTTTTACCTGAGTGACTAAGACACAGAACCTGGCCATATGGTATGGGGAGTGATCTATAGATGGAGTGTGCAGGACTCCCATTGTAAGCATTCATTGGGAGGATTGTAAATAGTAGTCAATCAGCCGCTATCACAAGACTTCGAGACATTGTAGCTTTTATTTCAGAGATCTCAGCTATGTATAACATGGGCAAAGACTAAAGTCTGACTGCCTCACAGATCTCAGCAAAGCTTTCAAACCAGACCAAAATTTAGAACTGAAGTTAATATTCCACCGATCCCCTGCTGCAAGTCATGATCCAATGGCTTTGTTTATATAATGACCCTCTGGTAAAATTCAGTTAGATCAAGTTCTGATAAAATTCCTTCTTAAAATGGAACTGTTCAACAGTACTGCAATTTCTGCCATGTTTTAGCTAAACTTTACCCAGTAGTCCCTAGAGAGCAAAGTTTCACAAATGATTCCTGGGTCTTCCAGCCACCACCGAATAACAACCTCTTTGTTTCGACCAAAAGCATGTCAGTTTAGCCACACATACCAGGGAGCTGACACTATTTCAGACAATAGTTTTACAACCACCAGTGTCTGCATATTTGAAATCGGACCTGTCTGCTGAGATCTGCCTTCGACTGCATCTGGAAGACATGCCTTTAAATGTTCATGTCCTTGTTTTACTACTGATCATGAGAAAAATCAAGTCTGACAAGGCATGATTGCAACTGGTGCCTGAGATTAAATTTGTTTTAAAGAAATCCGTTTTTATGTAAATGTATTCATGACCATGCTGTGTATATTTTTATGACCTTACCACCGTACCTGTCACTTAACAAGTACTTTAATTTATTATTGAAATGGATTTTCATTCATAAAATCTGTTACACTGCAACACTTCATACACTATTGTGTCTCAAACCATACTTCACTTTGACATATTGGATTAAATGTTCACCTACATCCCTTTTTAACTCTGAACACCATCCAAGGTTCTCTGCTCTTCATTCTGAAATTATAGCAACTCTTTATATGGAAAGAATTGTATGGATGCAATTAAAATATGTAAAGCAGGATTTTTCCAATAAATCATTTGGCGATAAAGAACAGCTAGCTCCTATCGTGGCTGTAGTCCCCCTCATTTCCTCCCAGTGTCACCTCACTTCATTCGGATTGTGGTCGCACCCCAAACAGAGGGTGGTTACAAGCAGTTGAGCGCAATAAAAATTCATGTTTGTTTTCATTTTGAGGAACATTGCAGTGCCATATGGCCATGTTTCGTTTTTATTGGAACTGCTGTTGAATGTGTCCTCGTGTCACCCTTTAAACTGGACAAAGAAGTTCATTCTAGGCTACTTCAGTGTAGGCCATTTCATAACTTCATTTTTTGTTCCCATTGTGGCGTCTGATCTACATCACTATACAATGAGCCAGCATTCCCAAACTTGCTACTCATAAACAGCATTCATAAGTATGCTTTTTTTTACTTGGGTTTGCTATGTGCATTAACGCTGTGATATAGATTGGCTTTAAGCACTAAGAACATAAGGGTGGACTGATTATGAAGACTCTCAGACCACAGTTTTATATAGTCAGTTAATCCTAAGATATTGCTTAACCACTTGTGGTGAGCACAATTTCCCATGGTCAAATCTGCCTCAGGTCTTTGAGTTAGACCCTAGAATAAGAGTTTCCCTGCATACAAATAGCTCTGCACTGATTCTTCTGAACTTGTCACCAATGTAAATTGCTCTGTCAAGGTTAAAACCACAAACTATGGTATTGTAATAACAGACTATTAGTGACATCCAGGACATATGTGTCTTTATGCTTGTTGGCATTCTTCCTGTGTAAAGCGTTCTTGTTTCTAAGTACATTAGTTTTTTAAAGTTAGTGCCTAGAGGAGCTAGTTTAGAGGAACAAATGGTTGAAACAGGGAGATATAATGAATTAAGAACAGTAGGATCTGGCCTACATTCTCTAAGTGGTCCAAGATGTGCATAGCATCAATTGGTTTATTACTTTGGCGAAACTAATTTTCAAGCCCTCTGGCATTGGTGGGTGTGTAGCAATTAGCCATTATCTCAGATACCAATCTTATCAAAGGTAGGTGAATATAATTCATATAAATCTGTTTGTGCTCTTCGGTCATTCCAATAATTTTCTGTTTTTCAGATCTTGCAAAAAGATATGCATTTGGCTATGCTGTATATTATGGGCTAATGATTACAATGTTACATCATGCTGAACCCCAATATAACACCTAACCTCTTTTGCAGAAAACCCTCTTTTCATACATTTTAAGTTTGGATAAAAGACACTTCATCCAGTACAGCCTTTTTGAAGGCCCTCGTTACACTGTTTTATGCACCTCATTCTTATTTGAATAAAAAATTCATCGACTCTTAAGGTGATTCAGTTTAAATGTCCTTAAGCTTCGAGTTTTATTTGAAATAAAGTCCAAGGATTTTAAATGTTCCCTACTGGGTCCTTTTTACACTCTTTGAAACATCAGCTCTTGGAGGATTATTACACACGCTAGTGCTGGTGTTGAGTCTTGTGGCAGAGTGGATGTCAGCTGTCCTGAGTGCCAATGAGGAGAAGAGTCACATGACCCACATCTCATAAACGAACAGTTAGTCATGGCCAGTGATACCGCACGAGCATCAGGCACAGTGCCACCCAAGCGCCAGTTCCGCTTGTTCCTGTCATCAGTCACTGCTGAAGCATGGTTTATCTACCTGAGGGAAGCTCTTGCTGTGCCACGATATATCCTCCAGTTCACTGTAATGTCGTTTCAGAATGATAAAAAGAACCAAGATAGCTCAGCGGCGTCCTCGAAGCCACGCTTCGGATTTTCGTACAATTCACCTTGCAAACAGTCAGCTTTTATTCAACCTCAAATTCAAATGTACAGAGTGGTTTTACCCCCCCCCCCCCCCCCCTTTTTTTATAATGTCTTATAGTTCATCACCACCATAGGGAGCTGAGTGACCCATGTTTGAACCGCAATAAAAACCTAAAGTGCAAAGGAAAGGTAGCTGCAGATTTTGCAGGGTTCGCCAAGGACGACTTGTTCTGCGAGGTATGGGCAGTTTCACTTTGTTAGGCCTTAAGTAGCATCATGGTAAACAATCTGCAATAAAGGCAGAGAAATGAGACAGATCATAGATCCCCTTTACTCAGGCCCTGGAGGAGAGGACCTAAAACTGCCACGCAGCGGTGAAATACGCGCGGTTTCATCACCCCCACCATAAACGGCCATAGCTGCTCTGAACCTGCAAGTAGCTATTAAGACCGGAAAATTGTGGAGGCCATCAATGGGCAAAATTAGTAGGAATACAATTTACGGCCACGGCGAGCGGCTGCAATTTCACTCCCAGCTCAGGCATTTCGAGTTGGAGGACTTTTTACCACGGCGCTCACCGGTTTCTCTGAATGGGAAGATGAAGTCACACGGAGGAGTAAACACTGTCGCTTTCCAAACAAAACGTAACTCAACCACACTGCGTAATTTTATGATTACTGCGCATTGAGCGTCGTGCAGAAATGGCCAGGTTGGTATGGCCTTGTTGTGTACGGAGGGAGGCGAGTACATATTTATGTTGGAATTGGATTTCCTCATCTCAAAGAGAGGACGCACAACAAGTCATTTCAGTGGGCCTCGGAGGGGGGATCTGGGAATATCATGCAGCAATGGTTGCTAATTACATAAGAAGATTTAGCTAGCCAGATATGTGATATTTTAATGGGCCGCAATGGAAAACAGTTGGAGACTAAACCAACAAACTCTAAAAATTAATGGCTTATTCCAACTTCCTGTAGGATGTGTAAAGTTTTTTTTAATTGTAGGATGAACTGTGAGCTGTAGCAATGGTGATAAACAGCTCCAGTGTAGTGACTGTGTATGTGCACTGGGTTTTGGGCTGAGACAGGCAGAAATTAGAACAGGGAAAATATGTGCTGTAATATATCCACCATCCACCAGCAACACCCCCCTCAGATCATGGCCCGTGATCACCACTCCATGCCGGAAGCCAAGTGGCATGTTCGGTGCTTCCTACTTCTCAAATTCGAATGTTAACCGTGAGAAGGTGCAAATTGATCTGGGATCATCCTGAAACGACCATCACTATTTAAAGTCGCTCACATCTGCGAATAAGAAGGAGCAGAGCATGCATGGTGTCGGCTTGCAGCTTCTATTTACTGGTGAAATGTTTTTTTGTTTTTGTTTTTTTTAAATCGTGCCATTGCGGTAGACACGCGGAGCGCTTCTGCGACCCGTAACCATTCGCCGCATGCTGGCGCGTCTTCAGCACTTTGTTTTACGGGGGTCTGAGATCAGGACGTCTCCGCGGGGCGTCTGTGGTTAGGGAGCGTGGGCTATCGGCTGGCAGCTGCTTGCTAATGGGCGAGGCTGTCAGAACCACTTCCTGCGCTGTCTCGCACGCTCCGTGGTTCCCCGCAGCCTGCTCTGTCGCCCAGGCCCGCGAGGACGTCTGGCCCGGGGTATGCACGCATGTGTCATGGCGGCGAAAAGCACCGCGGACGGCTCAGGGCTCGAGGCAGCTGTCATGGACAAGAACCTTAAAAAACACACACACACGGCCTGACTCGTGCAGATAAAGTATTAATAGTTTTGTCGTACTGGTTTAAATAAGATAAATAAAATGCATCATGGCTAATGCAGCATCAGAAGATTGCTATAGCAGCAGCAAAATGACGTCTGTCTGCTATACGTACTATGCTATACGTACTATGCTATACGTACTATAAACTGCATGCTGCTGCTTTGTTTTGGAGCATTAAGCATAAGCTTGATTGACATTCTAATGTTGCTACCATGACGCTAGCAGACACGCATGTTGTTAACTCTGATCTTAAAGCGTAGACTGAAGACTCAGCCGTTTGTTGAGCGCTTGAATGACCACTAACACCGCAGATAGCACTTGTTGTCCTTGTACTTTACATTGTATGTTTAATGTCTATGTTTATTTGCATGAATAGGTATCGTTTTTTTCATTCCTGCTGCTTAAGGATTGAGCCTATGTTTATTTGCAATACTAGTTAATGGCATACTAGTCTGGTTCGAGGGAATCTTGTATTCTGACCTATCTATGGTACTATCTAGGGTGCGTTCGGTGAACAGATGGCAAAGCAGTTTGCTAAATGCCCAAAATGTAAATGTAAATGTAAATCATTTTTGTCCTTTCCAGTCTCTGCGATTCCTGTACCAAAGAGCTGCTAGCTGCAATAATCCCCGCTTGAAGCTTTTTATGCTGCAGCAAGTCATCATTTGCATTTTCTTTTAAACTAGATGCGAAAATGTTATATCGGGTGTGCTATGAAAGTCTCGCCTATAGGCTCAGATGTTACTACTGCTGGTTTTGTTTATAACGCAGGTCTATATTAAAGTTACGTTAGCACCCTTTATCTCCATAATATCCCAGTGCAAGTCTTCCTTCTGATCAGGTATGTTCGTGACTCTGCACCAGTCTGGTTCCTGTAACTGCAGACTGGTGATGCATTTTGCGTAGCGCATCCACCAGGAAGCTCTCTGAGCCAAGCCTAGCTCTGTGGTGTGCTGTGGAGGGCGCGGGGACGCGAGGGCGTTTTTGTTACCCTGCGTTTGCCCTTCGTGTGGTCAGAACACTCAGTTGCGCGGGGCTAAATTTGGACGGTTGTGTAATAAAGCAGGAGATTGCGAATTCAATACCCCTAAGTAACAGGTGTGCCGTTCACCTTGGGACTGTGGTCTGTGCATGTCATACAGTCTGGCACAAACGCACCCGCTTACAGAACACAGTCTGCAGACCACTCCATATTCTCAGCTTCCCAGTTTTCCATAAAACTTACCGTGCAAGTACTACACAGAAAACACCACATGACTGGCCAGAGCTGATTAAAACCAGATTAAAACAGACCATTGCTCTTGACTTTAAATCGAGCCTCTGTTGCTGCTCACCGGCAACCGGTGACATTCTAACCCATTAGTGAGCGGTAACATGGCTACATCAACAGTTGTACGTGAAGGCTTGCGCCAAGCATAGCATTCGACAAATGCGGAGTGTGACAGGGGAGAGCGGCGCATACCGGAGAGGTGGTCTCATCCAGTGGCACTGGCTGTGTAATGACTTGGTTTCTGGTGCTTGGCTGCCAAGAGAAACACCTGTTCCTGGGCTGCCTCCAGAGAATTCTGGGACAAGTCCCCTGGGCCGCGAATGGTGTAAACACTGAGCCAAGGCATAGTAAGGCCCCGACGAGACCATATATGTGTGCTCGTGGTACTGCCTTTTTTGTTATTACTCGTATTTGAAATGGTTCGAGCTGATTGTTAAGGAATGCTCCATCCTACATGCCCTGGAGAACGTTGCAAACCCGACGCATCTGCAGCAAGGGTCTAAAGGAGGCTTAAAGGGAAGCAGTCCTAATGACCAGGCTCTATTCTGGGTATCTCGGTGTGGTGAAGGAGGTCAGTGATATGACGGACATGGGGCCATGGCAGAAGAAGAACTGAAGCATGGTTTAGTGTTCTGAGCACTTCAAACTGAAGCGCTTAACCTCTAACATCGTAAAAGTTCAGTCAGTAAGAAAAACAATGATAATAAAAAGGAATCGTCCATGGCTTCTCTTCAGGAGGACGAGGGCAGACACCTTCATGGAGGTGGTTATAGGAGGCAGAGGAGCTTAAAGGTGTCTTCTCTCATTTGACCTTTAATCATGCTACAAATTGCCCAGTTTGTGCGAGCGCAATAATACACAATGTAATGTGCACATCATTAATCAAGATGGCTCGCCGCCCAAGAAAGAACCGCTTCCTGAAAGAATCCTGAAGAATCACCGCCTTTGTTTAATGCAGATTGCATATTCAGTGTTCTCTCTCATCAGGAGAGGGCTTGCGAAGAGGGAGGGTGGGGGGAGTTAAGAGAGGTAACGCAACCACAAGACCGAGCACTTCTGACTCAGCCATTGTGACACACCCCAAAAAGAACAAGCAAAGGCTTAACAAATTACGCATTCTCCAAACTGTTCTATTTTGGGACCAAACGTATGAGTATCTGAGTAGCTGCAGCTTATCTCCAATCAGGCAGAGCTTTGTCCTCTGTGCCAGGGACGCGAGAGGGTAAGTGGCTGGAGACTTACGCCAGACTTTTTTTTTAAAAAGGCACAGACTGCTTGCGCCAGCTGCTTTAGCATCTCACGGCTCTCACAGCTGCCTCCCGCTGCCCCAACCCCTCTTTACACTTGACACGAGACGGCAAAAGCGCGAGGGATCAGCAGGCCGACGCCAGAGGACGGCGCGGCTAAGGCAAAGCGATTCCGGCGTGCTCCGTTTATGGCCGGCGTGCTCGGAGAGGAATCCTGCCTGTCTGTGTCGCGCGGGGCTTTTTCGAAGTTGGACAAGGTTAATCAGGCACTGCAGACCACATGACAGCATCGTATTGCAGTAATCGGCTATTAGTTAGCATTCGAGTTATGATGAATATCTAAATATAATGTTAGTATGCTACCTTAAACCACTTCTGTTGTCAGTCAGATTTTAACGATAATATAGAGTGAACAAATCACAGCTGGCATAGATAACACCATGGCCTGTTTGCTTTATATGATCCTGCTCAATATACTCCTACATGCTAAACCTCTTGTCTTTTTCATTTTCTAAATCTTTTTCATTTTCAAGTATCTAAACGACTTCTGAAGCTCCACAGTTACCATGACCCAACAACCACAAAGTCAAGCTTAAATATTAGCATAGCACGTCTAACATCTACTCTTGCGTCCGCCGTCTGAGGAAACGCCCACTGATCAATGCGACGATACGGCTGCGACGATACGGCTGCGCCGATGGTGTTTTTGCTGTGGCGCAAATAGTCCCCACGTGAACCCCCAGTGTGAGTGGGTTTTTGTCAGGCTCGGGAAGAGGAAGCAGGGTGTTCACACTCGTAGTGCCGCTCGCAGGGTCCTCCCGACTTGAGCTGGCATTATGACGACATGTGTTAGCAGTCAGCAGGCTTTCACTCAGGCCTCCCGCCGACAAGTCAACAAATCTGTGCTCTCATGAAGATGACAAGGAGCCCCCCCCCCCCCCCACGCACACACACACACACACACACACACACACACACACACACAATGGGGTCTTTTGGATGCTGATAGTGTTGGCCATTCATCGAATAAGGGGCGGTTTCAAAAGCCACCCAGCTGTCTGCCTCCATTCAGTTGCTATGATACAAAACATTCAGACTCAGCAATGCGTGACAGCAAAGCCACGATGAAGCCACTGTCCAAAACCCTGCCGTCTAACGAGAGGATGTCTGATGAATGGGAGTGATTTAAAATTTGATGGATAGATGCTAGCAGAAAGATGCAATGTAGCATAATCTGGAGTATGAAAGATTATAAAATATTATGGAGTATAACAAAAGTGTAATAAATAATTGAAATGATTGCTACTGATAGATGTCTCGATGAGATAAATGTCTAATTTTGAAGACTTTTCTCCTCTTTTTTTGAAGATCCTTTTAAATGTTCGCCTGGTGTTACCAAAACTGCTATTCTCTTGCAAACTTTGACAGAACCTGAACAAGTTTCAGGCAAAATATAGAGGTGAAAGAATACCTATAGTGCAAAAGACCAGAATATTATGAGCATACGTGATATGACTTATTCTATATTGCTTCTCTTTTCTGTGCATAACCCTCTGGCATAAACCGATGAGCAAATTAAAATGGTCAGATCACTGGGATGAAAAATATGACACCTACAGGTTAAATCAGTAGAAATATTGCAATGACTGTGCAAGATAAGCATTAATTGTGGGGGTTGTTTTTATGCTACTAAATATAACTGAAATACAAGCATAAACGTTAAGCATTAAAATCTCCCTCAGGTCAGACATGTTCTTTTCCATTTTGTCCATCTTCCTTAAAAGCCCCTTGTGGCACAGAACTCCCATGGACTGCTGGCTGCTACAAGCAAAACGTACTATTTGTTATGACCTTGACACGGCATCTGCAACGAGTTACTCCTGGAAAGAGTGTACGTAAACCTGTTGATTCTGTTCACTTTGCTCCACATGGCAATTTTATTTGTCCTGGGCATAATACATGCCATGGGGCTTGAGTTCACCTTTGGCTGCGGCACTCACTTTGGAAGCCGAGTCTTCTAAAAAATCTGGGTGGCAGCTGAGGTAACCCTAGCTCCTTTCCTAAGCCGCGGCCAAACGCCGCACTGCCCGGGAGTAGAATGCCTGACCCCGGCAGCCACTGCTTGGCTGACAGCTCCGGAGTCTTCGTCCTCACCGAGCTATACGCGCGGGGGGAGGGCTGCGAAGATATGTCGAGTGCTCAACGCTGCATTTTAAAACCACGAAGCATGTCTCCAAAAATACTGGCTTGTTTTTTTTCCCCCCATAAGAAATTATTTTTGCTTCAGTCTTTGGTTCGTTTGAAAGCCTAAATCACGCGTGACTTTGCTTTTTTTTTTTAATCGCTGACATCTATTAAATACGGTCTTTATCGTCAGTAGGTCACCTCAACCCTGTCATTGCTACGGTGATAGCTCATTCAAAGTGGCTGAATCAAGCATGATTGGATTCCCAATTTACTTCTTTTCTGCATGGCTTGCAGCAGCTGGGGGTCCTTTGACATTTGATTAAGGAACTGGAGTTCAGATCGATAAAAACCGCTTCACAAGGCTTTTGATTTTCACGCGTGCACTGCAGTCGTATACTACAGTGAACCCCCCCCCATATCATTTCTATAGTCCGATAACTGGGGCTCATCCTCAAGCCAGAGTGAGTGTCTTCATGCACGAGTCTTCACATGCACTTGAAAGAATTCGCCAACGTATCTCATGCTCTAATTTTATTCCGTGCTTGCGAGTCAAAGCTTAGTAGGTGCGCATTTGGAAGCAAGGGCTACTTTTCCCCCGGCAGACTACACATCTCTATTCTGCTAAAAGGAACAAATGTGCCCTGGAGCTCCACCCACCCTGCACGCTCTTTTTCACATTGGGATTGGGATTATGATTTTGGAATAACTCCAGCTCACTGGAGTTATCCCAGAGCCTGGCAGAGTGAGACAGAGAGTACTTTCTACACACGTCCCTTGTGCAGGCCCAGCACTGCAACTGGCTGGTCCAACTCAAACATCACGTATGTCCTGGAGTCAGTACACACTTGTCAGGTTTGGCTCGCCTGTGTTTACTAGGTAGGCTTGGGCCTGGTGCAGATGTCACGGCAACACTGCACAGAGACGTCCATAGTGCGTCGTAGTGGACAGGTAAGAAACAAGTCTCTAGAACCCATCCTGGCTAGAACCCACATCGCCACGCAAATGCCTGAACGGCTCTTTGTTGTATACTTTTATGACCCTCGTATCAACCCCTGTGCAGTTTTGTGAAGTTTATATGAATGATTCCTTCCGATGCCAAAGTGTGAGCTGATTTTTGCAATGAATTGACAGTGTGATGCAAACGGTGCCCATACACCTCACTCCCTTCGTAGAAAATGCTACTGGATGTCAATAAACAGACGTTTATGCGATGCGTGATGGAATTGCATAGCTGTTCCTCTTCAGGCACGGTAAAGGAGTAGACACACTGAACAAAGTGCAAAGTGATGCTGAGACGATGAGAAACCTTCAAAACGATAAGCATTTTGCTATAGCACAGGTCACATAGAAAGACACTGCAGCTACAATTTACCATTTACCAAGTCAATCACACGGAGGTGATTCACTGACTGCTGTAATAAAAAAAACAGCACCTATGCAGCACACATATACATTAGCTAATTGAAAAGCCCACTTCAGTAGTGAAGTACTATTTATTATATTTGTAAAGTGGGGCCACCACTGTGCAGAAACCAAAGCTACAGAGTACATACAGAGGTGTGTTAATACAGCGTTGTATATGCCATCATTTCTATATTGTTCGTCCAACTAAATCAATGACAAGCTTCCTGTCTGGCTACTGCTCACCGCGACAATTCTGTTGACATCATTGGCCATGTGACCCAAAACAAAGGCAGCCATCAGCTGCCGTTCACGTGCAAAGCACGTTTGTCGCATTAAAGAAGGGCTGAATGGCAGGTGTACAGAGAAGAGGTCGACAGGAATGATCATTGTTCAATAACACTTTTCTTTTTCTTGTTATTTGGTAAGAGAAGCCATTCGCTCGCTCAGCCCTGTGCATGTAGTTCAGGGCTTTTTCATTAATTAGACGCTTTTGAAATGTCCTCCCCGTATATGAGCATTTCTCGGCAGGCCCTCGAGCCGCTCGTCCTTTGCTTTCGGATATGGTCAATTAAACAATATTTAACAAAATCTGTATCCATACTGTCCCTAAAACTGCCTGTGCTTGAGTTTGAGTGCAGTTAACATATGGGATTTTACTCGTGTCAAGTCAGGAACAGGTGCAAAGACTCTGCCAGAGCACCAAAGCCCCCGATTAACACGTACGGTATACTTACACTTGACACACACTTCATCACTAGTGTGCACAACTTGGTCAAGAAGCCCATCTGCCAAGCTATGAAGTGACATGAAATACTGTATAAAGCGATCCATGCATGCTTTTTAAAAGCAGGGATGAAGGGATTTACGAACACTACCAGAAAGGAAGGCGTATTCTGTCGTCCCACAGTCCCAGTGAACAGGTGTCCTGGTTGTATTGGCTCTCTAAATTGACAGGCCGTTAACTTTGTTCATGTTGGTTGATTGCAGAATAATAATAATGGAGATAAATCGTCAAAATAAACCTTTGTGTAAACCTAATGCACATACTCATTGTAATTTATGCCTTTTGGGGTTCTAATGACAAATGCTACTTTAGATGCCTTATATCAGGTCCAATTTCAACTAACAGGGCTCTGAACTCAAAAACCTTGGCAATTCAATTAGGTAATTTAAGGCAGCTAGAGTGATAAATACAGACCTTCCTGTTGACCAAGTGTTGGTCTCCACCCTAACACGTCTGGTAATGAGAGACTGCAGAGGCTGTGTAAGTGTTACCATATTACCTTGGTGCAAAGCCAATGGCCATAAGTAAGGACCAATTACATGTCACCGAGGCTCTGCTATTATCCCTTTTCAAACAAGCTCTAAAAAGCATCTGCTCCAACTGCAGGACATAACTTTGGTAATATCCAAGGAAGTTGTGGCGTGGTTCAAACAAAAGATGTATTGATTACATGCCACTGACTTGTTTCCCCCAAAAGACTACTGATACTGACCACACTGTAAACGCTCCACCACAAGTTCTCATCCAGAGCGGCTTTTCCCAGAACAATGGGCCACCATAAGCATATAGCGAGCCCCTTCACGCGAGTGTGTTTTGGCCTGAAGGTATCCATTCTTTAAGACATCTGAAAAATGAGTGGAGAAGAATTTGGGGGAGGGGGGGTGGGTTAGCGAGTCAGTGTAGCTCCAAGGCACAGTACATTAGTCTGGTTCCATCCGATTTAGTTCATGTATTCAAGACCAGACTCACACCACACACACACTCAAAAGAAAATATGCACCAAGAGGGTAAATCCGCAAGTTTGGGTTTGGGCAAAGGGCTAAATAGCACTTCATTTCCTTAAACCATCAATGACACAAATGTCTCATGGAGATAAATGCTCACAGCAAGCTGTTATTGGCTGCTCTGCTCCTTTTGACATTTGAGAGATTCCTGAAGAGGCTCTTTGTGTTGTTTTGTATTTTCTGCATTTC
Organism: Brachyhypopomus occidentalis; assembly: GCA_020368025.1. Classification (NCBI taxonomy): domain Eukaryota; kingdom Metazoa; phylum Chordata; class Actinopteri; order Gymnotiformes; family Hypopomidae; genus Brachyhypopomus; species Brachyhypopomus occidentalis. The sequence continues at coordinate 2,245,879 of JAGXOD010000081.1, read as the reverse complement.
CGTATTATTCTGTGGTTTTTCACCCCTCGCAGAACCAATACCATGTCCAGATGTCCTCGCTTTTCTTTGTGCATGTGACTTTGAACTGTACTAAAGCTCTGAGTTTTCCAGAGGTCATCGTTGTTGATTATTGCCCAGAAATCTCATGCTGCCACTTTGTCAAGAGGACCAGAGATTTAGGGAAAGCCTTGAAGAATATGTCTTATTCTGCCAAATCCAGCTAGTTATTTGTCGGCAATGATGGCATGGACTTTGAAGCAGAATTACTTTGACTTAAATGCTTCTCAATCACAGTGCAATTTCACAGGCCAAACTATACATCCTTCAGGAATTGGGAAATTACATAATGAGTATTGAAATAAAACTGCTGAAGTTGCCCTTAAAGACTAAAATCATCCTTTCTTTTATGTCCATTATATGGTTGAGGGTTTCTGCAGGCTTCTGCTGCCCATGGGGTTTTAGCTGCTGCCTTATTATTCCAGTGACAGGTCCCTGCAGTCAAAGATCACGTCTGCTATTGCTGGCCCGGACAATAAACAGTGGTCACAGTTTCCCAGCTTGCCTCAAAGCTGTCCCTGTCGACACTATGCCAGCATCTGTGGCATTTCCCAGCAACCCTCTGCTTTTACAGTGGCTGCAAGTGATGGATAGTTTAATGGATGGCCTTTCAGTGACAGACTGCCATCAGTATGGACAACCAGCTTTGATATGACGCTGCTCTGACCTGACCCCAACCTGTCACTGTACGAGACCAGTATCAACAGGATGCCACGTTGAGTGTTGGGCATGAGAAAATGCAGCATTGTCATTGGTTATCCATTCCCATCCCCTACTACACACTTGTTACTAGCCTAGGAGGCAATGGGCCCACACATGCTTACTCAGCAAGATGTGTCTAACAATCACATATATTAAAGTTGCCCCACACAAAGTCTCCCATCCCACCTAGAGTGAAGGATTAACAAACTTCCGGCTATGGATGGCTGTGGCATCACTGGGATTTGAACTCGTATTCTGGCAACAGGATGCAGCACTCTGAGCCAGATGCATCACTTAAAAGCCAGATTTTTTTCTTTTTTAATACTGGGTGGCTTACATTCCATTCTATTTTTGTATTAATTCATTTATTTGCTTTAAGAAGAACTTTGGTTGAAGAAGTTTTGTTCCTGTACACAATTTCTGTATACTGCATCAAAGTAAATGAATGTTTATCAAAAGTGCATTTTCATTTTCAATGCATTTTTCTTTTTTTCTTTTCAAGAATCAAAGTATGTTATTTAAACCTTCATTGCACTCCTATGCTAAAAATATATTCAGATTATATTTGTTACTGGTTTTCAAATATTGTTAAGTATTCTGACGGTTCTTTTTTAAACAAAAAAACAGCAAAATGCAAATACATGGCTGATTGAAGTTGTTGTAACATCCATGCAGGCTCAACTAAGCTCTCTGGGCACTGGAAACCTTTTAAAATTATTGGGCAATAAGAAAAATGCTTAGCACAAATTATTGACCATGAAATTGGTATACCATGGAGCCATGATAAATCTGATGTATGTATATGTAAGAATAGTGATATCTGAGCAAGCCTTTCTCACAGTGTACTAGATAGCCAACCAATTTGAGCTGTCACCAAAAGGCAATATTAATACGATATTGCCGCTAACTGGATATATTTTGAACTGCAAAATATGAACATGAACATCCTTATAATAGCCTTACTGTTAATTATATAATGTTACTGTATTGTTTTACAGTGGGAGTACTCAAAACACCAATAGGCATTTCAAGCTTGTAATGAGATATTCAGGACAGCCATGGAAAATACCATACATAAGGTGACAGTTAACCTCATGGAACAGCCAACAGACAATATGGTTTTACATCGCTGAAGGGGACTCCTTGAAACAAGTAAGAAAATGGTCCATGAAATCACCTGGAAAACACCATCTAAACCCTTAGGATTACACAAGACTGCCATTTATCATCTAAAGAGCTAGGATTACACCAGACTACCATGTTAAACTGAGGAGAAAGATGTAAAAATGGCTCTAATTGAGCCTGTCAGACAGAGTGACACAGTACACAGCACAGATGACTCAGGAGGCAAAGGGGATTTGGAAATGCACTTTATGCTGAGCCAGTGAATGGACTCACAGCTGGAGAGATTTCGAAGAAAGATATCCAGGTGTGGTAAGATAATGGCTGTAAAACGTTTGGGGTTCAAGGTTTCTATTATGCATGGCTTTCGTAATCTGTCCTGAAATAACCCTTTCAGTTCCTCACAGAATTCACTGCTATCTTCTTTAACTTAGAAGATTTTATTCTGACCCCACCGCATATAAGAGGGTTGCGTATTGGTGGAAGGACCAGTGAACAGACGCACAGAAACTATGTTTTGTTTTGTACTTCAAACAACGTTGAATTGAGTTCGTTTTGGCAGTGAATGTAGTCGGTAGTATCAGCTACAAGCCATCTGCAGGAGGTGTATACGGAAGTAAGGATAAAATACCTTTTTAGCTCTTTTCTGAAGTCTGACATCTGGTTCCTGTTTCAGTGGCAGCATATGAGCGCTAGCAGCTGGATAGGCCTTAAGGCCTCCGAGTCCCTGTAATTCCCCCAGTGCAGGCACACTCGTGTGGGAGCAGACGGTCCAGCCCCTCCCCGGGGCCTGGAGTCAACACCCCCAGCCCCCCCACGGGCTCCATTCACAGAACACACCGGGTGCACTCAGCCCGCCACAGGAGCAGTGCCACATGTGCACGCACCTCAGGTTACCCTCCCAGAGGAATCACGCAGCTCAGGGATTATGGGCAATCAGCAAAACGTCAGCCCGTTACCTTAAGCCCTGAAGAGGGAACCGCTCAGAGAACTGGGGTAAAAGCTTCACGACGAGGCCTTTGCCTCATATCTGCATTCGAATTTAAGATAGAGCAACTCAAAAAGCAATCAAAGAACGGGATGATATTTTGGAATGTTAACGCGACTTCATTTAACACATTTGTGATTTTCACATTACTTCACTTAATACTTTAGCTAGGGCATTGCAATAAAAAAAAGCTGTGAACACTTGTTTCATGTTGTACAGGAATTTATACGGCTATAACTCTCTCGGTGACGGCATTTTTATAGACACCACATGTTTCTCAGATCTGAAAGAAAATCTCATCTCGAAGAAAATGTGCTAATCCATAATGTCAGACATCACTCAGCATGCATCAGTAATCACCGTGTTGATCTACATATCGGATATTACTTGCATGTTAGCATGTCATTCAGGGGCACCCAGCTAGTTGCAGTATGCCAGAAGTTCACATCCTCCTGAGTCAATTTACAGGTTTCTCAATTTACTGTCCCAGACTTGACGGTATGCCTCAGGGATATGTCTCATAAGCAGGCAGGGGGCTTTGGTCCATCTAACCATAACCCTTGTGGTTGGTCATTCTGCTCCACGTGAACACAATGGACCACATTCACGTATAAATCCCCAGTTCATGAGGTCCTTTCACAGGAATTCACATGATTGAGATGTGTGGTATAAGTCAGCCAGACCGGTTTCTTGTATATAGTGTTGAACGAAACACCGGAGTGGGCAACACAAGTGACCTTAGTGACCTTGACCTTGACCTGAAAGTTCCATGTATACCATGCATGTCAGAATCATGTGCCAGACTGCTGTTGTCCTGGAAACAACGGGTTCAAGGTTTCACCAAGATGACCTTGAAAAATAAAAAAGCACCAGTGACAGACAAATCAAATAGACGAAAACTAGATCGGGTGGATCAGAGGAGAATTGGGAAAACTATGCAAGTCAACAGGCCACAACCAGATAAGTTGAATTCACTTGTGGTCAAAGTATCCCAGAATGCATCACCCTTAAGACTTTTTGTATTGAGTAGGGTCGTCAGCCTGACAAAAAGATTTCTTCAAGGTGACAGGGACCTCATAACTGGACTTTTAAGGAGTGGAAAAACACTGGTCAAATGAATCCAGGTTCCCTGTGCATCATGGTAATGGAAGGATCAGAAAATTTGCACAAGCAACACGATTCCGTGGCGCCATCCCGTTGGAAGATAACTGTGCGCGCTGGTGGTGGCTGTGTGACAGTGTGGGAATGTCTTCCTGGCATACGCTCGGGCTCCTGGTATGCGCTCAGGAACGTTTCCCAGATTGCAGAGTTCACCCCTTCATGGCTGCAGCGTATGCAGCGTTTTTTCTAAGCTCGGACACTTCGACCTTAGAAATAATCCCACATATCACGAAACGGTTTCAGGAACATGATGGGTTTTCATTGCATAAGTGGCATGCGCAGTTCCTGGATGTCAGCCCTCTCCTTGGGACGAGAGCAGAAATGGCTGTGTGAGTGTTTACTGCACAGTGCTTATGCCTAGCACACACTACTAGATATGTGTAGTAGTGTCTGCATTTAACCTCCTCACCATGCAAAGGCTGCAGGTCACTTAATGCCTCGGGGCCACATTGAATCCATATGTTTTAATGACTGCACGATGCGGTCAGCATAATGACGTAATGACGTTAATGCCATCAGCTGACATTCTGTGTGAGCGTTTACTGCACAGTGCTTATGCCTAGCACACACTACTAGATATGTGTACCTAATAAACTGGCTGCTTAGTGAATAGAGCTAAAAAATGTTAAAAAAAACATAACCAACGACTACATAGACCAAAGACTGCATACTATTGTGGGCATTTGTGTTTACACCCAAACATAATGTGTGGCGATAATATGGCCGTCTAACACTGAACAGTAACACTTTCATTTACAAAAAAACAAAATGTTAAAAAACAACATTTATAATTGTTTTTTCTTAGCAGTGTGGAACTTTCACTACCCTAATCTAATGCGACATGAAATGCTGATCAGCCCATTTTCTCAGCATAAAAAAATGTAATAAATAAAAAAATAAATCCCTTTCCTCCATAAAATGTCACTCTGTGAAGAAAGGTCCCATTGTGCACAATGACATGGTTAGTCCACCATATTCGCTTAATGAAGCTAACTTCCTCACTCCCTAGTGTGTCTGTGCTGACTGAAAAGTGTATGGAGTGAGGGAGAGGGGAAAGTGGCTATAAAAGGGCACTAAAGCAGTGTGACACGGGAACGAGGGCCACTAGCACCCTGCTGCATTTAACCTCCTCACCATGCAAAGGCTGCAGGTCACTTAAAGCCTCGGGGCCACATTGAATCCATATGTTTTAATGACCGCACGATGACCGCACGATGCGGTCAGCATGATGACGTAATGACGTTAATGCCATCAGCTGACATTCTGGCTGCCTCCTGGTGTTTCCAGGGGGATTTCAGAGATGTTATTTTGTTTGCACACACACACATTCCCTAGTGTTTGGATTCAATGCTAATTTCATTTCACATTAAAGGCCAAATCTGTCTGAATGACCACTGTTCCATTGCTACGGACGACTCTTCTATGACTCGTTCTTGCTAGCGCCAGGTGTTTATTGCGCGGAACGAAACGTGTACCCTGCATACATATCTAACCATGCCTCTATTTTTTTGTTCTTCTTGTGGTCCCTTTCCAAATGGGGTTAAGGCTATAAGTCACGCAAACACAGACCGCAACCCCCCCCACACACACACACACACACACCCCCCGACATATTCCAGACAACCGTGCATTTCTCTATGTCGTGAGAGGGTCGTTTTTTTGAGGGCCAGACTCGAGCCACTGCGCTTTCCCACATGAGAGGACCCCTGTCTGGCAGCCCCGGGAGACACGCTCAGGAAAATCAAAGGAAAGCAGAAAAAGTCCTAAGTGTTTTTCCACATCACTCCAGAGACGCCGCTGGAGTCCTCACGCGCGCGGGTGTCCACGCAACGTTCAGCACTGGGGGCGAAAACAAAGATACCATAAAATCTAACGTAGCGTTATACGAACGGAACAGGTTGTGATACGGTATGCAAATGCAAGCGTTCTCCAGGGCGACTTTCCGGAAGGGTCCAGAAGCAAACACCTTCCCCTCCTGCCACACACCTGCTGTGGATGGCAGATGTGTTTATGCTGGGAAATATCAGGAAGGGGCCATACAGAATGTATGGAATTTTGCTATTATTATTCTGCTTATGACCTAAGTCCTGAACGTTAGAATTGCAAGAATATATTGGTGGCCAAAATGTCATTGGCTGAGAAGCGAATTTTGTATATTATTGGTACAGGCTCTATATTGAAATTTCTAATAACTTGGTACCTCCTGTCTTATTGTTTTTCTTTGTTTTGATTTGGGTTTTGTTTGTTCTTCGATGCATGAATTATTAATGCGTGCATATTCACACTCTGACACTGCAGAGTGAAAATGTCTGGTGTGCAGGATTTCTTTGTAGCTTCAAAAGAGAACAAAAGTTGTCGCAGTTTGTAACAAAAGTTAAACTGAGGTACAGTGAGGCAGCAATGTAATAATGGCTTTTCAAAACCACTAATCTAATCTGCCCATTGAAAAGTTATCATTCCAGTGGATCGAAACAAAGAGCATGAGACAGCATTAACAAGTGAACAAAAGCAGCTATGGCAGTGGTATCTATCAGACGTTTGAAAATGGCAGAAAGATAAAGTCATCCCAGACAACATCCCGCAGTTTATGGATATTAATGAGAAATGACGCGTAACATTTAAAGAGAAAGGTTAGGGAATAAATGGAATGAAACCATTTTATTTTTCTACTCCCCTGTGTTAGCTGCCATGTTTACAGTTATTGCCATGTATAATTCGCATGTGTAATGGCTATGTAAAACTGGGCAGTGGTACACTTTTGTAGTTTTTAATATGTATTAGCCTCGCATGTGGATGGCAACACGTAAATAATGAAAACTGCCCAAATAAGGACAATCAGTGTGGTGGCCACCTTACTAAAACTAACTCAGTTCCAAATCAGAAGCAAGGCAATCTCGATCAAACTGACTGATTGTTTTAGAGCGCTGACTATAGTGGGGATTACTTATGACCAAAGTCCATTAAAGAGTTAAGATCTATATTTTAAAACGAGGTCCTGTGTTCTTGTGTCTTCATAGTCTGATGTCAATATTTAGCTTTGGCTCAGTTACAGTTTCACCTCAGTATTTAGTCTTGCATTTCTGTGGCTTCCTCTGTTCATAACTCCCTCTTGGGGTGCACAGGCGACATTCCAGGCCCCCGTTATGCTGCATACCCACTTCTCGTTCATATCTCACCCCCAATCCAGTGATTCAGCCCCTTAACTTGACACGCCTCTCATCGGATCAGCCCTCTCTTGAGAAGCAAGGGTAAACACTAAAGATAAGACTCGAGTCAGACCGTCGCCGGAACAAATTTGAATGGCTGAGATCAATCTGAATGGCCCGGTGGAATGAAACGCTGGGTGGGTTTTACGAACATCGAGGCGGGATTCGGGTAGAACTTTGCCTGAGAAAATCCCCTGGTGACACGCTATTCATCATCAGAGGACATTTGAATTATCATCTGCCGCTCCTTTGATGTCTTTCAATTGTGTCACTTCATTGTTCCCACGCGTCTCATCAAAGGCACACGCGGGCACCACTGGAAGCGCACGGTTGATTGGACACGAACCGAGATGATCTATTTACTGCAGGCCTTCTCGGAGGTATGAGTCATTTAGTGCCAGAGTCAAAGCAGTGAGGCCCAAAGTCCTTTCAGATGTCCTCGACTAAGACTGCGGTGTTCTGGATTCCAGTCCACTTCTGCTTCTGCAGTTCCAAAGCAGAATAAAAACCCTTTTCCGTCAGGCACAGACAAGTAATGACCTAGGCTGCTCGTGAGGACCCATATCTCTGACACACAGTCACGCTGTACAAGTCCTATGTGGACGTGCTCTCTCTCGTTTCCAGTATGTGCTCTGGTATGTTCCCAGCTATTGTTTTCATCTTTGTATTGTAAACATGTAAATACCCTAAACAGCCAATGTCAATTAAGACTGCTTGTTCTAATCTGAATATTTCCAGTATCACGTGTTCGGGTAAGACGGGAGAGGGATGAAGAAAGATTGGGTGCAATTATGTGGAAAACAAATTGCTTGGGAGCATTTCTTAGACGCGGATTCCTGTCAGTATTTGGTGATCTTGCTTAGTTTTTCTGTATCATTCATAAGAAGCATGAGTTCGTTTTGGTGCGGGAAGATCTGAAGAATTACGACAGCGATGCGAGTGGGAATGCGAAAAAGCTGGCAGCTGTAATCTAGACAGCAGCACAATGGAACGAGTCAAGTGAACAGTTATGAAGCAGCGCCGAATCGCCCGGCTTGTGTGCACATGGGAAAGTCTTTAGAACACTGCAAATAAACATGGTTGATTTAGAAAGGGGGGCAGGACGTGACCCAATTTTGAGATCAAGGGGAGGACAGCAGTGGTCTGCCCGAGTAATATATTGCCGTAATGACTGGGCTACTGACTTTTTCAGGCTACATTCTCTATTACGGGCATTCCCACTGCAACTTTTTTTATTACTACCAAGCCTTGCTCATGGGACACCACTGAATCACAAGCACACACAAGTCAGGAGCGCTGCACATATCGCATTTGCTTGCTCTGTTTGACAGATGGAATTACTTTAAGTTGAAATGATGTGTTCTAATCAGCACACATAAAGGATTGCTCGTGGTGTAATATTGCTGTTCGAGCATACCGTGTGTTTCCTTTGGTGAGACGATGAGAGGACCTGGTGCAATAACACTCCTCAAGGTTCCCGTAAGTTCTCAGATTGCCACAAGCATGCGGTGTTACAAACCGGCCACTTTGACAGAGTTTCTGGTGGGACATTAGTGGTATCCGTGAGAATGAGCAAAGTGCTTTCTCGGTTTCTTTTCTTGTTTACTTTGGCTGGGTGTCACTAATCCAGGAGAAGGCCACAAGGAACCTATTTACCTGCATTATAACGGCTTTTGACTATTAAGAAAAGGAGCCCATAAATTCTCGATCATTCCCTTATTTTCCCTGTTGCTTTTAAGTTCTCTCTACCGCTACACAAGTCTCTCTGGTAGCCAGCCAAGCACCCTGACCAGGACCTTTACAGCCACTTGTACTTGTATTACTGAAGCACCGCAGTGTGCAGTAGTTTGTTACCAAAGAGCCGAGAGCAATTAAACCTTGCACAGCATCAGTATCTGTACTGGGCCCACTGTCTACAGCCTTTACAACCACAGCCCCAAAACAGGTTGCCATACAGCAGACGAGCACAGTTGCAAGGCATTTTGGGCAACATCTGAACTCTTTGTGGGGAAGAGCTAAGGATGTTCTAAATCGTCTGGGTACATGAAAGCCCAGTGACGATGTTTAAAGATGTCATCTGTGACAGGAGGTTGATGAAATAGCAATCTAGATCTAGGCACAGCTTTAAGGTTACAACTTGATGAGGGGCAGGATGTGACCCAATTCTGAGATCAAGGGGATCTCAAAGGTTACTACTCAATAACCTGTTGAGGGACGTGACCCAATTTTGTGATCAAGTGGAGGACAGTAGTACTTTGCCCAAGTAATATATTGCCGTAATGACTGGCCCACTGACTTTTTCAGGCTACATTCTCTATTACAGGCATTCCCACTGCAACTTTTTTATTATTACCAAGCCTTGCTCGTGGGACGCCACTGAATCGCAATCACACACAAGCCGACAAGCCAGGAGCACTCCACGTATTGTATTTGCTTCCTCTCTGACAGATGCAATAACTTCAAGTCAAAAACTTGAAATCATGTGTTCTAACGATGTATTCTAATCAGCTTGTGGTGTATTGTGAAGGCTACATGTTTAATTTTAAGTATCAGACCTAGCCACTATTGCCCACCATGATTGCTGCCTTGTATTACTACCACTACAGTGGGAATATATCATCTTGAATGAATTAACGTGTCTTATGACGGAGTCCATCACCCAGGAAGGTAAATGTCCGTTTGGCTGCACTGTCAACACGGACATGGGAGTGACCCAGAATGTAGGGATGATGATGCTTGAGGTGCACACAGAAAGTGGAGGTGAAGGTGGAGGTGACACTTCAAAATGCAGGGTACAGTGATGGAGACTGTCACCCCCTGAAGGAGGTGGTAGTGTGATGAAGAGACTGTCACCCCTTAAAGGGAGGGGGGGGGGGGTACTGTGACAGACACCAACCCCAAAGGTGGAGGTGTTGTGATGGAGACCATCACTCCTTAAAGGAGAGGGTAGTGTGGTGGAGATCAGTGTAGCGGGGCGAACACCATCACTCAGGAAGGTAGATGTGTGTTCTGGCTGCTGTGCTAGACACCTGGCTCTTACGTATGGGGGTGAGAGCACATCATTTGTCACCTGGAAGGCCCCAGGTTTGGTTGCTATGGTCGCTGCTCGTAGTCATACACCTGGTGAAGGTGTTCATTAAATCTCACTACTGTTAATCACATGAATATGAAATATTCTTACATTTTCTTATGGTCTATGAGGTCTAATAAGATTTATGTTTATGGGCACAAGCCTTGTTTTGAATAACGTTTTATAAATGTTATACATTAAATGTTACACATTAAATGTTAAATGTATAAATGTTTTATAAACGTTTTATTTCACTTACTATATGGAACTGTTTGCCAGTTACCCTCGGGTAAAAAGCCTGTCACATGCACTTTAGTGAAACCTAAACCTCTTTCATACTGCTATGAATTCTGGCATTCTGGGTAATAACACTATATCTACACTGACTATATAACTGATTAGTGAGCTTCACTCCAGTCTGTCCTGTCTCTGAAGTCACTGTATTGGACGATGAAGATCTTGGGTGACTTTGCTGGGCTGTGATGAGCAGAGGTGATTTTGCTGGGCGGTGATGGAGACTTTGGTTTCTGGAATGTTTACTTCAAATCCTTTTTTTACATAATGTCACATTTAATCCAATAATATAAACCAAGATTGACTATGTGATAACACTGCTCACAAGCCTCATCTTGACATTCTCTGACTGGACTGACATTTACTGTTCTATTAACTACTGGCAAAGACAAAATCCAGGACTGGAAAAGGGATTTGTGGCCTAAATCCTTGTTCAAGTTAAGATAGAAATGGCAAATAAAGACTTTAAACTCTTGACTTACCTTTGAATAGAAAAATATTCATACTGACAAGGTGCAAGTATGAAAAAGTGGCAAATAGAGAAGCTTTGCAATAAGTGAAAACTGATTAATGCCATTTTAGGTCACTGGCATTTGCCATCTGTTAGGTTAATTAAAGAGATATCCAGAGCTGCGCTTTCTAGTAGTTCTAAGATAAGGGATCCCTTGAAACGCAGTGCCAGCAAAAGACATGTACTAATAGGGAGCAGGGCAAGTGTCAGTTGAAAGTTCTTATAATTACAAAGCACTCTGACACCAGCTGAAAGGACATTTTTAAGGACAGGCTATAAAAATTAATCCCCTTTCACTGAATCGCTGCCTGAAGATATATTAAACTTAATTCAGTATTAGCTGTCAGTTCTGTTTAACGCGTTTTCATTTTGATGACATAAAATTTTGATTTGCTAGCCGTGTGTCCTCTAATACATGCCTTTCAAACTAAGTTAGGCTGTATCACATGAACTTAGAATTGCTTTTAAAAGCCTTTGTATGGTCTCGCTGGGCCTGACTAGCACTGGCAATATACACAAGTGTGCAAGGTGTCATCCCACTGCAAGCCAGAAGGCTTTCTCTCTGATCATGGGTCCTCTGGCAAACCACAGTGAGAAAAAAGTGTGAAGTAGGAACCTATATTTAGATATCCATTGCCTAGAAAAGCCTTTACAGCCCAGTACTTTACTGCAGTCCTTAAAACAAAAGTCACTTGAGTGAGTCACTTTTCTATGGCGTTCTGTATTCACAGTGCCTCCTATGGATTCAACTTTCTTTCCCTGACATGTGTAACCCGCTAAACATCAACAGATACTTCATGATTCATGTTGTTAAAAAGAACTCTTCCGTAACGGGCTACTGACCACGTGTGGGTATGAGTGCGTGCGCGTGTATGTTTGGGGATCCGTTTTTAGGCATTCTTCATAATCACGAAGTGTGGCAAAGTATTAGAACTTTGCGTCTAGCAGAGCTTTAGAATGCTAATGTCATACATATCTAGACTGTGTTGCAATAGCAGCTGTAACCAAAAAAGAAATAGATAAAATAAAACAGAAACAAATAAGGATGGAAATGCAGCCATTGTTTTTGGATCCAGCCCCATGTCGTTCATGAAAACCACCTGAAGAGGATTTGGGCATTTGCCACTTTGCTGACTGTCATGTTTAGTGTATTGAACAGGAGGAAATGTGTGGAATAATGTGCAATATTAAAAACGTGAAGACTTATAACTGATGGTTTTTCCAAAAGCATGTCCAGCCAGGCCGTATGTGCCAACTGAATGTTCAAAATGCTCAAAAGCATCGCTAGAATATGTCCAGTTGCGTACACTGCTGATCCCTATTTACAAGCTAGCATTTTGCACAAATGTAATTAATGTTCAGTGTGCATTAAAGCTGTTGAAACCTTGGGTTTCTATTAGAGAGAGAGACAAAGAATAGGACATGATATATTTTAAGGAATTGAGTCTTTGTGAGCCTCAGCTAAGTAGCTAAATCTAAATGTTTCTGTGTTCTTTGCAGTTATTGGGGGAGATACATCTTAAGACTATCTGGCAATGTGTCATTTCATGACAAATTCTTGACCTTGTCTAGTAATTTCAGTTGAATATTTCAAATATCTGCAGGAGAATCCTGAACTATGTCTGGGCTTCCCATTTAGAGCGTCTCGTCTGTTTGAACTGTCTCATGTGAACGCAGACGCTGGCCACAACTGCTCAGAACACAAATGACTGGACCAAAACTAACATGACTGTCTCACTTGATGAATGTCATCACAGCTTGCTGCTTGTTTTGATACCCAAGCCCAACGTGCAAAAATGCATCTGAGAAAGTTACGTCAGGGCTGAATTGATGTTCAATGTTTCGTAGCCGGACAGGGAAAGGGAGAGGGAGAATAAAACCATGACATGTGAACCATGAACCATGACATGTACTCAGCCTATTTTAAATCTTTGAATGAACCATGACATGTACTCAGCCTATTTTAAATCTTTGAAACATGATGAAATAATGAATTTTCATAAGCGTTTTTATAGCAAAACATAAAATCACTTCAGAATGTCCATTTGTTTAACATAAAAAGGGCAGTCAAAAGTAATACAGGTGTGCCTACCTTCAATTCAGAAGAAATGTTTTTGACACCAACCTATTCACTGGAAAGGAGACTCTTCTTTGATTTTAAGGCAAAATGTTTAATCAAAACAAGCCCCCTGTCGCACAATCATTAGGTTATCCTTTCAGAGTGCAAAATGTCAAGCGATGTAAATGAGGCGCCATCATAACATGACGTCAGGGTTTTTCACGATTCGCAAGCGAAAACAATGACGTCTCCCGCCTTTTACCCCCGTTGCGATGAGCTCCGCGTACCTAAACCTGTTAGGAAGTCTGTCACGGAGCTGACACAATGCATCTCTTTCAGCAACAGCCCTTTCAGATATAGGAGAACGGTGCCAGAGAGAAGATGCATCAATCTGTGACAATATCTTGCAGTCCAGGCTCAACGCCATTAGATGTGAGGTTATCTCTATCTTTCGGCCTTGAGCATCACAGTAGCTTGGAAACGATATGGCCACAGAGTTACAGATTTGTTCAGTTCAGTGTCAGGGCGCTTGTGTTCGAAGGCATCGGAGACTATAATGTGCTGCATTAGTCCTGCAGCAAACACGTATACATACAGTAAACACACATACAGTACGTACTCCACATGTGTGTCCACACACAGAGACACTTTTTGGTGCTCTTATCCTTCACGTCTCCTGACAGAGATCCGGATATGCGCATACGCCTGTGCAGATTTCCCTACTGCTAATTCAAAAGCACGCACAAGCTGTAATCAGTTATTAATTTTGGAATGCACATCACAGCATGTCAGACCATGGTCATATCCAAAACCACATAATACATATCACATGCTCCAAATGTTCTACGCGTCCGTTTTATGTATGTTCTGCAAATGCACAAGCGACTAGCTTGGGCACATTTTGAACACTCCTCTGAACCAATAAGTTGGTTTAGTATACAAACTATACATACTATTTAGTATGGTAGCATGAGGCTTTGGATAGAGCTGATCTAATATGCACCCTCGGTGTGCAGAAAAATGCATTTTTTATTAAACCACCCTGAGTAATGACTTTTTGAATATTGCTTAAAGATTAATATGCTGGATAAATAATTAATTTCAATTTAGCCACACTAGAGGACACAGGCAGTTGGTTTCATGAGCACATGGTTCCACTGGCACTTCTGGGATCGGATAATGTGTACATACATCAAAAAGAAATGTTCAAATTACCTTGTAAAATTTGCATCAAACCTATGTGAAGTTCTTGCTGCAATAGATGCTTAAGAAATGTAAGATAACTAACTGCTTTAAATATTTGTAGCATCTCCACAAGTCTGAACTACTGTGTAGCTCACGCTAAAGCCATATCTATAAATGGTATAGATTTGATATAATTCCACAACAAACCACATTCATGAGAGTTGTTAGGTCATATGAAGAATAAAATTAGCAAGACGGGGACTGGGCCCATATAAGCAGTCCAGTAGTCTAGTGTCATAGCAACGTGATGTCATTCACACATGAACCACTCTTATGTTAAACCTGCTTGTTCTGAACATCAACACCAAAAAAAAAAAAAATGAAGAACTTCCATGTCCTTTTAAGCAGATTATCAAACGAACCCCATCTTAGAAGTGACCCAAACATAGTAGCTCAGTGTCTGCAGATTCCCACAGATGTGCCCTTTGGGGTTAGGGGTCTGCGTTTTGTACAGACCATGAAGCCCTCACCCACCTCCTGCACAGGACCCTACCCAGAGAGGGTAACCTCCAGTGGGAATGAGCAACATGGGAAGCCCCCCTTCAGAGTCACCGTGGTGGGAGATGGTGGGAGGTATGCCGTTGGGTCTGTCTGTCCAACAGAGGGGTCTTTCACCGATCGCATAGCAGCACTGCTACGTGGGCGAAGAGACGGGGGTCATCTGCCACACAGAGAGTGGACCGAAGCTAATACCACTTTGCGTGTCACACGCTCCGTTACAATTACGACTTCCGCAGGCTTCCCAGATGCTAACCATCTCGGCAGAAATCGGGAGTGACGACGGTTCTAAAAGGTCATTATGAGTCTCTCAGTGCGCCGTGTAGTACAGGACATCGTCCGTTCATTAGCCTCCTGCTGTATGAGGCTGTGGAGACTCATCTCGTTATGCACCGGAGTTACTTTTCCCCCCATTTCAGCCGTATTTTGCATCAATTCCTGCTATTCCATTTCCAGATGCGTGCTATTTGTTTCCCCCAAATTCAAATGAGCAGTCTGACAGAACAATCGACAATGCATCCTCGCTTTCAAACTATGGTGACTGCCAATCCAGAGGCTGGGCTTTTACCGTTAAGGCCGCCTACCAACGAAGCAGACGGTACAAAAAACCTCGCGACCGCATGGCGTTTCCACTGCAAGTTCAAACGGCAACCTTTCAGCGGCACCGTGACATTTAAATCTGGAGGGGCCATTCTTTCAGAACTGGGGAGTAGCCACATGTGTGCGGCTGTAAGAACCGCTGCATGTGCCTGGGAGCTTTGTCTGTGGTCAGCAGTGAGGGGGAGGCCCTCTCCCCCCCCCCCCCCCCCCCAGCATTCCACCCTGCCATCCAGGAAAAGCAGCCAAGAGTCAGACAACAGAGCAGCAAACAGCTTCCCTGATAGTTAAGAAGAGCACTGCTTTTCTCTACCTTTTTCTCATCATCTCTCTCTCTCTCTCTTTCTCTCTTTCTCATTCAGCCCGTCCATCTTTGTGACGCAGTTCTCATCATGAGAGCATCGCGCTTGCTTTTCTCTCGCTTTTTCTTTGTTTTGTTTCGGGTTGGTTGTTGTTGTTGTTTGTTTGTTTGTTTGTTTGTTTTGACCGCCATGTTCTGACTGGAAAGGTCATACCGATGCACAAAGAGGAAGGCAGCAAACCCTCTCTCATCATCTTCGCGGCTTTTCTTCATCAACAGATCTCTATGCGACCGGCAGTCGCTCTCCCTATGCTGCTTAAAGGAATTCAAAGGAATAAGCAGCCCCATGCCTTCTTTATTATACATTCACGTCAATTATCCATTTATTACTCTTCACTCTTTATAATCATTTATTACTCTTTAAATTAATACAGGAGCTCATAAACCAGCGTCGCTGCACGTAACGTGCTTTTAAAAACACGACCACACACAAGATGCGGCCAAAGTTCACACGTTGAAAGGATACAGTAGCATTTGCATAACTCAGCGTGTAATCTATTTACCGCTCCGCTGGGTCTTACCCAGCAGGCCATAAGCACCACTGCGCTGCCGCCTCCTTTTGATCACAGGCCCCCATCCTGCGACTGACATCCATCCCCTTTTTCTTTCTCTCCCCTCTCGCGTTCCCACTCCCACGCACACGCGGGCGCATCCCTCACCCTCCGCCGTACGCCGGCCGGCTGTCGGCTAACCAGGAGCAGCTGGGCTCTGGACTCTGACTGGACGTCTGCGTAGCTTTACCTGGCGCTTGGTAATTCCACGGCTGCCTCTCTGGGACAAAACACACACAGCGGGCTGTAGGCCGCACGCTTCTTATTAATTACCTGCCTAATCGTTCAGGGCAGTCTGGGGGGGGCGTGGGTTGTAGATTGACAGTGCCTGGCGAACTGTGCGGAAGGGAGGGATATATTGGGAAGGAGGCTTGTGATCGCAAGTCCATCTTGGGGAGTTGAAGGGCAATGATCTTCTTCTTGACATTAAGGATCTGAGATTCAGTAGCTTCGTGCGCTTTGCGAGGTGTGGGAAATGAAGGCAGGAAGGAAACAGTGGCTGTTTTGTCGCCGGTGGCCCATCTAACCATGTCTGACATCAGGTTGGATGTTATCAATCACTCTGTGAAATATTTCCAACAGAAGGAAATAAGCTATAACAAAACTGTGTTGGCCAAAAGTTGGATAACATAAAGCTAATACTGAAAGATTATAAATATATGCAATGTTCTGTTGCCAGAGGATGTTTCTGACCAGTACCCTCTTTCAGGAAAAACCACACCAATAATGGGAAATTCCACTATATACCCCATTTCAGCATCTTGATTCTTTTCATCCATTTCTCTTTTTTCCCCTGCATATCTGGCCTGCATTTAGCTGCCAAGGTTTTTGAAGCATGAGAGAGGGAGAGAAAGAGAGAGAGGTGGAGTACCAGTAGGAAGCACTCCTTCTGGCTGACTGCAGTTTTTATTAAAGGTCCTATTAAACAACGGGCCTCCATTTGGAAGGCTAATCCCAGGGTGGGGAACAAGGAAAATGTACATACAGAGAGGCAGAAAACACCGCAAAAGCTTAAACGATTAAAGTGCCATTGACGGACATCCTTCCTTGGAGCTTACATGAGTTGGTGACAAACACATGCAACGCGGAAGGTGGTAGTACAGTGGGAAGCGAAGGCGTTACTGCCACAGTAAAGGAAACACAGCAGCTCAACACGTCCTTCCAAACCGTGCTGGTGTACATCTCCTTCTCCCAGACCTAATAGATGATTGACGTGCTATGCAGTGGGTCAAACCGCTGTTGCCACGTTTTCAATACCTCTGATCATAGAAATCATTTAAGCAGAAGTGCCACTGTCCAAATACAACACCTCCTGCAACCACACATGAGCCCAGAAGGTCAGCGTCTGGATCAAAACCAGGAGATCTCAAAGTGTATTCAGGACTCCCATTGCAGACATACAAAAGATGATCATGAGTAATCTAACTACTGACAACCACTGCTGTAGCTTCCCCAAGCTTATGGATGCAGCAATAACTATGCCAACCACCAGTATAACTCAAACCAACAAGTTTGCAGAAGTTATGGTTGAAACCCTAGACTACAGAGTACACACCACAGCCCACCCCCACTTAGAAACAAAGAATGGAAATGAAGATAAAGACAATTCAGATGGAAGAATGAAAACTGACAGAGCTCCAGATACAGATCAAAGATGGTCCCTGGTTTACAAAGGAAATTCAATGGTCAGCCTATAAATGAGGCTCTGGCGTCTAGTAATGAAAGGTTAAAGGGCCCATATCCTACATTTTTCTTTTATTTTATATTTTTTTCCTCGATGTCCTCTTACAATGTTGGTGTGGCCTTAAGTTTCAAAAACAGTCATAATTCATCTTTACATGAATATTTTCCAACCTCTCTTAAACAGGCTGTTTCTGTTATTGCCCATTTAAGATGGATATATGTGATCTCTGATTGGCTGCTCTGATTGGCTGCCCTTTATTGTGCCTCACTCAAAAGCATTCAGGGCTGAAACAAGCATGAGAACTACAGTGGAAGTGGGTGGGCCAAATCACTGTTGGCTGAATATGTAAGTTAGTATGTTCTCAAGACATCTGAGAAACATTTCAAATGATTTCAAAAGGGGCTGATTTTGCAACTTAGATTCCATACGTGGACTGTATGGACTTGTGGAGTGAACAGTGTATTTTAAAATGTTAAGAATATTTTCATATTATTTCAAAATTCTTTATTTCAATAAAGTAAGGAAAATTCAGTTTTCCACAATAGAGGCCCTTTAACACCAACCACAAAAGTGAAGGTCCCCTTCATCCAAGGTTACAGTTCAACAGAACCCTAACTATGGATCCACCTTGAGCTGAAGCAGAACTGAAGAGAATTATGGGAGAATGAGTAATCACACATCATCAGTGCTCTGTGGTCTCCCAGGGCTGGAACCAGTCAGCACTACGACAGCAGGTGTCCAGACGCAGGTCACCAACATAATCCATGACATAATCCATGTCTACTGGCTGAAGATGCAAACAGCTCTGCGTGACTGACTGGCAGAATAATGAAGCAGCTGCTTACTGCTGGTTCCAGACCAATAACCTGCCTGTACACAGCATGGAAACCCCTGTCAAGAATGTTATCCACCAAGGTGAATGAGCATGCGCACAAGTTCATGAGCACTACTCACATTACTCTACTGACAGGTAGAACTGTCCACCAGGATTCCAAGACCAAATAGACCAACCTAAGCATTGCCTGGACTGAATGCCTAGCCCTTTATAAAGTCAATAGCACCATAAAGGCCTTCATCCAGAACTCAGTAGAACACTGGAGGACAACGCTATATGCCAATCAGAAGACAACTCAAAAAGAGAAGAGCTGGAAGCTGCTGAAATCAAGACAGAAAACTCTTCACAATGCATGGGGCACGGCAGTTGAAAGGCAGGGGGGAGGGGGAACAGGGCCCTAAAGAGTGTTAAGAGCCACTGTCCAGCATGAGACATGAGACATCCATGAGCTGATGACCCAGTTTAGGGCCAAGGTCACGATGGAAGCAGAGGAGATGCCCTGGCAGGATAAGTCCTTCCGTGGAATGCACCACAGATAGGAGAGTCAATCCTACCATGGCTGGAAAGGACAGAACTGAAGGATAGCACAGAGGCACTAATCATAGCAGCACAAGATCAAGTACTAAGCATCAGTTCATCAGTGAAGCAGTTCCAAGACCATTTGGCTCAAAGCTGTTCGGTTGAGTCTAAAGGTGACTGCATAATAGAGTTTCTGGTCAAAAACGCCGAAAAGGTTGAATCCTTGCATTATCTAAATGGGACTTCTAAGTGATGTTGCACATTTCAAGATTACAGCTCATTCCTTGCGAAAAAAAATGCAAGAACATGTTTTATATGCCTTTTAAACTGATTTAATTAAGTCACGTGTTAATTGGAACGTATGGCTGGAAACTTCCCATCTCCCGACAAGGTCCTTTAAAACCCCATCATGTTTTAGAATATGTGTTTCCATCTGCTGGTGGAAGAGTGTACCTTCGGCGCAGGAAAGCTCGGACTTTTGTTTCATTTTGGAGGCTGCCTGCGGTCACTTCAGTTTTCCAGTAGGTATCCTACAAAGTGGTCTACGCACTGTGCAAATCTTTAATCGTTAGCTAAATACTTCGTTCACTCACAATGAGCAACGCACAGAACATGTATTTGACTTTGGCAATGTTGATCGGCTTTACTCTGCAAACATCGGACAAGTAGGTTCTATATATAGCTAGTAAATGACACTTTTTGGTTTGCTATTGCGCACATTCCCCTGTCTGCATCCCTCAAAATCCACCTCACATTTCAACACGCAATGATCCGATCGCATTGCATAGCATGCATAACACGAGCTTCACGTTCTCTGTGAAGATAACCTGAACAGCGCATGATCTACAAACTCAAGCCGCGTACTCTACAAATTACAGATCTGCAGCTGCGTTTAAAATGAAACGCTAAGAGCTAACCCTCCAACGACGTCACACGTTACAATAGTACGTGCTAATTCGATCTAACTGTCATCCCAAACGTCTCGACAGTATTTGTCAGTGATGAAAGAAATGTAGGTATGTGAATACAGTAACAAGTAACTCCGAGTCAGCGACCCGCGCTTCGGGGTCGCTTTGCTTCGACGCAGTGACATAAACTGTCTAGGAGCACAAAGCGTTGTATTTGTCTGCCATTTACTCCATGTCCCTAATACAGAATTATCAGCTGTGTTGTGTTTGTGCTAGTAATACATTTTGAATGAAGCATTACAGTGAAGCATTACCTGGTGGGCAGTTGCATTCAGGTGAGACCTGACGGGCTGTCCTTATCCTAGCAAAATGTTCGTAGGAGCGCTAACAAATCAAAATAGAAAACAAACATTTACCTACCCAGACAGAGAATAATGATCAGGTGTTCTAAGTCGAACAGGTAGTACTGATAAATCTACAAAATAAGTACCTGCGTAAAAACACTTTCTTTAGCTTTCTGAGTTTAGGTTCATTAACATGGTAAGAACGGCATTTTAAGTCGGGAAGGTCGCTGGAGCTTCTGTATGACTTACCTGTGACAACACCTCCTCCACTCTTTCCTGTATCATTGAATTAAACTGATCCATTGAAAACCCAGGGGACGGGTGGAAAAGGCGCTCGCTGTTTGCACTTTCTAAATCTATCACTCTGATTTTAATGTCATTCATTTGAACGCCCAGTAGGACGCAAAAGGCGACGGACATAACGGAAAAAACAAACGGAATCACACCAGTGATGATTCTAAGGCAATGCCGCGGCTTGCCAATCCCGGAGTCGCTCTCCATTTTCGCGGCGCACTTCGGGTCTTGTTTTGCTTCTAAAGCCTTCATAACTGTCTCACAACGGCACACTATTATGTACAATCACCACGCAGCGGCGGAAGGAGAATAACTGAGATTCTGAAACTCAGTCTCTATTATTTCGATTCTTCTCACGCTGAACTGAGAACGACGTCAATGTCAGCGGAGCGAGCTTGTCTGCGCGACGCGCGCTTCTAACCAAGGATTAGCGCGCGCTCATTCAAATGGAACCGTATGTCCTGTGACTAGAAGCAACTTTTGCAAACTTTTTTTTTTCAACTGCTAAAAAAAACAATGCGCGCAAAACCGTACGTGCATAGATGACGTGACGAGTCCCTAGTTGGATAGATGGTGCGGCCAGAGCGTAAACCGCACACTGTCGGCGAACGCTTGTGCGCCGTGAACAGGCAAGAGCGCAGCACATTCCACACAGTCCACTGAAACAACACGCCTCCAAATCAGCGAGCAACTCGGTGATGATAATCACTTGTGTTTTCTTTTTCCAATCCCTTTATTTGAATACTTGTATGTAGAATCGCATATTAATAAAACGCCATTCATAATTACGCATGATTATTTCTTAAAAACGAATAGCATAATTGGAATGTAGTTTGTATGGTATATATGTAAGTGTGTTGGCTTCACTTATTTGCAAAGAATAGCCTCAATAGATTTGTATAATGCGTGATGGTAAAATGAATATATAAAGAATTTTATAGCGAGTAATATCTAAATCCGGGCTTAGGACGGGTGTAATGGTTGAGCTGTGACAAAATGGGTTCTCTGTTGTGTTTTGAAGTAGTAGATCTGGAGACGTGCAGTAACTCTACACAGTCCCCTCCGAGGCAAAGCTGCACTGATCCGGTGCTCACAGTTGGACCCCATGTGGAGATGCCGGAGCTGCGTTGCCTTCCAGCCGCCAGGCATGCGCGTGTGGTGAGGACTGACCTCTGTGTCTGTCCCAGCCTCGAGTTTGGATTTCATTTAAGGCTCCTATCCTTCGCGTGAAGTCGGAGACGGAGCAACTCTCGACTGCGAGAGCGACTCAGCAGCGCACGGTAATAAAAACCAGAATGGAACTGGGCAGGGATTTTTGTTTTATTTGGCTAAACGCATCTAATGCACAATGTGCATTGGTTGTATGCTAAAAAGAAGGTGACCTGAACAGTCGTTTCACTATAACTATAAGCTTAACTAAAAAGATGTGCAGATAAAAAATGTCAGTAAGATTTTTTGATTAGTTGTATATTGCCTCGTAATATGTCGCTGCAGTTGAGGCACGTGGGCCAACAGCACAGTGATTACAGCTTGTTTATTCATTTTTTGTGCATTTCCATCGCAATTGAAAGTCAATAGCGCACTCTACCGTCCACGATTTGTCAAGTCAACTTCGCATTATCCCCGAGTATCAGCTCAATGGAACAACCACAAACTCGTGTCGCTTCTCTTTAACTGTAATTTAAAAAAGAATAAATAAAATATATTCAAATATATTTTAAGTTGGTTTATTTAGTTTATTTATAAATTAAGTATGGCTATTTATTTAATTTTGTCCATTCGTTTCACAGATACCGTTATCACCGCTGTCCTTATCTGTTATAACACCAACTCTCCGCTAAGTGGCACTATACTCTTAGATAATGCATTTAATGCTGGCAAAAGACTTTCTTGTTATTGGCATATAAACAGTGCTCAGCTGGTATTAACACTAGAATGACTAAAGTGTTCCTAAGGCAAACCAGCTACCCATCAGCCCACTTCCCTGCTGTATAGTGATTAGCGCCTATTGTCTTGGTAATGACATAGAACATGTTCGAAGCTCCGACCCCCATATGCACAGAAAACTTGTTCAATACTTAAAATATCTAATGTGGTGGCTGCAAGGCAAGACACGTTTATCTGTATAACATGTTTCACACAGCTTCAAGAGGTATAATCTGTGCTTCACGTCAGAATTTGAGTATGCACGATTTCTAATAATTGCTAAAAAAATAAAACTATTGGAATACTATTTGAGCATTTATGCAGAAATATATGAGCAGACTTGTTACTGTCCTAAATGAGACCAATGACAGAATATAATTACTATGTAATAACATACTGTAGTTACACAATGTAATAAATGTAATTACAATGTAATAACCACTTTGTAGTATACATTTTATTACAATGTAATTACAATACATATATACATATAATATAACAACACATTGTAATAACACTTTCTAATAACTACAATTTGCACATTGTAAAAGCTATGTAATTTCACATTGTAATTATACACTGTTATATATATCACTATACAATAACTATGTACACATTGTGATTACGCACTGTTACTATGTAATTACATACTGTAACAATTATTAATGTAATAACACCTTGTAATTACACCGTTATTATTATAAATTAACATACAATATATACATATACAAGACACACATTGAAATAACAATAAAACATGTGTAATAACAATATAAAAAACTATCCAGGATGAAACAACCAAGAGCCAGGAGTACACCAGGTAGATGGCCTCAAGTGGTAAAGTTCTTAGTGCACAACTCAAATGGCTGGAAATTATATATAGAAAAAACTACCCAACTGGACATAGTAGTAGGATAAACATCACAGAAGAGGGCTGTAGTAATAGATGTTGTAATCACAAATCGCAACATGAGCAACAAAGAAAACAGAAAGAAAGAGAAATACCCAGGGCTGAGAGAAGAGCTAGAAAAGCTGTGGAAGCTGAAGACACCTGTTTTGTCTTCAGTGTAATTGGGGCTGTGCGAAACTGGGTGAATGGCTACAGCAGATCCCAGGAAAAACATCTGAGGAACAGCTATGATTCTATGCTGGGTCCTCTAGCTTATGTCCCAGGATCTGTTGGAGCCACTCCAACAGATCCCTAGTTTGGGGGGTATATATTTGTGTGTGTGTGTGTGTGTGTGCGTGTGTGCACATATGCACATACACACACAAATAAAATGCCTTAAGAAGCTTAGTTACTTTTTAAAAAAGTCTGAATTCAAGTTTTTTCAAAGCCCTTAGATTTTGGTAGCAAGTATCTTCCTTTATTAAAACTCATGAGTCCAACTAAATTATCCCCATGAAAATGTTCATGAGAAATTGCTGTCAAAGTAAACTAGAGTGTTATTTTTACCAGTGGAAAAACGTATTGATGAATCTTATGAGGACATTCAGCATGTCTATTATGATAATTACTGCTTTTGATTGTGAATTATCAAAGCATGCAGGAATAGTTTGTTAATTAGTCTTGCATCTAAACTAGCATCATAGTATATGCAATTACATTTAGCCATGAACAGTTAGCAAGGAAAGGAAAGTGTAGAAACAGATCCAGTCATCAGAGTGGGGTCAGAGATACAGTACGCCATCACGCACACCATTTGCAGCTGGAGTAATGTGTCCATATCTGGCTTTTGAGGTCATACCATGCTAAGCTGCTCTTCATGCTTCATCATGCCTTGCCTTATCAACCAATGCAAGGTATGTTTGTTTAGAAACCACAACAGAAAATGTACTGTGTCTGTTGCAGAAAGAAAACAAAAAAAACAACCCTGAAAAAACTGCACTTCAATTGTGACGCACCAATAAATGTAATCATGTAAGGTTGGATATTAGTCGTGGTTATCCTACCTGGGCTGCAGCCAAACTGAACAATACAGTGATTTGAGATCACAGTGCACACAGCTCATGACAGAGATGCTTGTTCGCAAGTGTTCCAGAGCAACAGTTGCCATATTAATCAGTTGAGCTAATTGATTAAAACCTACACAGAGCATGGCGGGACACTCGGGTACAGATAATAAGAGCAATTAGTTGAGGTCAGTGCTGGCGTGTCATGAGTTATCCTGTGCTAATGCTTCATCCTGACAAGCCTTACGGAGAATGGCGTGTCTGATGTTCCTCACATCGGGAGCAGTGACGCTCACTTGGTCCAACGGCCGATCAGTGTTGCCAGGTGAGAAATGTAGGATTATCCTACCAGAGACATAAAATTATCGTATTTTGAGGAAAATTATCGTACACCGGTCATTACCGTCTTGTCCGCACTCATGGGGCACCGCACTATTCAACCTATCATGGCCGTTGATCTGAGGTAAACGCATACACGTTACACATATCTCACATTTAGGGTTCACAAAAACTAAAAAATTATCGTATATTTGGCCCTTTTTTTGGGGACTATTGATCATACATCGTACAGAGGGCAAAATTATCGTACAAATACACTAATTATCGTACACCTGGCAACACTGCGACCGATTGTCTAACTTCGAGCTTGTGAGGATTTGACAGAGCTGTGTTGGTTTCATTTTTCATATATAGAACAGCATCATTTGCTGTGCCCGCTCTCAGGTCCTCAGGTGTATTTAATCAGCCCCGCGTATTTTGACAGCGTTCCAAGACACAGGCAAGTTGACTGAGGGTCGGCAAACCATTTTCACCGAGCCATACTGGGATTAGTAAGGCAACTGTTTGTTCTGGCAAGGCATAAAGTATTCACAGCTATATTTTAGGGCTGCGTTGCTGACATCCAGTCAGAGGGCTGGTAATTATGACATGAAGGGGAATAATTTAAAACAACGACACTGGTGTCCAACACGGTTGCCTACAAAAAAAAGAAGTTAAGAAATTCGGGCGAGTGTGTTTGTGCATAAGTTCATGCAGGTTTATGAGCGTACGCTCTTATGCGCAGAGGGTAAAGCGGGAAAAGCAAGAGGCGGAGCTATTTGGACACCTAGACAGACAATCTCTTTGTTTTGGATGTGTTAGTGTGAGTAATCCGGGGGACGGCCACCTGCCAAAAACAACATGGGATGTGAGTCCCAGCTCTCTGCTTTTTGTCTAGGATTTACCTCCCTCGCCTTTCTGGCTCACTGCGGGGCCGACTGGCCAAAGCTTTAGTTAAGGCCCTCCGACTGACCAGGGGATATCTTATATATAGAAAATGAAGGTTTGGCAGTGGGGCACGTATAACTGTGTCCTTCACAGAATGATTTAGGCTATATGGAAAGGATGAGAGGAGACAGGGAAGAGTGCTTGAACACACGCCACCAAAAGGACTTGGAAAGGAAAAATGAATCAAACGTACACCAACCAGAACACCCATCTGAGAAGTGATCACAGTTGGGTTTTTTTTTCTTTGGAAGAAAGATACAAGCAAAAGCTGTGAGAACAAATAAAGTCATGATGAGGATTCTGAGATCTTCAAAAAAAAAGTTATTTTGTGTGGTAACAAGAAAATTAACTGTTTATTCAACCCAAGTAAACAATTTAATTGACTCTTGTTATTATAATGCTTATTCAAAGCATTTATTTAAGGTGAATGAACCTAGCTATGCTGCTTGTCACATGAAATACTTTTTTTTAGGTTTTCTCTTTTGACAGGGTAGGTTCTTATACCGTGCATGTCAGAAATGTTAAGGGATTTGTAACATTTTCATTGTTATTTAAGTTTCAGAACACAAAGAGGGACAGGTGAGCAGAGAGAGGCAGAGTGGGTGAAGATTTGACTTCCAGGTAACAGCATCACCTAGACAGACAGTGACACTGCTGCAGAATCTGGGGAGTGGAGGGCATGTTACAGATACACGTCAGCCATTTTCTACCAGAAAATGAAATAACTGCAGAGACATAATAGTAAAGTATCTGCCACCCTCCACAGCGCTACACTTTCCCTGTGTGTGGTAACGTAAACCAATCAGTGCATTTCCATTCAATTCCACTGTGAAATCATCCTGAATCCAGATGTCACTGCAGAGTCCTCTGACAGCTGGGTTCAGTAAGAAGAAGGCTGTAGTAGCAGTCAGGGGAATTAAATGTCCAAACAGTGCAGCACAAACCATGATTTACTGTATTGTATTTACTAAGTTTCCCATGCTGGCTCGAGAAAGACATGGAGCCTGAAAAGACTCCTTTCTGCTCTGTCCCCCTGCGCTCATTGCGTTCACGGAGAGGACTGCCTGCATGAAACCGATATGTGGGAAACGGCCGGGTGTCCGATCACCGCCACTGTTCCATCCGCTGCCAGTTCTCTGTGCTGAGACGCCGCCGTAACAATAGGCTGCTTCGGACCCTGGGGCTTCCCACCACTCGCTTCCCACTATTTCTCCTTTCCGACACTTAATCCCCGATTGAGCATTTGGAATCTCCAGCCGTGTCATGAACTGACATTCTGCATACAGAGGGTTTTGGATGTGCCTAACGCGAATGGCTGTGTTGCAGAATACACGGCAGTTCCAGGATCAAAGAGGGGCGTTAGGTTCGGCTTTCTCAGATAAACGTGTCGCTCTGCTCCTGGGGATTTAGTGGAGAGGTCGCGCGTGAGCTGCTTCAGCTCACAATTCAGCTCACGCTACAGTTTCAGCTGATGCGGGCTGCTCAGAAAGCATGTGTTAAATCAATAGGAATTCATGAAAGTTTGGCAAATGAAAGGCAGGTCTACAAAACCTGCACCAGTAAACCAGATCATCATAATGAAATTTGAACTGAGATAAGGAAGGCTAGTCTTGGATCAATGCAGAGACATCCTGAGGGTGCAGAGCAGTCCACGGTGACCTCAGGGGTCATGGCTGGTTTGTAACCACGGCAGGAGTCCTGCTCCTGGTAACCAGACGGCAGGGGGGGTAGAATGCACAATTATGCTGAACCGGGCACCCACTGACAGGAAGGCTGGTACCCAGTCCTCTGCAAGCCTTGAATTCCTTGTGTAGGAAGGCCAGGAGATTCCCCCAAGTCTTCTTCCAGTCACAGAGCCCCCCTCTATCCCCCTTGGGAATGTGGCACATCAGACCAGAAGCAGATGAGTGGAGCCACTAGCCGGGCTGTTAATCACCTAAGCAGTCAGGGTGAGTTTGCAGCAAGCAGTAATGCTTGTTTTTGCATGTAAATTTTTAATCGGCTTCTGCGTGTGCTAATGAACTGGAGCATATGTGCATGTATGTGCAGGCTCGTGTTGCATGTGCCTTGTCATATTAAAAGTAAGGCAGTGTCTGCTTTTCAAAACATTTATTTTTAGCTTTATGTGAAAGGGATGTTTTTGTGGTGACCGTACGTATTCATGATTCCTGAGAGCAACATGGCTGTTGCCCTGTCACCTACAAGCCTTGATGGCTCTCTGGCTTCTCAGGTCTTCACATGATGCCTTGACCTTTGACCCCACCGTGGTTACCATTCATCTTATGCTCAACAAAGCATTTGCCACATATGGAGCATCCAGTTAAATGGAGTCGGCTTGGCAGTCTGCAGGTTCTCGTTTGGAGATACACATTGTGGGAAGCCCATGGCAGGCATCCATGCAACACATGGCATTCTTTGCCTAAAGCTTCGCTTTGGTGTCAAACAGTTAAAAAACAGAGTGTTTGACAAAGCATACACATACTCAGAAGCACACAGCTATGCACACTGCAAGAAACATATAATAATGGTAATAAAATAGGTGTGATGAGGGGGAATCTTCCATTCCATCCATCACATCTCTGTTTATTAAAATATCTGACAATACAGTCTAACCCGATCTGAGAGTCAGTGTTTGCAGCATGTCTGGCCATGCGTTATCAGACAGTGTGAATGTTAAGCATTCACAACTACAGCCCTATCTGATTTTATAATGACATCAGACAGGGTGAATGTGAAACATTCAGAACTACAGCCCTGTTTGATTTTATGACATCAGACAGTGTGAATGTGAAGCAGTCATAACTACAGCCCTATCTGATTTTATATTGACATCAGACAGTGTGAATGTGAATCATTCACAACTACAGCCCTATCTGATTTTATACACTACAGGCACTTTGCCTATAAGTTCATCAAAGCGGTTTAAGATTTCACGACTTAATAAAGAACTCTTTAAGGTTGTTTTGCACACGTGCCTGTGTCTGTCATCATCTGCTGGATTTTCTTGCCAGTCCTTATCTGCCTTTGGCAGCTAACCCCTTTTAATTTATTGCCCACATAATGACACTTAATGATAATTTTGACGGTTTCTGATGATTATTTTTAAATCCCAGTATAACAGCATCGTTGTTTACGACGTTTCAGTCTTAATGGCACTGTCTAAAGCAGATAATAACTCAAAAGCCCTTTTTACTTCGACACAAAGGGGTAGGGGTGGATGTGGCGGCAGCTTCCTTAAATTTAAACCTTGTGACTATAAGAAAATCGTGCCAAATATGTCTGCGATTGGTGCTGAAGGACATCTGCTACCAACATGCTCTGTAATGGCCACAATCACGTTCTTTAAAAACGTAGCCGCTTCACGTGACGTTTGCCCCCTCCGGGCTTCGCTTCCCCGCTACAGCCGAAGAGCGCGTGCGACAGAGTTCATGCATGGATGTTTGAATTCCTCCGCTTGCCGTGCAAATGGAGATTAAGCTGAATTGAAGCCTGCGTGTCAGCCAGCAATTCAGGTAGCTCATACCAAGAATGCCTGCTCTATTGTGCTACTCTCAAAGAACATCGTGCACTGGAGCTTTGAGCTTCGTGAAAGGTAGAACGGTGCCAGTCAAACGCTGTCATTACTGTGGTCCTGCCCTCCTTAAAACGTCTTAGTATAAACAAAACAACTTTGTAAAGTGGACGTAGTCCTTGTCTTTTTTTCATTTTTTCTAGTCTGGTGGATTGTTGACTAACAGATGAAAGAAATGAAACCGTTATAACTTGTATGGACCTGATTAAATTAGATTTAGACTGAAATTACTGCTACACTTCATAGCAGCCAGCAACTGAGATTAAACATACAATGGCAGCTGGAAAAGCAGTGCCCGTTATGTTTAATGCGTATAAAAAAACGCGGTCTTTTTGCATGAACAAACATGATCTTGCAAATACAAGTAAGATTTTTTTGTCAGTCTTGTCTAGGGATGGAATGTGATGTGCACTTGAGGTGGACAGGTATCACGACTTCTCAGGTGAAAGAAAGAAAATGTTGATTCAGGAAAGAATGTCTGCTTTTCAAACAGCCTTGAGGAGTGGAGAGACATCAGTCAGTTCGTAGGTTAAAATATGCGTTATAGATACCACTTATTGCGCCCAGTATGTTCTTTTAGGTTTTTGTCAGTTTTCACAAACACATTAAATATTAAGAAAATGACAGATACGTGGCTTCAAAGATTCAAAGATTTTTAAAAAATCTGGCAATTTCAGCGGGGATGTTCTAATTAATGCAGACGGTCTTCTTAAACGTGCCGAGACTGTTTCTTTAAGAATGTAAGGTGGGAGAGACCCTCACTGACGCGCGACTGGTATGCAAACATAAATTTAGCAACAACGTGTTCCTCAGACACAACACATTTTTGAAGCAAATACTAAATGTCATGCCACTAAAACAACTTCACCAGTGCGCTGAGACTCCGTAATAAGCGTGAGAACATACACGCGTTTCCAGCATCCCTCAGGGTCAGTACTTTCAACCCGCGCAGAATTGAATTCACACAGAAGCGAACCCCGGCGAGTCTGTCAGAGCCAGTATGATCAGGACAGCGGGACTTCTTTTTATGTGGTCTTTGTTGCTTTTCAAGGTAAGATTTCCTACCTTTCTTACTCCTATCAAGTCCAGTGGCTCGTTGGCGAATAACTTAGAGCGCAGTGCTTTTTCGTCGTTAAAGTGTCAGAGTTGGCATCATTTGAGAATTCCTCCAGTTTTTCCTCGAGTGTTTGGGTTGCACACTGTTTACGCGTGACTAGGTAGACATACCTGAATGAGTAAATGTGCATTTGTTATTCTACATATGTCCATTAGGGCCACGTCGATGTCCTTGATGATAAGTTTAATGATCATAGATAAGTTTAATGGCCAGATAAGACGAGCTAATATGATAGGAGGGTGGCTTTGCTATTATTTTAAATAGTGTATTTCGAAATGGGAAAAAAGTACTTTTCAAATACTTCGCTGAAAGGGACTAGGTTAGTGGGGAGTGGTGATTTGAACTGTGTCGCGTGTTTGGTGGTAGCCTCTCCGGAGCTGGAATATTCTGCGTGTAAGAGACTGTGTCCGCAATGAAAAGCCTCTGTAGAGGTCGTGGAGGAAGGCGAGAGGATCTGGACTGTGCCCAGAACTCAAGGCTGTTCAAGGCTGGCCTGTCAGGCAGCAGGACATGAACACACCGGTGGCTTTGTTTACAGGTTGTTGTTTAAGACCGATCATTAACAATAAATAAATAAGTAAAAAAAATAAAGTGTGTGTGTATATATATATATATATATATATATATACACACACACACACTTTATTTTTTTTTACTTATTTATTTATATATATATATATATATATATATATATATATATATATATATATATATATATGAGATTTATATAAAATGATTACATTTAAATACAATTCTGTAAAGTAAATAATTCAGCTATTATGAGTAGTTTCTTTTTGGATACTGCAAATAGGTGAAGTTTTTAGTCTAGATTAAGTTGTAAAACATTCGCTGATAAACATCAACCTCTAATAAGCTCTTGCTAAATGTCAGAGCAGGGAAAGTTTGAATTGCAGTCTGTTGGAAGGGCAAATGTGTCTGTCAGGCTCATTAAAAGATGACATGTTCTCTCAGACAGCTGGACGACAGCGTGTCTGCTGCTTCCTATCTGGGACTGTTGTCCTGGCAACTCCACACCTGCCACAGTGTGAGGACAACATCTTCTGAGTTTATATTTGTGTTGGCACATGCTGTGGTGGTCAACCCAAGCCAGGTCGGTTTTGTTTACCTTGATTATGGATTTGCTGTTTGCCTGTTTTTAGTAAACAAACCAGAAATAGATTAAAACAGTAGTAGAGTAGTAGAGCCTTATGTCTTATGTCTTTTGGCACAGAAAGACATAAAGGTGGAAGTATTGATAAGTGATTTGTGCAGGGAAAGTTGAGCTGTTCTAACTGCAGTGAGCAGAACTGTTCAGAAATGTGAAAATAGGAGCAAATGAGCTCTGAGTGACACACACACATACACACTCACTCACTCTCTCTTACTAAGGTTTTGGTTGTTCTCGCCAAACTCTGTTGTGGTATTTGATGATTTCCATAATCCTCTCTTCTCATGCAACCTTTTCTCTCTCCCACACACACAAACACACACACACACACTTTTATACTCTTCTTTTTCTCCAACTGACTCTGTATCGCTCTCTGTTCCATGCATTTCAACTCTCTCTCTCTCTCTCACTTTCTCACTCACCCTCTCCCTCCCTCCCTCCCTCCCTTCCAGCGACCCTAATCGCTTCTCCCACCAGCCACTTCAAAAACAGCATCTCCCACTCTCTGACCTGCCCCTGTGCACAACATTTCTCAGATGTGGGGGCTCGCTCTTCTCTTCTTGACACTCTCTGTTCCTCCCTCGCTCCCTCAAGAGCGGGGAAGAAGAGAAGCATTTTACTTTGCCCGCGGCAGACAGGGGCGAGCGCCAAATCCCCCAGCGCGCCTGAGCGTGTGGGGCCGTACGACGTGTGTGCCGCATCAGAAGGACACTCTGCCCTCTCGCTAATGGTCTCGGCAGAACAAACAGGGCCCCCCTTTATGTAGACCTAAGGGTGTGCTCGCTGGCCTTATTGAGCCAGCCCAAACCCACCCCTCCCCCGACCACACCCCGCCCCCGCCGCCGTCTGCAAGTGCTTTCGCTTCCAGTGCAAATGGCGCAGTCCAGCAAATGCTCCATTAAAACAGAGCAAGGCCTTCAGTCAATGGACCTAAAGCCGTACTTCACAGCTTGGCATTTCCCTCTTGACTGAGGTCAATGAGCTTTCAGTGAACAAAGTCATTGACACACAACTGGCACTCGAAGGGTTCTGGATGAAGAAGTCTGTGTTCTTGGTTAGGATTTGTTTTTTGGGGTTTTTTTGTTTGTTTGTTTCTTATTGTTTTTACGCTGTTGTTTCATAATCCCCAATTATGTTCTCAGTCACAGAAATTTTATTTCCAGAAAATGCCATGCCCTCTTATTGACAGAGAATAAATCATACGCTGAATTATTTGCTGTAAATAGTCCATGTTTGCAGCAAGAAACATGTCAGTGGTAAACTTTCCCAGAGCTGCTTTGACTTAATGAACAAATGAGCCTGCTATGTTTAGTGACATTCATGAGCCTTGATATGAAATTCGTTCTGCGCTGGCAAACTCCAAAACAAAAGCTTTTCCAAATATTTGTGTTCTAATGAATTATGGGAGTTTTTTTTTTTTTTTTGTGCAGTTAAGTGAGGTTTTGAAGTCACAAGAAAGCCTGAGCAGTGGCCATGAAGCAGTTCCACAGGAAAACCCCACGGTGACCTCTGACCTCTGACCCGTCAGACTGGATCACGCAGGAAACCTCTCGGATGATCATATACTGTATATTTGACCCGGCCTGTAAGCTCATTTGCAACTCCGCGTATATCGGTGCTTTCCCGAGAGGAGCACATGCTGAAATGCCCTCGGCAGCTGCCTGCTTCCTTGTGTGGAAGCTGGATTCAGTCTGTATTTCATCTCTATTATGTGCACCATTCATTACTGAGCCACAGTGCCACAGCAGTCAGTCATGCAGCCGTTTGCTAGTCATTGGTAGCTTGTTTATTTTTCATTATTTTAGGGGCTTCAGAAAGCACGCAGTGCTGCGCAGATGTGCGCGACTCTACACGTGGACCGAGCGTTCAAGAGGCCGGCTTTGGGACTTGTTAGTTAGACTGTTTTTCTCGGCCTGACCGTGTCTGCTGTTGTCTCATCGCTCCCATCAAGCCTTAATCTGACACCGGGAAGCAGGCCGAGATTATGCATGCCGGTTTACCTTTGGTTAATCTGGTTTATGTGCATTTTGACAGCAAGATGGCAGTGGGGGACATGACGGGAGGTGTCTCGCTCCATACCGTGTAAAGGGTCGCAGGTTTGTTTGTTTAAGCGAGGTCTCTTTTGTGTTGAAATAGGAGGTCGGTGTCCTGTCTCCCGAGCTGGACATCCTGTCTCTTTCATCCGTCGGCCAGCAGGAAGAACGCTGTCGTTCGCTCTCGTGGGCAGAGTCAGGAGTCTGGCGGCGATTTTGTTCATGCAGGGTTAAGGTGTCTTCACACGGGGAGCGAGAGCCGCTGAGGGAGGAAGACGCCCCAGGACCGCTCTGTGGAGTGACACGTCCACGGCGGTGATGTTGTTGGCCAGGTTCTTCTGAAACGTCATGGACTGACATCAGAGTTTGTGAACTATGAGGTGCAGTAAAAAAATACCTCGAGGTAATTAGAAACACAGCAAGCCATTGTAGTGCGGAATTAAAACGCATTATTTATTTATTTACTTCAAACATCATTGCAGTTCTGCACTGTTCTGCATACCAGTGAGTCATTGGCCATCCATGGCCAGCAGAGGGCACTAAAGCAACAGAGGGCCATGAGCCAGCTTTCTCTATAACCTCCCAGAGTTTAGATGTGTGTTTGTTTACTGCTCACCTGACTCAACAGTCTGAGTGCAGAGGTTGTCAGCGGATAATACAGCTGCCCCCTACCACCAGCTGAGGAGGCTTTGTTCCACTGTCCCCACATTTCAGGTTTGCGACTGACCTCTATTGCCCTCGTCTGGCTTCAGAAGACTTACTCCTTGCAGCCATCTGTCTGGACGACGGGCAGCTCTTTGACCCTTTCTTCCTCCTCTTCCATTCAGCTTTCCTGGACAGGAGTTAAAAATGGCCACAGCGATCTGAAAGAGTGTAGAAGTGAATTAAACGAGAGCATTTAAAGTGCGTGCGTGCGTGCGTCAGAATGAGCCATAATTCGGCGTGTCCTGGAAGTCGTCAGAGGAGACACGCGTGTGCTTGTGCTTAAACCTGTGCGTGGTCCCTCCTAACGTGAGGTCCAGTCCGGTCCAATCCGGGATGTTCCGACGGTGGCCGGACGCAGAGGGAGGGCGGAGTCCCCGCTGAAGAGAGCCATGGGAGAATGCAGGGATGGTACAGCAGGGGTGGAGGTGTGGGGTCACAGGGCTGAGTGACGGAGGGAGGCCGAGGGTGGAGAGGGGGGTGGTGCTGGTGGTGGTGAAAAGGGCAGCGGCGGGGTCCCCGCGCCTCGCTGTGCTGAGTGCTTGCGAGGCTAATGACGTTTCCTGCGGTTCGCACATCTGCTTCCCGTCGTCACGTGCGCTTTGTGGAAACAGGGACTCCGCAGCAGTGTGGAAAATGGAGAACACGATGGGGATTTTTGGGTTGTTTGTTTGTTTTTTAACACACACAGCATGCTCGAAGTTGCTTTGCACAGACCTGGCAACCCTCCCTCTCACACTTACTCTCACACTTAAACGGACATTAAATAGACATTGAGACCTGCTTCATGTC
Organism: Brachyhypopomus occidentalis; assembly: GCA_020368025.1. Classification (NCBI taxonomy): domain Eukaryota; kingdom Metazoa; phylum Chordata; class Actinopteri; order Gymnotiformes; family Hypopomidae; genus Brachyhypopomus; species Brachyhypopomus occidentalis. The sequence continues at coordinate 2,210,345 of JAGXOD010000081.1, read as the reverse complement.
CCATGTCCCTTTCAAGTGAGCAAGGGTGAGCAGTCAGTAAGTGTAGTGTGCTTGAATCTACCGAAGGCAGTTTTAAATGCCTACAGACCAGCTGCTGCCACCGAAATGTGCTTGCTGAAATGAATAAACAGCGAAATCCCACCTGGGATTTCAACATCTGAGCCTGAGGGACAGACGTCCTCGTTGGCGCGCGGCACACCGAGAGCGTCCCACCACATGCTTGACCTCTGACCCTTTAGACATAATGTTTTCCCTGTCCCTCCCACGTCCTCCACAGCAGCCAACTGAACTGTTACTGAACCGCAGAGGACTGTCATCCGCATTAATGGCGATTTATGCATCTTAAGGGAGATTTGTGCACAAAGTGATTTGAATTGAGCACATTAATGCATGTGTGGGTGTGTGCGTACATAATGATGTATTTATGAATTAGTGGCGTGCCGGCCCGGCAATGTTTTGGCCGTGTTCTCCCTTGAGGACGTGCAGTGTAAGCCCAGTAGCAGAACCCACAGCCAGCACTGGTTCAGGGTCTCTCCCAGTCTCTCACACTTTCACACTCACTATGGCGCTGACCCTAGGGGCCTCACCTCACCCGAGCCATTCCCACGGAAGGAATTCCACACTGAGGCTGTTTCCTTCTTCCCTCTCTCTGTGCGTGTGTGCTGCACACAAGCTACGAGACCAGGTCTCAGAGCAGGGTGGACACCGGCCTGGTCATTTCCACCCCATGCTGGTTACCAAGGCCTTGACCCCGCCCCCCTGAAGAAGCTCCAGGCCGTGCAGTCTCCACCAATCACAGCCACCACCCCCAGCCAGGTAGCCGTGGGAACCAGAAGCCGGTCTTTATGCAGCTTTTGGCCCCTCTGTCTCTTGAGAATCTCTTTAACTGTGGAAGTGTAAAAGTTTAATAGGTCGTGACAGAGCTTTGTACAGGTGGGTTACTAAATCCTGAAGCTGATATCAAGACCAGACATTAAGGCTGAACCGCTGAAGGTTAAAGCAGTTCATGTTTTTAAAAGGAGGGTCAGTTTTTTTTTTATTGATGTAGGTTTATTTTGTGTTATTGGTTTGTTTGTGGAAATCTGGGCCTGTTTTTGTGTACGTGGCAATCGGAGCGTCGCAATTCCGACCGCACTTGACGAAGGACCAGCGCCTCAGGGACAGAGCAGAGGCGTCTCCATTGCGAGCGGTCTGGCCCAGTGCCTGCTATTTACTGTCATCTTCAGGCCTATTCTAACAATCCTCTTTCACCAGCACAGTTAGCCTTCTCTTCTCTTCTTGGCCTCCTTGCTGACAGCTATGACTACAAATACCCATATTGTCATGTACATTTACAATGGGATTGAGCTACAAATGGCTGAAAAGCACTTTAAAAGCTAAAAATCTGTTTTTTTTTTTTTTTGGTTTGCCCAACAACGTATATTCAATAAAGGATTTAAGGTCCTAAATTAGGTTTGTTGTTTGTTTGTTTGTTTGTATATTCAGAAGAGAAATCCTTGCCAGTAGCAAGTCACTCCCAAGCAAGGAATACATATTGTTGTAGTTTTGTTCGGAAATATAAAATAATAAGTATGAACAAGTACAAGAGCAATTGACATGTAAGCTGTGATTACCCTCCAGTGACATTACATTTACGTAGTTCATAGCTAATTAAGAGAGAAGTTGCATCAGAGCTGTGTGAACTTCTGCCCAGAATTGTGATGGATGGCAATTGTTCCTGAGCAGTTCTGGATCGCGTGCGCTTTGCACAGCTCCGAGGCCACGCGGGTCTGCGTAGCGCTCAGAGCGCTACGCCTTAATCACGCCTTGCTCACGTAATGCCGTGACTCGTCCTCCACATTTGGCTCAGAGAGTCTTAAACCAAAAAAAAAAAAAATGCTTCTGTGTTAATCAGGTTTTTCAACCACATATAAGCTGCAATACGAGTTGGTTATCTAAGGCCTAGAAATCTTCTGCACTTCTGTAAAGTCTTTCTGCATTTGGAGGTTAGGGTATCGATCACATACCTCGGTTGTAAAGTTCAAAGAATTGCTTTCTTCATCAGATAAACAAGATTTTTTTCTGGCTAATTGAATTTTAAATGTAGTACTCAGTACTTACAGCTACAATGCTTTACTTTGATGTTAAAAATAGTCATAATTCTGAAATCACTGATTTATATATAAGATTAGAAGAGTAAGTTAGATGCTCTTTATTGTCATGTGAGCGTAAAATAGTCATAGCTTTCTCAAAGCAGCAAAATATGCATATACAGATACAGAATGGGCAGAAACAAAGTAGATTGCAGTATTTCATAGTTGATATTTACAATATAATTTATCGTTTGACATTAACAGCAGGAGGGTCAGTGATTTGAGATTGCAGGCTGAATTACAGTTTGCAAACCCAGCAGTTTGAGAGTATTTTTGTCATCCATGTTTTGTTTGTCTAAGCTTGTCAGTCTGTGCATGCCCATGAAGAAATGCAAGCTATTAGCTAGCTAGATTCCATTGCTTAATCATGTGTGTTTATATTTTTCTTTGATTGTCCATTTTGTTTAGTTGATGTTTAAAATATGGTGAAATTTGCACATTTATGAAAGATAAGAGAACTGAAATAATATAAATGTATATTAAAAAAGCACTAAACTTGATGTGAATGTTCAATTAAGTTAAAAATCGCATTATGTCAGAAACAAAAAACGTACTTTGTGTCAATAGGCCATAGTCGTGAAGGCTAGCATAAATAAAACAGAACTTTATGGTGGCTTGACACAGCAGCTAAAAATTAATAAAAGGCTGTTTGGCTGTTTTAATGTCAAGAATCTGCTAAATGCTGCTATGTGATGTTGAACAATGTTTAATGTAAAATTAAATGTTTTTAAATACTTTTGAAACCCTGAAATACTGTTAAATAATGTCAGATGCTGTTTATTGTATAATGTAATGTTCTGTGGTGTAGATGAGGCTGTGTGGTTATTTAGCTGTTGTGGTAGCTGTGGTAGAAAGTCAAAGGCTGACAGGGTAGTTGTCATTGAGGAGTATTTTGTTATGGGGGTAATTTTGGTTGAAGGCTAATTGGCTGTGAGGTATTTGTGGTTGAGAGATTTTTCTCTGTTGGCATATTTTTGTTTGATAGCTGTTAGGGCTAATTTTAGGAATTTTCATAATTGGCTGTGGGATTGTTGCTGGGGTGTTTAGCTGTTGGCATAGTTGTTGAGGTCAGCTTGGCTGACAGGTATTTGTAGAGAGGTTGTGAGGGGTAATTTCTGATGAGGGGTAATTGGATATGTAGTAGTTTAGTCATAGAAGTTGTTTAGCTGTCCATGTAGTACTTTTTGTCTGTTCATGTAGTTTTTTTTGTTTTTTTGTCAGGCCAATATAAAACTTAATAACCCTCAACCACAACTACACCAACAGCCAAAAAAACATCTACACCATCAGCTAAAGTGCCCTCAACATATACCCCCACAGCTAAATACCACAAAATACTCAACCGCTAAACAAGCCTTCAACCCAGAACTAGCCCACAGCCAATTAGCACTAATGCAAAATGGCGCCCAATGGTAATATAAGATTAATCAGAGAACGTTATTTTAATGTTGATCCAGAAACATTATTTTAACATTGGATCAAAAAAGTTATTTTATTGTTGGTATAATCTTAGTTGAAGTAAAATGTATTTTTTTGCTAGTCTTACATCCATGATGACAGCAAACATCAAAAGTCAGTTATAGGCAAAATTAGATTTGTCACTATAAATGTATTTAATGTGACAAAGGGCATTAGAAAAATCCTTTCAGTTCAGGTTGGCTTTAAGGTTTAAACATGAAGCTTGAAAATGTTCATTGCCTCTATAAAAAGGCTGTGGAGACATGAAGTGGTCCTGTTTGCACATCGCTGACCGCTGTTCATAGAGAAAATAGAAAAGTATCCAAGAACCCTTCATACCTTCCTGCCCTGTACACAGTATCTTTGATAGTCCCACATCACTCACACAATGTAGATATTAGACGATTGTTTTAGTGACAGGGAAATTAGTGGACAGGAGATACACACGGAGAGATGCAGGATGTTACAGGCTTGCACTAGTAACACAAGCCAAGGAGAGAACATGCCCACACAGCTCTCACTGACGACATCTCAAGACGTCGTGCGAAGGGCGAGACTGTGGGGGGAGGTGGCGAGGGGCGTAAACACCGCCCGCAGATGGGTGGGGGGGAGGGGGACTTGGGGGATGGGGTTGATCTTTCTACTCCTGGCCAAGTGCCAGCAGGCACAAACACCTGCACACACTGACGTAGCGCGGGGACAGCGAGGAGGTTGTGGGGGAAATCGTGCACAGGAGCCGTGTTTGTGACACGCCAGCCCCCGGGCGCTGAAGCGTCAGCAGGTAGTAACGAGCTGCCTGCTCCTCAGAGGCGAGGCTTCTCCTGCAGACAGGACCGGGAGGAGAAGGCGGGAACGATGTGTACTGCCAAGCACCACCAAACTTTCACCTTATTAGTTTCCAAGGTCTTTTTTTTTTCTTCCTCTGAGACATTGGGTGTGTCCTGATGGAGCACTGGTGTAAACAGACCTCCCTGTGCAGTGTGTATGTGTGTTTGTGTATATGTGTGTAGTGTGTGTAGGGCTGTAGGGCTATGTATGTCTGTGTATGTTAATCATCAACTTAACATTGAGCTTTGCCTCATTACCTTACTGTCTTTGTTCCTTGTGGTGAACTCTCCAACAAACCTCAGACTCATGCAGCAGCAAATGTGGTGAAGTTGCGCCTCTTTGACTAGATCCTGAGTGATTTGGAACACATTTTGCTGCCAGTGACAAGCGATTTAATGGAAGCTATTTCAGAGCCCCGAAGCTCCTCGCTAAACGTGCAATCAGTGCAAACATGCCGAGCATTCGGCGTGTTAACGCTGCGGCACACGTGCACGTGCCGCTGTCTGTGCACAGGGCTGTTTGTGTGTAGGTGAGCCTGCAGCTCAGATTCTCACTTTGGTGAATTCAGTGTTAATACTTGACTAGTGCGTGTTAAACCCAGAGGAGTAAACCCAGTCAGCAGACTCGCGTAGCCGCGCAGTGTCCAGAGTGCTCCGTCACCCTCCCACTGCCTTATCAACGCCCCTTTATGCCCCCTTATCGCCGCCCCCTCACCCCCTTTACACCCCCTTATCGTTGCCCCTTTTCCTGGTCTTGGCCTCTTTCCTCTAGGAAAGGCCCACACTGCCGGACCGAGTCCTTCCTCCGGGTCACGGAGAGAACAGGACCCCACCGCACGGACCCCACAGGGCCCCACTGTCCGGACCCCACAAGACCCCACCATCCGGACCTCTCCATCTGAGCCGCTCGGGCCACGACGGGGCAAAGCCCTGCAGATCTCACCTTCCGAGGGTCTGGCCATGGGCTGGGAACTGAATACTTATTTACCCTCACTGCCGGGTCTGTCTGCACGGCTCATTAAAAGAATAAGAGTATGACAATGACTCATGCTGTAAAACCAGTTTAAATGCTGCACATGATGCACGCCAACATATGTAAATACCTGAGACTAATTAATGCAAGAACTTTTAAAAGGCAACTAAGTATTGCACAGCGGCCTCCCATAGTCACATATCGGCACACAAAGAGTAGAAAAGTGCAATGTAGATGCAAAGAAGATGCAAAATAAAATCCCAGGACTTCATCCAAGGATGCCCTACAAGCAAAACATACCTACATTTTGAATTAGAGCGAAGTCAAAAGAGACGATTTCTAAAATCAACGGTTCGACAAAGCTTCACTTTAAAGTGTTATCAGTCTACATTGTTAATACACTGTTAATATTTGATTTTTAATAGTGAGACAAAAGAATAAACAAAAGAGGGTTGTGCCCTGAGTTGCCCTTGTCCCAAAGCAGTAGTTGAAACGTAATTGCAGCCTTGAACCATGCCAATAAGTGCAAGTCATTTTAAGAATTTGGGGCAAGAATTTGGAACATTTAGTTCCATAACCAAAAGGCCACAGATCACATTTGTTAGAGGTGGTCTGAAACACTTGTGTAAGTGTAAGAGAGAGTGACAGAGCACTTCTTCCTCTCAACAACATGGCTCCCTCTTCCCTCTTTCCCTTCCTCACTAGTGTGGGTCTCTTCCCCTCCCTGCGACCCAGAATTCTCTGCTTCCTGCCTGTCTCACTCTTAAAGATTAACCTGTACACCTGCTAGAGGCATTACTTATTCTTCTAATCCCCTGAAAATGAGGCAGGCTTTTGGATGGGCTGGTTTTAAGTGGATGAATCGGCACACAGAGGTCTAATTGTTAAAGGAGGCTGCGTTTCTGATTTATTACATGTCAAAGATCGTTTTGAAGTCTGTACTTCTGTTGTGTAATAACAGTCTCGACCTGAATCAGTGATATCGGCATCTCCTCTATTTACAACAGTCCATCCGACGTGTGTGCATAAACTATGAACTTTAATACTTTTGAACATCACTTTGAACTGTGATACACGTAATATAACTCACTCTGGCTGAAAGATATTGCTTCATAAGAGTTGAGCACGATTAGAAATGCGAGCGTGAACGCACACGCGCCTACACACACGCAAGGCTATTTCGCAGGAGTCAATTTTGTGGAGCGGCTAGCTCCGGGAGGCAATCGCACAGTTATCAGATCGATACCCGAGCCGCCTTAGACCCTCAGGATCCTGCTATTTCAGCGATACCTTATGGAAAGCGTAGTGAACACTAAGCAAGATTCTTTTTTTCCTCCCCACCTTCTCTACTTCCTTTTCTTTCTTTCATTCTCAAGTAGCCTAGGAGGCTAACGCTGCCTTCTGACGCATCCATCAAGATGGATTGCTCGATCTCGGCAGACGTACTATGTTTCGTGCACTCTTTGGGGGGGGGGTAATAGGATATCCCCACTGGCTTGACAGTGCCGCAGACGTTCAAAGTCTGCTGAGGGTCATTCGTGTTAAGTGAGCGTTCTCCTCTGCTTCTCCTGTTCCACCTTCTGACCTCTCCTGGACGGCGATGTCCTCGGGACCCTTCGTTGATTTGAATTCTTTCAAATGGATTCCGGCTCACTAGATCTCGCTTCCTGGGTGAAAGTACTGGGTTTCAGTTCAGCTTGCTCGGGGACTCTTATCGCTATAATGAAATACGTTTATATCAGAGTAGTGTTACCCCTTTATGTGAGGAGGCCATTTTTTGGCACGTGCTCGTTATCTCACGTCCACGTCTCTAATCGTAAAAGGCCTCACAAAAAGTTTCGTCTGTTTCTGTTTCTGATGTAAATCGCACTGTAGGTGCAGACCGAGTTTAACTTTAGTATGACATTTCCCTAGGGAGGGCGATGGGAGAAAAGGATGTGTTTTCTCCGTGATTGGAGCAGTCTGGCAGACCCTTGGAGGCACATTTGCTGTCGAGGCAGGACATGCCCACTGAAGCCTCGCTCCTGGAGGGCAGCCCGACGCCAGACGTCCGCTAACGCCTTCCAAACCTTGTGAAAATTTCATGTGTCAGTGAAAGATGGCTTCCAAGTGCTTGGCTAGGCCTGTGGGGGCCTCTTGGGTTGCAGACCACTGGGAGTTGTGGGCAGCTGGGGTAAGGGACCAACCCCTTCCAGCTGCTCCCTGCCCCAGCAGGCCCAGAGGGTAACTGAACAACACAGGCAGACGGGGCAGAAGAGGAACCTGCCCGTGTTGGCTTCGCCGGTGGTTCGGAAGGTATTTTGGTTAGGGGGAAAACGCATAAAACACCTGTTTCTGACCCGTTTGCTCATATTGGAGCCATGGTAAGCTAAGGTTTCTCACGTAACGCTCGAGTCGGTCTCACGCCGCTGCTCTTCGCTCACGCTTCAGTGCTTGGACAAAGAGGCCCTGGGAGAGCGATCACACACACGGCAGTTGGTGCACACTGGATTCTGGCAGAAAGCTTTTCTGTCTGTGACACCACTTTCAGTCTAAAGCTCAAAGACAAGTGCCACCTTTTTTTTTTTTTTACTTTTACCTCAAGGCAAACAAGACCTCTATAAAAGGCTAAGTACCCGCTTCTGAGCCAAGATGGCCACCGGAGCGAGCCGCTGGGCACGGATGCGGGACGGCGTAGGGGAACACCTGCTCGGAGCCTCATTAGTTATGCTGTCCTCTCCAAGTGGCCTGACACTCTCACCAGCAACTGGCTTTGTTTACCTCCGTCCCAGATGCCGGCTGTGCAGAAGGGCAGCCAAGGCAGCTGCACGAGGCTGTTGATAGGCCGAATGTTTTCCACTGAGAAGCACATCTGGAGAACGCGCCACAGCAAGAGGCGATCGTCTAGACGCCGAGCTGGAGACCCTCGCGGCCGCCGCAACCGAATAGGGGATCGTTCATTGCCCAGGAGCTCTGCCCCGTGACCTTTGTCAGCGAAGGAACCGTATTTCGGTGTCATTAAATCTCTGCTACTGCGTTCTCTTCGCTAGCCTGCTACATTACCCATGCTGCCTTGCTCGTGACTCACTGAGTCGGACACGGCTTTCTCGACACATTTTGAATGGCTAAATTGAGCTGTCTGCCTTTATCCGAAAAGTTTGTAACTGACGTCTGCATTGTTGTGCCCATAACACACACAGACACACACACACGTTTCTTCTGCTTTTTTCGTTTCGTTTCTTTCATGACACCTCCAACGAATGTGAGTCAACTCGAGCCAGCCCATCCCCCGCTGGCCAGCACGGGCTGAACGAGTGCCCTCCGTGTTCATCCCCTCTGCTGCACACGCTTCACGTGTTCTGAGCACGTGAAGCGTTGGCGACCTTCGACCCCGACGCCTGCTATGATTAGGCCATCTTACAACAATAAAAGAGCAGCACTGGACTTCCTTTACTGCCAGCCGTGCGACCTCAGCTCGCGGCGATAGGGTTGAGCAGGTAGGCCGGGTCACACGGGCCGGCCCGGGTGCGTGAAGCTGTCCCAGGCAAACTAACAACGGGAGTCCAGCCTATCGCATTTCCCAACAGGCCCGTGGAGACTTCACGGAGACTGCAGACACCGGCTGACACTTTAATGGCTGTGCAGGCGATATGAGCTACTCCCCCCCCCTTCTCTGTCCTTCTCTCTTTCTCTTTCTTCACTGCTGCATCACTCCTTCGCTCCTGCCGAAGTCCAAAGTGTCAGTTGCTGTAAACGTACCCTTGTACCCACACACACGGACCGCACCAGTCCAACACCAGCTGGAGTGAACCCAAATACGCTCGCAGCCTTGACGCTGTCATATTTGTAGAAACAGCTGAAAAGGGGGGTGTTTTCTGGATGATTTAACCTAAAACAAATAAGATCATTCGACAGACTTAAAATACACTGTCCAAGAAATACTTGTATGTTAATGTATTGCGCAAAGAGTGTATAAAGACTCACAGTTCTGAAAAGACTGTGTGTGTGTCGCGGTGAGGATTTTAATCTGAGAGGGCAGCATCTGACCTTTGACCTTGGCTTCTTTTTCAGCGACAGAGATAACCAGGGCGTCCGGCCGCCCTCGTCGCTCCTAGCAACGCCGGCAACAAACGGGCCATCTCTCAGCACGTTGGTGTTTGCACAATGCAGAGGTGCTGAAAATCCACAGAGCGAAAGTGGCTACCGAGAGAGCGTCCCTTCTGTAGACTAGCAGGCTGTAGACACAGTGGGGGAAGGGGGTTGTGGGGCAGTGACCCTCCGAGTGCTGTCAGCCCCGCCACACGGCCATCGCATATGTGCCGTCCCATAAATCTCCACTGTCGCCTTACGGGCGTTCAATGTCACCTTACGGGCGTTCAATGTCGCCTTACGGGCGTTCAATGTCACCTTACGGGCGTTCAATGTCGCCTTACGGGCGTTCAATGTCACCTTACGGGCGTTCAATGTCGCCTTACGGGCGTTCAATGTCGCCTTACGGGCGTTCAATGTCGCCTTATAGGCGTTCAATGTCGCCTTACAGGCGTTCAATGATCGAAATCCTTTCTCCAGGATGGCCGGAATGCGGACGGAACGGCCAGGGTTTTTTTTTTTAGAGTGCTTTGTAAAACGTTCCGGTTTTCCAAGGTTGGCGACGTTGACGCGTCCGTAGGCCCGTTAGGCCATGTTAGGTCAGACGGGGCCGCGGGGTTCTAGCGTCTCTGCAGCTTTGGCGCCGTGAGCATTTGTACCGCCGAGGCGAGGGTGGGTGCCCTTCGCCACTCATGTTCTTTTTAAATCTTCCCCGTCAGCTGGAGTGGGTGGATGGCGTGGAGATGTCTTTTTGCTTATGTTGAACGGTGACTGGTTGTAGTGAGGCGACAGCGGAAGGGCCCCGCTGCTCTGTGCTGATGGGGTGCTTGTGATGGATGGCGCTGCTCCTTCAACCTGCAGTGCATCTACACGGCTCCTCTCGCACTCTCGTGCTTCTCGAGCCTAACACGTCGTAGAACTACATCTGCAGGCTCACCGCGAGGGGCCCGGTGCTGCTTGACATGACCGTAGGGAAACATGGAAACGCTGGCAGACGTGTTTGCATTCGATTCCAGTCGCCCTTCAAGTGGAAAGGATTCCCTGACGCCAGCGTTGATGCTATGCTGGTTAAAGGCCAAAATCCATTTGTATTGTACAATTTGAGCGCTCGCCTTCGGAAGATGCCTCTGGCGAAACAGGACGGCGTGTCATTATAAAGTCAGATCTGATACGCAGGAGCCTTTTTTAAGGGATTAGAGTGGGATTTCGGACGGTTCATTTCTCAATTCAGAAATACCGTCAGTATTAGTAATAACAGATGCTATTATGCCATTATGCAGTATCGGCAAACTCCACCAGACCAATTTTCCCATGCTGTCTACACTACCCAGAAATGGGTGCACTTATTGAACTCTCCAAAGGGAACAGGGCCCACATATTTGGATGCGTCACGTGTGCTGTCAGACGTGTGCTGCCAGACGTGTGCTGTCAGATTCTTTTTGGGTTGAAAGGGACCTGAAGCATCGCTTGTGTTTATAATTAGTTTATAATCTTCGTAATCTTTGTTTTCAAAGCAATGCTCAAATTTCTAAGATGATGTTTACAGAGAGAAATGATACATTTCTTTCTGGAACGTTAGCTGGATAACTTGCTAAATCGAGCTCATGTAGCCTCTCTGCAGCGCTTCCTTGGACCGGGGCAGTTCGAGAAGACTGCTGGTCGAAAAATGATAAGTAAGCCCACATGGGTAGATAAGTAAAAAACTGAATTGTGTTTATAACAGCTCTCCGCTAGCAACAGCTGCTGCTTTCACCAGAGCTGCTGAGAAATGATACACTTTTCTTTATAGTTTGACTCATGTGAGACAGCTATGAGTTAATGGGGCCCCCTGTCATAAATGAGCCAGAGACGTATGACTTTTGATGAGCAATTTTTGAACCCTGGTGCTGAAGTCATAATGGAATGTTCTGGAGCGACTCCCCCTGAGATTACTTGTCTCCCCTTTCTTCTCTTTTATAACTAATTAAAAGCCTTTAGTCACTGCTATATCAGCCACTTAAGACCTGCTTGGTTTTGCCTGTGGAGACGTGTGGCTTCAGTTAAGGGTTTGGTTGCCAGAATGGTTTTGTGTCCCTGTCAAAGAAAACAGTGATTGTGGAGTGGGGTTTCAGGGAGGTCTTGCATCACGAGCCCAGTGTATAAAGAGAAGGGGTACTTTTGTAAGTGGGGTAAGGGTATATAAAAAAAATCAACAATAGAAAAAAACATTTACATCATTTATAGCAGCTGATTTGATATTTCAAATAAATTCTTATAGCTAAAGGCAATTGGTTTTCAACATGAAGCTGTGAAACTTTTCAAGTACATTAGTGTTTGGAGAACATTCTGGATTGTTTCCTTTGCCTCAAGCACGCAAAATACACAAAAACAGCTGCTGGTATTGTCCTGGGTGCCCTTCTGTCATGGAGACCGCTGCTCTCAGCAGCAGTAGACGGCGATGTCAGCAGACATGTGTCAAACTCGCACTTCCACAAGGCGGTTTGCTGAATTGAAAGTCCAAATCGGGTACATCTTAGTTATCCTTTGAGTTCAGTAGCCATGACACTGTTCCAAGGTGTCACGGCCTAACGCAACATTTGCTGTGGCTTTAAACGCAATCGTGGGGTACAGTATAGGAAGAGAATAGACTATACAGAGTAAGAAGATGGTCCAAAAAAGTCAGTTCACTGTAGTGCGGGTGCAGTTTGGGGCCCTTCATCCACCTTCCCTCGCCATGTTCTGCCTTTCGGAGGTGCTGCTCCACCATCGCACCGGGCGGTTTGGGGGGCGGGGGGTAAATATGAACAATGATGAAAATGAAGCTGGCAGTGGGAAGCCACTCGGCCGCGCGTGCCCCAAACTCCCGCCCTCGTCCGGGCTGTCCTGCTGTTCTCCCAACATTCCTCTGTGAGCGGCGACGGCTGCTCGAGGGCAGCGTTGGTCATGGCTACGCCCAGGCGACCGATCGAGCAAGCCTTATCTGTTCCAATGTTCATTTGAAATAGTATCCAGTGCATTCAGCCCATGAGATGAACCAGTCTTATCTGTTATCTGTGTCACATCAACCCCAGACTGCCCCAAGAGCTCCAACCTATGGTGGCTCATATCATGCTTAATATTAGATCTATGGCCAACAAGTTATTTTAATTAACGTATTAATAATATCCTACAGTTTAGACTTATTGTTTCTTACTGAGTCCTGGTTAGCAGAAGGCAGCAGTGACTCTCTACAATAAGACACCAGTAAGCTTCAGTTCTCTGGACATATGCAGATGTAACGCGAGGTTCACGGACAGAATGCAGAGAATACTTGCTTTCTTCTAGACACGTTTTTATTTATATTTATAATGCTGGCTAGGTAGCCAGCACGAGACATTCACTCACAGAAAACAAAGACGAGCACAGGACACTGCGTATTCGCACATTAAATAGACAAACTACACGAAATCCATGTGAGAACGAGACAAGCCACAGGTGAGACCGATGAACACACTCACATCCCATCACTCCCACGGAAGTACATACATGGTCAGACCTAGACGCAGACAACGCAAACACACGCCCAAGGGAGGGGTCCGGGGCGTCACCGTGACAGAGCCCCCCACTAAGGGCAACCACCGCCCGGGTTGCCCAGCGCAGCTGTAAAGCCCCGGACCCAACCGTTGGACAGGCCCGGGACCGCCGGGAACCTCGCCTGCGGGGTCGACTCCTCCACGAGAGGCTCCGCCGCGATAGCGCTCCCTGGGAAGACGGGGAAAACACGTTAGACATCACAGGGACTTGCATACACACACACAGAGGAACATACAACACCAATGGAACAAGAGGGAAAAATGGATTGGGGAGAAACACGGGGACAGACAAAAACACAGGCATTGATATGAGTGAGACCACCGGTCTCAACAGCGGGACCCCGCGATCGGGCGGGGTCTGCAGTCCTGGGTTTGCACATGTGGCGCCCGGTGGTTCTCCTTTCTCCTCCCCACCGGGATCTCTAGGCTGTGCTCCGCCCCTAGGGTTTTGCGCACTTCCTTCTTTCGCCACAGGAGGACCCTTTGTGCTCTTGGGCTTGGGAGACGCATTCAACTTCGGGGGCGCACTTCCTTTTTTCGCCACAAGAGGACCCTTTGTACTCTTGTGCTTGGGAGACGCATTCAACTTCGGGGGCGCACTTCCTTTTTTCGCCACAAGAGGACCCTTTGTGCTCTTGGGCTTGGGTATCGCATTCAACTTCGGAGACCCCGCGTTCGGCGGGGTCTGCCTTCCTGGGGTTGCCAATGTGGCGCCCGGTGGTTTTCCTTTCCCTCCCCCACCGGGATTTCTAGACTGTGCTCCGCCCCTAGGGTTTTGCACAGTTCCTTTTGTCGCCACAGGAGGGCCCTTCGTGCTCTTGGGCTTGGGAGACACTCTCGTCTTCTAGACCGACGTTGCCGAGCGATCCGCCCCTTGGCTGGGCACAGTCGGGGTTCTAACGGCTCCTCCCGCTTGGACCTCCATCTCCTCCTCTTCTGAGGAGTGATAACTCCTCATGTCGACCTCCCCAGGGTTCTCCACGTAGCACTCCATGCGCTCCTCCGACAGCGTGGAGTAGCGACCTTCAGTCCGGTAGGGCTGCTCTCCTTGACCCTCCTGCTTCTCATAGCAGTATTCCGAGGGTGTCAGGCTGTCGCTCTCCTCCCCCCCGTAATCGTTTGCCCTGTAACACTCGGTCTCTTCCCTCCCGTAGTACGCGGGATTCTCCGAGTGTACCGGCTGCGAGTCCTCTTCCTCCTCCCCCCATGACACTCGGGGGTCTCCGCGTACACAGGCGGAGAGGGGCTGGCTTCCCCGTAGTGATCGGTAACTTCCGAGTACCCCGCTAGCGGAGGGCTGGCTTCCCCGTAATCCTCGGTAGTCTCCGAGTACACCGATGGCGGAGGGCTGGCTTCCCCGTAGTACTCGGTAGCCTCCGAGTACCCCGATGGCGGAGGGCTGGCTTCCCCGTAGTACTCGGTAGCCTCCGAGTACCCCGATGGCGGGGGGCTGGCTTCCCCGTAGTACTCGGTAGCCTCCGAGTACCCCGATGGCGGAGGGCTGGCCTCCCCATAGTACTCAGTAGCCTCCGAATACACCGATGGCGGGGGGTTGGCTTCCCCATAGTACTCAGTAGCCTCCGAGTATACCGATGGCGGGGGGCTGGCTTCCCCGTAGCACTCAGTAGCCTCCGAGTACACCGATGGCGGGGGGCTGGCTTCCCCGTAGTACCCGGTAGTCTCTGAGTATACCGACGGAGGGAGGTCATCAGATCCTTCCCCTCCGAATTCATCTTCGGGAGGGGCAGGGCGCATGGTCCAGGCGCTCAAGTATATCGGACTTAACGTGTCTTGGGACGATTCGTCAGGCAGGGGGGAGGAGTCCCTCGCTAACTGGTCGGGTTGGCCGCGCATTGCCTGGTCCGCTAGCTCACGGTAGAAACCCGCCAGTCCTTTCTCCTCCTCATCCCACGCACCTTGGATGATCTGGTCATGCAGCTCCTCCGCCGTGGCCACATCTTCCTCAGTGCAGAGGAAGAAGCTTCTGCTCTCCCTCTGTGTCGTGGAAATCCCACCTGCGGTCATGCGGGACGGCCGCGGAGGGGGTGTGCGCTGGCGCTTACCCTTCTTCTTTCCCCCCTTGGCCTTCTTCCTGTCCCGCACATTGTCCCTGGCATTCTGTCGTACGGCTCGTCTTTCTGTAACGCGAGGTTCACGGACAGAATGCAGAGAATACTTGCTTTCTTCTAGACACGTTTTTATTTATATTTATAATGCTGGCTAGGTAGCCAGCACGAGACATTCACTCACAGAAAACAAAGACGAGCACAGGACACTGCGTATTCGCACATTAAATAGACAAACTACACGAAACCCATGTGAGAACGAGACAAGCCACAGGTGAGACCGATGAACACACTCACATCCCATCACTCCCACGGAAGTACATACATGGTCAGACCTAGACGCAGACAACGCAAACACACGCCCAAGGGGAGGGGTCCGGGAGCGTCACCGTGACAGCAGAACTGTTAAAAGAAGAAGGAACAGCTTATTTAAAGATATTTTCCATTGCGAAAAGACCTACCACCTACAAATAGCTCGACTAGTATGTCACAGTTTAATGCAATTGATTTGCTTTATGTTTTTATACTTTCTTTAATTATGCTTTTGTACTCTTGTATAAAAAAATTTTTATCCTGTCAGAGAACGAGAGATGACTGCATTGTTAGAGTGGTTTTTGTCGCTGTTTGTGAGGATGAGAAATATGTTATCATCTCATGGTTTGAGAGAAGACTGGAATCCTCTCAGGAATTGAGAGATGACTGGGTTATCCACTCTTGGATTGAGAGAAGGTTGGCTTTCTCTCAGGGATTGAGAGAAATCTGATCTCTTAAGGTTTTTTTAATATTTTTTCTGCTTTATTTTATCCCCCCATTTTATTTTTATATTCTCCTAATTTATTTTTATTCTGTTTCTTGTATTTACTCATTCGTAAAGTACTTTGAGTGACCACAAAAGGTGCTATATAAATAAACCTGACTTGCCTTGCGTATACTACATACACTCATGGTGATATGTCAGCTCAATACAATAAACAGATCGTCGACCCAGCAAGCTGTTCAGGGGTCTGAAAGGAGCTCCGTGTATACATGACCTGTGTGTATACATGACCTCTGTGTGTACATGACCTCTGTGCATACATGACCTCTGTGCGTACATGACCTCTGTGCATACATGACCTCTATGCGTACATGACCTCTGTGTGCACATGACCTCTGTGTGCACATGACCTCTGTAGATGAAGCCAAGCTGCAGGTGTACCGTGAGCTGTGAAATGTGCTGCACTCCTTGCATGGGCCTCCATGTCTCTAATCGGATACACTGTTTTACTGAACAGGGACCAGCTGCTGTGAGAAGTTCATCCTGTTTAATGTCAAGGGACAAGCTGAAAGGGCTGATCTCAGATCTGCTGTTGACTCAGGGGAACACATCTGAATCACTTAGAGATGTCGTTGCCTTGCTAGGCTAATGACTCTTTATTTATTTATTTTTTATGTCTATGTTTATTTTTGAAACACCACCCAGTTCAAACCCTCATTAATTCACCAACTAGTTACATTCTGCATAGGGCACCCAAGGCGCCATGGCAGTCCAAGGCACCACCAGCGGAGGCCAAAATACGAGGGCTTTTCCTCCCCGGCATAAAACCCACCCAAGGCCACAGATTCAGGGCAATAAAGGGGGTCTTATGAATTACACTTCTGCATAATCTGTAAGCACTCAGGGGGAACATGTCAATGTATTTAACCCCAAACACTAAGTGAAACCTATAGCCAGAAATTCATCATGTCACAGCTGCCGTCAGGAAAATAAATGGCGTTCTTGTCTGTAAGTGAGTTGGACGGAAGGATGTAAACTAGGCGGATAATCAGAACCACAGTCAATGTGTCGGCCCAGTACGTCCCCTCCAATCCGTCGCAGCAGGGTGGTCATAGCACAACGACCCCACCACCCCCCCTCCCTCCACCCCCAGATGGAACTTGATAGGAGCCGAAATTGCTTGCTGATGTGGATGCTTTTCTGGTGTGTTGAACCATTTCAGTGTGTTTAGACCCTTCTGACAAACGGCGTTGAGGAAGTTATGACATGGGTTGTTTATGTCCTAGGACACCTACAGTCATCCACGCTCGAGCCAGCCTGGATGTTTCCACACACTAAATGGGAGTAGCGGCAGGAAAATATTTCACCCTGCACTCAAAGAATGTAGACTGATTCACTTGGTTGTCTGCGTATTTTATGCGAAGCATTAGCAGGAATCGAGGCAAAGGGCAATTAAACACCTACTGCCATTTCTGGAATTTCATAATGTTGGCTTTCAAATTCAAGTTTGCGATATTTGGGATCCTTCAGCTACCTTTTGCCTAGCTTGAAATGTAGCGCATGCATACAGGAAGGACAGGAATGTCTTAGGAAATGACATTGGGCACCTTGTGGGAATTCTTCCCCCCATAAGTCATATACTATGTCCTGTGATCTATCCCACCATTGTGGGAACCACAGAGGTCCTGACCGTGTGGGTGTGACACCATTTCCTCTGCAAAATGCGGTAGCCATCAGCTAGCTTGTGGGGGCAGGCAAGGTCCCAGCTCCCTGAGGACTACATTACCCAGTGTCTTTGGCTGCGTGGCTGTCTAATGGCTCAAGGCAGCTGTTTTTGCAAAATCTACAGGTGCTTAAGTGAGCCCGCCCCTGACACATAGTAGAAATGCTGATTTACAATGTGACCACCCTCGATTTAATTTTCTTTTTGACTTGATGTCCAATGACCAAAGCCGCACCCCCCCCCCCCCCCCCCAGTCCTGGCAGTTTACAGTCTCCGCGCTCACGTACGACGTCAGCATCGAGGGCTGGCTTCTCCACGGCACTGTGAGGGCCCCAGCTCTCAACCCCCCCGCCCCCGCCCCCGCCCCCCTCCCCGGTTAATTTCACTGGGTGGTCCAGGTGTCGTGTTCAGCCTGTCCGGATCCTTGCGGCATCTTCGGATCGCGGGGATGTGCGCCGGCTCCTGCGGAACGGGACCCTGCGTCTCGTCTGGGGGACGGGGCTCAGGTTCGGCCACCGGAAGGGACGATCCGTCCTGCGAGGGCTATTAGGGGTCATTTCGCTTCTCGGATTTCATGCTACGCGCCACAAGGAGGCCTGTTAGTCAACTTTACTTCTCATATAATACAGGTGTTGTAATGAGTGTGGACAGAGGCCATTCAGCAGTCAGGGCTTTTAGGACCGAGCAGAGAAGTGCAGTGTAATTTAGCATGCTGTCCAAAAGCCCCAGTCACCTGTCTGCATGGAAATGGATGATGACAGAACCTAGTTTTCTGAGAGTTGCCTGGTAACACTTTTTTGTTACTTTTTGGCCGTGATGTTGACATATTTATGACTATGTGTGATTAACAAGCGGGGCTTGACATGGACTCATTGGCAACAAAGTGGTGTTATTTTGACGTTAAAGGCTTTGTCTGGATTCAAATACACCACCTCGTAACCCCAAGTTACTAAAATATTATAGTATAAGTTAAAAGTCACCACTATGGAAACTCACTGTCCAGTACTGTTCTGGGTTCAGTGATTTGCTTACTTGTGCTGACAGACGCGATGTCTGGAAGAGCCGTGCAGTAATATATCTGTATATTCACAAAGGAGCACCTGTACAGTCCAGCTCCATTGGATCAGGGTTTAAATTCATCCACAGAACGCCACATTCAGTTCTGCTTTACAGTTTTATACAGCACTTTAGCTACATACTAAATCCTTCTGTTAAACCTAATGCTCACACAGTTTAATCACAGCCCTGGCCGGGTCGAACAGGACGGCTTTTGTCTCGGTGCCGACGTGAGTGGAGTGCACTGCGCGGTGGGCCAGGCACGAGACGTTCTTGCGAGACAATCTCATTGGCTGCTGCCTTGTGCTTGGGGAGAGCATGGTCATGGATGTCAGCCAACAAGTCAGGCCTGAACCACAGGCCCGCCGGAGCAGAGAAACTGGTTAACATACTTTTTATTTGGATCATGGCCTTGCCATATAAAAGTTATGTGTTTAGTTTAGTCCGTGATGTGAGGTTATGAGGTTCTTGCAAATTCTTACATTTGTAAGACGTGTTGGCAGTTATATTGGTATTCAATGATGAAATTCTAAATTGCTTCGAATGGACTTCACATGACCAAGACAGTCATAGAATTATGGACAGTATAACATAACTCCTCTGGGAAAAGTAGTACAGTCTTGAGTTATACTATGATGATTTATATATCAGTGCTGAAAGCTCTCAGGACCTCTCACTTGTGCTTGAAACATACAAAGCGTATTTGTTTATGTATTCTTAGGTTTATTTATTGATTTTTGAGTTATGTACAAAATTACAAATTGCTTACTTACAAGTGGTTGTGATGTTAACTCACAAAAACTACTTATTTGATTCAAATACATTAATAATGACTTTGAGCCACTGTAGATAATGATACTGTTAGTATCAGTAGCAGCAAAACAACTGGACTGCTGCTGTTGAATTCCCAATATGCAGTTACATTTTTAATTACATAATTACTGACTTCCATTAATTGGTTCTTCTTAGTTTGTTTTTCTCATTTAAAGAGAGACTCCTCGTGCCTTTGCCTTGTTCAGATGGAAGTCTGTGCTTTAAGCACTTTGCAGTTGCAGTGTACAGTCTGCCTTGTGAACACTTGGTGCTCCATGATGGTTTCCTTGTCGTTCTGTCAAAGAGGCAGCTAAGGCAGAAAATGCTAATGCTAACAGAGGCTGGAAGCTAGCTGGGCATCGTAGCCGTTGGGGCACGTGCTTTGCTGAATTGCTGCTTTTTCATGGGTGGTGCTGTGTACTGACTCATAACTAGCCAAAAAAGATTTCGCAACATTATGACGTGAGTTTCTCCTTGTTTCATAGGAATCTTGAGAGCTTGTATGCCAGCGCAGGCTGGTTACGTTTTCAAGTTGTTGAGCCTGATTTAACGTCAGGAATGCTTAAAAAAACAGGGCTGTGAAAAAAGTCTGTCATTCTTTGATTGCACACCTCCAGGTCAAAGGTCACTTAAAGTCCTGCTGCATTCTAATATTAAATACAAGCATACAAGCACCACCAATTCTACTTGCATGCTTCTGTAACATCCACTGAAAGTTCCACACAGCTCAAACCCAGTGTTATCTACACAGATATCTACTGTTATCCAGTGTTTTCTATAAGAAGCAATACGGCCCCAGCCTTTTGTTGTATTGACATCAGTCTTCTTTGGCCTTTTTATAAAATATAATCCATATTATATCCATATTGATAGAATATGCAATATGTCCCCTCAGGCTCTGTTGTGAAGCCATAGTAAAAATGGCTATAGGGTAGGCCATAGGGTCTCTTCAGGTCCTGCACAAAAGTTCTTTTTAAGTTGATTGGTAAGTTGAGCTTGTGATGAAGGGGTGGAAAGAAAGTTCCAATCACATGTCGTTCCTGAAAGGTGCAATAGAACAAAACAGACATTCACGAGCAGTTCACTAGCCACAAACGTTAATGCAGGTTCACTAATAGAGATTTTCTTCTGGATTTTTGGTTTCAATGTCATTAAACAATCACCTCTAATCTATGAGAAATCTTCATGAAGTGTAGGATTTGTAGTTCCTGTTGTTGTGATTGGCTGTTTGACTCCTGCACAAGGTGTATACTGACCAAACTGCAAAGGGTGATCATTCCTGCCTATTTTTCTAACAGAACATTTATCTGGTATTATTAATAATGTCAAATCATAAAGAAACTCTCAAATAGAAAACCATGCTGTTTTCAATTAATCTTGAACATAAAATTGTCCAGTCCTTTTGAACAGTACATTTGCATCTTAAATAATCTGTAAATAATGTTGCATGAATGAATTTATTACCCAGTTGTTCATTTCAGGGTTTTGCTTCGTCAAAAAATGTCATGCAATTCTTTCGAAGCCTCCCTCTGAACCTGTTTGTGTGAGCGAATCATTCTTTTCTTTTGCTGTGTTCGATGTTCCTGGCCATCTAGATGTTCCTGTGGTTCTGCTACATGGTCCTTCTTCACCCCCAGATTTGGTGAAGTCCTCATGCTGTCCATTTTCTTGCTTTATCTCTCATGTCATGGAGCGCTACTGTTCGGTCAAATCCTCAGCTCTGATAGCATTAAAACGATCACTGCTCTCCGCCTTTAGGAATTACATCAGAACAGTGTACTGCGGTTAAGGTCCGTCCCATAAACAAATCTGTTGCCAACTTCCTTGAAGTTCTGGAATTTCAGCTCAACAAATTACAGTCTTCAAATAACTGGGAATAATTACCAAAGAGTGATGACGAAAGAGGTCATTTGTACTATTTATATCCACACACTATTTATAGCTAAATGCTAGCAGTGTTCCTAGTCTACTGGGACCTGCAAAGAACAATGCAAATGAAACTGCAACAAGTTGTCATATTTTAACCCAAATCTCATGTCCATGACAGTTGTTTAGTAGTTTAGTCACATGAATCACTTTTTATATTTAGCCTCATGATTCCTAAGTCCACTCCCAATCTAATATGTGAGTTTACAGTGCATAATTTACACTATAGTCGTTAATGATTCACTGGGTGCTCTGTTGGGACGCTGTATAGTGTGGAGACAAAGATAAGCAGTGCAGTCAATATCAGTTCTGAATACAGAATACAGCAGTGTGAATGCTGTACAATAGGAAGGTCCTCACTGGCCCTGCCTTTGACTCTTCCACCAGTATATAAATAGACTGTGGGCTTTTGTAAATGGTAATATGAGTGAGTGCAGGTTCTGGGTACGGACTGGGAAAAGTATGTGGGACTTTTACTTAGAATGAGAAGAAAATATGGAGTTTTGTTGTGAATAGTCCTAAAGTTTGAAATTCATGACTAGAATTCATGGCTGCAAAAACTATTGATTTGTTCATTTCTTTATCCTCAAAATGGAATAGCAATTCCAGTATTTCCCATATTTCCCATAATTCCAATTTACATTTAAATGATGTCCAGATGTAAATGGGATCAAGTTAATGCCAACCGAAACAGGAGGTATACAGTATAAGCAGTATAATCAGGCAAAGCAAGTGCTGGTGACTTTAATGTCTAAATCAAACACTACAAGTGCCAGCATTACGAGCTGCAAGGAGACATGCACGCTGTTGGTGGTTTGTGTTGCAGACACGGTTAATAGCGCAGAAGCTTCTTGGGAACGCTGACCAGTAAACAGCAGAAGATGGACGAGCTGTGATGAGCTTGCGTGCCATCCAAGCACCACCGCTCCAACCCCACCACCCCCCACCCTGTGGGCCATCCAAGCACCACCGCTCCAACCCCACCACCCCCCACCCTGTGGGCCATCCAAGCACCACCGCTCCAACCCCACCACCCCCCACCCTGTGGGCCATCCAAGCACCACCGCTCCAACCCCACCACCCCCACCACCCCACCCTGTGGGCCATCCAAGCACCACCGCTCCAACCCCACCACCCCCACCCTGTGGGCCATCCAACACCACCGCTCCAACCCCACCACCCCCACCCTTTGGGCCATCCAAGCACCACCGCTCCAACCCCACCACCCCCCACCCTGTGGGCCATCCAAGCACCACCGCTCCAACCCCACCACCCCCACCCTGTGGGCCATCCAAGCACCACCGCTCCAACCCCACCACCCTGTGGGCCATCCAAGCACCACCGCTCCAACCCCACCACCCCCCACCCTGTGGGCCATCCAAGCACCACCACTCCAACCCCACCACCCTGTGGGCCATCCAAGCACCACCGCTCCAACCCCACCACCCCCCCCCCCTGTGGGCCATCCAAGCACCACCACTCCAACCCCACCCCCCAACCCCCAACTCCACATCCAGATGAGGTGGCTTCATCTTTCCATAAGAGACAAAGTTTCTGCCTTTGGGTCCTAAGGCAGACTGGCACGGCGCAGAGGAGCCCTTCCGAACCCGTGCAGGTTTCTCTCTCCGTGACTTGGCCGTAAGGTAGGGATGTCTCGGCTCCGAAAGTTGCAGGAAGGAAAAGATGGATGCTTCCTAACAGAGACGTCTAGTCTAGAGAGGGAGACGGATTTCTTCTTTTAAGAGCCTTTTTGAAATAGCAGTGGGTGATGGGGGATTAAAGAGATCAACAGAACCCTCATTTGGCTGTATCATTTTGTCCATGACCATGTGCCAGGCTTCCCTTTTCTCTCTCTGCAAACGAGGCGTCTCACTCTGTCATTTGCTCTATTCCCCGTGCGGCCAGACGGAGGCGCGCACCAGCGGCATAGGTACATCCTCACAGCCATGCGGTAAGAGCAGAAATGCTAAATAACCAAACATGGTGTCAGGAATCGGAGGCCACGGTGAGAAGGTCCCTCGGTTTTCTCAGGCAGCCGACGCCGGGCGCTGCAGCTTCTCCTTCTGCGGGCGTAACGTGCAAGCTGCAAATTGTAACCAGGACCGCGTCTACCCTGAAGGGTGTAATGTTGCCTCGAGCGAGCCAAGACCCTGTCATTTGCCGGAGACATATGCCTTTATCTGAGCTTTAATCGCTGGTGTCCTTGGACCCCCCCAATCCCCCACCCCACATTTTTTTTCATTCACAGCAAGTACGTATTGAGGGTTGGCTGTGTTACACTTGGCCCTGTGCGACCCTGCTTGTGTGTGTGGGAAGTCATCCTATGCGTCCCTGGTGTGGGGACGTGGTGTGTCGCTGTGCAACACGGTAACAGAGTGCCGCGACAGACATTTGCCCAGCGCTGACAGGGAGCAGAATGTAGAAGCCACGGAGTGAGAGAAGAACAAAATGAACGAGAGGAATCAAACGAGGGGTGCGGTGGGACCCAGGGCGGAACGGAGAGTGAAGCAGCAGCGGTCGTCACTCGCTGATCCCTCGCCACTTGTGCCTTAAGAGGAAGTCCATGCTGAGCCCTTTGAGAGCGGATTACCCAGATGCCTCTTGCTCTTTGCTTTCATCGGGCTGGAAGCAGCGGAGAAGGCGGGGTGCAGTTAACACAGCACTGGGAGGAATCCCATTCATCAAAGGAGACCCCGCGAGCTGAGGCCCAGGGCCCGTGCTCAGACAGTGTAGCCTGGCCTCGTTTCCCCCCGCGAGCTGGCACCTCCCCCCAGGAAAGGCCAATTATAATATCGGGTTGGTGTTATTACTGTTGATTATGTCCTTCTGAAGGCCTGTCATGTCTCAGGATCACTTCCTCTCTTTCATTTTCATTTGCTCTCTCTCTCTCTCTCACTCTCTGTCTTTCTCTTTCTCTGTTAGCCCTTTGAAATCAAATCCTGGTGGGGGAGAAACTTTCAGTGCCACTGGTGTGTGGAACCCCACCACCACCATCACAACCCTCTCTATTATACGCTGCCTTTCACACACGCACATCTTTTCCAACGGTCCCTGAAGTCAGTGGCCCTCCATGGGTAGGACCTCATTCTGACTGAGGACAACTCACTGATATCATGTAATTGCCTGTTCACTTTGACTCCAGCCTTTAGGGCCCTCTTTTGATAACGGAGTCTGATGTGAGCTGCTGTCAGTGTAGTGGCACTTCTGTACAATCCATGAAAGCAGAATCTGCTTCTTCATGATGCTTCCTACAGAGAATTTCATTAACATTTGCCAAAGTGTTCAGCACCCTTTACGACTTTCCTGATCTCTTCTGCGTGATGCACTTTGTATATAAAGTGCACTACGACGCCTTGCAACATTAATTAACAGGAGGCTCAGAACCGTGCCATAACGGAAGCCCAGCAGAAGAACCTGGTTTTCCAGGGAGAGCGTTGTTGACTTAAGGGGAGAGAGAAGTAGAGGTTGCTGCCAGCACTTAACGTCCGGGTCCAGTGGGAGTAGCAGCCCCATGACGTCTGATGTTAAGCGCCTGCTTGTTTTCTGCAGTGAGACATTGAGAAGGGAATTTGATGGATTTGTCTTAAACGGCCCAGAGAAGGCCTGGCCGCCACGCTCCATTAGGCTTCGGTTCAGCCAGGTTCCGCGATACGGACGAGTCACGCAGTCACCGTGGCAAAGTGGAGCTCCGCCTCCTGTTCCTTATCGGAGCATGGAGGGGCGCGCTGGCCGTGGCACTGAAGAGGCGTGCAAATCGGCAGGGTCTGCTTCATCCGGCGCTGAACAACGCGGCCATCGGGAAACCATTTAGAAGTTGACGGCGACCCAGTTTACACAGCCCGCCCAAGCAGAGAATGTCAGTTGGGTGTGAAAGGCGGTTCGCCGGTTCTGGGCACAGTGTCAGGGTTGCCACAACTTGGGCCGTGATCCACCTTGACGTTTCGCCTCGTCCCACTCCCTCTGCTGCCTCTCACAGATGCAGCGTAGGCAAGTCATGGATATCAACCTTACATATGATTCAGCGTACATAATGGCGTTCGCTATACGATGCCCACAAGTTCGAGGGGCGAAATCTCGAGGGCGAAAGCTATACGGGACGTAAAAAGTAAACCAGCGCTTGGAAGTTGTCGAACACGATGGTGTAGCCAAGAATGTGTTCTAACGCAGGCTGTAACTTCAGCATCCTGGACTTATGTGCTGTTGAATATGTGGTAATTCGCCAAAACAAAACACACCCATGGATGTTGGTTGACTGAATGACTGAATGAAAAATATTATCTGGCGTACAGATTGTTGCTTATGAAAAAGCGTTTGATGTTGCACGTATATTTATCTCACAGCCATTCGGCGTGTTCGTCTGTGCCCCCCTTTGATGTAGACAGATAGGACAGATAATGTTCAAAGAGCCATACCGTTCACCCATTCCTCAGTGCAGCGTGCAGTCAGAACATGTTAGGAATTTCCATTTATTATGAGCACATCTGTGCTCAGAAATTACACAATGATTGAATGTTGATTGAATTGGATCCTGTACATTTTACACACACAAAATGTGTGTGTGTGTGTGTGTGAGAGAGAGAGAGAGAGAGAGAGAATGTGCTGATGCTTAGGAAGTATTCAGTAAAAAAAAATGCTTAAAACGTTATAGATGCCTTGCACTAGAGGCAGGATGTCCTAGGTTAAATTTCAGGGGAAACTGGCTTCATGCAGATTCCCATGTTTTACGCGCCTGCTTCTGTGTTACCATGGCCTCTGGCATCGCACAACTGCAAGTTAATGATCAATGTCCAGCTATTTTTTAACTCACTGCAACAACTGTGTGTATAGATGGAATACAACTTGTTAATACGTCACATTAAACATTGTATTGTTCGTTCTGCCCAGACTGCACAGCTTGGTAAGTAATGAGATGTAAAAGAAATGAATGCTGCATATGGAAGGTATCTCACAGGGGAAATGATTCAGTTCTAGAATGGGAAATGGGAAATGATTCGATTCTAGAATGGGAAGTGGGATATACAGTGTCAGTTATGCTGGTTGCATTTTATCACCAGAATATCACTGTTTTTGTAAACACACCTTGTAACCTAAAACCAACAGCGTTACAATGAAAGTGACGTAAATGATGCTAAACTCGGATGGGGCTTTCTGTTTGGATTGTGCAGCCCTTAATTCGGGGGGGGTTGGAGCTTGGCGTTTGATTTCTCACGTCTTTTTTCCTGCATTGATTCAGAGTTGCGTTCCCACACTCGTCGGGCCTGTATTTTGCAGCCGTTGCCTAGCAGCAGCAAAGGGCCTTCTTCACACCCCCCCCCCACACCACCACAACCCCAGCTCAAACCCCACCAGACTGCAACCCCTCCACCTCCAGATTGGCATGGACCCTGCAAGGCCTGTGGACGACCCCCTCGTGACGGGGCGTTTATGAGCCCAAGGAGCACAGCTGAGGCTATGGCCCGTGAGCTTGTGCATCCTTGAGAAAGATGGCTGTTGGTGATGGTCCCCGTCCAAGTCCCCCACCACCTCCACCGCCCCCACCCCCAACCCAGCTCCGGGTGCTACTTCTTTCGTAAACACAAACGGGAGACTCAGCGCCATGGGGGCCAAGCACATAACGTAAAACGCTTTAAGGCAACAGCCTGAAAATCCGTTCCAGGACACGTGTGAAACGCTATGAAAAAACACACAGTTCCCGCGCTACGTACGACGAGTGAAAGCGGAGATGGATCGGGCTTTTAATGGAGAGCTCGCCGCGTTATTATGGTCCATAAAGGGCAGTGGGTGGATATTTGACGAGGCGTAATGAATCCCGCACACAAGGCGCTTATCTTCACGACTCTAATCTCCTGCTGCCTCTTTCTCCTTTTCTCAGAGACGTAGCCCAGCCGGTGCTCTCCATCCGTAATCGCCGGACAATGAAAGCGGTGGTTTAAATGGGTCACTCGACAGCCTAATGAAATGATGCGCAACGTCTGCTTTCTGGTCAATGCTCCCCTCAGGTGCGGGTGCGTGCCAGTGACGGAGAAGCTGTCTTCATCCGCGAGTTCACCCTGAGTCGCCATGACGACCTCCCCGACGACTCCCTGAGTGAAGGCCTCGGAAGCCACAAGCCTGAAGACTCCGTGAGTGTGAATCCAGCCATCCGCAGTGCTCTGTTCATGACTCATCGTTTCAGTGCCAGTTTGTGACGCTACTGAAATGAATCTACCTCAGAATCTACTCTTTTTCGCTTATGCATTGCACTGAGAGGACGTCAGACCTGTAGCTGATATTCAGCACATAAACACACACACACACACACACACACGCTCTTTCTCACTTCTCCTGCCTCCTGTTGCATTTATAGTCTGCAGTGTTTTATAGTCCCATCACCCGCCGTATATATCAGTGTCAGCCTTCGCTGACAACAAGCATTACAGCCTCGCACAGCTGCCGCTGATCTATGGACGACTCCGTGGTATAGGCTTCTGCACGGACGCAGTGCAGCGGCGTGTGTGGGAAGCGGGTGTGATGCACAGCTGGGGCGTGGCGTGGTTTTGGAGCATGGCGTGGTTTTGGAGCATGGCGTGCGATCCAGGGCGTGCGATCCGGGCGTGTGCTGACCTCTCTCATGAGCACTCTCGCTTGCCTAACATAGGCGCACGTCGCACACAGCGATGCTCCGTGCCCCCCCAGAGCCTACACCACGCCTGCTGCTCCGAATCGCATCTCGGACGCGTCTGGAGGAATCCGTCCCTCGTGCCTTACGGGATAATCGCATGCAGCTGTCCTTCCTCCTGCATACCGCAACTCACACGTTATGTTTTTTTTTTTTGCACCCTTAAACACATCAGTAAGAATCCAAAAAGCCTTGGAGTGTTGAACCAAAGATGTGGAACAGGCACGAGCAACGTTTCTGTCCCTTTAAACGACACCGACCGTGTCCATTTTTAGACGTTGCTGTTGTCTTGAGCTCTTATGTGGTAAATGCACTTTGTGGCTTGTATTACGTGGCGCACGTTGCTGGTTAGCTTTTTGTTTGATGTCTGACTCAGCTATTGGGCAGGTTTAAAATATGGCATAATAAAGTGTGCGGTGGGCTTCAAACACCTCAAGCTTTTGAATGGATGTGTAAAAAATGAGCTCTCCTGCTCCTAACTACTCTCTCCTCACAGCCATCAAAGCGCAGATAGCTAGTCTGCAATTGCATTTATTTGCTTTGCCTAATTAGGGTTCTTTGCAGTTGTTTTTCTCTCTCTCGCCACAAGGCCTGCTTCCCATCGCATCTCACCAGAAGAAGAAGCCGACCCTCCCTTTCTTCTCAAAAATACCCATTTGTGCTTCTCTCTCTCTTTCTCTTTCTTTCTCTCTCTCTCTCTCTCTCTCTCTCTCCCTCTCTCTCTCCCTCCAAGACACATGTAACGGCCCCTCTTGATTTCTGAAGGC
This sequence comes from Brachyhypopomus occidentalis, assembly GCA_020368025.1. Lineage (NCBI taxonomy): Eukaryota > Metazoa > Chordata > Actinopteri > Gymnotiformes > Hypopomidae > Brachyhypopomus > Brachyhypopomus occidentalis. Next base: position 2,181,570 of record JAGXOD010000081.1, on the reverse strand, counting down.
GCTAAAAATGACAACGGCAAATGTCGATATCTTTGCAAACGCAGACGCGGACTCGCCGAACGCACGGGGGGCCGAGTTGTCTTGCGTCCTCCGCGTGTGGAGACGCACCGCGAGCGTTTACGCGACTGTCCCCGTACCCGGAGCTGCCGGGCGGCATTGGCTGTGGTCCGCAGCGAGCGCGTGCCACAGCTGTGACTCTTATTACGCTTTATTGCTGGACGCCACAGTCTGATCCGCATGAATTACTGTTGTGCTGCCTGATTGAATATGCTGTCACACGGTTAGGCATCAGCAGCTTTATGTGTACAATAAGAAACAAGCTTCTAGCTCCTGGTTGTTTTTAATGGACGCTGTACATATAGGAGGGTTAGCCGACGTGCTAGCGTTGGCAGCACTGTGCTCGTCCAGTTATTGTAGAACAGCCCCTTTGACTTGATGTAGTGTTACGTTGCCTCAGACCCGCAAAATCTTGTGCAATTATTAGTTTTAGGGTGGCGCCAAAGCAATTGGATGTTTCCTTGAACCTCGTTTTCAGCTCCAGCAGTATTCCCAGCCTTGATTCATGAGCTTGTTGTTTCGGCTTTGTGGAGTGAGCGTGGAGGCTAGTGGCTGGTGCGTCCGTTGGCTTGTCGCCGCGGAGTGACATAGAGGAAGCAATCCTGGAGAGAGAAAACATTTTCATTGGCCATCTGGGTCAAGCGAGACATTAATGACCTTTCGGTATGGAATGATCCTGACATGCGATGATTGATTGGGGGGGGCGGGTTCGACAGTAAAAACATTTCACTTCTTTTCGCGTGGAGCCCTCCCTGTGTCACGCGTACCTAACTAGGCCTCTTCATTCACACAGAGATGTTCCTTTTTTCCTCAGTGTGCCATTCTGGAATGCGTGTCTGTACCCTGTGGGTATGGGGCTCGTATTTTGAAGACGAGCGCTATCAGATGAGAATATTATCTCCGGCGCTCCGGAAGCCGCACACGCCCTTCATGGTACGCTACGCCTCGTGGGGGGCGAAGCGGGTGGCGCTGTCTCTGCACAGCCAAGCGGACATCCTCCTGTTGTGCCTGTGAAGCATTTACAACGGGCAGGATCACTCCCCGGAGAGGAAACGCGTGCGTTCTTGGAGCGTCTGTGAAAACCCGACCTGATTGTAAAGGATTTGGCTCCGACTCAAATATACGATTTCAGTTATGCTTTGAAAAAGCCCACCGCAGAATCCGCGTCTGATCTCCATGCCATGACCACTGTCTTTTGAGACATACGATCGGCGCTGTAACATCACGAGACAATGATTTCTTTCAGAGGCCTCCCCTCAGTTTTGGATCTTTTTGAGTTCGGTTGACTCTACCGCGGCAGCTTATAGCTATTATTTTTCAAAATCTTGCTTTTGTTAATCCCAGGCCCACAAGACGATAAGAGCCGCTCTATTTGCTTCAGAAGGGGCTAGTTACCGAGTCGTGGGTGACCTCAGACGAGCTCCTGAACCCCGGTGTGACCCAGCGTTAATGGCGTGGACGACAGCTGCGTTAACGTATGCAGTACCCCGGCGATTCAGTACACCAGTCGGGTGCCAGTTTCAAAATGAAACCTGGACGCCCCATGAGGCGTGCCTGCGCATATTCATACCACCGAGTGCTGTAGTGTGTGTCGGAGTCGGGCACCGTATAGACATGCTCTCTCGCATGTCTGCGCCACTCAGTGCCAGACTAGGTAGAGGCCAGATGCCCTCTGCCACTTGGATAATGGCAAACAGCTTGTCTGGTTTGTCCAGGGGTAATAGTATACAGGTAACGCTGAGGAAGAATTCCGTATCGGAGACATTCGCATCAGAAGAGCCTTTATTCCTGGAGATGGAGTTGCATTTGGGCACAGGAAGCCCAGATAACTGAGGTATGCGAGGCCCAAGCACCAAACCATTACTCACGTTGTTTTTTTTCCATTCACAGTAACGAGCAGACACTGGGGCTGAATCCCGATCCGGCCTCCATAACTCCCCCCACCAACCACCCGCCCGCCCGGCCGCTTGCCCCCCTCCCGTTGCCTTTGCTGTCCTCTGGCTCCATCTGCTTTTCTGGGTGGATGGTCAGGCGCTATGTCACGGTCACCACGGCAGGTGGAGGGGAGCATTCCCGCACTCTTCCCACATCTGCTAGGTGATGGTGTTCGGCCTGATTGTCCATGAGTGCCATGTCATGGCCTGGCCGGGCATTGTGGGTCCCCGTGGTGACCTGAACGAGACCGTGCCAGCTGTGTGGTGTCTGAAGGGCCACCACAGCGATGCTGTCCAGTGAAATACCCATTTAGCCCTAAACTGAAGGAAATGCAACTAGGGACTGGGCAGCCCATGTGCCATGTGTTTTTGTGTGTGTGTGTGTGTGTGCGTGTGTTTAAGGGCTTAACTTTGTATTTCCCACCTCCTGTTACAACTGTGGACAAAGTAAATGGAGCTGCTTTTGACCTTCCTCAACATCTGGCCTCATTCTTTTGTCATGAAGAGACAATTACTCAGAAGGGGAAACTCTGAGCCTAATGCATTTTGTAAGCAGGTGGGTGGCTCTTCCCTGAATCCGAGAGAAAACAAAGAATAAATTCATCTTGTTCATCGGCACCGTCAAACACTGAGGAGCAAAGATGGGTAATCAATATACGAGACTTTTTAAGTCAGCAGCGGGAACGAATGACTGCACGGCCTGTTTTCAGTGAAGCCTTTTGGACTGGCCCTGCTTCCATGCTCAGTTTGCTCTGAATACGCGTCGGGACACAGCTGGAGAGAAGCGGTCGGCCCTAGAGAACAAGCTGGAAACGTGTGCATGTCGGGAAGGGTGTGTGTGTGTGTGTGCGTGCGTGTGTGTGTGCGAGTGTGTGTGCGCGTGTCACGTCCCCAAAAAACATCGCGGCTGCTGGCCAGGAGCCTGTGCAGGAGACCGCGTCCAGGGAGAGTCCCCGCATGGGGGTGACGGGTGCACATGTGATTCCGTGGAAGAAAAAAAAACATATCGGCCTGCTGTGTGACTTCCTGCTTTCTGGCCCTCGTTAAACATTAAATTTGCTCACTGTTTTCACTGGTGAGCAAACGGACAACAGGGGAAACGGCTGGCTGTGATTTATTTGGTGTGTAAGGCAATTACACGCATCGGGTCATCTGGTGTGAAAAGTAAACTCCACGCAATAAATGGAGTGATGAGGATCAGCTGTTGGAATTTTGTTGCTAAACACAAAAGTCTTGCCCTGCATTTGTTTTATTACCAGCAGCGAAACAGCATTGTTAACCAGAGACCATGGTAAGCTAGTCTTCTGTGTTGAAATCCAGAAAGCGCAGTTAACAGTCGAGCATGGTGGCAACGCACCTTGGACTGAGATTTCGCTGAATCGGGACCATTGAAATAAGCATGAAGACGCCTCTGGATCAGAGTTCTTAACCCAAATCCAGATCAAAGTCCAGTCCAACAAAGTCCAGTCGCATGTGAAATGTCACAGTTGGTTATATTTTGTGGACCAAAATCCCTGTACAATGGAGAAAGGGATCAGTAACCTTTACATGCAGGCGTTACTGCCAAAGGTTAGTAATCAGAACATCAGAAACTAATCAGGTTCTTTCATGGTTCTTGTGTAGGTGAGGTAAGCCATCTCGTGTTTGCAAGCCCCACAGCTTTTCACGAAGGCCTGCTGTTCAATTACGATCCTGGCTTTGTTCGGTGTCTTCTGTGTGCTATCACTTTACACTTCCACCCAGAGACACGTTCCCGCGCTCGGGTCAAGTCCGTGACTTCTGATTGGTGCAGCCCACCCTCCCCATCTTACCGTGCTCCTTCCACCACGGCCACGCCCCCCCCCCCCTCCCTCCGTCTTCTCCATGCGCAGGCACGCACAAATTATGGACTGCTCCCTTTGCTGATTGGTTTATAATTATTTACACCCTCCGTCATATTTGTTGCAGATGTCAGTTTTGCCGAGTGCCAAGAGATACAGTGGGAATGCTTTACAGGAGCCCTCAGATGGAGACTGAACTGGGCTTCATTCAAAGGCCTTTTTTTTCCTTGTCCGTCTTCAGATCTTTTATAATAATGCTTGGTGACGCTATAAATGACTGAAGACTTGAGAAATAAATGTGCATAAGATCACACAATTGGTCAAATAATGGGAACTGTAGTTTTTTTTTCTTTCTTCGTAGGTATTTGATATACACGGTTTCTGTTTGGAGCACTGCTGTAAAGCTCGGGTTGGGTTTGTTTTAAATTGCCGTTCGTAAGACGTTAACATTATTTTAACATTAACATTAGTTCAAACATTATCGTAAATGGGCGTTAGTAACTCTCATTTGTCATCGTGCATCTATTTAGCTGTTTCAGAAACTTCCTATGGGGTTACGCAGGTTCGTTTGACCTGCCAGAGTGGCACATGTATACTGGCCTGACCCAGAGCCATACGTTTGACCACGAGAAGTATAGCTTATGTTCTTCACAACAAAGACAGAGAGAGCGCTATGGAAGCAGCCACTTTGTTATTGGAATACCGTAATTTATGAGTTGTTTCTACGTCCCTCCGTGACCTTTCAGCCATATATTGCATAGTGTACAGATTTTGGCACCTACCAGAGCAGAGCAGCCTTTGGAGATCTGATGCAACGATGGGAAACTCAAAAACAAATTTGACCGAGTAACTCCAGAGGGCTTGTAAGGGACAGTTAATGCTGGTTGCAGTAAGTCCTCACAAGCCAAGCTATAGAGAGACAATTGAGAATGGATCTTTTTCCTACAACTTGAGTTTCCCACTAAATCTTTCCAATCAGCACCATGCACTTTCCAATGTCTGCTCACAACATTCGTTTCCAGAGATCAGCCCGAGGAACTTGTCTGCTGCGTGAATACAAAGCCTCGTTTCCAACCGGGAGGATGTTGGGTTTCAGAGTCTGGCTTTCAGACTTGCACGCTGTGCTTGGAATCCTGTTGCACCCTTTTGGAAAGGTGGCTGGTTCTGTTGCTCTCCTCCTGCAGGGCGCATTTGCTGTGACCGTTCAGGGCCCGGCACGGAGCACGAGTGAAAACAAATGAGGTCCGCACCGAGAACATGTGATGGGGCAACACAAACCCGCCATGGGGAGAACCCTCGTTGGCCCGTCTTACAGAGTGACGACGGGCCCTGCAGGCGCTCTCGTCTCTCAGCCACAAGGCTGCAAGACGAGCCGACCCACTTTCGAGGGTCTCGCCGTCCAAGGAGAAGTAATTTATGGAGCTTAACAGGACCCTTAGTGACACTTGAGTTACTCCTCAGTTGCACTCTGCTCTCGTTTCCTGCAGCAAAACCCCGCCCCAGCTCACGGCGGGACGTCCTGCTTACCCCGTCCTGCTGGGGTGGTGGTGGGCTGACGCGACGATTTGGTTTTCGATGTAGCAGGTTTGGGGGGTTGTGTGTGTGTGTGTGTGTGAAGCACCTCTTGGATCTGCTTTGTATTCCATTCACATGCTCAACTGCTCACTCACAGTTAGTGAGCAGGAAGTTCGCCAAAGGTGGAGCTGTTGGCCACTCAAGTAGCTTTTAATGTGCATCGTGACCATTGGCTGTATGCCACAGCAGTATGCCACAGCAGTATGTCACAGCAGTATGCCATAGCAGTATGTCACAGCAGTATGCCATAGCAGTATGTCACAGCAGTATGCCACAGCAGTATGTCACAGCAGTATGCCATAGCAGTATGTCACAGCAGTATGTCACAGCAGTATGTCACAGCAGTATGTCACAGCAGTATGTCACAGCAGTATGTCACAGCAGTATGCCACAGCAGTATGTCACAGCAGTATGTCACAGCAGTATGCCACAGCAGTATGCCACAGCAGTATGCCACAGCAGTATGTCACAGCAGTATGTCATAGCAGTATGTCACAGCAGTATGCCACAGCAGTATGCCACAGCAGTATGTCATAGCAGTATGCCACAGCAGTATGCCACAGCAGTATGCCACAGCAGTATGCCACAGCAGTATGCCACAGCGACACTGTGACCTTGTTTTTATTTTTTAACGATCCCTGAGGACATGAAATTCATTGGTAAGGACAGGGACAGTAAGGACAGGGACAGTAAGGACAGGGACGGTAAGGACATGGAAGGTAAGGACAGGGACAGTAAGGACAGGGACAGTAAGGACAGGGACAGTAATGACAGGGACGGTAAGGACAGGGACAGTAAGGACAGGGACAGTAAGCACAGGGACGGTAAGGACAGGGACAGTAAGGACAGGGACGGTAAGGACAGGGACAGTAAGGACAGGGACAGTAATGACAGGGACGGTAAGGACAGGGACAGTAAGGACAGGGACAGTAAGGACAGGGACGGTAAGGACAGGGACAGTAAGGACAGGGACGGTAAGGACATGGACAGTAAGGACAGGGACGGATGTGCGTATGCACTTCCTGCTGAGCCGCCCTGCTCAGCTTTGGCTTTTGTTGGGAATTTTCAGCATCTCCTTTTGGCGAAGCAAAACCAAGGAGGGATTTTTCTCTAAGGGACGTTCTGCACTGCGGAGTGGTTGGATCCTGGACATCTCCTGAACTCCTGCAGGAGAGCTGACCTCGCTCGTCTTTTAGCGCCCCCCCGGTCGCAGGTCTCTCGGCTGCGGACGCGGCGATGGCAGGATGGCGGCAGGCGAGCGTGCTCAGCCCTGGACGCTGTGATGCGGTTTGACGGATCTGGCCCCTTGGGCTGGGACTTTATGACTAATGGCCGTTAGGATAGAGGTCAGGGATTATGACAAATGACCAGACTCGGGCTTTGCCGCGTTAACGGATGCCACTTTCCCCCTGTATTCTTGGTCTGGTGCACTGCTGCTTCTCCCACGCTCCCTGGTCTTCAGAGGTGCAAGTGTGTTTCTGATCATTTGGTGGTGAAATGTGCCACAACTCCTTCTTCCAAGCCAAAATCTGTAAATAATAAATCAAAATGCTTATCTTTGTGTATAATGAGTCGATATGAACTAAGCAGACTTATCTGATTCTAATTTGTGTGTGTGTGTGTGTGTTTCGGAGAAAGGAGAATTCATGTGGCTGGCTTTTTAAAACTGTATATATCAAGTGCTCATAAACGCTAATTGCAAGCACTTTCAAAATGTCTAGAGTGTCAATTTAGTTGACCCATGACATGCATGATTATATTTTAGGTTTACTAGTGACATGATTATGGGAGTTGCTTAATTTAACTGTTGAGGTTTCTAACTGCTCTGAAAATGTCTGGAGTTGTTTGTAATATAATGTAGATTGTAACATTTTATGTGATGGAGCAAAACTCCTAGACATTTGAATGATCCCTCTCTTTCTCTATCTGCGTTTGAGTGATCTCTCTGTTTCTCTTTCTTCATTTGAATAATCTCTTTCTTTATCTTATGTATTCGCTCCATTCTTCCCCCGAGTGTCCTCTGGTGTCGATGTACCCGTTGCCATGTTGAGGTCCCATTGCTTGGACTGTGCGTGAACGTTTCCGTGTCCTCCTGCTTTACATGTGTTTGATGTGATGTGGGACACACAGACCTTCCACATTTCATAGGAATGTGCTCCCTTCCCTTGAAGCATGATGGCAGATGGGTCGGCTGTGCTCACCTAGAATGTAAAAACACAGGAAGTCTGAACCAATCAATGACTTTGTAGCAAGAAAAAAAACATAAATTTAAATGTCAGGGTGTTTGCATGAAACCACTGATATTAAAATGATATTTGTAATTATCTTTCGAAAAATCTCTCTCTCTCTCTCTCTCTCTCTCTCTCTCTCTCTCTCTCTCTCACACTCCCCTTTGTGCATTCCATACACTGCACACAGATACCACACAGGGACGAGTGTCATCCGATAATTAACGATGCTTACAGGATCACGTTCCAAGACCGGAGTGTTTACGGGGTCCAAAAGCAAAACATGATGAAAGATGATCTCTGCGGATCGCTGGCTCGGCGTGACGGATCGGCCCACAGCGTCTGCAGGATGCGGGGGTAGCTGGGTGCCGGCCAGCGCCTGTGACACCGCAGCCTACCACAGATCTCTACCATGTAGAAATGAGCATCATAAACCTCACGTGATGGATACATCTACACTGGGGGCTTTTTTATTAAGCATACCTCTCCTAACACCAAACATATGCAAGAGAATTATTCTGCTATATGTTCCTTGTCAGAGGAGGTGTTAATGAGATAAAAGAAGAATCTTTTGCTATTTTTGAGATAAAAAAAAACTTTTTGTTGGCTAGCGGAACGAGATCATCTCTGGTCCTTGTTTGTGAATCTTTGATGCCAGTCTAAATCATGCATTTTCATTTCTGGAGCAACATCATTGTGCTTCAGGAAGGTGAAGGCTCGCAGAGGACCTGCAGTTCACCAATCTGAACACAAGATGTCACTGTTCATTTAAGCAGAGACGAGCGGGGCTGCTACAGACGACACGCTGAGTCCTGTATCTGCCCTCGCCTCCTAATGTGTGAAATATTAGCTAATATATATATTAGCTCACGCTAATTGGTCAAAGTCGTGGACCAGTTCTTCCAGTGTACTAGAATAATTGCCAGCTAAGTGTATTAAAAATGGAAACAGTGCAGAGTAACGAAGCAGGAAGGTCCTAACGCATGCAAAGAAGCAAGCAAGGTTTCTAACGACACTCTCGCCCTCAAATGGGCGGATCTTGGATTGTTCACCTTTCAGTAATAGACAGTTATGTGGATTTATCATTGTGCACTGATGCGTTTGTTGCGATCGATTCAGTTGAGTGCCTTGGTGGAAACTGTTTAAGGAAGAATATGTCTGGTGGTCAGACTGTTCTTAAAAGCAACAATAGCAAATTTTTGGTGCATGCTGGGAACGGTATGACCTGCTTTTCAGGCCTTGGTGCTGCTTCCCTGTACCTTTTTGTGTGGTGTGTGTGTGTATTTTGGTGCACTGAAAGAGCTGTGCAGAGATGTCGAGGCATTTGCACAGCAGACCTTGCAGTTGAGTTTCTCCTGTTTCCTGTTCTCTTTTTCTTTTTCTTTTTTAATACATCTTGCGGGTTTGAAGCTCCTCTCTGCCGCTGGCTGGGTCTGAGCAGAACCTTCTGGCCCGGGTTGAAAGCCGAGCTGCTCGGCAGTTGTGTTGTGGCTTTTGGTAAAGAAAAGCAGAGCCCAGCCGAGATGTGGTTTAGGGATCGTGTTTGGGTGCGGAAGCTCGTTTCTCTTGGTCCTCATCTGCTCAAGCCACTTGCAGGTCTTTCCGTGGGCCTTCCGCAGATGTGTATGCCTCAGCGCGGTCGCCCTCGGAGACGGACCCACGAAGCAACTAACCCACCCAACCGCCCAGCTCGGCGATCCGCGTGCGAAAGCGAGTCGTGGTGGCCCCGGCAACGGCGGCCCACCTTCTCTCAGCTGTTAAAGCACGGAAAACCCCCCATAGTTGGTGTCCACGAGCGCGCCGTATCGCATTTCGGCCCCCGGGACCCTGGGAACCCTCTCGTTCCCGCCCGGCAGCATCGCGACCCGCGACGTGGATCACAGATGCGCCACAAGTCACAGGAGCGCGGACCACCGCTGCGACGCAAACGACGGCACACACACACACACCCCTCCCCCACCACGCCGCTGATCATTTGTTGCACATTATGGCAGAAGGCCTGGTCACCCGCCATCTCTCCTGCTTCCCTCCACCGACCTTCTGCGCCGCAGGCGTTTCTCCACGTTGTTTCTTTTTCTCTTCGGTCTCCTTTCCAAAACCGTTTTAACTTTTAACTGCATAATATTTTCTTGCACTCCCATAAACCGGTTCATACAAGCTTCGCTTTGGTCACGTTTAAATTTATTCTTCATTTCCATTCACAGTCCTATGCAAGATGTATTTGCTGGTTGTTTCAGCTACGGCACAGTTCTTTTTGTGTTCGCGTCTAAACCTGATGTCATCGTGGCAGGGCTTTAGGCAAATGGCACAAAGTCTTGAACGGGGAGGTCCCGGTCAGGTGTGGAAGCAACCTCCACGGCTACAGACGTGGTGTCAGAGGCAGGGTTTAGCTGAGGAAGGATGTAGTTGTGATTGGATAGAATGTGATTGGATATTCAATTTGTGTCTCAGTTCATGGTGTTGAGAACTTCAGACCTTCACGCTTCACCTCCTTCACCAGCCTGTGTTTCTGCTCAGTTTGCCCCAGGGACTGTCTGATTGCCCCCCTACCTGCCAGGTCTTCGTTAAGGCCCCCAGCTTCACCGGTCCGGAGAAGCTGACACAGATTCCGTTCCGTCTTGTTTAACCTCCGCCTGAGGCCGTGATGTCAGCTGTTTTCTTTGGTGATTATCTTGTAGTCTTATTTCTTGGATATGAGCTCCCTGAACTTCACTGTTAGGTTGTATAATAGACTTTGGATTTCAACTTCTGTTCATTTTTTTCCCTTTTTTCAAAGTTTTTTTTTCCTCGGCCCCTGACCGGGATTGTACACATGCTTCTAAATAAGCAGGCCATGCATGAATGTCTCTTTCTGTGAGACTTTCTGTAGTGTGTGCATGCTGCGTAGCCTCAGCTTGATGTAAATCTCTGTGTTTTAGGGAATGGAAGTGTCTGTGGATTCTTGTTGTATGCTCACCTGTCTGGTAGGGTTAACCCTAACCCTAACCCTAACCCTAACCGCAAGCAGATGCCTGGAGCTGAGATGATCCTGGAGGTGGATAACCAAAGATAAGGAGAGAAAAGGGGACTGGAAGTCCTTTAGTTTTACCTCAGTTATGTACTTACCTTTACATTTATGGCATTATGGCAGTCTTATCCAGATAAACCTGCAAAAATGCTTTAGACCTCACAAAAAAGATCCTAAATTAGCACAAATAGGTTAGAGTCTAAAATACTGATACTGCCATAAATAAGTGTCAGTGCTGAAACCTAGATTGAAATACAATATTGATGCAAGACAAAATATGTGATATTACTAATAAAGACAGGCCAAATGCAAATATTAACATGAATGTTTAAAAGTGCATGATTTGGTTACGTTCAAGCACTTCTCAAAGATATCTAAAGCATTTTCATTTGGCCGAGTCTTCATTTGCCATTTGAAGACAGTAACGGACGGAAGTTCATTCCACCAACAGGGTGCTGGGACAGAGAGCATCTTGATGTTTGCCTTCCATAAATCGAGGAGGACAGCAGATAAAGGCGAAGCAGCCTCTATGTGTCCTCCGTAGAGAGAAAATTGTGAATTCTCCAATTGGTAATTCTCATTATCACTTTAAACAGTTTTAACATTTCCTCTATCAATAAATACATGTCTGTCACACATTTAAAGCTTACGAATTTAACGCTTATGAATCTGAGAACTTACATTTATTTGGCTCGTTACAGTTATTTCTCAGTTCGGAAATGTGTGCCGCGGGACAACATGCTAACCCCATGACTCGTCTAGCTAAGATTTGCAGTAGCCTGCCTTTAGCACCCCTCTCAGAAGTCCCCGCTGGTGCACGTCTGATTGTGGAAGCATATGGAAGGCCTGTTTGGATCCAAAACGTCCATTCAGTCTCAGTTTTACAGAATCTGATCTACCTATTGCCCTCACCATGACTGGCTGCTAAGGTCATGGGCTAATTATACTCACAGAGAGCTAGCAGGTGGAAGGTTAACTGCCGTTCACTTCAAGACCATACTGCTGTCTTCAGACTCCCATATAGTGTAGTGTCCTACACACAGAGTCAGCATTCAAGATGGCCACTGACATGTCTCAGAATATGTCACATGACCATATGAAGAAGTTAAATACAGTCAACACTGATGCTATTGGTGAAAGAGCTCGTATGCTAGTGAAATGCTTGTTTTGCCTGTTTTTAAGAACACTTAGCTAAGATTTGGTAATACTGCGAGTTCTCTTTTGGTTACACCGTTGACTGTGATTGAGCTGTTCTACCATTCTGGAAATTCAGTCATTCAGTTCAAGCCAGCACACGGGTTTAGTCAGGAGGTCATTTCCTGGGAAGATTGTATTTTTTTTGCTGTTACTTTTGAGTCATCAATCATTTAAGGCATGGGAATGAATTGATTTGAATCGAATTTCAAGCTTCAGCAAACAATGTCATTGGTTTCATTTGTCTCACAGCTGTTTAAGTCTGTACCCATGAGCTGACTGACAGCGCTGTGTTCATAACAGTATAGAGAATGGAGCCCTTCGATAGCTTTACCAGAGCCATGCGCCGATCTCATCAGCTAAACGCAGGGCTTGTCAAGGGAAGTATTAACCACATAAACACATGCATTCATAATCCTACTTTTCTTTCTTTTTTTTTAAACTGATTGAAATCACAGCTTCAGTACCAATGTGCACATAAGTGATTTAGTGAGTGCACCTGCATTAGACTTCGTCTACGGCGTGGCCCGTCAGTGCTAAAGACTAGCAGTGGTGGGCTTATGGGAGGTGTTTGGGAGGGCTGTGTGGATGTGGCTGTTCTCTTTTACAGAGCGACCTTTGACCCCAGCTCTGTCCCGTTTGCGTTTTTCATTAACACCTTCTTCACTCGGCTTCCGTAATTAACTTTGGATACTTCGAGAGAGGCCACTGTCTGACAATGCCACATCGGTAGCCCTGTTGCGAGCTAATATTTTCCGATTGGCTGACTTGCACAATGGTAATGTACACCAGTTGGGGGAAGGGGGATACCCAGAGGAGCTGCAAACCCTCGAGGCCAGCGTCTCATTGGCCATCTCCCATCATAACACTGTCATACTTCCTCACAGTTCTCACTGGCCAAAGACAACATATAGCTACAGTTAGAAAAATCAAACACACATGCTCCTTGTTAGCTCATGGTATAGGGTTCAGAGCAGAAACCTGTTGCGAGTCCCATACCTAGAAGATAAGACATGATTTCACAGAGGAGGGAAACCTTCCTTAACCCCTGTGTCATATACAACATTCAAATTCATTTGCAGTTCATGCATTCATTCAGATCATCAGTTTTCTGTATTTACACTATATCCCTGGAGCTCACCCCTCCACCCTTCTGAAATAGGGAGGTCTCGGGATGGAGGAAAAGGTGTAGCACACTCACAACCAGCGGGTAGTCTATGTTCAGGCAATGAAACAAAAAAATGGATATGGTTTGAAAAGGGGGAGTTGGGAACCGAAGTGATTTATAGCATTCTGTAACACAGCCCTCGTAAACGCCAGGATGCTGGTGCCTGATGTTGCTTGCTGGTCGCAGGTTTAGGGTTAAGCTCGAAAATAATCCGGGGGGAAAGTGCCGGGGCGAGTCGCGCCGCATGACCCTCAGGGCGGCTGTGCCCGATGGGAGCGACGACCCCAACACTCTAGCTGTGGGGGAGAAACAAAAACCCAATTTGTCCAAAAAGCGAAGCAGACTATGAGCACATGGGTTATCACTAAAGCTTCACTGCTACGGTCCCACACATCAACATACAGACATTTATGTATTTGTTTGTTTATCATTGCTGTTAGCATTGAAAGCCTTTATGATCCTGGAGGGATGTTGGAATAACGGCTGGTTCAGTTGGGAAAGAAACTATCGTGAAAGATGTCTGCTTTCTCCTGCGGGTCATGACATCCTTCTCCTACAACCTTGTGAAGGATTAGACCTCCCAAACTCTGAGGCACATCAACTGTTTAGGTGTAACCTAGAGTTTATTACTACACACATTTAATAAACAACACAAACACACACACACACTTCACCCCACTAACATGCCCCATGATTTTCCACATAAAATAAAAATGTATAATATAGATTTCATGATTTCATGATTCATGAGTTCAGTCTGCTCTTAATAGACTTTTCTTACAGTTCTCACTTTCCTCTATAACAGTTTTATTGCAGTTTCAAAAACTGCACTGACACTATCTTACTGACTTCAGCTCTTTCTGAAGCTTATACTGGCTTTGCTGGATAAAGAACACACTGCTGACAGTCAGCTGACATTTGTGTACTTGTGGGCCACCAATCTGCAAGATGCTTGACTAAAAAAAAAAAAAGATTCTCTAAACAATTTAAAACAAATAGGAAGGATGTGTAACATGTTGGGTTGAAAGATTAACATAGATTCATATAGAAAGTTTAAAAAACTATTAACCATCTTGTCAAAATGTTATGATTTACAATATTCTAAGTAACTACATTTTATTCAACACCGTTATTTCATGTACAAAATTTATAAATTTCAAAGGTTCTTCACAATGCATGTTCAAAATCTAAATACGTCTTGAACGACAAATGATAACACAGTTATGATATGATAACATAGTTAGTCTGCATAGGTGCATGATCAGTGGTAATTTAAATATTCCACAAATAGGTCTCCAGTCTGTTTGAAGACCGCAAGGAACTCTGCTTTCTGGACAGCCAGAGAAGTCCATTCTTCCATAGTCCTCCATAGACAGAGAATAGTTCTGATCCATGTTTTCCATGAGATCTAAAGCATGGTATCTCAAGTCTAGCAACGCTTGAGGTTCAACGTTCTTCAGATACAGTTCGGGCGTTGACCATGCAGAGAGAACGGTCCATTTTTGGCTTTGTAGACGAGCATCAGGATTTAAAATTTGATGCGGGCAGCTACTAAATGCCAGTGAAAGGAATGCAGTGATGGAGTGACTGTGAACTTTGGAAGACTGACGACTTTTAGTACTGTTGCATTCTGGAGCAGTTGTGGAGATCTGATGGCCCATAGGGGAAGAGCAACAAGTATCAAATTGCAGTAGTTTAGTTTCGAGATGGCAAAAGACTGCACTGTACTTGAGTAGCTTCCTTTGAGACAAAGGGAAGAATCATCCTATGTTAGAGTAGAAATCTGTAAGACGGGGTCAGTGGTCGGTGAAGTAATGTCAGCCAAGCCAGCTGAAATATGCAAATATGCTTGGATCCTGAGTGACAGGTGTCAGAAGCACCAGAACCAATCAGGAAGCAGACAGGAGGGGTTGGAGGAAAGAGTGGGAGACCCTTGAGGTCCATTTCCTGCCCTGCATTCTGAGACACCTCAAAACAAGAAACAAAAAAGGCCAATCGTCTCAGTGTACCTAGTAAGATCACAGAGACCTGAACATGCTTATACTGCACTTGTATGCTTTTAAAAAGACAAAGTTCATGGATGTCCCTCCACTGTAACCATATACATCAACTGTAGCTGTGCCTGTATTCCTTGACTACATGTTTGGATATTTTAGATTATGAATCCTCAAGGAACAAAACCCAAAGGAAGGTAACTGTGTAAAGAAATAACCACTTCCTTTTTCTCTGCTCTAGTCAAACATGTATCATTTAACCCTCGAGAATTATGTCTCCTTTCACTATGTGAGGTGAAGGGTTTCCTCCACTAAATTGCCTTGTCACCGATCAAGCACTGAATGTATAGTGGGTGCGGGTGTTAATCCGGGCGAAGCGAGTTTTCTCTTAAATCTCCTAAAACTTCAGAATAGCTGACTGTGAGAGCATGAGAAGAATCTATGAAAGATAGTGAGTTCTTGTCCTGTGGTTTTTAGAGAGAAAACATTCTCAGATGGCAGAAAATGGTGAATCCTGTTTGTGCGTTGACACGTGCATTTAATCAGTTTTCCTTATTATTTTGAGGTTGTTTGCAATATTTTGGACTTTCAGAGATGGTTCCAGTAAAGTTTAATTTCAGTCCCCCTGCTTTTCACAGTCAACTTGAACCCCACCTCCCCCTGCTGTGTACAACCTCATCACTGCCTGCTGTGTACTTCACAAAATGTTTATCCTGCTGATTGTGAGACGGCAGTGCCAAGCCGGCGTGTATACAGTGTCTGATAAACGATCTGACCTGCACACCAAGGACACCATTGGACTGGAGAGCAGTGCATCACTCATGGCACTTTCCTCTCGCACCCCCTGTTGTTTATTTCATGGTTCACTTCGCCGTGACGAACGAGGGTGCGTTCGGACGCCTCATACGAAAACCGCATCAGGAAACGAAGGCCTCGTCCAGCGGGGGAGGCCTTATTTATTTCCGCCGTCGACGTGAAGACAGCGAGCTGCTTTCCTGTGGCTCAGGACGAGGTACATACCTCACGTGTGCCTGTGGACAGTGGGGATGACGGGGTGAGCAGTAGAGGCAGGCGGACTCCCCAATCAGTCACCCTGGCGTTTGTATCTCCCGTGTGAGCGTGTTACTTCCCCAGACCGGGTCGGCCTGCGATGCACATAATCGGAGCGAGTTCTCCACGGAGCTGTTTATGAGCGAGTAAATCTATCACCTCTGGAATACCACCAAGCTCCCACTGACTGAAAATTGTTTCCCTGGTCGTACAGTGACTGATCAAAATGTCTTCACCTCCTGATGGACCAGCAGTAGGCTGTGGGAATAGGCAGGGTTATTAAACATTAGAGTGAAGGCAGCGATGGTTGTATTTCTGAGGACATTGAACATTGATCTTGATGACGTGATGATGATGTATGTTACTGGGGATGACCTTTATCACAATGTCAATGCATTGTACAGTAATATACCAGTGTAATTAAATTCAGTTACAGCACAACATTGACCTAAAACGTTGCCCTTACTTTCATGAAACACTTAAATGACCATCAAAGTTTGTTGCATCCATTAAAAGTATTTATGGTGAGAAATATACTCAGTCTCTTTTTAAATAAACTCAAGACAGGTTCAGCGTATCTGTTACAGGATTAATGTTCCATGTTCAGTCAGACTGTATTTGTATACTCTTCCTCCTCAACCCCTTTGACAAAACAAAGGGGATATGGAGTCGGAGAATTACGTTTTTATTTTAATCCTTGGTTTTTTTGGAACTTGGTGGTTGATTTTCAGCTGCAGGTTGTAAAGTTCCTTTCCTGGTAAAAGATTTTATATCTGGGCCTGAAAACCTTTAAAGTGTGAGTCCGACTTAAATCATGTTCCGAGTGCATGCACCGTATATCGGGAGGGCCAGACACCATTTATCCCACTCAGAGAGATTTACCCTGCACACAGGAGTGGAGTCTCTGAACCTTCTTGGAACTTTCTCCTGCATTGCCACCATCTCAAGACCTGAGTGACCTGGTGTACGGTGCTGGCTCTTCGGTCCAAAGGTTTGTTGTTAGGAGAGCATTAATGGTAATGTAATTCATCACGAATGTAGGAAAGTAGCTACCTTGTCCCGTTAGCCCAAAAACAGAGTTATGAATAAAGGAATATTTATGTGAGCTCCATGGTAATGACACAACGTGACAATGTACTCTCTCAAAACAATGTATTCTGTCAGCCGGACAAATCTAGTCACGTCTGAAGCAAATGAATATGGAATCAGGCTTGCGTCTTCGTGAAAACTCATCACAAGTCAACCTGAGGGTGAAAGCGTCACGGAAACACCTCAGCATTTATGTAAAGCTAAAACATGCGGAGATGGTCAGGAGAGAATGTTCGCCAGACAGTTCTTTTGTTCCGACAGCTACATCTTCAAACTTAATGACGCCGCTCAACATCCAGCAGCTGCCCATCTCCACCATCACCCCAACTGCAGGGCAGGCCGAGCCCCCATCAGGGATGGCTGACCTCTGCTGACCCTGAACAGCGCGGTGCCTTCCCAGCTCCTCTTCTTCTCCCAGCGGGAAATGGCAGGAAGAGGCCCGAACGCCAGGCTGGCTATGGTCCCATGGTGCTCAGGGTTGCGGTAGACCTCGCCGTATCATCAACATCTCACGGCTGAACACCCTCCCCCCCCAAAAAATCCCCCACCACACCCCACTCTACGCTTCTCCTCCGTGGAAATGGCTCAATCGTTTTCCAGGTTCCTGAGCAAGATTTGTTTACTTCACGTTCGGCTCTCGGCTTGGGAAAGAATCTTCGCTTCCTGCACATATATACGCCCGATGTGGGGTCCCTGAGTGGCCATTTTCATAGCCATATGATGTTCGTGCAGTGAAAGATGGATATGCGCTCAGCCGTTTTGCAGGCACTGTAAAATTGCATTTGAAGCTCACGGTTTTTGTCATGGGGCTTGTTTTGACGCACAGACATGAGCATGTTCTAGCTACAGGCCTGACGCAATATTGGTTATGTGAAAAGCACTCAAAGGAAGCCTTGTAATAAGTCACTCGTAATAACTTTATCATTTTTTTTCAATTTCAGCATGTCAGTATTTTAGGTCATGCTCCCATTTATTCGTGACTTTATCTAAAACTCTGTCCAGACTCTGTCTTTAACAACTTTCTGTACAACTGTCAAACTAGGCATCAGTCACAAGAAATACAGTCACAAGAAACACAGTCACAAGAAATACAGTCTGTGCTGACCAAGAATTTGGCTGACAGCATACAGTAACTGCAAAGCCATTGGTCACCTATTCATCTGTCCACCGGAGGTGTCAATTGCAAAGTTCATTTCCTCTTTGGTGCCTCTCATATCTTTGTGTTTATTTTGGCGTTTAAATGGACAAGCAATAGCCCTCTAGACAGCAAATGACTTGGTTGTGTGTTTAGGATGAAAGAGTTTGTTATCCAGTTCTTCACTGTGATTAAAGTTGCCAGCTGTTAGTTTTGGAACAAGATAATATTTCTTATGGCCTTAATTTGATAGTGGCTCTGTGGCTTTTGAATTCAAAAATATGCTTGAAAAGATTCTTTTTTATGATTTTCTGCTGCTACAGAGTGAACTCTCTAAGGGACTCTCCACACTCATCAGAACGTCCACACGGCAACTGGAGCTGTTGACATGCTGCCCTTTTGAGATTCTGCTCTGTGAAAACCCACATCAGAAGCTCACCAGTCAATTCTACACCTCTAGGCAGACTCGGAGGTTCAAAAATGTACCTCAGCAGTAGTACAGAGTTCAAGTTGTTTCCTTGTAGACGTGAAAAAGCGAGCCACCTTCAGCACGTAACCGAACATCTTTAATCATGAGCTGCTTCAAACACTTCCCTGTGATGCATGCTGATGACATCAAACTTCTCCTGTGCATGATGTCATCTTACTTGGACTTATTTTAATGAGACCGCTTGCAGTCCACAGCAGCGGTTGCTCAGATGTCACGTCAATAAATTTTCCACTCCCACCATATCCGCGGTGTGGGAGTGAAAGGTTGTAATGGATTTGAAAGCAGTGCTTCACGCACCGGAGTGTGTTGTTCGTTACACGTCATTTTTTTCAATCTTCAGACAGACGTCTTATCACAGGCAGCAGCGATATCCAAGAGACGATATCCAGTGAGGACTAATGAGCCTGTGATGAAGTTCAGACCGAGGACTGACTCAGAGGGACAATCCCATGAAGTTCCCTGCTGCAGAAATATTCACGCTGTGATGGAACTTTCTTGTACAACAATGGTAATAGATTAAATGGTAATAGATTAAAGCGATCAAATAAAAAAAAAAAACATGAAACACAGGTTGCACTTAACAACTGCTCTCGTCAGTGCAGTGCCAATGTAAAGTCAGGGAACCATGCAGAACATAAGTCAGGTCTTATGTATCAAGCTCTGTTAGCTGAACTTTCAAGTATTTCGGCATAGAGTTGTCAAGCCACACACAAATTACATTTAAAAGTTATTTTTTAATGTTTCACAGCATGATTTGGTTGTTGGTTTTGGCATGATAATTATTTAACGAAGAAATGTGCGTGTATCGAAAAATAAGCAATATGCAGTGTTTGGGGAGAAGACCTAAGGGACAGAATCAGGGATAATAATCAGACTTTTTAAGTACTGTATTTTTAGCTCAAACTCCTTTCTATAAATCACATTTTAAAGGCCCAAGTACTGTCCCCAGGAGGCACTAATGGAAATATCTCCATACCTTTCCATCCTGAATCCTTTACTAAGCAGATGTTTTGAGATTCTTTGAAGTTTCTGAATATTTTTTTTCCTTCCAAAGAACCTGAAAACGAAGTGAATTTCTGTGATTTTGCTCCCAGTTCTCATGCGCCTGATGAGACAGTTTCACCTCAATGTTATGGGTCACGTAGTATGAACTGCAGAGTCTTGAAGACTTGAAAAGAATTACTGAGAGACAGAGAGAGAGAGAGAGAGAGAGAGAGAGAGAGAGAGAGAGAAGGAGAGAGAGAGAGAGTGGTGTTTGGATGCGACTGTGGAAATTTTTGATGATTTAGTCATTCACTGTTTTTTCCAAGATGACCATTGTACGTGGCTGCTAGGTGGCTGAGGATAGTGCATGACCGTCCCAAACTAAGATCAGCTGGAGTGAAAAGCCAGAGGGAGCAAGAGAAAGGTGGAGGAGTGGAGGAGGACCAGAAGACAGAGAGAGAGAGAGAGAGAGAGAGAGAGAGAAAGAGAGAGAGAGAGAGCGCACATAAGTGAGTGAAACTACAGCTGACCCAGGTCTCGCATTTGCTTTAGCATACTCAACCGGGGCTGCCTCTGATTGGTTGGCAGGTTAGTCCTGGAGGCTGTTGGGGCTCAAAGCCCCTCTGACTCCACTGGAAGAGAGGCACTGGAATTAGCAAGTAAAGGGAGGGAAGGAGAGCGAGAGAGAGGGAGCACTTGAACCTGCGACACACAGACTCAGTCAATCGCCGGGAGCAGAAGCTTCATACACATACGTTTGCGTGCGTGCTGGCCATCCCGCGTCCCTCCAAGCATGGACCAGCCCACCGCCACTGCCACACTGCTGGCTGCTTTTGTGCTTCTGGTATGGATCTGTTCACTTTCTATTCCTGTGCTCATTCCTGTTAGACAGACAGAGTGAGTTCTGTGAGATCTTTGAGATAGGGAGAGACCTTTAGAGTACAGCTAGGATGTGTTTTGGCTGTTCATCAGTTGCTTTCATTTGTGTACACGTTTGTTACCTTGCTCTTTTTGTAATGTGAAATCGCAGTCCCAGTGGAGGTTTTAGGGCAGATGCATTTGCTTTTTTTAAACTTGAGGACATAGCTAGGGATTAAGAAGAGATTGCATTAGACAAATGGAATGCACTTTGGAACGGTCAGTGGTTGTATGTTGGTCAGTCTGAATAAGCTCTCCTATGATGGAGATGATTTTCCGTGAATGCGTGGTATGATAATTCCTCACAAGGGTATTGTTGCATGACAATGAAAGACCTATGAAGTGTCTTTACACTATTGTGATGAACTCACCAGTGTCAAAAGCAAAACTGGTAAGGATCGAGGTTTTTTTTCAGGGACTTTCAAAGTTTAGACAGCAAAGTCCCATATGGGAATCCACTGAGCTATGAAATGTGGACATTATGTGGCACTTGGGGAGTGGCGAGGGCTTAAACAGATGTGAGGTGATCAGTTGACTTTCCAATTAAATAAAGCCCATACCATGTATATTGATGTAACGTAGGGTCCCTGAAAGTGAGCTTTGTGCTGGAGTCTTTCACCTGTCAGACAGTGCCCTCTGCTCAAGAAAACACACTGCATCAAATTCACAGCTCTGTTGAGGGCAAGACCCGTCCAGACAAGTCTCAAGTAATCACCCGTGGTGTGGGTTTTCACCCTTGCACTATTGAACAGAAATTGCCTATTATACCACTAGGAATTTTGAGCTTAGAAATATAAATGATCGTGCATGCCTGAAGAAGCTCACGTGTAAAGGAGGGAAGAATTGGGTGACGGTGTGTGTGTGTGGGGGGGGGGGGGTGGTATATCCCTCACTGGAATGCCATGGAATGCCATGAAAGCAGCTGTGTCTGATGAGGAGGCAAGGTGTAAAGTGTCAGACCAATAGAAATGCTCCAAGGAGATATCTATGGCACGAACCACTGGAAGTGAACCACCTGATTGGTCCCTGCCCCCTGAGCGAGGTAACAATAAGAACGAACAGTTGCTAGATTCGTGATCATTTCCATGAGGCCTACATTTCTTTTGAAATTGCCTTCGCTCATGTTTGTCGAGAGAGCGGCCTTTCGGTAAGTGAGTGCAAATCCACTGATTGCTTGCAAAGGAAACTGGGCAACCGTTGGACGGGAAACCCCAATCAGGCCAGAAGTTTATTTATTCGGATGTGGCCCAGCTAAAGTCATTTGATGCAAAGGTTTTTGGCTAATATGATTTTCTCCATGCTCCATCACTTATGTTTAGATCTCACTATCCCCCGTATTCTTATGTTAGGATTGCAAGCATTCGGTTTGTTTATACTCTACCCACTTTAATAATCTGGAACTTCAGATGAATAATGGGCCATTTTGCTACCGGGACCAAAGAAAATAAGCTAGCGGTATCATTACCTTGTATCTCCTTTCTTCAGTAGGGTCATTCTTTATCCTTAGCTAAACGGGGTGCCATGTAACTGGAAAGAAGCCAATTTTTGGCTGAATTTCTTTTTTTCCTCTCCCAAAGTCCCTGGTTTTAATCTTCAGCTCAAACGAATTTTGCTACTTGGGTAAAGAAAAGATCGAGCAGTTTGGCAGGCGTGCAGTTAGTGGCAGGTGTTCTTCACAGGAGCTCTCCGTGGCTTCGCACTCGTTCCGCAAAGCGGCGTGAATGCCCTTTCCGCACGCTCCAGGTAAATGGGAGTGCTGGGGTGGAGCCTGCTGCTGTCGCTGCCCGCCTGGGTCTCGGATGAATACAGCACAGACAGCTGCCATAAATGCCTCCCCTCTGGTCTTTTGAAGGCCTTTACAGTCCCCGTTTGTGCTGTTGGCTCATGGTGAAATATCCATTATCCTTTCGAGAGCTTGTGAGTAACAATGAATCGAATGGAGCGCATTCCCACACTCGAGAGCACCCATATAAGTGGTCCAACCTTTAATCAATCACACTTTTGTGGCATTTCTTTGTCCTCTTTGAATCTCAGTGTAGCTTAGCCATCTACTGTCGCCATAGTGATCTAAAGATCGCGCTAGTCAATGAGGCTAGCAGTCACTGAATGCATCTCTTTGTTTTCTTTTTCATGATTTTATTTAGTTAGTGACTTAATTGTTTACTGGAATGATTCCCACCTGTTAGGATGGCACTTCAACCTCACTGTTCTGTACTGTTGCACACCTAAGCAGAAACGAGGTGTGATATGAGCAATAAGTCCCATGCAAAAACGACAGTCGATTTTGATCTGTGATCTTTGGTGCCGTCCCAGATATAAAGCTGCCGGTCAGCTGGCTGTCACAGTATGCCTGAAATGCTCATTGTCCTTGTGAGCACTGTGTTCAACTTCTCATAATATTGATGTTGGAACTAAATTCTTATCTCGTATCTCTTCTCTGTGAAAGGCTTTGCCGCACAATTGGGTGGTGGGGGGTGTTTATGGGCTGGAGCTTATTAAGAAAGGCGTAACATTTCACACTGTAGGAGATGACTCCGACATCTGACTGAAATATCTTGGAGGTAACTTGAGAGTTTTGACCATTTCCTACCATGCATTATTGTCATCTATTCATTCACACAGACACCCAGCACACACTTTATGATCTTGAAGGGCTTGATATTGATTTTCTGATAAATTGTGCTAATTCATATGCTAATATCAATTATTAAAATCTCAAAGTCAAACTCAGACATTTGTACAGATTATTAATCCCTATGTGAACATTGTTTTACAGTTGAGTTTGTGTTCTTTTACATTTATTAACATTAAGTTGTGCTCTGGCTGCAAAATTAATTCTAAGAAAATCATAAGCAATAAGCAATATTGGTATTGTAATTATCATTTGATCAAATCCCAAATGTTTTGATGTTGAATCAAATCAGGACCTTGAGAATCAAATATGAATGAAAAAAAAGAGAGGCTGTGATATGACCAAAACATCACTCTGGTTCTTGGGACATCACACCCTGATATTGATTATTTCATAAGGAGCTAACGATGTATCTCGCAATGTAGCGCATTTTTCTGTAAATTCAAAATGTACATTTATACATTTGCAGATGACATATGTTTATATAACTGACACGTTTATTAGCAGTTAGCTAGTTCACTAGCTAGCGAATTCGCTTTCTAGCTAGTTCCCTCAAGTTGTCTTGGCTGGTCCTTCTCTTGTTCATTACTCCATTCTGTGCTGTGTTCACTCTCCTCCACTGTATTTATCGTCAGCCATTCCCTCTCCAACCTTGGCAGCGCAAACACATTTTGAAATATATACAATAAAAAACAATAGATGCTTTTCTGTTGTCACAAAATATATATTGTAATATTGCACAGCCCCACAAGAGATCATTGCTAATATAACCCCTAGTGGCAAGTGGTACTACAGTCATACTGACAATTTTTGCTGCTCTTTGCTGTTTCGGCTGATTTGGACTGATTGGAGTGGTGTTGATCAAAATTTAGTTATTTTTTTTAAACAGTCAAATATCACCCAGATTCTGGTTGGAGCAATCAAAATATGATCTGGTTCACATTTTGTTGTCAAGAGTAGTTATCAGTCAATAAGCCAAGACAAGCACCCTTTGAATATCTTTACTGCAATTCTATCTATGCGTACTGCATCCAGAACCACTCTTCAGATAAATGTGAACAAAATCAGGGTATGAGTACGGCTCAAAGCCACAATGGGCCAACAGTGAGAAACGTGGGACTCTGTTTCAGAAGACCGGCGTGCTGAGAGACTATAATCAGGTAAGATTAAGCCTGCCATTTCAGAGCAGCAAAATTGGAGCGAGTTTAAGCGCTTGACCTCAGACGGGTGCCGTAGATGCCCACGCCCCCTTTCGGGGCCAGGTTGGGTCTGGCAGGGATGTTCTGTGCTGTGAAGGAAGCCATTGTGGATTGCCCCTTGGATTCCTGAGGCCAGTCGAGGAGCACACTGGATGTGCTGACAGGGTGAACGCACAGTGTGGCTGAGCTAGACTGCGCATCAAGGAGATAAGAATAACTAGGCCAAGTGGATGTAGGTGTGTAAGTGACAATGGCAGAAAGGAGGTGAGAAGATATGAATTCGAATCTGAAATTCTGAAGCATTACAAAGACCACATACACATTCAGTGTGAAGCATTGCACATATGTTGAGTTATCTTTTACATTTTCACTTTAAATGTTACTCTCTCATATGTTATTCTTTCTTTTCCTCTTTTACTCCTCTCTTCTGCTGAATTTTCCTCGCTTGCCATCTGTCCTGCCCCATTCCGCAGAGCTCGCGGACGGCTCGCTCCGAGGAGGACAGGGACACACTGTGGGACGCTTGGGGCACATGGAGTGAATGTTCCCGCACTTGTGGGGGAGGGGCCTCCTATTCCCTCAGACGCTGCCTCAGTTCCAAGTAAGCCACACCCACCACGCAGTCAGACTGTTCATATTGTCTTCTACGCTCTCGCTATTATTTCTTACCACCTCTGCTTAGTCTTGGCACTCAACTTTCAGCCAATTAAATCTACATTTCTCTTTGTTGCATACTAGTGGCAACATGAAGTCAAACTTATGAAATGCCACTACAATATTTAGCACCTACATGCAATGGAAAGCCACTGTTCCCACCTGTTCAAACTTGTTCTTGTATTGTTTAAATAAAAAAAACACACAGAAATCCAACCCAGTGAGTTCATAGAAAAAGAATGCATTTCACCGAGCAAGACTCACGATTAGGGACGTTAACTCACGCTCGACTTCACCAAGCCATTGAAGCAAATCACACCATAATGAAAATGTCCAGTGACAATTTGTAGAATGCACTTAAAGGAGTCAGGTGTAATCCTTCAGTTGTAAGGGCGTTCAACTGGTTCCCATTAAGATCCTCTATGATGGAGGTGCGTCTCTCTCTCTCACCGTGTGGTTCGGTGTCGGCCAAACGGACGTGGCCGCACCCCTAATGGCGTGAGTAAATCACGGCGTGAACACTTCTCCCAAGGGCTGTAATAGAAGCACTCGAAATACATTTAATGCGACTGTTAAAACACTCGTCGTAGGTCGAGAAAGGCCCGCTGTTTCTTGCATTTCCCCGGCAAATGGTGCTCCAGCCACTGTCTGGCTTTCACCAGATGACACGGCAGGTAAAACGAGGAGACGTGATTATCGACAGCGCATTAAACGTATCCAGCAAAATCACAGCCCTCACCATACAGTAGTGATGCAAGGAATTCATGTCGGGGCGGGGGCGGTGCACCCAATCAAGAGACCAATTACGGAGAAATTTGCTGTCGGGCTGCTTTCTATATAACTGTCACGTTTATTGGCTGGGGAATATCTGTGCAGTGAACTCATTGATTTCATGCTCCGTGGTATGCGCAGACCTTAGTGCAGCTAAAGCGTAACTGTTGTGGTATGCGCAGACCTTAGTGCAGCTAAAGCGTAACTGTTGTGGTATGCGCAGACCTTAGTGCAGCTAAAGCGTAACTGTTGCGGTATGCGCAGACCTTAGTGCAGCTAAAGCGTAACTGTTGCGGTATGCGCAGACCTTAGTGCAGCTAAAGCGTAACTGTTGCGGTATGCGCAGACCTTAGTGCAGCTAAAGCGTAACTGTTGCGCAAGGGGTCAAGTCGGTGTTACCGTGTCATTTTGCAACTCTTGCAGTCCTGCTCCCGTGACATGCTCACTGCACGAGGATGCGCCGTGTCGCGGGATCAGTGTCCTGTCGCCAGCCATACTGAGAAGAAGTGCAATGTTGTATTCTCGCAGAGCTAAACTTTGAGTATTAAATATTTCTGGTTTCACTGAATGACTAGTGCAGGGGGTTGTCATAATGTTATTGGGCCCTACAATTGCCCGAGTGTGTTATTCTTTATATGGTTTTACAAATTGAAAATGGTTCTACTTGACACCAGCCCATCGCCCACGCCCCCCTAACGCTCATGCCCTCTGTTTCAAAAGGAAGGAGCATTTTCTGCCTTGCGGTCTGATTATACAGAGTGCTTTTCTTTAAGGCATCACTGCGTGAGCGAGAGCTGCTAGACTGGGCAAACCTCAAGTTGAAACAGCGGTAAAACTGACCCCCTGATTTCATGTTAAGAGCTGTTTGAGGTTCGGCCCCATACCAGAGCTTGCGGTGGGGTTTCTGAGTGCAGAGAGGCTGTATGTGGGAACTGACAGGCCTTGAGGGGGGGGGGGGGGGGGGATGGGGGGGCATCTGAGCTTGGAATGTGGGCAGAGTGGGCAGAGTCATTGCGTGGGAATGGGGATCGGTTAGACTTGGTCCCAGATCAAAGTCCTGTTATGAGACCTACACAAGGACCTTGTGTGCTACTGCAGGAGGACTGTAAATATTTATGCAACACCTCCCGCCCCCAGCAGGAGCAATGCCTCAGCCCTGCACGCTCTCTCGCACATATATATACGTGCAAACAATGGTAGGGTCACATGCCAGTTAATTGTACACACATCCATGTGTGCCTCAAAGCCTGTCAAATCCATCAGTACGTATTACCATAACCAAGCGCACCTTCTCAATACCTCTAAACACGCACCACAAGAACTTGCACCTGCAACAGACCCTTGCTGTTCTTATACACTCTGCAGGGCCTGTATGCCTCTCTGCCTCCCACATCCTCTTCTGCTGACTCACTGGGTAACTGTGCAAACATGGGGACTCCTAATTATATAAACACTGCGTTTAATGATAGAAACAAACTCTAATGAGAAAGCAACAGATAGCACACTGAGGGCTGTGTTGTCAGTAGTTAACAGCCAGACAAACAGCCAGGAAGCAGTTTCCATCACATTTAATCATCTGTTTCTTCCTCCATCTTCAAAGCTCTTTTTTTTGTTAACGCTTGCACAGAAAATTAGTGAGGCCATTTATTTACATTAAGATATTACTGTGCTTCTGTGGTGTTATGGGTTAGACTTTTTCTTCGACAAAATTGTTATCTGGCAAATGTCCTGTCTTCCATTTTAAAGACGTTAGGACAGTCAAGTAGAGGCGAAACGTTTGTTGAGAATTGAATGAACAAGATGGCCAAATCACAAAGAAGTGGCACATTAAGAAAATGAATCCCCGTGACAGATCAGTGCTGTGTTGTATTTACAAACAGACATGCACACACACACATGCACACACACACACATGCACTCACACACAAACTAGCTCTGCACTCTGGTTTCTTGTGGGCAAGTGTATATTTCGGTTTTGTCTCAAATCTTTTCCAGACTCACATAGCTCAGTTCTAGACAAATTTCAAGTGTGTTTACAACACGTTCAAATACTCCAACACAAGTACATTTCTTCCGTTTAAAATCAAGTAAACCAGGGAATTAAATTAAAAAGGTCAAGCGCGCCATTTACAGTAAGAGCCGTAAGCCGAGCCAGAGGTAACGTCCTAACATTCTCGTGAATGGCAGCCAAGTCTGAGTTTGAGTGATCAGAGTTTCTCACGGATCATACGACGGTCTGCTCAGCTATGGTACGCCGACAGGACTTGAGATGTCGGCCCGCCCTGCACGTGTTCTTTATGCGCTACGATGACAAGCACACACCGAATGGGCTTGGGGAACGCTGGTGCAGATCACCTCAGTACGTACCCACGTGGCCTGCAGGTCTTTAACAGCCCAACGGCAACGGTAGCTTTACAAGGTAGGCGCCTGGGGCACGGCCCTGGGTGTCGCGAGACGCTGTAGTTACTAACACGCCGTGTGTGCGTCAGCATCAGCTCGGAGCCAGAGGGGTTCTTTCAGCGGGGAGCAGGCGTTTAGGAAGCGTGTCGTAATGACACCCGTCTGCAGGCTCGGAAGATGGAAGAGCTCGCTGTCATCATCGCAGCGGGAGCAGCACAGCTCCATGACCGTGACAACAAACGAAGGGCGCCTACGGCAACCGACAACCCTCTCTTGGTTGTTGCAGTTGGTGTTTGTTGTTTGTTGGCTGTTGTTTGTTTCTCGAGCTTACGGTCGTCCGCCAGTTTGTGGTTCAGACAAGCCAAAAGGCATCTGGGCTGGCGGTCTACTCACCCTACGCTGGGTAGAGGTTCGTCTCCGGGCTCCCTTTGCCTCTTCCTGAGCCCACATGTTCAGTGCATTACAAATTGGCTACATTTCCCAGCACGTGTGCTTTTCAAATACATCAGTGTTATGACAATGTTTATGGAGCTTCCACAATTATGTTTGAACTGTGATTTGCAAAATGATTTGCACTAATGACAAGTATATGAGCATTATATCATGATTAATTCAGTGCATGTGACGAACCACTTTAGTGTGTGTGTGTGTGTGTGTGTGTGTGTGTGTGTGTGTGTGCGTGTGTCTGTGTTTGTGTGTGTTTGGTTACCCACAAGGGAGTCCTTTATGGTCTTAACAGAACTTAGCACAGCACAACTTTCTTTGAAAACTGTAATGTAATATTGTGAGTTTGGTGTTTTCCTTTGGTCAGGGGAAGAATTAGATATTTGCCAGTGCTCCTGTTCAGAGGGGCCATTTTGACAAAGGCGTCCAAAGAAACGAGGCTGTGGTAACTGCGTATGTGTGCCTTGGTCACCGTTCAGGAGCTCCATATCAGCCTGCGGCTCTACCGGGCAAAGCAAACCGTGGTCTCACTCACTCACGTAATGGTGGCTCGCTGCTCACCTTCCAGTAGCCTCCTTCACAGCGAGCCCACTCCAGACTCCAGACTCCGCCCACACTTCAGACGCCGCCTCCTCCAGCTCTACTCGTCATTCCTCAAGGCAGGGTCGAAAAATGTCAGTGCCCGTTTGCTCATCCGTCATCCATCCAGAGTCGGTCGTGCCTCGCGGCCTGCTGGGTGACTTAAAGACAGTGTTAACGCATTAGCAGAGCTGCTCAGCTCACACAGTCATCCCTCCTCTCCTCATATGTCAGTGTGACCTCACAGCTCCAGATACAGGCTTAGCTAAGACTTCGGGACACTGGAATTCCACTGCGCACTTCCATGGAATGATGGCCATGCACTCCTAATCTACCACTCACCTGTGCCAAGTTTCAAATTGTGAGGGTTACCACAGCCAAAACAGCTAAATAGATTTGTCCTAATAGGCCATGTTGAATCCTGCTAAGGTCTGTAGCGTATGGAGCCAGGAGTAGCTACTTTCAGGAGTAGCTAATTCTGTTAGCAGGCAAAGTTATTTGGTCTTTTCCAGTGATCTTTTTTCACGTAACCTTTTCCTCTTCTCGTGTTTCCCGACAAATGAATATCCAGCTGAATTTGATGATCTTCTCTCCTGCGCAGGACCTGCGAAGGGCAAAATATTAAGTACCGCACCTGCAGCAACGTGGTAGGTCTGCACTCACTGAGCACGTGTGCCCACTACGTGAACAAAGCCTCACAGCCGTTGTCCTTCGACTCACGTTCGGGAACGCGCCGTCTCTCTGTCTCCTTTCCGCGCCGCGGAACCCCTATCCCAGGACTGCCCGCCGGATTCCGGAGACTTCCGTGCCCAGCAGTGCTCGGCCCATGCCGACGTGCGCCACCAGGGGCGCTACCACGAGTGGCTCCCAGTGGACAACGACCCAGAGAACCCTTGTGCCCTCAAGTGCCGTGCCAAAGGCACCGACCTGCTGGTGGAACTGGCGCCCAAGGTGCTCGACGGCACACGCTGCTACACGGAGTCCTTGGACATGTGCATCAGCGGGGCCTGCCAGGTATGCCAGCGACCTGGAAATTACTCCAGCTGTCTGATGGGGGGTGGGTGTTGTGGTTCTTCAGCTTTTTACGCTCACTGGCATTGACGCAGTTTGGCGCCGTGCTCTGTGCTTTTGACGTTACGTCTAAAACGTGGGGAGTTTAACCTTCCCTTTTATGTTAGGCAAGGGCTCCGGCTTTGCTTGACTGCATATTCGCAGGTGTTAAATGTTTCGATCACAACTCGCGTATCGCCGCCGAACGCGTAGCCTCGCCGTGCCTCTCGAGTCAAGCTGCGTGAAGTGGTGAGAAGAGCCCAGTGACCCACTGGGCTCTGGGCGATTGGGGCCCAGAAAATGACTCATGCCACTTATTTTCATTTAGCATGTAACTGGAGCCATGCCGAGTTATGAAATAGTGCTGCATCTCAATTAGATCCTTAAGTGAGCAGCAGGAAGAGTACCAGACCTCTTGTTAAAACCCCACCTATGAGACTTCTCCCTTTTCGTTTTTGGCAGATCGTTGGGTGCGACCACGAGTTAGGCAGCACTGCTAAGGAGGATAACTGCGGCGTTTGCAATGGGGACGGCTCAACTTGCAGACTCGTCAGAGGGCACTACAAATCCCAGCATGCCAGTGGAAAGAGTAAGGAGGAAGGTTTTTTTTTTTTTTCCTTCATATTATTATAACGTGATATGCAAATTATACCTCTAAGAAGCTTTCGGCATATATAGGGCCAAAACTGTTAACTTGTGTAACAGAAAATAAAAAAAGACACTGCCAGAAAATGTCCTTCTACTGTATTGAAAGATGATCTAATATGTCTCTTTGAACAGCAGAGAAGTTTAAACTTTCTGTAGTTTAAATTGCTACATCTTTCGCCAAACCAACAACGTTTTTATGACCTTCTCACGCCACCTAAATAACAACTTTGGTATCACAAACGTTTTGAAAACGTCTGGCTTTGTTCAGTTGAGATTAAACTCAAATGGAGTTGCATTCTCAAATCGAATTCTGCCCCATATTGCTTAATCTAAGGAAATGAGTCTTAAGCCCAGTAGAGTTCTGGCAAAAAGGACCTGCTGTATAATAATTAATGCCCTTATTGTACGCTCCTAGTTTGCTTGTGTCGCACTGCTATAGTGTAGCAGGTTAGCTTCCAATCCCTTCTTTCATTCCCATGAAGTCGCTGACCTTTGATATGGCCATTTGTACCACATGACTGTG
This sequence comes from Brachyhypopomus occidentalis, assembly GCA_020368025.1. Classification (NCBI taxonomy): domain Eukaryota; kingdom Metazoa; phylum Chordata; class Actinopteri; order Gymnotiformes; family Hypopomidae; genus Brachyhypopomus; species Brachyhypopomus occidentalis. Next base: position 2,150,027 of record JAGXOD010000081.1, on the reverse strand, counting down.
GCTTGGGGAATAGTGAATGGGGTCAGACACAGCCAAAGCTGCAGCCAGAATAGTCTGTCATTAGTATTTTTATGAGGGTTGAATGACTTTAGCCAGAAAGTCCAAGAGAGTGTGTTTGGGACGCGTCTCTAAGCCAAGCTGATCCTGTTACACAGTGAGTTTTGCGGACTGCCCCGAGGAAGCCATATTCCACTCTTCGCGTATAGCGCGGCTTTTGTTTTCTATTGTTCTTGGTTTGAATCGCTTGTTTCTACACAGCCTAGATAACTTTAACGACCACATCTGACTCCAGTAACTTCTCCCGTGTCTCCTTCCAGCTGAAGACACCGTGATCGTGATTCCCTACGGAAGCCGACATGTGCGTCTGGTTCTGAAAGGCCCGGATCACTTGTGTAAGTCTTGGTAGGTCAAGGGGTCTTCTATGCAGAAATGAGAAGATAACGATAGGATTCACACTGCTTAGTTTATTATAATTATATTATTTGAATTTGACTGTAGAGCGGCAGAGAGGATACCTGAGCCTGTCAGGTTGGAATAGAGAAATGTGCCTTGCAAATTTTAATGTCTGCACCTTCAGATGTCTGTGATGCCTCTCAGGGAAACTAATTTTATTACGCATGTTGGAACTGGATCAACACTGTATCAACACTGTATGTACTATATTATGTTACTATATAGCCAGTCAGGCAGAGTTAGCTCTTATAATATTGCGTTACCATATAACCACTCTCAAATGTTCACTCCCATCTCACTGATACCTCCTGGGCAATGTGTGGGGTTGTTTTTTCCAGTGGAATCTTTTTACCATAATGACCATTAATGATAAGTTGCTTCTGTTGTGAACCGACAATCCAAGTATTATACTCCTGAATTTGGAGACCCAAATGGAAGGGAGACATATTTTCCTCACTAAAATCTCATCCCAAGACTCCCAGGGATCAGTGATGTCAAGACCCTGGCAAAACCTTCACTTAACGCCGGTTAAAACTGAAGACAAATGCCCCGCCCTCTTTTTTATTTTTTGTTTTTTTGTTTTTTGATCACCGTCACAACCAGCCGATAGCCCAAGAAGATGCATTACAGCTCCTATTCTCATGGACACGTCTTTTTTTGGCAGTTTTCTCTCTGAGGGCAACGAAATTGTAACCAGCTGGCTGCTGGCAGTGACTGATGCTCTGGGACGGGCCCGCGTATTGCCTTTGTTGTCACGTAAATGTCCGCGCTGGATTAAGATGAGACCCCATTAGCTGAAGTCTGACTCCAGGTCACGTTATGGAAAGAGTAAGGAACACAAACTTCAAGAGTTCTGCCATTGCCTGGAACGCCCACACCTCTTCAGTGGAGCCAAGCACAACTCAAAGCAGTACAAAAATCATTGTTCTTTGTCTCTTTCGGCTCAGTGTGCCAAGACCCAAACGCGAGAGGTCCGTGTGTGAGATCAGTAAATTGAGTGCGCGTGCTGTTCAGGAGTGTCTCTTATTCGTTGCTTTTACAAAGCTAAATGTGATACACACACTAAGAATCTCCTGCTGCAAATTTTTCACTTGAATTGTACTCGTAAAACAATGGGCATAATAGACTCATTCAGTCATATAATTTTTAGTGTGCCGTAGACTCAAAAAAGACTCATTAAACACACTGTCAACATAAGTAGATTAATTGTTTTTGTTTTTTGTAGATCTGGAGAGTAAGTCCTTACACGGGGTCAAGGGGGAGCTTGCTTTGGACGGAACCAAGCAATACATTTTGGAGAACACAACCGTCGACTTCCAGAAGCTCTCAGACAAGGAGGTCCTTAGAATCACTGGGCCACTAGAAGCAGACTTTACCATCAAAGTAAGACAACACCGAATCCATCAAGCTCTCAATGACATTTGAAATCTATTTCAGAGAAACTATTTCTTGGTTCATAAGGGAATCATTTAATTTGCCAGTCAGTAGAAGGTCATTTGCCAGTCAGTAGACTTCAGGCTCCCGGCAGTATATCTCAAGCTACAGAAAGGCTGTGAAATCTGTATTTGCGTCAATTAAAGTTCTGTCAAGTATTGCATCTGTAGCTCACAGACCATTTCTTTGATATTTGATATCTGATGTTTGGTTAACTTGCACAGTACAACCCAAGCACAAGACATTTAAAACATGCAGTATCTTGATTTGCATGACTCAAGTTGGTAGGTTATGGGTGCTTCTCTACAAGAACAAGAACCACTGTAGTACAGATGTGTGGAGGGAGCGTGCACACTTAGAGTGGCACCTACTCAAAGTCTAGTCCAAGAATCACCGCTTCCTCAGGCAAACAGTCAGTTATTAGATTGCGCAGTCATGTATATGGAACACCTCCGGATCTGTCCTGCTCTCTCCTACACTCTCATACTGTACATACACACATGCACTCATGTGCACTCTCTGTTCCCAGCATGCTTTAGTCGAGGATAAGGGTCAGGCGAGAGTCCCTGTATCATGGATAATTATGGGCTTCACTCAGCACTTTGGTGGAGTCCACTGGTGGATTTGTCTTGATGAAGGTCAACTACCATGCGCAGAATCCCACCTCTAACTGCTTCCAAGACTTCATTAGATGTTTGGCTAACAGCCACACCCCAGTTATAACGCCTCTACTTTTACCCAATTTGTTGAGTTGCTCCCAAGATTAATGGTCTGGCTATCCTATACTTAATGAAAATAGCCATTCAAAGAGAAGCAGCCCACAGAAGGAAAATGCCAGTAAAAACAATCTTCATCCTCGTAAAATACATCCAAATAAACAGGAATGTTGGAAACAGAAACCTGAGAAAGTGGTAAATGCCTAATTTTCTAATATGATGGCCAGGAAGATGGCCAGTTCATATCACAGTATTTGGACCAGCTGAAGACAGTGGAAAAACTCATTTAAACAAGCCAGACAAGCCTGTTCTATTGTAAATAAATGTGTGAAATGTTCAATTTCTCTGTGCCATAGACCAATATTGAGATACTCATAAGCCCTGAATTCATGTTCCCTTGTAACTATTTGAAGTGAACTTTGCACTGTATATCAGTAAGTCCTGTTTCACATTAAGTGGACTTTTCAGCTAATACATTTAGTCAATCTGTTGTTTTTAGTACAAACCTACAGCACCTAAGCATCCGTACCCCACGCACCTGTATTGCTGCTTGCGCCACCAGATCTGAAACCGGCCCCCTCCAGCCTCACACTGAAACAAACTTTTGAAATCCCTTCGACGGATCGAGTTTCATCCTTCTCGCCCAGTGAATGATTGGCGTCCAGAGGTCCTCATACAGGGTTGTCACATAGCCCATGTGGGACCAACAGGGAGTCGGCGGAGGAGCTCGCGCTTCGGAGCACATGGGGTTTCGCAAGCGTCTGTTTTCGATAAACGGCTTTATTAGCGGATAAAGAGATGGAGGCGCTCCGCTTAGCTCCAGCCCTCCAGCGAGGAGGACATGCGGTGAGCGACGTCTCACCGTTCGATGAAACACTTTTGTCACCGCCGAGGAATGAGACGAGCCCCGGAGGTTTATTTGGACACGTCCTCATCCTCGAGTCTCACTCCAAGTTCAGCTGTGAGACGAGAGAACACAATCCCAGGGGCTGCGAGGGCCTCTTTGAAGTGTTTTTTCTCCTTGGGGCAACTGTTCGGTTGTTGTGGATTTTACGGTACTGTTATGGACAGTGCGATGCTCTCGCGAGTACCGGGAAGGTTTGGATGAGTCATACGAGGGCGCCGTGCGAGCAAGATGACACCCGCAGCGTTTGGGCGGGACAGCAGGATTCGAGTGTTTCACGCCTTGATGGTGTGTCTAGTCGATTAGAATTTAAGTGATGCCAGGTATCTTTTTAAGAGAGCAGGGACATAGTGTGCACTGTGACGTAAGGCGGAAGGGTGCTCAAATGCTCTAGATTGTGAATGGACGATGAAATGATCGTCAGGAGGCATTAGCCTGTCTGGGTTGCCAGCACACCCATAATCCTCCTAACAGAATCCAGTGATAGCCTGATAAGATTGCTCTTTTGATTGATGATAAAATCAGGGTGTCAGGGTGATGGTATTTTTGTAATGTCCTATCATGAAGAGTTTCATTGCTACTTTTAAATGCTTTTTTAAACATGCTCAAAAAGCATATGTGGAATGTGTGTGTTTTTTTTTAGTTTGCATGTTTAACTGAACATTTATGAATCACTTACTCAATAAGATCTACATATTATGAAGATATATTCTTCTAAAATGTTCAGCTGTTACATTGCACAGCTGTTTACAGATATTTCTCTATAAACGTACCATAACTCCCTCTTTATCGTTTCCAGATGAGTTTTGTTTTACTGACGTCAAACATAGATGCGTGAGACAACCAACTTTTCAAAACCCAAGGACAGAACTCTGTCACACAGATGCTTTCAGAGCAGGTCTTACACTGCTGAAGTTCCCTTTTCAACAAAGGGTTTTCATCTTTGTCCTCCATTTGCAACGTGGAACCATATAGTTCCCCAAAGTGAAATGACCTCACACTCTTCACCACTCACAGCGATCTGTCAGTAACAGCTTCCCGGGCCTGAAAGAGGTCGATTGACTATTTAAAATGAGCTTTATCCAATAGAGGTATTTTTGCAGTTCTCCAAACAACTGCTTCTGGTGCAAAAGGCCTTTGCATGGCATCACACAATGGTGGCAGCAGTGTTAATGCTGCAACACGTGCTACGCAGGTTTGTCCTGCGAGTAGATCTAGTATGGTGATGTGGTCTATGTTCTGTCTAACACATCAGGTGCGTTATGCCAGGGCGATGGAGAGCGTGGTGCAGTTCATCTTCTACCAGCTTATTGTCCATCGCTGGAGAGAGACGGACTTCTTTCCCTGTTCTGTTACCTGTGGTGGAGGTAAAAAAAAAAGAAGAAGCATTTATTCCTTCTCAAAATGATGCTTATATTTATTTATTTGTGTTTATTTATTTAGTATCTTTGTTGTTGTTGTTGATGATGATGATGATGATGATGATGCTTCTGCTTGGCCCTACCACTGCACACTGTCACTTCCTCCCGCTCCGCCGGTTCCAGGATATCAGCTGACCTCGGCGGAGTGCTTCGACCAGCGCAGCCGCCGTGTGGTGGTGGACCAGTACTGCCACTACTACCCGGAGAACGTCAAGCCCAAACCCAAACTGCAGGAGTGCAGCATGGACCCTTGCCCTGCCAGGTAGGTGCTCACAGCTCCTCCCCAGAACAAGGTTCTCCAGGCATTATCAGGCATTTGCTCACGTGTGTAAAATGCAGTAGCTTCACGTGTGACATTTACATATCCCTTCCCCAGTGATGGCTACAAGCAAATAATGCCCTACGACCTCTACCACCCGCTGCCCCGGTACGTAACCCTGCCTCCCTCTGTACCGCGTGATTTTTCCCTTGGCCAGCCGAGTGAGTTTCGAGCTCTGCTTCGCAATTGCAGGCGGCCAGGGGTTTCGGATTCTGTTGCAGTGAAGCGCAGCGCGGGCCAGTCTGAGACAGTGAGCGCTTTCACTCGGCGCGCGCGTGCTACTCACTGCAGACGCTGTGGCAAGCGAGTGGGACCGCGGTTCTTTCACTCCGGCGGGCTGAGTGGAGCGAACCACCCTGGGGGCGGAGGCGGGGGTTGGGGGGTTGAGGCTTTTCCTGCGCGTGCTTACATTTTATGCAGTCTTAATTTAACGGCCAACGAGCGACTGCGATTTTGACAAACGGCTACTGTATGTCGCTAACGATGCATCATTTGCTAACTCGAAGCAGAGCAGCGCTGCTTAGCGTTTCCCTTCCTCTGTGAAATGCGCGCAGATGGGAGAGTAGCCCGTGGACGGCCTGCTCCACGTCCTGCGGCGGGGGGGTCCAGAGCCGCTCGGTCTCGTGTGTGGAAGAAGACATGCAGGGCAACATCACCCCCACAGATGAGTGGAAGTGTCTGTACGCACCCAAGACTTCCATTCTGCAGCCATGCAACACCTTTGACTGCCCTACATGGCTTGCACAGGAGTGGTCACCGGTAATCATGATTACTATCCATATGTATGTAGGGTGTGTGTGTGTGTGTGTGTGTTTTCTCTAAAATTGCTTGTAAAGTGAAAATTCCTTGCGATGTGTCCAAAGTAAGTTTGTTATTGTAGGCAACACTTATTTTTGTTCATGTTTACAGGGCCTTTGTATGTCCTTTAGTACTTGTAAGATATACAGTTTATTCTCAGTTTCAAGAGGCCTATTCAGAAATAGTGTTTGTGTTGGAATATCATTTAAAAGAAAATAAATGGCGAGTTAGCTGCCTGCAAGTCTCACAGATGAACTTGTGGTGAACTTCCATTTAAAGCAATTAACATAATTACATCTGAACATTTTGCGATGTATTGGATTTATAAGCCAAAAATGTATTATGTAACTGTTCAGGTCTCCAACCCTTAGGTACTGTGTCTTGTGCTGTCTTTTCTTTGTAATGTGAGAAGTTTGCATCTCCAAGGACTTGTTTCATAATACTGGAATAACCCCAAGATTCAGCATTTTGTCTTCAACAGAACTATTCATCCTAATGCAAAGCCTGGGTATACCTGGAGCTTAATTGCTTGTCCTTGGGCACTGTTCTGTTCCCTGTTAAACACCCATAATTGCTCTGGGCCTCATGGTTTCAGAGAAACATCCCAGAGTGTCTGCAGCTCAGACCTTTCGACCAAGAAGCTCTTGCGCCTAAGGCTTTGCACTTAACCCACAATCATATGTCAGCGTGTAGGTTGTTAATCTCCGTTATCTCGAATTGCGCACGGCATTTTGCCACTAAAGATGTGTTAATTAGTGAGAGGAGGTGAAAGAAACATGCCGATGAACCTTCCCAGGGGCTGGAATGCGCGGCTTCTCAAACAGCGCGACTCACCTCGGATGGCATTTCTGGCATCTCCTAAAATAAACAGAACCCAAACGTGACTGTCCTGTTATTACCAGTAGCAGCGCTGTAGCTTCAAATACATGTAAAACTTTACTTCAACTTTCAAACATAAACAAATGAAAAGACCACAAAAGATTTATTAGGAACCAAAAATCATGGACGCACGCATTGACCCTATTTCTTAACCCAAAAGAAGACATTTAGCGAGGTGACGTCAAAGCGTGTCTTGTCACCACTCTGTCCTGCCTCTCGGCCCTGCTCTGGCTCCCCAGTCCCAAACCTGTCTCCTGTCATTTTAATTCCAGTTGAAATTTCGTTTTCTCTTTGAAAAGAGTAACGAACCCAGATTTTGCGGCCTTCTAGAAAAATGTGGAAACCTGGGACTTTGTTTACCTTGAGCATTCCATGCTCTAACCCTCTGCTAAATGCTTGCATTGGCAGAGGGAAGTCAAAGCCCTTCATAGGGCGCCAAGGTTTTTGTCTTCTCCCCTTTACTTTGACGTGGGGCTTTGAGCGTACGCTTCCAGGGAGACATCGTCGGGAAGGGGTAGGCCATCCTTACGAGCTTGCGCATATCCGCGCGCACTGTGGTTATGTCACTCTTCGCGTCAGACCATATGTGATGCAACATGGACTTTATATAAGCGGTAGCGGTAGCTCGTTCTGTGCTCGCAGGACCATAGCCCGTCCCATCGGTGGGGCCATGGCTAACTAATAGACAAATGACTTGGTGACTCAAATCAGCCACGTGTGAATACACGTGTAGGGAAGGAGCACAGCTGGATTCCACTGGTCCAACACATGCCGTTTAGGTGACTGCTGCTTTGGTGATGTCGCCATGCCTGCTGTGTATGTCATGACAGTGTCTCCCACCTAGTGCACAGTGACCTGTGGACAAGGCCTGCGCTACAGGGTGGTCCTCTGCATTGATCACAGAGGCCTGCACGCTGGAGGCTGCAACCCCACCACAAAGCCACATATCAAGGAGGAGTGCCTTGTGACCGTCCCCTGCTACAAGCCCATAGGTGGGCAGCGTTCGCTTATCCCTGTTTACCTGTGCTCCACCCACTGCTGGGCTGGGCTCCTTTTTGATTGGCTTGCCCATTCAAGTCATTCAGTTGCTGAAATGTTAAGAGTCAACGGTTATATCGTACCACCCAATACTTCGCCGACGCAAGTTCTCACAAATGTTCTGTGTATTTATTATTCTTTTTAGAGAAGCATCCAGTGGAGGCGAAGCCGCCTTGGTTCAAGCAGGCCATAGAACTGGAGGAGGACACGGCCGTGTCGGAGGACCCAGCGTGAGTGAAATGCCACCCTAGGCCTGCAAGCGTCCATGGCGACAGGCCCCGCAGTCCCTCAGTGCCTCTGAGGAAGTAGGAAAGCAGATTTGAGCAGTCACCACATCTCCCATATGCTCTTAAAGAACGGGACACAGCCTACATCCACCATTTCCTTGGCACAGACAGAAACGGGAAGGACTATGGAGAGCTGGATGGTCCTTTATATGATGAAACCGGTAGAAACCGCGTGAAAAGGGAAGGAAGTCACGGACGAGGGCAGGAGAGCCCTCGGCTATGTGGCGACACGCATCTTACTGAAACCATCAAAGGGCTCATTGGGCGGGGTGATGGTTTATACAGAGCAGCAGGGCCTAACAGTGACTGCACTGGCACTAACTGGGCCGAGACGCACATACCACTCCCAGGTTCGCTTGCTAGCTCTCAGGAGCCCTCGGGGACCCGGGCCAAGCCGGACCTGGGAGCGGAAATGAAGGTAGACTCTATTAATATCTGCTGCCGGTAACGCATATTGTTTAAGGTGAAACCCACAAAAATTGTAGAATTTGGCAGTCAAGCGCGAGCATTATGGGGGCGATTGTTATTGTATGACTTCATGACATTTTGAGGCAAAGAATGATTTATACAGACCTTGGAAGATTAAAGTTACTCAATTCATTTCAAAGGCGGGCCTCTGCTGCCGTAAGCACTGTGATCGAAGAAAATTCCTCAAATCATGAGCAGCAAAAACAGGCTCTCTATTCTGCCTTAGAGTCAGACTGGACCTTTTTAAAGGGACTGTGATATTTTTGTTTTTACCTGCACAAACATTATCAGCAAGTTAGACAATGTTCATAAAAAACAAAAATGAAAGAAACAGAAGTAAAATATATTTATTTATATTTTTCAAAAAACACCTACAGCCACCTTTTTTCTTCACATAATCACCTCACATATTTGCTAGACTGTAGTCAACACTCTCTAGCATTCGCTAACCTGTTCCTCTCGGTGTCTTGGAGAGCGAGGCGGTGTGAGAGTTCAGTTCCTTGCCAAAGCACACGATTTTGTTCTTTGCAAGAGGCATGTCTTCCCCAAAAAGCACATAAATAACAGCCCATAATATTCTGTCGCCCAGAAGCCAACAACAATATCTGCCTGCCATATGGTTGCAGGCGCACGGCCGTAAGTGGAGCGCAAAGGAAATTCCTGTGTTAGACTTATTGCACCTCTGTTGCCAAGATTTAAGCCTGCCGTTCTCCCAGATACTACTCAGAACCACTGTATCAATTACTCGGGGAGATCAATGGCGAAACATATTGCTCGAGTTTGCGGGGTCGACCGCGCACTTCCGCAGCCGTGACCGAACAACGGGCCTCGCTCGTTGCCATGACGCTGATGTTCAAGTCAAACGGAATAGGATTTTTTAGCTCCGTCGGTATGGGAATCGGTCCGGGAGGTGGGTCCGTGTCAGCAATGCAAAGATAATGGAATCTCATGTGGGCGGAGCCACACCTATTGTGACAAAAAAGGAGGCGTCACTAATGATGAATCAGCAGACTTGTGCTGTTGTTGACATGCATGCAAGCCAAAGTATTGGAGGGGTGGGTGAGGTTGTCATGAACAGGGTTGGAGGGGTGGGTGAGGTTGTCATAAACAGGGTACTCGGGTCCTTATTTGGGTCCAGCAAGATCTTCAGCCAAGGTTCCCATAGCAAAGGATCATGGGAAAGGGGAGACGGGCGATGTGCTGTGGTTTCGCAGTTCAGTCAGCGAATAAGTCACATCGCAGCCTTGGAGACACGAGAGGACACCAGAACCCGAGTCCTGCACTCCCTCCTATTAGGGGTCCCGCTGGAATCGCATGCTTCCTGCAGATGGCAAGGCAATGCCATATGCCTTCAGCAGCCGGCGACAGTTAAAGTGCTCTCATCTCCTTCTCCCAGCATTCTTAAATGGCACCTGATTCTTATTTGGCATTTAGCTGGCTTCAGTCCTGCGGGGTAACGATACCAGACGACGTTTGTTTTTTGTTTTTGCTTTAACGAAAGAGCTTCAGTTGACATCAAAGGGAAAGTCGGTCAGGAAAACAACTACCAGCCCTGGCTGTTTTCAATAATCCTGTATTTCCGTTCTCTCGGGTCGGTCAACGGCGGGTTTCTCCGGACAGTGCGGCTGTTCTGCTATTGTGCAACGGTAGCCGGAGACTGGGACAGCGGCTGTCGACTGTGGAGCGACTGTGGAGAGCGACGTCCTTCATGGCACATGCGCACACGCAGCCCTGCAGACGCCCGACCGTCTGGCAGATCAGGGGGTTGCAGTTCATGGGGGGCGTGGCCACAGACAAGCTGGTCTGGGGCTCCAGCATTGGCTGGCTGTGACTGGCATGAACAAGCTGGCACCCCAGGCCTAACCCTACTGACCCTACTGACCCTAATGACCCTACTGACACGTACCCTCCTGCACTGTAACGACTCCAGTGTTTCTTTGCCATCTGTAGCTACTGCAGTTCCAAACTGCCACATATATACAGTAGACAGTAATATGAGACAACAGCAGTAACAGTGTAAACCCAAAAGGGTTAGCTGAGTGGCTACTGGTAGTAGAACTAATTACTTTATCCCAGAGGACCCCAGCACTTAAGGATCTCATATGTGGTTGGTATTTGCAGGACACTACACATCCTCTGTATCTGTAGTTGAGCTGTTACCTTTACTTCCTCTGACCTGAACTTACAGTCACTTTGATTTGTCCTCCTGGATTACAGGAGGTTTTCTTCATCAGCTGGCACAGCTTAAATATCAATAGTTTTAACTGTTGTTTTTAACTCAAAAGCTAGTAGCAGAATGAACTGGGCATGAGGCCTTCTTTCCTCTGAACCTTTTAATAAATGAATATGTGGCAGCTCTGCTTCTGAGGTTGACAGGTCTGCTTCTGAGGTTGACAGGTCTGCTTCTGAGGTTGACAGGTCTGTTTCTCAGGTCGACAGGTCTGCTCCTCAGGTTGACAGTAGGAAAAGCTTCATGGGAAGCAATAAAAAAAAATGCTGATCTCAAAAGTATTTCCACATCTCCTTTCCATTCTTAACTATTAGGAAGGATGCATCAAAGCTATTTATTCAACAGCGTTGGGCCCTAATGCCTCACAGCTGTCAGCCGAGCTGCAGCAGCGCCTGGATTTCACAGATATTTGAGCGGTTTATGAACTTAGCTGCAAATGATTAAAATGTGTGTGGACGGAGCTCTCGCCAGAAGCAGCCCGGCTTTTCAAAGAGGCTCTTTTAATAGAGACGATTAGTGTGATGATTTCATATATCAGTGCGTGTGCGTGCGTGTGTGTGTGTGTTTTCCAGGTTCATTCGAGGTGCTTGGGGCCCCTGCAGCAGAACATGCGGCGCTGGCACCCAGAGGCGGGCGGTGCGGTGCCAGGTGCTCCTGTCCTTCTCCCAGGCCGTGGCGGACCTGCCCGACGACGAGTGCCAGGGGCCGAAGCCGGCGGAGGGGCAGCCCTGCTACCGCGCCCCCTGCCCGGGCGCCAGGGCAGGGGCGGACGCCGCCCACACCGTCTCCTCCAGAGAGGAGCTCCACGACTGGGAGTACGAAGGGTTCACCGAATGCTCGGAGACTTGCGACGGAGGTGGGTGGCTTTTCCCGCAGATCTCCGGATGGCGCTGTAGGCTCAACTTTAGAAATGGGGTTTTGTCCGTAGCGGCTGGGTGGTAGTTGCAGCGGTATGATTTGGATTTGAAATGAGGACTGTGATAATCTTTAATATCATCATCTAATATCTTTAATATCATCGGAAATTACGTCTTCACTGTGGGGCCGTGCAGGAGTCACACACATTGTCTTGGTGTCATCTTGCCACTTTTTAAGACATCAAAAGTAACTAAAATTCTGAAATTCCTTTGCTGTCAGTGACTTTTGGAAGTCTTTAACCCTCAGACGTTCCCAAATGGTGCGTCTCTTCCCTGTTGGTGCATGTCTGCATTTCAGTTATATGTTCCAATTGATTTCTGCCTTTTTGCCTTAACATTTGACTTCAGTAAGTGAAACATACAGTCAGTGTGATTTATTTGGCCAATCAAGAGCCAACTGAACAGTTGATTTAGTAGTATATTTTACACCATAAAAGTCAACTATACTGTGCTGCAAGGTGAATCACTGTACGGTTGATTTTTACAGTTGATGTTGGCTTGTCAGAATTCACTTCACAGAATTCACATCTGCATGACCATTCAGTTGGCATTACCATTCAATAGACATTAAATCCATTTGGCATAACCGTTCTCTTGAACCTGTTTAATCTTGCATTAACATTCACTTGAAGCTATTTCATACGTACAAATAGCTGCTCATGCCACCTTGTTGTCACAGATGGTGGTTTAAAACTTCAGAGTTGCTTTCTTGCTATTTCTCTCTCCTTCCAATTACTCTAACAAAGGTTGTCTTATGACTGTCCATAAGACGTCATCCCAGAGCCCTTCATACTGTCCTTTCTCTTCTAAAACCATTGCATGCTGTGGCTAGATTCAGCTCTAGGGATTTTGTTAGCTCTCCTGCGTATGAGCGAATCGATGCACTGACAAACCGCTGGCCAGGAAACAGCTGAGCAGACGACCTCTGCAGAAATAGAGGAGCTGTGTATAGAAAGACCTGCAGTTCCAGCGTGGTTAACGTAATAAGGATACGTATATGGATCTAAACTGGCGGTCCGCACTTTAACCTCATGATTTCAAATCCAGCATGCTTGGATAGTCAATACACACACACACACACACACACACACACACACACTGGGAGCTCAGTTACTACCATCCAGGTTTTTCACATGGAAACATTTGTCATTTTGTATGAATATCTCATTGTCACTGTTCTTTCTCATATTGACTACTAAATGATCATGAGGCCTATTTTCTCTTCCCTGTGTGTGCATGGGCACTAAAAGGGCCTTTGATGTGGGAGACACCAGTTTCTATCCTCACGATTGACTCCGACACCACGGACAGCTTCAGAACTTTATGGGTTATTGGACTGGAGCTCTTGCAATGGTCCGGAAACTTCTAGAAGCTAGTGTGTGTGGTATTTGGATTAGTTTGAACAGGATTGTGCTTGTTTTTGATGTTAATTTGGCTCAATGGATGTAATCAGGGAGTGTTTAGATTAGAACCGAGTCATTTTATGTGTGCTGCTAATGATGCTTCATCACTGTGTGTGTGTGTGTGTGTGTGTGTGTGTCTACGCACATGCGCAGGTGTGTGCACACATGTGTGGGTGTGTTTTCCCTTGTGCCAGTGAATATTGCGTATGTGCACCAATATACTTGCTTACTGTGCTGTCCAGACTTCGCCGTGGCACACATGGCTCCACATCTGTAGCTGTACTTACCACAGCTCAGCGCTGAAGACGACGCAGCGCCCTGTGGTGCTTCGTCTTCCTTTCTGACACGTACAGATATATTCCTGCTGTCCTGGGCGCTGTAAACGTCAGGTCTTTCCTGCCCTGTCTCCATGTCTTTCTTAACATCCTCACTGTATAAATTTATAACCTCCTCCCCTTAACAACTGCCTCATTCTCTCTCAGCAAGCCCTCTCCCCAACCTTTTACCACCTTCTCTGTAATGAGCTTATCAAGAATCCCTGGTTTATTTTGGTGCTGTTGAAAGCTCCATTAGAGCAATCTAAGTCCACTTTCTGGAGGTGCGTTCACAGCAGTTAAAGATTAGAATTTCAAGACTAGATGGTCCAGAATGAGCAGATTTCATCACTAAGCCCTTATTTAGCTTCCATTGCCATTCTATGGGACAGCAGTGCCATCAGGACTGCTGTTGTTTGTTGCCATTGTAACTTGATCTATTATGTGTGATGCACAGTCATATTACATGGAATGGCTGGCAGGATAAATCACCTCATTTTCAATCATGGTTTCTTGTTTATGTGTGTTCTTCATACGTGACGTCTGAAACGCGTGTGGGTATGGGCATGTGGTCTGATCTGATGGTATGTGGTCAGATCTGATGGTATGTAGTGTGATCTGATGGTATGTAGTGTGATCTGATGGTGTATTCACACCAGACTCAGGACCAGATTCATCAACCCTGACAGTAATTGCGCTATACCACACAAAAGGGGCGGCACGGTGTGTAACTCTTATTCATAAAGTCACCGTGGCAACAATTAGCACACCAGTGACAATTTACCACAGCGGTAATGCCAGTCAAGACCACCATGTAACAGAGTTCATACATAGTAAAGACCCACAGCAAGAGACAGTTGTCTGACTAACCCCTGACTTAATGACTTCAGTACTCATTTTAAATCATGGCAGGGCAACAAAACTGTCAGTCTCTGTCTTTGTTTGTAGTTTCTTCCTCTGTAACACCTAAATTTCCATTTGTTATGGCAAATGTTTGTGACATTTTGAGATTAAAATCAGTTTGTCAGTTGTGTGTGCAGAGTTGTGTTGATAGCTTGCATGTATGACCAAACGTTATAAGAGAGAAATGATCATCCAATGCACCTTGGCTTTTTACTGAGTATTTATTGCCAGACAGGTCCGGATCGTATATTTGGCAGAGTGGTGTTCCATTATGAGCTTCAAGTGCAAATGAGGACAAAATGCATTGGCGCCGCATATAAAAACGATAAAATACGGCAGCACTGCACCTTTTTACGAACGAGGAAACGTGTTACCATGGCGCAACTTGCCGTTAACGTCACATCAAATGTGGTGGTAGGTTTTATGAACATGGCCTGCGGATTCTTGCTTGATGCGGTTTCACAACCTGTTCCTCAGGGATGAAGGAGGCGGTGGTGATCTGTCGGAACAAGCAGACCAGAGAGGCCACAGAAGAACGCCAATGTGTGAGCGCCCGACGACCTCCACAGCTCGTGCAGGCCTGTAACACCGACCCCTGTCCACCCCGGTGAGGAGCTCCCGCACGAAGTACATGTAAACATTTGAGTTGGAAAGACATTCGACCCACCTTAAACTTGGTCTCACATTGGAGTTTATTCCTAATCTGTGAGATAGGCATGACTCCGATGTGCTTTTGAAGAATCTATGAAGGTCTCTTTGATTAGCTTTTTTGTATTCGATTGAAAACAACTTATAACTGACAGCATAGGCCAGTTATGCAGGAGGATGGCGCTTGTATTTAGTTATGGATATAAATTGTATCTCTAATACAGCTATAAATACACGTCCATTCTTTGGTTACCAAGATTTACGAATATAAGAATCATGCGCTGATACTGGTGCCTCTTGGAGTCAACCATCATGCTAAGGTTTTGGAAAATGGAGCTCTGCTCCAAGGCCAGGAAATGAATCCCGCATAGCCGTGTTGGGGCGCCGCTGTCTGGGACAGACGCTCTCAGCATCGGGTTTTTCGCGAGGTAAAAGGGCGGCGGTGTAGCAGTCAGGGCCGCTCGTGCTCATGGCGGTCCTGGGCCGCGCGTGGAGGAGGGCCGTCTCTGGTCCAGAGGCTCATCTGTCGAACACATTTCCTGGATCCCACCGCTCAATCGAGCGTCACATTCTGCGTTTCCAAGTAGCAGGTTAAGAGGATGAAGAGAGAGAGAGAGAGAGAGAGAGAGAGGGGAGATGGAGAGCTGTTGAGGGTTTCGAGTGCATATGTTTAAGACCTCTGTGTCTGTTACAAAGACCAAGACCAAAAAAAGAAAAATTGGCAAACCATAAATATCATATAATGAGATGCTATTTTTTTAAGCAATGAATTACTGTTTCATGTATTTTGCAGTTGTTGTGAGAAAAGATATATTATGGCAATAAACATCCCAGTGTTAAAATATCCAAACCATTCGCAGAATGTAAAGTAGCAATTGCAGTGGCCTGTGGCTGGAAAATCTACCCCCTCCCCCCCAAACAGCCCCCCATACCCCGATATGCTGGTGTTCCACACCTCACGCCATGCACATAAAAACCCAGAGGCATTTTGCCTTTCTGTGGCCTGTTTTTCCAAGTGTTACGTTTGTTTTCAAGCACAACAAACGTTGTGTCCTGATTGTTGCCTTTGGCCTCTGCTCGTCCTCCGCTGGGCCTCAACAGCCTTTCGGTTCGTGAGTCGCTTCCCTTGTAAGGGGAATCTGCAGCATTCTCCCCCAGCCTGAACTGTCATATCACTGGGGGGGACCTCGACTGGCTGCCATGAGGCAGTGCTCTCTTGCGGGGGGGCCAGAGGTCAACCGCTGGTGGTCCTACAGTGTAGGAGGTGCTAACGTGCTCCAATCCCAACTGTTTACTGTGATATGGGGTGAGAAGACATCCACAGGGTCAAAGGCACCAATGAGGCCATAACATCGACAATGCTGTGAACAGTCAACTATGTGATCATCTCCCTGGGAACCTCATTCCTCAATGTTTTCATGAACTGTGGCGATGGTTTCACACGTCCCCCGTGAAAGTACATCGATTTCCATTTCAAGCGCCATGCTTCAGCTTTCGAACAACCTCAACGATGGCCGGCGCCCAGCCTAACGACCTAACGAGGCCCTTTGGTCACCGAAGCCCCGCCTCCGTGTCTCCCCAGGTGGGCGGTGGCGGCGTGGAGCTCCTGCTCGGCCACGTGCGGCGTGGGCCTCCAGACCCGCGCCGTGAGCTGCGCGCTGAAAGGACGCGCGAGCGGCAACCGCACCGAGAGCGTCAAGGACGGCGAGTGTGCGCAGCCTAAGCCGCCCTCCGTGCAGGCTTGCAACCGCTTCGACTGCCCGCCCACGTGGGACGCGCGGGAGTGGAGTCAGGTAAAGATGCAGAAGGACCTTTCCTAAAAAACCCTTAAGAGACAAGACGCGTATTTCCGTCCACTGTTTCCTTCCGAGCTTAAATGATTCCATATAGCATGCATGAGGGAAAAAAAATCATATATACTTAGCATCCCTTTCAGTTTATCTGGTAATGATGACATATAGCTTGCATGTGCTTATTTGGATGAAGTCCACTTGATCCTTTACCAGTATATAAAGCAGCATGCAATGTTAGAATTATGCCTTTCCTCTGGGGTCGTAGCCTCGGGAGCCTGCACAACATGAGTTGGATTTGCTTCGTGTGCACACAGTGCTCGCATACATGTGGAGGCGGCAGTCAGAAGAGGGAGGTTGTCTGCAAGCAGCGAATGGCTGATGGAAGTGTGCTGGAGTTACCTGAAACCTTCTGTCCGTCTCCAAGCTTGCCCGCAACGCAGGCCTGCGGCCAGACAGACTGCCCTGCCCAGTGGGTCTCCGCCAATTGGACAGAGGTCAGGCACATGTGTTCTCTTGTAGATCGACTGAGCTTGACTTTCTGGTCACATTTCAAAGTTCTGTCTAAAACGTTATTATTGTTCATGCTTTCCGTGCGTCCGCAGGAAACATGCTGTTTTATTGTGTTTTGTGTACTCCGTCACACTTAAACTCTCTTGTCAAAATAGCTATTAAGTAATTTGTTCCGGATTTAGGATATCCTCACTGGCTCAAGTGAGGTAAAGTAATATTTATACACAGGTATGTCCAAACATGACCCCCCCCCCCCCCCCCCCTTTCTTTTTTGGTTTGGTTTCCCACCAAAGTCGAGTAATGGAGCCATTTTCAAATGTTACGTGAGGACACTAATGCAATTTGTTTAGGTGGAGGTCCCGGTGTCGGTAGCGTCGTTCGCCACTGTTCCCTATGAGACAAATACATGTTGGCTGATGTATGTGAGCTCGTCGTTGTTCATCGGAGTTGAGGAATCCTTCCAGCCCTCAGTGAATGAGTGCACGGTTCATGGTGGGGTTAGCATAACAGCTCCTGGCCACAAGCTATCCTCAGCCACGTTACTGAATACAGTCATCTGTGCATAGTGAATGAGAAGGGCTATCTGTTGCTTGTCCAGTGCTCAGCAACCTGTGGAGAAGGGACCCAGAGGCTTCTAGTGGTTTGCCGGAGGCAGGAGCCGAACGGACAGTACCAGACTGTGCTCCCTGAGACCTGTGCTTCCATCCCAAAGCCCTCAACTGTTAGATCATGTTCCTCTGGACCCTGTGAGAGTAAGAGATCTTTGGCTCTATGCCATCTACATTTTCAAACCGCAGAACTCAGCATGCATTAAGTACATTCCAGCCTGACTGTGATAAATCCTTGCAAGCTGAGGTTAAGGCACATGTAGCGTTCTCCAACACTATTGTCCTTAACACGTCTTTATGTCCTGAATTGTTTCTTTTGTCATCCATGTTATAAGGCAAATAAATAAATAATTCGTTAGCTTTTTTGAGGTAAGGGAGTAGTTAGCAGGAGGCTCAATAAGAAGCAGCACTGAAGGAGCAGTCTGTAAATCTGAGACCAGAAATGGAGTTGTAACACTGCAGCACCAAATGGGTTTTGCCAGAGGAGTTAAAGATCTCCAATGGTCTCCAAGATTAAACAATACCTTTGGGCTTTTCACTCCTTCATTTAGTTTTGATTGGTGGGGGCGAATCAGTGCATCAGCAGATTATCTCTTGGCTCACAGTAACAGAATTTGTGCTTTTCTTTTACAGAAACTTTCAAGCCAGTAGTTGCCAAACCAGAACCTGCCATCTTGGCTCAACAGAAGGTCTATATTCAGTGGAGAAAAGGTCCAAAGCTACACTTAGTGGTGGGTGGATATGCCTACTTACTTCCGTGGACATCCGTGGTTCTCCGCTGCCCAACCCGTCACTTTCGCAAGGGCCATGTCCGCTGGCTAAAGGACGGAAAACCGTTGACACTTCTGCCCCACGTTTCCATATCTCACATGGGTTACATCAAGATTCAGCAGGTCCGTGCCTCAGATGTGGGAATGTATTCTTGTATTGCAGGCCAAACACAGGAGAACTTTGTTCTGAAACTTATTGGCAGCAAGCAGAAGATGTCTGTGCCAGAAACTGACTTGTGGGTCACGGACAACGTTAAAAGTTCGCCAAAGACTTACCAGACATCATCAGCATCTGAGGAGAAAGCTAAGGAGGTCCTCTCTTTTAATCGCTATGACACCATCGTGCAGCAGTTACTTGACCTGAAAGATTTGCCCTTGCTGGAGTCTGCTGAGAAAAATGGGTCCCTTCAGGGAGAGGACACAAGTCTGGAATCTCAGGCCCCACAGGTGCTGGTGGCAGATATGCCGAAGCTTGATGAAATCACTCGTAATTTGTCCGGTGGCCTCCAAGGCCTCCAGAAGAATGAGCTTCTTATGCAACTCTTAGAAGATCTAACCAAAAATACCGGGGAGAACAATGAATCAACTTTGGAACCCCATGAGAAACAAGAATTCTCAACGCAGGGGTACAGTTCTCAAGGAACCAGTTTACAACTGGCATCCCATTTCAACAGGCAATGGAGAGAACATTTACGAAGACCTGTGATTGTACAGAAACCTTCAAGAAACTACACATTCACTCACAAAATAGTGGCCCATGTTGGTGGTCTTGTTGTGGTCCCAAGACAGGTTACTAGGGTCGAGCTTAAATGCCAAGCACAGGGCAACCCACAACCAACGATCATTTGGACAAAGGAGGGCACGGAGTTGACAAACCACAGCAGGTAAGAGCAGACTTTCTGTCCTATTGAGCTGCCAAGTCAGTGCTAAGACACAGTTGTTTGGCAAAAAATACATTGTCTAAGTGATTGTGTGCTGCTTTCAGTAGTCGTGTGTTCTGTGTTGTGGCAGAGTAGGCCTGTTTCCAGATGGCTCCCTGCATATTGAGGCCCCGAGGGAAACAGACTCTGGACTCTACACATGCAGGGCCACAAATCGTTTGGGCCACACCTCGCTGTCATCTCAAGTGCAAATATCAGGTAAAACATATTTCGCACAGCTCACCTGTCAGCACTCCCAACAAGGGCTCGATATCATTTGCCGTAGGCTTGTCTAGGCACGAGGGCTGTTTTTAAATGGGTCGCTTTGAAATCTGACTTTTAAAGACTGTTGGCTATTTGTAAGCTTCAGTTCACACTCAGTTGGTTATCCTAATTCAACGTGATGTGAAAAGGGCGAGCGTTTTTCAGCCAGTAAATCAGTTGCTCTGCAGTAAAACATAAGAGCATGTTAGAGTTACTCTTTTATTGCATTTCCCATTTGATTGAGGAATTTCTTTGGTACGATCTCATGAAGATCTTGGACATGCAAGTGTGACCCTGAAATCTCCTCATCTAACCCACACAGACACATGGCTCTGCACACTTTAAACAACCTTTTCACTGTATAGCTGCTAATACACAATACAAGATGACCCCGAGAGGGAATTTCCTGATTTCCTGTCCGTAATGTCCACTGGGATTCGCACAAAGCACACTGGCTGACAGGGATGCCTGCGGCATGCGGTGGAAGCCAGCCATGAGCCGCGGGGACTTTATGATTAGTTGCTGACCTCGTGGATGCGGGGCCAAGGGCCGCTCCTGACGCCCTGGACTCTTTCGCTCATCCATCAACAATTAGCAAATCCAGACGCTATTTCAAAGCTGGTTAGGGGGAGCGCGCCTACTCGCTTAATCAGAACGGAGATGATAAGAGGCCTGAAGTGCTGAAAAGTATCCAGACCACTTCACTGAGTCCTTGTGAATCATGTTTTACTTGTTTTCTTGCATGTTGAACACTGAAAAGCTGAGGAGATAAAGTCTTTGTATGGTGTGATTGTATTTATCTTTATTTAAAGTTCATAGGGAGAGTGTGAGAGTGATTTCTGTATTGGAGTTCAGCTGAGAGTGATACAGGAAGTTGGCATTTTTATAGATTTGTACAGAAACCTCATTAGAGTTTATTATGTAAGGACTGTCCTCAGTGTCTTCAGGTGTAATTCTGTTTTTCATCTCGGGAAGCCTTTGCAAATTTTTCATTTTGAGCTTCTAAGCTTGACTGTAGCAGTTTAAATAGTTCACTTTGGGGGGTTGTTTTCTTATTTGTTTGTATTCACAGAAAGTGACTGTGTAAGTGGTTCTGGTGAGAGTAACAGCTCATCCTGTTCAGACAAATTGCAGTCATTCAACTTCTGCCATGGACAACACTGCCACCACAGGTACAGCAGGGGTACTGCATGATATTTTTGGTTTTACTTGGTTACCACTGCATTTTAATATCAAAGGTGACTTTGAATCAAATACAAAGTCAAGATTTTCCAAGTGGATCTTTTATTGAACATTGAACATTTTATTTTCTAAAAAATACCAATGTAATCAATTGACAGCAATAGTACGTTACGAACAGAAAAAACACAGGATTGGGGGGGTGGGGGGTTTCCAACTAATGCCATTACACTGTTAAGTGTGTAGTTAAGGAATTAAAATGGTTTCCAGCATGTAGTCCTTATTGTGGGGGTTTCTTTGGAAGTGAGAGAGCTGACAATGACTAAATTAGGACAAAGAGAGTATTGAACTGTAGAAAGATGGTGCTGGTTGGAGTTTTATTGGGCTTTCCAGTTCCAGTTAGCCAGTGATTACCTCAGTGACAGTAACTAAATAGTCTGCTCCAATGCATCCCTGGTGTAAGCTTCTTTAACTGAAAGTAACATTCTATATAGTTAATGTATATGTATTCCACTCATAATTTGCGTTAATAACTCCCTCACTTTGGTCTCAAGCGTTGGTCTTTAACTGCTCTTTCTTGCGTGTTTCTGTTTGGAATCAGATGGCAGGTGTCTTCCTGGTCCTCCTGCTCTGTGAGTTGTGGTGGTGGGCTACAGAGTCGTGGTGTCACTTGTTCAGGAGTAGCAGGAGGAGTAAACATCTGTATGGGAGCTGGTAGGAAACCTGCAGAAAACAGGTCATGTAACACCCACCCCTGCTTTGGATGGACCACAACGTCATGGGGCCCTGTGAGTCAAGCATGATGCTATTTATGATTATTTGGTTGTCTGAGTTACCATGAGTAAGAATCATGAGTTCTATTTGTTGAGAAACAAAGATGTATTTAGACACTTGACTATTATTTTTTGTAGTGACATCAAGGGAACTTTCAAAATTCCAAAATCATGCTGGCCCTTTTATACATTTTGATATGCATTGATTTATAATTCATAATTATAATATTTCAAATTTCTTTTTTCTGTGTTAACAAATAATGCATGCTAGCAGCCTGAGTCTTCCTTCTAAAAGAGAAAGCCCCAGAACTAGGGCGACCTGTCACAGATCTACGGTCACAGATTTGTCTATACATAATCTAGATCAGTAATCAGATTCAAACTCATTAGCACCGGCCGCATATCCCACATTATGGTCTGCGACGTTAATGATGCGTTTCCTCCAGTGTAACGGGCAGTGCGTGGGGCCTCGGCACGCCCTGCAGCACAGACATGTGTTCTGCCAGGATCGGAACGACACCCGAGCGGCCAATCAGCTGTGCAGCAGTCAGCCCAGGCAAGTTAAGCACACGGCGTGAGGATGATGTCTTGTACAGTGTCTGGCAGGTGTTGGGACACGGGTCTTCACGGGGTTCACGGGTCTTGTTCGTCCCTTTCAGACCAGCTTCCCACCGCAACTGCTCCACACACGCGTGTGCGCTGCAGTGGCGCGTCGGGCCGTGGACGCCGTGCACCGCCACCTGCGGTCGCCACGGTTTCCAGTCGCGCCATGTGGCGTGCGTGCACCAGAGGAGCGGGAGGTCGGCGCGGGAGTTCCACTGTGCCTGGAGGCCTCGACCCGCTAGCTGGCAGCGCTGCAACGTTCGGTCCTGCGGCAGAGGTACGGACAGGGGCGGTGACGCGGGTGGTCACGCAGTCAGGCAGCGATGCCGCAGTTTTCTGAAAACCATGGCATGTTCACCATGAGACTGCCGTCATTTGGTGAAGTTCGAAGACATCGTTTAATATTACATTCTTCCTGTGTCCACAGGTGAGTGTCAGGACAGCACACGGTACTGTGAGAAGGTGCGTCAGCTGGATTTGTGTCCTCTACCCCAGTTTAAAGCACGCTGCTGTCGGTCCTGTAGAGGCACCTGAGACTCACACAGGAGCACAGACTCATCCACAAACAGGACAGCACCTCCATGCCCAGCAACACAACTCTGTGAGGGCTGAGGGTTCGTGACTAGTATAGAATCACTGGGCTTCGAGGATGTCTGAGGCTGGCAGTGATTTAGATCCATTAATTAGTCCAATTAAAATACATGGGGACTAGACTGGATGCAAATTGTTATTAAGTGACTTTAATTTGACTTCAGTGAAGGCTTTGATTTAACTATATATATATATTTTTTTTTCCTCTTTCTTTAATTGTGCATTGACCGCCTTTCTGATGGTCCAGAGAGATGATAGATATGTTGAAATTCACTGGATTGCACATCCTAGACTCCATCCCTGTAAATCTAAAGTGACCTCTACGCACAAAGGAATGTCCGCAGGGGTTCACTGGAGCCTGAGTTCTCGTAATTGTGTTTAACAAAAAAAAAGGTTTTCTACCATACAGCAAATTAAGCAATGTTTTTTATTCCGTTGGGTAACTAAAGTGGAATCTTACTAGGTCCCTCCGTTCCCACCAACCAGTGACAATTAATTGGCATAGATATGCACTCTGCTGATGAATATTGAAATGGGGTAGACGTCCAAATTTTATAAAGAACTAATTATTTTAAAAGCTGCACTAATGCATAGGCTGTGCTACTTTTAAATAGTCTTAAAAGTAACTGGAGAGGCTATCGGTCATCATACCTGAATCCTGTTAGACAAGAAATGAACCCCACTGCCCAGTATTAAAAATTAGACTTTGTATAGTGAATGGGAATAGTTTTGCACTCATGAGTTCCAGGTCCATGTTCAAATGTGGCTTGATTTGTTTCAATTGTTAATATTTGCTTTTATTTCTGTGTCACTCTTTTATAGATTTTTGTAATTATCATTTTGTTTTTAAGATTTAACCACTTTTCAGTATAGTACGGTTCTACCTAGTCCTCCCTTCTCTGAATAGGCGTTACTGTTAGGTAAAGTGTGAAGTCAGATACCTGCCTGCATGTAGCTAAGGAAAATCCAATTAATGCCATTGCAATATCGTTACTCCACGTCACCTGTTTTCTGCATATTCCCTGAAAACTAAACTTGAAAGTTGTAATGTTTAAGCAAACACTCAAGTGCTGAAAATACTGCTAAAATTGTTTTGGTGGAGGAGGGAATGTTTTTATTTTTTTACCTTTTTACATTGCTATCTGTCTTTATAGAACTATTTATTACTTCGTTAATTTGTATAAGTGCAATTGGTCTGTAAATGAAAATTGTGATGTTGTGATGCACTTTTCACTCTATACAATTTGTCGAAAAGTCAGTGCATGCAAGTGTTCCAGGTTTTCTGTACCAGCGCTCATTTCAAAGGTCACAGGTCACATTTGAAATAATAAAATGACTTACACAGTTTCACTATTGCAAATGTATTTAAATTTGGTTGAACACACTCGTGTATGCTCCTGTTGTCTGTGCCCAAAAAATGAAAAAAAAAAAAAGTACAATGACCGTTGCTTGTTGATTGTTTAGAAACAATACACAATTCCTTATGTGGCCAAAGTCAGACCTGAAAGGAGCACATGTGTAAAGCACTGACCGTGCCTGAGCTGAACCGTTACTGCTCCGCGGTGGTTGACTTCCTCATTCTAGATGTAGTGGTTCACAGTGATTTGCGTAACCTACTACGCCGTCAGCATGAGTAATTGCAACCAGTTCAGACATGGAGGAGGTGAACGGTTTATAAACAATAAAAGGATCATTCCAGTCTACTTGTTCTGATACAAACACAGCAGATTTAGTTGGGGAGGAATTGCTGTTCCTTTACAGGACAAACAATTTTCGCATGGCACAAGCCACAACTTCGTGCCTGCAGACCCTCAGGAATCTTCGCGTTTCTCTTGTCGACAAACTTGAGTGGCACGTTGATTCACTTGTGGATCTACTGATTGAAAAAGAGGTTTTCAGTAGAGACGACCGAGAAGAGGTGCTGCATGAGAAGGGGCCACGTGGAAAGGTCCGCAAGGTACTGGATATATTGGATTGTAAGGGTGAAGATGCAGCGAGAGTCTTTGTTTCTGCCTGCAGCCATCTTAAGGAGCCCAGCCTTAAAATTGTTGATCAGCCGTGGGATCAGACAACAGGTAAGTGATTCAAAGACAGTTGTTTTTGTTTTTTTAAACAATGAACAAGCACTTTTCCTGGCACTGAGCTTGGCACCGTGAAGTTATATACCGTTTTAATCTGTTTCAGATAAACAAAGAGTCATTGCAAAACATAAAGCTGTCCTGAAACGCAGGAGTGAGAGCCTGCTCTACTATAACACACGCCACGGAGAGAAAATCCCTTTTTCTGAACACTATGTCAATCTTCTGATTGTCAAAGGCCACCACAGCATAGAGATCAAAAGGCATGAGGTTTTATCTTTTGGCCAGCAGCGAATTTCTCTTCAGCAAAAAGCTTCAGAAAAGAAATTGGTCAATCCTGCACAACTGTTTTCTAGCGAAACTGGCACGCAGCAAGCCAAAAGGGTCTTGGTAACTGGGGTAGCAGGTATTGGCAAAACTATACTGGTTCAGAAGATCCTTTGTGATTTTAGCAATGGCAAGGAGTATACATCTTTTGACTTTATCATTCATCTGACTTTCAGAGATTTGAATCTCATCAGTAAGCCAGTTAGTTTTCGAGAACTGATTCTCCGTAAGAATGGACATCTTGCTAAACATCTAGACACCATCACTGAAAATGACACGAAGCTCTTGATAATTTTGGATGGTTTTGATGAATTTAAGCACTACAGAGGATGTGATGCAGACGTCTTTTTGACTGAACTTGATGAGGAGGGGGAGGTGGCAGAGCTCTTCTCCAGCATAATGCTGGGAGAACTCCTGCCTGGAGCCTCTGTGCTGGTGACCAGTAGGCCGATGGCTGTTGGCTACATTCCTGTTAGAGCCGTTGACTGCTTTGTTGTCATCACTGGATTCTCCACTGAAGAGATCCATGACTATTTCCAGCGGTTCTTCCAAGACCAGGAGATGGCTTCTAGAATGTTTAACATCTTGGTAGCAAATGAACTAATGCTTACTCTTTGCTACATACCAGCCTTCTGCCATATTGTGTGTAGTATTCTGAAAGACAGCAATTGTCTGTCTACAGCCAGCCCCAGGACAATGACCGATATTTATGTGCAGTACTTGTTGGCGTTGGTCAAGTCGCACATGAAGAATCGACTTGAATCACTGAATATCAACAGTGGAACACTGGAACGAGAGCACCTACAAAATGTCCTGTTAAAGCTGGGCAGATTAGCATATGAGAAGCTAATGAATCAAGAAACTCTATTTTATAGCAATGACGATGAAGTAATGAACTGTGCCATAGTAAGCACCTTCCTGGACAAAACACCCATTCAGGAGCCTGGTTGCACTGAAG
Source organism: Brachyhypopomus occidentalis (assembly GCA_020368025.1). Taxonomy (NCBI): domain Eukaryota; kingdom Metazoa; phylum Chordata; class Actinopteri; order Gymnotiformes; family Hypopomidae; genus Brachyhypopomus; species Brachyhypopomus occidentalis. Next base: position 2,123,521 of record JAGXOD010000081.1, on the reverse strand, counting down.
ACATATATTCTTTCACACATCTCACTATTCAGGAGTTCTTTGCAGCATTTTATTCTGCCATGGCAGATGTACCTTTATCTGAAACACTGGGATCTGGCACTGAGTATAGTACCGAAAGTATGTCGGGGAATCTAGATTTGTTTACCAGATTCCTTTCTGGTCTCCTGTCTAAAAGAAACCAAGAATTGCTTTCCAGATATATTGGGTTTAGGGTGCAGGAAGATAAAATGCAGTCCTTCAGGATCAGGCTTGTATCTGACACTCGGACCTTGTGTGAGAATGGAGCTTACATTTTAACACACCTGCACTGTGTTTTGGAGCAACAGGATGATCTACTGATTCAGGAGATCCAGCCACAAAGTCTCCGCATTAACCTCAGTGATGTCAACCTCTCAGTCATGGACCACAATGCAGTGAAATTCTTTCTCAGTGAAATTCAGATGACTATATTAGAATTGGACCTAACTGGAACAAACACCTGTGCCAAAGCTCTGAAAGAGCTACAACCATATTTGCTTAGGTGTGAGAAGTTATGGTAAGTTAAAAACTGGACATGCAACATTAAATATCAGGCATGTGCAAGGCTTAGAAATAGTATTTCTCTGATGTACAAATTAACAGCAGGGCATATCCTGGCTTAATATATTTGTCATAGGCTGGGGGAAAATAGTCTGGACATGGAAGCAGTGAAGGTAGTTGCTGATGTACTGGAAGTATCTGACACTTTGAAAAACATAGGGTAGGTACTTCACTTCTTTGACATCTTATTCATGATGTACTCCCTACAAAATTCCATTTTTTGAATAGTTCACTACACAGTGACCCTATACATACAGGTTAGGATGGACAGACATTGGTGACGAGGAACTTTCTATACTCACAAATGCCATCAGGGTCAAGCAAATACTAAGTGAGATGTGGTGAGTACACAATGTTCAAATCTTGTAGTGTTCTGCCCCAAAAAGACTTCAAAGAATTCAACCATGCATTTATATGAAGTTTATTCATTACATTAGCCAGAGATGTGTATGTGGACAATGTGGAGACCAGATACAGGGCTCTAATGTTAAGTTTTTCCACAGGATGGAGGGGAACAGAATCAGCGTTGCAGGCTTGTCAATTTTAAGTGACCTAACGCCATGTCCTCTGACAAGAGTTGTGTAAGTAGAAATCTAAACTATTTTAAGAGTAAACATAGTATACTTAATTCTCTATTACTTCAGTACAATTAATAAAGTAAATATAGAAATGAATTTAATATGGAAAAAAAATGCTTATACTTGTTTAGAAATGTCTCATGACACACATGTTTTTTCTTCTTCAGTGCCATTTGGAACAATATCCGTGATGATGAAGCCGAGCGCCTCAACAGCGTGCACCGTGGCCAGATCTTCATTGTGTCCTTCACAGATGATAGCATGTGGGAGGGCTGGACCCAGTGGGTCCTCCAGAGATGTGAGGTCAGCAGCAGCGAGAAGCTGGTGACCTTCCTGCAGAAGGTGTGTGATGTTTCCCTCTGCGGTCTGCAGAGCGCCTGGGCGAGGACCTTCTACGTAACCCTGACCCAGCTGATAAGGACTCGCATTGAACGGTGCTTGGAGGAGGATGTGCAGCGCAAACTGGAGAAGTTTGAGGCAATCCTGACCTTCTAGGTTTCACACTGTATGTGGGATGTGATTTAGCTACAAGCTGGTGGATTTTTGCTGTATCCTGTATGTAAACATAACTGTTAATTGTGATATTGTATTTATTTTTCCATGATATTTACATATTTTGATTTATTTTTTCATTTATTACCATTATTCTTTTTTGAAACAAAGAAGAAAAACCTGTATAACAAGAATTGGTTGAAACTTGTCTGAACAGACAACAGAACTGAATATGACAGAGTTGGGCTGGTTTCTTCCACTGGGGATTTCTTTATGGGACTATGGCATATAACATAACATTTTCTTTAACCTTGCGTATAGTACTGTATATTGCATTTGAATTATTATAGTTTCACGGCATGCTTTAACAACATCCCCGCAATGTCTTACACTACAGAGGGATAAATATCCAGTAAAAAAGAAAGAAACTTATAACCAGTGAGGGAACAGGTGACGGTGTTGGATATGGTAACTAGGGGAATAGCGCTCGTAGATGTCATTGCCGTCACTGAGGCATCACTGGATACAAATAAAGGAGACACAACAAGTGAACATGGTGTATGGATGGATGATGTAGTGTGGTTGCTCCTATGGAATACACTAACAATAATAATAAGTAAGACATTAAACCCCAAGGATGCTTTACAGAGGCACCAAGGTATTACCAGAACAACAGGGGGGATCAAAAAGAGAGAGAATATGGAAGTGAGTTGAGAAAATGTTCTTGAGGAGAGTTTTGAACCTGGAGAGAGAGGAAGTGAAACGAAGAGAAGAGGGAAGACAGTTCCAGAGCAAAGGGTGCAGCAAGAGTTGATCTAACACCCATGGTAGACAGTCTAAACCTAGGGAGAACCTGCATCAGCTGACCTTAATCTACAAGAGGGAGAATACCGTTTAATCAGATTAGCCAAAAAATCAGGGCCCATAGCATGAAGTAATTTAAATGTGAGAATTAAAATCTAGAATCATAGGTCTGTTTATGGGTAACCAGTGTAGTCACTATGTGTGGGTGTAACATGGTTTTTATTGGTGTGAGTTAGAACCCTTGAAGCTCTGGATAAGAGCGTCTGCGAAATGCCGTAAATGTAAATGTAAATGTAAATGTAACATTCTGAGTAAGCTGTACAAGACAGGGTAAAGGACAGGAAAGGCTTTTGGATGGGAGACTGTGAAGAAATGAGTTACAGTACTCTAGCTAGAGAAGAGAGAGGCATGGATCAAGACCTCTGCTACTTTACGTGACAGCCGCGGACGCAGACGGGCAATGTTCCGTAGTTGAAGTAAAGCAGACCAGGACAATTTTATATGTTGTTCAAAAGATTAGACAGGACCAATCAAAACACCAAGATTACATACAGCAAAGACTGTGGGATGTGTCCTTGTTTCCTCATATAACACACACTGCTAGTGTTTGAGTGTAATGTGTCATGTATCTGGGCAACATGGTGGCTTGGCAACATGGTGGCCACTTCCTGCACCTGATCCAGTCCCCCAGGGGCTGTGGATTCTGGTAGAGTACACAAGTCTTGGTTGTGTAAGACTTATACCTGTGTTAAAATTGTAAATTTCAAAAGGTTTTCAAATTGTATATTGAAAGGTGCTATATAAATTGAACATTCATTCATGTATCTGTTAATTGTCTTGTGTTCATTGTGTCTGTTCTATGGAAGACATTTTGAGCATGGGAAAGGTGCTATACAAATAATTTAAGGTGTAACCTATTCCTGTCCCATGCAGTATTGACTTCTGAGAAAAACGAAAATGACGATTGCCATTCATTTAGGTCAAGAGAAAAAAAGTCTACGATGACATCCTCTTTGTAATAGGCTACAGCAATGCAATACCTCTTTATTTGAACAAAATCACTTTTTTCAGTGATTCGTTGTCATTATGAAATCTTACATAGTGATCAGGATGCGTCAGAGATCCTGTACTAAAACTATAGATGTTTCCATCAGTGTGGGACCAGTTTATATAGACTATATATTGATTTTATTCGGGGACTATAAAGCAATCTGATTTCTTCCTCTCATAAACTACACTTTATAGAACAAAATTAAAATAACCACTTTCATAAATATTGTTTGCTGCTTCGATGGTAAAATGACTCCTTTAACTTATTTTAACAATATTTTTCAAGAGTACTATTTAAATAGAAATAATAATAAATAAATAAATAACTTAAAAATGTAAACCTGTATTTTCCCCATACTATCTTTATGTAGATTTTTAAATTTTATTTTTAAATTTAAATCTAGATAGGTGCACTTAGCCCCTTTGTCGTTTGCAATAAAACCTTTTGCGTATTGTTTAAGAACGTGCTGGTCGCGCGTTCTGTGCTACGTCATCGATATGCGTCAAAAATTCTTGCACGCTTGTTGCCGCCAGCGTTTTTGTATTTATATCGACAGCGTTTAAACGTGTTTGTGTAATCTAGAGTTTCTGCAGGACTCAGTTGTCGGTATTTTTAAGATACTGTTGTTGGCCTTGTTTAAGCTGACCCAGATTTTAATACGAACCATTTGACATTAGCTACGTAGTTAACTAGCTAGTTAATATCCTTACAGGCTAGGAAGGTAGCTAGTTATCTCGCTGAGTTGCATACAGTGCTGTCTTAACTGTGTCGTTTTCCCTCGACAAACAGGTTCCTAACTAAGTATTTTTAATACAGCAATATGCTTGTTACAAGTACACGTAGCTATCTCTAACAGCAAGGCAGGACTGAATCCTAGCTAGCTATAGAGTTGGTCGTATGAAATAGTGGATAACTTGTGTAGATTTACGGCGTGAGTATTATAGACATGATTGACAACGAGAATATGTCGACTGGAGATGACTTATCATCCAAGGATCTGAGTGAGCAGAAGAGCGAGAATGAGAAAAAAAAGAGATCCAAAGATCTCAGTGAGCAGAAGAGCGAGAATGAGAAAAAGAAGAGGTCTCGTGTGAAACAGTTGTTGACGGACGTGAAGAAGCAGGTGGAGTTCTGGTTTGGCGACGTAAATCTACAGAAGGACAGATTTTTGAAGAAAGTCGTTACAAAGTCAAGAGATGGTTGTAAGTCTCGAATTTACCTCAAGATTTAGTGTGAATAGCGTCTTACATTTTAATCATCATTAAATCATTATCAAAATGAAATCCAGATGCATGGAAGACCAAGCGACTAACTGGACGTTTTGTTCTTGCTTTGTAGATGTTGACATCTCTCTCTTGATAACATTCAATCGAATGAAAAAGTTGACCACTGATGTTAAGTTGATAGCTAGAGCGCTCAAAAACTCAGCAGTTGTAGAGGTGAGATTTATTTGTACGCTTTACACGTTATCATATAACCTTTGGTCCAGCCTATACCATATACATTGTTTGTTTTCCTTAGGTTAATCTGGAAGGAACAAAAATAAGGCGAAAACAGGCATTTGAGGGATGTGCAAAAAATGTAGACGCCTGCACAGTATACGTTGTAAGTATCTGCCCTACAGTCTGCTTCTGATTCAGTTTTAAATGTCCTGTCCTAATCCTTTGGAATGTTTGTGTTTTTCCAGGAACTCCTACCAAGAGAAGTTACTCATGTTTGGATAGAGCGAGTGTTTAATAAATGTGGGAAGGTGGTATATGTCAGCATTCCCAGGTTCAAGAGTTCGGGACAGACCAAGGGTTTTGCGTTTGTTGAGTTTGAGACAGAAGCGCAAGCACACAAAGCCATCGAGGTAAGTCACTCCTCTTAATGTAACTATTAATGCAGTTTGTTGGCATGTAGTAGAACTTTTAAGAGATCTACATAATCTGCTAATACTAAAACTCAAATTATTGTTACTATAACCAGGTTTATTAAATATGACAATTTTGTCTGTACGTTTTCACTTTCCCCTCTTTTTCTCATCCTTTTTCTTTTCATTAAAATATCCTCTCAAGGAAGGCATGCATTGTCAGAATTGCTTTTTTTTTTCTTTCTTTTTTTAACGTAATGAATTTCTGTCATCATAGATGCTGAACAACCCACCAGAGGATGCTCCAAGAAAACCAGGCATTTTCCCAAAGACATTTGCTGGAAAGTATATTCCTTTTCATGAAGTCCATGATGGCACACAAGGTATATCCCCTCAAGGATCACAGTGGGAAAACTTGTGACCGTTTTCACGCTGATCAAAATCACATGTCACATGTTGGTTGAAAACTTTTATCAGTATTCAATTAACAACTAGAGCATTCAGCAAAACATTAGCTGGTTATGGTCGCTGACGTTGCATATCTGTATTCGGTTATTATAAATGTTATAATTGTGATTTTGTACTGTGAAATGTTTTTCTCTGAATTATTCCTGCATTTGACCAAGATACTATAAGACTCTTGAAAATCATCATTCTGTACTTTTAAGGGGGGGGAGCATGAACCAAATTACTAAATATTTAACTGCTTTAAATATTTAAATGCTAATACATCTGAATCTGTGGAGTACTTCGATTTTCAATCTTCCTCCTTTAGATGAGGATGAGGACGGCAAGAAGAAGAAGAAAAAGAAAAAGAAGCCGCGTGGCGAACCGAAGGGGGGCGCCGTCGAGGAGATGGTGACGGAGAGCGCGGTGGAGGCGGCGGGCGAAGACGAGGGTCAGAAGACAGCCCAGCAGGCCGGGGGCGAGGAGGGGGGCGACGCCCCTGCCGTCAAGAGTTCCAGCAAGAAGGCAGAAAAGAAACGGCGCCGTTCCCACAGCAGCGAAGTGCCTGTGGGGTGTGAGCAGGACGAGATGCCAGCCAAGATGAGGAAGCTAGACGAGGAAGGGGGTGAGCTGGAAGGTGAGCAGGAGCAGTTCCTCACCTTTCGGTCAGAAGGTCCATGATTGGTTAGATTGCGGGCTGGTTTTGTTCAGCTGGCGTTGAATGTAGCGTGCGTGACCCAGTGGATATGTTTTGTCGTAGAGACGTTATCGGAAAATAAAGAAAGCAAAGAGGAGGATGGCAAAGAGGAGGAGAAGGACGACTCCTTGTTGAAAGCCAAGAGGAAGAGAAAGAAGAAACACAAGGAGAGGCTGAAAATTGAGGAAGAGGTCATTCCCCTCAGAGTCATTTCAAAGTAAGCTTTATTTAACGGACTTCACTGGAACCTGCGGTACACCAGTTTCGCTTTCATTTGCAAAATGCAGCTAATGCTTGCATAACAGACAGCAGGCTTTTTATCTGCACACTACATGTCATTTTGCCTCTTTGACTTGAGTCGAATTATAATTAATAATTAATTAATTTTGATTCAGTACAGATTTTTGTTTAATAACCTCAGTAATTAAAGCCTGGGGTTTCCAACCTGTGGCTTCACTACAGGGACGCTAGGACCCGTCAAGGTGGGTGCAAGATGATGGGTTTTGAAATGAAACACAATACTCTCAAAGAATATATTTAAACGGCAGTGAAACCGCTGGTAATCTAAAGCAATTCGGCGTTTTTCTCTTGAAGGTGCTAGAACATTTGATTATGGGCTCCCTGATTACACAGGATGCACATCTAGCTATATCCTGTTCACAATGCATTTTTTTAAATGGACCGGTAGCTAGCACAATTTAAGAGTGGGGCTAATCGTGTAGATATCTATATTTTTGTTCTCCTTTTTTAAGTAAAATGAATTTTTACACTTGTCTATCTTTGAGCTCGTGTTATTCCCATCCCCAGTATGGCTCAGTGCTGGGTGGGTTATTCTAACTTGGGTGAACAGAGAGGGGCACTGACTCAAAAAGATTGAAAGCCCCTTATTTAAGATCCCCCTGTCTGTCTATATTCTTTCCTCTTTGTTCTTATGGCTGAAAGGTAGATGTTTTGTTGACTTTAATAACCATGATTGTTTGTTTCACCGTGGCCTGTTACTTTGTATTTTACCCTGCTCAGCTGGGTTGTTTTATGGTTTCATTCCCCTGACTCTCAGGAAAGAATGGTTGGACCTGAAGCAGGAGTACCGGGAACTGCAGAAGATCTGCATGTCCAAACTGAAGAAGAACATCTCCAACATCAATCAAACACACCAACCCTGTAAGTATCCCACCGACTCCTAACCAAAGGTTATTTGTGGAGTTTTATGTATTACAACCATGCCTTATTTTAGTGACAATGCTGTTAATCAGGTTGGATGTTGACTGTGTACTTAATGACACTTGATTTTTCTCCGTTCCTATTGTTCCAAGGTGATGCAAGTAAACCTGAAAATGAAAATCCTATTGGCCCTCAGTTTCTGAGTGGAGTCATTGTGAAAATCACTCACAGCCAGCCTCTGCCAGCCAGGAACTGTGTCAAGGTACGGCGCCATAATCTTGGTGGCACTACATTGTTACGTTTTGACGTTCTTTTAAACTGCATTACTGTTTGCAGGATGCCCTATCTGAGGTCTCCACTGTGAATTATGTGGATATCCTCAGCGGAGATGCAGAGGGCTACATCCGATTTCAGACCCCCGAGGATGCAAAAGCAGTAATTGCTGCTCGTTCTGAACTGCAGAAAAAATACAGCTGGAACCTGGAGATCCTGACTGGTAAGGGAGCTGGCCAACAAAACACCACTGGAAGAATACACATAATACCCTTTCCTGTTAAAATGCTATTCTCAGTTATTTTAATGGCCCTCACAGGAATTTTAGTTGATTAAACAAAAAAGTCACGTGACCCAGTGAAAGCTGCTTTAAGAAAACCCATGCCAGTACACACAGCCTTGCCCCCACTGAACGGACTACTGCTTATCAGGAGAGAATATAGCAGAGTGGATTTAAAAAAAAAAAAAAACTTTCTTTAAAGGTGATCATGAACAAAGGTACTGGCAGAAGATCCTGGTGGATCGGCAGGCTAAGCTGAATCGGCCCAGGGACAAAAAACGAGGCACAGAAAAGGTGGGCGAACCTTTGGACCATGTACACTCTGTTTGGTCCCTCCACCTCATTCAGTACTGAAGCAACTCGAAGGCTAGTAGTAATGGTTCATCTTTTTGCTGTTTTTCTTTTCACAGCTCATATCCAAGGCTGAGAAGATCATCATTGCTCGGGCCAAAGAGGCAAACAAGCACATCCATTTTGATGACAACTGATCTTAGTAACCCTTTTTTTTTTGTAAATTTCTACACTGTTATTTCATTGCTTTTTGTTTGGTTTTAATGGAATTAAGTACCACTGATGTCCTGTCCAAGTTGCCCCAAGTTATTTTTTTTTTGCTAATATTTACTATTGTAAAATGCCACATTATTTTTTATTATTAGACATGTGGGTAATAATTTGGCATTCTTAAATATGAAGAAATTAATGTTTCATTTTCCCACAAATTGAAAGAAGATTCCTGTTCTTGCTTCCAAATGAAATTCCAAATTTTTTTTATATATATATACACGTGGGTAAGATTTTGGCAATTTGCTGTGTTTTTACAGTGGGAAACTTTGTATATGTAACTTTGTAATAGTAATGTGTTCCATTTTCCCACAAATTAAAAGAAGCGTCCTATTCATACTTCCAACTGAAATGGAATTGTATGGAATGGAATTGAGCTTTTTTTTTTTTTAATAAATTATTTTTAATGAATGATTTTGGTATTGCCCACTTAAAACCTAGACTAGCCCTCTAGACTGTGTGTTTGGCCTTGGCATTTTTGGCCCGATGTGAAAGTAATACTTGGTCAAGGAAATAAACAGTCTAGGCACCTAGTTGTTTCATCTGCTGGTGCCATCTGCGCACAAAATGAACGGTAAAGGAAATAAAATTTTTAGAAGTTTTCACATGGATGCAGCCATTACAACTGGGAATGCTTTTAAGTTCAACTGGGCTTCTTAAAGTCATGTTGACACCCGCCTTTGGAATATTTTCCACATACTTCCTATGGTTTCCTGACGTGGTTCTTGCTGCTGAATTGAAATGGCTTGAAACAAGGTCATTAGGTAATTCTCTGAGGCAGCTGTAGATCTAGCTAAAACTCGATATGTTTACTAATTTCACAGCGCCGATAAAATGGAGAATCCTGCTGTTTGTAAGAAAGTTAACCAGTTAACTGCTATTTCTATATATTTCTATATACTCTGCTTCATGTTTAAAAGTGATTTTTCTTTCCGTTTTGTCCTTGAAAAGTTTCCATGGTGTTTTGCCTGGGATGGTGAGGGTAACAGCATCTATTAGACAGCCAGAGAGAGCCAATTCAGACGAGTCAACCAGTTTGTGCCTTTTGCTGTCTGCGCTTCACATTGGTAATAGGACGTCGCATTAGAATGACCAGGATCATTGTTTGGCGTGACTTCTTCCCGACACTCTCACTCCCACAGAGGGAACAAACTGAACTTAGAATGAATCCATGTTACAATGGAAAATTTGCTAAATCCTTTTTATTCATATATGAGTGAATGGAAAAAAAAGTGTGAGTTGATGTCAGTTGGAGTCTAGTATTCCCTTCTGTCTTTGGCCCTTTGGTCATAGCACCTTCGGCTCTGGGAGGACGTCCCACCTTCTTTTACCATCTCTTGAGCATCATCATCTCCCGAGATTCTTCGGTATAACCTATGTCCTCCTGCTCTGGTGCAGATGTACTCGAAACCTGGGGGCTCTGCAAAACTGGCAGGGCAGGGTTCTATTTGCTTCCCTGTGTTGCTGGTGCAGTAATCCAGGTCCTCCAGCATGGGTTCAGACATGCAGATACTGGGTCGCTGTGTTAAACTGGCCGTGCGCTGGAACCTGGACGCGCTGATCTGACAGGAGGCTGATGGCTTGGCCATCTCTTGAACATGGGCAACACGTGGCTGACACACCACATCCCACGCCTTGTAATCCTCTTTCATGACAGACTTTACCTGGAACGGCTCCTTATCCATCTGCCAGGTGTGGAGGGGCGACTGAACTTGCTGAACTGGCCCGTGCTGTTGTGCCACGTAATCGGCACGTGTGGTGGTAAGGAAGGCAACGGCGCCCTCTAGAGGGCTGTAATGCTCCATCTTGTTGGGCTGTTTTGATGGCAGGGGCCATGGCTTGTACTTGTCATGGAACTCTGTGGTTTCCTGGAAGGGTGTAGAGTTCTTCTCCCAAGCATCTTTCACTTTGACAGGTTTAGGCACCTCTGTAAAACGGCCCTTGTAATCCGCTCTGTAAGTGGAGACTCCACTGAAAGGGCTTCTGGAAGTCACGTACCTCTCCTCTCTGAGCTGCATTGATTGTATGGGGTGAGTGGTGTAATGGAGTTTGTAGTTGGTAGTCCCAGAAGGCAAAGGCTCCTTTGCCTGTGGGTTCAGCTTGAGATTCTCTCTGGTTGTTGTGGAATTCTTGAGGCAATAGTCATCTCTGAACGACTTCCCGTTTACAAATTTTTCTAGACTTGTGTGTGTGAGGTTATCAGTTGCTCGGAAAGGTCGCCGTTTCTCACTACAGCAGGGCTTACATTCCTCTATAATAAAAAGAGACAACAGTGGTGGTTCCATCGGACCTTTATTATTTTTACCCCAAACAAGAAATGGAACACATGCCTTAGTAGTTCAAGATTTAGAAGCTTCACAGTGGTTGGTGCAGTTGTTGTGTAGAGAAAGTAATAAAGTGTATCTTAAAATCTTCCATGACTTTAAACACTATCTCAGATATCTTCATATTCTGGACACCCAGTACTTACCTTTGCACAGTAACTTTGCAGCCATCTTGGTAGCAAGGGAACAGGACTCCTTAGCTTTGCTCACGGTGTGCTTCTGCACACCATAGTCTTTGTAGTCCTCTGTGTATGTGCTAGTCAGCAGCATAGTACCATCAGGGGGGATGTAGACCTTTGCTTTTTTGGGAGACCTTCGTGTTATTTCATGCTGCACATAGTCCGATCTGAAAAACACCACCCACTCCTGCTTAACATGGATAGAATGTTTTTTCTATGTTCAGGTTCAGGTCTAAACCTGGGTGGATCATGCACACTGAAAAATCTTTTTAGATCTCCTGCCCCCGCCCCCGCCCCCACCCCCTTTAGAGCCTACCTGAATGTGGTCATGTTTGACATCGTGCCATGCAGGGGCTGCCATTCATCGTGTGGTCTAATAGAAGCATAGACTGGTGTAGTGTGGTGAGCAACGTAGTTTTCTTGGTATTCAGTAAGCAGGGAACAAGGTGCCTCGTTTTCCTTTGCATTTTGCAGACACGGGCAGTGGTGTTTCCTTGTGGAGAGTCCGGACCGACAAGAGCAGAAGAGAAAATCCCGCACCCTCAGCTACGTACATTACGGGCATTTAAACGCTCTTACCGCAGTGTAAACATTTGTACTGTTCATATCTTCAAGTGCAACTGCCGCTGTGCTTAGCAGTGACGAGCGGCATCATTCAGTATGAATAATTGAATAGAGAGCTTGTGTGGTTGTACAGCAGAAGCCGTGTGGCAGCGGAGGTGGCAGCTAAAAGTTATCTGAAGTACTTTGAAGAAGATGTGAGGAGAGTATGAAGTGGAAGTCTATTGAGTCTATTCAAACTCGTCGGCTCGGCTTTAATTAGGAACCTCTGAGGCTTAAAAGCCAAAATTAGGTAACCAAAAACATATAACATATGAATAAATATAACATCTAGCCTGCTTTTTTGGTTATCTAATATTGCCTCTTGGCGAAAAGTAATATAGGCTCCGTAAAGTGGCCAGTTTAACGCTTTACTTACCCACACGTGCATATTTGACAAATGCACTGTTGAAACTTCATGGTTCTCCGTAGTTATTTTTCGACTCTGACAAAAGTCTGCTTTTCTACGTCCACGTGTGAAATTAAAACCAAAGCCGATGCTTTACGGTGGCTTTGCTCGCCAGTTTCATCTGCAGACTTTGAAAAATGTTAATGCTTATCCAGTATGGTGAATAGTGTCCTAATTTTGCTGTTATCTGCTGGAATGTTTTTTTGTCTTTACACAGCATCCATTCCAAATGACCTAATAATGATCTATCAAAAATGTAACTATGACGCAGAATGTTCGTATCCAGAGTATAAATAGCTCACTAACAATTATATATATAGTAGTCTACATGAAAGGTCCCTCTCATATATACCACACGATGTCAGTGTCAGCATGTTATCTAGCGCATTCCAGTTCCAGTGCCACACGGATTTAAGCCCCCATTCACAGACCCCTACATAGCAAATCCGCTTTGCATGTACTAAATAATGTACGACTAATTCATTCAGATTTTTTTTATTCAGAAGGCACAGCTAATTGTACTTTAACTAATTTTTTAAATGATTAATATTAAGTGATAAAACAATCCATACTTTACATAACGCAACTAGAAATGAATTAACTTTGCTCCGATATCACTCATATATGACATCATGCTACAAAACGTTATGACATGAAATGCTGTCAGAGTGCACTATGCTCTCTATTCTTCCTCATTTTAGTGACGCATGGATTTAATGACCCAATAAAAATGTGGCTAGATCACTGTCTAAGGTCTAAAGGTGATGATGATGAAGTGGAATACCACAGGAGAGGTGCAGTACCTTTCCACTCATTACTGACCCTTGTAGTCTTTGAGCAAGACCCAAATAGTTCCACAACTAATCACAGCACAGGGAAGTTGAGTTCCACAAGGTCAGCTGCATGGAGTGTCGGTACACTTAGGGTTTACCTGGTAATATTATTCATTCACCTTGAATGTTAAAAGTCTCTGGGAAAGGTCTGACTAAGGCTAGTTTGGTTAGTAACAAAATACAACTGAAACATGCAGGCCTACTAGCCTACAAAATGGGAAAACTGATCCCTGATCAGTGGTTTTACGGGTGCCCTGTTCTGAGAGAGCATTTACTCTCCACCAAGAATCTCGCAACTATGGGTTTCATAATGTGGTTACAGATTAATTCACAGACGTTACTGTATACTTTTCTATTAGATTAACTAACCCTAAGCGAACTTTACTGGTATATATTCAGCAATAAAGTGAAAGTGATTTTACTCAAATTAATAAAGGTAGAATTTATTTTTAAATGATAGCCTATGTAACATTTTGCGAGTCATCATTTGTTCTGATGCAAATGTAACAGCATGCATTAAAGTATTTGAACAAAACATTTTCTTTTCTCAATACAGGAAGTAAACGTAATTACCCAAGTAAGGTTCAGATAGATTTACTTATAGAAAAGTAAATTGACTACATTACTTTCCTCGTAGGCTAATTGTTTACAACAAACCAACAGACAAACGTATAGCTATGTGAAACTGTCGTGTGAACTTTTACCTAGATCTAATTATGTCAGTCAGGAAGACAAAATGGTTAACTACGAATCACCATTGTCAAAATAGTCGACAAAGGTACGTAATAGTTCTAAACAAACCCCCTCCCAAAAATATGGTTTCTATGATTTGCTTAAAATGCGCAGCTCAGTGTCGTACGATCTATGCTCAGTATTGACCGCCGTTAACCTTTCTCTTTTTTTTGTAGAAACGTGTCAGGTCACATGCCTCTTCCGCGCTTAACCTCACGTCATACGATTAGTACAACGTGGTTTGTAAAAAAAAAAACGTTGACGTGATCTTGACCTTTGTACCACTTTTTGGTCAGAAGTGAGCGTTCATTGTCTCGCGGTTGTTGTCCGGGTATATAAAAGCAGGCTCTTTAAGTGTTCGACAATCATAAGGCGAAGCTGGGAGGATATCTATTAAGAGGTTTGCGAACACCAAATTATACCAAGAACAATAGGTGAGTTTAACGCTCCACACTTTCCCTCTTTCTTGTCATGAGTTTCGGATTGTTTCAGAACGCAATAGGTTGTCGGCTAACAATTTCTAAACTGTAAACTTTTTACAGTAAAAGATGGCTCCGATGGAGATAACAAACCAGGTATTTACATAATCCTTTTACATTTCTTACTTAACGGCGAATTTCACAAAAACAAATGATTGTGTTAAGTACTACCCAAGTATCGATGGAAAACTTTTTAATCATGTTTAGAATGTGGTGATTCGAATGGTCAACCTCCCCCTGGTGAGTTCCACCTATGACATGGTGTCAAGCGCGTACTGTAACACGAAGGACAACCATCCATTCGTCAAGTCCGTGTGTGAGGCCGCCGAGATGGGTGTGAAAACGATCACTTCGGCAGCGTTCACCAGTGCCTTACCAATCATTAGCAAGCTGGAACCCCAAAGTAAGAATCGTTGTGCAACTGGATTAAAATACCAATCAGGTTAATACAAAACAAAGCATTCTGAATTTGTTGTATCCTTATTTTAGTCTCCCTAGCTAATGACCTAGCTTGTAAGGGTCTGGACAAGATGGAGAAAACTCTACCAATTCTTCACCAGCCCTCTGGACAGGTGAGCCATCAATACCCAATAATGGCTCATACCTAACACAAATGAACATTCAGTTTTTCTGCTGTGTGGCATGCTCTCCTTTTTCTAAACCTAATTTAAATGGTTCTCTCCTTTGGCAGTGCTGGTTCATTAAAAAACAATGAACATTTAAAAAATATATACATTGTTTGTAATTCCTTGTTTTGTTTTTTGTAATTCTTCTAGCTCATTGCCAACGCTAAAGAAGCTGTGAGTGGTGCCAAAGACACGGTCTCTGAAAGCATGACCGGGGCCAAGGAGACCGTGTCTCATGCTCTGAACGGTGTGGTGGGCAAGACCAGGGGAGCGGTGCAGGAGGGCATGGATAAGACCAAGATGGTGGTCAGCGGTGGAGTCCATGCTGTGATGGGTAGCAAGGTGGCCAGGCTGGTGAACAGTGGTATGGACAACGCGCTGAGCTCATCCGAGAGCCTGGTGGAGAACTATCTGCCTGGAGCTGAAGAAGGGCGAGGTGAGGGGTGCTAGTCGGGGAGCGGTGTCAGATTTTTACCATCTTTTCCGGGAGCTTATTGGTATTCGCTGGTCATTGTCAACATTCATTCTAATCTAATTGGTTTTCATTTTCTAAATAAAATGAAAAGTAAACAACATTGTGCTTAAAACACCCATTGTATTTTTGTTGTGTTAAATGTAATTTCAAGATCTTAAAGTAAATTCCATGGTCTTATTTGGAAGATGGTATGCCTTATTTTTTCATGTGGATAAATTATACAAGTTTTTTTTTCATGTTTGGCTTGGCCCTGAGTGCTTAATGTTTCCTGATTTCTAGGAAAACAGTTTCTAAGCCAGTTTATTTGGCAGTCTCTCTGATAAGTCTCATATAAAACAGACCCTTAAACACAAATGTAAACAGTTGCTTTTGGGGGGGGGGGGGTGCATGGACTGTATAATCCTTTGTTTAGATCACTTCAACAGAAGTTCGCAGACCTCTGAACGGGTTTTGCTTAGCCTTATTTCCTGTTTCTTTTCTATTCTCTCACAGAGACTGGGGGAAATGTGGAGGAGCCCAGTTATTATGTGCGTCTTGGGTCTCTGTCTACCAAACTGCGAAGGAGGGCATACCAGCAAGCCATCGCCAAAGTTTATGATGCCAAGAAACAGAGTCAAGAATGCATCTCCCAGCTTAACCACACTGTGGATCTGGTAGGTATTCTTGGAAGCCAGGTAACACTGTAATGACCGATATCCACTGAAGTTGGAAGGGATTCCGTGCCTTTCTTTATTTAGCTTTTCTTCAGAATAACACTAAAAGACATAATTGGCAGATTGAGCATCACAAGAAATCACTATGAAGATCAAGGCTTCTATATATACAGCTTATTACAACTGCACATTTAGTAGAAGATCATCTGGTTTAATGTTGGGATATCGTAACAAGTGTTGCAGAATAAAGTCACTTTGATGGGACATTTGGAAAATTCAGCTATTGAATAATTGATCTCACTTGATTCCTCAGATTGAACGCGCAAGAAAGAACATTGATGGTGCCAACCAGAAGATGTATGAGAAGTTGAATGCACTGATGGACTGGAGGTCTAGATCTCAGAGTGACATGGACAGCAACATTAACAATGACAGTGAGATAGAGGTATAGACATTTTTTTCCCCTCCTCTCACCTGCGTAATAAAACACCTGTGACGCAGCATTAAAAAAATAAAAAGTTCTTGACCTCACTTCTCCTTCTGCTCTCTAGCTAATTGAGTCGCGCACCTTGTCCATCGCTCACAACCTGACCCAGCAGCTCCAGACTACATGTTTGGCATTGGTCTCCAGTCTCCAGGGACTCCCACACAACATCCACAATCAGGCGCTCTCCGTCAGCCACCTGGCCAGTGAGGTCTACGCTGGTTTCAGCAAGGCTGCATCTCTGAGTGATCTATCAGACAAGGCCCTCACCAACACTCGCGGTCAACTGAACCAGATGAGAGATTCCATTGATGGCGTTATGGACTATTTGGTCAACAACACTCCACTCAATTGGCTGGTCGGTCCATTTTTCCCCCGCCTGGAGCCATCTGCAAGTTCTAGCAAGTCCCAGTCCAGTGACATGAGGAATGGACAGCCTGAACTGGAGATGCAGCTACTGGATAAAGAGCATTAATTTACCAACACAGAGGCATTCACGGTGCTTTCTGATTCTCGCCCAAGTCTGTTATCTTGTTGGGATGCTCCTAAGCATCGCATCTTGCTAATGTTTATATTGTTTCTATTGTTTCGTTAACAATTTTCAGTTTACACTATGTTATCAATGTGCTCCTGAGTATAGATCAGAAGAGCAAGCAAGTACATGTGATTGGGGGAATTAATTTTTTGTCACAGCCATAAAGTATTTGATTTGTATAATGTATTACATTTCTAATAAACAATTATTAGAAAACAGTGTGACCCATATTTTAGTTTCCAGAAAGAGGATGCATTTATTAGACTTGCTTAGATGGGTAACTACTGTCTTCAAAGCCTATGTGGCCAGATACTCTTATTCACTTCTGTTCAGCTATTCATAAGTATAAAGTAGAAATCTGTATGGTTATTAAATAAATGAAAATGAGTTGCCATACACATCCATTAGACAAGTTTCAGTAGTTTTAATATACTTTCCTGAAGATCAATACATTCCGTTTTAACAAAGCAGATTGTGAGCATATATGTGGGAGTATGCTTCTGTAAAGCAGCTACACACGCAGAAGCAGTCTGGCCCGTGGTTGCATTTACAGTGTGTACATGATCAACCAATCGGTACACAAGGTGGAACCTATAAGGAATGGTCAAAGCAATGTAAAAACAGCTGTACGGTATATGGTGACTGTAGCAAGCAAATGCCAACATCAAAGACAAGCCAATTTTAAGCATTTTAGAAACCCAGTTGGAGACATAAACAACAAAGTTAAGATCCCGTGGAACCCTTGGACAAGCAAAAAATAGCAAATCAACCAGATATGGTGATCATAGATGTGATACTGAAAACAGCAATATATGGTTGCAATCCTATGTGATGAGACCACTCAAAGGAAAGAATATCAGAAGTGGAAGGAATACCAGGGAGTGAAGCAGGAATTGGAGTAAATAGGGAAGGTCAACATCAAGGTTGGTACAGTTGTGATGTACTATATGGCAATAATCAACTTTCCCTGTGGGCTCCATGCACAGCACTGAATTAAATATTTTTTAAGTGTACTTCATTAAAATTGAAAGTGAAAGGTCAATACATAAGCATTCAAAAAACCCATAACCAACAAACACTGCATTATCGAAACAAACGTTAAAACAAAGCGGTGGACTACACTTTAGGATGAGATGAAAGCATCTTACAGCTATTTATCTCAGTTTTGTATACTCTTCGAGCAACAATATTAAACCGGATGTAGTTTCCATCAGTTTCCTGTGTCACTGCGTTGTCTCAAACAATTTGGCGGTTCATAGGAAGTGGTTGATGAGCCAAATTTCTCTGGCTCGAACAGTTACAGGGGTTTTGCTCTTCGGTATCGTTTTACTTACTACGTTATTAGTGTTGATCAGTAAATGTCCTTATACAGCGCAGGTTTCTACTCGAGATCGTTTCGGCACTAATATGTAGCAATGCGTTATCGATGTTTGTCGTAGCAAGCTAGCTGGCGTTATTTAATGCGCTAGTTAGCTTAGCTTAGCTTCACATAGGCTTGATTGTTATTTCTGTGGCATGATTAGCTAGGGAGGTATGCTAGATAGGTGTTTATACATTCATTTATTCGGAAAGCATGATGTCTGACCTTCAAGAATCAAACGGCAAATACTTATGGTGGTGTCTTCAGAGCCTTGAATTCCGTGTCGATGGCTCTACTACCACGGAAACAACTATTAAGCGTCTCAGTTTGGGAATGTAAGTAGTTGGCTGATCTCTTTGATTTGCTGGTCATCAGTAACTGTTGTGGCGTTCTTTGCAGTTTACTCCTCTGTTTATGACTATACGATGGCTTTAGGAACCAAATTTAGACGAACTGTTGGCTGTAAATTATCTCGGCTACCATAACTAGCTCTTGTATTTCACATTGTTCTGCAATGCATGTGTAAAGTATATCCCTTTTTCTAATCCTTGTTTAAATGGATTAAAATGCAAGCACTAAAGGTAAACACCAGCAAAAAACAGTTCACACTTGGAATCTGGTGATGCCTATGTATTACTGACTTCAGAATGTCCTCGTGCATAGGATCAACATAACATTACTTTATTTACTAATCTTAAGGTGCCAAGCCATTGTCCTGGTACAGTGGTTCATGGACAAAATGTGCTTTATCTGTGCTTCATTTTTACATTGATGAATAACCGTAATTTGAAGGTGAGTGTGTAGTACAAGGTCCAGTATCATAGTGTGATTGGCCCCAAGAAAAGCTCTTCGTGTTACCCTAACAGCCCATAGTTGTTAGGCATGTTTGCATTCATTATATTGATCATAACCTGATTTCTTATTTCCCAGGAACATGTTTGATAAGCCAAATAAGGAAGCCTTCTACATTGTCATCCATTTCTTGTTTAAGAAGTTGAACCCTTCCCGTGTGCAGGATGTCTTCAGGTATGTTGCAGTTAAAATGACAACCAAACACTAAGGCCAACATCTCTGCAGATATTGAGGTATTCTGTCAATATTATTGTTTTGTAGACACTGCTGGCCGGTTTTGGATCGCAGGGCAGATGCAGAATTTCGGAAGGGGGCTCTTGAATGGCTTCAGGAAATAGCGGTATGCTACTGTTAACTAAGCCTCTTTAAACTGTATGCATCAGTACATATTGCATAGTTTCTTTTGCAAGAATTGCAAGACTTTCTCTTGTGCTTGTTCTGGTTAATCTATTATGTACTTGCATGTGTGTACTTAGAGTGAGGAAGGGAGCCCTTTCCCCAAGGTGGCTGCATCACATTTACTCTCACCTTCTGGACCAAGATTCGTCAGTCTGATGCTTCATTTAGCCAAACACGTCATGAGCAAATTGATGAAGAGTTTTACTACAGGTGCAGCGATTGAAATGACATGTAATCCAAATGTTTGACGTAATGCGTTTGTAAAGTGAGTTCTTCTGAACGGAGGTCAGCCTTAATGAACCGTGAACATGTGTGCTGTGTTGAACATTCAGGTGGCACATGGGTTCCAGAGGCTGCAGCTGTTCCGGCAAGTTCTGCAGAGATGGAGATGAAGCGCTTTCAGACGGTGAAGAGACACTTCCAGAGAGTGTCTGTGCAGCAGGATAGTCTCATTCAGGACTATCAGAAGAGAGCAAGGTTAGTTATACACGCATGAAGGCGACATACATTTTTCTTTGTTTGTTTTGGTTATGTAATTTTTGTTTTACATTTATTTTTTTATTTACTTTTCATTTGGGCTAATTCTTTGACTCATCAGTATATATACCTGTTTTAGATGTTTGGAGAAGTCTTTGAAGGATCTTAATGCTGAAGATGTAAAATACGACAATTTGCTCAAGTAAGTCAAAACTCATCTAAAGTGTCAAAAAACTAGTTTGTCCTAGTTGGAAAGCAACTAGTCCAGTGTTTCACCTGCCACTACTCATTATTCTGTACACATACTGGTTTACTGTTTGACCTTGCTGGTTTTTTGAATGTCATGCCCATAAAGGTTTGTACAAAGCTACATTTTACTCTATTACAGTACATTCCTTTTGACTGGCAGACCCTAATTATACTTATATATTTCAAAATTTTAATAATTGGACTCAATTGTATACTTGTAAATGCATAACATTTATAATATTGAATTGGTCATTCCTGTAGAAAATATGAAAATAAAATGGACACGGAAGGAGACCTTTTGGCAAAGATTCGTAAGGTTGGTTTTACAAAGACATTTCATTCAATTAATTCAATAGCGTCAGACTATAACCTGCAAATTTGAGTTATATTTATACAAATGAGGTAAGTGGGTTTCCTGGTAGATAATACTGCATTAATCTTATCCCTAGTTTAGCACTGTAACAGTCATGTCATTACCTTATTTTCTATTTTTGAGTTAACATCAAAATTAATATAATTCACAAAGCGCTACTTTGCTAGTTATGGTACTAGTTGTGCCTCCTTTTTAAGCTTATACACCACTTTATAGAGTTTACTATGATGTCCCTTCGTGGACCCAACCCATCTCATGGCTTCCTTGATCTTAGGTCCGAACCTTATGGGCCGAGATTGACGAAGCCTTGTCCAGCCTGGAGAGAGAACGGAGTGTGTTGGGAAGTGTGATTGAAGGCAGGGTGGACCAGTATGTACTAGACGGGAAGGACATCAGTGTGAATATACCTGCAATTCTGCTGGAGAGAATAGAAAAGCTGTCCCAACAGGTAAGACTTGCCATATCCAGCCATTACTGTCTCAGGGCAAATTCAAAATGGCTGAAGTAAACAATGTTTCAAGGGACACAGGAATTGCACTTGGCTTGCACAGCTGATGAAGGACCTCTGTTCAAAACATCCTTTTTCTCTAGAAAACTACATTTCATTACATTTTTGAATATCTTCTCTTAGTACAGCACCCTGCAATTACTGACCTGGAATCAAATTTGGAAAGGGTGTGAGGAGGAGTGTGTGATAATCAATCCTCTCATTCTAGTTATTTTACTGACCGTTTTGAGAAATTGGCATGTTTACAGAAATTTACACAGCTAGAACGGTTGCAGGCTACAGCACCACAGTTATACTAGTGGTCATTTATCTCATTCTTGATGAGCATGTCTTTGATTAATCTGTAGGAGAAGTTCTTAAAAACGGATTAGGGATCATCCTGGAGAATATATATATACACACTATATTGCCAAAAGTATTCGCTCACCTTCCTTCACTCACTTCCTTCATAATCTTAAGTGGCATCCCATTCCTAATCCATAGGGTTCAATATGACGTTGGTCCACCCTTTGCAGCTAGAACAGCTTCAACTCTTCTGGGAAGGCTGTCCACTAGGTTTAGGTCGAGTTGCTGTTGTTCCGAAACACTTCCATTTTCTTATAATACAGTTGACTGTGGAATATTTAGGGTTAAATTTCACGACTGGATTTGTTGCACAGGTGACATCATATCACAGTTCCATGCTGGAATTCACTGAGCTCCTGAGAGCGTTCTTTCATAAATGTCTGTATGCCTATGTGCTTAATTTTATACATCTGTGGCCATGGAAGTGATTGGAACACCTGATTCTGATCATTTGGATGGGTGAGCGAATACTTTTGGCAATATAGTGTATCTCGGCATTCTCATGTACTAAGGGTGAGAAATGAGTGTCCTGCCTTCCTTCTCATAAAAGAGACTAAATATTCTCTGACACATCAGAGTTTTTTTCTGCAGATTTTCAAGCACAAACCACACGAGCCCTCTCATTTACACCAACCGATAGTCATCGTATGCATTGCCAAAGTAGCAGTGCTAGTGTGCATTATGGTGACACCCCTGATAATCACAAGATCAGATAGGGATGTTATAAGAGCCAAAAACTCCAGCTTGGTTGCTGGTTTGATAATCCTGGAAATGGTATAATTTAGCACTTAAATCAATCTAGGTTGCCTTGTGATTAAACAGTATGATATTCCATCGCCTAGAATGCTGTAGTGCATCTTTGCCACAAGGGCTACTGGTATGAATGGAAATAGACCACCTAGCTAAGGCCGTTCTCACGGTACGTTAATGCACCAGAGTTTGATTGGTGATGAT
Source organism: Brachyhypopomus occidentalis (assembly GCA_020368025.1). Lineage (NCBI taxonomy): Eukaryota > Metazoa > Chordata > Actinopteri > Gymnotiformes > Hypopomidae > Brachyhypopomus > Brachyhypopomus occidentalis. Next base: position 2,100,900 of record JAGXOD010000081.1, on the reverse strand, counting down.
TCAGCACATTGGTGATTTCTCTCCTTTTTTTTTTGTTTATCTCTAGACCAGCATAGGGAGGGTGTATGAGGGAGGCCAGCCAGTCCTCCTGCGGTTGCTAGAGCTTCTGAACGTGGGATTGAGTGTCGTGAGCGACGAGCGAGCCAAGCTTTCAGGCCACGCTTCACAGCTCCGCCACCAGCCTCTCCAGGGACAAGCCGTGCTCGTGAGCCGCTCGAAGGAGACGCTGAAAAACACGAGGTATCGATTTAAGAGGGCTGTAGGATGGGTGTTGTGTTGAGGGGGCTGTAGTTTCTTACTATAGTAAACTCCTTTGCTAAAAACCAACAGAATGCATGCATTGGTTTCAAAAGGGGTAAGGGGAATTGGAGCAAGATCTACTGATGAAGTTTTAGTTGAACTTTAATGACCCCCTTATTGCATTCAGGTGAGGGTAGTTTATAATCTTTCGACCACACCCAAAAGGAAGAAGCTGTTGGTTTTTCCCCAACATAAAGCCATGAGAAGGTATAGTGATGGGGGAATTGAAAGCAGCTGTGAAGTAGCTACAAAAAAAAAGCTTTTTTGTTTTATTTCCTGTTGTGCATGGCATGCAATTCTCTTTAGGAGAATGTGTGAACAAATTTACACGTTCTTCCTTTATGGTTTTCTAGACGTAGACTGGTCAAGGAGGACATACCATGCATCAAGAGCTCCATTAAGAGCCTGGAGGTGGACTGGGAGCGGAAATGGTGTGAATGTTTGAGTCACACTCCCTTGGTCTCCTTCCTTAATGAGGATCCAGTAAGTGCAAGAGGACCCAGAGTTTACAAGAACCTGAATGTCTAATGACAGGGGCAGGAAGTAGAGGCTAGAACTAGAATAAAAGCCATTTATGGTGCCCTTTCTGCTCTTGGTTAGTTTCAAGTTACCACCGACTGCTATGGATAAATTAATTATTCTAGTCGGGGAGGTAGCCAAAGCCATGGGGTGAAAAGCTGTTGGGTCTCCAATTTCTATTTATCCCCACAAAAGTAAATACAAAATGAAATGTATTAAGTGGTAAGCTTGCTCTGGTGCATGTTTAACTGTAAATATTTTCTGTTTGCTAAACCCAGACATGTTTAAGAGACTTATGCATGATTTAAACCTTTCACAGGTTTTGGACTTCCTTTCTCCAATGGCTCCTTTATCCTTTGAACCAGCCTCTGAAGCTAGCTTCAAGGCTTGTGTCTTCTCCCAGTACCCTGCCAAGCTGCCTGGTAAATTATACATTTGTTTTAGTCCTGTTTCTAATGTCTGGTGGCTCCTTGCTGCTATAGTTTTACATTTTTCCTCAGTCCCTCATAATTTTAAGGCTTAAATACCTTTGTCTCCCTCCAGAGCTGAGAGAACAGACCCATAAAGAAAAACATTGCTTGATGCAGGAAGAAGTCAAAACTAATGTCGCTTTCTCAAGGTGCCAAGGTCTTGCTTCCAAAAAAAAAAATTGTTACTTTTTAAAATTGGTTTCTCATAAAAATAAAATTTGTATCAACAGTTCTCTTCCAGCTGAGGACAAGCCTAAAGACTTGCTTTTTACTGGCTACACTGCCTCACCAAGGCTTGCCTCTCCTTTGGGTGTGCAACCTGAAACCCCTTTTGGCCTTGCTAAAGCCCCAGCAGTTACTCCTGCACCGAGCCCTGTTCAGGTAGGGTTTTTTGTACTAATACACTGAACAATTGCTTGTATAGGAAATGCTGGAATGCCTTATGTGGGTGGGTGGCTGTGTGCTGGATAAAGGCTCAGACTAGTGTGAGCTCTGCTTTGCCAGCCGTTGTACTATAGCATGCATTTTATTTTTTGTAGAACTACAGACTGCAGAAAGAAATTGCAACAGAAACCTTGAAATGTATATATATATTTTTTGCTCATGTTTTCAGTCTAGCAGGAGATGCTGCCCACCACAAACCAAGACTCCAAAAGCTGAGATTCTGGAATTGGAATATGACAATCTAGCAAGCCAGGCATGTATAGTCCAGCCTCTCATGCTAACACATTGCCTTGTGAATATTCTCAAGAGTCCTTTGTGATGGGAGACAGATACTTGGGCAGTTCCGAACCATGCTCTGCTCACCACTAGCTCTCCCTAGATCATACCTGCTTTCTGATGACCGGTGTGAATTGAGGCAAATCACCACGGACAGATACGGAGCAGACAATCCTTGGACCCCTGTGTTTGAGCCACATTTGCTGAGCTTGGCTGTAATGTTGGATGGATAGGTGGCTGTAATGTTCATTTTGTCTCTTGGCTCATAGTTTGCTGAAGCTGTTGTCACCATGAGCCCAGGGGATGGCAGGAAGAGCGGCATGGACCTGGAGCAGTTGCTCAATACGTTGTCAGATCCCTTCACAACCAAGAAGCAGTTGCCTCGCACACCAGAAAGCCTGAGTAAGGTTCCCAGACACTGTTTAAGGTTTTTGTTTGTGGGTTTTTTCCCAGCTAAAATTTAGTTCCTCTTCATTGGTTTGAACATGCAATATCCTTCAACGAGACATTGTTTATGTGAAACTAACACTTCTCTGTCTAGTATTTAGTTGTTTGAGTAACTACATTTTGACGGATGGTAGTGGCAACCTGAGTTTCATGTTTTATCAAGCTTTTGGATAACCTGAACCTTTTTACTTTTCAGTTATGGATGTCAGAACATCATGGAGAAAAGCTGTGGCGGAAGGGAAGGCTGAGAAGCATGGGACATTTCATGATGGCCCCTCTCGTCTCATAAAGCCCATATCTGAAGCCAGTGAAAGCCCTGAACCATTTTCTCCAAGTGGTTCTGAGAGTGTAGAACCTCTACCCTGTAGTGCCCCTCTGTCCCAGAAGGGGGCCTCCCCACACTCCACTGTCATCTGGGACTCTTCACAGCTGGAGGCTTTCAGTCAGAGTTCCAGCAATATCATTCACTTCGCTGTTGCTGATGAGACTTTCCCAGACATGGAGAATGATGGCTCCTTCGTGTGCAGTGGATCCCCTCTGGGTCATCAGGAGGAGATGGAAGAACTTCCTTCTATTGTCTCCCATTCTCCTGAAGCAGAAACTACCCACCAAATGGCTCAAATACAATTGGCTACATTGGGTGAGTCCCCCTTGTTCGGGGGATACAGAGAGACAAAGTCTGACTTCTTGCCAGCAGCATTGAGAATGAGCCCAGGGTGTAGTGGTGAGAAGGTTTTTTCTCTGGACTTGGACCAGTTCGACAGCTTCTCCTCACCTCCACGAGAGCTCACTCTGCCCAATCTAGTGACATTCTCACCCATGGATGAACTCTAGCTAATTGTGTACCAAGATGCAGGACCTGTTCAGAGGTCAAATGCAATTTCTTACTTTGTACCGGTTTGGACTCTGGGAGAAAGCAATAACTCCGTTCTTTTGTGCTCGACCTTGACGCAGTGTCCATTCTAAATCCTGCCTAGCTAACCCTCAGTCTTAAATTCTTTGCAATACTAAGATTTTTACTAACTTCTATTTGTTATAGAAATGAAATGACCAAGCAAATTACTGTAGATATCTGAGCAGTAATGTAAACATTGGCTAATAAACGTAGCTATCTCAACTTAATTTGAGCAGTTTGTCAGTTGTAATAAAGTAATTTTGTGCACCTTCATTTGTGTCGGAAAAAAATTATTTTGGTCTCTCGAAGCCCAACAATGAAGGGCATGGTTTGAATAGCCGCCAAGCATGAAAAGGGATCCTTATCCGCCTTTAAAAGCTACGGTGAGTGGGGAAAGACGACACCTGTTCCGTTGCGATTAGAGCACCCAAGATAGGGGGCACAAGTAACCTGTCGAAGTGGGAAGCCGGAAGAGAGAGCGAGCGAGAGAGTCGTTCTTCTGGGCGGCTCCGTTCCGCCTCCAGCAGTCCGAGTAACCCAAGAGCTCAACCAAAGTAACAACACAAACATGGCGCCTACTTGCGACGATATACGTCGGTAAACGTAACTACAGTAAGTCGGGGAAAAGTTGCTGGAGGAAAAACGGGCCGCTCTCGTGGATAATCGGTGCATGTTTTTGTCACGCAACGGAGACGGAGTGGGAGCGAAAGCTGCAAGTTGTCTACATGTCTGCGTTTCTTTCTTAAAAAAAGTGTAAACAGCTGGTATGTAGTCTCTAGTTTGGGAAGTTGTTTTTTTAAATATTGTTTTGCACCGAAATCCATTCATATAGAACCACGGTCATTTTACCTTTTGATACAAAATAATTAGCTGCATTTTCTTTAACGATGCCTCACTTTTGCTTTCCTGTAGATTTGCTTATACAAGCCGCCGGCTGAATTCACGTTGTGTGTTATGGTTTTGGTTTGCTAAAAGACGAGGAAATCCAGCAGTCTTTGCTAATTTACCTACGCATCCGTATATGCTAGCTAGCTCCTTTTTAAAATTAATGTCGTTGTTTTTTTTTAAAACGGTGTTGGGATAAGACGCCGGGGCTGTGTGAAGTTGACCTAGCTCGCTAGCTAACCTACCCAGTCGGAATAGCCATGTAGCCGTGAGAGGGAGGCAACAGTTGGCCAAGCAGGACCCTCTTCTCCGGACTCCATTACCACTGCACTCGGGGGGTGGGGGCGGCGCAGGTGTTTTATAGGGTGTGTGCCGGGGTCCACAGGGGGCCAACACTAACGCAGCCTGCAAGGAGTACTTCTGTCTGAAGTTGTGAGCCTAGGTGGTTGCGGATGGCCGGCTAGCTAACAACGTAGAAGGACGGATGACTAATGCCGACTTGGCGGATTCGAAAACTGTTCACCAAGTTACACGTTTAGTTCGATTGCTTCTAGGTAGCGTATAACTTTTGAACTTTGTTGCTGCCTTGTCAGTCACCTTGACTTTAGGTTTATTTTAAAATGTGGAGCTCAAATAGCTGGGTTAGCTAATTGAGCTACTTCTCTGGCGATATATCGTCAGTTGTCAGTGTCTTCGGAACTCTTTAACTCGCACATTGTTGTTGGCAAGGGAGTTTCTGTACAAATTGTCGGTTAGGATAATATTGTAGAGATGGTGTTATGTCTAAATGTGTTGGAGCTCGTGTACATCTTGAAGTACACGCAGATGCAGTGTTCGTATTGAGTTTTTTATGTTGCTGTTTTGCTTTGTTGCAACGGTAAATAGTGACAGTAATACAAATGAGATCTCAACTCAGCACAGGGGTCGACACCAATGATATTTTGACGCAGGCTACGAGATATGCTTTCATTCATTTTGAGGTTACGCCTGATGTAGCTTACCAATGCATGGCTGAATTCTGGCTGCAAGAGGGATGATGGAGCGCACAAGTTTGGCGTTGCACGTTTGTGGTCCTCGTCGTCATGGTCAAGATCACCCCTCTGTGGTATGATTTTGGAAGTGAGAGTGGTTTTGTGCATTAGGAATAACCACATAAAAGCAGTAAGCACGCACAATTTCAGTGCAGTTAAATTCTACCTGTTGATCTGTGGCTATTGTGACCTTCACATTATCTGTCCTGACCTTGTGGCTGCCTTTAGAATTATACAAACTAGACCTTTGCTTAACGTCTGGGTTATGGACTCCGAGATTGCAACTTTTTTTTCGGGGCTGTGTGTATTTTGACCTTGTACTTTGCTGCAGCTGCGTTGTGCGTTATAGCTAGTTTAACGACGCGGGGTTGATCAAAGAAAACTGCCGAGGATAAACCGAAGCGATCGAAGGTAAGAGAAGAGCATTATGGGTATGTCAAAAGATAGGGCATGTGGCAGGAAGGCAGGGCCTCTCCAGTCAAAGAGAAACATGATACCATCGTGCTGTAGGTGTGTCCTTCCCAGCTCGACCTAGCTGACAATAGTTTGAAGTGTGAACTGCGAGAGTGCTGCAGTGTTTGATGGCAGCTTCGCCCCTGAGTCGATCCGAATGTATCTGAAACGGCGGTATTTTTTTTTTTAAAGATCAAGCTGCTGTTATGAAGTAATGACAGGAGGATAAGCAGGAAGCAGGTGTTGGCTTGGTGCAGGTGCTCTGTATTTGGAAAGTGCGGCAGTGATGGAATTCAGACACTGATGAAGATTATGGGGAGTTCTTTAAAAGGGAATTCTGCCCCTGTGATGATGTGAAATGTCAACTCTTGTTAATTCCACTAGACTCCTGATCGTTGTCTGTTAGTGAGATGATTCCTCATGGCTGCCTACTGATTCTAGAGCCAGTTGTGGACTGCATAAGCCAGTAATGGATTGCTAGGTGGACAGGATTTGGACAGCAAGGGCCGGTTTTCACCTCCTAAAGGGCTTTCCATGTGACTGCTTTACTGTGTACACAGAAAGGCATGTTTTCTGTTTAGCTTTGCTGTCAGAAAGCAATGCATTGTTTCATCTTCTGGTTAGGCAGAAATGCAGCAATATGAGATAATAAATACTCATGGATACAGGTGACACCACAGGACTTTTACCAGAACAAACACTATAGTTTTCTAGCGAAACACTGAAAAATAATCACACATTTTTAAATATATGCTATTTTCTTGTGTCGTATTTGTGATTTTGTCACTGGTGATGCACAGCTACTGCCTGAACACGGGACACACCACTGTATAAGCAGGCAGTCGTGCGGGGTTATTTATGCCTGTCTGTTTGGATTCCACAAGCAGGGTACTTCTGCTTCTCATTCTGCCTCATATATATTCCAGAACCTTCTGTGTTGGCATGTGTGTGAAAGGCTACCACACAAAACCACAGAATTAACTGGTTAGTCATTCTGTGGAAGGCCTGATGTGTGTTAACCTTTAGATTGTAATAAGATCTCATTAGGGCTAGGCTGCTTTTAGGCGTCTAATGATATACTTTGTAGTATATACTACTTGTCTTTGTAAGAAAACCACAATTCCCATGTACTAGGCCTACCATGGCTGTCCAAATGTTCATTGAACTACATTTGAGCAAAACCTCAATATGTATGCATTTATAAAAGTTGGCAGACATGCAAGACCTTGAACAACAATAGTTAAAGTTTCATGGCCTGATTCAAGTAGTCTCGTGTGTCCATATTACACCATATTACAAGTTCAATTAAATTAACTACTGAATTCAGGTCATTGAAAATTACACACACACAGACAAGAAGTCTATCGGCTTGACGCAAGGCCATCACTCATTTGAGTTATCTTTAATCATATGTCTCTACAGACAAAAAGCACCACAAAAGATTCTGGCCCTTGTTTTTAACCGAAGACTGATGGCATTCGCATTAGGCCTGTTGGAGAGATGTATTGATCCTGTAAGGCTCTTCCCTTGGCACGGAGTTCTCCATCTTACAGATCAGCCTCAACGTCTTTGGAAATAAGCGCGTGTGACCGTAGAGCTGTGCAGCGCGAGGGTGAGTTATCCAGCAGCCTGGCAAAACGGAGTTTTCTCAGCAAGGCGAAATTACGCAATTAAGAACTAGCTGCAAATGTTCTTCTTAATTTATGAAGTAGACTAAACCGGATAAATTTTTCCGTTACTTGTTAGTTGTCTGTATTATCTAGCAACAGGCTTTGTTTTTACTATGTACACTACGTGCCATAGTTGCAAATGTTCCGATTCTGATATGAGTTCCTCTTAGATGCTTTCCTGTGATTGTAGCCTACCAAAGGGGCCTGTGCCTCTTTTGAGAAACTAGACCTGCCGACTCTTTTAAGGTGATGTGCAGTAACAAGGACGGTGTGTGTGCATATGGTTCCTGTGGCATAATAGAAGGCCAAGGCAGCTGCTGCTGCTCATGTGGTATCAAATGGCCTGCTACGGTTCACAGCAGTATCCTGCATGTTTTGTAAGCAATGCCTTTTCCAGGTAACTTGCTCAGAGCCAGTTAACAGACAGCCCAGCCACCCGTCCGCTTTAGGGATTGATTATATTCCAAGCGCCCTTTGCCGGTTATGTAAATGAACACATGGACAAGTCCTCACCGTAGCATCGGTTCCTGGTCTGCTTCTGCGCCGTCTCAGCAGCAGTCGCGTGGCAGTTGGGAGCCATCGACCCGTCACCTCGGCTGGAGTCTGGCCGCAAAGGTCTTCCTTCGGCCGGGGAAAGGACGGCGCCACGTCTCCTGGGCTGCTAAATCCTGCCGTCAGCTTGGAAACTGCCTATTAGTATGCGCAGAATGCTTTCCACAAACCCCCTTGCATAACTCTGTCTGGCTACATCAGCAATCAGCAAACCAGTGTCTCACTCGCTCCTCCTGGGATCATTACTGCCTGCAACTGTGTTCAGTTTTGCTTGATTTTTTGAGGGTAATTACCGCAGCTGTATCTGCCAGTTTGGAGTCAGAGGAGACGGCTGCCACGCGGCGCTTGGTACCTCCAGCAGAACGCTGCTGTTTTTCTGTCAACCGGAGCAACATTTTTATTGGCCAGCGTGAGTTACAAACGTCGGCCCAAGCCTTTTTCCACAACCCCTATTTCCCTTTGCCTGTTTGTCGGAACGGCTCCGCTGGCCATCATTGTCATGTCTTTGTGAAATGTCGAGTTTATTTCGTGGCCATGAAATGTGTGAAAATATACCATGTTCCCCCAAACCATTCCAAACGTGTCTCGTAGACATCTCGACGTTTGCCCTGAGCGGAACAAGGTGTAACCGATTAGCAGCTACAAAGTTGTAACTGGTTCTCCTGTCTGAGCAGGAGTGTGTGGGTGGATTGGTTGTTCCTCTATGGCCGGCCTGTTTCCTGATGCTGCGTTCTATGACTTGCAGAGCCTTGTTTAGCTGTCATTTTAGACAAGAAGCAACTGGGCTCTTGTCCAATTACCAGCAAGAAAGTAGATATTAGAGCTCTAGAAGTGTTCCCCTTGTTTTCTCATCCAGCCTTTGTCAGGTGAAATGATGTTTGCTCACAGCTCAGTTGGACAGCTGACATTTTGGTAAAACATTCGAGACGTAGTTCTGTTTCCTCAGTTTCCTTAAGTTCAGGTTAAAAACCAAGAGAGTAATATTTCTTTTACAAAAAGCAGACGCTTTTGTTAATATGTGCAATAATTAAAGGAAAAAAGTTAGTGCTCGTGCCATGAGAATTTTTATACACGATGCACTGTGTTTTGGCCCTCTCTATCTGTGTGTGTTTGTGTGTGTCACTCGTGTTAAACTGAAAGGCGGTCGTCTGGCTTTTCACCATTTCTTGCTCTGTGGTCTCTCTGCCAACAACACATTGTGATGACAGGTGGCTGGGAGCGCGTGCCACGTGTCCAGCGACGGCTGGTTGTGATGCTCTCGAAATGCCCCTCGCCGTTGACCGCGCTCACGTGGCAGCCGAAGGCCTCTGAGGACCCGCTAAGAGATCACTTCAGCGCGCACTTGACACGCAAGTGACTCTGCAGATAATGCGTAAGCCAGCGACGTGAATCACGGTTTTCACAGGCTGCGTGGAGTGATGTTTCTGTACTTCAGTCTGTGGTTTCGCCATTGCAGCTACAATAATGGGCCCAGCTGTTATGTGAAAATGGGGTGTGTGTGGGTGTGTGGGGGGGCACGATTGCCATCCCCCCCTCGGGCGAGATGGTCCTGAATGGGACTGCGTAGTGGGGCTTTGCTGAGGCGCAGTCTGGTGAATTGAGACAGGCCGTGCACAACACAGGGCTGCCAGCCGTCTGCCCCCCCACTGCCCCTCCCCACCCCCCCGCCCTGCTCAAAGGAGCGTCCCTCTGTTAGCAAAGTGCTCAGCCTTTTGTGTGCCCTGGGTGGGATCGGTTACCGTGGAGTAGACCTCAGGGGGGGCGACCAGCGAGGGGCACAAGCGCCAACCTCCTCCAAATACCGCAGACGAATCACTCTGCCTAACTTAAAAACAAAGGGTTTTGGGTTCGACTCGAAGGCTTTGATGTTAATGCGCCCACACAGTCCTGCGAAAAGTGCGATTTGGACACGTCGAAGTTTCGTGAAGAGGGAGGACCAGGATTTGCTTTGCCAGAGGCGGGCGGCTCTGTACCTTCCCCGCTCGCCCGCTGGCTACGGGGGGGGGGCTGCCAGATCTCATCGTTTAACAGGCCGAGGCTGGTACAGCCGCCAAGAAACGTGACCTCAGCCTTCCAGAGACAAAAGGGCTTGGCTGTCCCGCTCGTACGTCCGCGTGAGAAAGGAAGGTTTTGTGGTGGGGAAAATGGCAATGAGGAACAATCGAGAGCCTGAGAAAGCCTGAGGTTCCACACCTGCCCTGGGCAGCGCTGAACACCGAGGAGGCCGAGTTTGAAGTGGCAATTAGGAGGAACTGGTGACGAGCTGTAAAAAAAAAAAAACGTCCAGCAGGCCTTTTGAGGTTGAGTATGAAACACGAGGACAATCGTTTGGGACTGTAGAAGTTGTTTGGCATTTCACATTCCTTGGTGTCTTTTTTTTGTTTGTTTGTTTTTTAAGTTTGAATGTGTTTGAATTGAAGGTTGAATGTTCCTGCAGACTTGGATCAGTTGATGTAACCTATTTTAACAACATACCACTGACCAGGCTGTCAGTGTGAATTAGCTTTTAAAGCAGCAAAACTTCTTTTTGCTTGTTCCAATACCCATTTGTGCGATACATTGCCAATAGGATGGAGTGTATACTGTTCTTATAGTGTGTGAGACTTTTCCTTCTTTTTTTTACCCAGATGCCATTGTCTCTGACGGTGTTTAAGCTGGAATATGGCTGCCTAACAGACGTCTAATGAAATAAGGGCTTGGGAGGATACTAACCTACTGCTGTGTGGAGCTTTAGGTTGGTGTGTTAATACAGCTCCGTCTGTGTGGCTGGTCTGGAGTGGAGAGGCCCTCTTGCATTACCAAGTGTGTGATTTGGTTCTGTGCAAAGTAGGGTGGACCAACAAGCCTGTGCAGAACCAGTATGTAAATTAGGAAGTGCTGTTTGCAGACCATGGCATACGTCATTGGATTAGGCAGAGATGAGGGTTAGAAGATGGGGGTGTTTTTGGGGGGGGGCGGGGGAATCTTAGCCTTACCTGGCGCAACCATAGAATAAAGGTTCCACTCAAACTAATGTTAAGAACATTGAATCACAGCAAATAGCCAACTTGAGCATTATTCAAATGCATTATGCTGATTTGTGGCTACTTATTTGTATTTACCGTTGGCCATTAAGATAGTCGTTAATCTATTCCTTCGGGCTTTATTATTGTGCTAGCTTTGCATTGAGCACATCTTGTTATTAAAGCACTAGGAACAGTTATTCGCTTCCAAGTACCATTAAAATAGCGTCCCCTATTATTTAAGAAACGTTTAGTGAGTATGGAACTTACTTAACCATGGCACAAAAGCCACGTTTAAATTGTAAGAGGTGCTTCTACCTTCACAAAGTCACGTGATGTTACTTTGGCTCACGTTAAAGTAGGTGCAATATAATTGGCCAAACAGAAGGTCTCTGCTAGACTTGCTTGGATGTCTGACTCACCAGCTTGACCACAGTGGCTTTAGCCCCGGAAACCTGGCTTTGTAAATAAACCATCTGCAGTCGGTAAACCATCTGCAGTCAAAACTAGTTTTCCATTAGCATAACTGTTTTTGTGTCTGCTTGCCTCATTTCCTATTCATTAGGCCTTCTGTAAATCCCTTTCCCCGTTTTTAATTGTGTTAGGCAAACCTGTCAATATTAGCATCGCTTGGGAAGCCAATTGTCTGTATTGCTTCGGGCTGGAGGGTTGCTGGTCATGCCATTTGCTACTGAGTGTGTGATGTAGAGTGTGAGTGTGTGATGTAGCAGATCTAGGCTATTTCTCCCGAATGCTCATCTCTATACAGATACCCCCACAGTGTGTTTTTGTTTGTGTGGATCAGTTATAGCGCTAGTTTCTATGACGGCAACAATGTTTACCCATGTTTGTGTTAACAAAGAGGACTTTGCCTCCCTTTGCACATTCAGTGCAATACAAACGTTTGCAGACTGGTTAGTTGGTTTTGCCCTGAATGTCCAACTTTATCTATGCATGGGGAGTAATCAGGATTTGATATGGGTGTTGCTGTAGCTATGTACTTGAAGCAGAAAATACGATTTTATAAGAAAATAAGATTTTATTGGTAAACAGGCCAGTATTTTATTGTCGTTCAGTGAAAGTGCAGATTCGAATGAGAAACGTACTCTGAAAACACAGTGGTACTGCAGACCTCTTGGGTGGTGCCCAGTACACCAGTGAATGTACTCTGAATGACTTTTAAGACAACACCATACAGTATCCCCAACACAAATCCTATATACAGAAAAGGGGAAGTAAAGGGAGAAATTCTACACTTTATTACAGAATAATCACCTGTTTGCTCTTAAAAATATACATGCACCCTGTCTGGCTCTCCAAAATGGCCACCTGGCACTGTGGTTTGACAGCTTTGTGAGCTGTGTAATGTGTGTACTGCAGCCCTCGGTGTATTAGACCCGGTGGTGGTGACATTACCTCAGAGTGCAGATCGGCTCAGCTGCGGCTCGGGGATGCTTCGCTCGGTGAGTTGTGTAATGTGTGTACTGCAGCCCTCGGTGTATTAGACCCGGTGGTGGTGACATTACCTCAGAGTGATGACATTACCTCGGGGATGACCCTAACCCGGTGGTGACATTACCTCAGAGTGATGACATTACCTCGGGGATGACCCTAACCCTAACCCTCACCCTAGGATGCTTTGCTCGGTGAGTTGTGTAATGTGTGTACTGCAGCCCTGGTGTATTAGACCCGGTGGTGGTGACATTACCTCAGAGTGATGACATTACCTCGGGGATGACCCTAACCCTAACCCTAACCCTAGGATGCTTCGCTCGGTGAGTTGTGTAATGTGTGTACTGCAGCCCTCGGTGTATTAGACCCGGTGGTGGTGACATTACCTCAGAGTGATGACATTACCTCGGGGATGACCCTAACCCTAACCCTAACCCTAGGATGCTTCGCTCGGTGAGTTGTGTAATGTGTGTACTGCAGCCCTCGGTGTATTAGACCCGGTGGTGGTGACATTACCTCAGAGTGATGACATTACCTCGGGGATGACCCTAACCCTAACCCGTAACCCTAGGATGCTTCGCTCGGTGAGTTGTGTAATGTGTGTACTGCAGCCCTCGGTGTATTAGACCCGGTGGTGGTGACATTACCTCAGAGTGATGACATTACCTCGGGATGACCCTAACCCTAACCCTAACCCTAGGATGCTTCGCTCGGTGAGTTGTGTAATGTGTGTACTGCAGCACTTTTCGGTGTATTAGACCCGGTGGTGGTGACATTACCTCAGAGTGATGACATTACCTCGGGGATGACCCTAACCCTAACCCTAACCCTAGGATGCTTCGCCGGTGAGTTGTGTAATGTGTGTACTGCAGCCCTCGGTGTATTAGACCCGGTGGTGGTGACATTACCTCAGAGTGATGACATTACCTCGGGGATGACCCTAACCCTAACCCTAACCCTAACCCTAACCCTAACCCTAGGATGCTTCGCTCGGTGAGTTGTGTCGCGTAGCGCTGGCAGAGTAAGAACTGAGTGTCTCTGTCTTCCGTACACTTGATAGCTTAGTGTCAGCGAACGACACTTATACCATGTTATTACCAACGGGAGTATACCTATACTGTATACAGCACGCAGTAATTTTATATCATACCGATATTTTAGTGTATGCTCTTGTACACTTGATAGCTTAGATAGCTTAGTGTCAGTAATTTTTATATCATACCCAATAGTGTATGCTCTTGTACACTTATACCATGTTATTACCAACGGAGTATACCTATACTGTATACAGCACGCAGTAATTTTATATCATACCGATATAGTGTATGCTCTTGTACACTTGATAGCTTAGTGTCAGCGAACGACACTTATACCATGTTATCCAACGGAGTATACACTTATACCATGTTATTACCAACGTATATACAGCACGCAGTAATTTTATATCATACCGATATAGTGTATGCTCTTGTACACTTGATAGCTTAGTGTCAGCGAACGACACTTATACCATGTTATTACCAACGGCTCATACCTATACTGTATACAGCACGCAGTAATTTTATATCATACCGATATAGTGTATGCTCTTGTACACTTGATAGCTTAGTGTCAGCGAATAACCACTTATACCATGTTATTACCAACGGAGTATACCTATACTGTATACAGCACGCAGTAATTTTATATCATACCGATATAGTGTATGCTCTTTTACACTTGATACTTAGTGTCAGCGAACACTTTGATAGCTTAGTGTCAGCGATATCATACCGATATAGTGTATGCGACACTTATACCATGTTATTACCAATGCTCTTGTACACGGAGTATACCTATACTGTATACAGCACGCAGTAATTTTATATCATACCGATATAGTGTATGCTCTTGTACACTTGATAGCTTAGTGTCAGCGAAAGACACTTTTATACCATGTTATTACCAACGGTAGTATACCTATACTGTATACAGCACGCAGTAATTTTATATCATACCGATATAGTGTATGCTCTTGTACACTTGATAGCTTAGTGTCAGCGAACGACACTTATACCATGTTATTACCAACGGGAGTATACCTATACTGTATACAGCACGCAGTAATTTTATATCATACCGATATAGTGTATGCTCTTGTACACTTGATAGCTTAGTGTCAGCGAACGACACTTATACCATGTTATTACCAACGGGAGTATACCTATACTGTATACAGCACGCAGTAATTTTATATCATACCGATATAGTGTATGCTCTTGTACACTTGATAGCTTAGTGTCAGCGAACGACACTTATACCATGTTATTACCAACGGGAGTATACCTATACTGTATACAGCACGCAGTAATTTTATATCATACCGATATAGTGTATGCTCTTGTACACTTTTACGCAACGTGAACATATCGAATAGGGTGTAAGTACCGTTCATTATCCTCTATCTTTCTCTCTCGCTCTCTCTCTCTCTCTGTGCTAGTGGAATGTGAGACAGTAATTAGTGAAGCCCTGAACATGGTGGCTTAGATGTTTGCCAGTCTCCTGTCTCACGTCCTGTTGATGCCCAGAGAGCGCCCTCTTGCATCCTAACGCGCCACCAGACCTGTTCTCACGCTTCTCCTGCAAAGCATCTTCACGTTTCCTTCCATTCTGCGCCCGAGAAGCCCGTGGCGAGCGAGACATTTTTTCGTCTTCCGAGCATTAGACGCTCAGTAGTATCTTCTGCAGTCCTTTCCTGTCAGGTGGAAGTGGAGTTGCCAAGGTAATGGCCCAAGGGCAAGCCACTCCGCCAGCCCGGGGGGCCGAGCGGAGTGCCGGGCGGAGAAACATCTCCGATCGCCCTCTGCCCTCTTAGATCAGCGTCGCCCCCTGCGTTTCACCATTAACGATTCGGCACGGCCAGAGAATAAGGGGGAACGAACACGAGCCGGGCATCCTTTGTGAAACGGCAGGTAAGAGGGAAGGTACGCCACCCAATCACATCGCCGAGATCCGTTTTGGCTCGCAGCTGGAGGTCTGCGTGGCGGGGGGCGTAGGCCGGCGTCCTGTTTGTTTGTTGTGCGAGGCCGATCGCAGCCAGCGCCTGAGCACGGTCGAACACATGCCTGGCAGACGGTTGTAGACGCTCTGCTGGGAACTGGGCACTCTGGTCCCATGACTCACTGTTTCCTGCCAGTCTGGAGCAAAGCTTCTCCGTCGGGAGAAGCCGGCCATGGTGGTGTTTGTAGAGCAAGCTCACGATGTGCACGCACTCTGAATATTTGTTTAGTAGTTAGACATGTTGGTGCCCTGTTTGTTGGTTCGAATTACACATTGCGTTATTTGCTTTATAATGTGTTTGTTTATTTTTGAGAGTATACCTGATATGTCGTTACCCCAGTTCCTGAGTTGGAACTTGTGCTTTTGCATGGAGTTATTTATTGCTCCATTATTACCGATGTGTACAGTGAATACTTTATAGTATCTGTCATGGTCTTGAATGCATAAAGTCAAGTCATAAATTCAAAGAAACAAAGAGAAAATGACATTTGGGGTAGAGCGGTCATACGATCACTCCTCAGTTTGTCGTCTTCTAGCAATGCAATCCATAGAGCACCAGAGACTTCTGCAGGTTGAACGAATGTGCAGGATGTTTTTGGTTCTCAGCAGGGCATGCAGTGTCTTTCAGCACTGCGGAATGGAGCTTATACCTTTTACAGAAGGACGAGAATGCCTGCCCTTGTCAAAACCTCTGGTCATGGTCCACCGCCCACAAAGACGACTGCGATGGTTGGGAGGGTTGTTGAACTGGTGCATTTGCACCTTCTGAGAAGCTCGACACCCACTCCATCCAGATAAGTGCGTTGGGCTACGCTGTTTGCCGTTGTGTGCTGCGTGCCAGGAGCGCAGAGCAATGTCATGCTTGCTCATCTTACGGCTGCGTAAGTGCTCAGGTTAACAATTGGAGTTGGATTAGGTCTGAAGGCGATCAGCAGAAAAACTTGATCAAATTTTCAGTTAAACTGTTGAAACTGGACGGGCAGGTTCTCTTGTTTTGGTGCTGTGCTCACTCTGCTTCACACACTGTCTTGTCCGCTCACTGTTTAATGGGAAGTCTGAAGCACCTTCCTTCTCCATATGAGAGCGTTTCTCGCCCCACTAGGAAAGTACATAAGCGTTTATGTCAAATTGCCTTGGCCTTGCTGTAACGACTCCATGCCCTGTTGGAGTTCACCACTGTGCCTACTGTTCACCGTAGGTCACTCTCGGGTACCCTCAACCAGCACAGGCTTCAAATAGCTGGAGGGATGAGTGTGGGGGTTGGGTGGAGGGGAGTCCATTGTCCAGAATTTTTACGAGTTTCTCTTGTTTGTGACAACTCGTTAAATGCTTTCCTGGCTCACAAAATAGGATTCTGCAAGTGTGCTGTTCTGCAAACACAGGCCAAAGCCTGTGGTGTGGGGGGAGGGGTGTGTGCGAGCAGCCTCCCCAGATGCCAGGAGACCTGGGGGAGACATGGGAAACATGCGGCCGGGCCAGCTCAGGGATGTCTGGGTGATGTATGCCTGGGAACAGCCCCACGGCTGAGCTCGCTGCCGCTGCATACCAGCGAGTTCCACGTTGCTTTTCATGTGCTAATAAGCTGCTGGACACGGAGGCTGGGTAGAACTGTACACAAGCGTTTGAAATTCTTTTAACCTGTTCGAAGTTTTTTGGCCAGGAGAATTCGTGAGTGAGCTTCACCCAGCCGAGCTTGCTTGCAGCCATTGTCAAATATCTGCACAATATGGCCCTTCTGGCTGTGAACGGAAGCCTTCAGCACGCTTTGCTGCATTGAGCTGCGTGCACTAGCGAATTTCGCATTGAGGATCTTACACCCAGATGCCTTTTAATGTCATGTTTGTGTCAGGCAAAATAGCCTTTCTCTCTCCAGCCCACGCTGCTTATCTGCCCCCATCTTCCTCGGCTCATGCCGTTTTCCCGCTTTCAAACAGCAGTGCTCGCTGTTGCTTCGGAGACGTCCTAGATGAACGATTTGTACTTTTTGTTAAAACCATGTAATCACGGTGGTGGACAGGGGAATTCGGATGCGACCCTTGTTGAAGAACTCCGCTATGGAACCTCACAAAACCAGTATGTTCAGAGAGGCGTCACCCTCCTGTCTGGCCTAGTTATGCAATGGGGGGGGGGAAATGGCATTGCTTTCTTCTCACTCAAGTTATTTATGGCGTACGGTCTTTTAGTCATGGATGAATTATATAGCTAGACCAAGCGAAAAGCTTCCATACATTTCCTACATACAAAGTATACTTTGGCCTTCCCGACAGGAGCGTAAATACACTTGCCACTGGCAGAGAGATTGCGGTGTCTTCTAGACCACTTTGGAGCCACGAGGGGTCTTGCACCATTTCAATATCAGCATGCAGTACATCGCGGCCGCACTGTTATCTAGGAGCTTGTTCATATGCGTAAGGGGAACACGAGCGCGAAACCTCAAGACGTTTTTTTGGCAATGTCACGTCATTTGGTAGAAGCTAAACAGTGTCTGCTCTTTCAGTTTGCCATTAGAATGATTTCACCTGGAAAATGAATCTTTGTCCCTCTGGAATGTTGATGAGTAAAAGATTTATGGACTTTAAAGCCATACCAGAACATCTCTAAACGCAGCCTTTCATCTTTAATAGAAGGGTTTGACTTCATTGTCCTCAGTTATGCTAGTTAGACCTTTATTACCTAGTTAACCGTATTGCTGGTTATTGTGTCCTGTTTCAGACGCAGCTACTCTTTCTAGAACAGGGGTTGTTTTGCAGCAAGTAGTACATTTTTACTATCATTTTAAAGTCCTTGTGTGCGTCTGTCTGCCTGTGTGTGTGTGTGTGTGTGTGTGTGTGTGCGCGCTTCCTTACAAACGAGCCCAGATCTTTTCTGAAGACTCTCTTTATGAAGGCAGTTCTCTTGCTCCATGGCCAATGGTGTGCGTTATGGAGCATTCCACTGTCTCGCTGCTTCAGAGGAACAAGGAAGCGATGTTACAAAGGTCCCCTTTCTGCAGTCTGCAGGCCATCTCGGATCTGGGTCGCTTCCGTTTGTCTCTGTAGTGGGGTAGTAATGGTAGAGCTGCACAAGAGCAGCAAAGAGCTGGGAGCAGGCGAGATGGCAGCCGCCGTGTGCGGTTCTTCACAAATGTAGCAGGACACGATTCCTGTGTCGTATCCATAAAGGTTTCACCGCTGCGAAATGCCCGCTGTTTTGTTTTGTAAGCAAAACAGAAATGGGCACGCCGGTGATAACTCGGAAAAGGAACTGAGGTAAAAATGTTTCCTCCAGGCTGTGCTCACGTGAAGGCAGATATGATATTCCTTACCAGGGCTGGTCGTACATGCTTTCGGGTCAAAAACGGTGTGGTGCTCCCCATCAACCAAAAACAGACCCACACTGCTGGACGTAAGCTATGCGTGTGAGCAAACGGCTCGTCGGTGTCCCATTTGTCCCCGCTTTTCAAGACGTCCATTTTCCTTCAGCGCATGCCTCAAAATCGCTCTCCGGTCTCTTCTAGGCGCGTCCAGCCATGATCGAAGACAAGGGTCACCGCGTGACGGACTACTTTGTGGTGGCCGGGCTGACGGACAAGTCCACGCCGCTGGAGCAGGACCTGTCGGAGGCCAAGTACAGCGGCCCCAAGGCCCCCATCGCCGACCTGGCCGTCATTAACAAGTCGGCGGGCGAGACGGTGCCCGAGGGCTTCACCTGCATCGAGACCACCAGCAGCGGCCAGCCGGCCAACCTCAACCACGGCAGCCTGAAGAGCCCCGAGCTGTTCCTCTGCTACAAGAGGGGTTATGGCAAGTCCCCGCTAAGCGACATCGGGTGAGTATGTGTGTTTGTGGCACAGTAAATACAGTAAATATGCAGTAAAAATTCCGTACGCAAGCTCCGTGCGAGCACTGGCCTTTAGGCATGCTGCCTCTCTGTGAGCGAATCTCATCTTGACTCTTGTTTGGCACCTAATGCGGAAACGTTAGTCCTACCAGAGTTATTGCTGTTGTGTTCTCGATCTCATCGTTTATGGAGGACGTTCACTGCGGATAGCTCTTTTCTGGCCAGGAAAAGCCTGTATTTTGTAAGATCCCTGTAACTGTAACTTGTTGCTAATGCAGCGGGTACTTTTGTAGCATATTAATGTGCTCAGGCAGGGAGAGTGTGCGTGTGTGTGAGCATCATCATTTTATAAGTTGTTTAGAAATGCAAATGAGTAAGTCAGGAACTTTGAAAAATTCAGTGCATTGATGCTGAACTGCTTGTATTTGTTTCTTTTATATTTCCCCCTTGACTGGTCCCATTCATGTTCGCAAGTGTCCATCATCAGTCTCGACAGACCACCGCACAGCATGGACCTGCAGCCGAAACCTTCACAATAACGCAGTCGTGTCATATGCGGTGCATAATAGAAAATGAGTGAAAGTCAGTATTAGAGATCTTAAAAAGGGCAAGAGGCGTAGTCGTCGCAGAGAGTTTACAGAGAGGGTGTGGCTGTGGACGAGGGCATGGGAGGAAGGAGGCTAGCGCGTGCCCGCTCACCTGCACCTGCTCGCTGCAACGTGAGGCCGAAAAACACACAACGAATGGAAAACAAAGTATGAATTTCGATCTGGCAGTTCTCACCAGCGTCCGTGTCCATGGACCAAATGTGCACAAGATCTAGGACAACGCGTGAACAAAGTGCGAGCACAGTCGAGTTTGTAATATCTGAACCTCTGGAGCCATATCAAATTCTAGACAATAATTGTATTATTTTAACGCCTTTTGAGTACAGAATGATGGAAGATCAAGTTAACCAGGGGCGACAGTTTTTGTTAATAAAAATCAACTGTGTGCGTCGCTAAGATCTGGTGTCTGGCCAAGAATGGAGTTACTCATAGCATTGTTCAGTCCTAAGGGTCTGGGAGGCGTTGTCCAGTCACATTTTGTGACCCGGAGCGTTTGTATAGCATGGCCAACGCAAACCACCTGCCGGAGCTGGCCAGAAATGTTCTAATTGAACAACCAACTGGGAACCCAAAACCAGTTTGGGGATTCTCTTGCATCATCATGGCTTATGTCATACTTTGCTTGTCACAGGCACTCGGAGAAGCTGGTACCAGTCCTCCCTCTGAATGGTGTGCACTCAGAGCCTCTCTGTCCAGCTCTGCTTCTCCTACTCGCTCCCAGGCTCTGCTTCACTGCTGCACGCGTCAGTGTTTTCCCAGTGACCCTCAGTACGTTCAGCGATTCCTTCCTGTCTTGCAACAAAGAGGGGAATGAAATGTACCATCAGAGCTTCTTGATTACAAAACGGCTTGTGATTTGCATCGTGGATATCGGCAGCGTGTGTGAGATGAGAGTGCGTGTAAGCTTAAATTTTTAATCAAGGTGGATTGTGTGTCAGTCTGGAAGAGCAGATCACGCCATTGCCGAAGCGTTAAATGGCCTTGTGACAGTGGCCGTGGTGCAGCGAGCACTTTTCCACTCACATGGTGCTGGTTTTGGAGACAAAAATCAGTTCTGCACATTTCCATTGAGGAGGGGGAAATAAGGTTCTGGGCCATCAAAACCGGTGCGGTTCTGGGTCCCTCATTTTGCTGTTCTGGAACCGGCAATTCTGTGACGCAAGTGGCAGAAGAGGCAGGTTGTTTACTCGCCGTACGGTTAGATTCTGTACGGTTAGATATGCCCGCCAAGAAAAAAGCCAAATTTGCGAAAGAAGTGCTTGTTCTGCAATGTGTTTTTAAGCAGTGACTTCCAGTTTTGGTTCTGGATTAGGGAACTCCCACATATGTGAGCACTGAGCTCTCAAAACCTGTGGAAGTGCAGGTCTGTTTCCAAACGGTTCCCTGGGATCCATCACCACCATGAGCACTGGCACTTCTGTTGACAGAAAAGTGGTATGAGTTGATTGGGTCTCTGCACCAAACAGTGAGGTTCCTTTCATTAGGTTTTTTTTTTTTGTATGTGTCTGATTGTGATTTTGTAAAGAATGTGGATTTCACATGGGATGGTTTATGTTTACTTGTTTCTTTTTTCTAGCAAAATGGGATGTTTTCTCCATAGTAATCATAGACACGATGACATGTTTGCTTTGTGAATGCTTATCCTGCCATGGCCCTGCACTGTGGGAACCTGCATTTGGCTGCCTTGTGACTTTGTTTGCACTGATGATGGGTTTCATATTGCAGTAGGCAAGTGCTTTGTGTACCTTCAAAATGAAATGACATAATCCCAGCAGTTCTTAATACTAAGGCCAAACCCTCTTTTTACCAGCCTGCCTCCTGTATGAAGTCATTGTTTGGTTGTAGAGTTATCGGCTACTACCGATTACCAACAGCAAGACAAAACGCATACAGCAAGATGGTCCCGTTTCTCTGGAGGTTCTAACGGATAAACACAGGCAGAGAATTGCTCTAATGGAAGGTGCTCTGGGCTGGCTTCGTTCATGTCGTCGGGCTGTTCCGATATCATGTAGGCACACGACCGCCAACGTCAACGCAGACGCTTTGAGTCGGCTCAGGAACACCGTGTTAATTATTCATTTTGGCACCGGCACCAGCTCGATCTTCCTTGACCTCACTTCCTGTGAGGCTTGGCCTGACCCCGGCAGGATGGTCCTGTGAGCCTTGGCCTGACCCCGGCAGGACGGTCCTGTGAGGCTTGGCCTGGCCCTGGGGGAGCTTCTTATGAGGCTCGTCTTGGGCCCAACAGGATTTGTTCTTTTCCTGGGCGGCCCTACTGACGAGGCGAGGGGAGTAAAGCTGTCTGTCACTGGCCTCTGAGGAGAGGAACGCTGTCCACGCCTCTCAAAGCTTTAAAAGCCCCAACAGTCGACTAAGGACCAAGTCTCTTTTATAGCAGCCATAAAACAAGCTATTAAGACACAAGAAACAATCTCAAGTGTATGTTTTGGTGTTCTAATAAAGTCCTTGAAGAAACCCGTCCTGCACTAATGTCTAGGCTTAGCAGTGAATACAAATGAAGGCCTGCTCTGGTAAGGGGAAAATTCTGAAAGTTAATTTATAAATGGAGTGCATTTAGTGGATAAAAGGGCATTTTCTCTAGCTTCCCTCCTGTAAGCAGTTTAACTAAAGGCTTCAAAGGCTCCAGTTTGGAGAGCAGTTTTTCCTGTGGCTTTTCTGTAATGCTGATTATGATCCATCCCTTCATTTTTCTTCGTTCACATATTCTGAGGAAAAACAAAGCTGACCAGCCTTTACCCTCAAGTCTACTGTCACCGCCGTTCTTCATCTCCCCCCTCTTTCATTTATTTCATTTCATCATTTTCCCAGTTCCAATAGTTTGTTGGTCGAGTCACACAGTATTATAGCAAGTGTCTGATTTTGCATATCAAAGACAACTTTCAAGGAGGATAGGCAGGATTATTGGGCACTGAGAAAGCATTCGATATTGGCATACTCCATCCATCCATGGCTTATTAGCATACTTTAGTTTTTGATATTAGTCTTCAAGTCAGTGTTTACCTTTGCCTTTTTATATACGCTAATAAAATGCATTTCATGCAAAAAAAGATGTTAAGAATGTTCATAATAAAAGGTGGTAAATCAGGCATTTGAAATTACTGAAAGGTTCTAACTTACTCTCTCTCCCTCTCTCTCTCTCTGTCTCTCTCCCCTCTCTCCTCTCCCCCCCTCCCTCTCTTTCTCTCTCTCTCTCCCCCCCCCTCTCTCTCTCTCTCTCTCTCTCTCTCCCCCTCCCTCTCTCAGAGTGCAGTATGAGGGGAAGGACCAGCTAATGCCGGGCTGTGAGGCCATCCAGGCCACGCCCTACGGCCGCTGTGCCAACGTCAACAACAGCTCTGCTCAGCGCATCTTCATCACCCTGCGCCGCGCCCCGGCGGTCCAGCCCAAGAACTCGCTGGCGGTCACCGACATCTGCGTCATAATCACGAACAAGGGCGAGATCCCCCCGCACACCTTCCTCAAGGTGGACAAGAACCTCAACTGCGGCATGGTGAGTTCTGCGCGGGCGGGGCGCGTGCCAGCCCGGAACGACACGGGCTTGAAAACGATCGAGCGTCTGAAGACCCGAGCAGGCGCGATGATGCTCCCGCCAAGCGTTTTTAATCCTTTCTGCCTCACTTTTAGTGGGGCTCCAGTGTTTTCCTGTGCTACAAAAAGTCCGTTTCGGCTTCCAACTCCATCACCTATAAAGCAGGTGAGTCTTTGTGATGCTTTCACCCCAGTGACTGTGATATGGTGTCGGAACATGGCCTCAGATGAAACCTAAATGTCAGGTCCCATCACCCAACACAAAGTTTCTACTACCCAGTGCAGGTCATTTGAGATTTTGCTTAAAGAAAGAAAACAAAACCTTATTGAGTTGCAGGGCCTACCATCCATCGGGGCAGGATGCATATTGCCTTTTTGCTCTGCGTTAGCATGGCTAATATTTGTAGGAGTCGGCTAAGGCGTCTTACTCTACAAACTTATCACTGAGGGCAGAGCTTCCTGCTTGTCTGTTTTTCTGAGACTTATCAGTCATTCTAAAAAGTGAAATCCATTGTACTTAGCACTTCTGCTACCATTAGGCACAGCAAAATACCCAACACTAGCCATTGAGCACTGCTTCACTCATCAAAAAGGTCACCTTAAGAGTACTAATGTGATGTTGTGGTATCGTGTATGTTTGTTGGGTCATATGAATGCTAGAATTCATCAAAAAGAGAAATTGTTCAACTCTCTGGGCCAGTATGCTATTGACCACTGGTAGTGAAACCCAGTACTGAAAAAGCACCAATTTGATTTCACTTTGTTTTTTGTCTTTTTGAAACTGAATATATGACCTTTTATGCCGGCTTGGCTTATTTTAACGGTACAGTTAACATAAAGGCCACATTGTTCAGTATTTTATCTCAAACCCAGAAAAATAGCGGGAAATGTGCATTGGCGTTAAACATGCATGAACAATCTTCAGTTCCCCCACCCCTTGTTTTTATCGCTGCTTCCTGCTCACTGCTAGGTGGGTTTCTATGCATTACTTCTGCAAAAGTGGTAGACGGTGGCGAGACTGGAGGAAGATGGCGGTGTCGCCCTCTTCCCCAGCTAGGAGAGTGCGATCAAACACTTGTGTTGTAATTTCTCATTTTTCTGCTGCCCCAGGGCTGATCTTTCGCTACCCAGAGGAAGACTACGAGTCTTTTCCCCTCTCTGAGTCAGTGCCTCTGTTCTGCCTCCCCATGGGGGCCAAGATCGAGTGCTGGGCCCCAAACACACGCCAGCCCTTGCCCGTCTTCTCCACTTTCGTCCTGACCAACTCCTCTGGAGAAAAGGTATTCCTTCCGTTCACGTCCATCCATGTTAAAATGGCTTCCCAACTGCATTCAGTCAGCTGCTATTTTTACAGATACAGAATACAGAAGTATTTTTCTGTTCTCTTTTGGGTCATTGGCATTTAATTAGCGAAGGCTAAAGTGCTCGCTGTAGTAGCTAATCGTGCTCCTTTAAAGCATCTTGGAAAAAAGTTTTTTCCAGATTTTTGGCCGTGCGCTTTAGTTTCAGCATTCAGATTCTTGTCGAGACAGAGACGGAAATAGTCAGATGTCTATCAGAATCAAAACCACCAGCAAGAACCTTTCAGACCTGCATACCAAGCATCTACCCTGAGCTCTTCAATCCTGTCAGTCCTCTACCCGAGCCTTCCTGAAAGCCCTTCCTCCTCTCGTCACGATTAGGTCTACGGCGCTGCCATCCAGTTCTATGAGCTCCACTCGCCGGACAACCTGAGCGAGAAGCAGAAGATTCAGCTCGGCCTCCTCACCAGCGTGGAGAAGAAGCCCATCCCAGACCGCACGGTCAACACCAACAAGTGCATCTGCCTGCTGTCCCGCTGGCCCTTCTTCAAAGCCTTCAGATGCTTCCTCACCTTCCTCTACAAGCTGACGGCCAACAACGTCAACCCCCTGCCCATCGAGAAGTAAGACGCACGGGGGAAACCGGACGCGCTCAGGATTTTGTTGAAGACGTTCCTGTATCCATCTGAGTGGACGTTCTCAGTGCGGTGTGTTTGATGAGGTTTTGCTTCTTCTCTTCCACCCCCCCCGTTTCAGGCACATCTCCCACTTCATGCATAACGTCCCCTTCCCGTCCCCGCAGAGACCCAGAATAATGGTTCAGGTATGGCTACTAATACCAGTTTCGTTCCTAACAGCAGGCAGCATGGATTTCTTCAGTAAGGGTTCGGTTCTTTCTCACCATGCTTAATACGTCTCCTGTGGCAGTAGGTTTGTATTCACTAACATAAATAACTTGCATGGCCATTAATTCGATTGCGTTTTCCTGCTGTACGCAAATGCAGGGTGTCGGCTCAGCTGTGAAGGTGAAGACATTGGGGGGCGGGGTTAAGTCCTTGTTGTTTGTTTGGAATGCCTGTTTTGAGACGTTGTTTGTCCCTCTGTGTCTCAGCTCTCAGCGCAGGACAGCCTAATGCTCTCTCAGCCTGTCTGCACACCTCTGCCACTCAGGTAAGATGTGACGTCACCGGTCCTCCCCCTTCAAATGAAGTGCAGATATGGGCTGTTTTTAAGTGCTGCTGCTTTTTGTGGTTATTTCTAGAAAATGGGCACAAAAAAATGAATTGCTCGCATATCCAGATATCTTTTGGATTTCTCATGCTCCCTCCAAAGTCCGAAGTTTCCATCTTGGGGGCTCGGCTTAATGTGAAACACGCACATTCCTCTGTCGGCCCGCAAGCGTTTTTACGAGCTCAGAGTTTACAGCCAAACAATAATACATTTTTTTTCTCCTCGTCAGTGCCAGGGAACAGATGAAGTGTCAGGCTACGGTCACGTCGCTGGCGCGAGCCAAAGATTTTGGGGTGGGGGTGGGGGGGGGGGTGGATTACAAGCTCCAGGTTTCGGCTGGGCGCAGCTGTTGATGTGGGGTTTCAACACACTCTCTTTTCTGCGATATGTGTGCTATATAATGAAACAAAAGGAGATGAGTTTCCTTCACATCACAGCTGCTGGCGTGTGGTCTGGTCGCTAGGCTGATGTTCCGGTGCTGTTAGCGCTGCTTGGGGTATTTCTTGGGCCACTCTAGAGGGGTATTTACTCCTCTTGAGAAGTAGCTCCCACTCAGTAAGTTGACCCCCCCCCCCCCCCAATCTTTCCCCGCTGTCGTCCCCGTTCCTCTCGCTCCTGTCCCAACGCAGCGGGGCCGACTACAGCACGCTGCTCACAAACCTGGGCCCAGAGAACTGCGCGACGCTGCTGCACTTCGTCCTGCTGGAGAGCAAGATTCTCCTCCACTCCCTGAGACCAGACGTCCTGACCGGTGTGGCTGAGGCGGTGGTGGCGGTGAGTTGGGTGTTTGTGTACACGTTTATATTCGTGTGTGTGTGTGTGTGTGTGTGTGTGTGTGCGCTATGAAACATTTAATTCCATCTGCACAGGAAGATAACATTTCTTTTTCCATCCTCCTCTCTCTTCGTCCAGATTATCTTTCCGTTCCAGTGGCAGTGTCCCTACATCCCGCTGTGTCCTCTCTCTCTTGCCGGGGTCCTGAATGCCCCGTGCCCCTTCATCGTTGGAGTGGACTCCAGATACTTTGACCTCTACGACCCCCCGGCGGATGTCGTTTGTGTGGATCTGGACACCAACACCATCTACCTGTGAGCCAGCACTTCATTTAGAACATGAATTGGAATCTGTGATCAACAGTGGTCAGTACCTGCGTTCTGGGGACGTTGCGTTGCGTTTTTTGTCCGCTAACACTTGCGGGTGGTGTCTTTATATTTTTGGCAGGTCCGATGAAAAGAGGCACTCGAACTGGAAGAACCTCCCAAAGAAACCCTGCAAGAGCCTGACCAACTCACTGGTCAACCTGCATCACCAGCTTACCATTAGTACGAATCCCTGTCACACTTGCTCCAGTCAGGAGGACTTTGGCCACATTCTTTATGTTATTGTATAAGGCTTATGTGATGGGATCAAACACAGTATATTTTACACTCGCTGTAACTAACAGAGCATTTGAAATCGCATGGTAGAGGTCGAATCGGAGCTCCCTGACTAACCCCATCTTCCTTTTGCATTCGCGTCCGTGCGCCTCCAGTGCGCAGGACCGGTCCGGAAGGCTCCCCAGCGGATATGGCCCCCCTGGAGGCAGACTTCACCTGGGACAGTAAGATGGCTGGGCTGGAGATGGAGGTTCAGGAGACCTTCCTGCGCTTCATGGCCACCATCCTAAAGGGCTACCGCTTCTACCTCAAACCCATCACGCAGGCACCCTCAGAGAAGGCCACCGCCGCCGACTCTCTCTACGACCTGCAGGGTAATTCTCGCCCAAACCCCCCCACCCCCCCACCCCCCAGACCGCAAGGGATATGACTGCTCCACAACTTTTGAGATCTTATCCATCTGGAGGTCTTAATGCCTCTCTGAAAAGGTGCTGGAATTGTATGTTTACCGACAAAGGATCTATACTAAAATAGCGAAAATAGTTTTTGTGTTTATTGCACAACTTGTTGCTGACCATTTCACCGTCCACCTTCAGGGTTCCTGAAGAGTCGAGACCGCGCTCACCAGAAGTTCTACTCCCAGCTTACCAAGACCCAGATATTTATACGCTTCATAGAGGAATGCACCTTCGTCAGTGACAAAGACACCGGCCTGGCCTTTTTTGACTACTGCATCGAAAAGGTGTCGACACCCACACGCGCCATCTGCTTCCACTCTTGACTTCTGGCAGCACAGTCAGAACTTTCACCTTCACAAAGAATCCACACATCTCCTCTCCAAATAGTTTTTGAAAAATCCTTCTATGGCTCTAAGTGAAAGAATCTCCCATTCTGTTGCTGTGCTGTAATACATGACTTGAGTCCCGCAGGGAGGAAGGGGGAAGCGGTGTTTCCTATGATTGAGTTCGTTCCTCTCTTGCTTCTTTCACAGCTTTTCCCGTCCGATAAAGGAACAGACAGGGGCACAAAGGTGAGCCTTATTTTCCCTGGAATGCTTTTTTTTTGGCACAGCGCTGGCCTGCCGTTATCGTCCGCATCGCAGGCTGTCGCGCCAAAAGACACGGCAGGTGGGGGAAAACGCACTTGGGTGAGACGGGGTGCGTAAAGTTTAGAGGAGTGCCTGATGACACGAGTAGGAATTGCCCTCCCGTGGTGCTCAGCCCGGACGTTTCGCTGCCGGACGCGTGAAATTTAGGATCGAGGCTCCCGCTAACGTCGCGGCCTCCGGATCGGCAGCTCAGGAAAGTTAAGGCCAGATGGCAGACGCCGTTCACATGCAGTACCGTCGGTTATATGGAGTAAATAATTAACTCGGCCATCTGCTGCCGAGCGTGCTGGCACATGGGTCATCCGAGCGTGGCGAGCCGTAAGAGAGACGGAAAATCCCCCCCGGCCGTTACGAACGAGTGATTACACTGACCAGCGCTCCTGTAATCCGGCATGTAAAACGCATCATGTTATGAAAAAAACGAAACTTCCCATCAGGCAGAAATCTGGGCTTCCTCGACTTTAAGCGTCGGGCTTCTTCCCGTTCTCTCTCTCTCTCTCTCTCTCTCTCTCTCCTTCTCCCTCTCTCCCCATTTTAAAAAGCATTACACATGTGTATAAACACAACGTAGAGTAGTTCAGTTAGGAAGTCGAGCGGCGGGTTCCCCGTGTTGCCGGCATGTCTGGATATCAGCGCGGTGTCTGGTGCCCGCAGGCGGAGGGCGAGGGTTCCGAGGACGCCAGGCTGATGGAGCTGGATGACTCTCAGAAGAGCGAGCACACCGTCTTCATCATGCCCCCGGAGCCCCCTCCCGACGGGCCAGACCCTCCACCCAAGTACAGGTAGGCGGCCCACACCCTCGCTAAACCCTTCCGCAAACTTACAGAAAAGAGTTCGTACCTCTTCTCAGTTCGTACCGAACGGCTCGTTTTATGTATGCAATATGCATTTGCATTATGCAGATGCAATCCTACACTTTGATAGGCCTTTGAACACCTGCCTGCTCCACTCGGCTACTGTTCCTTTCACGCTGCACCCTAATAGCATCTGAATGCTTTTTATCCAATCGAAGGGCCACATCATCTATTTCCATGTCTCCACTGGCACTCGGTGCCCATTGTTCACTAGTGTGCCAACCTTGAGCCCGTGCCAGGTGGCCAAGGCCGTAGGTGATGGTGCCAGGCGCTCAGCTGTCTTCAGGCACACTCTGTGCTGCTCTTGCCCACCCCTCTCTTTCTCTCTCTCTCTCTCTCTCTCTCTCTCCACCATTCACTACTTTTCATCTTTTTTTTATTGCTTTGTTTTTATTTATCGCTCGCCTCTCTGCGGTGACGTCCCCTGAACCACCCGATCTCCTCCTCCCCCCACAGCTACAAGAGCTTCCCTCGTCTGCGCCGCGAACTGTTCGACCGGCCGCGGGAGCTGAAGTCAGCGCTCAGCACCAGGGCGGCAGGTGCCAGCGCGTCCGGCAGCCCCGCCCTCCTGGCCAAGAGGACCAAACAGGTGACACCCTGACACGCATGAGTCATGTGGCGCTTCTCACTCAGACTACCTTCGCTCTTTTCTGTGCGGTAGCTCGGTCTTTCCTTCCCGTCCCGTACCGGTGATCTGTCGTTCCCTGGCCACGGACTCACTAGTGTCGTTCCCTGGCCACGGACTCACTAGTGTCGTTCCCTGGCCACGGACTCACTAGTGTCGTTCCCTGGCCACGGACTCACTAGTGTCGTTCCCTGGCCACTGACTCACTAGTGTCGTTCCCTGGCCACGGACTCACTAGTGTCGTTCCCTGGCCACGGACTCACTAGTGTCGTGCTGTAACTGAACGGCAGCTTCCCTTGTAATCAAGACGTTGGACTTGTGACTATAATGGGTCCTGTCAGGAAACGGCGTAGAAAGGTCTTCACAAACATCTCAACCACTGACTTGTGAGTGCTTCGTGGCAGTTTAGAGTAGGGTATGTTCAGTCTGAAACACGCAGCTCTGCCCTCAGATCAGTTCAGCTTACCGCGAAGCATTTCAGTATGACGCGTAATTCACGTCCAGCCATGAGCCCCACACGACGCTGAGCTCCTGGCGAACCCTGTCTACTCGTTGGAAGAGCTGTGCTGTCTGTACATCCATGTGTAGCTCCCCTACTTCACCTTTAGCACTTTTCCTCTCGTGTGATTCTGGCTGCTGGTGCCCTACACACTTTTAAAACTCAAAGCACAAGAACCGCTGCAGAAACGGCAGCAATGAGTCATCCGGACGTTTAGATATTCAACGGCAGAACGTACAAAGAAAACAAACACAGCGTGTTCCTCCGTGTGGTTCATACAGTGATGTCCGACTCCTTGTCTTCAGACTAGGCCACTCCCACATCCAGATGCATAACCGGTGTGCTATGAAACCTTGCGGGGACACTGGTCCGTTCACAGCAAACAGCACCACTTTGTTGATGGGAACATGGTACCTGTGTAGTCCCTAGGGGAGCTGGATGCTATCCCAGATCTCCCTGCCACTAAACGACATCCCAACCAGTTAGACATGATGGGTAACGGTGTTCATCAAGTGCCCCGGGAGGACATCGTATGCACAGGAGGAAGTGTGCCATAATGAAACACCCCCCCCACCACAGCTCCACCCTTTGTGGATTACTCCTCTGAAAAAAGGCCGAACCAGCTCAGTTCACACTTTCGCCGGCCTGCTCTGGCTCTCGCGCCAAGTGCTCGCGCTCGCTCAGCTGCGCGACGAGCAAGTTCGTCTGTGTGGTCGGTCACCGCTGAGGGGAGCCGTTATTTTTAGGCCGCGTTTACTATGTGCTCAGCAGCCTGTAGCAGGGGTGCTACGGTGACCCAAGTTCATTTTTGAAAATGGTTTTGGGGTGTTCATTTTAAATGCCATAAATCGGAAAAATTTAATTCAGGGTTTTAATACAGGATCTCCTTCATCTAGGTTCACCTAGGTTTTCCTTTCTTGCCCATATGGAGCTGTTTCACAGCAATTGCAGTAGTGCCAAGGGTCACGTATGAGATTAAAGCCTGCCATCAGCTAAATATGTTAGTTAACGTAATGTACAAAAAGACACTAGTGCCTGTACTTTGAGTTTCCAGTGTTCAGGGATTTGCTCCCCGAGTCAACCGCCAAACCCAGACTCTTCCATCAGATTGCCAGATGGAGAAGCGCGATTTACACCACCGCATCCGACACTTTGCATTGCACTTTGTGATGTATGGCTTGGATGCAGTTGGACGATCATGGAAACCCATTCCATGAAGCTCTCTGCGCACTGTTCTTGAGCTAATCTGAAGGCCATATGAGGTTTGGATGTCTGTAGAGACTCTTCAGAAAGTTGGCGACCTCTTCGCACTATGCGCTTCAGCATCCGCTGACCCCGCTCCGTCAGTTCACGTGGCCTACCACTTCATGGCTGAGTTGCTGTCGTTCCCAAACACTTCCATTTTCTTATAATACAGCTGACAGCTGCTTAATTTTATACACCTGTGGCCAAGGAAGTGATTGGAACACCTGATTCCGATAATTTGGATGAGCGAGCGAATACTTATATAGCGTACAAATACAAAACCTTGGTTTATTAACACAGAATCCTGGTTAAGGTCTTGATGACGCTGGACCGAGTCTGTCGCGGGTGTAGCAGTGGTCCTATTAAACAGTCAGAATTGGACCGTAATCCCGACCTCTCTTGTTTTTAATCTCTCTCATCCTGCGGCTCCCTCCCATCTCTGTGACTCCGCCCCCTCGCTCGGCAGGAAGTCAAGCTGGCGTACAAGCTGGCGAAGCGCTGCTACTCGAACCCCCCGCTGTGGGCCAAGTGCCTGTTCAGCCACTGCTACAGCCTGTGGTTCATCTGCCTGCCCGCGGGCCTGCGCCTCTCCCAGTCCAAGCCCTCGGCCATGCAGCAGGCCCTCGACGTCCTCGTCAAGATGAGGCGCTCCGAGATGGAGGTGCTCGACGAGGTGGGTGATTTCTAAGCTTAAAGAGTTTTGTACAAGAACGTGTGTTGAGCGATCAGCTTTCCATCGAGTTAATGAGGATTTCTTGAGGTCTATATATAATGTGGTGTTTCCAGGAAGATGTGGACTTTTGAAACGAGAGTCGGTAAAGGGCGTGCGCGGGTGTGTGTGCGGGTGTGTGTGTGCCGCAGGTGTGTTACCGTGTGGTGATGCAGCTCTGCGGGCTCTGGGGAATGCCCGTCATGGCCGTGCTCGTCCTGATGGAGATGAAGAAGGCTGGAGTTGAGGCCAACGCCATCACTTATGGATACTATAACAAGGTTAGCCCTGCTGCTTGGAATAGCACGTGCCTGTTTATAAACGCTCCATACCGTAGCGCTCCAGGCTCATGCTAAAAAAAAAAAAGAACTAAAAAATTAACTATGAATTTTAAACTGGCCAGTATGAGTTTTTTTTTCCACCGGCTCTGATAGAAGTTTATTATGTGTACAAAGCCTGTAGTATGTTGTACTATGTTTTCTTCTCGCGGAATTTGTCCTCTGCATTTACCCATCTGCACACACACACACATACTAGGGGGCTCTGGTGCACACGTGCAGCCCTAGCCCTACAACTGGGGAGCAGTTGGGTTGAAGTGACTTAAAGTGCACTTCAGTCATGGCCTACAGCCTGGGAATCAAACCCACGACCCTCTGGTCACGAGACCAGCTCCCCAACCACCAGACCATGACTGCCCGTTTTCCATGTTTTAATGATCTGTGCCTCTAAGGGACACTAAAGTTCCTAGAAGGAAAGATGAATTTTGCTGGTTGAAACATATATTGTTGGTCATAGCAAATACTCTCTAGTACTGCAGCTCCCGACAATACAGACTCATACAGGCTGGAATCCTAATATGGAATAGTGCTAATGTAATATTACTGATGTGGGATTAAACCTTAATCTCAAAGCAAAGTAAATGAAATTGTCTGCATTTATGCAGCACCATGATCTAAAAGCTTCTTCATCCATGTGTGGGGATGTCGACCGTGAGGATCCACTGTCCGTTTGGCGGATTGCTTCACCTCAGGATCAAAGTCACATACTGTTGTCTGGACGTTTCTCTGCAGCAAAGGGGGAATGTTAAAAATCTAGCTGTGTTGCCATGGTTATGGTTAAACTGACTCGTGTGTGTGTGTGTGTGTGTGTGTGTGTGTGTGTGTGTGTGTGTGTTGCTACAGGCCGTCCTGGAGAGCTCTTGGCCTAGCCAGAATCGCAGCGGCCACGTCATGTGGACCAAAGTCCGGAACGTGGTCCGAGGTGTGGCCCAGTTCAAACGGGCCCTGAGGGTCTCGGCCCGCTCTAGAACACCTCCACCCATTACAGCAGGTAGGTGGCGCCGCTCCACATCACTCCCTGGGTGCCAAAGCTGCTTGGATCTCCCCCCCCCCCCCACCCCACCGATTTTCCGCCGACGTCCCTGTTATTCGCTCTGGAGTCGAGACGTCGCTCTGCTCTCACGCAGTGTCGTCGCTGGACGCCATCGGCGACGGCGAGGGCGACCGGCTGAGCCGCAGCAGCGCAGACAGCTCGGGCGACGCCAACGGGGACGAGCACACGCTGTTCTCCAGACGCCTCATCATCGCCGGCGCCGCTCACGGCAGTCAGAGCAGCACAGGTGCGGCACCACACGCCCCTCTTCCGTCGTTGGCCTGCGCGTTTAACTCTCGCCTGGTGTTCGTCATCTGTCCTTGTGTCCTTGGTTTTTAAAAGGCGGCCAGTCTGACCAGGGCTACGGCTCCAAGGACGAGCTGCACCAGGATTCTGTAGACGCCTCCAAAGCTACAGCCTTTCCCGTCTCCGCTGGCGACGATGGCACTAAGAGCACGGCGGACAAGAGCCAGAATGGTACCGCCCTCGCTCCCATACTGCCAGAGCCTCTACCGCAGATGTTTACGTTATTGTTGTTTATCATTAAGGGCCTTGGCCAAAAGTGCCTCAAAACTTCTAACAGTCGGTGGAAATGAGCAGCCGACAGATGAAACATCAAAGACCAATGACCTTTGGGGTCGTACCTGCTACTGTAGCTTGCGACTGCTCTAGATGTGATGCATGTGAATTTATGATCACAGCAACTAAAGAAAACTGCCACAAAAAGATCAATGGCGTTACCCTCCTCACGTACTGCTGCAGGACGTGTGTGTAGTGTTACTTACAAGACCTCCTTTATATTGGAGAAACCGAGGGAAGTCTTCGGTTTATTGAACACTGTCAGAATTGGGGGTTTGTCCTTTCCAGTGGAACTAACAGGCATTGCATGTGTGACATATCTGTCATTGCCAAACTCAAAGAGAAAGAACTGATCTGCCCTCTTGGATCTTTTGAACCTCACAGAGTGAATGTTAGAATTCAAACATCTGCTTCAACATGTATAAAACCTCCACCTATTAATTCAGAGGTACTTTGCTTGCACAGCTAATATAGGACCGCTGTCTGGAAATTTCTGGAAAACTCGTGTAGTTCTTGACTGTTTTGAGTCTCTCTCACCTGTGTGTGACTGTTGCGTGGCGTGTGTGGTTGGTGATTTGGCCGCTGTGGGGTGTTCTGTGCAGGAGATGGCACGGCAGGCTCCACGGACAGCGCGGTGGGCGGGTCGGAGCCGCCAAGCCCCGCCCAACCCAGCCCCCCCCCAGCCAGCATCGTCAAACTCCCCAGCGGGGGCTTAGACGCGCCGGCGGGCATAGGAGACTCAGGTGGGTCCCTCGGTGGGTAACTCCGCTCCAGGTAGCACTCCATTCTGTATTTGAATAGGACTCAAACATGTGAAAATGTCACAGCCAATTAAAACGCCTCGAGTCCGATGCACTCCCGAATCTCCCTGAGCGTGCCCTCCCCCGTCACTCTTTCAGGCAGCGGCCCGGCAGGAGGAGGCAGCAAGCTGTTCAAGCCTCGAAGCAGGAGTGAGGGCGTGGCCCTTCCGGAACATGACGGTGACCCCGCCCACCCGGCCCCGCCCACCGGCCAGCAGCCGCAGTGTCAGAAGCAGCGGGCCAAGGCGTTCTCCGAGCGCAGCTGCAGCTTCAGCGCCGAGAGCCGCACGGGCATGCTGATGAAGAAGAGCAGCCTGGAGCTCAGCGTGGACAACATGGGCGCTGACGCCAAAATCCTGGCCGCCGCCTTCTCCGGGGGCAAGACTCCGCCCCCTTCCTCAGCCACCGGCTTTGCCTTTAAAGAACTGGAGGCGGCGCCGGTCGCGGACTCCTCCCTTGAGGTCGAAGGTAAGGGCGCGGAGAAAGCGGAAGGGACGGGCTGTGAGACGAATAAGGAGGAGCAGCGGAAGGGCAAAGGGAAGGTGACGCCTCAGGGCGGCGAGGGAGTGGGAAGGAGCACCAGCAGCTCCTCCTCCTCCTCCTCCAAGGCGGTGGAGAGGGAGGACGTTGAAATCGGGGCGGACCCGCTCTCCCTGCTGGCCTCCGAGAGCGAGGAGTTGGTCTCCATTCAGAGTCAAGAGTCTGCGCGCTTCGTCCCTTTGGTCGTCTCCCGCAACCTGGCCGATGAGATCGAGATGTACATGAGCCTTCAGACTCCGCTGGGCACCAAGGCCTCCAGCATGGAGCTGCACCAGGGGGCCACCCGTGACCCGGAACTGGGTAAGCTCGACCGCATGGACTCGCCTGCCGCCAAGCAACCTCTGGAGAGGAGGTCCAGTCTGCCCGCAGCCCCCGTGAAGATGCCGGATCTGCCGGAACCCGGCAAACGCAGCCCCGCCGTCGCGCGCTCCAAGACCTTCGCCAGCAAGTCCTCCAAGGCGCCCGGCGCGGCGGGCCAGAGGTCGGCCTCGCTTACCGCGCTCGTCAAGTCCTCTCAGAGCGGCTCGCTGGGCTCCGTCATCAACTCCATCTCGGGCATCAAGATGGACGGCTTGTTGTCGGGGCCTAAAGTGGACATGCTGAAGCTGGGCATGAAGCAGGCGGCCAACGTGGCCAGTAAAGTGTGGGGGGCCGTGGCCTCCGCCTACTCCTACTCGGACGATGAGGTGAGCGAATTAGAGGGGTCCAGAGAGAGAGAGAGAAACTGAAGAGAGAGAGAGAGAAACTGAAGAGAGAGAGACCCAATCATTACATTCAAGGACCCATAAAGTCAATACATTCCGACCTTGGCCTACCAGAGATGGGCCACTCGAATGTCCTTACATTGATCTTACATTGTTGTTGTGTTGGGAAAAAAAAAAACAAAAAAGAAGTCTCTCTCAGGAATATAAGCATAAAGTTTATTTATGGACCACCTTATACATTTTTAATAGCAGTGAGTGTTTCCTGGCGTGACTCTTCGCATTAACGCTGGCGCTCGGCTGCCTCCAGGAGGACCAGACCCAGCCCAGGGACGCCTTCCCCGCCCGGCTGGAAGAGCAGCTCCTCAGCGGGGATGGCGGACTGGAGAGCGCCCTGCCCCGGGGCCTCATGCCCAGCCTGGCCTCCAACGGCCTCACGCGCAGCACCACCAGCCTGGGCAGCAGCAGCGGGAGTAGCGACGCTGGCCGACCACAGCCCGGTGAGACGCACACACACACACACACACACACACACACACACACTCCCACCTTTCCACGTCTACATGCACATTTGGTCTCTTCGAGCTCTTCCTCCTGTATTGCTGCGGTGCACTGCATTGTGGGTGTGTGTGTGTGTGTGTGTGTCTGTCATGTGAACACCTGCTGTCTCTTCTAGCCATGACCCATGGTAGGTTTGCAAAAGGAGCCAACTCTGAGAGGTCTGAGCACAGCTCGTCTCACCATGCCAGCACCTCCAGCATCTACCAGAACTGCGCTTTAGAGGTGAGAGCGGCGCCCTCTGCTGGTGCGTGCTTGCCATTACGCTCACAGCAGTTGGCAGACACGCATGTCTGACGCGTCTTGCATGTCTATCCCTACGACAGTACGTGTGCTCCCTTGAAATTTGAACTCGCTTGCTGGCACTTTGCTCTGTCTGCTGTACCAGATGAGCTACAGGAGCAGCTTTATGGACACAGTAATGTACCTCTCTAAAGCTCATATGTGTCCCCACTTAGGTGCTCATGTCCAGCTGTTCTCAGTGTCGCTCCTGCGAGGCCCTTGTGTACGACGAGGAGATCATGGCGGGCTGGACCGCGGACGACTCCAACCTGAACACCACCTGTCCTTTCTGCCAGACCTCCTTCCTACCCCTGCTCTACGTGGAGTTCCACGACCTCCGCACTACCCCTGGGTAAGTCACCCCACCGAACATCAGACAGACTGGTGAGGTGGACGAGTGACTCCAGATCACAAGTCGGAAAACATTACAGAATTGCCTGTTTCTGGTTCTCTGTGATGAAGATACACGAGTTGTTTTAGCCTCCAGTTCCTTTTTTCTGTTATGTTTCAAGTTCAGAGGGATTTATTCAGAAGTAAATATTTCACACCCACGATTTTCTGCTGACTCCCATCCTGTGTGTCTATGGGAAAAGCTTTTACCTGAAGACCAGCACTTCAGGGGACAGCATCCACCGAGCTAGCGCGCGGCTCACGGCCTCCAGCTCCTCAGGGGTGAAGGTGGTCACTCCCAGTGAGCCCCCGGACCTCATCAGCTTCGCAGAATCCCCCACAGGCCAGGAAGAGCCTGCAGACCCACTGACATCCCAGCCCGGAACTCAGAAAATGTGTGTACCTCTCCTATTCATGCTATACAGATACAGCTAGTGTACTCATAACTGCATGTGTGCAGCATGTCATAGTTTTTAAATAACAACCTTTGTGAATGGTCACGTTTGTTGTGCAACTGCAAAAGCACCATTTCTGCATCTTGTAAATCTGTATCTGACCTATTATGTATAGTTCCGTAGTGAACTTCATCTTTGATGTTGGTTTTGCGTGATGTGACTCAAAAAACAACTGATTTATGCACGTCATGTCACTATTAGTGACTATTAGTGACGAGTGAGCAGCACGTCTGACACAAAGCTGCTCTGATTGCAAGCGCATTGTCCTTCACTTATATTGTTAAAGTACTAGACCTAGTCACCAACTTGGCGTATAAATTAATAGAGGCTGTATCCTGATGCTAAAGTATATGTTAAAGTATGAAGTCAGTATATCGTGTCAGCAGCACCATCCTCAGAAGTTTACCTGCCATGACCTTTCGACACGTATTTCCCGCTCTACAGACACGGAGAAACCAAAGGTGGCTGTAAATTAAGCTCAACTCAGCCACTCTGATGTAATATCATTAATGTATGTAAGAGATAAAAAAACGGCCAGGATCTCCGCGTTTGTTTCTGCGAACTGTTTTCTGTCTGGCGCCGTCCACCGCGGCGTGAATGCCTGAGTAACTCCGTCTCCCTGCCTCCTCAGCCCAGTACCGGACACGGTGCTTTCGGACCCCCTGGGCCTGCTGGAGGTCCAGGGCGAGAAGCGGAGCACGTCCCTGACCCGCAGCAACAGCGTAGGTGGACCTCTGCAGAGCCTGGACTCCGCCCAGTGGCCCAGTCATGGCGTGTCCACCACCAGCCTGCCCAACAGCCTGCAGGAAGTGGTGGTAAGCTCCGCCCCCACAGGATTGTGATGTCACTGTTGTGTACAAGCTCCCAGGAGCAGCACCGCCGCTATCCCCCGCATGTTTCAACGGCGGCGTTTCATTTGAGGACGAGCTGAACGTGTCTCCTTTTATCATAGGATACACTGGGGCAGAAGCGTCCCGACCCGCCGCCCGTCTCGGTGCCTTACCTCAGCCCACTGGTATTACGCAAAGAGCTGGAGTCCTTACTGGAGAACGAGGGCGATCAGGTGCAGCTTTATCGACATTTACAAGGGTCCCTTCTCCCCTGATGTTGGACAGCATGTGTTGGTACAGGCGTTGCGAATTTCTGTCCCATTGCATTGTTCACGTGTTCTGTGCTCTTCAGGTGATCTACACCCACAAGTTCCTCAGTCAGCACCCCATCATCTTCTGGAACCTGGTGTGGTACTTCCGTCGACTGGACCTTCCCAGCAGTCTGCCTGGACTCATACTTACTTCTGAACACTGCAACAACGGCGTACAGGTCTCCCATGCTTCTCCTCTTCCTCACTTCCACCCTCTGTCTTCACTCCCTTTTTGTTTCTTGCATATATTGCGCCCTCGTCCCGTTCGATTTTTTTCTAGCGGCGTCAACTAACATCTTACGCTATCTATGTACTGTTGCGCAGCAACGCTGGCTTTTTCTGAAACTGTTTTGTCACAATAAGTTATGTCACAATAAGTGGGACAAAGTCCCGACATGTCCACCCCTGTGCTGCCATAGCTGCCGCAGACGTCCCTGCCCCAGGACAGTAAGCAGGTGTACGTTCAGCTGCTGTGGGACAACGTCAACCTGCACCAGGAGCCCACCGAGCCCCTCTACCAGCTCTGGAGGACCTTCTGTGAGTTACTGCATGGCTGAAGGCAATGCTGCCTCTAGAGCGGTGGCAATTCTCAGGTTAGATCACAGCAGATGGCAATATCTGGGACACTCCTGAATGAATGTCTTCCACACTGCCCCTTACCTCCAGTGCGTAAGAAGGGCTGTTTGGCCCCCACTGACTACCAGGAGATACGAGGACTCCTGAACAGCATTGTCAGAAGCATCCAGACCAACGACGTCTATGGTCCTATCAACCTGCTGCTCAGAGACATCAAGAAACGCCCCGACGGCAAACGACAAAGGTCAGAATGTTAGATCAGTCACATCAGTAGAACTACTGAGTATGACCCCCGATAGGCTCTCAGAACATCCTCAGGTCTTCATGAAATGTTCTCCACAAGGTGTTGGAAACATTACTGTGAGATGTTCCCTGCTGTTGGCACGATTACCTTGTGTTATTGTTAGAAGAGGAGATTCACAGCACGGTGATGATCATCTATCACAGAATTCTGCTCTTACAGAATGCTGTACATGTTGACATACTGGTTATTTGCGCTAGCATAGCCTTCCTGACAGTTCAAACGCAACTGGCCATTCCCCTCACACCTCTTTTTATTATCACATTTTCACCCCCTGACCTGGAGTTTGGTTTGTTTTTCATTCTGTTCTGTACACACTTCAGCGCTGTGTATCACAATCTTAGATGAGCGGTATACGATGTGTCTGATTTATTTCACGAATTGTATTGTTTTCACATCACTGGCTGTACAGGTGTTCCTAAGGCAGTGATAGGGGAGTGTGTGTATCTTGTATAATAGACTTCCACATAGCTTGACTCTTAGTACGTAAACATTTATAAATGAACCTAAAGATCTTATTTGCGTCTGTCCTTTATCTCCCGTTCTGTAGGAGTATATACAGAGAGATCTTGTTCCTTGCATTAGTGGCCTTGGGGAGGGAGAACATTGATATCGGTGAGTAAACGCTGCCATGAACGAGCCTCTCCTCCTCCTTGGTACCTTCTGCACTCGGTGAGCCCCATTGACCCACGCTGCTGTGCTCCGACCCGCTCCGTGTTACACGTCGCCTCTCTGTTTCCGCTTGCAGAAGCGTTTGATCGGGAGTATCGCGTAGCCTTCAACGAGCTCGGCCCCGAGCAGCTCAAAGCCCTCTCGCCCATGGACAGACCCCCGGCCAACAGCGTGCAGTGGTGCCTCAAATGCTTTGGAGCTCCGTTCATCTGACCCGTCAACGGCAGCTGCAGGGAGACGCCCAGACTCTGCCCAGCAGACCCCACCTCCGTCCCCCCCCCAGCCCCCCCCAACTCAGGCGCCAGGTGCTGGTTGGGGCGGAGGGCCTCGGCACCTTCGAGAGACTGGACCCCATCTCCCATTAGCCTCCTCCTTTGCGTCCGTCGCTCGGAGACGGTATCCCATGATCCTCCAGAAGCATACTTTGGTTTTGTTTCATGCCTGCTTTTCCCGCAGCGTGTAGCATTGCCAGATATGTAGCAGGTAGATGTTTGTTAGTGTGAGTTTTTCAGTGTCTTCATGTGATGGAACCATCATCAGGTATGTGCGTGGACGCTGTAGGAGGGAAGTAATGAACTGATGAGGGAGGAAGATCTCACGGCCCCCTCAACACTGCCTTGCGTCCTAGCTTTCCCTCCAGTCCTACCTGTGGAAGGAGTCCAGATGAAATGGAGATGTATTCTCTTGAGAGATCAGTTTCAAGAGTCTTATATGATGTGCACTTTCGAAAATTAATTGCTTTATCTGTCTCCATTGTTGGTTGTACATATTTTTCTAGGATGGGATATTTGCCTTTTTCAAAGTGATGGATCTTTATGTAGATTTCTATGGAGTCAGTCTTAAATGCCAAGCCTCTAATATTGATGTGGGTCTTGAGTGTCACAGTGCAAGGCCGTGTGTGTGTGTGTGTGTGTGTGTGTGTGTGTGTGTGTGTGTGTGTGTGTGTGTGTGTGTGTGTGTGTGTGTGTGTGTGTGTGTGTGTGTGTGTTTTCGTACATACCCAAGTGTATGCATGTGTGTAAACTGGATCATCATACCTTGGGTTACTGTGGCAACAGACAATCAAATTATTCCAGGGAGCTAAAGAAAATCGAATGTCTCAGACAAGGTGGGAAGTTCAGGTTCTGTAACAGACAGTAAAGTAGCTTTACTGGAAATTACATTTTTGTTTTTTTTTTTGTTTTTTTACACCTTTGGACCTTAAATTTAAATATATTGTTGGGGAAATTCTAAGTTGCATTGGGAGTTGGACGTTTAACTACTGAAATGATCACCAAAATGATTCACTCATACAGACATATTTGTCTTGAATAAAGTCATGATCATTTAGAAAAATGTTCAGAATGCCTATGTACATAAACCTTTTTTTTTCCACTGAGAATGCAAATGTCCACTCAACCCTAGGTGAGAATGTACAGTATCCTTTCTGTTCCAGTTAGTGTTATTCAGGGTGTTTTAAATGGCCTTTTATGGTATTTGTGCATACAGATGCATGTTTGGTCTTCAATGGAAGCTCAAGTCTTAAGTTAATTTTGCTGTCACTCTGAATAAGAAGCTTCACAAGACGGACACATTGCTAGCCCTTTGTAGAAACGTGGTGATTTGAAAGAATTCCAGTAGTGCTTGTGCCTTGCTACTTAGCCAAGGTAGGTTTTACTACTAATAAATTAATATTATAGAATGCAATCACTTTGCCTTAATTCCAGTTTGTGTTTTTCCATCACTTGTCGTTTAGTGTTTTGACAGCTGATATAAATACATGATCATTTCCCATGGGGGTCGTCCTTGTAAAATAATGAATTTTATTTAAGGCAAATATAAAACAATTGCATATATATCTGGTTTAAAACCGAATGTTTGGTTACATACACGAATGAAGGGGGTTTTCAACTTGATGAAAAAACTACATTTACATTTGCATACTACCCAGGAAATGAGTACAGTTAATACAGGTCTGTTTTCCCCCTTAAGAACTCGCAGGAGAATCCGTTGCAGCTGTTTGGAGGGCTGTGGCCGGTTTGTTCTGTGTAGTAATTGAATGGTGGCGTGGAAGGCCGAGCTGCACCAGGTGACATGCTCACTGCAAAACTGTGGAATGACATCCGTATTGGGCAGAGAGAGATGGCACGTGTGAACAGCTCCCGGACCTGCACGTGTGAACAGCTCCCGGACCTGCACGTGTGAACAGCTCCCGGGCGTACACGTGTGAACAGCTCCCGGGCGTACACGTGTGAACAGCTCCCGGGCGTACACGTGCATTTGGGTTGACTGTTGTTTGGAAAGGCTGGTGGTGAGGCTGTACCTGGATGGTTCCTGTGTTATGTTGTTTACACATGTAACGCTGTACTGCAGAATAATCCCAGTGTTGGGGTTGAATATGGATGTTCAGTGAGCGCTTTGTTTAGGTGACCCATGATCCAACACACTAATATTTCATATCCTAATTAATCTGATCCAGCTGAGGAAGTAATCATGATTAAAATGCTGAAATGAGGGCTATCTTCTACCCTTCCTAAATCCAGTAAATAACATTCCAACCTCATAAAAACTATGTACATTTTATTCACTGCAATATATCGTAATTGATATCATTTACTAATGACTGGAGTACCACACAACCTATTTATATAACAGACTTTATTTTAAAACATTCTGTACACTGCTGACATAGAATTGCTTTGTTTACTGTAGTTTTAACTCCAAGCAGTTCCTTCTTGTTTAACCTTGTACAGTG
Organism: Brachyhypopomus occidentalis; assembly: GCA_020368025.1. Classification (NCBI taxonomy): domain Eukaryota; kingdom Metazoa; phylum Chordata; class Actinopteri; order Gymnotiformes; family Hypopomidae; genus Brachyhypopomus; species Brachyhypopomus occidentalis. The sequence goes on along the minus strand of JAGXOD010000081.1, from coordinate 2,057,442 downwards.
TATCTGGTTGTGCCCACAGGTTGCGAAACTGATGCTCTCATGTTGAAATTGATTAAGTCCTGATATTGTCAGGACATTGAAAGTAATGAACAAGGGTCGGTCCTGTAGCCGACAGAAGTTCGTGGGTAGAGGTTTAAACCATGTTGCACAAGGACCTCGGGGGAGAGTGTTTAACTTGGGTTCTGTAAGCCTGCTCTTTTCAGACAGTGGTTCATCTAACTTCTGCCATCGTGTGGAGTGGGTGTAAATTTGTACAGCCTTCAGCTGTCCTGCAATAAAACATGCTTTGTCCTGATTCAAAGCTGCTTTATCTCTTAATTATGCATGCCTTTGCTAATTTGGTTGAATTTGATGCTTATTTGGGAGTAAAATAGAGATGGTATTGTGACTAGCTCCAGTTTGTTCTTGATGTAATGAATCCCTGTGAGTAATGCCACTACATTTCTTTATGAAGATTATGATGATCAATTCTCTGTTACAAGATTCTCTGTTATCCCTCTGCTGTTGTCTCAACTCCTACCAATTCAATTATTTAATATGTAGCACTTTCAATTTGATGGTTTTAATATAAATGCCAAAGCAAATTACAAGCTGGCTCAAACTATCTAGAATATTTAAGAGCCATATTAGCAGTTTGTAGGTTTTAAAAGTCAATTGCTAAATCCTTCTCATGTTAGGCCGAGGTTTAGGTTTTGGATTATTTCGGGTTATCTGTTTTTATTTCCCTTAGAGGGGATTGTATGCTTTCACTTCTTTGAGTAGCATTTTCGCACTTAATGGAATGGCGGTGACTCAGCAACGTAAATATTGTGAAGCAGTGAAGAACAACAGTGGATATATGCAGTGTATTCCATCTGACTAATAAGGTAATCATATTTGATAAGTCTTGCAAAACAATCATATTTCTCTTTCAACTACGCATCTTTATAAAAGCAATATTCATTCAGTGTCCAATGATAAAAGTCCAGTCCAATAAAATGAAATACGACACATAACGTTGTTTTACTAGAGCGGACAGTTCAGTGTTGTGTATTGCTCATTAGGCCAGTTGTCAAGTTATTTTAAACATCAACGTACGTCGTTCCACCACAAACTAGAATAAAATTGCCTGAAGTTGCAAGTGCGCATGCGTTGATCACATGTTGCTGTGTTATTGCAAATGACATGCAGTTGCAAAGCGGCTCTTGTGAGCTGGACTACACTTCGACTGGACAACAAAATGACGAGACAACTTGAGATTAGCTACAGATCATCAAGTGAAGCTCAAAAACAGATTAGAAGCAGTTTAAATCGTGTTGCGTCTGAGTTATCAAAACGAAATTACACGGTGTCTTTGTGTGAAGCTATTTAACCTAGTTCTTGTCTGAGAGCAGTTTACAGCAGTTGTCGCTGATCGTGCATCTCACCAAGGCGACTGTTTTTCGCTGATATCGGGATTCTAGGAGTGCGATAAACATGAATGTATTTTTCTGGAATCACCTTCAAGCCGGAAGCTCGGAAGTGGACTGGTGTGAGGGGAATTATCTCATCTACCCCGGAATAGCGGAGTTCTATAACACGGTACGTCACTGTTAAACCATGAGCAATATCCCCGTCGCTGAATCGCGAGCTTCTGCTTTGTTTCTGGTATCTCTGTATCCTCATAACGCGGAGCGTTGGCATAAAATGTTTCACAGCTATAATTCATTTCTGTCGTCTAGTGGTTAACTACTGACGGAACTGTAAAACTTTGACCACGTTAGCGTATGGTAATTGGAGAAACTGCATTTAATGAGAGTGTGGTTTGACAGCTTCCACTGACCTTTACTTCTTTTGTCTGTTTGGCTTTTTTTTTAGATAAGCAACATTCTGTTTTTCGTTCTGCCCCCAATTCTGATGTGTCTTTTCCGTCAGTATGCTACACATTTTAACAGTGGGATCTATCTCATATGGACTCTGCTCGTAGTGGTCGGTAAGTTTCACATTTTCTGAACTAGAGTAACCTAAAGGGAGAAATGTGATAACGTGGCTCATGTTTTTAAGAAGATCGGAGAACAAGAGGTTGCGACCGCTTTTTCACATACTTGCACATTTTAGGGGAGTGGAGATTTGGATACGAGGAAGCTGGAACAGATGTATTTTGTAGACCATTAATAATGGACCATGATATGTGTAGCTTTTAATTTTCAATGAATTACTTTAGTCACTTTTATCCCCCAGCTGTGCCGTTCTACCAAATTAAATAACTTTTTTTGTATTTAGTAAGGGTACACATTTCTCTGTTAGCTGTGTGTGTGTGTTTGGGAGGGGGGTGTTAACCTTCAGGTGACCAAAAATACACTAGCAAGCCCACATGTGAAAACAGTGACCCCCTCAGTGTCCCTGTCAAAGTGGTTACTGGGAAACAAGGGACACTCTGTCTTTTGTCTCATTCTGAGATTTGAAATATGTCATCACACATCAGCGTCATTCTCACAGTCTGTGAGCTGACGCTGGTCACGACTTGAGCAGCAATGGTGTCAGTTGTTGCATGCGGTTGCTCACCAGTTGGACAGTTCTTCTGCAGAATGATTGAGCCCTGTGGACTCATAAATTTCCTTATGCGTCATAATACACAGAGGATTCATTTAGAGAGGCAGCACTGGGAGGACTTGATTCAGAGCACTTTTCTAGACCCAAAGGGATGTGAATTGCTCAAAAGGGTCTGCCTTCTTCCTGCTGTGTTTACAGATCATAACAAAGCTATGTTTAGTGAATGAAGACACCCAACACCCAACTAAATAAACACTGCCACTGGAGCCTTCATAAGGCAGTCCTTGTCTTCTGTGTGATATCCGTGGATTGATACCTTTTATGAAATGCTGACACCGCCCTGTGTAGCATTTGCCTTTGCTGGGTCGTTAAATTGATTACTTACGAGTGATCTAGAGAACGTGACTTGGTACAAGTAATGGAAAACAGATGACATGCCATAGAAATGAGAACGTGTGATGTTAAAAATAGATCTCCGGTACTGCGAACATCATCTGTTGCATGTGTTGGGTGTTCTCGAAAGTAGAAAACAAGTGTGCTCCCACTCGCAGCATATGAAAACTAAGTTTATATCTTCTGCTTTTCTAAGAACCTAAAGCAAAGCCAGTGAATAGTGTAAGAGTTCTGGTCCGTTTGATGTTCGATGCGCAGGCATCGGCTCTACGTATTTCCATGCGACGCTAAGCTTCCTGGGACAGATGCTGGACGAGCTGGCGATACTGTGGGTGCTGATGTGTGCCATCGGCATGTGGTTCCCCAAGCGATACCTGCCCAAGATGTTCCGCAGAAACAGGTGAGCGGGACACACTTCCCCTGAGGAAGGCTTGCTTGTTGTACCTGTTTTGTTATCAGGTCATCTGATTTACACACCCTGCCTCAAAAGGACTGAATGCTGTATGATGCACATCAGCGGAGTGTTGAGACAGCTGGTGCCTTTCTCTCTCTCTCTCATTTCCTCAAGGTCAAGGTTCAAACTGGTCGTCGGCGTCCTCTCAGGGATCACCACGGGGCTGGCCTTCATCAAGCCGGCCATCAACTCCATCTCGCTGATGACGCTGGGAATCCCGTGCACAGCGCTGCTCATCACCGAACTGAAGAGGTGAGAGGCTGCGCCGCTGCTGGCCGTCCAGACGCGCTCGCTCTTTGGCTCCGCCTCCCGCCTGCTGTCCGTGGTGTGCAGAACGCCGTTCCGGTGGCGTTTCACTTCTGTTGCCCATCTGGACAGGATTTCATGTGTGCAAAGCATTCAGCCTTGAACTCGGGTGTTTTTTGTTTTGTTTTTCCCCCCCCCCCGGTTCAGTAACCGGTTCAGTCACTCCTGTGACGTGCTAGCTCCAAGTGTACACCAAGTGACAGTGCAGGAAGTGCACAACAGGAAGTAGGGGCTGATGCTAAAAACCCTGTTCAGTTACAGTGTGTGTGTGTGTGTGTGTGTGTGTGTGAACTATGACACTCCAATAGCCGTGTGTGGTGAGTGGCGGTGGTGGCGTTGTCAACGCTGTAGTGTGTCTCATTCATGTAGCTGCTTTTTGTTTGTGTGCTATCGCAGTTGATTGCCGCGGCATCACGCCTTATATGGGCATTGTTCTCTGGCTCCAACACTGGCCTTTCCGGCTCTTCCCCTGTCATCTTCCTGTTCTCCCACAGCCTGAACATTTGGCAGGCTCTAACGTTCTGTTGTTGTTAGCACCGTGCCTCAAGATCTAGTTACCTGGGTCAACACGCAGTCGGTATCCGACACAGCACTGGCGCCACCAACCCTCATAAAGGAATTTAAGGAATTCTTGTGGAGGTTGTGTACCAGAATGATAAGGGATACGGGGTGGAGTGGTTTGTTTTCTGTAACAGTCCGTCAAGGGGTACAGCAGGTTGAAGTGTATATTGCTTCCACACACACAGTACATTCAACGTGCTCAGCATCAGGTGATTGGATCAGTGGGATGTTGATTACTGAATGTTGCACACATACACAGATAGTAGGATAAAACAGAACAGAAACTGATAGCATGGGAAACAAAGTGGATTTTGATGAGTGTGTGTGGGTGTGTTTTTGCCAGGATAAATGTCATTAGTGTAACAGAGCTTAGCTTTTTTGTGGGAAGGGTTGAGAAATCATTATAGTTGTGTGTGTGTGTGTGTGTGTGTACTATAAGATGTTTCTATGAAACATGCTTGACATCATGTGTAGACAGTTAATGAAAGACATGGTAATGAACTTTAAGCATCCCTTAATGATATTAAGCTTCTCCCTATCATGATCATTCATAATTTTTTAACAATAGTGTGCAGACAGATGTGGTTTTAATTAACTGTGTTTGAGTTCAACAGGATATCTCTATATAGGACTGTCCGTATATATATGGTATATAGGAACTGTATATATTAGAGTGCCCTTGTACATGCGTCTTCATGGTTGTTTGCGTTTGCTTTTGAACAGATGTGAGAACCTGCGCGTCTTTAAACTGGGACTCCTCGCTGGCCTGTGGTGGACCCTGGCACTCATGTGCTGGATCAGTGACCGCATCTTCTGTGAGATGTGGTCGTCCGTCAACTTTCCCTACCTGCACTGCGCCTGGTGAGTGCACACGCACGTGCACGAGCACGAGTCCGTCCACCCTCCGTCGTGTGATCCGCGCGCCTTCATACAATGCGAGTTTGTCACCATTGCTTTAAATGCGTAGGCACATTCTGATCTGCCTGGCGTCCTACCTTGGCTGCGTGTGCTTCGCGTACTTCGACGCAGCCTCAGAGGCTCCAGAACAGGGCCCGGTGGTGAAGTTCTGGCCCAGTGAGAAGTGGGCCTTCATCGGGGTGCCCTATGTCACCCTGCTCTGTGTCCACCGGAAGCCCTCCATCAAGGTGACGTGACCAGCCGCCACTACCCAGCATCCTTTGTCCTCCAGTGCCCGTTTCGCCAGGCATTCTCGGCATGCCATAAGCTCGGATCTCCTTTCTGTCAGTATTAATATTTTGCATATTGCACCTAGTTGTTTTTTTTCCATTATGGGGTTCAGCAACAAAAAAAAGTTCCCTCTTTATTATTTTTCAGAAGGTCTTGGGAAGACGTTGTGTAACATAAGAAAGCTGAACATTTCTGTTCCTGTTCCTCTGCAAGTAATGCGTCAGCTCCTTCAGAATGTTACATTTTTATGTATCAGCAATGCAATTGTGTTGACACTGGGGGGGGAAGCACAGTTTTAATGTTCATTTTTTGCTTGTTTGTTCGCACTAAAACTACTGTTTACTTTTCATTTTCATTTATTTAATGAGTGATGGTTGTTGACCTTCGAAGTAAATCATTTGCAGTTATGCTACAATATACTAGATGTAACATTCCACACACACGACTGAACAAAACTTACCATGTACCAAAAAAAGGAAACTGTCATCTAAATTTATGAACCAAGAACTTCTATGATTTACAATCACCGTTTCTCACGTTAACATTTATCTACATTAATACCTTATTTTTAAAATGACCATGCCTTTGAGATGAAATGTTTGCTATGAATATCTCACTGGTTCATTTTTCTAGTTTAGTGACATCTGTGGGCTGAATTACAGCAGTTGTGTCATATACACTTGTTTCATCCCTCTATATGAATAGTTGGATTTAATACACAGTGATACCTTAACACCGCTACGAATGTTGTAATCAATGGGCTTAATACTAGCCATTTTGGCTATGGGCGAAGGGTATTCCAGACTGAATTGGATGATGTATTCTATTTTATGCTTCTGGGGATGTATGGCAAACGCTTGCCAGATGGTCGTTTTTCTTTTCCTCTATGTGACTCGTATATATCTGAAGACATCCTGTTTTTAGAAGGGCGGCTTGCTGAAAGATGGACGGCGACAGAAGACGCCGACAGCTCGTCCTCTTTTGCTGGCTAATAGACTGTGGGCAGTGAAAGCAGCGTCGTCGGTGTAATTATCGCACGAGTGATTTCATGTTGCACATGTTCTCAGACATCCTTGCAGTTTTTTTCCAGGACCTCATGCAAGAACCAAGTGCCCCAGCATTCTCTCTCACATTTGTGGGACTGAATCTTCTCTCCCATTGAAGAAATGAAATCCAAACCTCTAAAGCTACCATGGTCTCTCCTGATCTTTTGTAAAGGGAGACCAATTTTGCCTAAGAGAATCGAGTTCATCACTTTGCACATACCGTGAGGGGCTTCGGTGTATTTGGGTGCCTGCCACTCCAACTTCTCAGAGTATACCAAGACATTTTCTCATGTTTCTAACCAATTTATAATTTTCTAAGTATTGCTGATGTTTGTAATGGAACAAAACATTTAATGACTGTATTTTTGCATTTTATGTAATAAAAGGACATCCATATTTTCAGCCTTCCTCTGGGTGGTTATGGTTAAAATTAAAGGTGGATGCAGTCGAGTTTTGCTGGCCTCCGTTCAGATTTCCCATCATTTCCAGTGGAGGCTGGTGGACGGCGTGGCTATGTTGCTCCTTGGTGTGAGGGTGTCTAATGGTCCTCAATATACTAAAAGTAGCTTGCTTAACTTTTTTAAAGTGACAAAATCAAACAATTGTTTACATGTGCCATTTTAATTATATACAAATACAATAAATATCCACAACTTAATTTAAAAAAGAAAAAGCAAAAAATAACACTAATAAAACCAACAGAAGGAGCTTATTTTAGTGTAGTAACCCCTGTCTGCTAAGGTAAATATAGCACCATGGTAGTAAATCCAGTGTCACAAGGTAAATATTCTAGAACCACAGAAAAAAAAAAATAGACATTCATGTAACAAAAGTAACATGGTAAAACAAACCCCCTGTGATGGCTACAAGCCTCTCTGAAGTCTCTCCCACACCCTTGCTCTGTGCTCAGCTGTTAGGCAGGGGCTGACAAACTCCCCCACTTGCTCCACTCTCCTTCTGAAACGGTCTCTGTCTCTGGCCAGCTGTAACCAGCAGGATCCATCTCGAGCTGCCCGGCTGGCAAATGTCCAGGCCACCAGGTGGCGCACTGTCACCTCCCCAGTGAAACGTACCTGAAACTGAAAGTTGCAAATTGTGAGAAAACAAATCTGGATGAAGAATACCATGTCCAAAAGTACACATCACAGTACACATCAAAAGAGCACAAGCAGAACATTTGATTGTTTTTTTTAGTAAAATGTGAATCCCCTCTCCCCATTTTTGCTGTCAGGATGTTGAACCTTGCCTCATTATGAGTGGTTACTATTACAGGCCACATATTCCTGTCGAGTCATTGGGTGTGACCTAATAAGGGCTTTCTGACCACATCAGTGGTTGTCATGAACCCATGCTTCTGACTCGCTCCATGTAATTCAGGATTGTTCTTACTTCTTATTTGCACAGCATTGCATCACCTATATACCAAAACAAATCTCCCTTCAGGAAACATTCTCTGTAGCCTGGTTGCCTGGAAACTGTTCATACCACAATCTTTGTCTTCTATTAAAGAGTTCAACATTTATGAGAATAAGAATTTCATCAGTACGAGAATGAGGGTATACGAGTATGAGAATTGAAGCACTACATAGCATATTGAAAAGCAGTCCATATTCCTATGACTATTCTTTTCTGCTTGCATCTTCATGTAGTGAACAGTATATCAGTTATTTCTACCTTCTTTGATCCTTCCTTCGAATTCCTCTCAGGACTGTGCTCTTCTTCATCTGTAGGTGTTGGCTCCTCACATATTGCTCCTTCTGAAGCTGGGGTGCTTTCTCTAGCATCCAGAGTCTTTGTGTCAACTCCAGTGGAACTAGAGAAGTAGAGTGGATTGTATGGATCGCTGGTGTTTATGAAGGACTCCCATAGCTCTGTGCTCTCAGTGGACATCTCCGAATCCTCTTCATCTGACCAGTCGGAATCTTCGTCCTCTTCAGGAACAGGATCCTCCTCATCCTCTTCACTGTCGCCATCATCCTCCTCCTCCTCCTCTTCCGACATCCCAGACTCAAGCCAATATGAAAGCACAACATCATGACCATCCAGTGCAAACTTGTCAGGGTTGGTAACAGCTCCAACCACAGGATCTTCCAGACTCTTTGTTTGTGGCTCCAGTGACTTCTGGACCTTGGGATCTGATGTGGGTTCCCCGGTCCTGGACTCCCATCCAGGCCCATCTCGGGCCTCCAAGGCTCTTTTCTTTGACTCATCCATCATGGCCACCATTTCTCTAGCACACATTAAGAATACGCTAGTGTTCAGATGCACTGTAAAACTCATACAGTGATGGATGACTTTCCGGACCACGTCCCACAGGTGCCTTTTGATTTTCTCTAACATGGTAAGGATAGAATTTCCCTTATATGGTCTTAGCTGATTTTCCTTTGTCTTTGGCATGTCATGGGAAGGCATGGGGCGCTTCATAGCTGGGATGTAGAACACGTGTGGTAAGCACCAAGAATATAATGGATGATTAAGATTAGTGGTGAATAGTGCCATAGCAGTCACTTTCGCTCTGTAAAACAACAAAAAAAAAACACACACAAGACTAAATTACTACAGAGACTCAAGCATAACGCAACGCACCGCACAACAGTAAAACTTCTGTTTCGTTTACATTCCGTAACATTAATAATAAATGTGAAATATTAAGTTGCGCTTTCGGACCGACACAGCCTATCGAGTGTTTACATTCCCGAATAGCCTAGCAACAACACAACAATAAAAGTGGTTTGTGTGTTTCAAATTAACATGTAAATGTAAAATATACGTTTTAAAAATATACTTAAACGTTTTAATTACCGCTTCATTAAGATATTCTTGTTACAACAGATTTAGAATAAACAAAACTTACGTTTTAGAAATCAGCCAGTTGCTTGACAATCACTCCAGCGAAGATTTTGAGTCACAATGTTTAGCTCAGTATTATTCCTTACAGTTTTTGACGTGTCCCTTAAATAAAGTGTTTCCATCTCGCCTAAGTAATCGGTTAGCACTGTGTTTAAAATAATATCTCGCTCAGGTCGTATTACATACACATTCTTCTGTTCTGTAGATAGACGTAAGCACAGCGACTGGCACAAGCGGCTTAAATAGTGGGCAATGACGTCAGCACGAAGAGGCGGGACCTCGCGGTTTTTCTCCAACATGACTGGAAGTAACGCGGTTTCGTTACGTTTCCAGAAACTCCCAGCGGGCCTACGTGAGCGCCGTCGAATTGAGAATGGATTGCATCATACCTTTATATGGAAAGTGAAATGCATACCAAAACAATGTGGGACAGGAACAGTTCCTTTTCAACACATCACAAACAAAAACAAATTACGAGCAGGAAACGTTCTAGGCAGGAATATGTATATTTATCCAAATGTTCAGTATCACTGATAGCTTTATTCATTGCAAAGCCGTTCAATCCCTTATTATACTATATGACAACCACCTCAAACATCGGACAACAAAAATAACCTATATCATAATGGTTTAGTGGACGGATTTTTAAAATTGTATTATTCAAATGTTATTAATTTATTTTTTCTTTATCATAGATGATTTTGAGTGTTTTACTCTGGTCTATAAATTATCCTATAGACCAGAGTAAAACACTCAAAATCATCTATGATAAAGAAAAAATAAATTATTTTGACAAAATCAAACTCACCAGTTAAACTGCAGTTCTCTCCTTTTGTCAGCTAGCCTTAAGCCAAACTGGAACATAGAGGCCATGATGCCACTGATATACCAGAAACTCCCATATACCTGAAATTCACACAATGCACAATGCAACTCTGATGAAATACAGTGACCTGAGTCATTTGTCATGATGGGCTATGTCATTTTAATCAGAAACGTTCCATACTATACCTCTATGTAAACAGAAATTGTCACTTAACGCTGGTGTATCCTCAACTTCGCAAAATAAATATATAAATAATTAAACAAATGACCAATTTTAATGAATGGAATCATACTGCTTATTTAGGTTTATGTGGTTTATGAATAGCTTATGGAGCTGTCAGGCAACATTATGAGTAATACACTTAAAGTATAGTTGAACAGTTATACCAGGCATATGGATTTTCTTTTGTTTACAAGACCTATGACAGAAAATGTAGATGCAAGATATTTAATGCATGTGATAGGAAATTCCTTGATGTGTATAATGCTGTCATGTCCTACCTGAAAGAGGAACACAAACACATAATAAGAACAACTTAAAATTGTGCTTTAATCTCAAGACCTTTTTTGAGCACATTAGTTGACCTATTTCAGTTCACCTCAGAAAAGAAGGGGTTAAAGAAAGGGTTAACACAGAATGTGATAATCCTCATCTTGTGATCCTGATTCCAAGTAAGAAAGAAGCTCTTTATGAAGTTAGGACAGTCTGTCTCAGCACACACCCTCCTACAGCACGCAGTCGAAACTGGTGAGTATATTTTTTATACAGTATATGTCGTGAGAGTTTCTTTACTGCATTGATGCGGTTCAGTGTAGTTTGATAAGAGAGTGTATCTAATTTCCCCCCTATTACATTTTAGACAACTCTTTTTGGTTTTGTGTACTGAATACACACTTTTGGTGACTTCTGGCAGGTTTGCTTGACTAACTTCATATAATTTTGGTTGATTTAGAAACCCACCAAACAAATCTGGAATATGCTGGCCTGCTTTCTTTCTTTCTTTTCTTTTTTATTCATAAACAGAGAGTTTAGTCATTTTAGTTTGAATTAGAGGAAGCAGAGGACCCATTACAGGACCCAGATAAAGTACATATAGGCCTAAATTCTTATTTATAATTCTCAGTCATAGTTCATTTGTTTATAACTTCCTGTTTTAGTTCTTCCCATATTGTCTGCTTAGAAATTTGTTTGTTTACCACACACCAGTGACCTCAAATAACTGTTTACCCACAAGTACATGTCTAAGCTCAGAATGAGTACATAACCACATTCTTTCCATTTTGTATAATCAATACTGGATTTTCCTGACCTATTTTGATGCTACTGTTTATACATACAACAAAACATGTAGAACCCTTTCAGGCAAAGAGTGCCGCTGGTTATAGTTACTACCCCGTCCTCAGCAGAAAAACCAACACTTTCAAATATACCATTTCTGTAGTGACCAAATGTCTTTTCATTTGCATACTTATACATTATCTCTTGTTGTATATAGTGCGGTTAGAACGTGATCGTTATGTGTCCTGATGCGGTGGTGGCGAACAGGTGAGTGTATGGAGGACTGTGAAAGCAGTGGGCTGGAGCCCCTGGGAAACAGCGCCGCAGAGCTGGGTGTCACCAGGCTCTCCTTCGCATACCAAAGCCTCCTGGAGATTCCTTACCACGTCATTTTTGAGCAGCGTGACACACTGGAGGTTCTAGATCTGAGCTACAACCTTCTGGATGAGTATCCTTTAGCATGTTGTGCAGACGCCAATGTATACTCACGTCGAGTCCAAAGACCTTTCCAACCTCCAAGCGTAACAGTGTGTTGAACATTAACACACAGCCACAAACCGTAAGCTGCATGAAATCACTCTGCATGTTTTACAATGCCATCAAACCACACTCTCTGTTGGCTTTACGTTGTGCGTTTGTCAGTAGACAATAGTCCTTAACTCAGATATTAACGGAGTCCGGCGCTTCTGGGGGAACTGGAGAGGTTGAGCACCCTCGTCCTGGACTGTAACAATTACAGTGCTCATGTCAAGTTCCCTTATATGCCCAGCCTCACCACCCTGTGGATCAACAAGAACAAAATCAGCAACCTACCCATAATAGTAGATGAAATACACTGCAAGTTTCCCAATATCAAGTATGCTACATTTGGCTAGCTCTCTTTCTGTATAGCGTTAGCTGATGTGTCAGGTAAAAATGCTGTTAATGTAGATTATATTCAGTAGACTTAATATGTTGTGTGTTGCTTTGGTCTGTTACAGGCTTCTCAGCATGATGAACAATGATGCAGCCCCAAGTTACTTTAATGGAGGGAGTCTAAACCAGTATATAGATTACAGGTAAACAACATAACTGAAAGCTCTATGTACAACAAAAGGTATCCATAATCTCACACCTAAAATCTGTCAGTGATCTAAGTGAGATTTGCCTCGTAATATATGTTTATTTTGATTTTTTTTATTCTGATTATCTTTACGTAATTGAGTACTACGGTAGTTTCAGGTATGATCCAAAACAAATTGTATTGTTTGCGTTTTGTAAATATTATTTTTAGCTGAATAAATGCAGGTGTGCATCTGCGCCATCTTGTGGTCAAATCATTTAAAACCTTCTGTGTCTGGCGTTTTTAGCAATATTTAAATGTATTCAAAATACAGTTCTTTAGATGAACTCTAACATAAAATAACTGCACGTATTAACCGTAAAAAACAAAGTCAAATCGAAAAATTCATAAAATTCTCATAAAACTCACAAAAAGTATCGGCCTGAAGGTATCGGTACTTGTCTGATAAGGTGGTGGAGGCTATATTGAGACTTTTACTTTTTAAGTTATAGAATGTTTCAAGATCTTTCATCTTTACCAAAACTGAAAGTATACGCAAATTTACTTCCCAGTTTTAAGTAGAATTAGGTTTTTGGTTGTTGTTTGTTTTTAGCTAGGCCAGTGTGTTTTTGAACCACAGGATCATACTGAGATCAGCCCAACCTGGCAACACTCCCCATCCGCAGGCTCTACGTTATCAGTCAGATTCCCAGCTTAGAAGTCCTGGATGACACGGAGGTGCACGAGGCAGAGCGTGTAGAGGCCCGGAAGACGTACAGGATGCGGAGGACTAGGGAGGGCAGCAGGAAGAGGAAGGAGCTCCGTCACGGCAAGACAAATGCTAATCACTTCATCACACCGTCGTGAGACCTGTGCTCACTGAAACCAAAGAGCAAGCCAACCTCTCATTCCAGGACTATATGAATTACGAAAAGAATGTGAACCTGTTCAAGACTGCATTTACAGTGATTTGCAATGCTTGTGCGTGATAGTCATTGGTCAGGCAGTTTTTAGTTTTCTTTTCATTGTTTAAAACAATAAAAAATGACTGTTGAGACTGTTGAGACTGATGAGACTGTTCTGTGCAGAGTTGTTTCTGAATAGCAATTAAAAAAGGTGACGCATAAGACTATTGTAAAAGTACTTTCTTAATTCGCAATACTAACACCACTTTTCATTGGTTCCTAGTATAACCCATTTTTTACCCATTTGAGATTATTATTCGATGTGAAACGCCTCAGACCTGTCTTGTAATTATCTCACTCACTCACGCTTAACATAATGCGCCACAAGGCGACGCTGTTACTACAGAGATAACTAGAAATATATGTCTGTGATTATTCTTTGTTTTATATGATTTTCACTGTATGGAAAATATTATCGAAAAATAAAAAAGGGAAAAGGATCGATGAAAAAAAAAATCAACTTACAGTTAATATTATGTCTTGCATACGTTGGTAGAGTTTCATAAAGAGCTGAATCATTACCGTAAATTAGGTAAAGCATAAAAAGGATAAAAAGAAGTAGTAGTAGTAAGTAGTAAGTAGTAACAAGCAAATGGAGAATGAGCTTCGCCGTGAAATTACAAAAAGAACCGGAAATAGTTGTTTTCTAGCTCTGTCTCAGAAAACAAACTGTACGGACAAAAATAATAATGATGATAAATAAACGATTAAAAAAAACAGAAGATTTAAACTTCCGTTGTATTGTGTATATTACGGTATTAGACTGTTCGCTAGGTACCTTCTGGTCATTAAGCCAAGGTGGTAGCTGTGTAAGCTCTAGCTGAGTTGACTCCAATTCCAGAAATTCGTGTGAGATTGGTAAGTCATGTGAAATAAAGCAGTATGGTGTAGATGATCTCTGCATTTGTACATCTGATTTGTTGTAGCTCCATTTTGTTGATGACTTCAGCTATTATAAGTCGGTCGTGACGCTGACAGTTCGCGTATGACAGTTAACTAGACAGTTAGCTCGTAGCTAAAAGAGTCTTTAGTTTACCAGGCTTAGGTTAGCTGTTGGCAACAAGGTTATTTTATCTGGGCTACGACCGCGGACTGTGGTTGCGACTCAAATTCAGTCTACGTCGTGGCTACTGAAACAGTCTGAAAGGTTAGTTAACTAACCCACATTGCTAACTGGCTAACTGATTAAACTGAATGGAGTCTGAAGTTAGCTAACCTAGCTAGGCAGTTTTCAAATTGTGAACCATAGTTCTTAGCTAACGTAGCCATGTACATGGTTAATCTCGCTGGATATAGATTTACATAAATTATTTATTTGTTTAAAAAATAATTATTTCAGAGTTTTGTCAGTGTCATTGTATCTTCTGAAACTCGTGATTTTACCAGTTAGCTGAACCTGAGCAGGTGTATGGGTGGACCACGGTACAGGGCACATTAAAAGCTTTTTGTCAGTCTTTCACTTGCAAATCATTTAGCCTTAGTAAGGAGTAGATCTGTTGAGGGATTCCAAGAAAATCCAAGCTCTACAGGGTCAAAGGTTCACAATGTGATGGACATGTTTGCAGACGTGGGGCAGTCATGGTCTGGTGGTTAGGGAACCAGTCTTGTGACCGGAGGGTCGTGGGTTCGATTCCCAGGCCAGAGGCCATGACTGAGGTGCCCTTGAGCAAAGCACCTAACCCCAACTGCTCCCCGGGCGCCAGGCTAGGGCTGCCCACCGCTCTGGGCACGTGTGCACCACAGCCCCCTAGTTATCACTTGTGTGTGTGTGTGTGTGTGTGTTCTGACTGCACAGATGGGTAAATGCAGAGGACAAATTTCGATTGGGGTGAAAATCACAATTGACAATGTGGCTTGACTTAACTTCACTATAAGTAATAATTATTTCTGTCCCTGAAGTATTTTCAGGCATTTAAGCACATTACAGTCACTTGCTGTGTTGCCAAAATCTTGCCATAGAGCGACTGGGTCAGTCACAGCTGGGTCATGACTGAAGTGAGCAAGGCCCTTACCCCCAACTGCTAGGGCTGCCCACCACTCTGGGCATGTGTGCATTCACAGCCCTTTAGTGTTCACTAGTGTGTGTATGTGTTCTCACTGCACGTATGGGTTAAATGTAGAGGACCAATTCCAATGTAGAAAAAAATCACAAATGGTCAATTGGCTGACTTTCACTGCGATGTTCTTTTCTGATATCATGTGATTAATATATTCCTGGAAATAGTTTAGCCGAATTTGAACTTGTGACATTTAAGGTAACATCATGTGACATTTAACCTTTAGATTGTATGTATAGCAGGCTCCATAATCTGGTGACCCCATCACCTTGCGTGTCATTCAGCTCCTCCCTACACTCTCACAGTGTAATCTCACAGGCACACCTTCACAACAGATGTCCCTTATCTGTGTCCAGCTTGTATGGAACATCTAATAAGAATTTGACCATTCCTGTGTGAACTCCCAACACCACAGTCCACAGGGTCCCCGTGTATCAACATGCTGAGTGGCACATTTGTCCTTAGTTTAGGCCATCTTAGCTGTGGATCTCCTTTGTATCTCCTTTGAATCTGCCAGACATGAAGGATTTTATGTAGGCTTTAGATTTCTCACCGCATAGTCTGGCCTTTACGTAAACTAGTCTGAACGTTTAGATTGCATGCCGCTCACCCTCTCTTACACAACGGTGGTGGCCTGTCCTATCGCAGATGGTGCAAGCCTGGCTGTCACGTACCAACCTCTGGGTTTTGGCAGGCGCTCAAGCCTTTGGTGATACATAGGGGCCAAAGAAGAAGCTAAAACGCTCATTTGTAGAGAGAAATCTACGAACAGGCTTGGAGAGATAGCGGGATATTTCGGCTCGTTACTGCACATTCAAAGTGGACACTGTGTGTGGGGAATTTGGTTTACATAGTTTAAGATAAGGCATTTTTCTGATGTATATTTCTAAAATGACCTATCTAACCTTTCATTTCTTAGATACACTGAAGAGGTGTAAGGCGAGTGCATTCAGTTATGAATAACCCGTACGCACACATCATAGAGCCTCTGGACGCTCAGACGCCTGCACAGAAATTCTTCAATCTCACAAAACTTGGAGACCCAAGATATGGTAAGAGAACCACTGCAGAGTTGAAAGCTCACTTTTACCACTCTAGATAGGAATCATTTTCTTTCTTTTTTACATTGAGGGGTAGGATGCGTTTCAGTAATTTTGATAGCACCAAGCCATGTAATATATTCATGTTTTAAATGAGAAGCAACAGACAGCCTTGTTTGCTATCATGTCTGTAGGGCTGCAAGTAGGACTAACATTTCTTTTTATACAATTGGTAAGACGAATATCTATTTTTTTATTGTTAATTTACAGAAAGCCTTCCTTATTCCATTCGTGTGTTGCTGGAGTCCGCTGTGAGGAACTGCGATGAGTTCTTGGTGAAGAAGGAAGATGTGGAGAGAATCCTCAACTGGAAGGAGACACAGACCCAGACGGTGGAGGTGCCGTTCCGACCCGCCCGCGTGATCCTGCAGGACTTCACGTAGGCTTAATTACCGCTCCCTCTTTCATAATTAGTCTTGCTTTGCTAGCTCATAATTAGCTTTAGCTGTTAGCGCTCTTGGGGGTTTGTGAAATAGTTCCTCGTCTTTCTGTGTGCAATTTTAATGTTTCCATCGCTTTTTTTCTCTCTGCAATCGCGACGTTTGTCAGTTTCTGTCCGGAAACCATATCTACAGAGTTGTTTTCACCACCGTAACATAAGTCTAGAATGCAGAGCCTGTCTGGGATACAGAGACAGAGTTCAGACAGAAAATGCTGGAGAATTACAATACAGCTCCAGCTCTAAGATGTCTGAATCTGCTGTGTGTCCATACTGACTGTCTTTGTATTGTTTCTCTGCTGTGTACAGCGGGGTACCTGCAGTAGTGGATTTCGCTGCAATGCGCGATGCCGTGAAGAAACTAGGTGGAGATCCAGAGAAGATCAACCCCGTGTGCCCTGCTGACCTAGTCATTGACCATTCCATTCAGGTGGACTTCAGCAGAAAGTACGTACTATTCTTTTTGTAGCAGTGGACGTACCGGATTTATAACCGCATAAGTAATATTGGACTTGGTGGCTTCTGAACTGAGATGGTTTTCTGTCAAAGCAAGCACATAAAACACCCAAAGTGAACTTTTGTGCCTGTGGACCTGCCTGCATACTCATGGTACTGTTGCCAGTGTAACTAATAGTTGAGGTTAGAGGTCTGGTGATGTATTTCCCTCGAGTCCATTAACTTGAGTCATGAGCCTCCATGAGTCATGGTTATTGCATGATGTCTTCAATTTCCAAAGTCCTTCCTGGCTTGAGGGGTGAGCTAGATTTGTCAGGATTTTCATGGTCTTATGACGTTGGTGACTTTGTATGCCATTATGTCGTGAGCTCCATGCTGTTATGCCATACGTTATTGTACAATTAAAACGATCAATTTATCGTTCAGCAAGTTATCACCTTTGAGGATGAACTGGAATGACCGTTTCCTGAGGGGAATTCCCAAGGGACTACGGTGCTGCCCCAGACTTGGGGATGTCTAGTTTAGCAGTGTGTAAGTGGCAAAGATCTGGCTTTGGTGATCTAAGGCTCTGACTTGCCAACAGCAAACACACTGGGCACTGGAAGAACAACACACTTTAATGCTTAACCCATCACCAAGTGAAGACACTCTAGCCATACAGCTGCAGCTGTGTGTGAAGGGGGCACTGATGAATACGTAATCTAAATGTGGAGTATGAGCTTATTATGTTTATAAAAATGCATCTTGCTCATTAGTTATCACGTACTATAACCAATTTATTACTCATTAGGGTCTAATATAGGGTTCACTTACATTACACCTTTGGGTCAGCTGGGCTTGGTTTAAATGATTGGTTTAAAAGAGGTTTGCATTGTTGTTTCTATCCTGGGAAAGCGCATAACCACACTGCACTTCGACAGTGGTCTTTGCTACAAGGGTCATCAGGTTGGTGTGCTTTACCAACATTACCAAAGTCACCGTTGATTGCCTGGGCCACTTTGCACTTGTGCACCTTGGAACATGTGGTTTGATGTTTAAACATTATAAGGAGGGGCTCTCCTGTGTAAACCTTTCATTATGTAAAATTTGCACTTTTTATTATGTAAAGTGAGAGAAACTAAAAATTGAAAAAAAATATATATTTGAACTGTGTATTTGTACAAAAATGTGTTCCATAATCAGAGGCATTAAGCCTCTTTTTTCCAAAGGCTAAAGGTCCATACAAGTGGAACATCTCAGTGACATTTTTGTAATCTTTTTTTTTAATATATCCCAGGCCTGATAGTCTTCAGAAAAATCAAGAACTCGAATTTGAAAGAAACAAGGAACGCTTCGAATTTTTAAAGGTGATTGCATGTTATTGCATTAGCAGTGTTCACATTAGTTCACTCCCAAAATTCACCCTATACGTTATAGTGCTGGTTGGTAAAACCTTCACCTCCTTGTCTACAGTGGGGCTCTAAAGCATTCCAGAACATGCGCATCATTCCTCCAGGCTCAGGAATTGTGCACCAGGTCAACCTGGAGTACCTGGCCAGGGTCGTGTTCCGGCAGGATGGCTACTACTACCCCGACAGCCTGGTGGGCACCGATTCCCACACCACCATGATCGATGGACTGGGCGTACTGGGCTGGGGTAAGGCTTTATGGTGCTGAGTGATGGCCGCACTGGGGCCTTCGTGGTCCTGCACACTTTATGGTTAGACTGGGTCTGCTTTGTTTGTTCAGTTTGTTAAAATCCAGGAATAAGGTTGTGCACCTCTGCATTTAACCTGTCTAGCAACTTTTTTGCTTGAATAAATGTTACTTTTGTGTCTTTATATTCATGAGGTTTCCCTAAATATGTCTCTAAATAACCAACCTTAGTTTCTGGTTAGTAGTGCTTTCCTTTTTCTGTCAGGTTCTCACTTGTTGTTACTGCAGTGCCACAGACTGGTGTCTCTCTGAGCAGGTGTGGGAGGCATTGAAGCCGAGGCGGTTATGTTGGGCCAGCCAATCAGCATGGTGCTCCCAGAGGTCATCGGGTACAAACTTCAGGGCACGCCGACCAAGTACATCACCTCTACTGATATTGTCCTCACTGTTACCAAGGTATCCACACCTTCAACCCATTCCTGGTTTTGCGCCCCGTAATCTTTTCCAGACTCTGATTTAAGAGGAGCATTAAGCGCGTCTCCAGAGGCATCTTCTCTCGTGCTTCGCTTCTCTTACACGATAGTCCACCGCTAAGCAAGCGGACCTTCTCCCGCTGTGCGTCCACAGCACCTGCGTCAGGTCGGCGTGGTGGGGAAGTTCGTGGAGTTCTTCGGCCCCGGCGTTGCCCAGCTCTCCATCGCTGACCGCGCCACTATCGCCAACATGTGCCCCGAATACGGCGCCACGGCCGCCTTTTTCCCCGTGGACCACGTCAGCCTCCACTACCTCCAGCAGACCGGTACGCCGGCATTTGGTGCATGTTTGTTTAACCTGTTAAAACCTGTTGATGCATTTGGCAACAGTTTGGCAGGAGCGATTGCATTGTACATCACTTGGGCTTAAACTGTGTTATTCCTGCTGAGATTGTCGTTTGTAACAAGCGTTTTTGTTCTGTGGTGACGGGCGTTTCTGCTGAGTCATGCAATGTGTTTGATTAGGGCGAGAGGCTGAGAAACTGGGTTATATTGCTCAGTACCTGAAAGCAGTGGGCATGTTTAGAGACTACAGTGATGAAAGCCAGGATCCAGACTTCACAAAGGTACACAGCACACGCACACATTAGCTATTTTCCACTGTAGCGCCAAGGAGTCCCTTTTTTTTGGCTGTCAGTTGTCACCATTTCTTAATTCAAGTAATGTTTATGGATGCAGAAATCATGTTCCTTTTGGAACATCTGATGTTCTGTCCACAGTGACGTTGTATCGTTGCCTCGTTATGTCTCCTCTCCGTGTAGGTGGTTGAACTTGACCTCAGCACAGTCGTCCCCTGCTGCAGTGGTCCTAAGAGACCGCAGGACAAAGTGTCCGTGTCGGAAATGAAGCAGGACTTTCAGACCTGCTTAGCGGCCAAGGTGCACCACACTCGCCTAAAGTGCTGAATACGCGGGACGGTCTGTTCCTCTTGCCTTGGGGCAGAAGTGTTTTGTGTTTAAGTCTGCGTGTTGCGTTTTAGGTCAAAGTGCTCGTCTCTCTCTCATTTTCTAGCAAGGTTTTAAGGGATTTCAGGTGCCTCCCGAGCAGCATGACGTCAGCATCCCGTTCCAGCACAGCGGAGCGGACTACTCCCTCTCTCACGGCTCCGTGGTCATCGCCGCCATCACCAGCTGCACAAACACCAGCAACCCCTCCGTCATGCTGGGCGCCGGTACGAACGTCCCCCACCACACAGCCGGTGTGAAGGACTTGGTGGGCGGGCCCGATTCCTGATGAAATCGCACCTTTTCTAAAGCTATCCAGCTTTTGTGGCCATAAAGCCGACGTTAACTGTGCGTGGCGTTATCTGCTTTTGTTCAGGTCTCCTGGCTAAGAAGGCCATAAAGTGCGGACTGAGCGTGAAGCCTTATATTAAGACGAGCCTGTCTCCAGGGAGCGGAGTGGTCACCTATTACCTGAGGGAGAGTGGGGTGATGCCTTACCTGGCAGAGCTAGGGTACGATATGACCAAGGCATGCTGAGAATGAACAGAACTCCACATTAACAATGTATTTGTGTGTGTGGTAATGTCAAGCCTCTGCAGTAAAGCTTGTTCTACTCTTCACCAATATATTGACAAATCCAGTAAATAAACTCTCTAGCAATAACTAATAAAACAGACAGTAATGAGGCAATTAAAATTAGGCTTAATTGACGAGGCAAATAACTAACATCACATAATTGGTCATTGGTCATGATCCTGGCTTTTAAGCGATTTTAAACAGGAATGATTTAATTTAATTGGATTTCAGTGAATTGCAAGTAAGTGTTCCAGATTGTGTACGTTTGCATTTGCGCCCCGTTAGTTTCGAGGTGGTGGGATACGGCTGCATGACCTGCATAGGAAACAGCGGGCCACTTCCTGAGTCCGTCGTGGAGGCCATCACCCAGGTAAACACCGAGCTTCTTTCTCCATCTGACCTGTGCCGTTTCTTTTCCGCAATGCCACACAGTGTGAGGTTTAACTCTTCTCAGGGAGATCTGGTGGTGGCCGGAGTCCTGTCTGGGAACAGGAACTTCGAGGGCCGCGTTCACCCGAACACCCGTGCCAACTACCTGGCCTCTCCACCTCTGGTCATAGCCTACGCTCTTGCGGGCACTGTGAGGATCGATTTCGAAAAGGAGCCCATTGGTGAGTCGAGATCTGAGCGGGTCACCTAACCACAACTCTGTCGCGTTTTTGCTTTGCAGGTTCGTTTGCGTCCATGAGTCTTTGGAAGTTTTAAGCCGTGTGAAGTTACCATGCAAAGTGGGGAGGCCATTTTTCTTCTCTGTGAATGTGCAGAGAGTTTGAAGAGCGTGAGCAGTAATGGTCGTTCTTTTTTTTTTTTTTATTGGAAAAATACAACATAAAAATTACAGCAACCAAAATGCAGTTTACATATTCCACTTTTTTTCCAAACAAAATAAAGGAAACGCCCCCCCCCACACACACACACACACACCACCACCGCATTCCCACCTCGACTCACCACGACAGTAATGGTCCTTCTTGGGTTTGTGTTGGAGCAGCTGTGAATGCGGAGGGGAAGGAGGTGTTCCTGCGTGACATCTGGCCTACACGGGAGGAGATCCAGGCTGTGGAGAGACAGTTCGTTATTCCTGCTATGTTCAAAGAGGTCTACGAGAAGGTGGAGGTGGGGAACAGAACAAGGCAGGAGAGCAATGGATGCACTGCTCTTAAGTGTAAAAGCTGTTGGCTTATGATTCAAATCTTGATGTGGGTGTTTGGTTTTGTGCATGTGTGTGTTCTAGAAAGTGAATGAGCGTTGGAACTCACTCAACGCCCCCTCTGACAAGCTCTACACCTGGGACCCCAAATCTACCTACATCAAGTCCCCCCCATTCTTTGAAGGACTGGTATGACTTACCACGTGCACTAAAACCTCTCAGTTCTGTCTCAACAAGAGTGGCAGTGGTCATGAATCAGCTTTCTATCACGCAACAAATAAATACAATTGAACTGTCAGATCAGGAGATTGTGTGTATCTTTTCGGGTTAAAGAATTACAGCATATTATATGCAATACTCACCTTTGGCCTACTTGTAAAGACGTGTCTGTTTTAGACCAGGGAACTCCAGGAGCCCAAGTCTGTAGTAGATGCATATGTGCTGCTCAATTTGGGCGATTCGGTGACTACGGACCACATCTCTCCGGCCGGCAACATCGCCCGTGGCAGCCCTGCCGCTCGCTACCTGACCAGCCGTGGGTGAGTCACAAATGCAGAGATCTGGAATAACAATGGTGGATGGCGTCTCCTGTTGTTCCCTAGAAGGGCCAACACTGTGGCCTTTGGGTATTAAAGGCAGTGAATAGACGCCATGTGTTGCCTTGTAGGCTGACCCCGCGAGAGTTCAACTCCTACGGCTCTCGGCGAGGCAACGACGCCGTGATGGCCCGGGGCACGTTCGCAAACATCCGGCTCTTCAACAAGTTCCTCAGCAAGCAGGCCCCTCGCACCATCTACCTACCCAGCGGAGAAACGGTACGAGAGGCAGCAGTGCTGCTTTGAGCGCTGGTGCGTTGATCCAGGGTGTACGCAACTGGATTTCCTTACAGTGAAGCTGCTCTGTCCCACAGATGGACGTGTACGATGCTGCAGAGAGGTACCAGCAGGCGGGCCACTCCCTACTTGTGCTGGCAGGGAAGGAGTACGGCTCCGGCAGCTCCAGAGACTGGGCCGCCAAGGGCCCGTTCCTGCTGGTGAGGTCCACGGCTGCCCCCGCTGCATGATTTCAGCCCCCTGCGTGGTAGTCTTGAACGGTCGGAGCAGCTTTCGTACCTTCTCCCACACGCACATGTCCTCCGCCTTCAGGGTATCAAAGCCGTCCTGGCTGAGAGCTATGAGCGCATCCACCGTAGCAACCTGGTGGGGATGGGAGTCATACCCCTCGAGTACCTCCCCGGGGACACGGCTGACGGGCTGGGCCTTACCGGCCGAGAGCGCTACACTATCGTCATCCCTCCCCAGCTCGCCCCCAGAATGCTCGTGGACGTTAAGGTAAGGTCTTGATAATAGGCTTGTCGGCTTGCTGGCCTCCCCTTGGTCCATGGCCCTGGGTCACTAATCTTATGTTCGGTTTGTAAACTTTGTCCTGTTGAAGTTTTTGTTGCTTGCGCTATACAATAACCGGGATGCTTCCGCGACTCCACACTGGTTAGATCTCAGCACCTTTGCTTTTCCTGTCTAATTCAGCTGGACACGGGGAAGACGTTCCAGGCTAGGATGCGTTTCGACACCGACGTTGAGCTCGCCTACTTCCACCACGGTGGCATCCTGAACTACATGATCCGCAAGATGACCGAGAAGTAGAGGAGCTTTCGTTCCGCTGGAGTGAAGCGAGCAGTCAGAACACCTGTGGTCCACGTCTCCCTACGCCCACCTGTGGTCCACGTCTCCCTACGCCCACCTGTGGTCCACGTCTCCCTACGCCCACTCACGTTCTCCAAATTTTCTTTTGTAAGAGCCAACTTATTTACACTTTGCTTCGTTAACCCATATATTTGCTGTCAGTTTTGTTAATTGGATCTAATGATTAGACACTAATTGTAGTAGGGAATGAGATTCAGGGTTTAGTGGGAGAAATGGCAGTGAGTGAGGCCAAGGAAACAGATCCAATAACACACTGTATCTCTGACCCTTAAACAACCCCTGTCTATTGACCTTTGACCCTCAGTCGTGCTGCTTTAACAACTATGTGCAGGGTCCCTAATCCAAACTTAATAAGGTTAGTTATACAGTGTACTAGGACCCTTAAAAATTTGTGTAATGGCTGAATGGCATAAGTCTATGATTTGAGAAAATCAATTGATTTCATGATTACTGTCTGATCCACAGGGTTCACACACCAACCTGTGGTTTAGTTTGTAGGCCTACTTCAGTGTTGCGATATATTAACTTTCCCTGTCCAGTCTATTTGCATTAATTTACCCTTTTTGACATTATATGGTTACTTGTTATAAATAACTATATTTTTACATGGGGGAAAAATAATTAAAAAAAAATCACAGAAAAAAATAAACAGAAAGGTAAACTCATTAAAAAAAATGGAACTGAATCTCACTTTTGTGGAGTTTTTTCTTTCAGCAATGTAATAGGTTTGTCAGTCTTACGTAGCTTTAAAAGATGTTTTAGCATAGAAGGGAAGTTTTGGTATTTTCCGCATCTGGCCTTTACTTTCCTTTGCTCATCTTTCCCTTTTTTCCTATTTCCAGAAGTGATCATAAATTGACTACTGAACCTTTTCTATGCTAGTTTAATACCAGATCTCTCTGATTTTTCTCTCTTTCTCTCTCGTTGAAAGCGCCTACTATCTCAAACTAATCTGTTTATTAGTTTCTTGAATGAAACCTGTGCACTTACATGAGAGGTGTGAAGCTCCTGGCTGCAGTATTGGACTCTGCCCCCTCAAGACCAGAAAACATATATATGTACACACTGCTCAAAAAAATAAAAAGAACACTTAACACAATGTAACTCATACACACTTCTGTGAAACCAACCTGTTCAGTTAGGTAGCAACACTGTGAATCAATTTCACCTGCTGTTGTGCAAATGGCACAGACAACAGGTAGAAATGAGAGGCAATTAGCAAGACAACCCCTATAAAGGAGTGGTTCTGCAGGTGGTGACCACAGACCTTTCCTCTGTTCTCATCCATTCTGGCTGTTTTGGTCTCTTGCATTTTGTCAGTTCTCTCACTATAGAGGTAGCATGAGGTGGTGTCTACAACCCACAGAAGTTACTCAGGTAGTGCAGCTCATCCAGGATGGCACATCAAGCATGAAGTTTAGAGCACTTCATGTTTACCTCTGCGTTTCACTTTTTGTATTGAATTACTTAAATAAATTAACTTTTGATGATATTCTAATTTATTGAGATGCACATGTACATATAAAAATTGCTGTGGTTAGAGTGATCCAGAAAAAAAAAACTTTAACATCAATATATTGCTTTGCTCAGCCACTCAGTCACAGCTCATTTTCCCTCCTAATTTTTTGCAGGAAGAGGAAAGTCGTTTGTCAGCTCCAAATGTTTCACGTCATAATCGTGACCAGGATATAGTGTACTGAGGTGTTGAACTGAAGTAACGATTATTTACAATTTCCGACGTCCATTTAATTTCCTTTGTGCATGTATGCGCATTCGTTCTGAAATTGCCAAATGCTTTCAAATATTTAACGTTTAAAACCTTCACATTTTTTTTCCACATGAATTCAGTTTGAGTAAGACTGGACGTTTTAATCTATGCATTTTACACAGTTTTAAGGGCATTGTATTTAAGAGACGAGCAAGTATTACTACTATTTTGAAACTGAAGGGATGTTGGTGGGTGGAGCTTTGCTGGCGTGGTAAACGGGAAGTTCGTTCTGGTCACGCTGACTGGTCATTTTCGTCAAATGATCAACTGGAGTTTGGTTTGTAGAATTGGCTGCAATAAGTGAGCACGCTGTGCATAACCAAAGTGACATGGCTTTTTGAAACACATGTTAGGTGACTCGGTGTCAGTTCACAGTCCGCAGCCTTTTGGCTCGTGCAGGTTAGCTAACTGCTAGCTGATAAAAAAATAAAAATAATTCCAACTGTGTATTTTTAGGACAATCTCTAGTATTCAAACGTGGAACTGCTGCTGTCCTCAGAAATGAACACCGAAAACTTCACACTGTGCGAAAAAATGGTCTCATCCTCGTATGTCCGTCAGGGTGTTCAGGCACGCCGCAGTCACGAGCAGCTGATCAGAACTCTCCTAGAACAGGTGAGTCTGCTCGAGACCCACTATGTGAAGTTACACTAGAGTGCGCCATGTACTATTAATGACGTTTCATTAGCAGCACCCACTATTTCATTTTATAACTATGGATGGACATTATAATAAAATGTTTATGAAGCGGTTTAAAGCAGATTAGCTAGCTAGCTGTATTCCCTAATACTATATTCTTCTATGAAACGGACGCGTGACCTATGTCCTGTAGGTCTAGCCATTCTAATGACTGCAGCGCTTAGTTACACCTCATGACTTACTCGTTGTGTTTCTGCTCTTGTCTTCTCCTAGTCCTCCAGGCACACACTTACTATGCATTTTATTATTTTCAAGGGGAAATGTCCAGAAGAGGGATGGAGCGAGAGCACCATAGAGCTCTTTCTGAACGAACTCGCAGTCATGGACAGTAACAACTTCCTAGGAAACTGCGGTGTGGGAGAGAGAGAGGGCAGAGTAGCGTCGAGCCTGGTGGCTAGACGACATTACAGGTAACGCTCGATATTATATGGCTGTTTGCTTTATGGTTTTGCTAACATCCGCGCTAAGTTAGCAATATGACATTAGGCTGGGTGAAGAATGTCCATATTTATATCTATTTGTTTCTTTATTCTGTAATCATTCAATGTATTGTAATGTAAAAATACGTTTATGTAAATAGTTTTTTAGACATGTCATTGCCATTTTTTATTTGGTTCCTTTATGATAGTTTTAAAAATGTATTTAAATAATATCTTTACATTTTTAGCAAATAATCTGAATGGAGAATCAGAGACAATTATACAATACGCACACATGGTAAGTGTGTGTGTGTGTGTGTGTGTGTGAGAGAGAGAGGACATGCAATATTACAGCACTATCAAGGTGTTTGCTTATTAACAGTTAACAGAAAATCATGCTGTCAGAAATGCTTAGGTTTGTGCTAATGGGCATTAAAAATAATGCAGGTACAGTACTGTGTAAAGGTTGTAGGCAGGTGTAGGGGAAAATGCAGCAAAAAAAAAGAGCTCTTTCAAAAATGGAAGTACAAGTTATTTATTTTGGTCGATCAACAGAATACAAAACGAGTGAACAAAAGACAACTCTAAACACTCTTTGATGTTACTGCCCTTTGCCAGTACACTTGCAGCCAAACAAACCAAACAGGTGATGATAATCTTCATTTTCATATGTAGGTTGAAACGGTCATTTACTGAAATAGAAACAGCTGTGTAGGAGGCTGGAGGCTGGGAAAGAGGTTAGGCTGAATGTGGCTTCATGATGTGCTGCACAAGCTCTTTTGAATAAGCACAAAGAAATGTGTAACGCTGAGGACCACAGATGCAGTGGTCAGCCAAGAAAGTTTAGTGCAGCAGATGAGACACATACCTACTTACCTTTGAAATCAGATGACATCCAGCACTGCCATCAGCTCAGAACTGACACACACAAATACAGGAAGTATTTTGCTGTAATATTCCAGCCGAAGGGTTGGAGAGTGGCACAAGAATGAGGGTCTGGAGGCAACAGTGAAGCATGATGGAGGTTCAACAGTGAAGCATGGTGGAGCTTCAACAGTGAATCATGGTGGAGGTTCCTTGCAAGTCAATGAATGTAGCCTAACACTGACCAATGTCCACCTGGGAAATGTGCATATCCCATAAATAACAAATTTCCACTTCTATCTGCAACAAAGCACTCTTGTACTTCAAAAGAACATCCATACACATTTATAACATCAGGAGAACCTGCATCTTGGCCTGAATTTGTCCAACCTGCAAATAAAACAAAGAGCAACACCCTTTTCTTCAGTTTGTTACATCAAATAAAATGATAAATACCCACCTTCTGCTCACCTTCTGCTTATCCCCCAAGGGAAACAACACCTTTGATTGTACCCATCTGGTTGCGGGCAGGTTCTTTGAAAGAAAGTGACAATTACTGGACATCGATGTGTGCATAGGTGTAGTTTTGCAGGCGAGCAATAATTCCTGCTCACACTACTCATATAATGTGTTAAGTTGGGTGGTGTGACGAGTAGTTTGTGTTCTTTACTGAGAGCTCCACTGGACACAGTGATATCCACTGCAGAATATTTTGGGCTTTGGGTAGATTGACCTTTGAATTTTCTTGAAGCACTGGCGAAAGTCAGTGACATCATGCTCAATACGTTCCTTGCTTGCTATCTGTCCAAACCTACCACCGTACGTAAGAAGCTTGCTAATTGCCTGTTACCCAGGTTCCCTTCATTTGCGCCCTTTTGACAGTTTCTGTTTCAAACACCACATGTACACGATTAACCCGACATGCTCACATGAATCATATCTCGTCCAATAAAATCATATGCTGCATTAAATCTAGCCACTCCACTCATAATTACACCAGTTCCAACAGTAGTCTATGGTTCCCCATGGAAATCTGCCCATATGTCCATTATGTCCAGCAGTATCCCATTATCTTTGGGGTCAGTTCGACCCCATTCAGTGTTCAACGTCTCTAAAAAAAAAAATATTCACATTGTTTTACTTTTCATGAATTTTCCTAATTTAATGGATAAACATAAAATTAACAGGTTTTCCGTGTCCTGTACACATTTTGGACGCATGGGTGCTGTGCGGGGTTGTTTTGGATATTGAGAATAGTATGACCTGCACTTTTGTAACCTTCAAGAACACTTCCCTCTACTTCAGGGCCATAACATCACCATACCTGTAATAACGCGAGAACCACTGATCGTTCACACAACACGTGGGGGACGGGAAAAACGTAATTCTCACAAGACCTTTGCAGTGGGCGTGGGGATGTGTGGTTCTTGTGAGGACACTGATACATAACATAGAGGAGGAGCAATTATGGCCCAGCCTTGTAAACCAGTACTCTTGGTGTTCCCTGTGCTCTGTTCAGTCTCTCTCTCAATTCCAAATAATCTCTTAAGTAAAGGTTTCCTTCCGTTGAGGATATGTCAAAGCTCTTTGTGAAAATGACAGAGAAGAATATATCTTAGATAGAGGATGAGACCCTTAGTGATGGTCCTGCTCTTCACGACCACCAGCGGACATGTTACCTTCCAACAAATGAAAGGGTATTATAGTCTCTCTCCACACTTTAAAAACAGGGGAGACTAAGTGGTGCCAGTGTTATCAAAATGGCTCCGGGCCCCCGCTAGATACTCTGCCAGCCACGTCCAACAGCTGACAAAAGCATTTGAGCTTTTCATAATACCGTAACTCGAAAATGATATGCTTGAGAAATCAAACTCGGAGGGCAGGCGTGTGTATGGGGAAGGTTGGAAGACAGACGACACCCGCTTGCGTGCCTACGTACATTCTGTGATTTCTCCTGTTTTGATGACAGAGGGCCTATGAGAGTAGGACAGACTTGCAGCACTGCGGTATCTATGGCACAGGTGTTTAAAGTGAAATAGAAATGATTACTCATGCCAAAAGTGCAAAAAAAAACATTTTTTCATGACAGCAGTGAGACAGAGTGCTCAAAAACCATAAATACTCTGCTGCCATTACTGACTGACCAGCAAAGGGGCGGAGCAACACCATGCTACTGTCGAATGAATCGAGCTTATATTCTTAAACAGCAGTTAGACACTGATTCTTTGTATTCTCACATTTAGCCTTATAGCTATCCAGCATATGTGCAGTAATAATATGCAAAGCACCGTTTAACAAAGATCACATGCTTCAGATTTTACCAGGTAGAGATCTATAAAATTGTGCTTTAATACAAGATTAAGCAGGTTATTGGCTGACACACAGAGCTTGTGTGGTGGCCCTTCTGTCCAAATGGCTCCAAGGGCCTATACATGCTTAAATCCTGGATCACCACTTGCAGCCATATTTATTGATTGTTTACTAGTAATTAGTATTTATAAATATTGTGGTGTTTTATGGTGGTGCAGATAAATGTGTGGTGTCGAGAGTAATGTGGCTAATTTGATTCGGTGTAATTCAGCATTTTAAGAGTGACGCAAGTGACATGATGGATGACTTAATTTCATCTTATTTTAAAGAATAAGAACCTGGAGTCCGTTGCCGTACGTTACAGACTATGACGGATGATGGCGTCTAGCTGCATTGCTGTTTGAAACCCGGTGTGCTTTACATTTAGCCAATGCCAGACAGAATCCACACAGTTTTCTCTTCCCCAGACTGATCCACGGCATCGGTCGCTCCGGCGACATAGCTGCTGTTCAGCCAAAGGCGGCCGGTTCAAGTCTCCTCAACAAGCTCACCAATTCAGTTGTGCTGGATGTCCTTAAGTTCACAGGTAAAACTACTATTCTTGGACTAATGACCCTCTTTAGATACTTTCCTGTTTTGTCTTGACAGACATTGTTTAATTTTGCCTGTTTCTGTCTGTGGCGTGCAGAGGTGTGATCCCGAATTTTCTTCACACAGGTGTTAGAAGTGCGTCTTCATGCTTTGTGGTTCCCATGGCGACTGGAATGAGCCTGACATTATGTTTCCTCACCCTCAGACACCGGCGGCCAAGGGCTCGCTATATACTTTGGCCTCGCATTGATCAGAAGTCCTGCTTCAAATCCATGGTCACTGCCGGTATGGCTTAGACAGCCTTGGGTTCATTATACTTTTTACGAACACTATTACTCTGTTGATGTGGCCATAAACGAGTGTAGATCTGCACGTTTCGTGAAGCCGGCCGTAATGTGGCTATAAATATTGGCAGGGTTTGAGCCAGTGGTCATTGAGAACGTACTGGAAGGAGATGAGCTGAGGACGGATCTGGAGGCAGTGGAGAAGAAGATCGAGGAACTCGGAGCTGAGAACATCCTGTGTGTCCATTCCACCACTTCCTGTTTTGCCCCTCGTGTCCCTGACAGGCAGGTCAACTGGCCAATTATAGCCCCTCTGAAACAGCACTGTAATTTAGGCAGTCCGTACACAAACGGACACAAAGTCCGTACACAAAGTCGGGTCCGTGCATTTGTGTCGTTTGTATGACCTTATAATGAACGTTGCACGGTGAACTGTGCTACAAATTGGCTACAATTTCTTTCATTTGGAATAATGGCTGATCACTTTAGTGCCTCTTATTTTGCAGATTGGAGGAACTTGCTGTCATGTGCGCCAAACATGAGATCCCTCACATAGTCAACAACGCCTACGGAGTGCAGTCGTCAAAGTGCATGCACCTTATTCAACAGGTGAATAATGTCGTATTTAGAGTGATGTGGCTGCAGTAGGATGAGCTGTTTGATCAGGTTAGCTAACAGAGTGTCTGCACAGGGCGCACGAGTTGGGAGAATCGATGCTTTCGTGCAAAGCTTGGACAAAAACTTCATGGTCCCAGTCGGAGGGGCCATTATTGCTGGTTTTGAGGATGGCTTCATTAAGGAGATCAGCAAAACCTACCCTGGTCAGTGCGCGTGTCTTTATCACATTTTGTTCTTTTGCACATTTTGCTCAGTTGGACCAGCAGTGGATGTTCACATTTTCACCGAGTTTCTTCACTGTTAAGAAGATATTTATAAATATGCGGCACCTCGCTTGGAACGGTGGTTGTACGCAGGCTTTTCTTTAGTTCTCTAGTTCGCTGTTTCAGTCCCCTCCCCCTCCTCCTCCTCCTCCCTGCTCGCCTCATTGCTGCAGGGTGAATCCCTGTTATTTAGGCTCTGTGCGCGAGTTCGTTCAGCTGAGAGCTCCTTGCCTCGCAACCGCAGTACCAACCGAGTTGAGCCGAACAGAAGTCGGTGTTTTTCTTAAAGGGAAGAGCGGTCACGCCCAATAGGTTTTTCTCTTATCTACACAGTCAGCGTTGTAGTGGGGACCGCAGGATCCATTGCGGTACGCCCCGTGTGGGTTTTTTTCCTGATCATGACTCTTCGCCTTCACCCGGTTTATGATGGTCGCTCCGTTTCCCCACCAGGCCGTGCGTCTGCCTCCCCGTCTCTGGACGTCCTCGTCACCTTGCTCACCCTGGGGGCCCGGGGCTACAAGAGGCTCCTGAGTGAGAGAAAGGTGACCCGTCCCGCCTTGCCAAACCTCCCAAATGCGGTGCGGTTTACCACCCCTCTCCCCCCCTGCTGCTGCTGCTGCTAACATTAGCAACAACAAAAAAAAGAACAAGGAAATATCGATTGTGGGCGAGTCGAGGCTTTTCCATAAAGGCTCTGGTAGCTGCGTGTGCGGCTGTGTCGGCGCGTGGCTCTGCAGCAGCCCTCTGCAGTGATCGCAGCGCAAGCTGCAGTCGCACACACACACACACACACACACACATATGTTCCTATGGAGCCTGTGCTACTTCAAGACCGTTGTAAGACACACAGATGCATGGCTGCCTGATCCGATCACCTTTAATGAAGGAGCTGGGCACGAGTACAGTGATTCCCGTCAGGACTTGAATAATCCGTATTGATGTATTGAAAAAGAGGAAGATAAACGTGGCAGGTGCGTTAGTCATTTGGCGAAAAACATTATTGGCTTGATTTGAGGTATTGTGACATATCTGAGGAGAAGCTAATATGCCGAGTCTGCTGAATAACGAATTGCTTCTATCTTGAGTTTAGAGGTCATCTATTGGGTGAGACTAGTGTCTTTATAATCAACCAGATCTGCTAATCACACGACACAGCTGCTCATCTGTTCACAGTCCCTGGTTCATTAGTAATCTGCACCTGTCCCTCATTTCACTGATCCTATTTAAGCCTTGCAGGTGCACGTCTCCAAAGCTTTTTGGCCCTACGGTGGCCTGCTAAGCCCTACAGTCGCCTGCTACGCAGTACGGTCGCCTGCTAAGCCCTACGGCGGCCTGATAAGCCCTACAGTCGCATGCTAAACGTTCACCTGCTAAGCCCGACGGTCGCCTGCTAAGCCCTACGGTCGCCTGCTAAGCCCTACGGTCGCCTGCTAAGCCCTACGGTCGCCTGCTAAGCCTTACGGTCGCCTGCTAAGCCCTACGGTCGCCTGCTAAACGTTCACCTGCTAAGCCCTACGGTTGCCTGCTGAACATTCACCTACTAAACGTTCACCTGCTAAGCCCTACAGTTGCCTGCTGAACGTTCACCTGCTAAACGTTCACCTGCTAAGCCCTCTTCTCTGCTTCCTACCACGTTGTTCATTTCTGTTCTGTTATTTCTGTTATTTTCCTATTATTTTTGCTGGTTTTATTCCTGTTTTTGGACTTTTCGTTGCATCCGCATGCACGCGTGTGTGGTACGTCTCGTCACCCTGTGTCCGCAGCGTGTCACTGTTACGCGCCGTCACTGCTGGATGAACAATAATTCAGCATTGTTCCTACATGGGACATGTCGTGCTTCACTGAATGATCAACCTGTGCTTGAAAATAAGCTGTTTTGAATGATAAAATCATTGCATGATCATTTCATCTTCTAGAGAGCTGCGCGTGTACAGGACAGTGAGGAACCTGCAGGTGCTCGGCCCAGCTCTTCAGTTCAGTGCTCACCTGGGTGTCAGGCTAGGCTGGCGCGCTGTGCCCCGCCCCTCACAGGCTCCTCCCTGCTGCAGCCTCACTCTGATTGTTCCCAGGGATGAGTCACAGTCCTGCCAGCGCTGCGCTTTCTGCTCCACCGCCAGCAGTAAAACCTGAGCGGGACCGAGAGAAGGCAGAGCCGGCCCTGTTAAGGGTCAGGAAAGGAGAGGGGGAGAGGGGGAGAGGGGGGGAGAGAGGGGGCAAGGGAGAGAGAGAGAGGGGGGGGGGGCAAGGGAGAGAGAGACAGATGGAGGAGAAGGCCGGCAGATGGAAAACTGCAACACGAGCAGTAAACAGTGTGTGCGTCTATAAAAAGGCTGAGTCTAGTCAGAGCGGCTATTTATAACTGTGGTTTGGCGTGACCCGAAGGAGCTGTACGGCCACCTGGCTCAGGAGCTCCAGACGCTGGCGGCGAGGCATGGAGAGAGACTGCTGCACACCCCTCACAACCCCATATCACTGGGTGAGACACACACACACACACATCCACACACACCCGCACTGACATGAATCACGTCACTCGATGTCCTCTTCAGAGGTCAAGACGCTACTACGGCGTGTCGCGTGACAACATCCTGACAGGCATCCCGGTCAACATTTCTCACAGGCACGATGTCATGTTATCTGCTGTCATGGATCATCGTGGACAGGATACCGATGAGCTTTGTTAGTCTTCATGTTGTCTGCGCGTTTGCTGTCGTCTGAAGTTTGCAGCAGACCGCTGCAGCTCCGTCAGACCCTGCTGTCTGCTGCTTAGACTGCCTGTCCCATCAGTCAACTGACACATCGATAGGAATGTCAGGAACACTTTTTCTAACACTGGCGTTCCTGCCACAAAATTAAAGTTTAATGTACAACAATGCACTGATACTCTGTACTCGGTATCAAAGTGGGAAGAGCAGGTGTCCGGAATCAATATTACACATTATTCCTCACTATATTACATGTTACATTTACAATTATGGGTTTAGTTACACTTAGTGGAGGTGTGATGTGCTGTGTTACCCGCATTCCCACACATTATTCCTGTAGTACATGTCATTGTCGGTGTAGCTCCGTTTGAACTGTGCAGGTGTGATGTGCTGCGTGTCTGGTGTTCCTTACACTGTGCCTGTCGTCCTCAGCGATGTCCCTGGATGGCCTGCAGGTGAGCTGTGACACAGGGGTCACCCAGCTGGGCTCCATGCTCTTCACCAGACAGGTGTCTGGAGCCAGGTCAGCTCCGCCCCCATCTCTCCCTTGACAGGAGCTCATTGGCTGATCCATTCTACATTTCCTGTAGGCGGATGTTAGGGGCCGGGGCGGATGTTAGAGGGTGTAAATGAAACTGAAGTGCAAACTGGGATGTGGAGTGGTGCCTGCTTGCACGGTTGGTGCAGTAGGTCTGGTGAACGTCAGCTCCAGCACGGTGTTTGTCAGAGGAAGTTTGAACTTCTGGTTCAATATAATCATTAATTATAATCATAAATGAGAAGATTATACTGTACAGCTGTGTATAAACTATACTCAACTGTGACTTACTCAAACTAACCTGGCTGTCATCATGTGACCTGTGGCACACCACTACAAAGCACTGCTAGGCTATTTCCAGCCTGGACTTCCAGTGTCTGCATCAGATCACTTTCCTTCAAACTACCCCCGATATCTGAGCCATCTGTTTTTTTCTGACATCGACCCGATTCCGATACATGCCATCGAATCGGTGCCATCTTTAATGCGTATTCGTTTTCATTAACATAAGTGAATAAATTAACATAAATTGTCACTTATGTTTTACTCAGAAGCAAAAATGAACAAATGACAATGATCCAGCTAAATAATAATCAGCTTCAGGAGAGAGGAAGAGAAAAAACAGAATACAAGCCCCTCAGTCAAAGGCCACAAAGGCCTCAAAGGCCACAAAGGCCTGGCTTGAGTCATATGTACTGCAGAAACCTGAAGTGGGATTCTGAAAAATCTGTAGCAGACGAGCAGAGTTAAGTGGTTAATTGGACTAAATATTTGATACATGCATTTGTTTCGTATGAGGTATATTCGATTAATTAGTCACACACATACATTAGCTAGTGGTTGACCCGTTGCTAACATGCATCACACATCGCATTTCATTTGCCCTCCTCAGCTCTTAAAACATTTTTTTATAAAATAACCAGATAGCTAAATAAACAACAGCCGCTGGATGTCATACTGAGAAGGAATATATTTATATATTTATATTAATATATATATTAATATATATATATATATATATATATATATATATATATATATATATATATATATATATATATATATATCGCTAAGGTTTTTGCTACCTACCTTTTTAGTTTTTTGATCATGTTATCTGAACTGGTTAGTAACCTCAGCTGTAGTTATGCAGTAGTAAGTAATCATATTGTGAGTATTGCTAATTGGAATAAAACCACATTGGGATTGGAATAAAACCACTTTCCCGAAGCCACATTTACCACAGACTCACAAACCGTCTGATTGGTCGGCTGCACCACAGGCCCTTCCACGGCCTTTTCCGTCAGACGTACGGTGAAAGCGCGGCTCAGGTGAGGTCAGTATGGTGGATGCATTGAAACCCATAAATCAGAGTAATTTGTGTCCACTATGCTCTCGAGTCTTCTGATGGGTTTTAGTACACATACCCCAGACCTCCCTGATTGATTTTTCCGCTGTACCAGTTTATGATGCAAACACACTTTGCTATCCTTTTACTGGCCTTCAAACAGACCTACGAGTGTGTTTTCAGATCTGTATCTGTATGTATGGTCATATCTATGCTGCCCCAGGTGTAATAATGCTTTTACCATCGACAAATGTAATGTTGGGCAAGAGAAAAGAAGCAGAAGCTAATTTTACCCCCTCAGTGGAGGTAACAGAATGTTGTTTTTGCTACATGGTCTTGGTCTGATCACTAGTATAATTTAAATGAGGTTGCTAACAACATAGAATGTTGCACTGATTCTAGCCCGGGGTTTGGACTTTAAGTGAGTGCTAGCCTAACGCAACAGTCGTCTTTGGAGAGAGGTGCGTGAGTGAGATAAGGGGGTATGATTTATGATGCAGTAAGGGAATCACCAATTTAGTCACCCATAACATGTGATGTCTATTCTACTGTCTCTACTGCTCTTTGTCTTTTTACAAAAAGAAAGATCTCTTATCATCAAAAATAATTAAAATAATCACGGTGGTATCACGTGTCTTGAGATAGCCGCTTTTGCTGCTGTTTCAGGGCCGTGCCGCTGGGCATGGAACAGGCCGTGAGCGGCCACACGTTCCGAGGCTTCATGTCCCATTCGGACGTCTACCCGTCTCCATACCTCAATGCTGCCTCCGCCATCGGCATCGCCAAACAGGACGTGGAGCTCACCGTCAAGCGGCTGGACAAGTGCCTTAAGGCCATTAAGAAAGAGGCGCGCGTGGAGAAGAACGAGTCATTATCACCGTCTGAGGATCCACGTGACCAAACGGTGCCGTGAACCAACTGTGTTGTTCTGCGAGAGCTGTCTGTATTGCACTTTTCTTGTGGACAGAGTGGGATAAAAGGCTCGTGAACATTTCCATCACGCACTGAAATAGTCCACTACTAGGTTTAAAAGAAAATGTTAAAGGAAAGTAAAATCGAGGAAGTGAAGACAAATAATTGTAGCTGTTGATAAAGATCTCGTTTAATAATCTCAAGTTCTCTGCATTGTTGTCGGGATTATTTAGGGATTATTTTGTTAAGGCATTCTGTTCAAAGACACGACTTTAAGCATAACTTCTCCATTCTTTGCCTGTGCCTTGCTGCATCATTTACTATTGCACATAGCACAGTCTTGCAAATATCTTTTGTAATGGAAAATGTGTTGCTCGCCTGTGGTTTATTGTAATGGGGCAGTTATTTAGCCCTAGAAAGATTGACTCCCCCTAATTTGCCTTAATTTATGACTGCTTATAGTGAGGAGGTCTACTGAGATTCATCTAGAACATATTTAATCACGTTTATACAAAAATAAAGCATATGAGTTTTAGTGTGTATCTCTGTATTTTGTGGCTAATGAATTGGAAATGCCTTACGAAGGCCCTACCATTTGTAACCCAAACAAATAAAGTAAATACAACCTGGTACTTTTTTCCTTAAGTTGTTTACAATAAATCATGACTCTCTTTTTGCATTTACAGGTTACTTAATTCTAATGCGCTTACTACAATTAGGGATGATGCATTCTCTGGCCTTCCACACCTGGAATATTTGTGAGTCTAATCTGCTTGAAGTCCCACTATCCAACACACATTCATTTGTGCCTTTGTTCAGTTTTAATTTATGAATATGATTAATTATGCTTTTCAGGGGTTTAGATCATACACACTGGGAAAAATTTGGTCCACCACAGCAAAAACCTTTAGTACAATACACAGACATGCAAAATCCTCTATGTTTTGAGTGACAGGACAGTATTGTGAGATTTCTGAAGAAAACAATACTGAAATAATAAGAATCTTTTCAGTGAGCATGAAATACAGAGGGATGTGACTTTATTGTTAGGAGTAGCTCAAGAACTGCATGTTTTCTGTACTAGTGGTGAGTTATGGGTGATTATAAATGACAGAAATCAAGTCTTTGAATAAGATAAAGTAGCAGCTGTTCAGTCAGTGGGCAAAAGAGAGATGCTGGACCAGTGAAGATGTGTTTAGTGACACATCTTCAAGTAGTGGCTTTAATAAATGCTGGATACAATTTTTACACAAAAAAAATGGAAGCGATAGGGAAATATCCAGTATCGCAGTATATCCAGTATCGCAGTCCAGGAAACGGCAAACGTCGGCAACAAGGAGGGCAAAGCAGATCAAAACGAAGTCCAAGGCGTACGCAAAAAATGGAGATCAGGCAATAGGTCAAAGACACAGGCTGAAAAACACGCAGGGCGATGCTCTGCAGCTAAGAACCTGCTGTGTGTAAATAGTACAACAATCAAACTAGACAAACGGGCATTGATGCTCAGAGGAGTGAGAGTGTCTTGGAGGATTCTGAGGTGTGTAGTCTGTACAAGACCAGCTGAATGCAGAAGGTGTGACATTAAGATTTTTCAGTCTGATTTCAAGGCTGTGCACCAAATCTGCCCTCCTAAAAATGGCACGACCTTTCTGTTTATTTAGGAAATTGTGCCATCCTATCGTTATTGTTTCTCAGCTCTGCTTTTGTTTATTGGTTGACTAGAAGAGTGACGGGTTTACAGTTAGTGGCACTAGCGGTAGTTTACGTCTCATCTCAAACAGAATTTTTTCAGTGAAAATTGGGCACTTCTTGTGCTGTATTGACAGGACTTGTGGTGTTCCACAAGGGTCCATACCAGAGCCCATCCACTTTCCACTATACAAGCTACCATTAGGCCGAACAATGTCAGATTTCATTGTTATGCTGATGATGTACATCAGTACCTTCCTATTAGACCCAATGACAAGTTTTTTAATGTCTCTCATCAGCTGACTTGAGGAAATTAAGATGTGTATGGCTGTCCATTTCCTCCAGGTGAATGAGCGTTAACAGTGTCCCCAGTAACCTTGGTCATTTGTCTTCATATATCAAGTCTTCTTTGAGAAATCTTAGTGTTGTCTATGACTCAGACCTAAAATCAACACTGAGGCTTGTCTGAAATTTAAAGGTAATAATTATAATATGTGTATTATGTGCCTGTGTTTCATATTCTATTATATTTTATTATTGATTCATTATCATTATCATATCGTGTTATTGCTTTGTACTATTTTATTGTGTGTTCTACTTGTTTTTAATCTTATGTGTTTTACTTGTGTCTTAAGTGTCTAAATCTTTGATGTTTTCTCATATTTGGTCATGCTGATTCTATGTATAGCACTTTGGTCAACATAAATTGTTTAAAGAGTGCTTTAGAAATAAATCGTACTTCATGAAGGTACTGTGATGTGTGTCTATTAGCAAATGCAGCATGAGTTCTGTATAATGAAAAGAGGTTGCCCATACAATTCGATTTAGAACAGCTCTCATTTCAAGCATTGAAACCTTATGTTGTAATATCATATCAGGCACAGTAACACAATTTAGCATGACATAATGCTGTTCCAGTTCATAATTCCAGTTTATATGTAAAATTGATATGTACCAAGTGTTCTTAATCCTTACTGATCTATATTCTCAGTGGTTGAAAAACACAGTGAATCAATACCAGTCGATATAAAGGAGCATTTTGATGCATCACTGGAGGACCCTAAGGAGATTAGCAATGAGAATGGGAGATTAGCAATTTCTCATGAGAGGGGGGCAAAGTTTTGAAGTGACTGACAATTGGGCAGTGGTGAGCAGAACTGTAGTGTTCAGTCACCTTTGCTAACCCATTTGTGTAATTTGCCTGTGCTTTATAGCATAGAAGGGACAGTAGCATTGGAGAGATTTGTGAAGAATTAAACTTTCTGTGAAAAAATCTAGATTTATTGAGTATCTGTTGAAAGTTCAGTCTAAATGATGGTTTCCTCAAGTATAAATATGATTGGCTTTTAGAGTATAATCGATTGTTTCGTTAATTACGGTCTTGCATGACACGCAGTCTGTTTTCAGAATGTAGTTAAACTGAGATCATTTCCCATGGGTCCCGTGTCTTTTTGTAGTTGTGGGAAATGCTGCCTCTTTTTTGATTAAGGGACTAGGGAGACATTTTAATGGAAAGCCATGAGCTCATGATCTGTGCACTGAAGTGCACTGATCAGTAGTAAGTAAATCTTTGACACATATTCAGTGCTGTAATCAACTTGCAGGTCATTTGATAAATGCAATACTCTTGTAGCATGGCAAGAACAGATGGATTAAAATATTTGAGAATAGTAGTTTGTTTTCAGATTCAGCATACTAATTTACCACTGAAATTTAGACATGGTACATTTATTGCTCTGAACAGATTCTTTGGACATCCATGTTGTTTTTCTTCTTATAGACATGTATGTATTATAAATATAGGACTATAGAAGATTTGTATTTCTTGGAAAGTCTAGGATGGCATTTGTCAGTCGTGTCTGTTGAGTCAGCCGCCTCCCACCACCGTATAATGCTGAATGATTTTTTTATGTGCAGTACAGCAAAATTTCTATTAATGATTCATGTAGGATCAGTCAGTGCTGTACTCTGGAAGCTGTAACACTGTACACAGTTCTGTACTCTGGAAAAATAACACTTCTCCACACTCTCACTCTCTCACTCTTGCTCTCTCTTTCCTACTCTGTCTTTTCACATTTTGTAAGCATTTATTAATTTGTTTATGGTGACTGCTGTCAAAATCATTTCCTGTTCTCTCTCCTCTCTCATTCTGTCCTTTGAATTGTTGGATACACTGCTGATTTCTGTGCTCTGTCCCTACTGTTAGTGTTCCCTGCCTCCCCACTTTACCTCTCGCTGAGTCAACCGTTTTTTCAATTACATTCTATGTGCGCTTTCACTTCCCATCAAACTATATGTATTACTTTCTCTCGCTGCTGACTTTGCACTGACAGCACGAGTGCACAGTGAAACTTGTCACTAATAATGCAATATCGATCAGTATCACTGCAGTGCTAAAGTTATGTAATGAAACTGGTTATTACATTCAATGACGTGACTGTGCGCTCCAGTGCTTCATGTGGTTTGACTTAAATGTGGTCTTTTAAGTGGGCGTATTACTGCTTATTCAACTCAACGCCGTGATGCTAACAATATGTAACTGTTCTGATCAGTGATTTATGGCTTTGGCGGAAGGCATGTAGGCATATGTAGCTGTCCATGGTCCTGATCGTTAGCTTGGCAAAATCACAACCCAGCTATGGTCCCCCACGTTAACCTCAAATGTGCAATCCTGTAAATTAATACATTTACAGATTAACTACCCCAACTCGCAACTGCTGATTAAATTCCAGTGACCACGATGGTTTGATGATCACCGAGCTCATTAACAGAAGCTGTTAAACCAACAGTCGCCGGTATTGGGCGCCTTAATAAATAATTAAATTCAGAGAGCGGAGCATAAACTGCAGCTGAATCGCTGATGTCAGTAGGATCAGTGCTGCATTTCATGGTGCAGGGTGTATTGCTGGGCGGCTCGTGAGCTCAGGTCATTCATTTTGGCACACACACATGCAAACCCGCCAGGAAAGATGCTGTCTATTGTCAAACATTGCGTTTTAATACTGGCTCTGTTATTGTGCTCGGTCCCAGCGGGGCACACGGTGAAAAAGGTATTTAAATGTCATTCGTCATGCAGCTGTTCCAAGGAGTCTATTATTTGCGTTGGGTCTTCATATGTCCCACGGAACAACCCGAACGATGTCAATTCATTGTAAGTATACGGCTTCTATAGAGTCTAACATATCTGCAACTAAGGTATATAGGTAAACGGCAGAATATTTTCGATTAGCGTGCTGGGAGTCATTGCCACGAACATAAGCTAGTATTGTAGGCTAATGCACGAGTGGACAATCATCTTATATTTTAAAAGATTTCTTATGCTGTAATTATGAGGGGAATCTAAACTGTAAACCAGTAAATGCCGCCATTTCATAAGTCACTAATGCCTGATTCTCCTGCTTTTTCAGGAGCATTGTGAACGGAACCTTCTCCGAGATCAAAGAGGCGATGTTCGCACACATGCCGTCCCTACAGTTGCTGTAAGTCACAGCACTTTCCTGAACGTTTAGACACTTCGGTACTGCACTCTACGGCGGAATTTATCTTACAAATAAAAGTTACATTGAGAGGTTGCGACGTGGCAAGAACAGGATGATATTTTGAGGGGAAACTATATTCAGAACATAGCGTGTTGTTTAGTATCTTAGCGAATACTTTCTTCTTCACGATTGCTATATTTATGTAGTTGGGTTAGGTTGCGTTGGTGTATTCTTGTTACCAGGGTGTTTGATCTCGAATAGCGAACCTTGTAGATCATCTTTTATTAGGCATTTACTATACATAAACTGGACGGACATTCTAAATCGCTTAACATGGTTTATTGTACGAAAACAATTCCGTAGGAACACCAATCTACTACTGCCACATATTTCTGGTCATGAGTACCCCCTAATACCAGAATGTAATGTAAGACTAAAGTAGTAATATTTACGTTAGCATTTTTCTCTCCATTTAAATACATTTTAGGAAAAACAAGTGAGAGTAGTTTGGCGTCATTGTTTTAATTTTTTTTTCCACCTTAAGATTTTAAGAATGTACAATAGTCACATACAAGCCTAAAGTTCACTGTATATATTTTGTGAATCTTATAAAACGGCTTCTGTTCTGATAAAGCTATCGCTGGTGTTGTGAGGAGAAAACTTTAATTTGCTTTAGACAGTCAAGATGTCACTTGAGTTACGAATATCGATGGTACGATAATCTCGTGAAGGGAAATAATCCCGCTGTCATGGATTACCCTTTTCTTTGGTTAAATGAGCATACAATTACCTTACATTATACATAACAAATTTCAACATTGTGTCTCGTTATCTGATATCTGTGACGAAACCTGGACGCATTAATGTACAGTGATAAGAATTTTAGGTCCTGGCGGTTCACTTACTGCTGTTTACAAAACCTGAAGACAACAACTTCCTTTGAAGTTGGACCGTTTTGAGTGTTGCTTACTGTCCGTTGTTTTTTATTGGAAACGAGACGCAATCTCTGTACAGTCGATGTACGTTCACAATAGCTTCTTACTCTTTCTCATGGCTGGCACTGGAGACATTCGCTGCTTTGATATACAGTATAAATATATATTCAGATCTGCATGTGAATATTAAAGGAGTGCAGTGCTTATGTTGGTTATGTGGTTTGTATGCAAATGCATTCTGTTGTTTACAATAAATCATGACTCTCTTTGCATTTACAGGTTACTTAATTCTAATGCGCTTACTACAATTAGGGATGATGCATTCTCTGGCCTTCCTCACCTGGAATATTTGTGAGTCTAATCTGCTTGAAGTCCCACTATCCAACACACATTCATTTGTGCCTTTGTTCAGTTTTAATTTATGAATATGATTAATTATGCTTTTCAGGGGTTTAGATCATACACACTGGGAAAAATCTGGTCCACCACAGCAAAAACCTTTAGTACAATACACAGACATGCAAAATCCTCTTCTTTTACTATATGACCCCCCCCCCCCCCCATTATAATGATACGCATATCAACCTTTGATTTGTTTTAATCTGACATGGTGTCCTGTTACTGATGGTGTAGTGTAATTTTAAAACTATTCTATTGGTTTTGCTTACACTGACTTTCAGCTTTCTCCTGTGCATGATGTTCCCTGGTGCTGATTCATTCTGGGTCTTCTTTCTACTAGGTTTATTGAAAACAATAAGATTGAAAGTACATCGAAGTATTCATTCAGAGGCCTGCGAGACCTGACCCATCTGTGAGTGCCTCCCATAATCCCATCAGTTCCCTCATAATGTTTTCTAACTGGTTCATGTGCACTTAAGCATATCTGTAACCTCACAGGTCTTTGGCGAATAACAACATCAAAGCCTTGCCCAGAGACCTCTTCAGTGATCTGGATTCATTAATTGAACTGTGAGCTTGCATTTTGATCCTTGTAGAAATGTATTAAGTACATAGTAGAGATGCTTGCTGTCTTCATACCCAGTGTGGATAAGGGGCTAGATGAATGAAATGAATTAGGACTTTATCGTTAAATGGTTCGATAGAGATATCATGAATTCTGAAAGCTAAACATGTGAACAAATGTTCATGTTGTGCTTCCAGGTTTACCAAA
Organism: Brachyhypopomus occidentalis; assembly: GCA_020368025.1. Lineage (NCBI taxonomy): Eukaryota > Metazoa > Chordata > Actinopteri > Gymnotiformes > Hypopomidae > Brachyhypopomus > Brachyhypopomus occidentalis. The sequence continues at coordinate 2,012,839 of JAGXOD010000081.1, read as the reverse complement.
ACATTTCTACTGTTCTAACCTGGTGGTTAAAGAAAAAAATTATAATTAGTCATTTATTTCTCATGCATGTTTTAGAGTACCATATATTTAGTGGTTGTCACCTTCATTTGAGTTGATTTTGACTGGAATATCAAGTGTTGACAGATCATGATCTTTCAAGACTTTGCAACATCTTTGTCAACTCACTTCAAACTCACCATCCGTACGTCTCCTCCCAATGTCCTTGGCTGGCGTGGGCCCCTCTAGGGACCTGAGGGGCAACATGTTCGAGTGTGACTGTCGTGCGAAGTGGATAATGATGTGGCTGAAGCAGACCAACGCTACTGTGTCCGAGGTTCTCTGCGCCGGCCCTGAAGAGATGGTGGGCAAAAGACTGAACGACATGGCCAGCCTCCATGACGAGTGTATCTCTACAGGTAGTGTGTGTGTGTGTGTGTGCTTTTTATTCTTCCTGTTTGGCAACCATGTTTCATTGGCATTAAGACAGAAATTGTTTATAAGAGAAATGAAACGTACTTAATTTAAGCTTAATTTAACATCTCCAGGAATCATTATCTTATAACGGTTTAATGAGTAAGCATGTAGCAGTACAGAGCAGTCTTCACTGCTCCTGGCGGACAAGCATGTGTAGAAGGAGCTTTGTTACCTCGCCTGGAACATCTAACGTGGGCTTATGGAGGTACACACAGAATGACCATGATGGGTGAAACTATGGAGTTTCACTAGTGTATGTCTCCACTATAAAAAAAAAAGCTTGAACATTACAGCTTGACTGGCCCAAATGACTTCACTATAATGGTTACACTTGACTAACCCCTCCACCTGAATCCTGCCTTTTTCTCTCATGACTCACACGTTTCCCATGGTTACGGAGAGAAGGCCACTAATTAAAGGCAGCATGATGGCTTCTCCACCACTTCACCCATCACTATCTCCAGATCCAGAACCACCCCCCAGTATACTGCATTTACGTGTGAAAAGCACTTTGAGTTGCATGTATGCATGAAAGGCGCTATACAAATAAAGATTAATAAATGGAGCCAAGCAATTAGACTGTAGTCTGATATTTAAATTTCACAGAATTTTGCAGCAGTTTTTTTACAGTCCTGAGAAGGTCAGATGTCTATTTTTGTGCTAAATGGAAAACCCAGTTTGATTGAGATAACACCTCAGATCCTGAGCTAATACTGCCTTTCCTAACAGATTTCATCCCGCTCCACTCTGTGGCCATCGAGTCTCTGTCTGTGGATACCTTCTCCCACAAGAATGATGTGTATGTGACCATCGCTGCCCCTAACATTGAGAGTTGCATCGTACTCCAGTGGGATCACATCGAGATGAACTTCAGGAGTTATGACAACATTACAGGTAGGACAAAAATGACAAGACTAACAAAACAAATGAAGAAGAAAGAACGATAGTACTGCAGCGATGCAGTCAAATTTGCTTTGGTTTAATCCTCCAAATATATGAACATGGGAAAGTAATTTACTGTGATTATCTTGATCAAGTACTCAATTTTATTCTTTTCCTCCACAACTTGGACTTCTCAAAATTCTGTGCTGGAGTTCAGTTATATGTGTTAGAACAGGACAAAAAAATGCTAAATTAAACAGTGCAGTGCCAAATCAACCAATGCAGTGCTAAACTGGACTATGTGGGGAAGCTTGTAATCAATTAAATACTGTATACAACAAAAAATGGTATAATTGCTTAAGAACACAAATATATATATTGAGGCTTTGTGGTCTTAAAGGCATAAACCCTGTTTCTTTAACAAACCTCAGGTCAGTCCATTGTTGGCTGCAAGTCAGTGATCATCCAGAACCAGGTATTTGTGATTGTTGCTCAGCTTTTTGGAGGTTCTCACATCTATAAGTTTGATGAAGACCAAAGCAAATTCACCAAGTTTCAGGACATTGAAGTGTCCAAGATTTCCAAGCCCAATGACATTGAAGCCTTCCAGATTGGTGAGGAATGGTTTTTCATTATCGCTGACAGCTCTAAGGCTGGTCTTTCAACACTCTACAAGTGGAATGACAAGGGCTTCTATTCCTACCAATCTTTGCACGAGTGGTTCCGTGATACTGATGTAGAGTTTGTGAACCTGGATGGCAAGGCTCACCTCATCCTGGCCAGTCGTTCCCAAGTTCCAGTCATTTACCAGTGGAACAAGAGTGCACAGAAGTTTGCCTTACAGGGGGAAATCCCTAACATGGAAGACGTTGTAGCTGTAAAAGCTTTCTGGATTAAGGAGGAACTGTACCTGGCCATGACACGATACATTGGTGACTCGAAGGTCCTTCACTGGGGTGCGAAGCAATTTGCAGAGGTTCAAGCCCTTCCTTCAAGAGGTTCCATGATCCTTCAGCCATTCACCTTCAAAGATCGACACTACCTGGCTTTAGGCAGTGACTACACTTTCTCGCAGGTCTACCTGTGGGATGTGGAGAAGAAGTCCTTCAATCGCTTTAAAGAGGTGTACATTCAGGCCCCGCGCTCTTTCACTGTGGTCTCCACGGATCGCAGGGACTTCATCTTCGCATCCAGCTTCAAGGGTAGCACGCAGATTTTTGAGCATGTCATTATTGATCTGAGCCTGTGAGGTCCTTTGTGGACGCAGGGTCCAAATGGCCAAATCGAGGCACCTCAATACTCTTGTGCAACTTTCAGCGTCTTCCATCCAAAATTGCTAATTTGCCAGGGGAGGGTGGAAGTGGAGAGGGTCGGTTGTAAAGGATGTTCACGTGGTTTTATCAGGTATGTAATGTAAGTAAAATTTATGGTTCATAATATTTCGTGCATTTGTATAAAGTCATAAGGCTTTACCGTTATTTATGAGGAACACTGTCATTTGTCCATTTCTGGGGTTTTTGTGTTTCTTTGGTTTTTAAGATAATCATGGAGAGGAAATTCTGAGAGCAAATGTTTCTATAATATCCAAATCCATTCTCATATGTAAAACTAGCAATATCTTTAAGCACTCAGCATTTCTGCAGCAATCAGACTCTGGCACCATGCATGACACGGAAGAAGATTTTAATACTGGCATGCTAAAAAAACATACGAAATACAGGTGACAAATGAAATTCATGCAAATGCTCTAGCATTACGTGCAACAGTATATGTGACAGATGCCACTTTATGAACATATACTTGCACTACTTTTTAAATCTAAATGATTTTACTGAACATAGATCCTAGTAGAGCATACAAAATCATCTAAAAATAAATCATATAAAAGTATGTTGAGTCATGCTTTTAGTACTAACACGCTCACATTGCCTTAGGAGTGCTTTGACTTTCAGTGCAAAGAACACTAGTCTGTAAATCCATTCTGCGTACACAGTAAGGTCTCTTTGGGATAACCTTTTATCCATCTTATAGAGGAACCCACATGTTTAATTTGAACTCATTGTGAATCCCATTCAAAGTTGCAGAATGGAATAGTGCTTTAAACTACTGGAATTCGTGCTGCCATATCACCTGACACAATGCTGTGTTAATATGAGAGGGTCATTGTCATCTGAAAGAGGTACACTCAGCTCATACAGTGGCATGTTCGCATTCTAGGTACCATGACAAATTTATTTGTTGTTTTATTTTTAAAAAACAGAATTTTTTAATTCTGTTTAATAACCCATCTGTGTGAAGAACACCTTTTCTACCAACACTTCAAATCTGTGCCTATAACCCCATTGACATGGCTTAAAAACAGCCATGTATCATTTATTGGAACTGCTTTATGCAAGCATGTGTGTTTTAGGGGTGTCTGTCAGTGACCAGCTGGTGCAGGTGTGTCATTCCAATGAGCTTGGAGCCAGTACACAAGTCCATGCAAAGAGTTGTCAGTTGCATTGTTTTGTGCAATTTTCATTGCTCACACTTATTGATTTTCATTTGTGCAGCTGTGTTTTGTTCAATTCTTCATAAACAGGCCTCAGATTTGGACCATTATATTTCACTTGCATGTCTCAGGTTTGGACATATTTTGAAAATCTGGCCTGAGATTCAGACTCTTGTAATTTACTAGTCATGCCTCATATTTAGACCATTCCTGCTTCTCTTAGTGCTACAAGGTTACCTAAGAAGTTAAAAAAAAAAAAAAACAACCAAAAAAATATATTCCATCACCCCAACTCCAATTCACCCTAAGAACTGTGCTGTTATCTGTAAAATTAGTATTCCAGAGCAAACATTGATGTTTTAATGACACACTTAAATTGTACCATTTCTATTCCTCATAGGGCAGTGTCAGTTCTTTTTAATTAAAGAAGACAAACTCTTAAAATATTTTCACAGGAATAACTGAAACTGCAGTCATTACTGTATTTATTCATTTATTATTATTATTAAGATGAAGCCTCTTTAAGTGTACGTGGTACGACCTGTGTGTGGTGTCTGATACTATGACCTGTCCTTTCCTTTTGAATGACTTTATTCTCACACAGACTGTGTTGCTGCTCATGTGTAAGTTTGCTAGTTTACATGGGGCAAGTTGCAAAACCATGAAGCATGGACTAACAATCTCCGAACTGAGAGATTACTATCATATTCAGTGAGATTATTCTGTTTAAATACAAATAAAATACAGGAAAACTTTGAAAAGCACAATTACACATTTACTCCTTCGTTATTTCTTGATCTTTATTGTGTAGTTCCTCAGATTTGTTATGCTATTCTGCATTTTGGATCAAGACATGTTCTGACAATACATGTTCAAAAACATGTTCTGCTGTGTATCTAGAAACATGATTGTACGTAATCCCTTTTTAGCCGCATTGTGGAACGTAAAAGACTCAACAGTAAAAACATAACTGCTGACTTTAAGAGCATGTGATTCAGTTTTGTTTTCTGAATGTATAGCACATACATTTTGGATACAATCTTAAGTTGTACAAGAATAAAACATCATAGTACATCATGTCTAGTCTAAAATATTTTATGTTACATGAATGCTGTTTGTTTGTAAATTTTTTTTATGCCATTTATTTATGCACTAATTTTTATAATATTGCTGTTGTGTTTGTCATATTTCAAATATTATTGACATATGAAATAAATGCTTACCAGTGATGCCCCGTATTGCTCCAGAACCAAACATAGTTCTAGCTCAAGAAATCCTCCTCAGACCACTGCCCACATCCGGATGGGAGACACAGAGACACTTATTATTAAATTGATCATATTAATTACAATTACCTTCCGTTTTAATGGGTCCATGAGATATGGACACCTGATCGTCATTATGTCACTGTTTCTTTTGCCATTTAAGCTGTGTGAGTTTATTTTTCTACATCATAAGTTAAAAGCCTTCTTTTTGTGTACTTCATCAAAACAAACTGTAATGGCTGCTTTAAATACACAGTGCCGGTGATAATAGGTGGGCGTGTGTGTAGGAGTGGCCTGGGACTGGCACACGTGACACAAACAAACAATGACCAACCCTCCCATCCCCCCCGCAAGAAAAAAACAACAGCAGACACTCAGTAAAATAATGAAGGAAAAGTCTCAAGTCAGAATTAGGGACCTTCAAGGGCTCCCTAGTCGAATGCATAGAGCTGATTTATTTAACATGCACCAGCTTGCCAAATTTTGGATTTTAAAGTTATGGTTCTTTGATATTGTTTACATAGCTTTTAGGTTTTTGGCTTCTGTGTATAAGAAAGTATTAAGCTAATGGAATATGGAAAAAAAATTCACAGGCACAGTGATTTGAGAGTGACCATGCACTGACTTAAAGAAGAGGCAGTATGATATTCACTTTCATGTAATTAATAGATTATAACCGGATCAACAACACAATAGTTCTTTTCAAACAGATAACTAAGTTTAGTCCTAGCCTAGCTGTAGTCTCCTGCATAGAAATAACTTCTTGAAAATAATTCTAGTAAATGACTGTCACTCCTTTGCACTCCTGGAAGAATTTTTTCTATGATCCTACAAACCTAAGTGCCTAAATTGCCCCTAAACATAAGGATTACACTATGATACTTTACAGCCATTTTCTTTGGTGTCTAAGATTGTTGCACATTACTACATATCCTTTTAGCACAGAGTGCTATCTGTGTGATCACTAGTGAACTTCAGTCAGTGCTTTTATATTCGTTCTTTAAAGCACAAACGCATTCCTCCCTGATGTCCTGAGCTGATTGGCATCAACGTAAGCGGTAAAGATAAGTCTTATGCAGGCGCCAGGCACTGAAGTGAGGTGGAAGAGTGCAGTGTTGGACAGGACAGTTATCCTCTGCCTAAAGCAGAGACTCAGGTTTATCAGCACCACATAGGTGCACATTACAGCCTTAGACAAGTCTGACTCCCCTAAATAACACAATAAAATATGTTTAGTGGTGGGGGGGTACTGAAAATGGCACATATTAAGTAACGGAAGAGTAAATAGTGTAATATGTTCAAAAACATTACATGCAATTTATGAAACCCCTAAAGTATGTCATACCATTCATTAAACGCTGACAAAGCATGTGTTATTCCCTAATTTAATTAAATGTGAAGAAATGGGAGCATTGGGACAGTGCTAATATTACTCACGCGTCTCTAGTTGTCCACGCCCTATCCAGTCCTTTATAGCCACACGCCTTTCTCTTCCTCAATGCGAAGTATTGCTAACACCATGTTACATACTGAGCGTTTTCTGTACGGTGTTGCCTGTCTGTGTACCGCCCTCTGCTTCCCCTTCAGACCACGTTTCTAGATTTGTCTCGGATTCAGCTCTCCCAGCCTGACCTTGGATTGCAATCACCACGAGCTAGATCCCGTCTATCCGTATATTCGCCTCGTCGGATTTGTGCATGTTCCATCCCGTATAATGTGGCTATTTGCCTCGGGGAAAATAAAGAAAACTCTAGACACTAGATTAACTAGCTCGCTTCATAATGAAAGCTGAATCATTCATTTTCATGAACTCAAAATGCAGTGATATGTAAACAAATCTATAATACATTTGTATTATTCTACAAAGGTATAACAATGAAATTGGATGCACACTCACATGGTAGAAATCCAGAGGGTTTGACGGACACCATGGGTAGCAAGTTAACTTGGTTCTGGACAAAGCTAGTTTGAATAGATTGCTGAACATTGGGGTGTACTGTATGTGGGGATATGTGCATAGCTCCTGCCACACTTGACTGGAGAGATTCCACAGAATAATAATAATAAATAATAATAAAGACGGAGTGCTTGGGTTGCATTTGAAGAGATTAAAAAAATCAGTGTATGCAAAGCAGTAGTGCGCAAAATTAAACAGTGGTGTCATTGTGTAATTTATGCTCTAATGGCAGCAATATATTTAACAACAAATTCTGTAGGTATTAAATACTAAGCAGTGTAAGACTTCCTTAAGAAGTTATTTCAATGTGTTTAGAAAAAATGAAAGGTATTTATGCAAAACCTTTTTCATAGTGATAACCATTTAAATCACTAAGGTAGTTCTGATACATTTATTTTAATATGCTTGATGCAATAGATGCTAATATGCTCGACACTTTCCACCTGCTGCTAATGCAGAGGAGATGGAGGCCCACGAGGACGTGTGCAGGTTCTTTGTCCCTGTGCCGGTCACTCTGGAGGGGACTGCTGCTATGCCAACCTGCTCCTGAGGCTCATGGACAGAGCCTCATCTGTCAGAACATCTGTCAGAACTTTCAGTCCAGCACTTGAAGGTATTGGAGGTATTTTAGACCTCAGGCAGCGGGTTTTTGGCCAAGACTGGCCCATGCTTGACATGCTGGCTTGGAGAGCAGATGCCTGGGTCTCTCCTTCGATGCCTCGGGAGAAGGTGCTGATCTGGGTTGGTATCACGTACACATTAGTCCGTCGTCCCATGTGTCCACCGGCATAAGAGGTTAAGATTAAAATGCAGATTTGTGATTACACACAGATCGGGAATTTGTCCTCTACATTTAACCCACCCGTGCAGTGAGAACACACACATACACACTAGTGAACACTAGGGGGCTGTGAGTACACACATGTACAGAGCGGTTGGCGGACCTAGCCCTGGTGCCTGGGGAGCAGTTGGGGTGCCTTGCTCAACAGCAGTTCAGTCATTGAAGCCACAATCCTCTGATCACAAGACCGGCTCCCTAACCAAGACCATGGCTGCCTCCATCTTCACATAAGCAGCTGTGGTGGATCTTCCATACAGGTCAAAGCTCAGAGCCCCCGAACTAATGCAGTGGACCAGGGCAGAGGAACTCCCAGAATTATTTAATTATTGATTCTGGACATCATTCGGTGTGTAACAATGTGCATGTGCAGTATTCAGTTGAATAAGGATTTATACAAAAGTTGATTAGTGTGTGAAAGTCTATATGCATTTTATTTATTTAGAACTATATGGCTATATAACATTTACATGATTATTGGCAATGTTGATTTAACTGGATAGAAAAAATGTAGCATAATTCAAATATATCATTTAAATATGTAGGAAAATAATAGCATAAGCTTCACAGTTCAGTGAATCTGGCCAACAAAATATTTATATTTTATATATAAAAATGGATATAGCCATTTGCTGCACCGTCTGAAAGCTCCGGATCTAAACGTTTCTAAAACATCTCACGGGGGGTAAGAGCAGGTCTAACCGGAAGTGAACCCCAGTTTCGTTTTCCTGCACATCGATTCTGCAAAATTCCATACCCAGTGGTAGACTACCAAAAAGTAAGTAACGTTAGCGTATATTATTGTAAATGATTTTATACCGATTTCTTACTAGTTACTGATCATATTATATAGATAGTATATAGCCTGTCATTTGTTTATGTCTATATCGTTTAGCTAAAGAAGTTTAAATTAGAATGTTGGGATTGCTAACCAAGAAATCGTACAGCTATAGCTCAACCATGTATAACTGGCCTAAGTGCTGGATATCTAAGTGTTGAGTGTCCATAGCAGAAGCATTGATCTAAAATGATTTGAATGAATTTGAGTGTAAGATGTTAGCATAGTTGCTGTAGAAAGAGCAAGAAAGACGACAAATGTAAAGGTGTTTGGTGCAGATTGTGCACGCAGTCGTTTTTCATGTCAACGACATGCAAAGCATTTTGTCTGATGTTCTCTAACGCACCGCGCTAACGGAGCATTCGCGCCATTGTTCGTTTGAGCTGGCCTGTCTGAACACACTTTCGCTCTTTTTCACTGTTGGGACATGTTGCGCATTACGAGCTATTTCATTCGTTTTTCATAAACAACGTCTCCTCTAATAACATATCCGCCAAGAAATAACATTTGTCTTATCGTATAAATGCAAGCTATTCAGGATCTTCCAATAATACTCTTATTGTGAGTAATTTACTGCTTCTTGGTGATGTTTTTAAACACATGTGTATTGTGGGAATAAGATTCCTTATTGTTTGTAAATTCTTTTTGGCACATGGGACCTTTATACAATTTGAGCTGGGGGAGCTGGACAGGACTGAAAGCTTCCTATAAGCAGTTTTCAGTTGTAGATCACATGATGTGATCACCTTAACAAGGCCAAACTATTTAGATCATGTATTAAACCGTCACCATCTTTTATTTTGTTGGTACAGGCAAGCAAGATGGATTAGAAAATAAACCAAAGATCAAAAAAAGCTTTTAATTAGTGACAAGACATTTTAGGCATACATTAGACTTCCAGAGGAAGTCTTCATTCTTTGGCTCTGTCAGAGCCACTGTTCCAGCTTAGGGGTCACTTCCTTACGTCACCACTGGGACAACATTGGTGTTAGCCTTCCATATTTTCTCGATTTCTTCTTTGAATCTTTTTTGGGGTAGTTTCTATCACTTGGCACTCAAACATCTACCAACACTATATATTGGTACACAAGACTGTAATGTAAGGGGGGGAGCAATGCCAAAACGAGCGTACATGAAACAGTAGCTAGCGCTTAGCACATATAACACTGATAACACTCAACAGAGCAAAACTCAACAGGGGGTAGACTCAACATAGACGAGTGACGCTGACGACATTGACACACACACACACACACACATATATATATATATATATATATATATATATATATATACACTTTAAAATAAACAGGCCCCAAGTGTATTGCATGACGTTAACGAGACATGTGAGACTGATGAACATACACTTTGAGCCACACCAAAAGAAAGTACATATATAGACAAGAATAGATGCGGAATACAGGCACACATGCCCGGAGGGAGGGGTCAGGGGCTGTACTCTTTGCTTGTACAGCTGAAGGACCTCTGTCCGAAATGTCCTGTTTCCCTGAAAATTTTATGAACTTCACTGCAATTTTATGTCTATGTCTCTATGTGAATATATGTAGAGATTTGTACATATTTATATTGCATAATGAATTGTATAATTGTTTTTTTTTTAATCAACAGGAGGATCTATGGCGTTTCAAATAACAGTTCCACTTCCAATTGCAGTTCCAGCTGAGCCAAAGACAACAGATCCCATAATACAATGCATCGCTGACAGCAATCTGAAGAAGTTGAAGAAACTTATCAGAGGGATTAATATTAATGTACTCTACCCTTCAACACAGTGGGGCGATCATGTTACCCTGCTGACAGCTGCAGCTGCTTGTGGACTAGAGGAGATTTGCAGTTTTCTGCTGGAGCAGGGTGCTGACCCTAATGTACTCTCAACAAAAGCACTGACCCCTCTGCACTATGCCACACTCATACCAGGAGTACCACTGAGTGTGGTAAGAAGATTACTTGCAGCAAAAGCCAATCCAGATGGTCATGTAGTACAGATGACTTCACCATTGCAACTTTCAGCCAGAAATGACAGGGAGGATATGGTCAAAGCACTTATTGATGCTGGTGCTCAAATGGAAATGAATTATGGAGTAAACCCAGATGATGACAAGAAAGTAGAGAATATTATTCGTCATTTACCTCCAGGGAATGAAGCTTATGAGATACGAAGGATATTTTTTTATTTCACTTCTGTGGTTGGCAAAAAATCCCAGCCAGAGGTTTTTGACCTCTTTAGAGAGCATTTTCTTGATGAACATCCTTTAAACCATTTAACTCTATTTGAGGTGTTTTTTAATTTGGGCCTAAATGTGGAAGAATATCACCAAAGTAGCATCAAGTGGCTGAAGGACTCCAAAAACATAGACATCTACATTCAGGGATTCATCAAACGCTTTCCCAGAATTCCTCAAGACAATCGTATATGTGCACTGAAAACTTTACATGCTTCCATTTGCATGGTGAAAGAAACATCTCCCCAAGTATTTAATGAGTTTGCACCTATTTTGATGAAAAGTCTCCTGTCCATTGGCATCCCTAATGCAGCTGTATTCAACGAGATAGTTCTAAGCATCCTCTGTGTCACACTGGAGAAGTCCTCAAAGCACAAAGAAGGCACTGATGCTCTTAGTGTTCCTGGACTGAAGGAGTTGTGCAGTGGTCTAATGTCTCTCACCCTTCTAAATTTTTCACCAAATGTTAGCATTCTCACTTACCGTCTGTTTGCTGACCTTTATGAGTTTGTACCAAATCACATTAGTACATTAGGATTATGCTCAGTGCCTGACAGGGTGCTTGATAATGTGGCGATGAGGACAGATGATGTAATTAAAGAGAAACTGCAAAAGCTCAATACAAATCTCAATTGTCCACAAAGCTCTAGTGCCACAGATAGTTGTGAACAAATGGATAACATGCAGTTAAAGAACAAAAAAAAGAAGAAAAAGAAAAAGGTGAAAGAAGCCCAACAAGAGACATCAAAAGATGTTGGACCAGGAACTAAAGATCATGTTGATTCAGATGCTGCCATGACATCAGTTGAGGAGTCGAATTCTGGTGTACGGCCATTCGCAGAGAAACCTCCAATACCGAGAAAATGGCATCAAATCAGCAAGCGCTGGAGGAGCAAGTTGGAGTTACTTGCCAATACAGATGCAAGTAAAGTTTATAGACTGGGGAATCTTACTCTTTGCATAATCCCTGAACTCCAGATAGCAAAAGGAAGTGATGGAACAGAAGTTTATCTTGGCTTGAGGGATGATGGCACAGAGGTAGCCGTCAAAAGAATGTTGAAGTCCAATTATCAATACCTCAAAAACGAGGAGGAATTTTTACGTCTTCCAAAGCTTGACAATCCTTGTATCGTTAGATATGTGGACTTTGCGGAGGATGAGAATTTTGGATATCTTGTCCTTCAGCTTTGTGAATACACACTGGAGGAATATATCCCAGAACACCTGCCAGAAAACCGCCTTCAGCAGCAAGCTGTCCTGAAGAAAATTGTAAAAGAGGTGCTATGTAGCCTTGAAGTTCTTCACAGTCAAGATACCAAAGTGCTCCATCGGGACATCAAACCCCAGAATGTTTTGATAGGTAGGAGTCATGCCTATTGCTCTTTAAACCTATGAATATTGAAGAAATTCAATGAAGCAATTTCAGTCATGTCACCACTAGTGAATATTCTAAAGTTATCTCTTTCATTTTTCAGATATAACTGGAAAGGCAAGATTAGCTGATTTTGGCATAAGTCGGAGGCTGAACGTGGGTCAAACAACTTTGCGCACTAGTCCTGCTGGAACAAGGTGCTGGAAGGCTAGAGAGGCTATTGAAGAGGACAGTAACAGTGGCTACAAGAGGAGTTCAGACATCCAGGTTCAACTAGAATCAACTAGAATCTAATACTGATAATGCTTAAAAGTTCTAAGAAATAAAAATGATACAAAAATAGATTATATTAATTATGTTAATGGTTACACTTGTTTTAGGTTGCAGGAATGTTAGTGTATTACATCCTCTCTGGTGGACACCATCCATTTGGAAAAGGTGCTCGTTGTGAGAGTAACATTCTTGATGGGAAATATTTCCTGGAAGACCTGACGGATGAGATGGAAAAGGATCTGGTGGAGTGGATGATCAATTGCGATCAAAGCGAGAGGCCTAAAGTTGAGGAGACCCTTGCCCACCCCTTCTTTTGGACAGATGACATGTAGGACACAGTTTAAAGATATCATTTATACATGGGAGCTTATTCTGACCCAAGGTTTTGATCTCCTGAAGTCACTGAAAAAAATTAATTGTGATCTGTTTGTTAATATCTCTCAGTTGTATTGAAGTTGTGAGAAATGTAACCATTTACTCCCTCACTAAACAAATACCACAAACACTACCACACTTTTTCATTTGGGATTCCTGTCATTGTCTCCTCATGTTTCCAAATATACATTTTTATGAATATATCAGTATTCATTTCCTAATTTCTGTAGTGTCTTGTTTTTCAAAGTTTCTAAATGTCCTCAGGAAAGTGGAGTACTTAAGACTACTGGGGAATATGACCGAGGTGGAGAACTACCGCCAGGCTGACAAAGAACTCCTTAATAATCTAGAGGAAATTACAGTTGGGAAATCCTTCTCAGACTGGAAAGCAAAAGTGAGTATTCTCAATAAGGGTTTCTTGCACTGTTTAACACTGTCTTAAATTAGGTCTGTCAGAAATGTTAATAATAATACTGTTTTAATGTAAGATCAGGGGAATCTGGTGTCGATGACTGTCATTGATTTTTCTCCAAACATTTGGAGCATGAGTTATACTTATGAGTTTTTTGCTTAAGCAAACATTTAGCTATTGAGGTTAACTGTTTTTTAAAGCTACCACCTGTTATACTGAGTGCTTTTTTGTGTTCTAGAATACAGTTTTAATGAAATCATGTTTAACTTGAACTTCCAGTTTCCTACTGAGCTTGTTAAAAATTGTACTTCTAGAGAGAAAAATAGCCATATCAACTGTTTTCTAAGGCTATATCCTTAACACTGAATACTTGTTTTGTATTCTAGAATGCTTGTTTATAATGAATTTGTGTTTAACTTACACAGTTTCCCTCTGAGCTTGTACAAGAAATGGATGGTAAGAAGAAGCCCTACCCGGAGAACACACTGGGGCTGCTGCGATTCATACGGAATATGCACGAGCACTAGTGAGTTGCAGATAGATGCAGAATGTACATCAATAATGTGATTTTTCTCAGACCACAGCTTTTTAATTTCTTTCTGACTTTTCATTTGTAGCTCTGAGGATGCACAGAAAATAAACCTGATGACCTTATTCCCTGACCTTTTTGGAAATGCTTTCAAGTTTGCCAAAAAAAGAGGATGGAATGCCAGACCCAGCCTGAGAAAAATGTTTAAGCCTGCAGCGGTGATCTGATAATTGTCACTTAACTGGACAACAGGGACTGAAGATTACAAACAGCAATGCAAATCTGACTTATATCAGTACTACAACACCAGAATTCTGAAAATACATTTTAATGTCAAAAGAATTTTTATTATTGTAATGCTAGCCTCCGTTGAAGTTGCAATTCCGTCCCCTTAATAGAACCTTGAAAGCAATTTTGGTAATATTTTTGCTCTGGAGCTTGATTGTGATGTTATGGTTGGTAAGCTACATTTGTTTTTGTTTATTAAATCTCATATAGCTAACATTTATAGTTTTAATTACAGTCGTTCTTTTCTCTCTCTCTCACACACACACACACACACACACGTACAAATGGTTTGCGTTAGTCCACTGTCCCAGGCATGCACCAGCACAGGCGGCTTATCAGAAGACTGTGGATCTGGGCCTTGCAGCCAGGTAAATGGTCAGAACCCCAGAACTGAAGCAGTGGACCAGAGCACTTGCATCCTGGATGGGCAGAGGAACTCCCAGAAGAGGCAACAAGAGGATGACCGCAGACCCACCTAGAGGACAAGATCAAACTGACTTGACAGTGACTGAACAAGAGAGCTATAATGCATTTGAATCATCATGGGTTTCAGACTTATTCTTTGAGGCTGTTTATAAATAATTCTAAACTTTATTGTCTGGTTGTTGTTTTTTTTAATTCACATGGATTCATGGTGTGTACATAACCGATACGTTTTAATGATTTTGGACATTCAGTGTGGCAATGTGAGTTTACACTATTCGGTTGAATAAGGATTAATAACGAATTTCATGTGAGAGAGCGAGGTAGAATATGCATTCTACTTACGTAAACGAATGTTTCTTTAAAACATTTACATTATTGACAATGATCGGCTAATAAGTACCACCCGAAGTTAATAGCCCGCCTAGGAATGTGTGAGATGACGATGATTGGTTGTGGTTAGGGGCCAATCTTTACGTGACCGAGAGAGATAGCCCATATTCTATTTACATACAACTGTAACATTTGCACGATTGTTGGCAATGGAAATGGAAAGAATTGTATATATAATATATAGGGAAATCCTAGCATATGGTTCACAATTCAATTAAACATTTTATGCCCACGTTTACTATGCAAATCCCGACACAGAACAGTATGTCAGATAAGCAGAATACACAGACTACACGAGTTAAACAGGCAGACTATTCCGGTGTACGTCGATGAGGCGGAGCGAGATGGAGAAGAAAGAATTAGTAGAGTCCTTTGTAAATTTGTTTTTCTTCTGTATTCTCTTCTGTTCAGTTTTTTCCGGACTCGACCGCGATTAAATATACGGTCTGGTAGTACTAGTTCCAGGGTGAAGAATCTAACTTTCTAAAACACCTTACAGGTGGGTTTGAGTATCGGCACTAACAGGAAGTGAATCTTAGTTTCGGTTTTCCTGTAAATCGATTCTGCAAAATTCCACAAGTGATAGGCTACCGACAAAGTAAGTAACGTTTCCGTATATTATTATTGAAGTAATTTGTTTATGTTAGGGATGACAATAATAAGATAAATGGACTTTATCTTAAGTACCTTTCATTTAGAAAGCTGGCGGGGTTACCAGCCAATAAATCTTTACAAAGCGTACAACTATAGCTCAACTGATTACAACTGGCCTAAGTGTTGGAACAATAGCAGAAGCATTAATCCAACATAATTTTGAGTGAAAGAAATGTTAGCATAGCTGCTGTAGGTGAAGTTATTTGGACCAAATTGTGTGCGGTTGCTAAGGTTTCAGACCTTTTTACGTTTTTTATGTCAAAATCGACCAAATACGAAGCAACTTAAACAGACTAAACAGAGCAACCGCAGCAGTGTTCGTTCGCAATAAAGTTACCGATGCTGACCACACGTTCTCTTCCGTAACTTGTTTAAAATACATTAAATGCGTTTACTAAAGTTATAAAGTACCATGTCTCATCTAATGCAATAACCATTTGCAGGGGCATCTCTACATAAGGGGGGATGGGGCATGTCCCTACCCGATGTCGTTGTGGAGCAGTGAACAACATAGTCAATAATTCCACGTAACATGTAATATAAATAATGTTTAAGTAATACAGTTGCACCTTTCTTGCATGTGACAACGGTATCGCTGAACGATACACTCCAAACATCTTCCTGTCACGTACAGGCCAGGGTTTCTCCCAGCACATGTCCACTTCCAGTAATGAGCTGTGGTATCGTATTGGCGCTATGCTGACAACATCCAATAAAAAATAATAGATTTACAAGTCTACATCAACACGGTTAGTAAACGTCGTTTACGGTATCGGTGTACTGAAGCATTTAGCCATTGCCTGTTTGCCACTGCTAGCAAGAATTTCCAAATTTAATAAATGCCAAATTTAATACCTAGAGCAAAAAAAATGACATTAAACGTTTGGGACCACACCAGCCAGAGGATTTCTCTCATTCACTGTGGAAAGGACAAAACCCTTACTTCAATCCAGTTGTTCAAGAGGAAAACGTGGCTAATTGCGAGTGTAGCTACAAGTCACTCGTCTACTTTTCTTGCCTGCTACTTGGCGGGGACACTACATGGACTACAATAGGATTCAATAATTTCAAATGCCTTTCGGAACGAGTAGCCAAACACGAAAGTGTTGAAAATGCTGTTAGACTTGCTCGGAAGGGCTAATATCGCAGCTCAGATTGATAGCTCACACACGTTATTGAGCTATACAATCAGCAAACGGAAGATTCTTGGTAGAAAGTGCGTTTGTGTTTGGGGTTCACTGAGCAAGCAGGTTTGTGTGTAGACTAGTCGGATATTGTCCAGGGCTTATTGTGCCCCACCAGGCTTTCTGTGCCAGAGACGCCACTATTTGTATTACGTGAAAAGCGCCACGTGCCACCTTTAAGTTCTGAAGGTGCGAAGTTCACTGTATGACCACGCCCCTTCCCTGCAACCGTGTCAACGTTGGCAGCAAGCTTGTCTTGCACATGCTGATTTTTGAAAAGCATCAGACTTTGATAATATTCACGGGCAAATTATCCAGGATTACAACCACGTCCATTCAAACGTTGTTTACAGGTTGTTTTGAATAAATTATTCATATAGTACCATGTCTCCTCTAATAATAACATACCTGGCAAGAACGAACATTTTTTATCGATGAAAATGTGTTATCAGTTATGCAGGATTTACCACCACGCCCATCTAAATGTTGCCATTCTGTTTCAGTACAAAATAAAACTGAGGACATATTAGCAGTAATGTAGCCTACTTAACGTTAGTTTTGATACTTTAAAAGGACAGCAGAGGGAAATGCAATGCAGCCGGTTGGATTGCTTTTCAAATGTACCTTACGTTCACTTCTGACATGAATTCAGCATTTAACTCTTCAAAAGCAAAGCCCCTATTCTTGTTTCATATCTTATGTGCACTTTTTGTAATATGATTACTCTAACTGGACATGCACAGAAGAACATTATATTTTATTGGAAGATAAAAGTAGAATATCTTGTCAGGTACTGCAGAATTACTATCTTGTCAGTAATCTGCTATACAGTATGTTTTACACACATATGTATATGGTGGGAATATGATTCCTTATTGTTCTTAAATACTAAATGGCACATGGGGCCTTTATACATTTGAGCTGGGGTAGCTGTTATTGGACCAGACTGAAAGTTTCCCATAAGCACACTTTCAGGTCTGGATCACATGATGTGATCACCTTAACAAGGCCAAGATGATTAGAACATGTATTAAACCTTCACAATCCTTTTCTTTTTTTGGTACAGGCTTGCAAGATTGGTTAGAAAATAAACCAAAGATCAAAAAAAGCTTTTAATTAGTGCCAAGACATTTTAGGCATACATTAGACTTCCAGAGGAAGTCTTCATTCTTTGGCTCTGTCAGAGCCACTGTTCCAGCTTAGGGGTCACTTCCTTACGTCACCACTGGGACAACATTGGTGTTAGCCTTCCACATTCTCTCGACTTCTTCTTTCAATCTTTTTGGGTAGTTTCTATCACTTGGCACTCAAACATCTCTTACCAGTGCTGTTTCTGCCTCTAATCTGCTATCAGAATGTGTCTTTGGTTCACGACTTGTATAGCTATATTTGAATGTGTGTGTGTGTGTGTGTACATATATATATATATATATATATATATATATATATATATATATATATATATATATATATATATATCCATCCATCCATCCATCCATTGTCTTCCGCTTATCCGGGTCCGGGTCGCGGGGGCAGTAGCCTAAGCAAAGAG
The DNA here is from genome assembly GCA_020368025.1 of Brachyhypopomus occidentalis. Classification (NCBI taxonomy): domain Eukaryota; kingdom Metazoa; phylum Chordata; class Actinopteri; order Gymnotiformes; family Hypopomidae; genus Brachyhypopomus; species Brachyhypopomus occidentalis. The sequence continues at coordinate 1,994,396 of JAGXOD010000081.1, read as the reverse complement.
GCCCAGGTTTCCCTCTCCCCAGCCACCTCTTCCAGCTCTTCTGGGGATACCAAAGCGTTCCCAGGACAGCCGAGAGATATAATCTCTCCAGCGTGTCCTGGGTCTTCCCCCGGGCCTCCTCCCAGTTGGACATGCCCAGAGCGCCTCCCTAGGCAGGCGCCCAGGTGGCATCCGAACCAGATGCCCGAACCACCTCAACTGGCTCCTCTCTACGTGGAGGAGCAGCGACTCTACTCCGAGCCCCTCCCGGATGACTGTGCTCCGTACCTTATCTCTCCGGTCCGGTACAGCGACCGCAATACTGCAGCCGCAGCACCGATCCGCCTGTCAATCTCTCGCTCCATCCTTCCTCACTCGTGAACAAGAACCCGAGATACTTAAACTCCTCCACTTGAGGCAAGGACTCACTCCCGACCCAGAGAGGGCACTCCACCCTTGTCCGACTGAGTACCATGGTCTCAGTTTTAGAGGTGCTGACTCTCATCCCAGCCGTCTCGCACTCGGCTGCAAACTGATCCAGCGAGAGCTGTAGGTCTCGGCCCGATGATGCCAACAGGACCACATCATCTGCAAAGAGAAGGCGTGGAATCCTGAGGCCACCAAACCGAACCCCTCCGCCACTTGGCTACGCCGAGAAATTCTGTCCATAAAAGTTATGAACAGAACCGTGACAAAGGGCAGCCTTGGCGGAGTCCAACTCCCACCGAAACCAGTCTGACTTACTGCCGGCCATGCGAACCAAACTCCTGCTCCGTTTGTACAGGGACTGGGTAGCCCGTAGCAACGGGCCCCGCACCCTATACTCCCGAGCACCCCCCAGAGGAATCCCCGAGGGACACGGTCGAATGCCTTTTCCAAATCCACAAAGCACATGTGGACTGGTTGAGCAAACTCCCATGCACCCTCTAGGACCCTCCAGTGTTCCACGACCAGGACGGAATCCACATTGTTCCTCTTGTAACTGAGATTCGACTATCGAACGGACTCTCTTCTCCAGAACCCCTGCATAGACCTTACCGGGAGGCTGAGAAGTGTGATCCCCCGATAGTTGGAGCACACTCTCCGGTCCCCTTTCTTAAAAAGGGGAACCACCACCCCGGTTTGCCAATCCAGAGGCACTGCCCCCGATGTACACGCGATGTTGCAAAGACGTGTCAACCAAGACAGTCCCACAACATCCAGAGCCTTAAGGAACTCAGGACGGATCTCATCCACCCCGGAGCCTTGGCTCCAAGGAGTTTCACAACTACCCTGGTCACCTCAGCCCTAGTGATGGGCAAACCCCCCGTCCCGAGTCCTCTGGTTCTGCTTCCTCTATGGAAGACGTGGTGGTGGGATTGAGAAGATCCTCAAGTATTCCTTCCACCGCCTAATGACATCCCCAGTCGAGGTCAGCAGATCCCCAGCCTCACTGTATAAAGTGTTGGTCGGGAACCGAGTTGCCTGACGGTTTGCCAGAACCTCCTCGGAGCCGATCGAAAGTCGCTTTCCATGGTCTCACCAAACTCTTCCCACACCCGAGTTTTTGCCTCTGCGACAGTCAAAGCCGCGATCCGCTTGGCCCCCTGTACCTGTCTGCTGCCTCCAAAGTCCCACGGGCCAACCAGGCCCGATAGGACTCTTTCTTCAGCATGACGGCCTCCCTTACCCGAGGTGTCCACCACCGGGTTCTGGGATTGCCGCCACGACAGGCACCGACAACCTTGCGGCCACAGCTCCGATCTGCCGCATTGACAATAGAAGCACGGAACCAAGCCCACTCAGACTCAATGTTTCCGGCCTCCCTCGGGATGCGGTCAAAGCTTTGTCGGATGTGGGAGTTAAAGACCTTTCTGACAGGTTCCTCTGCCAGACGTTCCCAGCAAACCCTCACAATACGTTTGGGTCTGCCAGGTCTGTCTTGCATCCTCGCCCGCCATCTGATCCAACTCACCACTAGGTGGTGATCGGTTGACAGCTCAGCTCCTCTCTTTACCCGAGTGTCCAAGACACACGGTCGCAAGTTCGACGATACGATTACAAAATCGATCATCGAACTGCGACCTAAGGTGTCCTGGTGCCATGTGCACTTATGGACACCTCTGTGCTCAAACATGGTGTTCGTTATTGACAAACTGTGACGAGCACAGAAGTCCAACAACAGAACACCACTGGGTTCAGATCGGAGAGGCCGTTCCTCCCAATCACGCCCTTCCAGGTCCCACTGTCATTGCCCACGTGAGCATTGAAGTCCCCCAGCAGAACAATGGAATCCCCAGAAGGGGCACCTTCCAGTACCCCTCCAAGGACTCCAAGAAGGCCGGGTACTCGAACTGCCATTCGGTGCATAAGCACAAACAACAGTCAGAGCCCTTTCCCCGACCCTAAGGCGCAGGGAAGCAACCCTCTTATCCACTGGGGAAAACCCCAACACACAGGCAGCGAGCCGGGGAGCTATGAGTAAGCCCACTCCAGCCCTCCGCCTTTCACCCTGGGCAACTCCAGAAAAGAATAAAGTCCAGCCTCTCTCGAGAGGATTGGTCCAGAACCCAGACTGTGTGTGGAGGTGAGCCCAACTATATCTAGTTGGTATCTCTCAGCCTCACACACCAGCTCAGGCTCCTTCCCACCCAGAGAGGTTACGTTCCATGTCCCAAGAGCCAGCTTCAGTAACCGAGGGTCGGTACGCCAAGGCCCCCGCCCGGCCACCGCCCAAACCACAATGCACCGAACCCCTAGTACTACCTCTCCCCACCGGTGGTAGGCCCATGGGAGAGTGAACCCATGTAATCCCTTCGGGCTGTGCCCGGCCGGGCCCCATGGGTAGAGACCCGGCCACCAGGCGCCGCCGAGGAGCCCCTCCCCCAGGCCTGGCTCCAGGGTGAGGCCCCGGTAACCCTGATCCGGGCAAGGGTATCTGGGTCCTGTTTTCATATTCCATTGGGGTTTTTATTTGGACCACTCTTTGTCTGGCCCATCACCTAGGACCAATTTGCCATATATATATATATAATATAAAAAGCTGAAAATTGCGGTTTTCAGCCCCCTTTTCTCTGAGTGCAACCAATTGCATTAAGATGTTGCCTGATGACTGCTAATGACTAAAAAGAGTCCACCTGTGTGTAATCTAACCTCAGACAAATACAGCTGCTCAGTGACGGCCTCAGGGGTTGGTTAAGAGAATATCGGGGAGTAAACAGCATCATGTCCAAAAGAACACACCAGACAGATCAGGAATAAGGTTGTGGAGAAGTTTAAAGCAGGCTTATGGCATAAAAAGATTTCCCAAGCTTTGAACATCTCACGGAGCACTGTTCAATCCATTATCCGGAAATGGAAAGAGTATAGCACAACTGTAAACCTACCAAGACAAGGCCATACATCTAAACTCACAGGCCGAACAAGGAGAGCACTGATCAGAGATGCAGCCAAGAGGCCCATGGTGACTCTGGACGAAATGCAGAAATCCACAGCACAGGTGGGGGAATCTGTCCACAGGACAACTATTAGTCGTGCACTGCACAAATGTGGTCTTTATGGAAGAGTGGCAAGAAGAAAGCCATTGTTAAAAAAAAACCATAAAATGTCCCGTGTGCAGTTTGCTAGAAGCCATGCTGGGGACACAGCAAACATGGAAGAAGGTGCTTTGGTCAGATGAGACCAAAATGTAACTGTTTGGCCAAAATGCAAAACGCTGTGTGGCGTAGAATTAACACTGCACATCACTTTGAACAAACCATCCCCACTGTCAAATATGGTGGTGGCAGCATCATGCTCTGGGGCTGCTTCTCTTCAGCAGGGACAGGGAAGTTGATGGGAAGATGGGTGGAGCCAAATACAGGGCAATCTTAGAAGAAAACCTGTTGGAGTCTGCAAAAGACTTGAGACTGGGGCGGAGGTTCACCTTCCAGCAGGACAACGACCCTAAACATAAAGCCAGAGCTACAATGGAATGGTTAAAAAACATATTCATTTGTTAGAATGGCCCAGTCAAAGGGCAGACCTAAACCCAATCGAGAATTTGAGCTGTTTTTCAAAGAAGAATGGGCAAAAATGTCAGTCACTAGATGTGCAAAGCTGGTGGAGACATAGCCTGAAAGACCTGCAGCGGTAATTGCGGCAAAAGGTGGTTCCACAAAGTATTGACTCAGGGGGGCTGAATACTTTTGCACACTACAATTTTCAGTTTTTTATTTGTAAAAAATATTTTTAATCATGTATAATTTTCTTTCCACTTCACAGTTGTATACTGCTTTGTGTTGGTCTTTCACCAGGGGTATGAATACTTTTGCAAGCCACTGTGTGTGTGTGTGTGTGTGTGTGTGTATATATATATATATATATATATATATATATATATATATATATATATACACACACACACACACATAGACAAGTCCCTATGCACTTTAGTTACATTTTATGTTTGTTCTAATTATTTTAATAGTTCTATTTATTATCTTAAGAATTTGTCATTTTATTACCTTTATTTTATTACCTGTTATTACCTGTTTGTTTATTTTGTTTATTTTGTTTATTTTACTTCATTTCATTTTATTTATTTTTTATTATTTCTTTTAATCTCTGCTTCATTTTAATGTTTTGATGTATTTAATCTGTAAAGCACTTTGAGTTGCATGTATGCATGAAAGGTGCTATACAAATAAAGATTATTATTATTATATTATTATTTGCTTGCAGAGCTGATGAGGGACTTCTGTCTCTCTACAAACATTGTGTACTTCTTCACAATTTTTATCTATAAATATGTATATTCATTTCATATTCATTTATATTGCATAATGAATTGTATATATTTTTTTAATCAACAGGAGGATCTATGGCGTTTCAAATAACAGTTCCAATTCCAATTGCAGTTCCAGCTGAGCCAAAGACAACAGATCCCATAATACAATGCATCGCTAACAACAATCTGAAGAAGTTGAAGAAACGTATCAGAGGGATTAATATTAATGGACTCTACCCTTCAACACAGTGGGGCGATCATGTTACCCTGCTGACAGCTGCAGCTGCTTGTGGACTAGAGGAGATTTGCAGTTTTCTGCTGGAGCAGGGTGCTGACCCTAATGTACTCTCAACAAAAGCACTGACCCCTCTGCACTATGCCACACTCATACCAGGAGTACCACTGAGTGTGGTAAGAAGATTACTTGCAGCAAAAGCCAATCCAGATGGTCATGTAGTACAGATGATGTCACCATTGCAATTTGCAGCCAATAATGACAGGAAGGATATGGTCAAAGCACTTATAGATGCTGGTGCTCATATAGAACGAAATTATGGAGTAAACCCAGATGTTGACAATAAAGTAGAGAATATTATTCGTCATTTACCTCCAGGGAATGAAGCTTATGAGATACGCAGGACATTTTTTTATTTCACTTCTGATGTTCGCAAAAAAGCCCAGACAGAGGTTTTTGACCTCTATAAGAAGCATTTTTTTAATGAACATCATTTAAGCAATTTAACACTTTTTGAGGTGTTTTTTAATGTTATGGGCCCAAGTTCAGAACAATATCGCCAAAGTAGCACCAAGTGGCTTAAGGACTCCAAGAACATAGACATCTACATTCAGGGTTTCATAAAACGCTTTCCCAGAATTTCTCAAGAGAATCGTTCATGTGCACTGAACACTTTACGTGCAGTCATTTGCATGGTGAAAGAAACATCTCCCCAAATATTCAATGAGTTGGCACCTATTCTGATGAAAAGTCTCCTGTCCATTGTCAGCCCTAATGCAGCTGTATTCAACGAGATAGTTCTAAGCATCCTCTGTGTCACACTGGAGAAGTCCTCAAAGCACAAAGAAGGCACTGATGCTCTTAGTGTTCCTGGACTGAAGGAGTTGTGCAGTGGTCTAATGTCTCTCACCCTTCTAAATTTTTCACCAAATGTTAGCATTCTCACTTACCGTCTGTTTGCTGACCTTTATGAGTTTGTACCAAGTCACATTAGTACATTAGGACTGCATTCAGTGCCTGACAGGGTGCTTAATGCAGCGGAGATCAGGACAGATGATGTTATTAAAGAGAAACTGCAAAAGCTGAATGCAAATCTATCAAATGCATCAGATAGTTTGTGTGAAGAAATGAATTGCCTGCAGTTAAAGAACAAGAAGAAGAGGAAAAAGAAGAAGCAGAAGAAGTTGAGAGAAGCCCAACAAGAGACATCAAAAGATGTTGGACCAGGAACTAAAGATCATGTTGATTCAGATACTGCCATGACATCAGTTGAGGAGTCAAATTCCGGCGTACGGCCATTCGCAGAGAAACCTCCAATACCGAGAAAATGGCACCAAATCAGCAAGCGCTGGAGGAGCAAGTTGGAGCTTCTTGCTAATATAGATGCAAGTATGGGTTATAGATTGAAGAATCTTACCCTTTGTGTTAGCCCTGAATTCCAGATAGCAAAAGGAAGTGATGGAACTGAAGTTTATCTTGGCTTGAGGGATGATGGCACAGAGGTAGCTGTCAAACGGATGCTCAAATCTAACTATCAAGATCTCAAGAACGAGGAGGAATTTTTACGTCTTCCAGAGCTTGACAATCCTTGTATCGTTAGATATGTGGACTTTGCGGAGGATGAGAATTTTGGATATCTAGTCCTTCAGCTTTGTGAATACACACTGGAGGAATATATCCCAGAACACCTGCCAGAAAACCGCCTTCAGCAGCAAGCTGTCCTGAAGAAAATTGTAAAAGAGGTGCTATGTAGCCTTGAAGTTCTTCACAGTCAAGATACCAAAGTGCTCCATCGGGACATCAAACCCCAGAATGTTTTGATAGGTAGGAGTCATGGCTATTGCTCTTTAAACCTATGAATATTGAAGCAATTCAATGAAGCAATTTCAGTCATGCCACCACTAGTGAATATTCTAAAGTTATCTGTTTCATTTTTCAGATATAACTGGAAAGGCAAGATTAGCTGATTTTGGCATAAGTCGGAGGCTGAACGTGGGTCAAACAACTTTGCGCACTAGTCCTGCTGGAACAAGGTGCTGGAAGGCTAAAGAGGCTATTGAAGAGGACAGTAACAGTGGCTACAAGAGGAGTTCAGACATCCAGGTTCTGTATATCAGAATAACTAAATCAAATATGACTGATAATGCTGAAAAGTTCTAAGGAAAAGTAAAGAACAATCATATACTAATGGTTACACTTGTTTTAGGTTGCAGGAATGTTAGTGTATTACATCCTCTCTGGTGGACACCATCCATTTGGTAAAGGTGTGTTTTGTGAGAGTAACATTTTTTGTGGGAAGTATTCCCTGGAACACCTGACGGATGAGGTGGAAAAGGATCTGGTGGAGTGGATGATCAATTGCGATCAAAGCGAGAGGCCTAAAGTTGAGGAGACCCTTGCCCACCCCTTCTTTTGGACAGATGACATGTAGGAGACAGCTTGGGACTTATTGAGTCCTCTTGTTTCCAAATATTAATTTTTATGAGTTTTATATGGTGTATTGTTTTTCTTTTTTATGTCCTCAGAAAAGTGGAATATTTAAAAAAACTGGGGAATATGACCGAGGTGGAGAACTGCCGCCAGGCTGACGAGGAACTCCTTAATAATCTAGAGGAAATTACAGTTGGGAAATCCTTCTCAGACTGGAAAGCAAAAGTGAGTGCCCAGTGAAGGTTTCTTGTACTGTTTAACACTGGCTTAAATTAGGTTTCTCGGACATGGTCCAAGGCCATATTTTCTACAAATTTGGAGCGTGGGTTATACTTTTTACTAGTTTATTTTGTGAGAAGAAAAATAGCCATATCAACTGTTTTCTAAAGCTATACCCTTAATACTGAGTACATGCTTTTAATGAATTTAACTGTAACTTACACAGTTTCCCTCTGAGCTTGTACAAAAAATGGATAGTAAGAAGAAGCCCTACCCGGAGAACACACTCGGGCTGCTGCGATTCATACGGAATATGCACGAGCACTAGTGAGTTGCAGATAGATGCAGAATGTACATCAATAATGTGATTATTCTCAGACCACAGCTTTTTAATTTCTTTCTGACTTTTCATTTGTAGCTCTGAGGATGCAGAGAACATAAACCTGATGACCTTATTCCCTGACCTTTTTGGAAATGCTTTCAAGTTTGCCAAAAAAAGAGGATGGAATGCCAGACCCAGCCTGAGAAAAATGTTTAACGTAGCACCTGTGATATGATAACCATCACATAACTCAACAGGGACTGAAGTTTACAAAAAGTAATTCAAATTTCAGTAGCATCAGCACAGCAACAGCAGAATAATGAATAATGAAATTTTTAATGACAAAGAGCAAATGATGTATTATGGGAAATAATTGAATACACCTGACTGAACCAAAGATGATCTAACATGACAACGCAGTGTAATAAACCTCTCTTCAGTGTTTTTTCATAATATCAGGGAATTGCTGACAGGTTACTGTATATTACTTTATTGCTTTATAACTGTATTGCTTTATATATCATTGATACTTTTGTTCTGTACCAAAATGTAAACAATACCACAATCAACACGTCAGTTCTAGGGTTTTAAATGTTGTGCTTGGTATGAACTGAATTAGTATCTATCTTTACAGTTGCTTCTCGCATTTCTTGCTATTTCCATGAACATGATGCCACATAAACCTTTAAGATCTCCTTTTAATTGCTTACACCGTTTAGAAATTATTTAAACATGCCTGCTTTAACACTTGTGAAGGTCAGATAATCTCTTTTTACGAACACAACGTACGTGACGCATACTCAGGTTTTCTGTCTCTTGACGCCATCTGCCGTTGGAGGTGTAGACAACTTGACATAATGCACAATTTGTTTAAATAATGCAAGACAGTAATGCAACATTGCAAGTAAACCGATAAATAAAGCTATGTAACTGAAAGCGTCGCGATGGCATTTTTCGATGATACAAAGTTTACTTGTTTTAATCAAATATTGGAACTAAAGCTTTCGTTGGTTCACGAACCCGGACATCCCTCCTCGCGTCTAAGCAGCATCAGCTGACGTAGGGTAAACAGGGATTCGAAGGCACGAGGAGGCGGAGGTTCCAGGATACCCAGAAAAGCGATGCCTTCTGCATGTGCTGGATAAAAGTATACACGCATTATTCGATACCAAAATACTACCATAATGAATTCTTCTAAAAGAAGTGAAAGTGACTGGCAAGGTTTAGTGAGCGAGGTGAGTGTTCTGAGGCTCCCTGCAACGAACGTGCGGGGGTGGCGATAACATATGGGGTAGGGTTTGCAGCCAGCTGTTCAGACGCCCCAACTTTTATATGCAGTATACTTGAGTTTCAGACACTATTTTAAGTAAAGCAGATTTTATAAACTTACAACGGCGTCTCGTTTTCAAGGATCGCCTATGCGATTCATATTTATTGTGCCTATAATATACTTGTAGTACACGAGTTCATTGCTGTTCAGCGCTAGCTTGGTCTACGGCGTTTAATCCATTTGTGATTGACAGAGCCTACACCTTCGTTGCGTATTATGTCCAGAAGATGATTCTGACAGCGTTTTAACATTAGACATGCGTTTCTTCTTATTGGTAATGGCTGTCATACCTTGTTGACTTCTGCCTACTTCTTATCCAGCTGCCAATCCTTATTCTAAACAAACCAACCAGTCATGACCATTCACAGCGTCTTAAAAAACTGCAAACTGTTTTATATGCGGTCTTAATCTTGCTATATTATGAGGTTAAGAAAACTTTGAATGACGGCGCTAACCAAGTTTTTCAGCTATGAACTATTGCTCTAAATTTATTAAACAAAATATAATTTCAAAGGTTTTGTAAAGATTATAACGTTTGGTTGTATGTAACACAGCTCTCAAACCAGTGGCCTTGTGAAGCCAGGGGACTCCGTTGAGAATCCAGTGAGCTCATCGTTTTAGCATTTTTAATAACGGAGCTGTAAGTAGCATTTGATTTGTGGGTCGGCGGTTTGTCTAATGGAACGGTGTCATCTACGTAACGTTTATTGACCGCTCCATACTTTGTATAATTCACAATGACCTTACAGGAGCACAGAGTACTCCACCAAGAAACGAAACGCGTAGAGTCTTATCTCCACCCTTCAAACAAAGCTTGGTGTTTACTTTTCCAGGAGCGTCAAAAATGAAAATGGCACACTGGCATAGCACATGTACGTGTAGTTATATGCATGGACACTTGTTACAAAGAATGAATGACGGGATCTCCAGTCAACTATAAATTGCAAAAAAGTAACAATGGATAATCTTACTGGTGAACACACACAAATAAATGAATTTTGTTTGTTTGTTTTTTTTACTTCTGCAGTTTCTCATATGCAAACGTAAGCTGGAGAGTAAGAAGGAGGCTCTTCTGATTCTGTCCAAGGAGCTGGACACTTGCCAGCAAGAGAGAGACCAGTATAAGCTAATGGCTAATCAGCTCCGCGAGAGACATCAGGGCCTGAAGAAAAAATACAGAGAACTCATTGTGTGTCCTGTAGTCCTTTAACACATTACTCTTACGTGCGCGTGTGTGTGTGTGTGTCCGTGTTCATAAGACCTGTGTTCTTATTGTCTTTGTGCTTCAGGAAGGGGATCCTACATTACCGCCAGAGAAACGCAACCAGGTTGGCCAGTGATCTATAATCCCCTTAACAGAACCTTACATTTTTGCTCTGGATCTTATGTTATGGTTGATGATCTATGGTTGATAATGTTGTTTTTCTTCATTTTCATGTCATCATATAGCTACACTTTATACTATTAATTGCATTAGGCCTCTTTCTCCTCCCCCAAACACACACACACACACACACACACAGGTAAATCTGGCTCAGTTGTTAAGGGATTCGCGGGAGAGAAGTAAGCAGTTAGCGGAGGAGGTGAAGGAGCTGACTCAGAGATTAACCGAGGCTCAGGGCGACAACAAGGTAGAAGGACCTTCCCCTCCCATCCTTAGGCCCCTTATGGAGTTTTGAATTCTTCTTCAGCTTCTTCTTTGTCCTTCATCCCCCAGCTGCTGAGGATGACCATCACTAAACAGAGGCTCGGAGATGACGACGTCGGTGTAAGGCACTTCCCAGCTCACGAGCGTGAAGACCTCGTGCGGCAGCTGGAAGAAGCCGGGTTACAGGTAAAGGGTCTCTAATGCCTAGCAGCACGGAGACGAGCCATTGGTTGAGACTGAAATCTTTTTTATTCCATGGACATGATGCGTTGATTCTTGGTTTGCCCCTGAGTATGGCAGGACTACCTTTCAACGATCCTTACTTAACTTCGTTTGTACGTCATCACATTTTTCATCACCTTTTGACAACAATAAATATAACAATGCCAGTGGAACAGATTATAATATAACAAAATGATCTAATGTAAGGGACATGACATTACACATGGCCTATTGCTTCCTACATTTGCCACTCCTTCATTACTCCATGGCTTGCCATAATGTTCTAGAATGTTCCAGTGGAATTCCAGTTGATGCAGTGCCTTTAATTGATTAGCATAACTCCCATTAGCTTCACATTGAGAAGTCAAATCAATGTCGTTGCGTAAAAACCCACACGAAAAAGGCTCAACACTCAACAAGACTCTTATTGTGATGCTCTTGACGGTAGCGGTGCCATGTCAGAAAATGAGCCTCAACAGTATTTAGCGTAACGGTGTGGAGTAGCAGTTCTGCTGAGCGACAGCGGACGGTGTAATGCAGTTAGCTCCTTTGGAATCGTTTCAGAGGGAAGAGCTGGCGAACAGTCTGAAGGCTGTGAGCGACGAGCTGGAAGACACGAAGGCGGAACGGGCCGTGTTCCAGGAGAAAGCCGCCCGTCTCAACCTGGAGCTCAACCACGTGCTGGGAGGCCGGGGCACGCGTATCATCGATGTGGACGCCCTGTGCATGGAGAACAGGTCACGTGGGGGTCGATTAATGGCAGCGCCATTCGCTGGATGTGACGAGCCCAGATTGCAGATTAAAGATCCGTGTCCTCTTTGTGATCCTCTTGCCTCAAGTCGCACCAGGATGTTGAAGCGTTTTATGAATTTGATGGACGTTGAGCCAGGGCTTTTAAAACAAAACATTAACCATCATGAAACTCCCAGTTAAAGTTAGAATAGTATAGAACCCAAAAGGTTAAGCTGTTTGTATTATGACTGTAGGCAATAGTTTGAGACATTACTCAGCTCTGTGGCAAAGCGAACAACAGACATCCATGTCTTAGGCAGCTGTTTGCTGTAACCCCCCCCCCCCACTTTTTTAGGCTCAAAGTGAATGATGATATTTGCTTTACGATGTCATGTCAGGTATTTACATGAGAGGCTGAAACACGTCCAGGACGAAGTCAACCTACTGAAGAGCAATATAATGAAATACAAGGTATTCATTTTAAAAGGACAATCAAAACAAGAAGTGCAAGCAATGAGTATGCTTTTATCGTTCTTGTATGGCTCATTCATTTGCTAAAACAGGACCCTGGTTCTGTTCACTGTGTGGCTTTTGCCTTGCAGACCGCCCTGGATCGGAGGAAGACGTCTAAAGCAGGCGGCAGACCTAGCAGCTGTGCTCTCACTGGGGTGCTCTCTGCCAAACAAGGTAATCAGGAAACAGTCCCAAACTCAGCACTTTGCAGCTAAGCAAGGAAGAGTGCGCCAAGCGACTCGTTTCTGTTGTCGCTGACTGGAAAACGGCCCTCACTCTTCTCCCTCTCGTTCCGCGTCTCGTCTCCACTGGCGTGCGATCGCCGCCCGCGCCCCTTCACTCCAAACCGCAATCCGCTGCTGCAGTGCAAGACTTGTTGTCCGTGGATAATGGATGCGGCCTCCCGGCCACTCCTCAGTCCGTCTCCGATCTGAAGTCCCTGGCAACGGCTCTGTTGGAAACCATCCACGAGAAGAACATAGTCATCCAGCACCAGCGCCAGACCAACAGGTGCGAGAGCCTTGCTTCCTTTTGCTCTCTTTTCGCGCCCTCTCTTTTTCTTTCATTTATTTTTTTTGTCTTTCTTTTCATCTTTGCTTCCATATATAAATATAAAGGATATAAAGCGACTTGCGAGGGCGGGCGGGGTCGATTTTTCTTTTTGGCTTTTACGCGCAAACAGTCTGGAGACTGAGCGGCCATCTCTGTTGCGGTTTCTTTGACAGAATTCTGGGGAACCGGGTGGCTGAGCTGGAGCAGAAGCTGAAGACACTGGAGGTTTCTGGTCTTTGGAGTTTGCCGGGTGAGTGCTCTCGGTTCTGGCTGGCCGTTTCGCTAACGAGCCCGTAAACGAGCCACGCCCCCCCCCCCCCCCCCCGCTGTTATTTCCTGTCTTAAACTCATCGTATAGGGATTTTATTATTATCTTTTGCCACAGGTACCAAATTTAGCAATATCCACAGACTTGTTTACAGGTACATGCATGTCCAGGGCCACATTACTGGACTCGTATTAGTGTGTGTTAAGCGGTGTGTGTGGCTGCATTTTCGACACGTTCGTCATCTGTTTCTAGAAGATCACTGCTTTTGATGAGACGCTGAGCCGCCACTCGTCCCCTAAGCCACCCTGTGTTCCTCGGGGCCTGCTGTGCCAGCGAGTGCATGTTGCAGGGTTTATAACGTGTGTTTTCTCCTCCCCCTTTGCTGCCTTGCGAAGGCCTGACCTACGACGTGTCCGTGGGATTAGGGAGTATGTTTCCAACTCTTCGCCTCCTCCGTCATTACCCCCCATTCCGTACATCAGCAGCTGATCGCAGACCTGCAATCTGTTCTTTGGCCATAACCACCTCCCATGAACACTTCCCCCTTATGTGATGTCTGTGTGTCCACTATAGCATGGGACGGCTAAGCTCCAGATCTGGTTGAACTCATCTAGGCACTGAACACTTCACTGAGTAGGTATTCTGATCTGGGATCAGCTTTGCTATAACCGCGTCCTGTATCTGTGTTCATTAGCATCCACTGATCTGAACTGGCAGTTTGAAGCTTGAATCATAAGAACTCGTTCAGTCACTGAGTTCTGAATTAGCGAGCACATGCCTAGTAGCTTCAGTAGGTGGCTGAATCTTTGTAGACGCTTTGTAGCCACAGAGCTGCTAAAGAATGATGTCGATAGCATATATGTCTGGTGGTTAAGCACATAAAGACTTGTTCACCACTTACAACCATTCACATACCAGCTTCTTCCAAAAATTTGGAATTACAGAGAGCACAGTGAGCACCAAGTAGATTCGAGAAACACGAGTGGAATTCTACTCTTCTAGTAGAATTCTAGTGGACAACTGGTTCCGATATTTTAGATCACAAAATTCAATAACGACATTTTAGATATTAAAAAAAAAAATCACACGGCGTATTTGCCCACAAGAGGGCAGTGTGGTGCTTTCACTCAAGCGCAGCTCTGATGCACTGAGGCCCAGTGAAGCTTGCTCGTCGTAGGACTGTCATTCTACCACCACCATAAAGCTGACAAGCATCCATTACAGAAAATGATTGCCCACATTACAAACACATTTGGGGAATGTGGGGTTATTAGTGGAATTTGTAGACGAGACAGAGAGGGGCTCACGACTCACTCTATGAAAGTAAATACAAAGAGGGCGGGTGGAGTGAATGGCCTTGTGACAGCAGACAGCTACTAGCAGGAAACACCAGAGAGGCAACAGTGGGAAAAGACTGACCACGGTTCCCATTACAGTTTCTAAAAAGAGGATTTTTTTTGTTTCTTTTTTTCCCTTTACCCATAGTGCACCAGCAATCGAAACTGCTTATATTTGAGTTGAAACCCGACGAGGGAATTACGTCAGTGTTGCATTAGCTAACTTACTGTGAGAACAACCCTATCTATGAAACAGAAGGAGAGAGAATTCATCATCAGATGTAAATTTCCATTTTTTTTTTTTTTAAAACAAAAAACAACCGTGTGTGTGTCGTTGGCTTTCGTGTCCGCTTCTGTCTTTGGGTGACAGCACGTGTTTGGGTGCCACGGTGTCCTGACAGGCTTGTCAGAATGCATGCTCAGACAGGTGTCTCCCCTTCATCCTGCTGTCTTTAGCTTTCCATAGCTACAAAAGACAAGCAGGTGTAAATTTGCATGGAATCACACAGATGCTGTTGGGAAATGTGAGGGGGGGTGATTAGGCTTGCTTCTTCAAATAATTGTGAGTAATAGCAGCCTATTGTAACTCGAAAACCTAGGCTGTGTGTGTGTGTGTGTGTGTGTGTGTAGGTGTGTGTGTATGGGTGAGACACTAGCTAGAAAGGGAGGAGAGACCGTGTGCTGTCCGTCCTGCTTTTTTGTTGTCTGGGGGAGGGAGAGTGACAGACACAGGGAGAGACGGAGAGAGGACGGATGGATGGGCAGCTGCCAGGTGGGTGTAGCCACTCATCCATCCATCCTGCTTTGCACAGCAGGCGGTGCCAAGCCTCCACCCTGCTCTGCATACCAAATTAGCCCAAGTTTTTAATTGGTTCTGAGGCGAGTCTATGCATCACATCAGTGACCTTTTCAAACCAAGAGAGCTGAACATAGTGCTTTAAAAGTGTCACTTGCTTGCCACTACAGAAGTAATACCCCTATTTCACGTGTGTGTGTGTGTGTGTGTGTGTGTGTGTGTGTGTGTGTGTGAGACAGAGGGACACACTCCCACTGCCGTAGTTCAGGATGCCCAAATGCTCTCCTCGTTCTACTGTTATTCAGCACGTCAGACTCCCCAACCTGCACTCTCAGCTGGGACCGTCTCTCCCCGCCGACTCTTTTCCTCGGACGCGTCCGATGCAATTTGGGACGCGGCTGGCGTGGCCCTTCAAACCCCCCCCCCCCCCCCCCCCCCCGCTGTTGCGTCTCCGCTCCCCCTCATATATCTGTTCCTTCCTTACGTCGCCTCTCCCGGGATGCCGCGCTCCAGACGGATCAGACAGCGCTGACACGTCACCGGCGACGCCGGCGGCTGCAGGCTTTGTGATGGCATGTGCATATAGTGCACGCTCCCCTGGGTGTGGCATATGGCTATATCCTACGATGCATACAGCTAGCACTAATGAAGACAGATGACAGAGGGGGCTGCAGCCACTTCCTGTGTGTGTGTTTATATATGTGTGTGTGTGGCTAACGTTTCAATCCAGTTTACGCGCAAGCGTCTTGGTGCCAGCCGGTTTTTAGGTTTTGGATTAAAAATGCTTTCTGTGTCACATCGTTTTTGTGGGGTGATGTATTTCATAACGTCCGATAGCTTATTCAGAAACGACAACAATTCTGCATTTTTTTCATATCACACGTGCACGTATTGAACCACTTTTTTGTTTGTTTGTTTTGTTTTTGCGCCTTCCCTATGCGTGTCCGGCATTTAGAACGGGGAGTCTGTCCACTGTGACCTCGGCATCACCGTTCTGAAATCCCCTCGGTCATTATAAGCCATTTCATGGTGTCCGCGTGCTAGCCTTAATGACATGGTGAGATAACGCTGTCCTATCTCTTGGTCATGGTGTCCAACAGGAGGTAAGGATGCTATTACTCTGGGCGAGGTCCAACGAGCCGTCCCTCCCCCCTCCCTCAGCCTTCTACAACCTGTGACCGCCCAATCAGCCAGCCCCCAGTCCCCCGCAGGTGAGTGGCAAAATTGCACGCAACCGAAACCGTCGCACGCTAATCGCGCCCTCGGCTTGGCGCTAACGTGTCATAATTGCCTTGGATGGCTCACCGGCCCACCCTGGGGTACATGCGGGCGTGCACACCCACCTCCGCCCCCATATGTGCACGCGCCCGCGTCGGTGTTGTGGCTAAACTGCCAATCCTCGTCAAATGCCATGGCATTTTGCAAATGCTAGCGAATTCTCGCCCGCTGACATTCACCAACTTTTGGGGCGTTTTTTTTTTCTTCTTCTTTTTTTTCCCTTTTCCGTGGAAGGGGTGGCCCCATAAATATGGATGCCAGCCGGACTACGGGCTGCGCTCATCTGCTTCCTCAAGACGGCGGCGTGCAAGTGTTTAACCTTTCAGATGCGTGTCCCCAAATATGGGTCACTAACCCAAAAGAACGGGCGTGGGTGATTTGGGTGTGGAGGCGAATGCCGTTTCCGGCACTGCACTCTTCTCCGCCTGGATGGCTTTATGTTTGAAGGCTCTCATGTTTTAATATGCTGTTATGGAAGCAGTCCAGCCCGTCCATTATTGCAGTAATATTTTTGCTTCCATCAAAAGCCAAATTAGCAGTATTTGTATTTTTAGGCTATTAATGTATTGGGAGAAAAAAAAATTCCCCAGTTCCCTAGTTGTAATTCTTGCCAATACGTATGGTTTTCTTGGTTCAAACAATTTCGTAAGGAGCAATTTTCGTCTTTAGAAGCCACAAAGAACACAGCAGGCCACTATTTTCGCTATTCATAGTATGTTCATAGTGCTGCTTCTTAAATTGATCTTGGTCTACACGCCAGTGTGTTCCTAGCGCCATATGCCGAGGTCATACAGCGATTTCCTTCCAAGTAGTCCTGAATGTGTGTTTTTGAAAGCTTTCCACCATCAACACATTGTGCACATTAGCAGACAGGGCACCTCTCCATTAGCATGGCGCTAACACAATGACCATTAATCTTCTTTACCCCCCTGACTGTTTCAGCTGACAGGACAGGAAGTGGAGGGCTGTCGTCATGGGAACTGGACACAGCTGGTGATGACTGCTTCCTGAACGTGCGGCCTGGCTCCCGCCACAGTCCAGATGGAGGTGGAGACGAGGTGGAGACGGGTGTCCCGCACGGAGAGAAGGCCGGCGGGCATGGGAACGGAGGCGCGGCCCGACCGGAGGGTGTGGCCTGGCATCGCCGTGGAGACGGGCCCGGTGGCGGAGCAGCATCCTGTTGTGGAGGAGGTCTTGGAGGGGGGCGTGACCGTGGAAGAAGGTGAAGACGCCGCCATGGTGCTGACCCCCCCACCGCCCGTCTGTTCTTATCTCTCCACAGGCCTCGCCTCCACAATCGCTACTTCGGGTGCCAATGGCCAACACGCACAAGACCGTAGTTGCCACGGCTTCAGAGAGCCGCCGATCGTATCTGCTGGCCCCGACGATGCGTTGGAAGGAGGGGCCTCGAGTGCCGTTTCCGTTTTCAAAGAGCCCATCCAGCCATGTGCTCCATCTTTGGTGCGAGGGTGGGATGTGGACTGGCAGTCAGCGGAGATTGACAGCCGTCGCGGAGAAAGCCTTGCTTAAGCATTAACCGTTCCGTAGCTACAGGGACCCTTTTTAAAAACGATCACCAGTGAAGTCTTGAGAAATGGAGTTTTCGGTCGTTCCTACTACGCAGTATGTTTTCCCATTCGCCCCTCCTCCACAGGGACCGAAACGGCCTCTAAGCGTCTCGCGTCTGGCTGCATTACAGTTTGCATGTTAAAGGCAGCAACGCCGTCTGCGCCATCAGTGTCGAAAGGCTTGGTAGGTTAAAGCTTGCTTGGCTGTTTTGTTTTTGCATTCTTTGGTTTAAGGCTTCTGTGACTTTCCATCTATTTAGGTTGAACTACCATTAGTTTACAGTACCTTACAATTTCTTGATTAGTAGCATTAAACTATTATATAGACATAGTAGTGGTTGATCTTTCATCAATGGGGACAATTTGTCTTTACCCTGAAACACTTCCTTGCATGTATATCAGTATCGCTGATTTATGCATGTATTTTCATCCAGTGTTCAGTAGTCAGCAGGTGTCGCTGAACTTCAGTGACCTTGCTCCCTAACGCGTGTTTGCACTTTACATGTAGTTAGGCTTGGTGAGGCTTCAGACAGGTGCCGTCTCTAAACCAAGAAGACCTTCTCCCCCGACTATCATTACGCAAAAGATCTGTGGTGTCATGACCTCGGAATGCTCTTCACTCCGTCACGTCTGCTTGCTGACCTCTCGCCGTGGGAATGCCGTTTGCCTGTTGTCGCCATACGGAAAGTCGGAGTATTCCGGCCTTCGCGAGAGACAGAGAGCAGTTTTGAAACACCTGCCAAGCCGCTCACAATACATTTGAATCGTGCTGCACTGCAGTGAGCTGCAGGTTCTGGAATCACGGCGTGTGTAAGAGTCATGGTGCGTGTTGCTGTTTAGCCTACTGATTGTATGCCAGTCTAAATGTTTACAATTCCCAGTTGTCTTTGTTGCTGCATGTGCCTTTATATATGGCGAGACCGGCTGTGCGTTCCCTGTTAATCATGTTAGAATTACGTTCTCAGTCTGGGACCTGATGATTGGCCCGTGGTGTTCTGCTTTGTAGTTTTGGGCTCAGGTCAAAGTTTTTGTCTGTGATATGTGGGTGGGTGTGTATGTGTGTGCGTGTGTGTATATCCTGTCATTGTTAACTGTGAACTTTAATGAAATGCAAAAGTATTTTCTCAAACCATCAATGCGGCTGTGATCTATTTCCTGATCTTTTTAAACAAAACAAATGTTTTATGCAGGCACATGTTTATTTTTGTTGACTGATTCTGTCCGAGGTTTTAGTTCACTGCGGATGAATTAGTGAATCGTTATTCTGCTCCAACTGATCGTGTGACGTTAAATGTTGGTCCGTCCGCAGACATGGATGTCATTCAGAAAAAAACATGTCGCGTATTTAAATCTATGATCATTTTCCTCTTCGTCGAGGAAGAGTGGTAGAACAAAAAGAAACTTCACGTCTCCCAGTCCACAGATTTGTGCAGCTCAGCATGGCGGGTCTGCTGAGAGTTGCGGGGGGGTCGACTGGCCAGAGATGCTTCAGATGATGGGAGATAATATCTCGGCACCCCTGCCCACCGCTTGGGGTCAGGTAGTGAGCCGAAAGGTGTGACCCCTGCAGACGGAGCAGAGCCTTCTGCTCTAAGTCAACATGCCGCTCTAGCAGCAGTCTGCTTTGTGCTGTGTGCCCCTTTGCCGGCCGTGCCACGTGTGGTTAGCGTCCCCTCCGATGCGAACCCCATGGTTTCCTTCTCGGTAAATATGCTATTGTATGAACACGATATGAACACAAGCCTTGATTCGGTCACATGCAAGGGATCACAATCTGTTAGCAGTCTGTAGTTCTGTTGCTACTACTCTGCCAATCCAAACAGAGTGGGCGCACGCACACACACACACACTCACACACACACACACACCCCCACACCCAAAAACACTAATCCAGATATATCCCATCTCAGTCTGGACCCAGCTGGCAGCAGGCTCCTCCGAGCAAATGCATCATCAAAGCCCAAAACTCTTGAATTGCTTATTCTGCAGAAGGCAAGGTTTTTCTATTTTTAATCTGTCTCTGCCCTATACACACACACACTCTCTCTCTCTCTCTCTCACACACACATCTCTCTCTCTCTCTCTCAAACACACACACACTCCTCACTCAGATGGACAGACGTTCTGGAGAAGCCAAGCGGAAGGAGGAAGGGTGCCAGGTAGCTGCTGTATCCTGCTGGCACACTCAGGGTAGATGAACTTGTGCAGTGGGTCCACACCAGAGACTGGAGCACGCCGCCATGATGGGGGGGGGGCAGCCCCAGTGATTACTGGGATGCAGTACTGAGGGCCCATTTGCCCTTTCTTTGTCATACACACGTGTGTGCATGCGTGCGTGAAAGAGAGATGGAAATAGTTTTAACTCTCCACTTGTGCCTCTTCAGTGTGTAAGCAAGAATGTACACCATTACTACCTCGAACATATACAAGTTCAGCTTTTGCAGCTGTAGAGAGTTTCTCATCTCTTTGAGCCACTGCACTATTGTCTCCACACACTCAAGTCACTGCTCATGACAGGCGAGGCCCCCACACTGTCATGCCCACTACAACTGACTACACCTCTTCACTGGTGACTGCTCTCTACGGACTACTCCTATTTACTGACTCCACTGTCTACTCTTCTCCACTGTCTACTCCTGTTTACTGTCTACTCCTTTCCAATCACTACTCCTGTTTACTCCTCTCCACTGTCTACTCCTGTTTACTCTCTACTCCTTTCCAATCACTACTCCTGTTTACTCCTCTCCACTGTCTACTCCTGTTTACTCTCTACTCCTCTCCAATCGCTACTCCTCTCCAATCACTACTCCTGTTTACTGTCTACTCCTGTTTACTCTCTACTCCTCTCCAATCACTACTCCTGTTTACTCTCTACTCCTCTCCAATCACTACTCCTGTTTACTCTCTACTCCTCTCCACTGCCTACTCCTGTTTAGTGACTACCCCTCTCCACTGTCTACTCCTCTTGAACTGTGTTTCCTTGACTCTGCCAGACGATGGTGAAATCAGGATTTTGATGTGATGCCGATTGAAGTCGACAATCCTTTTCATCCCTAACCCCCCCCCCCCCCCCCACATCCCCGTGCATGTGCCCATGACCCTCCCCACCATCTCGGTGGCAGGTCGTCAGTCTCCGCCTGCCACAGCTGCTCTGCGGGAAGGAAGATCTCCCCAGATGCTTTATCTTGCTCCTTGGTTCTATTAGACAGGGAGTGGTGCATTTGTACAGGAGGATGCACACAGGCATTGTTCAATTATTCATGGAAGAATAAGGAGACGTTGTCAGATCTGAGTGATGGAACAAGGTGTGAGTCTAAACTGGTTTGGCTCCGTGTTTTGGAAGGAGCGCGTTTTTTCCGGCTAGGAAAACAAAAAAAGCGCGCTGTTGCCTGCTAAAGAAACTGACCTGAAAAGTACATCCAAAAACGCAAGAAATAGCAGTATCTTACGTCTTAATAGCGAACACCAGCCTGTACCACAGGCTGTCCTACCAACAAAGAGAAATATACTGCTTAAGATCTTATACGATTATATAACGTGCTGTCTCCTCATCTGCTACCTCAGAGCTGCTAACGGTGGACATTGTGTCCAGGACAGAGTGTCCAGACAGGGCAGTGGGCATGTCCGGCGGACATTGGGGGCCGTGGGGGACAGTGCCTGGCCGGCAGGTGCTGGAGGTCTCCCCTCCGCGTGAGATAATTGGGTTTGAGATGGGAGTCACTGGGGCTGAAGGGGGAAATGAGGGAGCTCGATCTGTGTCAGCTGTCCTCTTGTGAGACATTTGTGTGTGTGTGTGTACTTGTATGTGTATGGATGCACGTATGAATGAATGTCTTGCATGGTTAACAAAGATTTAAAGTGTGAGCTCATTCTAATTGGAAGCCATTTTGTGAATATAGTGACTACTTCTGGTTCAGAACCACCTCCCCAGACCAACTTGACAAACTCGACGTGTTATTTATTCAAAACAGTATTTTTACTACTTAGTACTCTTAATACTTTTCGTTTCATGTTCTAATAAGGACAGTATCAGGATGAGGAGTTCTGAGATTAGCGCTGTTGTTTTGAGATGTTTGATGCATGGGGGGGGGGGGGGCTTATCTCGGACAGACAGCTTGGCACAATCTCTGCAATTAGTGTAATATGAATACGTTTCTAATTTGAGCTATTTACACTTATTTTTATTTTTCCTATAATGCCTGGAGCTTTCCATGCAGAAGGGTTTTACTCTTGCACAATATACTGCTCTCCTTGGGGTTAATTAATTCAGGTGAAACAAGACTTCAAAATGATATAGATTGACACTGACATGGACTTCATACATTTATTTATTTACACTAGTCTAGTTCAGTCAGTTCCCTGTAAGAAATGTTCTCAACCATAGGATCAGGGGGCTATAAGGACTCGCTGTTTAACAGCATTTCATTTTTTTTTTCATGAATAAGATTGCGATCTGTTCTGAAAATAGTCTAAAGTCATTATGTGGTCGTTAACCCTAACCCTAACCCTAACCCTAACCCTAGGTCGTTTTTTTTCTTTTTATATATCTGATTACTGCAGGCCAAACTCCATCACCGTACACCGTTTTGAAGTTACATATAATAAGCAGTATATTTGCGTATCATTCCCAAACTGTGCAGTCTCTGAACCCTACATTTCAACCCTGCCAATAAAGTTTACTATTTAAATGAACAATTACACAATTGAGCGGATTGGCATACCATCCCGGTCTGCTCGGTTTGACCCTAAACAACCAAGCACACTCACAACTGATTTCAACCACCCACAGTCTTCCGGAAGTTATTTATTGGAGCCAATTACTTTTGGTGAGCTGCCCACATGGGCATCGTCCTGAAGAAACCTCCGGAAGAAACACTCGGGACGTTGCTTTTTATGCCTTTATTTATAGCCCATTTGATTTGTTTATAGGCTGGGAACTAAGGTGGTGTGTAGGTGCATGGCTGTAGAACACTACATAAATCCTGTAGCAGGATGCAGGATGGGAGATCTTTTCATCCCAGGTGGTTTAAATGTTTTCCCTTCTGATGAGCGTCCTTATGTAGCTCAAAGATACATAACGTTTACCGGGTGCGGGAACCTAAATCCTTGTGAACGGAACAGTGCGATGCTTTTGTTCTAGAGGTATTTTATGGTTTTTGGGACTAAAAGATTTTAGTGATGATAATTTCCCATAATACAGATTCCATAAAAGTCCTGACTCAGATTCATAAAATCAGCTGGAAATATAGACACTGATAAAGCTTAGCTCTTTTATGGGCCGCACAAGATCTCATCTTGAGACCTCATCAGAGTTGGCCTTTTGCAGATCGAGTTTTGGAGAAACTTATTATAGCCTAAATAATGATCATGTCATAAAAAAATCAGTCATGTTCTCTCCCCAAAATGCTGATCTATTTACTTATAATCCTTATTAGACATTGGCTGTTAGCTGACGTTTGTGCAGAGACATGTAAAAACATGCAGGTTTAATTTTGTGTTCATATACTTTTGAATTAGATTAAGGTAATTCTCTGTGTTTAATTACAGCTAAATGTAAAGTGTCTATATAGTGGATAATGTTTAGTGGAGCTGGTGTGGTTTATCTTTGACATTTTATTACATCTATACAGAGTTTTATATTACATTCATTATGATCAGTGTAGATTCAGCAGGTTAATACAAACTATGCGCACAGATGAATATGTAAATCAGACGAATATGTAAATCTTGTGAAAATAGTAGAAAATTCAAAATAGTGCTCTTTCTCCACAGTTATCTTCTAAGGACATTTTATGCCTCATCTTTTTTGTTTTTTCTCCCTCTTTTCTTCTCTGTTTTTTCTCTTTCCTTCTCTTCTCCCCTCTTTTTCTCCTTCTTCCCCACTGCTCTGATCACTCACTCATGTCCTGCTCACCTCCCCGGTGAGTTGCAGCGTGTTCTCCCACAAGCTGGGCGAGGAGACGCTGATGACGCACCCAGCGGTCCTCCGCGTTCCCACTCCTCGTCTGGCCCGAGCCACAGGTCGTCCTCCTTCTCATGGTCCACCACAGCACGTCCCAGACTCGACTGGCCTCCAAAAAGCGTGGCACACCCCCGCTGGCGCTCAGCCATTGTCTTATGGTTCTGTTGCTGGATATGTAGTTGCCCAAATCACCGGGGTGATGCGGATGCTCCACCCCCAGGGGGTTGAAGTGTGGGCCGGCGGTAACGCATCCCTGGCATAGGTCCCCAAACTGATGGATGTGAATGGCCACGTTTTGTGATGGTCATCGACAGGCAAGCCACAGAGGTTGAGCATCACTTGCAGAGTGCCTGATAGGAAGACTTGTTTGAACAGAACTTGGTCATAGATTTCAGGCTGGCCAGAGGGTAGATTGGGGTCAGGCGTCACCTCACAGGTGGCAAACAGACATCCATTGAGTGCCACCTCCAGAGGAGCTTCAACAATGCTGGCTTCAATGTAATTTAAAGAAGTCCCATCTCCAAGGTGCACATTTATCACCCGTGCCAGAAGTCGTATGAGCCTATCATTTCCATTGTGTGACATTGTGAAATCCTGGTTGTTCTATGGGTCTCGGGTTCAACACTCTGCCCATGAGCGTATTGCAAAGCTAAGTCCTTTGTGTGATCTGGGATCTCCCTGCAACACAGAACAGACTCAGTGCAATGGGACTTTGTGTTATTGATTGCCATTACTTACACAGGGCTAGAAAAAATGTCAGAAGGACAAACACAGGCTGTTCAAATTCCCTTTTTCAGTTAGTAGTATGAGGAAAAATAAATATATTGATCATTGCTTAGATACATAACCAGTACAATGCATTTTGTTTGTCATTTAACAAAATGCAAAGTGAATGAAAGCTAACCCAAATCAATATTTGGTGTGACTACCCTTTGCCTTCAAAACAGCATCAGTTCTTTCAGTTCTTTGTAGGTAGAAACATCCATTAACTAAAACAGAAGCAGCTATGTAGGAGGCTTAAAAGCCACAAACATGAGTGTGGAAGTTACAAGCCACGCCATACACAATGCCAAGACTGAGCACTGTAGCAAGACACAAGGTACTTATACTGCATCAGCAAGTTCTCTCACAGGCAAAGATTTCAAAGCAGACTTGATGTTTCAAGATGTGCTGTACAAGCTCTTTTGAAGAAACACAAAGAAACGTGTAACGTTGAGGACTGTAGATGCAGTTCCTATGTAGTCGGCCTAGGAGACTTGCAGCAGATGAAAGACACATCATGTTTACTACCTTTTGAAATCGGATGTCTAACAGTGCCATCAGCTCAGAACCGGCTGTGGAAACCAGGATCTCCCAACTACTGATTGGAGACGTCCGGACAGAAGTGGTCTTCATGAAAGAATTGTGGCCCAAAAGTCATAGCATGGCATGTGGCATGGAAACCAAGCCACTCAACTCTGCATGAAAACAGGAGGTTTGGCTCTGGTGATGAGACATTAGTTAGTTGTCCTAGTTAGTTGCAGAGACCTGATCTCAACATCATCAAGTCTGTCAGGGATTACCTAAACTGAGAGAAGGACTTGAGCAAGCCGACACCCCCTCAGAAGATCTGTGGTTAGTTCTTGAACATGTTTGGAGCAACTACCCTGACAAGCTCCTTCAAAACCTGTGTACGAAGGTAACTAGAAGGGTGGGTACACCAAATATTGATTTGATTTATATTTTTCTGTTCGTTCCCTTTCATTTTGTTAATTCACAAAAATTAACTAACACTTCCGTTTTCCAAAGCATTCTTGCTTTGCTGCACTTTCCCACATCTGCCTAACACTTTCACACAGTAAGTAAAAATATGAAAAGTAAGTGGTAAATATGAAAATTGTCCAAATTAGTAATACACCTTAAAAACATGACAAAATATCTACAATAGGTGGTACAACAGGTAAAATATTTGCAAAAGCCATTAAAACATGCAAAAGCCACATTAGCGGTACATATTTCTTGTTCTTGCTGCAGCAAATGAAGGATCACTTCATTCCCATTATTCACAAACTTACCAAGAAATACGGAGTAATCTACAAATTGCTTCACTCCACAGGTGCTAAAGCATCACTGCCGATTATCATAAAATATCAGATCATTAATTTAGCATCAAATCCATTACATTGAATAGGACTGCAGAAGAGTAGAATCACTTTAGCAGACGCTAAGCAGTCCCTGCTCCTGTCTGACAGTCGTCCGCCAGAAGTGACATAAACACCTTGCCCTTGTTTTAAAGGCAGAGATGTCGTTAGCTCACACGGTCAGTTACTAGCACTGCACTCCAAAATGTTTTAAGTATTAACCTAGAAACTATAGAAGTGATTAAAAAGATTTAGTGCTCAGACTGGTAGTACGAAATGTAAAAATATCTAGATATCTTCGTGCAACCCATGTTAGCTGGACCCATCAACATCAACGTAGAGAAACATGAAGACCTTGTCATTATGGAATATACAGTGATTGGCCCCACTGTTTGGAATTGTCACGTTTGTAGTCTTTCTCTCTTTGTCTTGTAATTAAATTACACTACTGGCACCCAGTCTCAGCTCTGCAACTCGGAGGCTTTGTTTTGAGTATCTCAGGTAAAAGGGCCAAGGTTACTGAGCATAATCAACAATTCATCTGTCTCATGAGTTTTCTCTCTCTCTCTCTCTCTCTCTCTCTCTATCTCTGTAGGGGCTGTCTGTCAGGCTTATTTCACACACAATTGAACTGTTACTTAATTGCCTGTGAAAGTGAGGGTGGGAAAAAGGCCCAGTGTTTTAAATTAGCCATGGATACTGAGAGCATTACAGACTTTGTTGTAATGTTAACTTCTCCTTCCCATCACCATCAGTCGCTAGTTACATGCAATGAACCGGCGGCCTTTACGTGGTTTGTTTCAAATGTCGAGGTGGTGTAATTACCTGTGTCAGTGGCAGAGATTGTCTTCTGCACTTGCTGAGTCACTGGAGTTTAATACTAGAGCTGAAAAGATTTTGAGTGTCTTGAGGAAATTCAAAAAACTTCGGTGTGGATCTATGACAGTAGAATAATAGACCAGTATAGGGGTTTCTCAAGCATTTTTCTGAGGATATAAATTAAGTGAAAAAAAATCCTCATGGTACATGGTCCATGTACATAATCATGATTATTTTTGACATTTTCTGTTTGCAGAATTCTATCTGTCATGGATAAAATATGCAATACTAACTGGAAGGAGACTCAACAGAGCAATATAAAACTGTATATGTTAGTTGCATTTTGTAGGGGTGTATTTGGCCTTATGGGTTTTATTATGTACTTAATCTTGTTAAGTATGTATGCTTGCCATTGGCCAATGCAATAATACTGACCTACCAACCAAAGGTTCATGTGCAAAACATCCGAACCAAACCTACTTGCATTCATTGGCCAGAAAAAGCCTTGATCAGGACTAGACAAATGTAATTTTGAAATGTAAGAAAAATATTCTTAGGCTATACGACTAAATCCTGTAGGAAAATATATTAAACATGAAATGTTTCACAAAAAGACATTTAGAAATAGGACAGGGTATTGGAATGTTGTATCCTAAAATATAATAAGTAGGCTAACACCTACATTATGATGTAGTGTTAGGCTATTTAGTTTAACCCAATTAAACGAGACTTTTGCAATAGGGCCAAACATTTCAAACAACGTGTCATCTTGGCGTCATCAGGCTACATGCTGTTTTAGCCTATTTTAGCCAATAGCAGGGCTGCCAACTTTTGAGTTCATCTTGGACTAGGATTTGTTCCCAGAGGAGATGGGATTATTTTAGTTGTACTTATTTCTGTTACACAGTGATGTGCTTAGCCATCAAAAATAAATAAATAAACAAAAAATAACCTCGCAAATGCCAAAAAAACCTTTCATCGCAAGAAGTATAGAGTGTTCATTGGACAACTGAACAGTGTTTCTTTAAATGTACTGACAGCACAGAGTTTGATTCACGTTTCTTTTTAAGGCTGCCTTACCTAGTAAACCCCTAAAACACAGAAAATTAAATAGAAGCAGGTTGACAGTTTCTCAAGTGCTGCGGTGTAGGTGCTGGTGGCTGAATTAGCAGCCTTCTTCATTGATTGGGACAGGTCCCACTTGCAGCACAGCTCCAACTCTGCCATCTTAACTAGAGATGTCTGTGTTCCCTACAGAGCCAAATGGTTTTCATTTTCTTCAATCCCAAACAAAGAAACTCCCTCACTTCTGGTCTGCAGTGTGGCAGGACTAACACTCCCAGCAACCCCACTGAAACCTGCCCACCGCTGTCACCTGTCACACTGTAACATGTAACATGTTTTCAAATGAGACATGATTAGATTTCTGACCTCCTGTTTTAAGCTTGCCATGTTGTCCCAGAGACCCTCAATCCCTGAGTCTGATGTCTGATAATCGAAGAAACTGCTTCCCTGGTGAGTCATGTTCCTGTGGGCTGAGGTATGGGGAGGAGGTGGACATACCTTAATTCAACAGAAACAAATGTAAACCTGTACTCACTCCATATGATATATACTTCAAAAAGTAAGGTGAAAATGAATAGTTGTTCAGAACATCTATCCTTGTTTTTATTTGTTTAATTACTTTTTGTTTACTTACTGAAGAGAACCCTCCATTCCACAATCCTATCATCTGCCTGGTATCCACAAATCTGGCATGCTTCAGTGAGAGGTTCCCTCAGAGGCAGGGTTTGTAGGGCATACTCTACAGTCCTCCTCAATAGCTATTGTGCAGCCTCTCCACTTGCTGGCCTGTGATGCTTCAAGGTTCCATGAGAAGCTGAGCCTCATCCTGGTGGTGAATTTGACATTCAGTACGTTGCCAGTTAGAGTTGCAGAAAACAAAATCAAATGCAGTGTACTTTCATAAATACACCTACATACACATCGTTCCTTGTGCTTCATCTTAGTAGAGAGTCCGGACGTTTTGAACGTTACTATACACACTTTCTTCCTACTTTAGTTTTTAGTGAACTGCAATTACCAGGCAGATGGCTTTCCTTATCCACATATGGGATGGCCTGAGGTGATAGGCCTGTAGTTCTCTTAGAGCAGAGCTTGTGGATGAATTTAATCATCCGGAATATATTTACGAAAGTGTAACACCTCACCCGAATATTAAATTAGTGCAGCCTGACAGAAAAAATACTTTGAATGCAGGCTTGTGATATAAATATAGCTAAACGTTCTCTTTGTAGGAGGAGATTCAGAGGTGTAGGCTGGTATGGTGGCGTAGCTGAGGTACAGTCATGGGGTCATGGGGTCAGAAAAGGCTGGATGTAGCATCTTCAATATTGGTTGCTTCTCATTCATTCATTATCCGTACCGCTTATTCCCGCTAGTCAGGGTCACGGGGGGGGTGGAGCCAATCCCAGCATCTCCGGGCGAAGGCAGGGTACACCATGGGCAGTTCGCCAGTCCACCACATGGCCAACACACACACACTCACACCTACGGGCAATCTAGAGTGACCAATCAACCTAACATGCATGTCTTTGGACTGTGGGAGGAAACCGGAGTACCTGGAGAAAACCCACGCAGGCACAGGGAGAACATGCAAACTCCACACAGATCACAGACCGAGAAGCAGCCCAGACCGAGAATCGAACCCAGACCGCCTTGCTGTGAGGCGACAGTGCTAACCACCACACCACCATGCCGCCTGGTTGCTTCTCATCTGTAAATGAAAAAAAACAAATATAAACCTCATTTTTTTTATTTAAAATAGCTGCAGGTTACACAGGTCTTGAATTCAACTACTGCCCAGAGAACTACTGTCCACACCTGACAGTTGACAACCCTCCAAATCAAATCTTTCACCCGTGGCTGAGTGCAGGTGGGAAACCTGAGCAGGTGTCACGGGTTCGAGATCATGCCTTCACAGGGCACAGGTGGATTTCTTCACATGCTTGAGCTCCCCCCCTCCCCCACCACCACCACCACCACCACCCTGTTTTCTGTGGGTGGCGCCCCCAGGTGTTGAACAGCTGAAAATACAGCATCAGAGCCGGTCGGTGGAGGTCAGCAGGTCAGCACCTGAAGGAACGCTAGCACTGTGCCTTAAGGAGAGAGCAGACATGGCTGAAGGTAGTGCTGTTACCACTGTTGTCGCCCCCAGCAGAACAGGATTCGATGCCACAAGATGGCCCCAGGCTGGATGGAGGCAGGGCTGCACAGATGTGACACTGTGTGGGCCTCCATGAAAAACCAGCTCACAACTCATATTGGCAGGGACAGCCGGTCTTGTCGTCGATGCACTTGTGGCTGTACCCACCCACACCCTAACAGGAAAGTTCACCGCATATCAGCCCCATGAGAAAGGGGTGGCGTCGGGAGGCCGAACGGGCTGTCGGGGGCCCCGTCACACTGAGAATGTAGATCCTAGGAAGGACTTGTGAGGTTACAACGTGAGCGGCGTGTGAGCGCACTCCCCAGGGACGTTGGGACATCGGACACTTGGCAGGGACTGCGGATTAGGCTGTGTGGAGAGTGGAGATTAGCACAGACTCCCAGACTCCCAGAATGCCTTGCACCTCTACACGGACTATATTTAGTTTAAAGTTTCAATGTTGTATATAATTCTTTACATGGGTATGTGTTTGATTTAGTCTAGGTTTAGTCTAGATTTAGTCTGTGTCTTTTGGCATTTCGCTCATTAGGTTATTAGAAAAGTGTCTACTGTCTTTTTAATGACTCTCCCCAATATCCCCAGATCGAGTTCAGTTCCCAGTCCTTGTTTTACTATGTGTCCCTTGTTAAAGTCTAAATCAGCATGTGATTTTTTTTTATTACACTGCATAACTAAGATTTGTTCCGATAGAAAAAACCAAACAAAAAACGTTATGCATTTTGCAAGGTTTTCATAATTTCTCTGTCACCCATAAGTTTTGTTGTTACACTATACTCGCATTCTGTCTTTATGTAGCCTATAGTAAGGTAACCCAAAGAAAGGTGCCAAAGAAAGTGACGCCTCTCTATGTTGGTAGACTATTGCTCGACTCTGAAGTGAGATGTTCCCGATGTTTTCGAGGCCGAATACAGACGAAAATTATACATTTTAGAAGCAAGTCCGTACATATCTTTAGTGTAGCCTAATAACACCATATTTACGAATAAGTAATTAGCGAATAAGTAACTAAAACAAATCTAAAAACAGTTTGAACGTACTAATTTGAACGTAAAATATACTATTTATGTTAGACCTATGAGTTTGTGGGACAAAAATGTTATTAAATAAGATGGGATGAAATAACTCGCTACTAGTGTCATTTTTATTAGCTTTTCACCTCGTACAGCACTTGCAAATCTTACAGGTCCAAAGTGAAAATGTAATCTTCATTACTAGTTCACAGTTTAATACAAATATATGCAAACCGTTGGCCTGCATTCTTAAGTTGGAGGATCCAGGCTCAGTGCAGTCCCATCCGGTCAATGTTAGTATTGCGTGCATTTGGAGAGGGAAATAATTTGGCGCTAGATACAACATCCTCTCCGGAATCTAGCTGCAGAGCATCCATACTGTACTGTGTTGACCAAACAAGAGGGCACTCACGACGTAAAACATATATAGTATTTGCACTAATAGTAGCTGTTGTCACGAGGCTGTTTTAATCTTTGTTATTCCACCTGAACATATTCCTAACGCTCTCTCAGAAATAATGATGAGGTAAGTGCTTCCGGTCGCCATCTTGTCGTTTAGCAGTGTGTGAGTGTTGAGGGTTTGTTTGGAATAATCGACCAATCTCTTTCTTTTTTTAGTTCTTAACCTTTGTAATACAAGAT
Organism: Brachyhypopomus occidentalis; assembly: GCA_020368025.1. Taxonomy (NCBI): domain Eukaryota; kingdom Metazoa; phylum Chordata; class Actinopteri; order Gymnotiformes; family Hypopomidae; genus Brachyhypopomus; species Brachyhypopomus occidentalis. Next base: position 1,962,438 of record JAGXOD010000081.1, on the reverse strand, counting down.
GTCTAAACGACATCGCTTGGATTTAGGCGATGATTACTCATCGAGCAAAAAGAGATCTTCTGACGGGTAGGTTTAATACAGTATGAGCTTTAAAATATGCTGTCCGCTTTTCGAGAGTGTGACCATACAAAGCGGCAAGGCTAGTGATATCTGGCCCATCGGCGTAGGGTCTTTGTTAGGCTAGTTGCTAACGCATTTGTACAACCGTCACATCTCAAGGGGGGCATGTATTAATATGCCACTCTAACAGTTACTTTCTTGAAATACGTACAATATCGTCTTGATCGGTGTGAATGGCGGTAAAGGTAAAACGCGGTATTAGTTTCTTTCGCATCTTTGTCGTGAATGACACTAGCACGTGGGCATTTGACTTCGCTATCTTAGCTTAGCTTACTGGCTGCAAAGTTGGGCTTAGCGCAGCCGGTCTTATTTCTTTTTCGTGCGGCCTGTATAGAAAACTCGCTAGCTTCCTGATGTTAGCTAGCTAAGATGTTACAGAACGGGACAACTTTCTGACTATGTAATACCGATGAATCTACATGTAACACAGTTTGTTTGCTAAATCCCATTTAAGTCTACCTGTATTACTCGAGGTAAATTGACAAGCTGCTCAGAAATACTAAAGGTTAAGCTAACAAGCTAGCTTGCTAACGAGCTTACGAATTCGTGTTTGCCGCCGCCGGTGTGCTAGGAAGACTATTAGCTAGCTAGCACACCGAGCTACTCAGTCTAATAAGTAAGTGTTGTGTTGTATTTTCCGTCTAGCTAGGTAACTAAAATCTTGAACTCATGCTTCCGCCATTTTGTTTCGGAAATAGCAGATACCACCAACCCAAAGGCTTTGGCTTCACCCACAACTGAATGTACTTCAGAGACTAACTTTAGCTAGCGTGCATACTTGGATAAACGCAGAATGAATAGGCATGGTTGTTGACATGTGCTTAATATGGAGGACCTAGTTGCAATCAAAGATACGATCTCAGGTTTGCTTCATTTAACGTTGTTGCTCAGAATATACATGCAACGAATTTGCTGACATGTTAGATTAAGGTTAGTAAGTATTAAGTCAAGCAAAATGTTGATTAGAGAAGTCAAATATGTGTAGAGCACGGTGTCCCAAGGACTGGACTTTGAACCCCTCCGTTTTGCCGCTTTTTTCTTTCAATCCCACCAGTTTTCCGTTTTTTGACAGAGACCTTAGACCCAGGATGTGTGAAAGCAGCTTTATTGCGTGGATTACATCTTCACCTACTCATGTTTACTCAATTGTGCATTACATGCAAGTGTCTCCAATTACTGACGTCAACGAGAAAAACACACAGAAGAAGCTGTGTGTTCCTGTTGTGCTTGCTATGCGCTGTGAAGGCCACAGCTAAGCAAAGTCCTTTTTCTAATTGAAAATGTAGAATAAGACAAACATCACACAGTACTCACCATTTTTATTTGTGCAGCAGGCTTAGGCCTGAACGTTTTCATTTTGTTTTTAAATTGGGCTCTTAAGAGACTCATCTGAGTATTCTGGATTACGTAATCAATCCATTTGTCATAATACTGTTTGACCAGTGCTGTATTCCTCCCTTTCCCATAAGTGTTAAAATACAGAAGTATTAACCCGAAGAAAGTGAAAGATGTGCATCATGGTTAGAGTCTTAAGCTCATGTATGATGCACACAGCTCTCAGCCGACAAAGTCTTGGTGATCACCACTTCACCACATCAAGCAGTGCAAAGCTCTTTACCCAGTTCCATTCCCAGAGAGGTCCGAGCACCTTATACATTTGCGGGCGCTCTAAATTCATTCAGAACTGTCCTCCTCCCCCCCACCCCCCTCGCAGAAAAGACCGTGAGCGAGACCGGGACGAGCGATCGAAAGACCGGGATCGAGACCGGGACCGGGAGCGCGACAGGGAGCGGGATCGTGAGAGCAAGTCCGCGGGGGCGCTGCTGAACTCCAGCATGGTGGCGGGCGGCGGCGGGAGCCTCCCGGCGCTCAAGCAGGCGGTCGTGCACCAGCAGGTCAACCCCTTCACCAACCTGCCGCACACGCCGCGCTACTACGAGATTCTCAAGAAGCGGCTCCTGCTGCCCGTCTGGGAGTACAAGGAGCGCTTCCACGACATCATCACCCGCAACCAGAGCTTCGTGCTGGTGGGGGAGACCGGCTCCGGGAAGACCACGCAGGTCCGTCATGGCACCCTGGGCACTGTGCTGTGATCTCTCTCTCTCTCTGTCTGTCTGTCTACTTACCAATCTACCTAACTACTAAAGTACCTACCTGCATGCCTGTCTGTCTGTCTGTCTATCTATCTGTCTATCTATCTGTCTATCTATCTGTCTATCTATCTGTCTATCTATCTGTCTATCTATCTGTCTATATATCTATATATCTATATACACACACACACGCACACATACATACATATACCAGTTTGGGAGAAACTTTGGTAGGTCTTTGTCTAGCCTTTGTTAGACGGGTTTGGCTGTAGGGCACAGGGTTGGGACTATAAAGCTAAAATTGGAAGCTATTAAAGACCACGATTCATGCAAATGCCATGTCCAGTTAAGAAATACAGTGGAGGGGAAAATCAGCCCCTGAGGAAACTCTGGCCCTGAGAGGGTGCTGCTGAAACGCCAGAGTCTGATTCTGACGAGCGTGAGTGGCGTTAATCTGGCGTTGGGCATGAGGATGGGGAGTTTTTTTTCCTTTGTTTAAACTACCCCACTCAACCAATGTAACTTCCATCAGTTCACAGTTTGTGTTGTCTGTGCACACGAGTGGGAATGTCTGAATTTTCCTTTAGAAATATTTTAATATATATTTTTTTAATCTTATGAAATTAAGATTGCCTTTTTAACTGAATAGCCAATCTTGAACATTGTAGATTGTGTTTTATTTTTTCACATGCAGTTACATACTGCTGGATAAAACAAGATGGTAAAAATCACTGGCTGATGTATTTTGGAATCTACTGGCTGCAGTGACTGGTGGGCAAAAGTTCATTTCCAGCCGTGGCAGAATGATGGACTTTGGTAGAATATACTCTAACATGCACTTGACTAAGCTGTGCGGTTCTGGTTTGATGTACCAGGGTCCTGCCTTTAAATTAAAGCTGCAGTCTATGCTCTCTTCAAGTGATCCATTTCATGTGTCACGTGCGGCATATCGCTTCAGAGCCTTGCTTTAATAATCGGCCCGTTAATTATTAATCTGTTACTATTAAACCTAATTGACTGAGCTGACAGGTTAACTTGTTTTCAGGGGATAATCTCTCAAAGAAAAATTGTTATTTTCATCGTTATGTCTGTAAGCACTGAAACATGCCCATAGCGTCTTCAGGTCTGCTTTGGCCATCACCCCAATCCTGGAGTTAACAGCATGGGTAGGGACGTGAAGGCAATGCATTGTGAATTCATTATGAACGCTTTATTCCTGCCTTGAAAGACCATAGAAGTTGAGGCCTCCTAGTAGGTCTCACTAGTATTTAAAAATCCAGGCGTCTGCTATAGAGGTTGGACGTGGCACGCGGAGAGGAGTAGCTAGTTTTCATCTTCACAGCTGGGGGGACCGGTGGCGATCCTGTCTAAACGATGCGCATGGCTTCCTGCCTGCTTTGTGTGTGCGTTTCCCAGATCCCTCAGTGGTGCGTGGACATGGTGCGCTCCCTGCCCGGGCCTAAGCGCGGTGTGGCCTGCACCCAGCCGCGGAGAGTGGCGGCCATGAGCGTGGCGCAGAGGGTGGCCGACGAGATGGACGTCATGCTGGGACAGGAAGTGGGCTACTCCATCAGATTCGAGGACTGCAGCTCGGCGAAGACCATCCTCAAGTGAGCCCCCCCTCCCAAAAAATCCCCCTTTGCGCCACGCCGGCGAAGCCCTAACGAGCTTTTGCATGTGCAGGTACATGACAGACGGGATGCTGCTTCGCGAGGCCATGAACGACCCCCTGCTCGAGCGGTACGGCGTCATCATCCTGGACGAGGCGCACGAGCGCACGCTGGCCACGGACATCCTGATGGGCGTCCTCAAGGAAGTCGTACGCCAGAGATCGGACCTGAAGGTGCGTGCGCACACCACACGTCACTGTCCCGTCCCCGTCAGCTTGTACAGTCCAGCTCAATTATGCGTGTAGCCGCAGCGGCGGGAAGGCGCGGCTCTGTTTGTCTGGCTCGGTGCGGGATTGCAGAGTGTCCAATTTTCCAGAAGAGGGTGGCGTAATGTGATCGTGTCACCCGAACCCTGCAACCTCATTGGAAGTCATTTCCTTGGAAGCCGCTTTGACCAGGCGAGTGCCGATATGCGATTCTCCTGGCGTTCTGCATCAGAGGAGAGTGATATGGGGCGATGGGTGACACCCCAGGAACATTACCTGCTCCAGGACGGTCCTGTTCACCACGCGTCTTCTCGTTCTTTTTCTACAAACGGTTTCTTTTGTTTAAAGTGAGTTTGTTATTTAGTAGTCCTGAAGAAGTTAATTGAATTGAAATTAATTAACTTAAGAGCAATTATATTTATCTCGGTGAACATTGCCAAAAATGAATAATTAGATCTCACAGTAGCTCATCTATTAGGTGTGGTATGTTAAAGACAAATTAATCCATTTGTAGATTGGAGATATTATGCTGGGCAGAAGCGAAACGGAGCACTTTGTCTAGGCCAGTTCTGTTCCGTAGTGGTGCGGGTGTAGCTGTTCCGTAGTGGTGTGGGTGTAGCTGTTCCAATCTACAAATGCGGGCGTAGCTGGAAGCGTATGAATTGATCCTGAGCTTCACCTACCTTGACCTCCACCCATGAATTTGGCCCCACCCCTCCTGCAAGCTGTAGTCTAATGTACCTCTGCGAGCTCCGCCTGGTTTAAACTCTCCCATTTTCCTCCCCTCACGATGCGTCCCCCCCACGCACACACACACACACCCCATGCCATTCACTTTTTTATGAGCGGAATGTGCCGGACCCAATCCTCATAAAGCAGATGGGTAATGACTACTTGTTGTCGGGATCGAATCAAAGGTTATACATGTGTTCAGAGACTGTTAAATGAGGTCTAGGTCACTGGAAATGATCCCTGGCCCCCATGTCCCCGTCTGAATTTGAAGCTTAATTCGCCTTGATTAAGAGCAATTAGGGCGGTGCGCTCCGCAGAGCGCCGCGCCCCGACAGCGCCCAACTCCATCTTCCTCCGTCACAGTCCTAATGCGTTTGGATGGGGTCGGTCTCCTGGGGCAGCACATCACGGCCGGGCCGCCCCGGGCGAAGCAAACCCCCCCCCCCCCCTCCCCCGGCGAAGCGTGGCGGAGATGGGAACTTAAAAAAAAAAAAAAAAAAAAAACAGACAAAAAAAAGTCATACTGTTATCTTCCTCCACCTTCCTCCTCCTCCTCCCCCTACACCCCCCCTCTGTGCCGTCCCCTGTGCTGCAGGTCATAGTCATGAGCGCCACACTGGATGCCGGGAAGTTCCAGGTCTACTTCGACAGCTGCCCCCTGCTCACCATCCCGGGCCGGACGCACCCGGTGGAGATCTTCTACACGCCGGAGCCAGAGCGCGACTACCTGGAGGCGGCCATCCGCACGGTCATCCAGATCCACATGTGCGAGGAGGACGAGGGTGACGTCCTGCTCTTCCTCACGGGCCAGGAGGTAAGGGCGCGCTCGGCCCGCGGGCCATGGCGGTTATGTGGTGGTCGGACGGTTCTGGCCTGTGGGGGAAAAGAAGGTGCTAGAAGCCTCGTGACATTTTTGTTTGTTTGGGTTTTAAATTAAACGGTGGCGTCTTGCTCTGCGAGTCAACGCGTGACTGAAACCTCAGCTCATGTGCAGGTTCAACAACGTACAGAAGTGGTTGAAAGTTGTGGTGAAGCACTGCAAAAGCTACCAGAGCACGTCGGACTCCATGAATCCCTCAGGTTCTGGATTTCTAGGAGGTGGCTGTGCAGTGGCTGTCGGCCATCAAGATTCCTCTTAAATGACTTGCAATTGTCTCGTCACTTTTGGCAAACTTGTTTTAATCAGCTAAGACTTCAGAAACGTCCTGCAAACATTGTTTTGCAGAATTTAGCAAATTCATCTCCATCCCCTTCAGCAAAATCCCAAAGAGGTGGACAGATCAGTGTTGATGATGGCAGGGACTGCAACTGGGTGTGTGTGCTGGGGGCCCTGGGGTCTGTGTGCTGGGGGCCCTGGGGTCTGTGTGCTGGGGGCCCTGGGGTCTGTGTGCTGGGGGCCCTGGGGTCTGTGTGCTGGGTGGGTCCTTGGGTCTGTGTGTGGTGGGGGCCCTGGGTGTGTGTGGTGGGGGGGCCCCTGGGTCTGTGTGTGTGGCGTGTGGGGCCCCTGGGTGTGTGGTGGGTGAGCGGTTGGGCTGGCAGATTGTGACCCAGATTCAGCCCTGAAATTAAGTCATTTGTTATTTTCCTTTTCTTGCAACTGGTGCCCACCCAACTGGAGGGGGGGGTTAGAATCCTGCCCAGAATGATAAATATGGTCACAGATGAAGGCTCAGCAGCATCTCTGTGTGTGTGTGTGTGTGTGTGTGTGTGTGTTTGTGAGGGAGAGTGAGTGAGTGAGTGCACATGCGCATTCTTCTATACGGTGTAATCTGTAAGTAATTGGACAAATATTTTTTTTATTATAATATTTTTGCTCTGTGCTTGTGCACGTTGGATTTGACAGAGTAGTCGTGAAGAATGGGAACTCCAGTTTGGGTGTGTGTGTGTGTGTATAAATATTTGTCTTACATATAACAATCACAGTCCTTTCTGTACAAAGCGTCCCCGTGTCAGGGGGCCATAAGTAACTGAGCGTTTGGCTGCAGTGACTAAAGAACATGGCTGAGAATGGCTGGAGTCGTTTCTAGTTCTGGCATCGGCGTGTAGCGTCTGCCGCCGTTGTGTTGCGATGTAAGGAAGCGGAGCCGTGCCAGCGGTTCTGGCTGCGCCAGCGCTACAGAACTGGAGTGAGCCCGTCTGAGCGCTCCCCAGAACCTCCGCCTCATCCCCCACCAGTGTACCGCCAGAACAGGTCGCCACGAAATGGCAGCGCCAAGAACAACCAACTATAGGCACAGACGTGTCCGATCTGACGGAGGACACGTCCGCACACAGCACCACTGTCTCGGAGGGTTTACCAGAACCGTTGCCAAGCCTTAAGCCTGGGAATACCCGCTTTTTTTTTTTAATAAAGTGTTTATAAAGCGTCTTAACTGCTAAGATCGAACCGAATGCATCAAATGGAGCTTCACCTTTTGCACTAGGACAGTGATGCAGTGTGTGATACTGAAGCAACTATGGAGCCCTTCAGGGGCTCAAGTTTCCCAAAAGCTTAAGTACGCTCGCATTTAAGCTTAAGTACGCTCGCATTGTAATTGAAGAAACTTTATTACTGTGGAGATTATTGGCTATATTTTTTTTTTTGTTACAGCTTAATAATTGTGGATTTTATAAAAAAAATAAAATTAAATAATTAAAAGGTCGTAAGGAAGAGGTGATGGTGATTTCAAGTTCTTTCGTACGAGCGCCGCCGCCGCATCCACGCCAGGCGCGTTTGTCTGTTTGCCGCATCTTAAACGAGTTCCTGCGAGATGAAATTGTTCTTTGAACAACGGCGGCGGCTCCAACCCCGCTTCCCTGAGCAGCTGAAGATGATTCCTCGCTCCCGCATCTCTCCCAACTCATTTGCATCTGTAGTGCGTAGATTAAAAAAAAGAGGAGCGTTTTGGAGAGTGCTCGTGGAACGGCACCCCCCCCCCCGCGTGCTGGCCTCCTGCCCCAGGTGCGGGCACTCTCGCCTGGGCACGGGCTCCCGTCCTTCTCCCCTCTGATGCCTTGGCAGCGCTGTAGCTGGCCCTCCTGACAGCTGCTACATCCAGAGGGCTGATGGGCTATTAATACATCTGCTAATTTGATCAATCCATTCACATAACCCCCCCCGTCCCGTCCGTCGCTCCAGTTGTGGCAGGGCTTTGATTAAGACGCAAATGACCGCCGGCGCCAACGTACGTGCACGCCGTCCCCTCCGGAGCGGCCGTGCACACGCAGGCCGGTGTCCCCCGCACCCCCCGAGCGCCTTTTTTAATATCGCACCCAGCACAAAGCCAATGATTATTCCTGGTTGTTCACTTTATCGACGGTAATGATTCCTTGGCCCCCTTTTCTGTCAGTGGCGGGGAGGAGAGCGGCTTCAGCGTGGCAGGGCGGTGATGGCACAATATAGATCCTTGCACGTCGCCGTGCTGGTATTAAACCGCCGCGGTTCGGAAAGTCTTGCTGGAACTTCGTGCTCGGCCATTTTTTTCAGGCACGTGACTTGCCGTCTGTCTGGAGGAATTGGCCGCACTTCATGCTTCGGCCTGTGGATGGTGCTAGCGCATAGGCAATCGCCTTCGCCCGGTGGCAGTGTTCTTTGCATTACCATAACGCGTCGCTCCGGCTAAAAGAAAATAAGCTTTTTTTTTTAATTTTTTTTAATACCTTATAAGGTCATGTCTTCCTTTATGTTTATAACTGTATTTTTCCCCGAACTGAGATGCCCTGCTGATTGGTAATGGATAGGCTAAATTAAACCGCTCTATCGCAAATGGCCAACAGATTATTAAGAGCGCATGTTGCCCAGTTGTCTCCTTCACAACAGAGCTGATCTGTTTGGACTCAGCAGTTATTAATATTGTAGCCCCCCCCAACATTTACCTGCGGTAGCTCGTATATTCATTTGTACAGATATAACCAGTAGCAGAGCTGCCTGCTCCCGTCTCCCCACCTGTGCCCTGTTGTATACGTACGGGCTGCTATATGAGCGCTTCAGCGCCGCTTAGCTTCGCCGTATCTCTAATTCTCTGTGTCAACTGTCGTATTTTGCCGGTTGCCGTAGACGCGTGCGTGCCCGCCCTGCCACGTTTGTAATGTTCAGCCTCGCTTAACAGATCCTTTGTGATTTGCTTCTGGTTCTGCATCAGCGCGGCCTTCTCGTCTCACGGCCTCCCCGTCCGCCCCTGCGCGCCACAAGAGACCCCCGCGGCGGGGCGGGGGCGTTATGGGGGAGGGGTTTGGGAGCTCACCCGAGCGCCACGCGCCCCCAGGTTTACTCGTCACAGCCGGGTGCGGAGCAGTCAGACCCTCACCGAGCGGCGGTGTCCCGCGCTCCTGGGACGGGGTCCGGGGACACTTAATGTGATTTGCATGGGAAGGCTGAAGTCAAGATTAGCGGGGGGGGGTACTGATCCAGAATTCAGCCGCTGGCCCGAGTAACTGGGCCAAAACGGGACGCGGCGCAAGGCGAACTTAATGAGCAAGGACGTATGATGCCGCTGTCACGCTAAAGGCAGCTCCCGCGGTTATTTATCGCCGCCATCGCTTTGCTTTTTACGAGCGACTTGTCGGCCCGCCCGGCGCTAAACTGCGGCGCCCTCTGCCTCCGCAGGAGATCGACGAGGCCTGCAAGCGGATCAAGCGGGAGATTGACGACCTGGGCCCCGAGGTGGGGGACATCAAGATCATCCCGCTGTACTCCACGCTGCCGCCCCAGCAGCAGCAGAGGATCTTCGAGCCGCCGCCGCCGAGAAAGCCCAGCGGAGCCATCGGCAGGAAGGTAAGGAGCCAGCACCCTCCTCCCGGGGTGGGTGGGTACAGTGGGGGTGGCAGTCCGGCTATGGAAGCGTTTCTCCCATCTCCCCCCCATCATCTCCCACAAGCTTTGGTGCAGCGGTGACTCAGCACATGCTCCCTTCGTCGCCGTGCGCCACTCTTCCCTAAATCCCAGCGTCTCGCCTCACCGCTGGACGGATCGTTGCAGCCTGAGGCTTTCGTGCTCCCGCCCCGTCCTCTCCCGCACGGTTCTACCCGCCCGGTTCGGCCCGCATTCGAGGCGGAGCTGTGGGTTTTCGTGGCGCTGGACGCATCGCGCCTCCTGCTCGTTTGTCGTCCCCGCACTCCCTCTCCAGTCCCCTCCTGCTCCTGGCAGCTACAGAGTGGAACCACCTGGACTTCCCCCGCTGCCTCTGCCAAGGACCTGATAGAACACCAGTTTAATCATCGCCTATAAATTTGCAGACATTTTCCCCCCACTAGATATTATGGACCTTATTGGGACTAATAGAAGCGTAGTCTGCTCCGGATTGCTGTCGGCGCCGAGGTCCTTCTGCCGCCGCCGCTCTTTCTTCGGTTGCCGTGGCTATGCCCCCCCCCCCCCCACCCCCCACACTCATTCGCCATGACTTTGGGTCGTTTCATCTCTCACGACCACTTCAGGGTTTAAAGAGGTGCAGAGTTTTGCGTGGGACTGATGTTGCCACTTTAAGCCAGGGTCCCCCGTTTGCTTTAAGCGTTCAAAGCCGGTGTTTGCTTGGGCTGTTCAAAGGGATGTTGACTTGAAACACACACACACACACGCTGTGGCTGCTCGGGTCCACACCGACTGCCTCCTGACCAAGACGGAAGGGGAGGTGACCCACCACCAATAAGAACGCTGGGCAGAAATGGGGGGCGGGGCTGCATACAGCGTTGTGAAATTGCCCCCGTCGGAACCCACCCCTCCGGCCTAGAGCTGGACATTGAAACGACAGTTGCTCCACCCACAGCCCGGCCATTAGATGTTTCTCCTTCTGCTGGGTGTCTGACCGGCCTCGTGGCGTTCAGGTCGTCTTTTTCCGCATCCCACCATGTCCGTCCCCGGGTGACTGCCGCTGCATAGAGATGAGTTCAAATTACCTTGTTAAAATGTCATCTCGTCAGACCCTCTGGCATGCATTACCCACAATGCAAATGAGCCACCCCCCCTCCCCCATCGGTGAGCGCGATGGACAGGGTGTAAATATTGTCTGCTACGCGGGGGAACCAGACTTGTCCCGGTGCCCGGTCGCCATTGCCGCGTGGACACCAGCCGCTTCTGTGGGCGACCGCTTTATGCAGCAGCGCACAAATCTCTCGGCCTTGATCGCCGTCGAAGGTAGTTCCGAGCTGCTGCGTGTGAACTTTATGTGACCATTAGAGAGGTAGTATTATATGTGGGGGTCTTTGGGGGGGAGAATGTCACCAGTTGAAGTGTAAGGAAGGGTAATTGGGGAATTAAAGGACGGAGACAAGGGTGTCTGCCACACATGCTGATTTTTAACATCAAGTTATCTGTCACCTCCCAGCCCTGGACCGTATTTGTGATCGTCACAGCGGTGCTCTTTAGCCCAATCCCAGCTACATGGCTTCGGTTCTAAATCAGGTTTAATTTGTCAGCGTGGCACTTTCCCCAGCGACGGCGGTGAAGGATGGCTTGGGTTTGACAGCGTCTCTGCTCCTCCTAATGGCTAATAACCCTGAAGTAACTTGCCGCTATGATGCCGTAATGATATTAGCGTCGAAAAAGGCTGTTTAGTTCAATGCTGGCACAGACGGATTGGAGCCGGCCGTGGCTATTTTTGACTACGTTTGGCTCCATAAGCAAAACCAATCAATGCAATTGTTGGGAGCCCCACATGTATATGTGATTATCAGCAGGCAGCTCAGTGGGTGGGAGGGGTGACCACCGAAATATCACAGATGAACAAGAGGGCTTGTGTTTTTGTAAGGGTCCCAGTCCACACAGAGTTCCTCTTGCGCCGTTTAAGAGCCAGATGTCCAAAAAATAAATGAGCACATTTTTTAATGCTGCAGGTGTCATTCTGCGTTTAGTTTTCTAATGTGTTGATCTGGCAACAGTCTAAGCTTGAAACTCGAAAGTTACCTGATGGATAACGACGAAGGATGATAACTGCCACGTCGAAACGTATACGCATGCATATTTGTTTGTGGAATTTTCATCACTCACCGTAAACGCAGACACGCCAGAAACGCTGCATTAGTTACTGCTGCGTTGGGGGGGGGGGGATTGATTGTTAGTAAGGTACTAGGCAGCATGAACAGTCCCCCATGGAGGCTGTGTGTGTTGCTTGTTGTGTGTGTGTGTGTGTGTGTGTGTGTGTGTGTGTGTGTGTGTGTGTGGTTTAGTGCCTCACGTTGGAGCCTCATGAAACGTGCTCACGCGGTGAGTAATGGCAGCGGAAGGGGGACGTGATGGTTTGCGTTACGGCTGAACTGCGCCTCTGCTCAGCACGCGCTGGACGCGTGACCTCGGGAGGGCGTCGGCGTATGCAGCCGCCTCTTTATTCGGACGGGAAAACGAGCGCCGACGGAGTCGCTACGTCAGCCGTAAACGCATTAGGTTGCAGTGTGCTCACGTCATGCCGTGTTTTAAGGTTAAGGTGCCTCGTCATTACAGTCCGGATGTTTGTGGTTGTGTCTGCCGTGGATTAAAACGTTGATTAAATATATGTGGATATGAGAGTGAGAGAAGTAATAAATGGTCAGTGAGAAATAATGGGGTTGAGGTGAGCTAAATTGTTTGTGCGTACACGTGTGTGTGTGTGTGTTGGGTTCACAAGGCTGTGGCATTTCTATGTTGAGCCACATGCATGAAAAGTCCCAAAGTCCTGGGGTTTCATCGTTATGGCAACAGTACGAGCTGTTTATTATTTGTCTTTTGAGAGCTTCCTGATTTTAATCTCGTTTTAATTTATGACTCTGCCTGCCAGTTGGGTCCCTCCCTTCTCCCCGCTGCTGTAGGGTGAAAATGGACCCAGTGTCTCCAAATTACTTTGTCTTAAAGTGCATTTCATGTCACTGGGTGGGGGGTGTGGGGGCTGGACAGCGGAGGAGCTGGTCTGGGGGGTTTTTGGGAAATTTCGATTGGACTCATTCAGGTGAGCTATTGCCCTTTCTGGCCTCCCGCACTCAGCCAGGGACATTTGTTCCGGACCTTTTGCATGTGGATCATTGAATCTGCGAAGATGCAATTTCTCTGGACCTTATGGGTCAATAAGTGCGGCTCCTGTGGGTGTAATGCATTCAGTGCCTTTGCCATGCAATTTGAGCCAATGCGCCCACCTTTAGATAATTTCCATGACTGCTTCCCTGGAATATCTGAAGGTGCATGCTTTCCAGATGGTCTTATTTCTTCAAAGACTGTAAAACAATCACGGACGTCGCCAGGTCTTCCTTCTGTCCAACCAACGGAACGCTCCGGAACCTTCTGTCGTCGGGCGGTCCGTGCTGAGCGCGCTCTGTCGCCTCAGGTCACGGTCCGCTGCCTCCGGTGGCCAGATGGGCCTTTTTTTTCGGCTAGCTTGGCCATCCCTCTCCATGAATATATAGCCAGATGATTCTTTTCAGTAGCTTAATTACATGAGGTCAAGGTCTACGTTGGTTTGGGCTGGGCTGTGCTGGGTGTAGGAGATGCATTAATAACTGAAAAGTCCGACGTTCTCTGGCTGGAGTGAAATCCACTCTTAAAAGGTTGGAGTTAAGCATCTGGAAGGTTCAGGCCTTCACCCGGCGGAGGAGGCTGAGCTCCTGAGATGGCCAGCTTGTCCTCGTGTGTAAGCACTTCTTGGTCTGCACCACTAGCCAAGGCCAAACTCAAAAATAGGTCCAGAACTTGGGAAGTGTGACTTAAACAAGAATTATTAATTTTTTTTTTTTTTTTTTTGCTTCGCTGCAGATTTCTGCGGACGGAAAGTTTGCACGCTTCGTCGTGCGCTCCAGTCCTGTCTCTTCCCTTGCGCTGGGCCTGGGGAGGAACCGTGCGATGTCCGCCGTGCTGTCGCCTCTCGCGCTCTGATGGCCCTTTTTGCCGTGACGGCGACGCCCACCGGCAGGGGGCGGAGCTTACACGTGAGGAGCTGCCAACACGCTCCCCCTCTCTTCCCGCCTCCTCCTCCTCCTCTTCCTCGCGTTTGTGTACACGCTGACGGAGACGCCCATAGGCCGACGTGACTCATTTGATTTCTCTGCCCTCGTTCACCTGTCATTTCTCATAGACAGGCTTCCTTTAGGGGGTAATTGTAATGGAACAGGATCTCGGAGAGGCGGAACCTTCGCGGGCGTGTTCTACCCTCTCCGCCCAGCCATGCCCCCCCCCCCACCACCACCACCACCTTTTCCTCCTTTTTCCTTCCAGCTCTCAAATCTTTGCCTTGCGCCCGTATGCTATGCCCCCTTTAAACGTGCACGAAAATAAAACGTTGCTCACACACACACACACACACACCGCAACGCTTTGATCAGCTGTGCATGAACCTGACTGCCGACCCTCCAACTCTCCGCCCCTCCCCCAGCTGCCTGCGCCGTGCTGCCTCTCCTCGCCGAGGAAGCCGAGCCTCGTTTAACTCCGCTTTAAGATCCGCAGCCTTTCGTGCCTCCGACCAGTGTCTCTTCCCCCCCCTGTACTTAATGAGGTACGTGACTGCTTTCGGAGCGGGAGAAGCATCCCCACCCCCCGCTTGCCGGCGTGACACACTCTTAATTCGGCCCCCTTTCTGTTTTGCTGCATCATGCCGCTCGTGTGGCAGTGGTGCCTCGGGGCGGGTGAATCATCTACCTCAACGCTGCTATATTTGTCCCACGTGACAGCCTTTTCTCTCAGGCTCAGGTTTAGCGCTCAGATCCGTTCCACCTATGGCCTGCGCTCGGAGCCGCCACACCCCCCAACCCCCTCGGCCGGGCGAGGGAGAGCGACCCTGCATGAGTAATGGAGATGGGAGGTGGGCGGTCCCAGCTGGAGGAAACCCCCCCCGCCTTGCACATCCCCCCGCCCCGTCCGTCATAACCCACTAGATCTGAAGTAGATCCACCCGATAGTCGTGTAGATTTCTGTGCCCGTGTTGCTATTCAAGACCTGTTTGTCTCCGTCTCTTGTTCGGCGGTCGGTGTTGGACCTCAGGGCCGGTGGTGTTGCCTGGCTGGAGTGATGGACCTGCTCTCAGCCCAGCAGTGACGTTTACAGGCGTGAAAACTCAGATGTGACGCACCCATTCTTAATGCAGCCTGCCCCGTACACCCACACTTAGTGCAGCCTGCCCCGTACACCCACACTTAGTGCAGCCTGCCCCGTACACCCACACTTAGTGCAGCCTGCCCCGTACACACCCCACACTTAGTGCAGCCTGCCCCGTACACCCACACTTAGTGCAGCCTGCCCCATACACCCACACTTAGTGCAGCCTGCCCCATACACCCACACTTAGTGCAGCCTGCCCCGTACACCCACACTTAGTGCAGCCTGCCCCGTACACCCACACTTAGTGCAGCCTGCCCCGTACACCCACACTTAGTGCAGCCTGCCCCGTACACCCACACTTAGTGCAGCCTGCCCCGTACACCCACACTTAGTGCAGCCTGCCCCGTACACCCACACTTAGTGCAGCCTGCCCCGTACACCCACACTTAGTGCAGCCTGCCCCGTACACCCACACTTAGTGCAGCCTGCCCCGTACACCCACACTCGGTGCAGCCTGCCCCGTACACCCACACTCAGTGCAGCCTGCCCCGTACACCCACACTTAGTGCAGCCTGCCCCGTACACCCACACTCGGTGCAGCCTGCCCCGTACACCCACACTCGGTGCAGCCTGCCCCGTACACCCACACTCGGTGCAGCCTGCCCCGTACACCCACACTCGGTGCAGCCTGCCCCGTACACCCACACTCGGTGCAGCCTGCCCCGTACACCCACACCAGCACATCAGCCACCACCATACTGGAGCGACGGCCGTGCTGAGAATGTTCTCCCATATCTGCTCGGGCAGCGATTGTGTGGTCAGAATCTGGCTGGTGATGAACAGGTCTTAGGGCTGCTGACTGCATATGGAAATGGATGATAATATTTACAGGTGTACAGCCTGCCTGCCTATAAAATGTACCTGTAAGATATGTATACCAGGAAGTCTCCATGCAAGGTGTTTATTTATTTATATATATATATATATATGAAAAGGGGGGGGGGTGTTTGCAAAAGTGTATTTGTGCCTATATGTTTAAAATGTGATTAAATTTAAAAACAAATGTGTAGACCTGTTTGTATAGTCGGATTTGCGTGTGTTCTGTGGAGTGAATGTCAGGACTTGCAGGAACGAGAGTTGGTTCGGCCCCCCCAAATCTGTGTAGATACACATGCACCCGTGTGTTCTGGGGTGCTTCAGCTCTAGTGTCGTCCCTCATGTGTAGCACCTTCTGGTCTCTGCCGAACAGTCCCGACACTCTGTGATGATCTGGATGCTCGTGGATGCTTGAAGACTTGTTCTCTGCACACAGAAAGTGTAGAAGCTGGTGTTGTGTTGGTCAGGATGGTGGAATTGGCTCGGTCTACCGCTCCGAACGTTAATTGGCTCCAATTACCGATTGCTGCTAATGAGTGAAGTGTGCGTGATTGTTTTTCGTAGTGAATCGGTTGTTTTAAATTCATTTCAGTTATTGACGTGTCGCGTCCCAGGCTGCCTCTAACGAACGTCGCGTTTTCCAGATGGCCCATGCCGCCCGCCTGACCATAAAACCTCGCCCCGTGTTCTGCTTTCGCAGGTCGTGGTGTCCACGAACATCGCCGAGACGTCGCTGACCATCGACGGCGTGGTGTTCGTGATCGATCCCGGCTTCGCCAAGCAAAAGGTTAGCTCCCTGCTCGCTTCCCTGTCTAATCTGGACCCGTCATCTGCCTCTCCTGACCGCCAAATCCCCAGATAAGGCCGTTGGGAGGGGGCGGGGCCCTGTCAGCCGCCTCCCACTGCAGGCCTGCTTAGTTATTCCGCTGACATTTCCCAGCCCCGCCGTTGCTGTCACGCTGCGCTGTGGTGGATTGAGGGGCGTGGCCTCCGCTCCCCCATGCCTGCCCATCTCTGTGTCGATCTGTCTGCTCAACCCCCACCCAACCACCCACCCTCCCCTCCGTCCTCCTCGCAGGTGTATAACCCGCGCATCAGGGTGGAGTCGCTGCTGGTCACCGCCATCAGCAAAGCCTCGGCCCAGCAGAGGGCGGGTCGCGCTGGCCGGACACGTCCGGGGAAGTGCTTCCGCCTCTACACGGAGAAGGCGTACAAGACGGAGATGCAGGTGAGGAACACCTAACGTGGCTCAACGCCCACGCCATCTGGGGCCACCACACGTTGTGCTTGTGGTGTGGATTTGAGACTGCAGGGCTGTAGTTGAGGTGTTTAAATGGTGGTATAAATCATGTACCGCTTTAGTGACCTTAGTCTCTCTGAGGAATGGGTATGCTGCTTGTAGTGTGTAGCATAAGATATTAGTCCTAAAACTTATTTGGTGTTGATGGTCAGTTGTGAATCTGAAACTCATTATGCCCCCGACGCTGTTTTTAGTCTTTGGTCATGCCACGAGCATGTAGGTTCATTTGTTTTTAAATGTCTAAATAAAAAAAAAACTATAATATATTAAATTGATAATTGATTTAATTGGTTTTTAATCTTACCCGGCGTCTGACGTGTCCAGACAGTTGACCATGTGAACAGGCGTTCTCGTAAATTCATTTTGTTGCATCTGGCAACAAAGGGAATTTTAAAGCCTGTTAAAAAGCTTCTCAAAGGCGCCAGTCACGCCTCTCCTGACATGTGACCTTCCCATTAGGGCCTGATGGGGAAACCTTGACAAATGTATGCAATCCCCACCCCCCCCTTCTCTCCTCCTTTCTTTCCCTCTTGCTCTCTCTTCACCTCCTTCCTCTCTCTCTCTTTTTATGCTCTCATCTTCTGACAGGATAACACGTATCCTGAGATCCTCAGGTCGAACCTTGGATCGGTAGTCTTGCAGCTGAAGAAGCTAGGCATCGACGACCTGGTGCACTTTGACTTCATGGACCCACCAGGTGAGTCCACCTCCTGTTCAAACTCTCGGCCTTGACGCCATTCCCTGCCGACATTTCGAACTCCCGTTTGAACACGGTGAAATTTGGGGGCCGTCGTTACATCCTACAGCGTTACCTTCCTCTGCACCAGCTCTGCGCACACGGTCCTCCCTCTGAAGTTTTCCGTCCGCGGTGCTCAGCCTGTGAAGGTCACGCGCCTGGGTGCGTTATTGTGGTTTTAATGACCTCTCGAGTCCACCTCGAAAGGAAATCGTAAACGCACGAGCCCCATCGCATCTTCTACTCCGTCCTGTGAATGACGTTTCACTCGGTCTACCGGCACCGGTCTTGTTCCGAGGTACGAAGGGTTTCCTTCGCCAGCTTGGCGCACGCCCGCGCCCACCCGCCCAGATCGAAAACAGCGGCAGGATTTTGTCCTAGATGAAGTCGGTGTGAACCGTTTGCCTTGTGACATTTGCCGAGCGCTCGCCCATTTCTTTAATGTACTTTTGTCTCTCTCTCTCTCCCTCTCTCCCCCTCTCTCTGTGTGCCATGGTTTAACATAGCCGCACCTCTCATGCCGTAGCAGTCAATAGCGCGTCAGCGACGAGGGGCCGCCGCGTAGATTACATTTTCCAGCCGGGTTCACCGCATGCCTCTCTGCTCTCGAGTTCTGTCCCGAAGTGCAACTCCAGCCCGCACCTGTGCCGCCACCTGCACGCGCCGGGGAGGAGGAGCATCCGCCCCGGCTACATGCGATCCATGCCGAGCCTTTTTATGACACGGGACTTTTTCCTCGCCGTGTGAACGAGGAGCTAGCTTGTTCGGCGGCCATCTCGAAGCCCGAGGCGAAACTAATTTTCACTTAACATGCAACTGGTTGTTAGGCCCTGCCTCTCTGCAGCCAAAGGTCAATAATTGAATTTTGTGGTGCATGCGTGTGCGAGTGGGGTCTGCTCCAGCAATGTGTGACCAGTGTTGATGCATTAACCACAGGGTCGTGTACCCGCCCTGTATACCCCTCCCTACGCAACCCCCCGTCCGGATTGTATTTTACTGGCGACACTTTACTGTGAACGTTGCTTGCCCCGCCCCTTTTTATTTTTTTGAACTAAGCACCTACACCTGTTCCCTCCCCCCCCCTCCACAGCTCCCGAGACCCTGATGCGTGCTCTGGAGCTGCTGAATTACCTGGCGGCACTGAACGACGACGGAGACCTGACCGAGCTGGGCTCCATGATGGCCGAGTTCCCCCTGGACCCCCAGCTGGCCAAGATGGTCATCGCCAGTTGCGACTTCAACTGCTCCAACGAGGTGCTGTCCATCACGGCCATGCTATCAGGTAATACGCGGGCACCCACCGCAGCCCGGTTTGCCGTAGCGTGTGCAGTAAGTGCGAATGTGCGTTCAACGCGGTGCCCGCCGCAGTTCCGGCTTCGCGGCTTCCGTCTCTTGGTCGACCGGGAATCGTAAAATGCGAGTCGGTGGCGTGCCGATGTTCGGTAAAGCTTTAGCCGAACTCTTTGCGGCCAGCTCTCGTCAGGAGTGTCTCTACCAGAGATTCTGTTTGATACTGTAGACGTTTGCCTCTTGAATGCAGTAACAATGACTAAAACCTCACGATGTAAGCGCAGGTGTGCATGGCCTGCTTGTCTTAGATGGTCGCCCCACAGATACTGTTTATCCACGAGCTGCTTTTGTTGTCTGCGTCTGTGTGTCGGTTAATGTCCGTCAAGCAGGAAAAGCGACCTCTGCCTGTAATTACTTGTGGTGACGTTGCCGCTGCAGTAACCGTGTGGCGAGCGCGCCCAGTCGAGCCGTGCAGGTGAACGTGGGGTGTGGTGAGTGGGGGGGGGATGGGGGACCAGGGAAAGGGGAACTGAACCTCAGGGTGAGGTCCGCTCCATGGCCAGGCCGGCGGCGCCGCCGCCAAAGCCCCACGTGTCCGTCCGAGTGCAACGCGACGGCTCATCCAAATTGAGCGTTTAAGATTTGTCTATTAATTAAAACTGTTGTAGGAGATTATGCCTAATTAGAGGCCCCTGGGCACAACCCTCGCTGACTGTACTGGAAGACGAGAAGTCCGATCGATCCAGCCTAGCCTTCGGCGAAATCGGCACCTCCTCCCGCTAGCGAGCCCCGATCGGGACGGCTCCCGGGGCCCGTAGGACCCCGTTGGACCGAAGATGTACCCCGCTGCCCCCGGTGCGGCCCCTCTGGAACGGCCCCGCGCCAAAGGCCAACGAGGGGGCCGCGTCCCCCCCCCCCCCCCACCCCAACCCCACCTCTCGGTGTAGCGTACCCTGTGCCGTGCTCTAGCCTCTGAACTAGGCCTTGTGTCCTGTTTGGGTGAACGGTTGACTCATCCGTATGGGCGGCTGTGTTGGGGCCCATACCAACCTTGTTTAGTCCCACAGTGCTTCGTACGCCCCACCGAGGCCAAGAAAGCGGCCGACGAGGCCAAGATGAGGTTCGCCCACATCGACGGGGACCACCTCACCCTGCTCAACGTTTACCACGCCTTCAAACAGAGTACGTACACACACACACACACACACACAGAGGTATGACACATGCCTTGACGTTTTCACTAAACCATTTTTGTTTTCGCTGCTTTGTCACTCTGTAAGGAGACGCACACCGTTTGAATTGCCGCTTGAGTGTAATGTCACCTAATTTCCTTAGTTCTCTCTTGTTAATTAATCATGTTCATTTTGTTGCCGTCATTATGATAGATTGATAAATTAATTAATGCTCTCTAGCAGGGAGACGTATCTTGGGGAACTGTCTGTCTAAATAATTGCATTATGCAAAAACCAGATACGTTTGTCAGATAACGCGTTATTTTGACGGCGGCGCTTCAGATCTTTTGAGGCCTCTTCTTAAAGACCCGAAGTGGAGATCCTCACGCGTGAAACGCCACGTCTCTACCCCGCCCGCACTTCTTTCGCAGACCACGAGTCGGTGCAGTGGTGCTACGACAACTTTGTCAACTACCGCTCGCTGATGTCTGCGGATAACGTGCGGCAGCAGCTGTCCCGCATCATGGACCGCTTCAGCCTGCCGCGCCGCAGCACGGAGTTCACCAGCCGCGACTACTACATCAACATCCGACGTGCGCTGGTCACCGGCTTCTTCATGCAGGTGGGGGGGCGGGGCCGGGGGAGGGGCCAGGGGAGGGCGTTCGCCTTTGCTGCTTTCTGATCCGAACGCTCAGCAAGGCCTTTAGCGCTGAGCAGCACTGCTGGTCCTGAGTTTGCCAGCTGAACAGTCCTCTTCCCACGAACACGCTGATACCGCCACAAGTGTTCTGTCCAAGTTCAACTGGAATAATGTGGAAGTTAAGCAGTTTTTGTTTGTTTGTTTGTTTGCTTTTTTTTTTTTGCTGGAGGCTCGAAAGTAACCTGTTAACACGTGAACACCAAGCCGTGCTGATATGGCCTTGAGGATTTCAGTAAATGAAGCTAGCTGTACTCACTCTGAAGGGTGAAATAGCAGAACAGCCTAAATAGCATGTGTTTGCCCTAAGGAACAGTATAAAACAGTCACCAAGGCAGAAAAGTTTGATCACAAAGGAGTGTGGTTGTCAGCATATTAGGGTTAATTGGCAAATAATTACTGAACATACATTCAGAATATCTGACATTGCATCACAGGGCGTTTTTCTTGCTCAGAATTTAAAAGCACGCACACTCTTCGTTCATGACTGTCGGGTTTTAAACCCTCGTGCGAGCCCACAAGTCACTCCGCCATTTTAACGGACAGCTCTCTTTCAAGGAGTGACCATTTATGTACGTAAGAAATCGGGCCCATTTTGGACCTGCTCTGGGGGAAATAAATGATATTTTCAGTGAGGCTGTGTTTAGGAGGGTCGCCCAAAACAAGTGCCCTGACTAGTCGAATTACTCCAATATCAAAATATTTGTCAACGTTAACCTTTACCGGCGAGACAAATTTGCACCTTCGTGTACGAATTACGGCAGGGTTCTGTCCCTGCCATCTCTGTTTGCTGTGGGATTTTATTAAGACTGATCGCCCGGGTTAATCTCCCCTTTCGTATGCCGCACGTTTAAGTGGCTGGAGAAACAACGAGTGTGTTTCTGTGTGTGTGTGTGTGTGTGTGTGATTTATTTGCTAATTTGCTTGTGGGGGTGTTATCAGGTGGCCCACCTTGAACGCACAGGACACTATTTGACGGTGAAGGACAACCAGGTGGTGCAGCTGCATCCCTCCACAGTGCTGGACCACAAGCCTGAGTGGGTGCTGTACAACGAGTTTGTGCTGACCACCAAGAACTACATCCGCACCTGCACTGATATCAAACCCGAATGGTAAGCTCAAAATCTTCACCCTGCGCTTCTGTGCTTTTGTGCAAATACATGATACGTGTGTGTGTGTGTGTGTGTGTGTGTGTGTGTGTGTGTGTGTGTGTGTGTGTGTGTGTGTGTGTGTGTGTGTGTGTGTGTGTGTGTGTGTGTGTGTGTGTGTGTGTGTGTGTGTGTGATTTTGTGCAATGCACGTTTCTGTTTAAGCTGAGTGAAGGAATGAAGTTGCATGAATAATACTAGCCGATATTGAAGTACTGACATTTTACTAACATGCGTGTGCTGGTAGTAGTTTAGTTTTTGCAGTACTGTTTTTACCAGTACAGTGATTATCGGTCAACACCATTCAACAGTAGTTCACTTCAGTTTTAGAAGGTAATGACGACCAGGATAAATGAGTTAGGAGGGAAGCCAGAAACGCGAGTCCTTGTATGCCCCTCTTACAAATGTTGTTTCTTCCAGGCTGGTTAAAATCGCTCCACAGTACTATGAGATGAGCAACTTCCCTCAGTGTGAAGCCAAGAGGCAACTGGAGCGCATTGTCGCAAAACTCCAAACCAAGGAATACTCTCAGTACTAAACGCCCTGCTTGGCTTAAGGACAGTAGGAAGCTAAACCCCCAGCTCTCTGGCTCTCTGGGAGGTTTCTTCTCTGAACTCTGGAAGTTGTACATGGTCATCCTTCCAAAACATTTTAGGTTGCCATTTATATATTTTTTTTTTCTTTTCTGTTTCAGTTTACTGTTAAGATTTATTTTTATAAAATGATTTTTTTTCTCTCTCTCTCTCTCTTTCCCACCACTTCCTGTTTTGGTCACCTTCGATAAAATATTGTGGTCAGTGTAGACGCGAAGGATCGGTTCAGTCAGGAGCGAATGCTCAACGGGCATCCAGTCATTGGCCATCTTCGTGCATGATCATTCATGTGGATGTTGACATTCCTTATAGACATTGTGAACTTTTACTGATATGTAACTGAGTAGACAAGTCCTTGTTTATTCTGTTAAAAGCATTGAATTCAATAAAAACAATTGATATCAGCCGTGGGTCACCTGTCAAAGAGTATGCTTTTGCGGAGCTGTTGCTCGGTATTGTCGGGACTCCATGTTTATCTAAGGCAGATCAACGTGTAAACGGTCAAGCGTGTGTTAGAATGACTAATACCCTTAGGCAGGTGACTATTTCCTGTCAAGTGTATTGTCAGATGCTTGCTAAAGCTGGTAAGGCTTTGTAACTAAGGCTCTTTGCCTGACTTTGCATGTATGTTTAAGTGTATTTAAAGGGCATGCAAATCATGGTGGGACTCCGACTTCCAAAGCTTCCAGGAACATCCCCAAAAGCCACTGGTCAATTTTTATTGTTATTTTTAGCAGTAGATGGAAAGACATGCAGTAATTCCATAGAGGTGAGATTAATTAACTTTTTGGAACTAAAGGAAGGTCCTCAGTGGTCAACTCCCCCATGAACAATAGTTCTGGGACTGTGGAAGCTCCTTTGAAACTAATTCCTTCATGCACACCCTAGATTGAAGTTAATCTTCCTTTTCCTTTCATTTGTGTTATGACACAAAATGATGTGACAAAGACGTCGCTCAGCTTTTGTGTTAAGCCTGGGTTCCTTTCTTCCCGTTGCGGGGTCTGTCACAATTGCTGATAGATAACTCTCCTGATTTGTCATGTAAGAACCTTGAAAAAGTAGAGTGGATGTAATGGTGTCTGTTCGAGAAAGTTGGGTGCCACCCTGTTGTGAAGAATCTTGAAAAGCCTCTTCATTCTCTGGGTCAGCTCCCCAAATGAGTTAGCCAGACCGTGAAACCACCAGGAATTGGGCAGCAGGACATCTGTGAAGTGAGGGTCCTTAAAGAGTTGCTCCTTCACGCTTAGGTCAGCCAAGGTCTGCCGGAACCATGCGGTGATTTCGACTAGGGAACTGAGCCGTGTTCTTGAGGGAGACCCCTCTGCAGATCAGAACCGCTTTGGGTCGTCTCATTCATTATTGTATTAGTGTTTTAGCATTTTCTTTTCTGCTGACTTCCATGAAAGCGTTGGTTTGAATCGACTTTTGACGGCTTAAAGAACTCTACGGTTTCCTCCCTGTAGACATTTATGCTTAATATGCATCTACTGTGACGTTCAGAACTTTAACCGGCATGTATGATGCTGGTATTTACTAAATGCCCTGACTTGTTCCGCTTTCATTTTCGGGTATTCTTAGAATTTTTAAGAGACGCCGCCTGCCGTAATCCACGTCTGTTCCTTACCCGCCAGCCTTCAGAGTATAATATTGGCTGCCTCATCACTGCGTTTATGCAGCACTTCTCGTATAACAGACAAGGCTACGCATAAATCTGGTACCCAAGGGGTCTGTTTTTCTATCTTCGTGTTAATCCATTAGCTGTAGATGGAAAAACAAATCCATTCCTAACCTATGGCGTACACCACGGCCGTGTGGGAGAAGCAGAGCTTTGACAAGGGCGCACGGGAAGACGGCGCAAGAACTTTAAAAGCGGCTCTGCCATTTGCCCCCCAACGATTGAAGTTTCAAAAGGACGTCACCAGGACGGCAGAAGTACTTGAAGCGTTCCTTAGCTCTGTCTTCAATAACCAGGAGAAGAGAGAAAATGCCATTTGCATGCTATTGGAATTGCACATTAAGGCTAGTGCATGTGTAATACGGAAAAGTGAGATTATCATGTTTGTTTTGATCTTTCTGGAGTGTTGGGATGAAGGTTCTTGCCCCAAGTTTTGAAATGGATGGCTTTTTCTTCTCATGTGCACATGCAACCATGAAATTGAGCTAAAAAGCAAGCCTATTCAGAGCCAATAGGAAACACATTAATCTGAGTTGATGGGGAAATTATGTGGGATTGATCTTGAGGGGAAACAGGTTTTTGGTCATACTCGGTTATCAATTAATCCTCGTCAACAAAGCCTAATTGCCAATAGAGTCATCATTCATTTCATTATGTTAGCCTATTTTATCCTATGATTTTCTGCACATCTTGTGGGGGGGGAAATACACTTTAAAGCATCAACACTGGATGCATCATTCTTCATGGGCTTGTAAAACCGTTCACTATCTTGCCATTAGTAGGCGTGTGACTTCTCTATGTTAAAAGGGCTTTTGTTTGACAGAATTAGAGGGCCAATCAGAAGTGACAGAAGCATCAGTCGCACTGCAGAGTTTCCTAAAAGCTTTCCAATTTCTTTTAGTAATTATAGCCCTTTACTGTTGTTTCCCAATTGCCAGTTTTCTCTTACAGATATATTCAGACTCCTAAACACCCATTCCGTTCAAGGTCCGGCCTTTGCTGGTGGACCATCCATCCACTCACCTAGACACAGGCATGACTTCGCCAACTGCACGGCGGCCGGACTGGTAAGGAGGACTTGCGGCCCGGTCACTCCGCCTCCCCGGAGACCCCCGTGACGTTCAGTCGGGTTTGGACGCCTGTTTATCGCCTGCAGCCCAGCTTTACCCGGGCCCTTCCTCTCGTGCTCCTCTGCCGGCCGTCCCGAATGAAGCAGAGACAGGTGTCTTATCTCCATCACACAGTGCCAGGGAAGCCAATCTCAAAGATGATACCGTCGACTGGAATGTGACAAATCCATCTGTTCTGGGTTGAATTTGTATGCTAATTTGAAGTAATGGCCCCTCTGGTGACTGAACGACGGAACAATTCAATCATGGCATCTCTGACAAGAACCCGCCAGTGTACGTGTGATAGGTTCCTGTGTAATGTACAGTGGGTTGGTGCTGATATATAGGCCCTTCAGGGGAGAAGAATCTTATTCTGCATGTTTCAGACATACTGGAAATGGTGGAATCGGCAAGAAATGAATCTCACCGCAGTTTAAAAAGAGTTCAAGGAAATGTTACACCATCTGCACCTACAAAACACTGCGATAAATGAGAAACTTGTGCTTGTAGTAAACTACTGGAGAAGACTTGTAAATAAGAATACTCCAGAAGAGACAGGAGCATCTAACAACTATATGATGAATCTAAAAGGTTGAGATTGAGGTTTTCTTCAGTCAACGTTTACTTAACGAAAGATGAGTTTAGGGCTTCATAGTATACGCATCTGTTACATAATAATTGTTTGTTACTTCTATTGTAAAAACTAAAGCTACTAAGACACAAATGGTTGTCACGTGTCACAGTGGTGTTATAGACACCACAGAGGTTGTAATGTTTAATATGATAATCACACAGTTTGATTTATTCACCTTGGGCACGGCTACAGTAGGCCGGAATATTTTAAATAATCTGGTGATTTGGGTTTTGACCATTTTTACGAACAACAGATTTTTCACTTGGGTTTTCCTTTGCTGTTGTGTGATCTGCTTTTCTCTCTAACTACGTGAGGCATAGCGACAGAAGATATGGCTGTTCCACACTACTGCGTTTTGACACCGACGCTTTCTTTTCCTCTATCTACACTTGAGCGTACAGCCTTGGCACATCTCTTGACATTTGAGGGCTCATTAGAATCAATAAAAATTACTATCAACATAACCATGCAAAGCATCAAAAGCTCATTCCACGAGCACTGCATGGTAGATAAACTGGAATGTTTTCAGAAAAATATTCATGTGTTAAGTAATTTGATTCCTGAATTAATTTATTACACTTTAGATGTGAAGCATGTAGAGATGTATTATCAGCCACTTCAAGGAACCTATCAGTTGCTTTTTAGGTACATGGTTTTGTGGGGGGACACAACACACCCGAGACAATGTCAATTTCATATTCTCATTACTTTAGCCACTGAAGTGAATCTTGACAATTTCAGTAAGCCTGAATATGCCTCTGCATGGAGCCGTTCAACCTCGATGGAAAAGGTTACAGTCTGTGTGATGAACGCAATATCTAGTGGGAGGGAGGACTGCATTAGGTGTGTTAGAAAAACAAAGACTTTTACTGGATGGACGATTTGTGTCTTACAGTACCGCCACTCAAAAAACAACTACAACAACAAAAAAAAAACATTGAGAGCCCTAAAAGCATTAAAAAGCACCTGAACTCAGTCTAGGAAATTTTCAGTGTAGAGCAGAATGTGACATGCATAAAAGTGCAGCTGTTTACGATTCCAAGGTGTTATTTGTTACAATTAAGGAACAAATACAAACTTCGTCTAGCCGAGGCTGCATTAATCTGCTCAAGTGCATGTTTCCATTGTGGTTTTTTGGTACTGCTTTTCTTGCTGAGGTATTGTATAGTTAAAAATCAACTTTGAGCTTCACTTTGCAAACAGTTTTCAAAGTGATGCTTGCAAACTGTTAAAAGTTATTTTGGTACAATACCTTTGGGAAATTCACCATAGGTAGATTAAGTAAAGACTGTTGAGTGTGTTGTTAAACACCCAAAGGGTATTTGTGTGGGCAGTTTAGGAATGTCTGTAAAGGAGGCCAGTATATATATATATATATATATATATATATATATATATATATATATTTGGCTTCAGCAGGAAACGAGCTGAGATGGTAAGTTATTATAAATATCACGTGCTTGTAAAATTTGTATGCAGTATCTTCACTAAGCACCAGAACACTCACTATTGTCAGATTCCTGAAGCCAAGCAATGCTAGTTGTCAAGTGACAACCTTATTTTTGCGATCTGTTATCAGGCTACATACATTTTAAATATGCAGGGTCATGACTCTTAAAAAAACAACAACATCTTTTCGAAACATTTCAAGTCTGGTAGGCAGTGAAGTATGTGAACGACGTCAACTTAAGGAGGATGTTAGGGTAAAGATAAAGTAGCCTACATGGGCGTCTCGCGCCAATAAGGGACTCCCTCTTTTTGGAAAAGGTCCCCACGTAACGCAGCTGAGCAGCAGTGCAGCTGTCATTTGATTACACAGGACGCAGCAGAACCGAGTCGAAAGAGACTCGTGTGAAGACGCTGTTCGAAGAAATATTTTCAATATTATTCCCCAGCCTCTCAGACGATGGAAGGTTGTGGCTTGTCGGAAGAAGAGCTCTTCCCATCATCTCTGCACAACTTCACCTGGGAGAATTCGTTTGAACAGGTAAGACCCAAGCTCGTATACGTCCTGCTGCGAGTTCTTGTCAGCCTTAATCCCATAGATGCAGTTTCAGGCAAATTGTAGACAAAATGATAAACTTCGAATAGAAACCTAAATCATGCAAATCTGTCGATACCGGCGCAAAATAAATATTAATGCAAATTTAATATTCTATGAGGGATTTACCTTTATATATAACCTTACTTTCCAGATTTTCGGCATACATTGCGGAGGCTGTGAGTCCTGGGCTCAAAAATGTGACGTAGGCCCCGTTTCAATAGTCCTTTAACGTTCTCTCTCCAACTTCCACTTACAACTCGGAAGTGCGTCGCTCCTACGTCACACAAGGGTCTGCTCATGCCGCGTGCTCACTACACGATTTTGTTGTGGCGGACCAATTTTTCAACCCACCCAACCCCCGCACACACACATCCCACACCTTCCACAAATCACTGCGCGCGCCGATGGTGACGCGTGTGTGGTGTAAACTGATCAGCGACGCTATTTTCCAAACATGTTTGAAATTCTCATTATTCATGTCAAACCTTCTACTGTGGATACCTGTGCGACAAGCAGGATCAGTGATGAACAAGTCATTGATTAGTGAGAGAAAACTGGCAGAATCACTTGCGCTACTGCTACTTTTATATACTGTAATTCTGGAACAGCTGGAAGTTAAAATTTCAAGAGTGAATCTTATTTTTGTCAATGCCATTTTGGGGAAGCATCGGTTTTTAATATTAGCTGAACTGTGG
The DNA here is from genome assembly GCA_020368025.1 of Brachyhypopomus occidentalis. Lineage (NCBI taxonomy): Eukaryota > Metazoa > Chordata > Actinopteri > Gymnotiformes > Hypopomidae > Brachyhypopomus > Brachyhypopomus occidentalis. Next base: position 1,933,681 of record JAGXOD010000081.1, on the reverse strand, counting down.
GGGAAAATAGGCTAAACAAACAATTAGCTAGTTTTACAATCAAATAGTTTCATACAAGCTAAATAAATAAATGGAAGAATCTCTTTAGTGTACAGATATAAGTAGGCTGTTCGTCCATGAGTGTGGATGCATTTTTGCTTAAAACTCAACACAATTTCCAGAGAACGTGCTTTCTGGGCATGTTCTGCTGCTGAAGTTGACACGTGTTCACGCCTCTGGCCTGAGTGAAGTCAGGACAGTTGTCAATGTCCTTGGGTTTCGAAGCTTGAAATCGGACTGCAGCAATTGATTCATTTTTGCTCGAATGGATAAAATGTTTTATTGCGTTTTATAGCACCTGTACCTCCACCTTTTTTTTTTCGTTACTGCCCACATTTCCCCAGTCACATCTTCCTCCACAGCTTCCCTTTTGGCCTAATGTTTGTTTTTTGTTTTTTGAACAAACCTTACAGGAACGTACGTGCTGTTAGCCGTAAACACAAATGTGCATCCCACCATGTTAATTCCTCGGGCGATTACTTGATAGTAATACAAATCTGTGGCCAGACGACACGTACAAACAGCTAGCCAAAAGGCTAAAGTAACGAACATGAAGGGCAATGCAACTTGATTGTGAGGCATTGTGAAGATTGTTTTGGTTTCTGCTATACACTGAACAGCTTTGTCCGCCGTTGTGTTCGCTGTTGAACTGGAAAATGTCACGTGGCAATGCATTCTGGGCACCTTCTGCTGCTGCAGGTGACACGTGTTCACTCCTCTGGTCCCTACTGGGCTCATCGAACTTCACTTGTGATAATACAGTAATAGAATTAGCCACTGCGGTTGGACTCCCTACAGTTACACATTGGCTCTTTATTGGGACTTACTCTGCACATCTGTAATTCACAATTATCCTTCACCAGATAACATGTACTATTTTACATACCCTTATGTTCATTCATGCCTCTTATCCAAAAACTATATTTCAAGCATGTTAAATGAATTATGTATAACTCTAAAATCCTAAAACATTCAAGTAATTTCACTAAAATCTATAAAATTATGTATTTTAGCTAAATATACACATCATGTATAACAGTTCTTGAGAATGCTTTAGCTAAAATCGCATATTATGATCCAAATAGGTAGTCTAGCATAAACGTTTAGGTTAACATCACAGGTTTTGACTTTTTATGTAAGCTGTGATGTAGTGGCGGTAGCTGTGAAGACGCTAGCTAAATGAAGACGCTAGCTAAATTCAAGCACAAAAACCGACACGAAATCCCAAGCAGAAAATCCCAAGCAGTTGGCTGACTACTTCCTCAGCTGGATGCTTACTTCAGACGATAGGAGAGACTTAATGGTTTCGCTGTTGTGGCTACTGAAAATGACAAACACAGGAATTTGGACTTTTGCTTAGTTCAAGGCACGTCGTCTTCACCTGAGTGTGTGATTTAAGAGCACTGACTTAATCGAGACAAAAACAACAAGTAAAGGAGCAAATTACACCGTTTTTTTTATTATTCATATATATAGGATGCCCACTGGTTTCTTTTTAGACCAGGGACCAGAAGATCCTAGCTACACCACTGGATACAGTGCACGTTCCACACAAACACCATTCCTTAACCATTCCTTAAGGATACCATGTCTGAAGTTACATTGCACTGCGAATGATCAAAAACCAAGCCGTGCCCTTGATATCAATAATTAATAAACACAATAGACAGAATAAGTAAACTCTCTCCAGGAATCACATCAATAAAATAAAACCAAAAGGTTTGTGGTCATGCTTTGAAGACGATGCAAGCAGGAGTGTGTGTTTTTTGGACAGTACTAGAGAGACATCTCATATGTAGTCTGTGGATCTATAAGTCAAGTTTGCGTTGACGTGTGTGTTCCAGAGTGAAATTGCACTTGACGCGTACAAGCTGAAGCATGTGCGGGACCAACTTTAAATGATGCATGAGCGTGCTGGTAGACAAAGACGTCTGACATTCAGCAGCCTTGGCATGTTGCGAGTGTGTGTTGTAAGGCGCGCTTTCAGGACTACGCGGATTAGCTGCATTTGTTCGGGGGCCGAGATCCATTCTTCAAAATTAAATCGCGCCGCTTTGTCAACGCTTCTTGACACAAAAGCTTGCGTCCAGCTCCTCTCCAGGTGTTTTTCATCATTTTGCATTTGTGGTTTGAATTCCAGGCCAACATTAGCTATTGAATATTTGATCAGAATTCATGAACTGAATCAGCATAACTGCTTAATTTTATTGCTATTATGGTCCTCCTTAATGCTATAGACTACTCCCCAAAGACTACTACCCCTTTAAAGAACTGACATGCAATGGTTTAGTCACTACGCATATCAAATGCAGAAGGAGACCGAGCAGTGTTCATTATATATTCAATGCTAATGGAAGTGTTTACTGCCAGCTAAAATTGCCACGCGCTTTGACAGTATAATGAACACCCATAAGCCGCTGTGACTGATGCCTCTCACGCTAGCAGCATATTTATTTTGTCTTTTTGTGTCATTGTTTCAGGTGAAGAGTCTTAACCATCCACATGCTTGAGTAGAGCAAACTGAACTTCAAATGACAAAAGGTTTCACATTTTAATACAGACTTAGCCTACCCTTCACAGGTAATGAGTAATTCCCCACAAAACCTTTTGCTACAGTATTTAGGCCTTGAGGAGCCAGGAAGGAATCATTTTGTAAAATGTTATATAATTGCCCTGTCAATAAGGCCGCAGGGTGCATGGTTCTCTGCAAACCGTCTCAAGGAAAGAAAAAAAAAGTGGAAAAGTGGAAAACAGAATTAAGGTAGATAATTAAAAACCACGGGTGCCTCTCATTTCCTGCCCTCGCATGGATGATTATTTTGCAGGCGCATTGAGAGGCTCGCGCTCTTCCAGAGCCACGCAGGCCACTGAGGGGTGATGTAGCCTAAAAGCTTCTTAAAATACTTTTCCAAAAACGAAGTGGCGGGGGGTGCTGGTGTTTGCAGCGTAAGCCTTTGCGTCATTGCCTCCTTTTTTCCCTCCCGTCGCGGATGGCGGGTGCCAAATAAATAAATAATTAAGTAAGTGCGGTGTTGACACAGTGTGTCCTTGTGGCCAGATTATCCACTCGTGCTTGAGCGGCGGGTAAAGCCTTTTACATTATTCAGTCAGCTGTCTGAGGCGTGCTGGGCCCTGGGGCCTCGGCGAAGGCCGCGGGGCCCATGGGTTCCGCCGCGAGGAGCAGGTGACTCTGCCGGTTCCAGCTCGGACTCTCCCGGTTCCTCTCCGCTCAGGATCCCCCCTATCCGTGTGTGTCGCACAGTTCACCTGGAGCGAGGCTGACAGGTTCATTTAATTCTGCGACGCGCGCTGTAGTCGGGGGCTGCTCTGGTTTAACGGCGGCGGTGAGGGGGCGGGGGGGTGGTTTGGGGAACGGAGAGCCAAAGTGGGGAAACGCGCTGAACACAGAGGTACTTCGCCTCCTTCCAGTTGCCGCCGCTCATCTGGAAGCTGTCCGTGGTGCTGCAATTTTTTTTAGCACACATTTCGCTCGTCGCTTTAAAACGGGGGTCTCTTCGTTTCTTCAAAAGCAAATGCGTTCGGATTGTCTTGGGGAAAGAGGGAAAAAAAAGTGCAGGCATCCTCCACAGGATCTCACAAGGGCGGGGCCTATTATTCAGAGCAGGTAACGGGAGCAGGAATACTTTTGGAGGACCCGTGTGTTTTCTGCTCAGACGAGTCTCTGTAGTGCTCCTTCTCTTTTCCTGAAGGCAAATTGAGTGCTGGTGTGTTTCGTAACCGTGTTTTAATGAATTGTGAGGACTCCCCAGCCGTATGCCATGTTTAATGTGATATGGCTTTGTACGACTATTTGTTCTCGGATCGTTTTAGCTTTGGGGAAAAAAAAAATTAATCTTGTTTGCTTCTTGACACATGTTAAATACCCAGTCATTAAAATCTGAAAATGTCAAAACAGCTTGGATTAGGCATTTATGGTCTTTCACCATCATCAATAAGGGATGTGCATAAGCTCATATCTCCCAGGCAACTGTGGGCCATAAATATATGTAGTATGATCTAGACTTGTCTTTCATGAACGTATACTGAATGTCATATTTTTCATGTATATATTTCATGCCAGTATACAGTACATCTTTCTCTTTAACCACTAGATCCTTGTTCTGGTCCAGTCTGGCATGACACAGTGAAATTAAAAAGATCCATCTGAGGTCCATTTGAGGACATGGGTCTTTTTTCTCGGAAAACCAGCACGTTTTCTTCCCAGTAATACAGTCTTAACAAATGCTTATGGGCCATTTGGACAGCCTATGCCTGTAATCAGATTCAGTGTGGGCTGGTGCACGGTGTAGAATAATAGTAAAGGCATGTAAAAAGGCTTTTCGTGTCATTCATCATGTCCTCATGCTGCACGCGCCAGAGGACAGACAGGCGGACGTTTAACAGGTCAGCTATGAATTTGCGACAGCTCTCTTAAGAAGACTGATTAGATAGGCATGCATGTCACACCAGGGAAAGAGGGAATGTCTTGGGCTCACAGGAGGAAGATCTCAAAAAGATTTGATTCTCTCAATGACCATATTTACTATTTGAAGCTCATGTTGTTATATCCTACAATACGTCAATACGACAATACGTTCTTTTTTTTTTTTGCATGAAAGCCATTGCTTATGACTTGCAGCAGTGTAAAGGGGCTATTTATGTGCAGAAAGCAGTTGCATCTTTAGAAGATGCTTGTTGAGGTCTTGTTTGATGGTTGGGCATTCTTAAGCCGATAAATAGGTCTTAGTCAGATCCGGCATTCTGGCCATGGTGCCTTTGTTTGATCATCTCAACACTGCTTTAATTGCTTTCCAAAGCCTTTGAGAGAGAGAGAGATAGAGATAAATAGAAGGAGAGAGAGAATGAGAGAGCGAGAGAGAAGGAGCTGTGTAAATTCCTGTGTCTACACTGCCTCACTGTGGATCTCTCTCTGCTCTACATACATTCCCAGGCAAGCGAGACATGAAGTATAACGCTGTTTCACGTTGCCTCACAGTTACTGACCTCGCTGCTTTTGATTTTGCATAGCCCGTTACGTCAGCCCTATGGCCCAGCGCTCCTTTGGTTTCTCGTACGGTTCACTGGAGTTCACTAAACTACACCATTACACACGCTCCGCACTTTTCTGTGGCAGGCCTGGTCCGGTTGGGCCGTGGCGCGCGTGTGCGTTTCCGAGGTCAGTTTGTGATGAGTAGGTGAATCGATTTCGCCAGGCCTTTTTTTTGCCAACTAAATGTATTCCATATCGTAAAAGCAGCCACCTCCCCTGTCTCTAGATCACCAGGCGAGGTGGAAGGGAATTTTCATGCAGCGAATATTATCGCGGCCACTTCTTGAACTGTCCTTATTCAGTGATTAAATAGATTTTGGCCTTGAGATCTGCTGCTCCAGCACTTTTGTCCATTCCCTTTCCTAGTGTTTGTTCCCCTCTCTCTCTCTCTTCCCAAAGTCTTTCCCCACTTTGTCTTTCCAGCGTGTGCTGCGATGTACCCTTTTAAGAGACCATGCCCCCTTTTTGGGTGGGTTTGGTGGAAATGGGTTGTTGATTCTGGGAGGAGTCTGTATACCTTCCCCCCCCCCCACAACATATCCCCTCTCCCCTGTCCTTGGCCTTTTTAGGACATCCTGCAGGCAGATCCATTGCCCATCTCTGTGATTTATATGCATCTTTAATGCAGAACACCTTCTTTCAGTGAAGTAAAACCGCTTCTCGCGAGGGGCGACGATTGCAAAACACGAAACGTTGGCGCGTTTTCATGGAGGACCGTCGCTGTGAGCCCTTCTCTAACTTGTTTTTCTCACTCTTTCGCTTGGCTGCTGCTTTAGTGTGGGAGTTCAAACAACCCCTTATTGAGATGGTAACGGTTTGTTAAACCAGAGCGGGTGAAATGTATCTCATCACACTCCTGCATATGTTCCCCACCCCTGTTCTGAAGAGGCAATTGCTTCAGTGTGTCTGTTCACTTATTTAATCCAGTGTAAAAGAGGCATGCAGAACACGTGTCAGAGAAATCAGTAAAAGGAAAAAATACATCAGACCAAAGACTGACAAAATAGTATCGAAACAGAGAATGTTTTGGTATTTTTATTTTGAAACGTATACTCCACATTTTGAGGCAGAATATATTTGCTTGGGGATCTGGAGTTGTTGTTAAACACTTTTTGGTGGAAGATTACTTCCTCGGGTGAACTGCAGATACTGGCCAGTGTTATGGTGCAGACTGGCCTGCAGCTGTTTTCTACACCTGATTTATTTATTCTCGTCTCCAACTTTATCCCCTTAATTAACCTCAATTAACATCTCTGAAATGTGGCGGTTCAGGAAGTATTGTCCAGGCTTGTAAAGCTGAGGTTCGTGGAGCTCCAGGCCAAACGAATGGGAGCACTTTCAGTCACCAGGACGCACCGTCACAAGCTCCTCCCTCCCTCTCTGTCTGTTTCTCTCATTCCCTCTCCTTCCTTTACTCTGTCTCTCTCGCTCCTTTCTCTCCCCGCTCCCTCTTCCCCACACACTGTTCTTCTCCTGCTTATCACACACTGATCCCCCGCCCCTTAGTCAGTACAGGCATGGTAGATGTTTGCTAACCGAGCTGAACAGGTGTGCAGTTGGTTTCCCCAGGACACGCCTGCATCCTTTCGCTTCACCCCTCACCCCTCCCTGTAACCATGTGACACGGCGCAGGGCAGGTCGACTCCACCGCATTCCTATAACTCGCTGTCTCCCAACATCGGGCAGCAGGAGGACCGTGCGTCTTCCAGGCCTAGCAGCTCATTACTGTCTGGGTCTTGCCTTTCATGCTGCTCTGAATGAACATCGTGACTTAAATGGTTAAGGATGGAATGAGTCAAGCTAGTGTTTTTTTTTTTTTTTTTTTTTTTTTTTTTGCTGTTGTATTGCAGCTACACAGGGAAACGGAGCCATAATGATACGAGGTATTTCTGGATAATAATCCGGGGTGTGTCCCGGCTCCAGAGGACAATCATAAAAGCCATTGAAGGAGGGACTGAAATAGACGCCTGTTTCCTGACCGAAAGCTCCACAGTGTGATGAGCTTGCATGGGACTAATTTTAGATTATCAGTGCGGTACAGTCTGGGAAGTTCTTTTCAGCAGATAAAACATGTGTAACGGTTTGTATTCAAGTAGCTAGTTACAGTAGTCTTACAAATGCCAGGGTGGGTTCTGCCTTGCAGGATTTGTGTTTTTATTTATTTTTTTTCCCCTCTGGATACACGTTACATTTAATTAACTTCATGCCAATGTAGGTGCATCTCATATGTAGGAGGCAAAGAATTGTGGGTAGATGATGTTGCACGTGAGTGTGCATTTTCTGTTTGGTCTCTAAAATCATGTGCACTTACAGCAAGTGCGATGGCCTATGATGGTGCACACAGCAGTGGTGCGGATGACACCACCACTCACTCTAAATCTTCAGACAACGCCGCTGCTCCTATGTCTTAATGAAAGGCCATTAAAACCCGAGGGACTTGAATAAATGCGTTGCCTCGCAGGAAAAAAATATTTATCACAGATGGCATTTGTTATCGAAATGGGTAGTGCTCAGCTATTTTGCACATATCGGCATGAATAAATATCCTCAAGTCCCCCAAGCTTATTCATGGTATGGCTGTTCCTCATGTTTTATTTGTTAGAAATGTTCTTGGTTTACAAAATTTAGCCAAGCGAGCAATCCTTAAATACTGTATTTCTCAAAATTCATACAAGATATGAGGCTTGAACTGTAAAAGGTATAACAGTATTTCTATGTAAAATGTGCAACATATGATTTCCTGTCTCTCGACAAACAAGACCGTCAATCATTTGAAATGCTGTTGGGAATACGCGATCCCAGCCAGACGTCCACAGCCCGACGCAGTCGTAACCTCTGAACTCCCGGGTCTCGCGTCAGGTACGTTGGCTAATGAAGCGGACTGACTGTGGAAGTGGCGTTTTTCGCCCCTGTAAACTGCTGTGACGGCACATCCTTAGGAAGGCCACGTCCTGTCGGTACCTGCCTGACGACACCGGAGAGTAGGAGGAACTGGTCACCTTACCCCAGGGCTCATTGTGACAGCCGGCAGCTGCACAAGAGTCACCCGAGAGACCCATCGGAAATCGATAAGAACGCGCTTTAATTGTGTAAAAAAAAAAGAAAAAAAAGAGTCACTTTTTGCAGCCACGCATCATCTGTTAGGACAGCTTGACTTTGATATCTCCCCCCCCCCTCCTGCTCTCTCTCTCTCTATTCTTTCCTCCCTCCCATCTAACTTCTCTCCACTCAGCGGATAAGTTGAATATGTTTGCTGATCGTTGGGCAGATTATGAAAATTGAGCATTCTGTCTGTATTTCTGGCCCAATTGAAATGCATGGAACCAGAGCGTACTGCGGGTTGGAGCAAAGTGCCACAGGCATTTCAAAGCCGTGTATCTCTGGGCGCCCCCCCGCCTCCCCCAGGTTGGTCTCCATGCTGATGGTGCATTATAATACTGCGTTTTATCCTATACAGACACTCGTCTGAGTGTGTGTGTGTGTTTTTTCTTTTAATGCAGCTCTCCATTTGTGCATTGCTCACAATGACTTACGGAATACAGAAATTCAAAAATGTATCAGCGGAATGGCTTGCTTAATTTTGCTGGTGGTAAGACGGGTTCACGACAGAAAGACGTGATTGGAATTTGGTTAAAAGCGTCAGAAATTTCTACCATTTTCTACTTAGGGACCTCAGTGTCACAGAAGCTGGGAAGCTCATACAGACTCAAGTACATATGCGTCAGGTTCCATTATGCTGTTATTTCCTCATAACCCCCCCTCCTGCTTTCTATGCCATCTATAGGTGTCACTAAAAAGTGTTGATGCACAACCATCCAGGAAATATACCACCTTTTCTTCTACCCCATGCTGGTTGACAGCCCCTTTTTTAATGCGTTTCTTATTAACTAATCACCTGGGGAGACAGCAGTATCTGCATCTCTGATTGGACCCCTTGTACCCAATGAGATGCCAGAACCGTGGTTGGGCATTTGCATCATTTAATAACTGGATTCCGTTACCACAGCTGGCCGTCATCTGTCAGTGGGTTTGTGCCCTTTTGCACCACAACTTTGTGCCATGAAATGCATAAATAAGTTCTGTGAGCGCAGCATTAATCACAGTCTGAGGAGGCACAGAACATGCAACACCCCGCGCAACCATGGAGGGAAAAGCAACACTTCTGGAGGCATAAATCAGCGAAATGCTTTGCAGTTTAATTTTTAAATAGTAGAAAAAAAAAACTGGAAAGAGCTTGTAATTATTGGTACACAGAGGTATATCTGCATGTGGCATGACTATGAAGCCCCCCCCAACACAATCTCCATTTCTCTTTTGCTCTGAAGAGGTTTTAGGAGCGAGGTGCTTTTAATTATTTATACCAATCTATTACAGCAGGAGGGTACTAACATGCACCCAACACGATAAATCTAATACTCACCCCATCAGATGTCACGCTCAGACTTTATTCTTTTGGATATCCCTTTGTGTCAAGTCGCGTTAGTCGGGGAACAGAGAGAAGTGAGCTGAATCCTGAGCAGATCATATCCTACTCACACACACACACCATTGTACCTTGTATGCAGGCAATAATCGAGCAATACATTTCTAAGTTGTTTATCATTTACACCCTATACTATAGACCTTTTGTGGAATTTTGCCCACACCAACAGAGCACTGACACACATGTCACCCCATCATGGCCTGATGGGCTGCAGAATTCATTACCCAACCTAGTGCTCTTCGCAGAGGTCTCGGGCTCACAAATCTGACCAATCACTGCAGTTTTTCCAGATAAAATGGCCCAATCAAATAAGGATTTATATTTTTCTCTACTGCTGCTTTGGACAATGTCTTAATCAGACCACATGCAACCAAACCTTTTGGCTCTGGTGAGAATGTTCTTGTGTGAAGCACGTGATTGACAGGCTAAACACTGGTGAAGGAACTTTCATTTCCTAGACATAACAGAAGTAATCAGTTTTTGCCACAGGTACTTGAACATGGTGCTACAGGCAACCCAGCTTGCTGGCACTGATTTAGCATGCGACAAACATATAAGAAATAATTACAAATGTTTGAATATGCAAAAACCACTGTTTTAGCATTTCAGCTAAATGCAAATGTAATTAGCAAAATCTGGGAAAAGCTCAAAAGTAAATTTTCGATATGATGTAGAAACACTGCATGAGCCTAGACAAATGGGGTGTGTCTCGTAACCACGGAGCGGTAGGATGTACATCGCGTTTCCACGAAACATGAGAAGGAAACGTGAGAAGCGCCTGTGCTGCCACGTTTTGTTTCTCCTTAAATTTTCTTTGTTTCACATTCAGTCTTCCATGGCCTAACAACTTAAAAGTCTCTGCGAAATGGAAATGGCTGCCTCGCTATCAGAGGCGCTTGCTCCGCCCTCTGGGAGGAAGGATCGCACATGTGAGCAGATCATATTTGATTAGGGCGGCAGCTTTTAAAAGATGCCTGTGGTGACTCCATAGAAACAAACAGTGGTTTGGACTCCCCAGGGAAGACTGTTATCTCTCCCCCTCTTTCTTTCTTTCTTTTTCTCTCACACTCTCCTTCTCTTTCACAGTCTCTCTTCCCCTGCCCCCCACCACCCCCCTCCCCGAGGGAGGTTATTTTATCTTCAGCTGCCGTTAACTTTGGGGTTTAAACACTCCGCCTGCCGAGCCGTTGTTCTTCGTCACAGAGAAAGAGAGGTATCTTGATGGCCTCCTCTGCAAAAAAAAGTGTAAGAAAGAAAATAAAAACTAGAAGCAAAGAGAAGGAAGGCTATACCAAAAATGACTTCATCTGGTATTCACCGGAGATAGCATTTTAATTTTAATAACAGCCTTACAATACAAACTCCCTGCCAGTCACTGTTCACTGTGAATTTACATATAAAGTGTCTGATAAGCATATTTATGTGTTGCCCGTGCGAGTTTGCACATTATGATGCTAAACATGAAAGAAATGTGAAGCGATGTGTTGCTGGATATCTTCTTTAAAAGAAGAAAGGGGGGGGGGACAAAAGGCTGAAGCATATGGGGTTGGGATGCGGGGAACGGGAGGGGAGGGGAGGGGAGGAGAGGGTGGCGTTGAGAGAAGGCGCACAGGAGAGCGGTCGCCGCGGTGTCAGGAGGATTTACGGCGCAGGTGCGGAGGCCATCAATCACGTGCGCTCGCGCCCAAGCCATCGCGCCATCTCGATGCCATTTGTACGGCTGTCCACGCAAATTGATCCTTAACAAGGCCCCCCCCAACCACTGTCCCAAAGGGTGACCGGCCTCCTGACAGCCCCTCCAGCGCGCCCTCGTTTATCCTCACGTGGAGGGGATATCACGCGCTGTGCTTTGCTAAGCGTTAATACCAGCAAGCCTCGTATAATCAACAATATCAGGTAAAGGCTAATGTACCTTTTGCACATCTGTAAATATTGTAATACCAGAGGGGTTTTAGATCCTGGTCTGGTGATCTGGTGATCTGCATCAGCTCCTTCCTCTGCCGCTCATTTGCATATCCAGGATCCTCTGTTGAAGTGTTCAGTTAGCATTGTTTACACAGAGCTCCAGGTCATACCCCCAGTTATGAACCATCCTCTGCCCTGTACTGCAGTGGTTTTAGTTCTCTAGTGTAAACTTTGTGCCAAGGGTAATCGTCAGCCATGTTCCATGTGGCAGAACTGGTCGTTGCTATGGAAAAGCCTTCCTCCTGATTCTCCTGAGTCCCTCTGAGTGATTGCTCGACCACCACATGCTGCAGTATTATGGGATGCACGGCCAGAGTGATTTGGCCAGACTGGATGTGTACTTGTGTAGGCCATGTGCTCCTGTGCCAGAAGCCATGTGTCTAGATACGCTGGGAATCCCAGCACACTGATGGCACTTTAACCTAAATCCCAGTGACGGGGCACAAATCCGAACTGGCAGGCAGTATTTTTTCAGGTCCATTGTTGTAGTGTGTTTATCAGGAGAAGGGCAATCTTAACCTGTAGATCTAGTGTAAATGCCACTGCACATAAAGATGACTGAGATTTAGATGTGCCCCTATAAAATGTAAAACAAAGTGTGCACACAGAATACATTTAGCTGTGAAAAGAAATATTAAGATAAAATGACAAATGTAAGTAATCACGTTATGTTGCTGATAGTTATTTTGGTAATACTCAATTCAGTTTTATTGTCATTCACAATGCGCATGTGTAAACGAGAAAAGGGTGTGGCTTCATTAAGACAGAGGTGGTATGAAAAAAATACACAGGCAGAAAAAAATTAAAAGAAATGAAAGAAATATAGAGACTAAATGCAACATATAAAATGGTAATATCAATGCTAGTAAAGTTTAGTTTTACATTGGATTTGTAAATGGATTGGTACTGACATGATTTGTAAGGATTATTTGGCTGTGCAAATAGAGTTATGCATTGTACATGGTTCAGATTCAGATGTAGAGTATAATAAACCTGTTGGGCGATGTGGGGGATCAGGTAAGATGTTTAACTGAAGAATTACGTCTGCTCTCCTTCTCCTCCGTGGTGGCTTCAGCAAAATTCAAGTTGACGAAGGGACTGTAGATCATCATCATCTTAAAAATTGTATATGTAATTTATTGATGCAAAAGGCTTTACTGTTTTCAGCAGAAACCTCATGAATGGAAAACGTTTCCATTTCATTATCCAGAGTATTTTTTGTGTAATACAGTTTATGAAATCGGCATAGTCCATTTGCTAAAACAGCATGATTAAGAAAGTGGTTTCTTTGCCAAAGAATTAAGCACTGGTTATTATTGTTATTATTGTTGTTATTATTATTAAGCCCCTGATCAGTCTAGTTATTGCCCTACTGCTTTATGCTAATGAGGGTCTTTTAAAAGTTTAACTTAACATTATCGCTTCATTTCCAGAGGGGAAATCAAAGCCTGGGGAACATTTACACTCATTCCATTGACAGGAATGACCAAGAATAGAAACGTGACAGAAATGAAATGACTCATTCAGTCAATGTGTGAGATACACACTGCAGGGAAAGATGATTAGCGTTCCATTAGCAATACTCTTACAATGCAAGATTGCTCAGGTTTAACTGTTAATTCCCTTTTTTTTTCAATTTTGAGGCCTCAAATATTACACCAAATCATTAAATGTTCCTAATAAGTCATAATTATACACAGGATGAGATGTCAAATATCTTCCACCAAACCATTAGGATTTCACAGCCTCCTCACTTCATACTATCCTCTAAGAATCCATCTACTCTTCTCAGAGGTCATCAGGTAAGCCCCTCCCATCTTTAAGCCCCTCCCATCATTAAGCCCACGTACATCAGATGATTTCAGGGTAGCCATTTCAGGAGAGCAAAAGAGAGTGTGCTGCCAGACTTGGCAGGACATCCTCCAGACCTGTCTTGGCTTAGCAGGACATCCTCCAGACCTGTCTTGGCTTAGCAGGACGTCCTCCAGACCTGTCTAGGCCATTTCTGCTCCCATACCCATCCTCCCTTCTGTAATTATACACAGGATAAGATGTCAAATATCCTGTGCTAAGTCATTAAGGCTTCACATAGGGCCCAACCCCCTGACTCCACTCGTAATCAACACCTTTAACTAGCTACCTCACTAGCTTTTCTGTAGCTTCAGATTTAGCATATGGGGCGTGTTTGTGCTGGATGTTGGCTCAGTTCTTACTTGCCTGCTTTATTTCGGGAGACTACTCGTACTCTCCAGTAGGGCCGTAGCAAACGGTTTAACAGGGTTTCAATTCAATCTCTTGATTATATTTTTGAGAAGTTTTGGTGTACAAGATAATTTTTTTGCCGCTCAACACTATACTCACCAAATGTTGAAACTTTTTTATGATGGGTTCATTAAGAGGAAACGTGTCTAGTTATTCAGTGATTTTTGATAAAATATGAGAAGAATACACATTTCATTTGGCAACACTAGTTGGAAATACAGTACCTTAAGTTATTTTTGATGCTAATGAACATCAGATACTATAAAACTGTAAAATACAAAAATATAAAAAATTAAGTTGGTTATGTGAACTTGCTATTGGCCCACAATGAGATCATTGTTTTGAAGATGAATTTCTTTAAATTATGTTGGACCATGTGCATATGTGTATCTTTTCCCCAACCAGCAAGCTCCCTACTTAATATAAACTCGTGTTAAGTGATTTTCAGACAGGAAAGGATGGAAGCAACGCAGGAACTCCTTTGCATATAAATGTATAAGATCTAAATTAATTTATGGCACTGTATAGTCCTAACCATTTTCAGTGATGTGACAGTGTCAGTACAATAATGCAATCAACATAGACACAACAAAAAGTTAATTTTAACTCTTTCAAATTTCAGGCACCTACCCAATAACTTCATCTGACAAATAGCCTGTATTTTTATTTATTTAATTTTTTAGCTACATTTGCTTTTTATGTACTTGATCAGGCCACAAGCCAGCTGCTTAGTGGGTTTTCATGCATAATTTTGAGAAACGATGGCGCTTTTCACCAAGACTGTTGGAATGACGTCCGCAGTGGTAACGTAGTGCTATAAATAGAATGGCAATCATTCATACAGTCTTGGTTTTGGGGAAGACAAACGAGTGCAGGCCTTTTACACAGAACAAAGGCTGCTATTGAAGCATTACTGTGCCGTCTCAGATTGCTGTTTGATTGCCCTGTGGTTCTGCTGATGGATTCACAATCTTGTCATTGAGGTAGCCATTTCCTGAATGATGCCAATGAAACTTTTAAGCCACACTCTCCTCTTGAAACAGTAATTTGGCCCAAACTGCATTGCGTCTCCTTTTATGTACCATTTTTTTTTATTGATTTATTTTTTTTTCTTAAATGCTTGTCATTGTGAGTTTCCACCCAATATATTCATCTCCCTATTAGCTGTGGTTGTGAGGGCAAAGGTTAAAAATACACCTTCACAACAGGAGCATCTTTTTGAGCTGCTGTTCAGTGTAGTGCCTACATCTGATAGGCTCCAACTGACAATGAGAGAGGAATTGAAGTACGTTTCCTAGCCAATGACCAAGCAGGAAGTCCTGCCCAGGGATATCTGTTGCTGTTGTGATGGGTGATAGGACACACAATGGTGCCAATTAGTGCACCACTAATTTCTTTAAATTGCATTTCAATGTGCTCATTGCTATTTTTTTTTTCCATGTCGATAATGTTAGTCAATTCATCCTGGCAGTCTTGTTCTCTAAATACCTGTGTGAGATTTTCAGTGCTTTCAAAAAGCTTCTTAGAAGAGCTTCTCCAGTACTTACTCCAACACTTCTGATTTTATTAAAGTAGAAATCCTGTGTATGTGGCAGAGATCTGGATCTCTGCGAAGTAATAGTGGAGAAGACAGCACAACCTACAGAGTGGAGTGGAGTGGTTGAAATTGAGCTAATTGAGCTGAGTTTGTGAGTTTGTTCCATTTCTACCCTAAACATGAAACGTAAACCAATTAACAAAAAAGTGCATTACTCATTAAAGTTATTTAACTAAACCTAATATTGATGTGACCTGATGTTCTGCTAGTTTTCTTTTTTTTTCTTCCTCGCATAAACTCTCCACATGGCTGTGTTATGAGGCAGGTCTTGGAATGTTCAGGCCAGTGACTTTGGAAAAGCCACAAATTTCCTTTTTTTTTTTTTTAGTTTATCTTTGCTGCTAGAAAGTTTGGATGGACAGGAGAATCAAATATGATATGGACTCTTTTGCACTTTAATGAATGGCCACTGCAAAAGAGTCAAACAGTGTCATCTAGCACTCCCCTCCCCCAGCGTTTCTGTGTCAGTGAGGAAAGGTAAGAGGGAAAAGGGACAGATTGGCAAGCAGGATCTTTAGGGAGCGAGAATACACTGTGTTCCTGTGTGTGGAGAGAGAGTGAAGGAGAGAGAGAGAAAGAGACTAGTGGCCTGATTTTCTGAGTCCTGTTTTGCATCTCCTGTTACTTGAAAAGAGAAAAGTGAGTTGTGTGGAGTAGTTGAGCTTCACGGATGCTGTACTTAGACTCCGCATTAATTGTAAGTTGTCTCAAGCTTTCTGTATGGCAGGGGACAATTT
The DNA here is from genome assembly GCA_020368025.1 of Brachyhypopomus occidentalis. Lineage (NCBI taxonomy): Eukaryota > Metazoa > Chordata > Actinopteri > Gymnotiformes > Hypopomidae > Brachyhypopomus > Brachyhypopomus occidentalis. The sequence goes on along the minus strand of JAGXOD010000081.1, from coordinate 1,917,548 downwards.
TAGCTTTTTTTATTTAGCTTTTTTTAACCATAGTTTCCCTAATTGAGGAAAAAGTACCTGGTTAAACACTTTATTTCTTCCTTTATTCACAGTGTGGCCAAGTTACTTGTGCTTTCTTATAAGAGTTCTTTCTATTTTTTTAATACTGTTTTAAATTAAATGTACAATTTTATTTATCCATTTGCCAGACATTTTTATCTAATGCAGTTTACAACAGAAGTAAACATACAACACAAACATACCACTGATACAGAATCCAACATTGTATTAGTACCATAAATCCAAGTTTACAATAATTAGTCAGATAAACATGCACAATAGTTCAAAGAAATAATCTAAATACTAAACATTGAGAGGGGTTTAGGCCCTGTTAGTGATTAAAGTGCTATATGGGACAATGCACACTAAAATGTATCAATATTTTAAACGCAAAATTGGAAAGCCAGCACACACAAGTGGACGACTATCTGGGGGAAATGCCAGAAGATGCTTCTTCTGTCTGTATATGATAAAGATGCATTACAGTGTATTTTGGGAAACTAGCATTATGCAATGTACTCAATGAAAGTTGTACTAAAACGTTTATTATGAAGGAACTCCACTAGGCCTCATTTAGAAGACATTGGAGCAGCTTCATTTTTTATATATTTGTTTACTTGCACATTATCAGGATGGTATTTTCCCTCCATACATTCATATTTTGCTATTTCAATTTGGATGAAACTATTTTTAAAAAATAGAATTGGACACTTTTAATGAGCAGTCAGTTTTAGCAGAATTATCTGATATATTGCTAACAGTAACATTGTTTGTTATTTTGTCCTAACCTAAAAGCAGATAATAATAATCATGTTCTGTGCTGTAAACAAGTCCTGCTTTTAAACCTTTACCATTTTTACTTATTCATAAAAGTGCATATTATTTCCCCCCACATAAGGTTAGCTCACATGAGATAAAAAAATCTAATTGCTTTTTTAGCAATGTACCAGTTTGTTCCTTAGAGTGGGTCCCCCACATGGAGGCAGCCACATTGAAAGTGGATCGAGTACAAAATCTCAAACATCCAGACCACTAGGTGTCAGTATAATGTCTGTTTCATACTGTAGGAAACGCTGGAAAAGCGACTTATCGTTCCCTTAAACCTTGCTTCTCATCGGGCTCAGTCTAAACTCTCTTTAGTCAGTCTAAAACCTTCTTAGCCATTCAGAATAATGTTGCGCCATTTCCTTTGAACAGTTCTTGCTGCATCTTGTGTCTAGTCTTTCCTTGACCCAGTCCTGCTCCACCCCCCATTTCCCTGCTTATACTGAGACATATCTGTGCATGACCCGCTGTCGCCTGATCCTGATTACAGCCGCCATTAAACAGGCAGTCTGCGTTCATTCCCGGCTGTCGAGATTCCTCTTTTCAGTAAAATGGGCCAAAGTTCACTGAATATTTTGGTGATTTGTGTGATGAATTGGCTTGTTAAGTCTTGAATCTCACAGGCTTTCACATTGTTTTGCTGCACTGATTGAGTCTGGCATTGATTTATAAAGTGCTGCATAATAACCCCCCTCACCCCCCACACACACCCCATATAGCAGATGCTATTTGCATAGCATCCTTTTAGAATTCATTTTCACATTACAAATAGGCATATTACAGTTATGCTGGTTTGATTGATACAATGTTTTAGGCCACATGCATATTCCTAGTATGTTGGACTGAGTATGTTGGACTGAGTCAGGATTGGAACCTGTCTTTGCTCTGCATGAAATATAAACTTGTGATGGCATCATCATTCATCCTCATCTGTTTGGAAGTCATCAGTAATCACCCCTTTTTAATAAGTAGAAAGCAGAAGTTACTTTTCAGATATTTGCATATTACAAAATATAAAATGTAAGAGAAATGGTGTTCAGTGAAATTAAAAATCATCTTCCAATCAGATTCCTCAAAATAGTCACCTTTTGTACTAATAACCTGTTCAGTAGTGAGTAATTTGGAACTTTCAGCAAAATAAAATCTACTGCCTTGCCAAACTTTGAACTGATTTGGCTTCAGAAGCTATGCAGAGCAGGATATTGGACTAATCTATAAGAAGAAAAGCCTCCATTTCTCAGAGGGATAAAGGAGGAGGGAATTAACTTCACACTTTGTGCTCTAGAACTTCCCATAAAGGTTCAGTGATGTTTAGATGTGGTGATTGTGGAGTCTGGGGGAGGTTTTCGACTTCATCCAGGAGTTCATGAAACTGCTTTTGAATTTGTTTAGCAGTGGTTGGGGGTGGGGTTGAGGTGCACTGTCTTGGATTCTGGCCGCATCATGAGGGAGCTGTATTTGCACCATAGGGTGTACCTGGTCCTGTAAAATGGCCTCATATTCCTCGGCCATTACACGACCATGCAGAGCAATTGTTGGACCAAATGACTCCTATGAGATGGTTGCTCATACCATTATGGATCCAAAATCATGTATAACGGTTGGCAAAAAGACATTGTGGATTGAAGGCACCCTTGGATTGCTACAAACGAACACGCATCCAGATGTAGAGAAAAGGGCAGGAGACAACATATGACGTTTTTGCTATTGCTCAAGGGTCCAGCTCTAGTGCTCCTTACAGCTGATTATGTATCTGTGTGTGTTTGCCTCGGATACAAATGGGCCCTGAATGGAAGCCCTGTGATAAATTCCAGATTTATGAAGCTGATGGTATTCCGATTTTGCTGAGGCCAGCTCACAGAGGGACTGACTCAATGCTACAGTCAAATTGTAGGTTGTAGTTTCACGGTGTTTAGCAACTAGCAATAGTGACTTGGAAACCAGTGGTGACTTGCAATCAGTGGGGACTTGTCTCTCTTTGCAGATGCGTCAGTTTAAAGTAATTTCCCATGATTCTTCCTGACTGGATCCCTGGTAGTCATTGTAGATGATGATCTTGGCCAGATGGAATGCCTGTGTCATATAGACATGTACATGTACAGTACCATGAAATGCTTCACTTCTCATGCTCACTCTGGGACAGACCTAGGATCATTTTACAGCTTCTATCCCCTTTAAAACTATTAGTTGCCTCATGATATATACAATCTCGCTGTATACAAACTGCTAACTAGCCAACCTGGGTAGTTGCCTTTGGAATTCTGATTCAGTTGTTCTGGAAAAAATACATATTTTTGTTTTCATTATATTTATCATCCCAAATACAGAGAGGGGTGCAAAGAATTTGGCACATTTTGTGAAAACTCAAAAAGGCTTTTAACTCTGAAAAGTCAAACCCTACAAATTGGCTTCATACTAACTGAAATGTGATATGTGAAAGTACATGGCTTTGTGAGCAACATCACATGCTGCCTTTACTTTAAGCCAAGAGTGGTTGAGCTGTGACCGAGGGAGTGAACTCTGGGAGGGAGCGAGGGCTTTCGGTACGGTGGCTTAGCGCTACCTTTGGCAGCGAGTGGCTCTCCTCCCCCCCCACCCCCATCAGCAGTACAGAGCGTTTATTAGCACGTTGCATCTGTCTCCTCCAGCCCCTCTGCCACCCAAAGGCTTTCTGTTGAATTCTGAGGCTTCGTGGCATATTGAAGGAGATGGTACTTTACAAAGCCTCCGAATGTTTAAAATGAATTTCACAGCATGTGATGCATTTTCGTCCTGATGTGTATAACGGTGAAGGATGGTAAACCTCGCCGCCATTCACTGTTCTAATAACTGTGCGGTATGTTTATATGCGTTAACATTCTCTCTCTTTAGCGTACCAGTATGTTATCTCTTGTGCAAACATCACTTCCTGAAGATAAAGTATCAACCCATTTTTTTTTACAGGGAGACATGGAATAAGGACATTACTATTTCATAAGCCAGGTGGTTTACCCTGTCACCTCTCGTCTCTGTCTGGGCTGGGCTGTGCATTTGCTCTGGGGGGGGGAATGAAGAGAGCCGTAGAGAGAGATATCAATTTGGATTTATCAGTCAGAGACGCCTAAAGAACTGAGCCAGATAAATACCTCCACTAAGACTGATATGGAAGATAAGACTCTAATCCCACAAATGAGATTGTCTTATGCTGATTGAAACAAGAAAACGCCACTCTGAAAATGGCTGCATTCGCGAGCTCCGTTCTCCTTTCCATGTGTAATGAATTTTAATATGTTGCAAGTTCCTCTACTTGCCAATTGTTACTCGTTTTGCAAATGACATTAACCTTATGCCCCAGGCAGGTGCCACAGCCGGAGCCTCAACAAACTTTCCTCACGACCTGACAGCGCAGCGTCACCCAAAATAAAACTCTTCCCCGTAGTGCAGTTGGAGACAGCAGCCATGACTAAGCTCACACTCCCCCGTAGTTATGGCAGACTCGGAATCAAAAAACTCCCATCTGCCCTGCAGTAGCTTCCGCCGTCCTCGGTTACAGTGGAGTCCAGCTTTTCGTCTGTATGCAACATGTATGGGCTCGGGGAGTTTGGAACACTCCCTCTCTCTCTGTTTCACATTCCAAGAGCACTAAGTAAATCTATTTATATTTCAGTTGCTATACTTAGCCTGTGCCTAATATTTCTACCATAGGAAAGGTGCTTATTTCACTTATGTTCCTATAGGGAAATTTGGTAAAAGTTCTATACCAGACGTTCCCAGCTGCCTGTCAACCAATTATATACCCACCCACATAAACAGCTCAATGTGCAGTATGCTTTTAACCTAGAATATAATGTTCTAGTGCATCAGTATAGAACCTGAAATTAGCACTGAAATGAGCTCGGGTTTCACCCACTCCCCTGGCTTTATTTACACCTCTACACTAGTTCCGCCTTCCGTCGCCGTAGATCATCGACACGTTGACAGCCCATGATCTAATTACCAATGATCGGTAACGAGCAGTGACCGTAAATATTCAAATGAGCCGTCTTTTGTCTTGCCGCTAAGAAGTTGGTGATTTGTTCCTATAGCTTCGCAGCCATCCCATACTGCGCGAGTGCCCAGTGGTCCCGCAATTCACGGCTTCCAATCTGTGGAGCTCCATTTTCGACAAAGTGCTCCATTTACCGTTGTGCGTTTAGTACGGTGCATTATGATGTACCCCGTCCTTTGCCTCCGGATTACGCGCTCAATCATCAACATCAGTGTCAGTTAAATAGTTGTTTTATGGTGATCTTAATTGAACTGCTTCCACCACACAACAATTTAAGGCCCCGTTCATCTATTACAGGAGAGAATGCGGGGAGCACCGCGGCATATATGCCTACAAATCAGAACAAACAGTGTACCGCGAAGCTCCACGGCGAGGTGAGCGTCATCGTTACAGAGCCAGATCATTATAATCATTCAGACATTGTGTTGTGTATTCAGCCATATGTGGTAAATGTCTCGATACGCAGACACAGGCAGGGTTGAAATGTGGAAGACTTGTCATGAATCCATCCTTACCCTGTGCAATTTCAAGCCAAGGCTATTCTTCTCAATCCTACCGGCCGCTAACTTTTTAACTTCGCCTTCTTTATTCTTTTATTTAGTGCATCTGTCTTCATTTGAGGGATCTAAAAGCCCCGTGTGGAAAACGTAACTCTGGAAGTAAAAGTTGTAGTCAGATTTACAAGCATATTCACTCAAGTCTTGATTATTTACAAAAGACTTGGAGTTGGCTTGGCTCATTAGCGTGCCAAACAATGTCTCACAACTTTGGCGTCATCATTTCTCTCACACTGCTCACATCTCTTCAAACCGTGCTTAACAAATTAAATATTTTGCTTTTTTTGCATATTCTTTTACTATCATCCAGGGGAGGATACTTTCCCAGGCCGCTGTACTTTAACAAGTTTGCTGCACTTGAGTATTTTATCATCGCTTTTGCCTTTTTTTTTTTTTTGGTCGACGCGCTATAAATGATAGTAGTAATAGCCTTTTTATTTCATTGTCCCTTTAATTCCTTCTTTATCTCTGCGGAGCTTAATAAAGCCTTTCTGACTTGCTGTCGAGAACTAAAACAAACAAAGCTTGCCGGACCTGATGGAGCGGTCCAATTTGGGCCCATCTTAATGGAATCTGTAATAAGCGTTGGGCCGGGCCGCAATGGAACGCAACTGTATCTCTCGATAACACTCCGAGCTCTGAGCTGTGGTGACCCAGTCTGATGTATCTGCCCTGATGGGGTCTGACTCCGCTTAGACACTCGAGGACAGGGGAGCTGGGCCAGGTAAACAGCGGCTGGGTTTGTCCACCCTTTCGCGCGAATTCCAAACCTGTACGTTGGCCAGCTTCATAAATCAGTTGTAAAACTTAAATGGCCGTCATTAACCACCTTGTATCGCTGTGGTCCATCTAGCTGTATCTAAATTGGTTTTATATATTTAAGAAGCAAAGTAATTTCTAGTGCAGGATTATACTTAACTAGTTTTGTTTGGCTATTTTAATACTCTGGACCTAGTTTCAGTCTAGCCTGTCCGAAAATAACTTATGCAGAGGGGAGGGGTGGGGGAGGCATGTGTAAAAACAAGAGTTCTCTTCTACTTTCGAGACTTGTGTTTAGCTGACCCGCTCATTCTTCCTGCTCCAAGTCCACGGTGACAGTTTGATACTGTCACTTCCTTGTATTTCCCTCTGCACCACTGAGTAAACTAACTTTAATTTCACGGGCACCTGTTCCGGCATGTTTGGATGGGAGAAACAGGCAGATGAGAGAGCTTATATAACCACTGGGAGCCAGCCAGAAAAATCCTAGGAAGCAGAAAATGTCCTGCACAAGCCTGTTCGCAAGGCCCGGGCCTTGATTGCATGTTTGCGGTTTAATACATGGTGTTCGCGCTGCGCACAGTCCAGCAAGTGTAAGAGGTCAGTGAGTCAGTCAAGTATCTGTTCACCGTCCTGGGCTGTTTAATGTACAGACCTACACCAGAAGATAAAGCAAACAGAAGTACAGCCGCGTTCTCGCTGGCTGATTTACTTTCTTGCTCTCCAGGGAAAGTGTGAATGTAGAATGGTAACATGCGTTTCTGTGTGTGTGGAGGAGGTTAAACAACCTGGAAAAAGATGAAAGAGAAATGAATAGTGCTTGCATGTGTCTCGGCCCTGAGTGTGTGTTACTCTCGATACTTTTATTCCTTACTAGAGTAAGAAATCTGATGCCACCATTACTTCTTCAGTCCAACCATAGCAAGGCCTATGTTTCCATATGCAGGCTGAGTAAGCATTTAGCCACATGAGTAACGAAAGAGATGAGATGATAATGAATTTTGCCGCTCAGGACTTTACGAGTTGGACCATTAAATAACAGGCGCCGGCCAGTAACGTGCTTTTGTTTGTTTACATAGGTTTGAAACTGCTTACTGCTGCCATGCAAGGCATCGAGCCAGTGATCATGTAGGAGCCAGTTGAGCCATTTAGCTTTTAACGTCCTTGACGATCAGCACGTCGGTTGTCATGTACAGTTACCGTAAACACCTCAACACGACTCCGCTTGCTGCTCTCGCTGGTTTCTCCCCAGGCTCGGTCTCCCGCTCGCCGACACCAGGAAGCGTCGTTTACGCTAAGCTAACTCCGCTAGCTCGTCTCCTCAGGCCGCCGTCTGTGACGTCTTTCTGGTGGCCCTCGCGCTTCCCCTCCTCCCTTCATCTTCTCTCTTTCTCTGGCTGGCATACGCTCAGTTAGTCACTGCAGATGTTGCAGTAATGATGCAGAAGACTCGCACACAATCAGACAGAATGGGAGAGTGAGCCAGGCGAAATTAGTCAAAATTACTTTGTCATTAGCCCCCTCATTGCTCCTGTAAGTAGTCTGTGTTTCCCCACAATTAGGCGAGAGGCACGCATGTGGAGTAATGTTGCGCACCCCCCCCCCCAACCCCCCAACCCCCCAACCTTGTGACTTTTGCTGATGGTGAAAATGACTCCATCAACAGACGTGTTCTACCGTTGAGAAGGCGCTGTTTCTTTTTTACTTTCTCCCTTTTCTCTCCCCACTTTTTCCCTCTGCTTAGTTAGTCACAGAGGACGCTAATTGCTGAATAGGCAAGATGTCACGGAGATGACGCACAGCTGAGCACCAAATACGCTCGCTCTCCCTCTCCATGCTCCCTACCTCGTCAAGTCTACTGGGAGCTAATTATTGAGTAGTGGCTGATTAGCGAGGTTCACACCCCCCCTCCTTTTTTAAGATTTTATTTATTTTCCTTATTTGTATCAGACCATCAGACTCTCCACTTTGTGCTGAGCTGACCAGTGTCTGAAGAGGCTTTTGACATTTTTGCCAACTTGAAATATTGAAACATCAGCATGCAAACATAAGATATACTAGTCATTGTGTATATTATTCTGTACATTTACCCTTGTATTAACACCCTGTTTAAGTATGCACTGTAAATGGCTTGTGATTTATCATACGGTTTTTCCATTTGTTCTGCCCCATGGTGAAAATGAGGGCATCACATTTAATGTGTGAACAAACTTAATGAATTAAATCGTGTCCTCAGTATAAAAGTTATGCATTAGGTCAGGAAGTTTAAACTCACTAGTCGGAGAGATTCTCTATTCTGTTTCTCAGCGCGAGTTTAAAGCAGGTTGGTGCATATAGGCAGCGAATGGGGGCCCAGAGACCTGCAATCCCAGATTAGTTCTTCAGAAACGTTACCACTGCATCTATGACAGAAGTTTACTTTTAGTTACAGTACACCTGTAGTGTTTAAAACAATGTTTTGGATTAATAGACTGAATAAGCTTAGGGTTTCACCCTAATAAGCATGAACAGTAACCATGGAAACCAGCAAATGTAAACCATCGAAGGATCAGTGAGTGGTCCGATAAAAGAAGAACATCAAACAAATGGATAAAAATCAAAGCCTTGAGCAGAAAGCACTGGCTCCAATCACAGTCACCCACCACAACATTATCCATCATATCTTGCTTCAAACTGAGATGTTTACATTTATGGCATTCACTCTTATCTGGAGCAACATACATATTTATCAGTATGATGGTGTGTGTGTGTGTGTGTGTTCCCTGGGCCTCAAGCCCATGGCGTTGGTGTTACTAGCACCATGTTTTACTTGTACTACAACCACCTATTACCAAGTGAGCTACGGGCCAGATGTCACCAGTGACGCTGCAGATCGCCCCCTAGTGGACACACCCATCATCATCTCTGTCATGGCAGTTCTCGTTTGTCACGCTCCCCCATATAGATACTCCGAATGTCCGAAACCGCGAGGATCTGAAGTGTAACGGAGACTCTTCCTGCCGTGCCGGAACGGAGCGCTTCCTGTGCTGGAGAGGCCGGATCACTTTACGCGGGGAACAGGGAGGCAGGGGGGGGGGTTCACGGTGGCAGTGGTATAGGCCCCAGGTCTCCAGGGCATTCTGCTGCGCACGCACGCTCACACCATGATGTCATAGCCGATGGCGTGTAATGCAACCATTTCGCCGAATACCCGAAATAGGCAGCCGAAGTGCTGATCCTTGTCATCTGATGCTCTCAACATCCAGACATAATTAAGATGCTATTCAGATATAGCTCAGCTGTGATCTGCTAACAATACAGCGCCTCAGATTTTCTCTGTAAATCTTTGTATAAATAGGCCTTATAGTCAATTGTGTCATGTGGATTTCACTCCATTTCGTTTAAAGAATAATGGTATTAGCAGTTGATGGCAGGCGTATTAACAGTAGTGACAGAAGAGTATATGTATTTTTTTTTTTTTAAAACTAATTGTTATTTTTAGCACATTTATGAGGTATGACCTACAGTGGAACTCTTTTTGGCTCTGATTGTCAGCCTGGTGGTGTAATAATTAGCTCTGCTTTAGAGCGACATGGGTTGCCGTAACGACCTCCTTCACACTGGCAACGTTTCCTCACACCCGAGGCCCGCGGGCATGAGCTAGCGCGTAGCGTGTCCTTTTTTAACCCCAGTATTACGTGTGAGCATCAGGGGTATAAGCCTCACGTAGCTTTCTGTCCCCTTCAAAAATAACTTCCATTTCGCCGTCTAGCAAGGATAGTAAGGATCTCGCTCATTCAGCTAAAGCAATTTTGTGCCCTGCTGTTTGGAGGGGAGGGGGGTAACTTGTGCGCGTCATCCCAAAAATATCCCTCCCTGACGTCACGGCTCGGAACGCGGGCGGGTGGGCGCAGCGGCGGGGCCCGGTGCCAGCTGGCAAGAGGGCGCGTGGGTGCACGCGTGTGCCGCACCACGGGCCCGTGCCAGGCTCTCGCGGCGAGGGATCCGTGCCACAGAGCGGCCACTTTGCAAATAAAAAGGCACGCGGCGAGGTGGGGCGGGGCAAGGAGGTGGGGTGGAGGGGAGGGGCGGGGCTGGCCGGCTGCCACGGCGCCGGTCTCTTCCGCCCGGCGCACGTGTCTGGCCTCCGCGCCCGTCGTCATGACGGTGCTAGATAGGTCAGGAGTTCGCCTGCTGATGCGTGATGTAATGGAGACTGTGGCTTTACCCCACGTCAAGTCCAGGCAGAGGACTTAAGAAGGGCAGCGTGTGTGTGCGTGCGTGTGTGTGTGTGTGTGTGTGTGCATCCATGGGTGGTGCTTTATGAATGCACTTCCTAAGAATAGTTGTGATCGTCCACCACTGTCTCCTCCGCTCCCCTGCTATTTTTAATTCATTGACCACAGATGCGGCTGCCTCCTTAAGATCAGCTCAGCGCGCCCCCCCCCCAAGCCAAACAGTGCCTCCATTATTATTGTACGGAAATCAAATTTGCAGAGACTTTTTCATCTTCCACTGGCTTTCGACTTGACGCGCGGTAGCAGCCACCGCGACGCCCGCCTTCGAAGGCGGCCTATATTTAGTTTTGCCACATGTGCGCGCGTTGATAGCGGCACGCGTGTGCATGTGTTTATTAGCCGAGGCGGGGGATTTCGCTCTGCGGCAGGCGGCCGAGGCGGCGCTCCCCCGAGCCCGCCGAAGTCTCACAGCTGCCTCACTTCCCCGGTGGGGCTGTTTATCTCCATGGCGACCAAGGGAAGCTGGCTGCAGACCGGGCAGCGGTCCGACCCTAAACCGCCCCACCCCCCTCGCCCCCAACCAACCGCCCCCACCTCGCTGAACCCCCCCCCCCCGCGTCGAAATGGCATTGAGAAACACAGATAATAAAAGGCAATCTTTTATTGCTGTCTCCCTCTGTCTCCCTTTCAGGTTTAATTAATTTGCTGGAGATCAGTTCAATTTCTAATTAATGCAGCGGTAGAATCCGAAATGCAAATTAGGGCTCGCATTTCTGTGCATTCCTGAAATGACAAATATCGTCTTTGGCGCACAAAGGGGGCCGGCAGATCTCGAGGTCGCCATGTCCATTAAAAGTGAGACTTAATGTTTTCACTATACTAAGCGTGGCATCTCCTCTCTATTCATTCGGTTTTAATGGCAAGTCCCATCTCTGTCGTTAGAGGCCCGAACAAAAGGCATGATGTGTGATGACTTAATGGGCTGGGCGTCGCTTATTAAAGCTCTAATGCCAAACGGGGTTTTTAGAATTATCTAGGCAAACTTTGTATAGTTGGTGTTGCCTTGATTGTGCGAATAAATCAAATGCACAATGTGTTTTTGTGATTCGGCAGGTTCTGAAGCGCGGTTGTTGTATCCACGCGCCGATATGCATATTCTGTGATCGTTCTGAGAAATCTTGCGGGATATAATATGCAGCAGACATTCGGTGTCCCCCTTTGGCTCCTGTCGGTGTGTATCTTGCGAGTGTGGCACATCGATCGCTTTAGCGCGTATTCACGCGGCTCGTTGGTGTCGTATCGGGGCTTAAACCCCAGAGCCGAGCCGGACCCCTTCACTCGCGTCCTTTTCAGCTCATCTGATCCGAGTGCAGGAGCTGCGGCTCTTCTCAGACAGATCAGCCGAGCTAATGGAAGTGCTTCCTGAATTATCGTGAGCGGAAGCTCCGAGTACTCCACGAGCACATCTACGTCCGGAATAACGCGGAGCCAGCGCCGGCTGGTGGCATTCGGCCGTGAACGCTAGCAGGGAAACAGACTTGAGTGACAAGGGGTGACATCCATCCCCGCGCATGACTTCACATGTGACATGAGCCTGTGAGATGCTTATCACCCAGGGAGGGGGCCGGGGGGGGGCCGGGGGGCTGACGCACATACACCCCCACACCTTACAGCGTGTGTAGAGGAAGAGTAAAGAAGGTTAGGTTGCTCATGTGTGGAGAGGGCTTCCCAATTATGTGTCAAACTCGCCCCACGACACCAAACAAGCACCCCCCCAACCGCCCCTCCTGTCCCATCACGACCTCACAGACAGACAGGGGGGCCAGCTGCCAGGCAGTAACACGACTGCAGCGGCCAGTGGGAAAGCGATGGCCGCAGCTGATTGGAGGACCCCAGCATGTGGGTGACGAGGGGGGGAGGGGTGCCAGCTAGGCCGGGCTGGCTGAGGGGGCGTGGCCGGGGCGGGCGTAACCTGACAGCCCCGTGTCACATGGCTCCCAGACCTGCGTCTATATCTCTTTTTTTTTCTTTTCTTTTACCAACTCTGAACTGGGGAACTTTTATTGACTGTGAACTCCCAGCTCCCAGAATGCGCCCAGTACCTCTATTTACCTTTTAGATGATGATATTTAGACTTATTGATTTCTGATCATATAAATGTAAGAATTATGTCATTACATGGCGCTTCCATAGTGCAGCATGATAGTTGATGAGTGTTGTGGCAGCCGAAGTCGAGGAAATTGATTAGCTGTGATGATTTTAAAGGGACCTTTGCTATGAGCTTGGCACTTGGAGGTGCTGTGCTTGAAGCGTCGTGAAATATTTACGGCCACCATAATTTTGAGGTGGCCATATTACAGTCATTTCAAGGGAACTAAATGGAGAACCACAGAACATAATGCATTCTTATGAGTCTGAACTCCTTTATGCATGCTTTTCCTCGTTTTCTATTATGTCACTCATAAACGCCGGTCGTTAAGCCAGAGGATCATTTCATATCGTCCCAGGTTGGAGCGAACGCCTCTCACGAGCGTCACCGTATTTCCTGTGCGTGCATTGTGCAGCGCGCATTGTGAAACCCGTTCAACAATACACAATGGCCAGGCGTCCGTGCTAGCCTGCGCCGCGTCGTGCCGAGCGCGTGCCAGGACCCCGCAGGAAGCCTCGCGCGGTCCGCGCCCGCTGCCCGCCGTTAGCTCGTCTTTTAAAAGAAGTGTTGGAGGGAATGGGAAGAACGAACGTGCGAGTCTGAAGGACGGAAATAAATATTACAGGTGTGGACTTGGCGTTGTGGAGCTAACTTGCAGTGCCAGATCAACAACTTTGATTGATTCTGTGTGATACATCAGCGGGACACGTACTGTAGGGCACTACACCGCTAAAGTGACCCTTTTTAGAAATGGTGTGCTTGGCTGTTTTTGTCAAAGTCTCTTTATCAAAGAGACAATGGAGGGCCTAGCAGGGGGGTGGTGGAAAGGTATTCATATTTCATATGAGAAACAGGCCTGGTGGAATAAATTTGAGCTGCGCAGCAGCACGCTTACAACGGAAACCTGTACTAAATGTTTAATATCCATTTTACATAAGCCAACACATTTTAATTAGCATCGTAATACAAGGGAATTATATCTGACTATTATCGACCACCTGAGAGCTTTGTCAGAGTAACGAAAGAAACGGCGGGAGAACAGGGTAATCGTGCAGATCATCAGGGGATAAAAAGGACTACAGACTCTCTCTCTCTCTCTCTCTCACCCTTCGGTTGCTCCTCACGCCACACCAATCTGTCGCTGGTGAGTCACAGGCACTCACCTCCTGCCCGCCGGCGGCTGCCAATCTGGACGCAAAGGGAGCGGGGCGGGGAGGGGCGGGGCTTTTAAGCGTGCAGGCGCTAGAGTGGAGCCTTTTCTCGCCCGCTCACTGCATCCACACAATATTAGGCAGAGGAGAAACACATCACTGCAGACATTTCCCAAGCTCCGCCCCCTTCCCCGCAAGCACAGGGCGTCGTTGGCCTTGGTGTCGGGCAGGCTCAAGCCTTGGCCAATGAGAACTAGCTCAGCGTGTGCCGTGCTGGAAGGAGCTGAGCCGCAAACCCCCCCCCCCCCCCATCGAAACACCATGGTTTATACTCCGCTTTTGATGTATCTTTAAAGCGGCAAGTTTCCTCGGCGGTCTGTTGTATTTGTTGCATATATCGACGCCGTTAATTCTTCCTCGTTGACGTTGACATCTTGTTTCTTCGAACACAATAGAGCTGCAGCCCATCCAGCCGTGGGCGTCTGCTTCGGCTGGTTCTGCGTCCAGCTGGGCCCCAGTGCACTCTGGGGATTTGGCCCTGCTTCCCCACTGATGGAGGTCCAGATGACGGCGGGCCAGCTCAGCCATCGCCTGCTCTGCTTGTGACCGGCGAAGAGCTGCAGACAGGGCTTAGCTAGCGCACAAAACCCAGACGATCCTTAAACTTTCCTATGAAAAGTCGTCAAGGCCTTCGATTGTGGAGGGTTTATGTAACGTTAAAGCGGTTATTAGGGGGAGAAGCTGCCACCCTCGTCCTGATGAACTGGATCAATCGGAGTGTAAAGCTAATAAGAGCGTTATCAGTACCACAGGGACACCGGATGAATGTCATCTGTGCTGTGAAGCATGGTGGTGGCTACTTTGTGTTATGTGACACTGAGATGGTATGCACTTCTTTAACTCGCGCAGTCTGTTAATGTTCAGGGAGAAAAGGCCTTAATGAACACTGTTCTGGAGACCATATAATGGCAGCGGTATTAATTGCTTTTTGTCAGACGCATTGTTCTCACAGGGAAAGACGGAGCGTGCACATGCATACGGAGCCGTGCTGGTCATTACGGTGCTTCTGCTTCAGCTCGCTCCCGAAACATCACAGGAAACCACCTGCAAGACGAGTGCACAGCAACGCCAGCGGACCGCGTAGCCAAAAGCTACAAACGGACTCATGGAGCTCGGACTCGTGGAGCGACATCAGCGATGATGGTGGTATTTTGAGGCTCAATAAAACCCCGCCGTTACGGGAAGTTAGGACCGAAAGCAACTCGCGAGCTGAAGTCGATGAAGTCGATAGCCAGATGACGCGATCTAAAAAGTACAGTGAGGGACTGAGCAACATCTCGTCTCATTTCGAAGGAACTGATTAGCACAGTGAGAAATGCAGACCGTCCTCCTCTTGAGGCAGGTTATTTAAGCAAGTAGGGGCATTTCTTTCTGCTTTCTATTTCAGATTTTTCCATTTTAAAAGATTTAATGAGAAGCACTGCCACAGTGTCATGTTCAGAGCTGTCGTGTTGGGGAAATGGGAAAGGAGAGAAAAAAAAAACGAAGCTTTTTTTGTTGTTTTCGTTCATGACTCACATGGTGC
Source organism: Brachyhypopomus occidentalis (assembly GCA_020368025.1). Taxonomy (NCBI): domain Eukaryota; kingdom Metazoa; phylum Chordata; class Actinopteri; order Gymnotiformes; family Hypopomidae; genus Brachyhypopomus; species Brachyhypopomus occidentalis. The sequence goes on along the minus strand of JAGXOD010000081.1, from coordinate 1,902,239 downwards.
AGCCTGGCCTTTCTTAGATATTGGTATCTCCTGCATTGTAACCTACATAAGGCAAAGTTGCAGAGCTGAGGATCCAGCCCTTTTTGCGAGACCCAGAAGAGCACAGTAGACTACAATGGGGAAACCCCCTGCACCTCCCCATAACCTTTGACCTGAGCCAGACGGAGGACAGAAATGAGACCAGGAGAATATTAGTTCCCTTGTCAACAAGTATTTTGTGCTCTGCCACCTCAGTTCGGAGCCATCGGATATATCGACTGGGCACTGTCGACAATTATCCAGACAAGCATCGACCTCGGGTGTTTGGGAAGTATTCTCTCGCGGGTTCTCTCACAGTCGCCACCATTTTCCCGCCTCCCTTCTCACGTCTGCAGGCTTCCGCTGACTTTTCCTAAATAATCTTCAGATACCAGCAGAGAAGGTTTATTGTATCCGTCACGCACGCAAGCTGATGTTCCCCCGCTTATGTCCTTCCTGCCCATTGTGCCTCGCCGTTCTGTCATGTGACTCCATGGAGCTTTGTGATTGGTGATGTGAGACTGGCATAAAGGAACCTGTCAGCTGTAAGGCCCGATGGTGGGACTTTGCTCGCTAAAGGATTTAGCTAATGTAAACTACAGCTTGGAGGACAGTCGGTCTTTCTGTTGTGATAAAACGTTTTCGAAGGAACGCTTTTCATAATCGAAAGTGACGGAGAGGAGCAGTTACCGGAATGGGCCGCTCTCTCTTAGGTCCTCCTGACCGACGTGCTGTGTCTCTCCCCGCTGCCTCACGCTGGATGTCTCGTCTCGTGAATTCTTTGCGTGCGTGCGTGTGACGCTTTTCAGGCGGCCATGTTCCCTCCCTGTTTCCAGAGAGCTCGCCCGTGGGCGCCGCTTGACGCATCGCAAAAAAAACGCCCTTTGACGCAAAAAACAAAAAGCGACGTCCTCATGCAGTGCGACTACACTGGCTCTGGAGACTCTCTTGGCACGAGTCTTACTGAGCAGCCTTCCTGGCTCCATGGTGATGTATAGCGCTGGGCTTTTGGGGGGGACGAGTAGCTGGGTTGGGAAGGACCCCGTCGAGGAGTTAAAGGCGCACTCCCCTCCTAAAAAAACACAGAGTCCGCCTCCTCCCTCTCGCCCTCTGTCTCTCTCTCTTTCTCTCTCTCCAAAGCGAAAGTCGGGAAGGGTGTCATTCAGTATGTCACCCCCTTAGTCAAAGCACGGGTGTGTGGCGGGGAAGCAGGTACAGAGCCGTTCTTTGGAGTCGTGCGATGCTACAGTACAGACGGAGGAAACTCCTGCTGTTTGTTGCCTCTTTGGAAGTGCGCAAATTTTACTTATTTATTTTTCCCCTGTTTTTAAATTATTTTTATCTGACTTGAAGAAAATAGGGACAGTGCAGAAATTAAGAAATTTCCATTTTTTAAACTTATGAAACATATTTTTTTTTCTTTGTGCTAAATGTTAATTTTATGGTTTGAGATCAGGGAAGCTCCACTGCGTCACAGCCATGAAGTCACTTCCCTGAGGGTGCTAAATTAATTCTGAATTTCTCTATTGCTGCAGTTTTAACGATATGCGTGATTAGGTATTCATCAGGACAAGCAAACCATTTTTCTCTTATTTATTTTTGGTAGTTTTCCCCTTCATTCTGATTTTATTTATTTTTATGTGGAAAATGTGGTTCTTAAAATGCTTTTTAATCACCTTCCGGGACACCATGTTCCAGTTATCTACACTGACACGTACTGAGAGAAGCACTTTTTCAGTAGATGTTGTATATTGGAAAGCCTTCTAATGTTGCGTACTGTGGTAGAACCTGGCTACATGCGCAGAGAAGCAGCTTCAAGGTGGTTTATAGTGGACCAAGCCCACCTTAGGCTTCTATTGTTTTTGGGCCTCATTAGTGCGAAGCAGGAGTCATTTCTGAAAGTGGCCTGGCTCTGGTTTTGGAGGTCATCTCAGTAGCTGCTGACTCGTTGACTTCCTGACCCTCGCCAGGGTGTGTTTGACCTGTGCAACGAACCAGCAGGTCAACAAAACAGTCCTGCGGCGATGATCAACCTGCCACTCTGACCCGCCCCCGCGCCCCCACCGCATGCCACGTCCGCCGCCGGCCCGCAGGGTCAAAAGGACGAAGGCCGGCTATTAAGCGTCCTGAATGCACGTGTGAAGTCGTCCACACTTTCAGCCACATACATCTCCCCCCCCCCCCAAACGTGCGTCCGTGACGTTCCCCAGGATTACAGTGAAAGCTCGTAATTAGCATGAAAGGCTGGTGGGGGGGGGGGTCGAGAGGACGATGAAAAGAGGCAGAAATGACCCCTGCTATCACTCCCCCCGCACGCCTCTCACTTATCAGCCCTCCGCCCGCGGGAATGTTTATGTATTACGCGCGGTTGAGAGATGAGCAGTGCCTAAGCTTCCATGTGACAGTTCAATTTGAAATATGCGTTTGATTGTCAGAGACAGTCTCAGCAAAAAAAAAAAAAATAAATAGGGGCGGTTGAGAAAAGGACTTGGGGGACGAACTGAACAGCCCACTTCAGTCTCTCTCTCTCTCTCTCTCTTTTTCTCACTCTCTTTCTGGCCCCCTCCCTCCCTCCCCCCACTTTTTGATTGCTTCTCGCCTCTACCACTGACTTCTGTTCATCATGGCGTGATGTTCGACCTTATGATTTTTTGAAATGGCGTAATGATGATGTATCTCTATCAGCCGGAGTAATTGGGAGCTGTTTTTCTCCCCCACTTTCGTACAAATTTGCCGGCTAAATGATGGCTGCCCAGTTCGTTGCTGCTTGCGGCGCCCTCCGGTGGCTGTCACAGGCAGGGAGTGGGTGGGGCTAGGGGAGGCCACCGTGCTCAAGGGTCCTTCACCTAGTTTAGAGTGGGAGATAGCGTTTTGTTCACAATAGGATGAATACCAATCCATCATTGAATATTTAACTTAGCTGTCCTGGTCAGGGCTGCTCGTTTTTGCTTACAGGTAGGCGCTGAATTATTCATGAAGCAGCACGAAAACGTGAAATCATTTCTGTTATATTTATGCGCTGTCCTTTCAGGAGGGATTAGTGGATCTGCGCGGCAGTTTGTCTGCACACAGAATGTCTAGTGCTTTGTTAGTAATATATTATTGTTCAGAGCTCGGAAAAGTCGGCATGTTAGTCTGGCCCACTGACAGAGCTGCTTCTTCAGTGTGGCACCTCTCTCACTAACTCTCTCACTCTCTCGCAATAACTCTCTCACACTCATTCACCCTCACTCTCATTCTGTTACTAACCCCCCCCCACACACACACACACACACACACACACACACACACTTTCATTATAAACAAGATACTTATCCAGTATAGAATGTGCAGACATTCTTCTCAGAAGATGATGACAAAGTTCTGCTTGTGCCTTCCCACCAGTGGAGTACATATGGAGATAAATCACCATCTTATTAATTAACGTCTTGTGGGCGTCCCAGGTATCGATTGCAGCTCAGACCTCTTCAGGTGAAGGATAATCAGACCACAGCATAGCCTGCGACACACGGTGTCTTCTAATAAACTGCTACCGCTCAAACGCTATTTTGACAACGAGGTGTGTGTGTGTGTGTGTGTATGTGTGTGTCTATACGCACGCGCGCACACACGCTGGCCTAACATTTCGTTTTGTATGCTTGCGGGCCAGTGCCTTTGCCTGGCCCATTTTCGCATGTCTTGCATTGTCCTTGCATCGCTGAGTCTTGAGTTTCATTCTCTGTGGTCAAAAGGAGACGGTGGCTCCGCCTTCTCTGATTAGCATTATCAACACTCTTTAGGCCTTAGCGACCTCAATTAGTTAATTAAGCGTTTCTCCGTCACTTTCTCTGAGGAACTGTGGGGCAGGTGTTTAGATCTAGTTGTGTATCAGTCAGCTGATTACACCTGGGCTCTGGTGTATTGCAAGGACAGTGTCAGGACAGGACTGTTTGGATGTGCTAAGCACACAGGGAAACACAAGCAATTTGTACTTATAATTGAGTTTTAATCCACACTGAATATCTTTCAACCACATCCGTCGGTGCATTTGAGGGTTCACATCATTCCCAAACATTCTCAGCTGGGAACCATCCTTGTTTGTTTTGACTTTATCAAGGATATGTTCAGAAGTTTTAGTCTTTTTCTCAGGGAAAAATGTCCCAATTTACCATGAAATACTGTAGCTTGCTGATTATGCCTATCAACAGATCAAAGCAATGTTTGTGGTTTCCTTGAACATCTCATCAAGCAGAAGCCGGTGACAGACGCGCCCGCCTCAGCAGACTTGCTGTAAGTTAGCAGGGGGCGTCTCATTCCCCAGAGCAGGTAACAAGCCCCCATTTAGAGTCTCGACAGGTGCATTATTAAAGATAGACGTGGCCACTTCTGACGGGTGCTCACCTCGCCAGCGTGACAGCATTTTAATATGCACGCCTAGCTGCGAAAGGTGTCTCTGTTAAAGAGTAAAGTTTTAATGTCTGTTTTTCAGGTTTTTTTTTTTTTTTTTATTGAGCAGGCATCCGTCCTGGTCGCCATAGCCCAGAGCTACATATCGAGTCACGGCACTGGTGTTTGTAGATTTAAACAGCTTGACAAGCCGACCCGTTGCTGTTTGAAACCAGGCCTGGTGGTGCCTCTCCCCAGGCACTATGGCTAATTTCTGTTTGCCTTAGCATATGGCTAACGTAGTCACGCCAGTGATCTGCATGAATAATAGCACAGTCCTTCACTTAAAATGGGAACTGTAGCACATTAGGATCACAATAACCTTTCGTGTTTAGTCTCTCAGGAGCTGGTAAACCATACGAGGCACAGAAGCTTTTTTTTCTCTTTTTTTCTTCCCCCCACCAGGATTTTGTATGACGACTGCACAAACTCAGCAGATTCATAAAGACAGCAAGAGCCGCAATTGGTGTTTTGTCACTAGGAGGGGAAGTAAGACGGAAGCTTAAACGACCGATTCCACGAGGGACTGTCTGCTCGGTGCTGTTCGGTCAGGGCTCGGGCCAGTGTTCCCCGGTAAAGGCCTCCCTGTCGAGTTCCTCCTACGTTCGTCCTCTCGACGTGCTTACATCCCACGGGACTAAGACTGAATGTACGTGGGGGTCATGCCACAAACTGCAGAGATTAGTTGGAGCAGTTGGCGTTGAAGGTTTGCTGTGATGGGCTGCGTGTGGTGCAGGAATGATGGCATGTTCACTGGTATATTTAGCACAGGCGCAGGAATCCGAGCGCACGCACGCGTCACTGGACACGTTCTGCTTGTGCCTTTTCCGCCTCACTGGACACATTCTTGGGACTGCGCTTGTGTTTTTTAAGAAGGAGCGGAAGGACCAGAAGAAAAAGGCCACAAAATGCACACACACACACCCCAACCCCTTCCCCGTGTTCCTTCAAAGAGCTGTGTCACCCCCGATACTGTCACCCCCGATACTGACGTCTCGGACAATTCTGTCAGTGATATTGGGAGTTCTCTGTGTCAGCAGCCCTGTCTCTGACACTTCCAGAAGGCACTGCCTCCCTGGTGGCTGCCCCACTATAAAAAGAACAATCAGTGGCCTGATGGAACTAATTTCATCTGGCCTTTCAGTCTCTCTCTCTCTCTCTCTCCGTCCCTTTCTCTCTCTCTCTCTCTCCTTCTCTGTTGCCTTTTGCTTTGCAGTCACGTTTCATCTCTGTGCATGATTCATTCTGCTCAATAAGCTCCAAAGTAAGCAGATTTGTCCATCCCCTCTTCTCCCTCTCTCCTCCCTCTGTTCTCCTCCCTTTAAGAAGCCTATTGTGATTCATGGACGGAACTCTTTGGAGCGCATATTCTTGGGGTGTTTCATGTATAAACATGCTTGACTTTCCATCATGAGAAGTAAAAGACAGGAAGGAGGGGAAAAATAAACAACAACAACCAAAAGGAGAAAAAAAAGAAGAACAACAACCCACAAAGAGCTCTCCTGGAACAGCCGGTGATTTGGTATGCTGTGTCCACCAATCAGTGGCTTGGTCAAGTTAGAATCACAGGCCCCGAGTGTGATAAACAGATTAGTTTTCAAATATACGGAGCAAATGAGTTTCTGCTCATATTGCATGGGGGCCTGTCACTCTTGCTAATGTGTTGGGATTTTGTTGCCAAGCACAGTGATGGCGGCTGAAAGGGAAACGGGCCCTTTAGCATTTCCACTGAAATAAATAAATTCATACGGTCTATTAATATATACGTCTTTCACGCGCTCAGAAAGTAGCCCCCTCCGCTGTCTAGCAGATTAAGGGTTGGCAAACACAACTGGACTTGAATGAAAGTGATCTTACTCATGCATGCCCGTGGAGAAGAAAGCCCAACCGGTTAAAAAGGAGGAGTATTTGCATCCGGACATTAGCATAACATCTCTAGTTTCCGGTTGTTACCCTTGCGGATAGGGCTTGGCTCATCAGTTTCTCCTGAAATTATGCTTTTCTTCACATGGAGAATGGAGGGCTCATATAATACTGTAATGGGTTTGATCAATAAACGCTTGGGTCTTTTGTGCAGGGGAGTGCTGTTCCCCCTATACCCCTGGCTTCTACTGCCCTCAAGATGAAAAACTCATTAGGGCAGTGGGCAATAAAATGCAGAGTTCTACATTCAAAGTTCAAAAGTGCTTCACTAAACATCAGCAAACAACTTCAATTAGTTTTCTTTTCTCAAGCAGATGGCAATATTCGCCACCTGTGATGATGTACAGTGCACTGTGGCAGAATATACATACAGAAGGGAGGGATTGTGGAAATTTTGATTACAATTGATTTTCCTCCCCTTGGGAAGTGAGAAGTCAAAAACTGTTACATGTACAAATTAATGAAACAGATTTAGTCTGTTGACATTGAGAGGTGGCTTGATAAGTAATTAAATCCCCTTTCACCCACGACAAGGTGACAGGTAACTGTTTCATTTATCCTCCGCAACACTGGGGCCTATAAAGATAATGGAAGGTCTTCTACCTCAGGTTTTTCTCCCGCTCTTGTCATATCTAGGCCGTGGGCAGCCGAGGGAAAATGGACAGAATTGTTTTTTAGAGTGACTTTCAAAGACATTTCTCCCAGTGGGCTTTAACAATGCACAACATTCAAAAAAGAGTAAATAATCATTTAGCTTGACACGATCAGTTCAGTTTTCCTGTAAAAAACTGCTGAAACGATATATATTTAGATTATTAGGACACTGTATAGTATTCTCTAGATTATGTGGATGTTCTGGTTGAAGGCCTTTTGAAAACAACTCCATGTAAGTACATAAATAAACACATAAGGTTCAGCTAGAGTTTCGTTCTGACATTGGCCAGGTCTGACGGTGGGGGGAGGGAGGGGGGTGCACACAAGGTTGGAGGTTCAGGTGACGTTCATCAGTGAAAATCACCTAGCAAAACGAGCCTGTTCTCTCACACACGCACACACACACACTGTGCTCTAGCAGTGTGTTCAGAAGGGCACACTTGATTAATGACTCAGCTCTGTCCCTAAGACTGGCCGTGAGGGTCCACACATCTGTCTCTCCAAACCTGCAGCTTCTCCCCACTGGCTGGCCACCCTCCTTGCCAAGGACTTCCCCAGATGTTCCCACCCTCCCATCAGAGACGCCCGGCAGCCAACTACTGATAACAAATGCCCGACTCTTCACTGCGTGCTGCTGCCCTTGGCCTTCACCAGGCTACTTATGCATGCTTATACCGTCGTTAAACGTTTGGTTACATAACGGCGAGCAAAAGCTAAAGATCAAAAAAATTCCAGGACGTGGCCTTCTTTACAAACGAAAAGCAGTATGCACCGGACGTCTCAAGCCGAATGAATCGCCGAAGGAAAACTTATTACATTTGAACACTTTTACAGATGTGCTACTAATTAACAGACTGCATGGGTCTGGAGTGTGTATGGTTCTGATCAAGGCCGACGCCCGTGATCAGGCATCTCCATAGGAGTCCTCTCTCTTTGGACTTTCAACAGAGCCCCCAAGAAAAACATTAGGTCTCTTCTATTCCTTTGCTTCTGCTCTTTCATCTGATCTACTGATACCTACAGTAGTTGGTTCCGCTACTGCACTAGTACGCCTTACTGTAATGTCCTATATGTTTATCATTAGCATGGCTTCCTCTGATTCGTTTTCGCTGGCTTTCTTTTCTAAGTGTTGTGGCGGCAGCTCATCCTCTCCATCTTGCAAATGCATGTTGATGTCGTTTTATTATGTGCGGTTTTCCCTTATGTTCCCTGAGTAAAGACGATTGGGGGGGTGGGGGTAGGGAGAAGTAATCAAATCCTGCGGAGGCACTGGATTCTAAATGAGGTTTGCGCCAGGCGCCATAATGTTATTTAGATTTCTGTGTATTGAGACCTTGTTTCAACTCCCATCAGCAATGCGACAGAATCAAATATGAATATAAGCTGATATAGGGAAATTGGTTTGTTATGTGCTGATGCTTCGGAGACCAAGCGGTGTGTGGGGGAACGGGGGAGGGGGGAGGAATGCTGCACGCTCGTGCACGGTGATGTTTTAATTACTTCAGCCGGAGCGATAACGCATCAGGTCCAAGAACGAGGCGAAATGAGTCGCGCTACAGCCGTGCCTGTCCACGGAGCGTTTATATTTCATGGCGCGTGATATATTTCGTTTGTCCCTGGTGTTGGAGTCCTCTTCGTCTTCTTTTAGGGAAGGGTCTGGAAAAGGTCTTTTCATACAAGGCCAGTTTTCAAAGACCAGGTGTAGCCTCATAACATGGCAATATTAAATCGGCCAAACGTTGCACAGCCTTCAGCTATTGTTGTGACTGGTGGAGAGAAGGTAGCTTGAAGCAGAACAGAATGTAAATATGCTTGGAAACTAGACAGTAAGCCCTATTATAAGAAACTGACAAACTCTTTTTAGGATTCTGATCTGGTTGGTTGGGTTGTTTTTCAGTTAGATAGCGTTAGCCACGTTGGTCAGTTAGTTAGGTTACTGTCTTAGTTACCTTTATTAGTTATGTTAGCTTTGTTAGCAACCTTTGTTAGCTACGTTTGTTAGCTAGCTGGTTTGTGTTTGGTGAATCATGCCTCTTAACTGCTTACTTTGATAAAAAAAATCAAATTACTGCAGTAAGATTTACCACATTGTTCATATAGCAGTCTGAAATTACATGCTTTATATCAACTGTACCAAATACAAATAGCTCTCAGTAACTGTATAAGCAGCTTATGTAGCTATGCTGAACATTGCAATTCTAGCTCAGTTATTTTGGTTGACTCGCCTACACCTTAATTAGACTGTTCCTGCATCATTTCAGTGTCCCTGTTTGTTATTATAGTCTTCCTGCTCCTATTACTTTTTACACTTTCATCCAGCCTAGGATCTAGACGGCAGCGCTGAAGTGCCCTCTCGTGAACCCGCGGTAGCCGGCCCTGCTCATTTACCAGCAAGCCTTGGATCACGTTTGAAGCTTTATTTGCGCACCGCCATCGCCGCGCCGTCTACACTCTGAAATAGGTGACAAGGAAGCCAGCTCGACACGCGCTAAGCTTCAGTGTGGAACTGCGGACGTCTGAGTCTGCCCTGCCGCTGACTGCCTTTCCGCGGTGACGCCTGAGAATGTAATGGGGCCAGACTTCACCAGCTGCGGCAGTCTATCTTTACACTCTCCCACTGCTCATCTTCCCGCGCCTCAGCACGGTCGAACCCGTCCGAAAGTCACGCCGGACACGCGGGAGCTAGTATAACCCCACGGGCCCTCCGGCCCTCATGTGCGGGATCACGAAGCGGGCGGTATCAAAGAGACGCGTCTCGAGACGTATCCCGTCTTTGCAGCTTTTAGCAGAACGGCTCCCAAAACACTCCTCGGTAAATGTTGTTTTTTTTTTTTCTTTTTTTGTTCCTGTCATCCCCTTCACCAGAAAAAGGAGAGAAAACAAGCTGGGTTTGGACTGGTGACTAATGGCTTGTTCTTAATGAGTGCGGCTGGATCCGGAGCCCAAGTGACAGCGGAGCTGAAACCGCGCGAGAGGAAGCCAGACCGCGGCCCTCCCGCCGCTTCCCAGTGGCGCAGCTGCTACAGTGATGCACAGTATGCGCAGGGCCTCTGCCAGTATGCGCTACGAGGAGCGCCAAGTCAGAGTTGTTTTCCCTTCCGTCGGCAGTCCCAACACAGTGACTCGGGCCTCGCCGTTTCGCCACGATAGGCCAGCGGCCACCACGGCACGGAGCCCAACCAACAAAAAGACAATTATAAAGTCATCAAAATAGATCTGACTATCAGTGCTTTCAGAGGTGGGGATGGAGGAGGGGAAACTCTATTACGAAGGCTGCTTGATATTTAAATGCACAACTCTCACAGGACTTCAAAGAGAGAGGTAATGAAATGAAAATCAATGTAGATAGAATACATCTCTGGGGTGATGTACATAACCAACACACAACCGACTTTGTCAGTGCACAGTACTCTCCAAGGATGCAACTCATTATGCTCCAGCAAGAGATATGAACATATTCACTAAGATATGGAAATTTTAGAGCACTCGCTGGTAACAGCACATGCCTCATTGTAGGATGTAGAATTGCTCTATAAGACTTTGATTCTTTCTTGCAAATGTGAAAGAGGTCAATTTTGATATCAGGAATTTGCTCTATGAGAGAAGCAGGTTGGCATTATACTAGTCATGTAGCCTGCGAGAAATAATGACTAACGCAAAAGGCTATCCAGGCGCATCTTCCACCCGACGGCTTCCTCCCATAACACTTCCACTCTGCTATGGAAGTTTATCCACATTCGTATTTCGCAGCCTGGCAGCTCTACAGTGTCATCAAGTGCTGCAGGTTTGATGTCATCAGCCGAGGAGCAGTCCAGGAAGGCGGGCTCTGGCTTCCCGTCAGACTCTTATCTCCTATCTCATCAGGGGAGTCAATCACTGGAGGTGCTTTTAAGAGGGCACACGCGTGCGCTCGGGCCACGGGCTCCGTCCCTCATCAGCACGGACAGGCCCATCCATGTTCATCAAAATCAGCCATTCTCGGTGGCGAGTGCACTCTACTGCCACAGACTCAATAACAGTCTGAGTGGAGGTGGGGGATCGATGATGCAAACCTCACCCTAATTTATTTAATCAACACGGGGGAAGTTCGGCTGTGTCACTCGCTCAGAGGACTTCTCAGATGAAAGGCTTGGAAAAAATGTGCTCCGCCCCCGACCGGCGTCTCCTTCGAAAGCGACTGAAACCGTCTCGCGGCCGTTCCTGCTCAACACGTGCGGTCGGGTTGTTCGAATGTCGCCGGCACGTGTTTTGAATGTCGCACGTGCGCAGATGTTGCCGGCTCCCGCCCGATTGTCGCCCGCGCGTTCGTGCTATGTTGTCAGCAGAGTGGTGCTTTTCGCCCACATCGAAAGGATGGCAGCCATGCGCGCTAATGCTGCTAACAGTTTATTAGCCTCCACATCTGCGTGTGTGTACTTGTGTCGCGCGGCTGTGAACCACATGCGGACGGGGCACGCAGTGGATAAATATGAGTGCCATAATTACAGAGGCATTGTGGGCCTGTCAGTGCAGTAATTGCTGGAGGGACAGTGGGCAGTTGTGAGCTCTGTCTCTCACATGTGTTCACTGCTGCAGCACGGCTAACTTTGATTGGATGGAAAGGGGTAAGAGGAAGAGGTTATCTGCCTTCACTCCCTCTCTCTCATTCTGGGCAAGCCTGCCTAATCACAGATAAGCATAACATGAGAAAGGGGAGGAATCAGTAAATCCAAGTGTTTTTTTTTTTTTTTTTTTATCCTTGTGTTCTGTGTTGAAGGAACCGGTGTTTGCGAACACGGAGTTCATGCTGCTTTGGATTATTGATGACGTGTTTACTCAGTTGTTGGGCATTTATAGAAGCATAATTCTGCAATACATTAGGATTTATACAGTCATAAAACACGTGTGTATACTTTACTGGCAAGCCAGGGGGAGTTGGCCTTCCCAAAACAATGACAACAGCAGATTTTAAATTTTAAATCAATCTCATGTATTGAACATTTAATAAACGTATTTACAGTACATGTTTCTCATGCCTTTTCACAGTGGATTTATGTGAAGCCTCATGTATTTGGAAAACCTATTGATGTCATGACGTTCTCTAGTTACTCAGCGCAATATATATAGAGAGAGCCCAGACCACACAGATCAAGCAGCCCGCCCCCTCAGGCCAGAGGTCGGCTTCCACTGTCTTTTTTTTGCAGCATCATCCCCCTATAAGTTGTCAAGCAATGAGAAAAAATATCCTGTGGGTGGGAAAAAGAATCCAATTTACAGCTGTCATCCCACCAATGAGATTAAATCAAATCCAGAATGTCACCGCCCAGAAAATGCGGGCTATTAAAAGTGGATCTCATTCTCAGCAGGGCTACCATTCGTTTTCCTGTAGGGCTTTGTTGTGGTGGCAAGTAACGGACACTGAGGTGGAGTTTTGATTGCAGACAATTTTTTGAAGATAGCATTTGTACAGCTGATAATCGGAGAGAGGAAGATGATTCACAGTTTGGAGTTGTGAGTAACTCCAGTGACACTGGCCAGGTTTGGAGGGACTGAATCCTGTGGCGTTATGTCTCATTAAACACCAGTTCTGTAATACAGCTATATATAGTGTCCTATTACTTCATTTTCATAGTTTTAGTCCATTTGAGTAGTGGTGGGCAGTAATGAAGTAAATTTAATACGTTACTGTACTTAAGTAAATTTTTTTGTGTTTCTTTACTATTTCCTTTTTTGTAACCTTTTACTTTAACTACACTACATTTCAAAGTCAAATCTTTTACTTTTTACTCCACTATATTATGCAAAATTAGTCATTTCTTCAGGCATATGTGTTCAATAAAAAGAAACGTCAAAACAAAAGAAGCGCGAAGCACACGCACCAATCAGCGTTCGGTTCAACGTCAATACAACCGCATAAAATTTAGGGAGAGCATATCCCTACATAAAATGGCAAAGAAACTGTAACTCGCCACAAAACCTATCTGAGTGAAATTCTTTGAAGTAGTCGAAAAATTACTCGTTTTCAAGTGCCTTCTCTTCTTGCCTCAGTCCCATAAGATTTGTTCTTCTAAGAATTCCCCATCCAATTTAAGGAAACATGTAGAGATAAGCTATTTTCATAGGCCTACTGGTTTACCTTAATGAGTAATCTTACCAATGTGGCAGCAAACCGTTTCTTTGTGTATGTTAAAATAAATCCGACATTATCATTGTATACATGGTTAGTTATCCAGCTAGCAAACTAAGTATGCTATTGCTAGTACACAAAAGAAAACTGCTTTTGCAACGCACTTGGCATGTCTAGCTAAGTTAGCTAGCTAGCTAGTTATTTGTTTTACCATAGTTAATAGTATTTGGAGCTTCCAGCTACCTAAATGCATTGATATTGTGAAATAATAAACATTCGAACATAGCACTTTACATTAGAAAACAAATTCTATTTCGACAGGTTTTACATGCAGAGCATGGTGCTAAATATTAGTGTTTACTTTTACTTTCAGTACATTTGAAGGCCAACACTTGTACTTTTACTCAATTGGAAGACTAAAGGGAGTACTAAACTTCTACTTGTACTGGAGTAATGTTTTACCTTGGGTATCTGTACTTTAACTCAAGTACGTGATTTGTGTACTTCGTCCACCACTGAATTTGAGGGCCTTGTAAAATTGCATAGTCATTATAACCTATGCATACATTCATTATAACCCACGTACGCACTATATGACCAAAAGCACTGGATTTGTAATTATTGAGTCCAGGTGTTTCAGCAGCATCCAATTCTAAAAGGTATATAAAATCAAGCACATTCATGCAATCTCCGGCCTCAAAAACTGGAAGTACAATAGGCAATTCTGAAGAGCTTAGTAACTCCAAACAGGGTTCTGTCATAGGATCTCATCTTTGCCACTAGTCAGCTCGTGAAATCTTTGCCCAGCTATGTCTGCACCAGTCCACACTGCTTCAGGAGCTAATGGATTTCCATGACTGAGCAGCTGCACACATGCCTAAGATCACTGTGTGCAATGCCAAGTGTCAGCTGGTGTGTGTGTGAAGCAGTGGAAATGTGTTCTCTGGAGTGATGAATCACAATTCGCTGTCTGGCAGTCTGATGGACGAATCTGGGTTTGACGGATGCCAGGAGAGTGCTACCTACCAGAGTGCATGGTGCCAACAGTAAGATTTGGTGGAGGATGCATAATGGCCCGGGGCTGTTTTTCGGGGTCAGAGCTTGGCCTTGAGTTCCAGTGAAGGGTGACGTTAATGCTACACCATACAAAGACATTTTTGCAAATCATATGCTTCCACCCTTGTGGTAAGAGTTTGCGGAGCACTCTTTTCTTTTCCAGCGTGATTGTGCTCCTGTGCACAATATGAGGTCTATAAAGATGTCAGGTGCGGAGGAACTCCTGTGACCTGCACCAAGCCCTGACCTCAGCCCCGCTAAGTACCTTTGGGATGAATTGGAATGTCAATTGTGAAGCAGGCCTTTTTATCCAACATCAGTACCTGACCTAACACATGGTCTTTTGAGGGAATGGGCACAAATTCCCACAGGCACACTCCAAAATCTTGTGAAAAGCCTTCCCAGAGTGGAGGATTATAGCCACAAGGGGGATATTAATGCCCATGGTTTTGAAATAGTCAAACAAGGTGGCTCATATAGGTGTGAAGGTCAAGTGTCCACATACTTTTGACCATATAGTACTTGTGTACATTAAATTAAACCATTTTTTGCTGGTTTAAAGTTTCCTATTATTTGGCTGAGAAGAGATACTTTGGTTCAGTGACTGACCCATTGCTGTAAAGGGCTTTCAGGGCAGTAGCTAGGTAGCTAGCTTGGTGTCTAGCTAAATAAAAACATTAGGACTTCACACAAAGTTGTTAGTGTCTTTGCAAGATAGTTGAGGTAACTGTTCGAACATTTCGGTTCGTAAAGTAGGACGTTCGTTGCATGGTTTGTGTTATGCTGTAATGAGGATTTTAATTGATCGTCTTCTCTTATGTTTTAAACCAACTCTAAAACCCCTCCCACCATTTTTGTTGCTTAAGACTTTGAAACGTAACCCACTATTACCAGGTGTTGGTTTACAGTGTTACATTAAGCCTTACGTTTCAATAAAAAAGAACATAAATTTGATTAAAACACTGCTCGAAAAACCAACCAAATTGGCTCATCTGTCCTAGCTGAGAACAGTGTGGGTGTGGTTCTAATATTCCTAAGAGCATGTTTGATTGACAGCCCACTGTCACAAACCCACAGCCTGCTATGCTGCTCAAGAGAGCTGAATATATTGGCACAAGCAGACAGAATCAAACAACCATACATGTTCAAACTTACCGATAAGGATTTTGCAAAGAATTCTCAATTTCCTGCACCAGATAATCCTTGTTCACTGGTGCTGGGGATGGAATGGTAGGTTTTCTATCATGATGATAATTAAACTATAGGCTTAGACACAAAGGCAAAATAAAATGGTCATTTGTAGATTGAACACATGTACATTATGTACCCAGAAAAAGGCTAGCCTAATTAGAAAGAAAACAAGTTAGATTAGGTTCCCAGGGACTTGAGTATTTTTTGCTAATTGCTATAAAGTGGACTAATGTTGTCACTCTTCGCAGCAAATTACTTTGCAAGATAGCAGGCCTGTAGGAACCAAGGCAGAAAGAATCGTAAGATGTCAGATTTTTCCCTCAGAGACTACCAAGTGTTTGAGATGTTATACTGTTGATACTTATGCGCAGATACTGTGCAGTGGATGATGGTCTGGTGAAACTAGGCTTGTCTAGGCGCCTTGTTAGTTGCGATCGCTGTTGGCCCACTACATTAGTACCCTGTAAGATGTGATCAGAGGCATATGTAATTGTCACTGGGAACACACTGTAACATGCTTCGTGAAAAGTCAATCTGGAACACTTCACCGTTTTAGCTTTAACAACTTTTTAAAATTGTGATATAAATGAATAGGACCGTCCAGCAATGGATAATAATAGACACAAGCAATTTAGCTGGAATTTGATCATGAACACTGTGGTATGACAGTTGCAGCTATAAGATTAAAAAAAAAAATCCAATGGCTAAACTTCCATGTATTTTGGCATGCTCAGCAGTGAGCAGCATGAGAGAGAGAGAGGGAGATGGCACTGGGTAAATGTACACTGGAGCTGTTTCACACAAACAGAATGGCTTTTTCCATCAGGTTACTGAAAGTACCAAGCCAATCAGGACTTTAATTTCTGGGGGGAAGCCCCATTATACATATGTATGTGACTGCACAAGGTTGTGGAAGATAGAGATTTGGAATGTGATTTTAAATTAATATCCATTTTTATGAAGGCAAGATTGAATGTGAAAATTGCCTCTCATAATGTCATCAGGATCTCTTAGGGGAGGATGAAGATAATCAGTATTGTGCAGTGTACTGAGAGGTTGGAGGCTAAATTGCTATTCTGTTTGCTACTTTTTCTTCACAACGTAATTGCACTGGACAACCTAAATCAAATCCATTTATGCCTGAATGCTTAACATATAGCTGCCCTTGCTATATGTATCTAATTACGTTTTGAAACGCTACGCCACTGTATGAGAAATTAGATAAAAATAGTGACTCCTCCTTAAACAGGAATAATGAAAAGGCTAATTTGACACCAGTCATTTCAACACTTAAAGGTTTTCTGTGTTCTAGTGTATAGTTGCTGAATGCTGAATAAAGATCTCAGTAATGTAGGCCTGGGTTGTCAAAACATCTATGCAGTGCACTCTCCTGAAGAGCGATGACCTTAATCAAAAGTGTCATACAATTGGCTAGAACTCACTTAGCATGAAATCTGCCCTTGCTCGAGTAGCCTTCCCTTGGCCTGTCTCACAGCAATGAAGTTTCCTAATAACTCATTTTGCTGGAGAAGTGTGGTGGATAAAATGTTGATGCATTCATGGTTCAATATCTTAAGGGCTCTTGTTGGCTTTTCTTCCTATTTTCTATGGGTGCAATTAAAACGTATTGTCAAAATAAAAGGGTTTTTTTTTACTTTTTACATTTACAAGATAAATATCAGATTCTATTTTTTTTTTACTTCACCACTATTTAGAGTACGTGACTTTTTACTCAGTTCCTGTTTCTAAATGACAGAATTCCGAGCCAAACTCGGGCCTCTCAAAGTAAGTTTCACGTTCCTCCGAAATGAGGCTGTGAAAGTGAAGTTTCCAGAGTTCCGAAGTCTCCCCTCATTGTTCCCAATGTCCCTGTCACTTTCTCCTGTGTCTTCCCATTGACAAGTTTGCCAGCCTGTTCAAACAGCGGCTCTTTCTCTTCCCCGGCCAACTTATTACCAGAGACACTGGGAGCGGCTTTCCACAAACATCATATTTTCACACATGGGTGCCAATAATTGTGATCTCCACAAAGCGTGGACGCCTTGTTGGGTTTGCCGAGCACCGTCTTCCTCGTCTCCTGCGACGGGGGAAGAAAGTCTATGTTTGTGCGGCTAAAAATGAAGGCGGGTGCGTTGTCACAGTAAGCGAAACATTTCTGATTGCGTTTCTTCAAACCGAGCACTTTTGATCGCCTTGTTTTGAACAGATGTGTTGTTCAGCCCAGATAAGAGGCAGAACTGCACCACGTGCAGGCATAATACCTTCTCTCTTAATACAGTTGCCCCTCCCCTTCAGACACATGGCCATCATGTGCTTCTTGTTTTGAAATGGAGAAAACGTATTACACAAGGAGGCCACAGTACACTCTGATTTCTCTGTGGGACTCGGGGGAGGGAAATGGCTGATCCAATAGCCAGGTCATAATGCCACTGTCTACGCACGTTCCCACCACTTCAGTTTAAATGTCACATGACTCTTCAGACAGGTTTATTTTAACTAGAGGCAATCATGGCTCTTTAAATGCCTAACCAGGTGTAAAAATACAACCACACTCACAATCAGAATCTATTATCTGCAAACTCAGTTAAATAATATGAAAAATGTACTTTACAAAAACGCTACATAAATTCTGACAAACATACATTCCGGTAATTAATTTCCGCACGAAGCACGCGGGGTCTGCAAATATCTTTGGAGAACGGCGGAAATTTAAAGCGCCTCCTTGCCTTTATTTCCTCTTATATCCTTGACTGCATTTAATGAGTGGATGCAGTGCACCTGTGGCCAAAAGGACATTGTTAAAAATAAGGAGTGAGGCTGACTGCGTGACCCCTTCTCTATATCCTTGGGAGAAGGTGGAACGTGGCCCGGGGCCCAGGCTGGGTTTGTGTGCCTACGGCTGGCTGCTTGTGCTGCTTTCTGTGCCGGGTCCACCTCTGAAAGCAGGCAGATGTTTTATTCATATGGATATGTTCCCTGTGTTGTTGACTAAATTGCTCGTCTCACAGAAAACATCAGTGTGTGGGAACTCTCCCAGTCTGGCTAAAGCACTCAACATGCCTCCCATTGAAGATGAGCTATAATGCAGCTTCCCCATGAAACAGCCCGGAATACCAACCTAAACATTACAGCCCAGGTGCTGTGAGGCTTTCTGAGAGCTGGGCCAGTGCTTTATCCCACCCCCTCCCCCCTCCCCTTGTTAGAAATGTAAAACCCAAAACACTACAATGGGGAATTTGTCTCGATTGTACTGCAGATGTGATCTGGACCTTAATTGATGGCCTGCCTTGCTGTGAGATTTGAGTTTCATCTCCAGCACCACCAAATAGAATCACCTTTAGCCGCGAAGACCCAGGGATGCAAACGCAGAGAGTTTACGAGGATCGCTTTGGTACACCCCGGTTCACCCTCATTGTGCTCCAGGCCCGTGTTCGGGCTGCCGTTTATAAAACGCTGCTTCTTTACAGCACACGGCGGGTCTTTGGTTTGCTAATATGTGACTGACCCTTCCCCCCCCCCCCCCCCGTTTCCTCCTTGCCTTCTCTTGGCTTTGTTCCCTCTGCCAATGCGCCCCGCGGCCGCCGGCTCTGATCTCCACGGAGCACTAGCAGGTGAGTTAATCCCCAGGCTCAGCCTCCCTCTCTCTGAGCAACGACTACAGCGGCACGCTGAGGTAAAAGTCCAAAGTGTGGCCTTTCATGGACAAACGGGCAAATCCGTTTGTTAATGTGAGGGAAGAACTACCAATTCCATTGTGCTTTAAAAAAAAACCCAAAACAAAAAAGCAAACAAAAGCCTCTGTTTGCTTTAGTAGACCAGATCCCTAAACGGGTTGAATCTTTCTGCGATATTTCAGATATTCCTGTGACTTTCCGTCTCTTCTATGCCATATAAATGAGGCAGAAGGGGACATCAAAAGTAAATGTCTGCATGAGCAAGAGCTGCACTCCACGTGGTCAATCTCTCCTGCCTCCACAGATAGGCCAGGGCTGTATTTCATCTCCCCAAGGTGTTGGGCTGCAGATTGCGCTGCGATGTATAAATAACTATCTGGGAAATACTCTTATCTGCCAAGCTCCCACAAAACCAGGAGAAGAGTCCCTGAAAAATGATGCAGGGGAGTCTGTTACCTCTTCTGCTCGTCCAGTGCAGAGCTGCAAACACACCTGTGCCCTGCAAAATACATAGAGGGGGTGCAAGACGCTTCAAAAGGCAATACTGGTCTTGGATCTGTTCAATGGAATTTAAGGACCTGTACAACATTGTCTTGGCTGGAAAACCCCAGCAATGCACTAAGCTTTACCCAAAGAATCCTTAATGAAAATAATTATCTCCAGCAAGTGAGTAAGCATCTGTGATTAGGCAATTTTGGATTCGGAAGGATTCTACTGATTCATTTTTCACTGAATACCTTGTTGTATCCCAAAAGATAGGTTGGTTTTTGTATTTGGAGTCTAGGGATGTAAAAACATATGGTTTATTCTGTGTTGGCCAGCAGGTAGTTATCATAAACATAAGCTGCAAAAAAAATCAGTCTGCACAGTATTCTCAGGAAGCTGATAGTAGCTTATGTATACACTGGGCTTCCTGACAGTATAACATTTCTAATTTCTACAATTTATGGAATGGTTATTTGAAGCTTTTAAGAAATAATATAATATTTGCTCATAATATGTACTGTTCCCTGCCACCGACTTGTGACAGATTTCCATATTGTAGTATTGTAGCGTACTGTGGCGTTTCACGTCGTAGTTTTGTTTACTATGGTGTTTCATGTTGTAGTATTGCGCACTATGGTGTTTCATGTTGTATTGCATACTATGGTGTTTCATGTTGTAGTATTACGTGATATGGTGTTTCAAGTTGTTGTCTTGTATATTGAGCTGTTTCATGTCAAATAACTGGCATCTCTGCGCAGATTCTCATTATGTAAACAGCTTTTAT
The DNA here is from genome assembly GCA_020368025.1 of Brachyhypopomus occidentalis. Lineage (NCBI taxonomy): Eukaryota > Metazoa > Chordata > Actinopteri > Gymnotiformes > Hypopomidae > Brachyhypopomus > Brachyhypopomus occidentalis. The sequence continues at coordinate 1,881,922 of JAGXOD010000081.1, read as the reverse complement.
TACACTGCCAGATTTTCGTGTTATAGTTCAAAATGAAAAGATTAATGAAATGATTCGTTCATGCACTCATAATTACAGATAGCTGTGTGACAAAATATCATCTTTTATTGGCACTTATTTCCCTATGAATTGCAGGTGGTCTGAGGCTCATTCGGTGTTATTATATTGCTTTCAATTTACATGTTAACATTATAGATGGCATAGCATTATTGTTATAGGACTAAATTGCTTCCTTATCATTTTAAATACGGCCATTTAATATAAAGAGCATCTCATAATGGTGAGAAATTGCTCATCTCATATCAAAATTGTTTTAGTCATCAAATCATTTCAGGAAATGTTTTTTTTTCCCCTGAAGAAAGCTTTCATGTCGTCTACCTGTTAGACTGCTGCAGCAAGAAGAACAGAAGACATGAAGCAGAAATATACTTCCAAACTCATACAGGCAGTAATGTAGATTTTTAATAATGAAATCAGTAATTTGGAGTTAGGATGAAACTTGAAGAGCCAGAAGGTCACCGAGCCGGGTCACCAAGGTTCTGCCCCGAGTGGCAGTTCTTTACATTCATTGCTTTGGTCGTCCGTGGACGCCGTCCTCCCGTGTTACGTGTCCCGTGTTGTCGATGCGCGCCAAAGGGAATATTAATGCAGAGTTCCAGAAAAGGTGGCCTCGCGTTGTCAGGGAGATAACGTCGTTAGGGCGCAGCGGCCAGACAAAAGTAATTGATTTTGTGCTTCGGAGGGTTTTTGACGGGCATCGCTGAGTTTGCGACTCTGCCGTCCCTCTTGTCTCGAATCGGGGCTTGGATATCAGTCGTCCTGCAGGTCGGTTATCTACTGTTGACGGGAGTCTCCAAATGCAATCTGGACTCATGTCTCCCTGTAATTTCCTCGTGCGCATGAGGAGGCGGCGCTATTATCAGGCAGGAAAACATTTTGTTGTTGCTTGATTACGCTAATGGGAGTGCACACGAATATGAAACACAATGTTATTGAAATTAGGCTTGATTGCCGATGGCACCTCAGGTTAATTTGTATTCCCCCGCCTAGACGTGGCGCTCGCATTTGAATGCAACGCTTTTCTTGACTAAGATATGCTTTTTATTTCGTTTTTTACATTTTTTCCCCCCCCCGTGGTTAACGACACGGGCCGAAGGGTGGGCCGGAGGCGGGGCTTAAAGCACACGACGGACGCAGGGTTTCCACTGGGCTGTCTCAGCGGCCTTGTGACACCTGACAACCTCTGCTTGTAGGCGAGAGGTCAAGCAATGTTACACGTGTGGAAAGGGCTCTGCGTTTTTTTTTCTTTTCGACGAGACTAAATACCTGGGAAGGACGCTTAAGAAAAACCCTGGAACCGGATTGGTGCAGGACTTTCCTCAAGATAAGCCATAAGAAGCAGGGGAAACTGGCATTATTTCTTGTTTCTGCGCCTGTTGTGTTTGTTGTTGTTTTTTCCACTTAATTATTGATGTGGACTGTTTTTTTCACTCCTGCTAAGTTCCCATCAAAGAATAGGCCCTAATTGCAGAGGGGGGAAAAAAGGTCTCTTTGATTTCTTCAGAGAGGCGTTTGAGTCCCTGGCTTTCAGATGCAATTTGTGTGAGAAAGTATAGGGGGGGGGGGAGAGAGAAAGCCTTTCCCCCAGAGCAGGGAGTGTATCAATCACACTCAGACAATTTGGGTGTTTATGTGGAATGTATGGACTATGTGTTGTTTTGATGGCGAAGGCTAGTCAGTATCTGGGGGTCGCCCGGCCCCAGCAAACCTACCAATACAATGTTTATGAAGTATATTTATGATAATGTGTATATAGTATGTTTATGATGTCTGTGGCAAGTTCAAAGGAAAAGCACGCTCCATGCTTAATGCACAGCGGTGATGTCATATGTCTGGTTGTGCAATCAGGAAGTGCATGGACTTTTATTACAGCACCGGTTCCTTATAATCACATCAAAGTACAGATTTCTACACATATATATATATAGGACGGCTCCTGAGGAAAACACATTCTCTTCCCTCTGCAGTAGAACCAGATATAACATGGAAATGTTATATCTGGTGGTAAGGTACAGCCATGTATGATGGGAAGTGTCAAAATGGATGTAGCTGACCGACTCCTGGAACTCTGGGCAGCTGAGAAGAGTCCCATGAAGCGGCCCATTTAATGAAAGCTCATGTTTGATCTCTGTATTGAGAAATTTAGTTGAAACATTTGTTTCATCGCCGCCCTTCCCCCATTCCTCTGCTCGACAGAGGGACAGAGGCACGTCGGATGTATCGGGGGGAAGCCTTTGATACTCCCGACTTTCTCTTCTGCCACTGTTCTTTTATTGAGCATCATGTGATATTCAGTGTGCTGTGTCAGAGTCCCTGCAAAACCCCCTACTGCTCAATCTGAGGCAGAGACCTTCGTTGTCTCCAGAGAGACTAGGCCTCTGATACCATGTTTACACACAAGAACCTGTGAACAAAATTTTTCCCAATGCTTTCTACAAACGCGTTGCTTATTTATTTATTTTGACCACCCCTACCCCCCCACTCAACTTGGCCATGACGCGCAGAAGCGGCGACCCGGCGTTGCAACCTCGCCTCGGAAAAGAGCGAACTTCACTCAGCCGAGCGGGGGGAGGGGGAGAACGTCCAGATCCGACTTTAATTCCAAAAAGGCTTTGCTTGTGCATAGAGCCACTTTGGGTGGGAACAATAGGAAGGAACGGGAAGCCGGACCTTGATGTCATTGTAGCGTGAGCAGAAAGGCCTCCACGGAACGTGGCTGGAATGTTTATCGTCTCCCTGGTTATGACGACCCACGGTCGACCTCTGAAAAGAACCGTAACAATGAATGCATGCACTGCCCAGAATGACTTCTTTCTCTAAAATGGATCTTTGTAAAAATCTATTTACAATTTCTCTGAAAGAGTATTGGGCTTCGGGTTGCTGTATTATCTGTATTTCAGTGGATTCTTGTATTTGTAAGAATTCACAGGAAAATCCTCCGGTGGACTTGTTCCGAGGTCTCCGTGCATGCGAGGTGGGCAATTAAAAGTGCGGCCACTCGTCATACTTCCACGGCTTTGACATGCGCATGGAAGGAGCAGTCCTTTCCTGGAGGTGCTAAATGCTCGGAGCGCAGGTGTCCTGACCCATGAAGCTCTGCTGCTCGAGGTGGAGGCGGACAGGCGGGAACTGGAGCTCGTTTGAAACAGATTCCCATCTAATAAGAAGGCCAGGAATCGCTTTCCGTCGCGACCGAGGCGGCCGGCGGAAGGGGCGGCGTGTAATTTCGGCAAGCGTTTGCATCGAACAGCGTCCGCGTAATGGCCCGAGCCCCCGTTCTCCATAATGGCAAAAACGCTGGCGCCGACGGAAATCCGGGGCGCGGCGTAAGTTTTGGGGGGAGAGAGCGCGGGGGGGTGCGGAGCTGACGGAGGAGGCGAGAAGCCTCCACAATAACGCGCAATCTGCAACCACAACACTTTCCCTCCCTGCCTCTCAGCGGCAGCAGCTGGTGCGGCAGGTTTTCCCCAGGAGAGGTTGATGGATTCTCCCTCTCTGGAGGAGGCGGTGGGGAGGAGGCGGTGGGGAGGTGGTGGCGGGGAGGCGGCGGGTGCCGGCTTAAACAGAGCGCTCCGGCTCACGCACGTCCGTGAGGGAGAGAGGGAGAGGGAGAGGGAGACGTGAGCCGCGCTACATTTACACAGAAATGAGCCACAGAGGTGCCAGATCATACAGCAAGATGTCGCCGGGCAGATTTATTTTTACCTGACGCCATCCAGGCCTGTGGCTTAATCGTGCAGAATGGCCACCGGCGGATGTTGTCGGGGGGAACGAACCGTTGGTGTGTCTTGTGAAGCTGCAAACCCCCTCAACCCCCCCGGTAACTGATGCCAACCACTGTGCCCCTGCAGGGTGTTGAATTTGTTCTAAGGCTCAACCTCTCCGACTCTCTGTGAATCAGTGTACTTGGACTAGCACATTTGTTATCCAGGCGAATGAGGTCTTCCTGTTTAGACACCTCTGCATTAAGTTGTTAAGAGGACTCCCTATGGCACTGCCAAAGGCGTGTCACATCATTTACCTTCCCCACTTTATTTAGGCTCGCTGACTCGCCACGGTGGCCGCGGTGAAGTGAAACGCTCACAACCCGCGGGGGCTGAGGTAGTGCTTCCCCTCCGCACCAAGCGCTTAGCCAGCCAGCGTGGTCTGTGAAGCACCTCACGGCTCGGGAACGCCGTCTGTGTCCTACGTCGTTTCAGTTAACACGCTGGCAACTGGTATCAAACAAATGTGATGTCCTGAGAGAATTCACATGCATTATTTAAAATGCATTTTACTGTTCTTGGGCTAAATCCGTGTAATTCTAAAATGAAAAAAAAAAACAAAAAAACAAACAAACAAACAAAACAACTCCAAAGGTTTCCCCATATGAAAAAAGCAGCTCATAGCACACACTTGCATAATGGATGTGGCCATCAAAGAGAGACAGACAGCTGACTCTTAGGGCTGTCTCTCTGCCTGAGATTACAGTGGACCTACTGACCTGAAGTCATGAAAAATGTACGCCGCTGATATTGAGCAGGCTTTATGCTTTATTTAGACTTTATTCAAATCATTCCAGGCCGACGTGAAGCCCCATGTTCTGTTGAAAGTCTCCCCCCTTAATATATTTTTTAGTCAATATGACTTCTGCCGTTGGGTTCACGTGTGGTCGTAGATTGGCGTTTGAGACTTACCCTTTCTATATGTGGACCCCACATATGGCAGAAATGACCCGATGCTGATTACTTGACTTCATCTGTAATGGAGGAGAAGCATAGGCTTATTACCCTAAGGTATATAGTTCATAAAGTGACTCTTGATCTGGAGACTATTGTTCTTGAGTGGGGAAGGTTCAGTACCTGGCCGTTCTCTCACTGTGGTGGAAAAAGGCACATTGCTTTTGGTCCCAAATGAGTCCCAGACTTCAAACAGCATATTAAACGATGATGCTGTCAAGCTGTCACAAAGGTAATGAAGTTGGTCCACACCGTTTGTCTTCTTTTGTCATGGTTTTCCCCCCATTAGTCATAGTGGCTTTGCCGTTAACTCTGTAGGAACCCCCTTAACCTAAGGACACTCAGACCCAGAGGGATGCTCTCATTCTCTCAGACACTCACACAGAGACAGAGAGAGAGAGAGGAAATATATAAGACAACAGAAAGACTGAAGAGGAAAGAACTGAGCTTGGGATAAACCGATTTAAGTAAAGCTTTCTTAAAGACTTTATCAACAAGCTTTGTCAACTTCATGAAATCTTTTTCAGAGAAAATTTCTCATTTTACCTAAGCTAAATATTCCCAGCACTACTTTTTTCTTTAACCTATCAATGAAAACGGTTTTGTCGAACTAGGTTTATTTTGTTAATTAGAAAGAACAGATTGGAATAGTAATTTCACTCCTCCTTAAATTCGTTAAAATGAGATGTTTACAATCGTGAAACTATTGCGCATACAGCCTGGTTGTTATATTACTTTCCTTTAAGCAGCCAAGATTAGTCCATCGCTTCCAAATGAATCAGCGCCGGACTGAAGTGTGGCCAATAGAAGCCCAGTTGATTAACCTGGCATTAATGTGCTCTAAGTGGACCAATATGTTAGCGCGAGTGTCTCTGTGGGTGCGTCTGTGTACTGTGGACGTCGGCATGTGTGTGTGTGTGTGCGCGCGTGCGGCTAAATAAAGTGTAATGAATCTTATTGATGTGTGTCCCCGAGCGCTGGACGCAGGCCACCCCTGGTGCAGGGCGGCTGGTGCTCACGCAGATGCCAGGGCCCGAGCACCTGGGAAGGGATTAATTAGCAGACAGCTGCCCGGCAGTTCAGACCTCACCCTTGGGAAGGCTGCTCCACCTCCTCCCTTTCTTCATAAATGGTCTCCATGGACGTCCACCCCCCTCCCCACCACACACGAATCAACATGTATCATTTCAGCCCCCCATCTTCCGCTTATCGAAGCATCAAAGGGCATCGAGAGCTCGTCTACTACCGCAGACCAGTTTCTGGTTGAAGCTGCAATAGAGTGCAACTCTCCTCTTGGTTCTGGGCTTTTGCGCTGAGATGTAGAAGCGGAATCCCGCCGGAGGTGCCGAACGCCGTTTGCTTCAGCCACCGAGCGCATGGAAGGTGATGACTGGCATCGACTCTAAAACATTATGGTGCGGTCGTACAATCGCAGGTCATGGAGTCAGATCACATCCACGGCTGGTCTGTCCACATTCGTCCTTCGTCCAACGCTCGGGTGGCAGTAGGGGGAGCATGTGGGGGACATGGAGGTCAGCGCTAGGAGGTAGGCAGGCAACGGCTCCAAATATATGGGGGGAATTTTAGGGTGTTTCTTGTGGATGCTGTAGGCCTTTCTGCGTCTTCCTCTGGGCAAAACGGGCATCTAAAGGTTGGAATTACACGGCTGTAAAGCATTTGGCCTTGGCAGAGACACCAGCAACAATAATTAAGCCGCACAATAAAAATGATTAGAACTGCTTTTGACATTCTCATCGCGAGTAACTTCCTCTTAATTGCAATCACAAATTTTAATGCCAGTTTTATGTGCCATTGCTATAAGCTGTTTAAAGTTCAATCGTTACACTCTTTAAATCTGCCCTATTTCTTCGGATGAGCCGGGGGCAGACGAGGGTGGTGGGGTACTAGAATGGGGGCGCGGGTGTGTGGGGGTAGAAGACGTGGGAGCCCTGTTTCCCCCCTGACCATCCAAATGCTGGATGCTGATTGGCTGAGGGAGCAGGGTGTGAGCGTCTCCGCTCCGGGCTGCTCAGATATTCCACCGCTGCACCTGTCGAGGACTAATGCATGTTCTAACCTCATAAGCATCATGAAATTGGACATTATCCTGTAATTAAAAGAACAGAGATGCATTACAAATATTACGGGTGCCGCACAACGAGTCTCTGGACTGCTCGTGGCTAAGCTAGCGGCTAAGCTAGCGGCACTCTCCTCAGCGGGGGTGGGCCGTACGGGAGGGCCCCCGGGCGAACTCTAAAACGATGGGAAGGAGGCGACGGTGGAGGTGGATCCATCCAGCGGGCCGCAGGCCGTTTGCGCCCCCGTCTCCTGGTTTGGAGGTTCAGCTATCCAGAAGGCACGACGATTGCTGGCGCTGCGTTGGCTCAGCAGGGCGCACTGGCACTTCTTCAGGAGAGCTGGGTAAAGTGGGACTCTCCTCCTGAGCTGTGGGTAAGACCGGGGTGTTGCATTCACTTCTCAAACTCACTTTCCCTTTAAGACATCACGTCCTCGGGCACGTGCGTTCAAGACAAGAGAACAGAAATCAGCACTGGCACTGAATGGGAGAGGTTCACGGAAGGTTTTATGGCCGCATTTGTCAAGCCTGTTCGTGTTCAACAACATGAGACGCACTATGGTTTAAAGTACATTTGTAGGACAAGTTGGGTCAAATGTAGTACGATTTCTATTTTGATTAAAAAAGAATGTTTTTTTGTTATTGAGAGAAAAGAGATACATTACGATGTGAAGTGACGTAAAATATAACCATGGACATTTTCTGATTCTGTCCTTTGGAAAAGAATACATTTAACTTTGTTGGCGACAACAAGCTATATTAGATGTTATATAATGTTATAATATTTTCCACAACATATATTTTCAAAACTTTCAAAAAGTGGTGGCAACAAAATCAACCACTTCAGAAGTGGTGTGGACATGTCCCCAGCGTCCCCAGCATAAACGACATTTATGCCCACAGGGCCCACCCAGGACAGGGGACGACTGCTGGATGTGTCCAGTCACAAATTTGTTCTGCGCTGTATAAAAGCAACTGCTATGTGGACCGAAGTTTAATCGGAAATGGGTGTGCGACACGCGGGCAGACGGGGCTGTAGACGGAGGCCGATGTTGTGCATGTTTTGACTAGGGCAGACAAACTATTTTTTTTGCATGGGTATTTGCATGGCACCAATGGCTGAAGCCCTGGTGATGCCAGATGCAGGTAAGCTGTAAAGACGCCACCTGTTTGGTCACGTGACCCCAGCGGCGCACTTGTCTGCCTGAATGCTGCTGGACAGACAGCTCCCTTCGTCTCACTTTTCATCCTTTCCTTTCACTGCACCAGTGACCATGACCTTGCGTGGTGATGACACCTCACGCGTTGTGTCCAAGATCACAAAAGACAAGCCCACGAAAAACAACGCTGTAAATGCACACGTTTCGCCGCTAGAGACCAGACGAAGATGTAAAATCAGTTCAGAAGTTATGTCACACTTAACCATGTATATCCTTTTAGCTTGCTTTAAAATGACATAACTGCAGTTTCAACATTTTGGCTGTATTTGGCCAAGAACGTGATGCTCATGTTGAATAAATTGAAAACAATGACAGGCTGGTTGGAAAGTACAAAAATGGCCTTCCTTATTTGCAAAACTTTTTCTAAGCACAAAATGAATGAAAAGTGCAGCTCACTGGCAAATGTATCAACATAAAATATTAATATATACCAGTCAAGACCCAGCAGCGTGTAATTTAAATGGCGAGACAGCAGGAATATGGCTGGGTGTCCCCTCCTTTTTACCTTTAGCAGAAGGTCTTTCGAAAGGCATTTGTTTCAGATTTCTTCTGCCGGTTAATTGCCTTTTTTGTCACAAATTTGCGTTGGCAGTGTTTGGTTTCTGCTGCCGTATTATTTATAACCCTTAGTTTCTGACAGGAAGTTCCACCCGGCCTCCCCTTACCGCGCCCTCCCTTTTCCTCCTGGTGGATGATTGATTTATTCCGTTTAACCTTGATAAGGGAAGCAATAGAAAAACAAATTGCCATATTGACACAGGCGTGATGGCCTGCTTGGCTGCGGTGGCTGTGAAGGTGGGGGGCGTGCGGGTGGGGGAGGGGTGGGGGGGGGGTCGTCACGCTCGGAGGGGAGAAAGGAAGAGGGCTGCGCGTACAGAAGCACTGCTTCTCCCTCCGCCAATCTCCCAGTGTACACACTGTGGCTACAAGATACTGCGCTATCTCCTCCGAAGCGTGGCAGTCAGTTGCCATGCCGGCCGGTCTGCTGTGTCGGAAGGCATCGTTGCCTGGACCCGCTCCGCCGGGCTTGTTTTTTAGCCGCTCGCCGTCTACGCGCCGGCCGTGCCCCGGGGGCCTGATTCGCGTCCCTGCGAGGTTTTTGACGAGCCGTCAGGAATTCCACGCAAAGCCGGCGCGTTTAGAGAGTGTCCCTTAATCAACAAAATGATATGGTTATGATTATGACTGATGAGGACCACGCCCTCCGTTAACTGTGTTATGACCGGTTTAAGCCGCTTGCTTCAAATTGAAGATCATTATTCATTCGGTTCTCATCAGCACAATCACCACAGCTCTCAATCAGCCAACAAGAAAATAACAGATTAGCGGAGCCTGTTGCTAGCTGCGTCACACAAGACCGTTGGCTGGTGTGGCGTGGTGCCTGCGTGCCCATTAGCTTTCCTGTGCGGCATGTGCACACGTGGGTCACCATTCCATCTGGCTGCACTATTAATCTTTCTCAGTGGGGCTTGCCCTCCGTGTCACTCTCCCTTTCTCTTTCCTCCATCTTTTCAAGGTCCCCTCCGTCATCTTTTTGTCATTTTCTTCCTCTGGCATATGCTGATTTCACTTATCACACTTGACCTGTGCATTGGGAGTGCCGTCTGCTCCATAGGCCCCACCCCCCCACCTCCCCATCACCAATCCCACCGGCTCCTCAGCCACGGGCCAATCCACACGGCTTCTCTTTTGAAGGAGCAGGGGTGCCTGGGAAGGAGCAGCCTGTCGCCTGTCCTGATGTGTTTGGACCCTGCCTGCTTGGCTGTCGGGCGGAGGTGCGGAGCGAGGGCGGGGCTGTGTGGAGGTGTTTGGGGAGGACTCTTCCAGCGCCTCCACCTCTCTCCACACCTCGAACAGCTCCGTATTACCACTACGCCTTGTTTTTTGTTTTTGTTTTGATTCTCCCAGCCACGTTAACTTTGTTTGCCGTCGTTGTATGAGCATTTAACGATCAGCTGCTACGGCCACGTGCCAGAATTTGGGCAAGCGAATAAATGCTCACGCAGATGACATCATCTTAGCGTTCTTCTTGGATCAAAATGGCTTCCTCAAGCCTGGAAACAATCCTGTCAGAACGACCGCTTCCCTCCTGCCTTCTCTCTTGTGCACGAGCGGCCTGCAGGCTGAAGGGCGGGGCTGGGTTTAGGCCGCATCCCACAGACTGGGGGGGGGGGGCTTGGTAAGACAGGGCAGGGCAGCCTGAGGAACTGTGAGGACAGAGTGACATGGAGGCCTGGCAGAGCCGCAGCAGGAGGGGGGCTTCCTGGGTGCCTAGCTGAGCTCATGGCTACTAAATTAGACATCTCCTTTGGCTGTTCATTTGGTGTCCATTAATCTGTCGTTGGGCCGACTCTGTATTAACTGCTAATTAACTGCTGACACAAGGACCGAGAGATGTGGGTAAATCTTGACAAGGGCTGCAAACACAGTGATGGGATCTTGTCTGGGAATGATTAAAACCGATGGGAAATATTAAACGCAATTCGGCGCAGTAATTAGCAACACTTTTACTGTCCGTTTCGATTGCTCTCCCTCCACTTCTCTTTGCCTGCCTTCTCTTAGCTCATGTACATAATGTCCACATTAACATCCACACAGAGCTTTAAGCTGAATGGATAGATCTGTTTCCGATTTATTGTACAGCTTTGTCTGCCACTGTAGCTGGCCACCACAGCCAAAGCTGTAAGTCTCTGAAATAGCCATGTAAGTCTGCTCTAAGCATACGGCTTTAAGTCTGCTTCCAGTCCGTCGAATACATACCTTCCATTGTGAAATACATGCCTCACTCTTTGACCACTCGATACCACACGGCGCGAAATACATCCGCCAGTAACACCGTTCTCCTGCTCCTATGGCGAGATTCCACTGTGAGAGGGCCATTGTGTGGGCTCATAGATTTCCATTCCGGATTTATAGTGGGCCCTCAATTCAATGTGAAATCCACAGGGATACAAAGGGATCATCTGGAATCAATGGACAAAGGTTATGTGCCAGCCCACCTTCTGGCCTTTGCCTTGTGCTCCTGTGTGCCGGCCCTCTGCGGTCCTGCAGTTAATTAAAAACCGTGGGTTGTGTTATTGAAAGCATTAATGTGAAATAATGCTGCAGTAAGTCATGTTTACTGGGATTTAACAGTTATGGTCTTATGTAATTTGGATTTAATGTGACTTTAATATGACTTTAGATGCTTAAGTAATTGGCACCTTAGTCAAAGTTCAAGGCAGGTTTTTGGATCCTTTCCTGTTTGTTTGGTCCTGTGAGACTCCAGCTGTCCACATTAAACTTGCAACCCGTTGACCCGAACCTTCTCTTTCATTTGTCACATTTCATTTCTCTTATGTATCTTCTTCTTTTTCTTTTAAATCTATTAACTTTCTGATTGTTCCTTCGCAGGGGAATATTTGTAGTTTTCCACTAAAGATCACCATCCCACATATACCAACCATAATGTACCCTGTCACTACCTTGTCACTACCAGGTCTTGATGTGACAAAACCACTATGGCTCTTGGGAACCCGCATACTGTTTCCTCACCTCAGGAAACCATAAACATAAACAAAACATGCAGATTAAGAGGAACGATGCCTCCACTGCTACAGATATATATACAGGTATATACTGATGATGGTGTTGGGATTGAGGTGGCATTGGGGTTATGGTGGGGTTGCTTCACTTTCCTCACACTGTTGCATGTTCAATGAGGTCCTAATACTAATGGCCTTCTCACAGCTATTAGACTGGTATATGTACCACTATATACAGACAGCTATTATAACAGCAAATAATAACCCCAGAAGGTTAAGGAAGTGTAAAAAAACCCTTAAGGGAAAGGAATTGGATGATTAGTGTTGGGGTGGGTATATTAGATCATGTACTGGGAAACATGCTACAAAATGGTAATACTGGCATAATGTAATGGGTCATTTCATATCACTTAAAGTGAGCCTCAACACCATGCAACACAAATCTTCGAGGCAATTCATCAAAAAAGTAAAAGCGATGTCAAAGGGGGCGGGACATATCTGTTAACTAAAACGTTTGTTTTTAACTGGAAAAGTCAGCCATTGAGGACAGCGGCCTTTCTTTTATGCTGTTTAACGGGCAGGCAAATGAATGAATAAAAATTGCATGGTACTTTCCTGTAGACAGCTGTGCTCTTGTGTTAAAAGGCTGGGTTTGTGCATCTCGAAATCTTGGTGCTCGATATCTTGGTACTATTTTACGTATCCTACATTCCTGAATGAGTGCATGTCTGAAGAGAGTGTCTCATCTACTATATTTAGATAATGGACAATGTTTTCCATAGCAGTGTAACAACCCTTAATGGTATGAAGGATGCGTCAGTAAGGACTAAAAGTCTGTGTTCTCTTTAAAGTGTGCAACAGCTCTCCGGCTAGACGTAAATGTTTGTTTATGTCTGCTTCCTCCCGTTTCCAACCCATCTGCCGCTCTGAACCCTGAGATGATCTCTACGCGGGCCGAGCGAAGACAAGATGTCAGTGAATCCTCAAAGTCAGTGGGTTTTAGATGTCTATTTTCGTCCAGAATATTGTCATTTGGCATTAACCTTTCAAAGAGGAGAAGGTGGGGCGAGGGCGTGAGTGAGATGGAGGGGCAGTGGAGGGTGGAGAAGGAGATGAGGAGAAAGGGAGGGAGGGAGGGAGGGAGGGAGGCCCAGAGCAGGAGGAAGCCCCTGATCAGTGGAGTGGGAGGAGCTGGTGCGCAGAGAGCCTGGGGAAACAGATCACTACCTCGGAAAAGGAAGGTAATGCTGATGTGAACACGCTCACCTGGGGACGACATAAATCACCGATCGTCCAGAAGAGCAGACGGTGGGCTGAATCCACAGGAAGAGATAGAGAGGAGAGAGAGGGGGCGGGGAGACTGGGTGAGGGAGGGGGAGAACAGGGAGAGAGAGGTGCTTGCATGTGTGAGAGACGGAGAGGCAGAGGTAAGAGTGGAGTGACAAGTGAGGTTGGAAAAGAAAGGGCCGGTACACGTGTGTGTAAGAGACAGAATGAAATAGTCAAAGTAAACAGAAGCACTTGTGTAGGTATATGTATTTAAACATAAACATGTCTTTCAACTTTTCCTTGACATGAAACAGGAAATATGTGAAACCTCTACTTCTAGCCTTCAGTATCTAGTCAGAATAAATTCAGATAATCAAAGATGTTTTACCCTAAAAGATCATTTACGTTAAAGTGCTGTTAAAAACAGAAACATAGGTAACTGCTAGCCTGCTACATTCTTGACACTATAACTCCCAAAATGCTAGTGGACCTCAGGCCATGCTCATGTGGGTGTAGATTGGCTAACTGAAGTTTGCATCTAATTTATCACGAGGTCCTACAGTGTTGCTATCCTTCCAAATTAGCATGCGGCTAACGACCACAGTAGTGCCCCCCCCCACCCCCATTATATTATATAATAGATTATATTTAGATAGATTATATGATCTAATTTAGAATATTATTTGACAGCAGTAGTTTGTGAAGCTCAGTCTGTTGCTTCCCGTGTGTTTCCGCGAGTTCTGTGTGTGTGTTTATGTTGAGTCTGTAACTCTTTATGGGTTTGTTTGTAAAGCTGAACCTATTAGTCTACATGGGTTTGTTTTGCTAGCACTTACCACTGCTGTGAGCAAACTGGCATCCCGAAACGATCAAGGTGTTTAACGCATTCTGGTAGACAATCTCCGTCTCCACGTGGGGCTAAAATCGAACGCACTTCCTGCGGGACAAAATGGATCATAATTGTGTCTGAGGAGCCTCTTGTTCTGTGGGACACAGTGCGTTTAGTCTTTCTGCAGAGTTAACAGTCAGACACTCTATGGGATTTCATTACTACATTGTCAAGTACTTTCTGGCACACTATCTTTAATGAACGTGGTCGTGGCTATGCACACCGAAAACGTGTGAAGCCATTTGCTAGATTTAATTCAGCAAAAATGTTGTTTTGAAACATATGAACACATTTGAAAAATGCATTTAAGATCCTGCAAATGTCATTTTTGACATGAGGCAGATAAGCATTTCATGATGGCACTCTTATCGATATATGAATCACTGTATGGGCATTGTAATTAAAAACGAAGGGTCCCCTGTTTTTCAAAAGAGGATTCTGCAGCAGACGAGAACGTATGATTTGTGAATCATTCTAATGAAGACAATTAGCTTTCTTTAGTAGCACTTTCTATTAGTGGTTCTATTTTTTTTGTTCTTTGACTCCCTCTGGCGTGAGCAGGAAACTCACCAGAGAGGCCAGTCTGAGTCCCTCAGTGTCACTGCACCTGCCCCACTGAGGCTGATATGACGGCCTGTTGTTAATCTGTCTGGCCTTTCTTTAAGTACAACATTGTGTGTTATTAAAGAAAGGTCTTTCATCTTTTACCATCCCTGTCCCGTCCCCCCACACACACACTCTCACTCACTCAACTCACTTACTCACACACATACACACGCACACACACTCTCACTCGAGCACGTACAACAAACAGAGTGAGTGCGTGTTAGAGGTCAGATGTACAGTGCTGCTAAGGTCGTAGGTTGCCTCCGGGCTGCTGGCGGAGATAAGAGGCAGAGCAGACGTATGGAGAATGCCACACTGATAACTCGAAGCACTAGCGCCGCACTGAAGCCCCGTGATGAATGTGCATCTGAGAGCCACACCAAACCCACACTTCAGTTTCCTAACCACTTCAAATTATAGCCCCGCGTCCGCCTGCCCTATCGGAATGTACAATCTGATGTCTTGGTGTGTACAAAAAAACACAAAAAGGGACGCCAGAGGTGGTTCGGCTAAATAGAGACACTGCCTGCTATCTGTTTGGCCTATAATGGCTGTATGCGGGGCCTTACAGACGGGCCCTTCCCCTCAACGCAAGAGATAAGGAGAAATTTGAATATTGCGCTTTAAACGGATTACACGTTAGACCTTCGGCGGCTGCGTGTCAAGCCAGGCGACGCGAACAGCGTTTGAGCATGCGGAAGGGGAGTGTTGGCCAGGGAGGCCGAACCAAAGCGGAGGGCGTGGGGGTGGGACGAGGGGGGCGGGGCTACGGGTCAGAGTGCCACTGTTTGCTGAGTGGTGGGGTGTAGGGGGAAAGTGCTGAGATGGAGTGTATTGATTGTCAGAGAACAGGGTGGCAGGGCAATCACCATGAATTAAACTTCTCAAGGTCCTGGGCAATCGGGGATTAGCTCAATTACCTGGACACACTTTGGCCATCTCTCTCTCTCCCACCCCCATGGAAAGACAAAGAGTTGATGTGAAAACAACAACGAAAGCGAAAAAACAAAACAAAAAAAACCCAAGGCCAACGACAGGCTGGGAATGAAAAATAACAAGTGAAACCAATTTAGCGGCTTTCCCGTGGTCCGTTGAATATGGATCGCTTGCATTGTTTGCGGACCTTGTTCAGGATGCGAGGGAGTGTTTCTCGGCGCACTTGTTGCGCGGTGCGGTGAGACGCGAGCTACCTGGCAGACATGGCCTCCTCATTAATGAAGCGGTATACAGTCTGAGAAATGCAAAGTGCTCGATCAAAACAAAAAAAAAAGAAAAGAAAAAGAAAAATCTACAGTGGCAGCCTGGAATTATCATTAGCCCCGTCGCCGCTGTCGTGGCTGCAGACGGAGCTCGGAATCAAACGGTTGTCGTCTGTGGTGATTTAGGTCTTTTTTCCCTCTCTCCCTTGTCTGCTGTGCACTCTGTTTGCGGCTGATTAATTTGCACATTTTATTCTCAATAAAGTGCTTACAAAAAGATAATTGTGACTTTATTAACAGTTTCTTGAGCAGCAGATGGTGTTCTGCAGGCCTGCCATGTTGAATTAGTGATGACTGTGTCTTTTTATGCACTCTCTGCTGTGGCAACCCATAAAAATCCTCATTAGGCCTCTAATTAATACTACCTTTTCCCAATGTTAGGCCCACTTATTTTAGCGGAAACCATCTTAAGATGAAAACATGTACTGTGATGTCTACTCAAGTTCATCTCGTATAAAAATAGTAATTACATTAGATGTTATAATCTCACTTATTACATTCATTTGTACACTATTAAGGGTAATTAAATACCTATTTAAGATGCCAGAATATCTTTGGCCTCATTTGTGTTCAGCAGGCGTGAGAGAGCGGGGGATCCTGGCTTTGGAAATAGCAATAAAACTCCATTCATTTAATCCTCGCAATGTCGTTATTAAAAACAAATTATATCCTACTGTGCCGCCAGTAATCCGTTGCATCAAGTATCAGTAACCGCATGAAGAAGGAGCGAAAGACTTTTAATTAATTGCGCAAATAACGAGCCAGAAAAGTGTGTGGATTAGCGTGTTTGCTCGGAAACACTGCTTTTGTTTCTCAAACTGGCCTTGGAAGGCTTCCAGCGCCGAGAGGCGTGACGTGCGCCGTGGACGTGGCTGGGAGGATGGGACTGGATGAGAACGGCTCGACGAAGGAGATATATGGCACGGACACCTAGTCTGTAGAAAGTCTTCAGTTATCGGTCACAGTTGTGGTAAGCGCGGATGATGAAAAGCTCCCCTCCAGAACCCAGCTCCGCACATCTTATCCTGCAGCTGTTGCGGAGTGCGACAAAAACGGCTTGTTGATTTTTTTCCCCCAGCGGTGTTTTCCAAAGCCATTTTCAAAGTCAAACCTCTTTCAAAATCTCTGTCAGACTTTAGCCAGTGATCTTTGGTGGCATTCAAAGGCCCTCTGCCCCTCCCCACCCCCGCTCGTCCTTACTGCTCCATTTGGGCTCTAATTGTTGAGTGAATTGTCGAGTCAGCCTTTCAGCACTCATAAACTTTCTCATTTACAGCAAGCGCCTCCATTTTGGGGCTTTTGTATGGTGAGCATTCTAGCCGTGACTGCGCTCGCTCCTTTATCAGTCTGCGGTCAGGGTTCTCTCGGCACCCATAAAGCGCCAGAACCCTGGCTATTGTGGGCTTCAGTATTCCCGTCCTCTCCAGCACAAAACAAGAAGAAAAGGCGTAATTAGAGTTTACAGCTCGCCTCAGAAAATGAACTCGGCACAAAACTTTTCTCCCCCCCCCATTAATGGAAAATATGGTAATCAGCTTTTCGTATACGTGTTTGGCAGGGGCCGATATGACTTATTCATAACGGGGAGTGAGTGTTGCTTCCCTGTCCGTGGCTGAGGGGAAAGGGGGAGAGAGATGGGGCCGATTCTGCTCACCATCTACCCCCCCCCGCAACCCCCAACCCCGATCTCTGAGCGCTATAAATCAGCGGCATCGTTAAGCACCCACTGTTCGTCAGAGTGAGAGCTGGGCTTCAAGATCCTGAGGGCACACGCACGCTTTGAGGCACGAGCCTCTTTGTTTATTCCAAACAAAAACGGAATTACGCCGGGGCGTCTGACTGACATCTGCAGACGCGCCACATCCTCGTCGTGTCGCCTTGTTTACAAAACAGCGGCACTTGAATGCTGCCGCCTGACCACGCCCCCCCCCCCCACACACACACACACAGTCGCAGGGCCCCCCCCCTTTCATTAACTTTCAGTCAACCATTCTGTGTAGCTAGGGGATTAAGGCGTGAGTGCTACGTGGTTTGTACCTTGGTCTGCTGGCTCTTAAATTGCCACCAGTATGCCCATGATGGCCCCTATTTGGTACCACAGCTCAGCAGACATTGTCTCATCGTGTCAATGGGCAAATTGGTCATTTTCTGTTGTGCCTGGATCCAATTCGTGGGGACTAATCCCCGATTATAGGCTATTACGTGCCTTACTGGAGGTACCGTGGCCCCCATTTGAACCTGATCCAGCATGCAGTGTGACCTGCACCCTGTGGAGAATCATAATAATAATAATATGGAAAAAAAACCCTGCAAAAGCCGACTCTGTTTGCTTCCCTCAGCATTTAAAGGATGACTGTTTCATAAGAGACAAAAATAGCAGGGTGTGTTTTAGCTCCATAAACGCGGGTCTGATATCGCCCTGGCAATAAAGTGCCTTCAGGGACAGCCTGGGTGACCCGACCAGCCAAGAGATTCCCATATAAATGACAGTGATGGAGGGACAGGAGCAGAGACGAATGTGGAGCGTGGCGCAGGGGCGCAGCGTTTCTCTCCTCGGCACACCCGCCGCCGCGACAACGACGACGACGTAGCGTGCGTATCGGCGTAGTGTCGGGTTCACCCTGCATGTTAGCCAGGATATTTAACCAGCGGAAGCAATTACGCTGAGGAGGGAGACGGTGGCACGCTGGTGTTAGCGCGCACACACACACACACACACACATATCATTTCAGAAGCATGCGAGATGACTTCCCCCCCCCCCCTCCCTTCATCAGCCCCTCTTTCTCTGCTGTTCTTTCTAATCCACACGGCAACATGCGCTCACACACTCCCTGTGCAGGCCCCCGCACACCTGCCGTTTCCCTCGGTTTCTCCGTTTGTGGGGGAAGACAAATACCCTCATAATGTGGAAGGCCCTGGTCTTGATGCATCTGCAACAGTCCACTGCTTCAATTACATGTATTTACCGACAAGTCAGAATTGATGTTCTGTCCTGTGTGGTCGTGCCTGCTTACACGAGGAACAGAAGCACAGGGCCCCAGCACTGTTGTCCTCTCTAAAATGGTGCTGCTTCTCCGTTATTTCAGCTTTTTACACGTAATAAACGCCTCTGTGAAGTGCAGCCCTGCACACATGCACCCACAATCCCAGCTTGCGGGTCAGACGTGTAGGATGTATCACACGGATACATCTATGCAGGACATGATGAAAAGGTCTTGGGTGACTCGTAGCTTGATACGGATCAGCCTGTTCTGGCACGGGTGCATCTCAAGGCGATTCAATTGAGGTTTGGCTAAGATGAGTTTACAAATGCATTTACTGCTAAAAATGCACTTTAAGGTGACCGGTCCATCTCACGACTGTCCACCTGGTACAAGCTAATGCTTATAACAAACCAGCTATTGAGTATCAGGGATATCTCCACGCTAGCAGTGGGTTAATAATACCTAACCCACTACTTGAACCTGTGTAAAAAGCCTCTCTATCTGTAGAGCCCTCTTCATTTAGTAACCCAGTTTTGCTTTAATGTTATCTTTACCTTTTGTGCATGGCTGAAAATAACAGCGGCTCTTTGGCTCTCTGCTGAGCACCGAGCTCAAGCGCGTTCTCCTTGCCTCCCGTTCACCTTACTGTGAAAGACACTGTATTTTACGATCGATTAGGTGTCTATTAGTTTCTAGGCCACTTTATTTAATTGTGCGACATGATTTGGGTGAGGCGAACGGGGACAAAATAGAAATAGGACTGCGTGGGGTGGGGGTGGGGGGGGCTAAATGGAGAAAATGTTAAATATTCAAGTAACTGCCAGAGGGCTAATGGAATTAACAATGCACATAAACAGACCCAGTGTGTGCTAGAGAAGCAGAGCCAGCCTTGCCTCGCAGACACACTCAAAGAACCTCATTACAGTGGAGGGCTTTGGGGATCTCCTGGAGACTGAGGGGGAGGGAGGGCAGCCGCTACAAGGTCAGCCCCGGCCCCCCTCGTACCTCGGCTAATTATAGAGCGTCTTAGGCGCGTGGGGTACTTGTCGTCATCCCCGGCAAACACGGCCGCGCTTCTTTTGAGCGTCTTCGCCGTCTGATTCCTCGTGCGCCTCGTGGACGTGCGGACCCCCCGCACGCCCCCCCTCCGCTCCCTCGGCTGCGTGCCGGCTGGTTTAACGTGGAAATGCGTGTCGGATCGACCTCTCTCCTAAGGCACTTGCTACGTGTTTGTTAATTGGACTGGCTGGCGTCCTCCACAATGGATCGGACGATCTCATGTTTTATGTAGCAGGCCTAATTTAGCGAATTATGTTTTTTTGCCACACTTGGCTAAGTGTCTCAATTACATGTGCGCTCTGTCCGTAATTTCGTAGATGAGCTTTGTGTTATGAAGTGGCGTTTGGTTTTGCTTCGCGTTGGCGGGACTCTGCTCCATAAGAGGTCTGACGCTGACACTGGCTGCCGGGATCCACGCACTGAGGTCAAGGTTCAAGGAGATATTCTCCAGATATAAGCTTTCTAAATAATTTATGGCATGTGCATCCACTCGCAGCTTCTGTGGCAAACCAAAGCCTGTAATCACTTTGTAGGCAAATCCCATCGAAGCGTCAGGTTTTCAGCGCTCGCAATAAAAAAAACGACTTATTTGTAGTAACACCTGCTGAAGCAGCATCGTTGTGAAGCAGCTGCACCCAGCGCTTCATTCATCTCCACTGAAGACGAGATTCTTGCGACTGCTTCTGTCAGATGAGAGCTGCCCCTCCCCCACCCCCCACCCCTCCACCAGACCTCTGTTCACAGGCACTTACACTTACACACAAGACACTTTCAGGCACTTTAATCATCACACACGTGTACGGCGGTGGGGGAGAACTTTCCATTCCAATCACCGAGACACATACAGCACTTTAGACATGGCGTCTTATCCTCGGCATGCCGACAGCATGTCGGAGTCATTAACATGCGCTAATGGAACATGGAACATGAAACATGAAATAGACTTACACACACGCGCACACACACACACAGAGCTGCTATAGATCCTCGAAGTGTGTCTTGTCCATTTGGTGGTTTGGATGAGTCGTAGAGGACTTGCTCCTCTTCAGCAGGACAGATTCTTAACAGATGGGCATCTCAGGACGCTAAATCCTGTTTGACTGGCTCTTTGCTGAAAGGAGAGAAGCTTAAGAAATCAATTTCACCCCTATTCATCTCATCTCTTCTGCTTTTGTATTCCTGCCTCCTGTCTCTCCTGTTTGCTTTAACGCAGGGACAGACACGACCCAAATGCAGATCTTTAAACTCTTCATTTTGATTTTTTGATATTGTTTTATGGGTTGTCCAAACTGAAAAATCGATTTACTTCTTGACATTAAAACCAGGTGCTTAGAGGCAGGCTTGAGGAATATTGCCAGTGGTACCTTAAAAGGTATTTGATTTGATTTATTTTAGGTAGCTTGTCATACACATCCTGAGGCTTCTGTGCGTTTGCTCATCTTGGAGTCGCACTCTCTTCTGCCCTCAATCAGTGTGGTTGCAGAAATAAAGTGAAAGAACTACAAAGCAGATGGAGTGTCTTCACCAAAGAACGTGTATCATTATTTTGCCATTTTTGGTTCATGTCACCTGACAGGAAACATCATCGTGCGTACAGCAAATACTCGGGCACCTGCAGCAAATACTCACACACCTGCAGCCAATACTCAGGCACTATGGGCATTAATCCTGGCATGGTGACTTTCATGGTGTGATTCCAATATAAATCCACCTCATAGAACCAGAGTGCTCAAGCCAGCATCATCTGAGAAATTGGTATTCCCAGCCATCATTTCCAGAGTGCCTTGTGCATGTGAATATTCATATTAGGAGACTTGAGACTTGAAAGCAAAGATGTGAAGGGTTTGTGTTCAGGTGGGTGTCTTCTTAAGTACATGTTCTTTTAGAGAATAGGAGAAACAACCAGGTCTACTGGGACGTGTTAACCAGGGGTCTGTGTTTTACACCTGCTGTGTCTTAAAGAAAGATCTAGTGCCAAGGCACTTTTGAGCTTAAGGTTTTTTGAAGCACACTTCACTAGAAGTCAAACAGAATTCTGGGATTAAAATCGGCATGATAGGTTGAGTGCAGGTGTGTTCCAACTGGGAAAGAGGGGGTGGCCAGATGCCACCCCCACCCCCACCCCCAGTACTGACCAGTGGGGATGCATGCGTATCATCCCCTGCTCGCCTGGCGTTGATAAATCTTATTTCATAATATTCCACTGATTGCTAAAGCGAAAAATGAATAAATCTTAAACTGGAACTGAAAAATACTTAATTACCAAGATGAAAACGAAGTATCCCTGTGCAACCAAAGCTAACCGCTGGCCAACCACAGCAATAAATAATTCAAAAGCAATAACAAATTAATGAAGTACAAAAAAAAATAATAAATAACCTTCATCTGTGCGCAGCGCTGTTGTCCGTCTAAACCACACGGAAGAACAAAGAGAAACGCACCCTCCCTCTGCAGCACCGGACTTCGCACTTTGCCCCCAAAAACAGGGACCGGTCATTGGTTAACGCGGAGCATATCCATCATCCCTTTATTTTTGCTCACATCTCTATAGGGGTGGAATTTCACCAGGCCCATCATCTACAGAGGCAAAGGCAGGTCTGCGGAATGAGGTCAGGCTCGGCTGGAGGAGAGCGCCACGCAAGCTGTTGCTGTGATTGGCCGAGGCCTTGAAGTGCGCCAGAGAAGAACCTTGCAGCACTGGCCCTCCATCTGGAGCTTCAGGTGCCTGGGGATGTGGGGGTGAAAGGTCGCCACCAGTCTTCAAACGCGCGTCGCAGCTCGTGCCTCGTGGCCCAGAAAGAGCTGCATATTCACACAGAGTCCGTTTGGCCCCGCGGTCCTTCTGTAATTGGCCACGTAGAGTGTGCAAGAAGTTTATCCTGTTTATTTCGATTGGAGGTTTGTATGCGGCGGTCCTGAATCGGGAATGCGGTTTTAATACTTTCGGTAACCGATACTTGGATTTGATTCAGTGTCCATTTGTAGGGAATGTTGATAACACCACTGTGTTTGTGCTCTTGCGCACGGTAGACTAATAGCTCATGTGTGTTTGACACGAAGGGTTGTTTTGGTGCTGAAGACAGTATATGGGCACTGTGCCAGATGGCCTCCTTAAATGCTGGTATTCAGTGTTTTCGAACCGCACAGACTGTTGGATGAAAGTGCTTGGGTGGACTTTTAGTTTGAACCGTAGACAGTGATTAAATTCTGGTCTAGTGCTGTCAGTGCGTGAATGCCTCTTCCCTGCTTCGTAAGGTTGTGCAGTTTCCTATCACTTCAGTCTTTTCTATCCAACTGTATTATCAGTCAACAAAGAAGCCCACTTTTAGGTCAAGGGAATCAATAAACGCCTATAATGTCCAGAAATATAAATTCTACCGTAGTGATCTTTTTTTCCCCCCTCTATGCTGGCGTTTTTAAGAAGAGAGCCACAGATGCAGGTTTACACTTCACTGTTTGTGGCTCTGAGTTAAATTGCTATAAGAAATAGAAAATTCTGCTATAGTGATCTTTTTTTCTTGAGATAGTCTTTTTCCCCCCAACCGAGTCACAGATGCTATTTTTACCCTGGGCTGTTTGTGGCTTTGGGTTAAATGACTATAAGAAATATAAATTCTACTATAGTATTTTCTTTCTACTGAAAGTGAGCCACAGATGCTAGTTTTTACCCATAGCTGTTTGTGGCTTCAGGTTAGCTCAGCGCATGTTTTATTTCTCCATCTGATAGCTTTCACATGTCTTGTGTCGAAATGGAGGATTGGATTTTCATGCTACATTAGAGCACAGTCAAGATGAAGACGCTGCCGCCAGATCGCGGGGAGTCTCTGGGGCAGATGGGGCCCGGGCTTTCCTGTCAGAGCAAAAAAAAAAAAAAACCCACAACGCAGTGAGACGGGACTCGGGTTGCTGATGTTGATTTAGCCGTGTAGCGTCGTTTATTCCCACCAGCTCCGCGCCCCCAATCCGGTTAAAGCTCTCGTGAATTCATTTGGCGGGCTGAAGGAACAAGAGAGGAGAAACCCCTTTCGGCGAGGGGCAAATGGAGGGGATTTCGTAGCGCTATCAGCATTTGTTTCTCTTTGAGAAGGAAGAAGAAAGAAAATGGCGCATGTGATCTTTATCGTCGGCGCATACGACGAAAGGTAAATGAGACGATATCAGAAGGACAGTGGCTGGGATCGCAGAAGCATTCAGAATTGTTCCTTGCTGGGAAGAGAAAGTTTCTGAAAAGTCAGTAGAACAGTAGAGCTCTCCATTATGTCCTAACACCTGTCTGTGAAGAGGTCTCCTTGCTGCCCATCTTACTGGGGGTATTACAACCGTCAAATCTGCTCTCCGCTCATTATTGTGTTTGTGTATTCCACATTTAAAGCGGGAACATGTAACACACTAATGTACGCTATTACCCGAGCTGATACAGCTCAGACGCTGTGGGAAACGGGGTCAGCGCGTCAGCCTGAATCTTCCAAAATGACCGTTTTTCAATTGGTTATGATATGGTAGCAAATTCTGTTTTTCCATGGGAGATCATTAACCCACCCATGCACAAGTTCGGTTTGGGGTGTTCTAAAAGAGGAGAGGCAACCAAGAGCTGCATATGTAATGAACTTACCACGGAGCCATGTGCCAACACTAATAGAGTATAGCCAATGAGCCGGTTCCAATGACAAACAGCAGAGCAAAACAGACCCGGGCAAACGAGCGAATAACAAACCGACAGCCACAGGAGCGGTGCGGGCGGGCGGGGTGGCCTTGTCGTGCCGGCTGGTGTTCTTGGGCACTTTGTTTTACATGCGGCCTTCACGACGGACTCCTCCACGCGGGAGAAATCGGGACGGGCCGCTGAATTTCCTAAATGCGTCATAAGTAGGATCGGGAATGAGAGAGTGTCATTTGAATGCTTTAAGAGTTGAGCGTAAGGTTATGGCGCATTGGGAAAACTGACCTCATCACTTTTGGGGTCAGTGCTCCGTTTTAACCCGTGAACACGGTCAATACGGTTGGATGGACTGGGTGCTTTGATTACCTGACCCCTTGACTCCTAACCTGTTACCCAACCTCACTGTTGTGGTTCTTACGCATCCAAAGCTGCTGTTAGATTTGTGGACAAAAGTATATAGCACGATAAATAAGTTATAATAACAATATTACTAATACTAATAGCACAGAACCCATAGAGCATATACAATTAATATAATGACACTGATGATGCTAAACCCATTGCTAGTAGTATTACTACTAAGACTAAAACTCAGCACTGTGTATGTCTTATTTAAAAATAAATAAATAAAACAAACCACATTCCAAAAAAGCTTTTTTGCATGAATGATATTCATTTTCAGTGGGGATTATTAAATTTATGCATGATCGTTAGTCTTCTGAATGTCCTCTTTATATGAAAGGAGCCCTGATGCTTTTATATACCAAAGCACATTCAGTTCAAAGACCAGTGTAAGTCACATTAACGTCTCCTTTCCATGCTGTGTTCGGCAGTTTATTTTGGGCACGTCCCTACTGGGGCCTGGGTCCGTGCTCTCCTACTGCAGGCCCGTGCGGTCGGTCTGGAGTCAGTGTGACGCTCTGCTTTCTCCACTTCACTGACTGATCCAGGTGCGAGTTGGCTCAGAGTTTCCAGCGAGTCGCTGACCTCTGCCCTGCTGGGGATGGGGTCATACCATCACACCATCAGCCTTGGCCTCAAAGGCAGAGGCCTCTCTGTTGCTGCTGTTGGCACTCAACACCCTCCACCCATCTCTGCCCACCCCCCCCCCCCAGGACGGCATTCGCCCAGGCTGGACCGGTGGAGGGGTGTGGGTGGTGTTTGTGGTGGGCCGTGTGCTCTATGTCTGTGGTCGGGGAGCCCCTGTGCAGGTACTGGCCAGTCTGTGTTTATCCGTAAGCGAGGGTGTGTACGTGTGTGTACGTTCTGCTTGGACAAGCAGAAGAATGGCTCCTGCTATTGCCAGGGATCGTGTAGTTGTTAGGGACTGACTGACTTGTGGGACCTTTATAGATGTGGAGCTTTAGTGCAGTGAGCTGGAGGCTATAGTAATGCTATAGCTCTGGATCAGATGTCTTTATCATTTACTGAGTGGAGGGTGTGTGTGTGTGTGTGTGGGTGTGTGTGTGTGCGTGAGTGTGTGAGAGACTGAGAGAGAGGGTAGAGAGCGTGGCATGAAATGACACATCTGTCTTCCACCGTGTTTTTCTCGCAGGCTCTGGGAGACGTTTATAGTACACGGCGAACCAGTGTTTATGTATGTCATGTAAGTTACCCAAGAGCATGATATCGTCATTATTTGCGTGTTATTTTCCCTCTTGTTGAAGGTTTGCACCACATGCACTGCAGATTGCCACATGTTATGGAACTCCGGCTGCACAGTGCTTATTAGAATTACAGCCCATACGGCGTATGTCAGGAAATTGTACCAGGAGGAAATTGCATGCTTTCTCCTTTGTCTCCAGCTCAAATTATAAGTCCATTTGTTACCTATGGCAATCCGCTGTTACATGTGTCTCATCAATTGTAATTGCTCAGGACGTGGAGATCCCCCCCCCACCCCTTGCAGCTGTGACATCGAGGTTTAGCGACTCTCTCCCTCTCGGCGCCCGCTGCCAACACGCCTAAAGCTGGAGAATCCTTGCGCTCAGACCCACACCTGCCCGACGGATGCCATCTTGGCACCGCTTTTGACGGGCTACGAGGTTTTACATAACGAGGAATTGGCGGCGGCCTCCCGCCCGTCACAGCAGACGGGACGAGATAAGAAGTAATGAGGAAACGCCCCCCCTGCTGCTCCCCCCCTGGGCCGTGGGGGGCGGCGGAGGGGGGCCTACGGGAAGGGACGAGGGGCGGCGGATAGCCGCGTCGGTCCGCAGGAGCTCGCCGCGCCCGTGTGCTGCCTTTCCGCGCTTTTTAATTAAATGCGGAGGAAGTTGCGCAGAGCTGGGGGCCTGGTGCCCTTAGCGGATCCCTGTAAGGTCATCTGCTCTTCAGGATCCCCCCTCCATCACCAGCACCACCAGCACCATCATGCCCGTACCACCTCACCACCTCCCACACCCTCCCTCCACCCCGTTGTCCAGGGGCTTCACTCGAGGCAAGGGATATTGTTCTCCAGGAGCCCGTCCGAACGTTCCAGCTTTTATCGGCTCACGTTACACCGAGAACAGCAGCGCAGGGCGGTTATTTTTATCGAAAGGGCCGCACGAATAAAAGCCGATGGAAAAAAGGCAGTTTAATAAGAGCAGGAAGGACTGTTGGATGCTCCCCCTATTCTCCAGGGCGGCATGCCATGTCAGTGGTGCATGAAATGGCCCTTATGATACATGCACACTTATGCTCATGCCTTCTAGGTAACCTTGATCTGTGGAAGAACATAGATGACACAGCCCGACGTTTATTTACAGACGCTCTCTTTGAGAAATCTGCGATTCTAATTTGGAGCGCTCACGTGGACAGGGCATTTGATTGGTCAGAGCACTTGCATGGACAGTTGGTGCCTGATATCTAGTTGTAACTGTTTATTTTGTCATTGCTACACTGAAACATTAGACTTTGCAATGAAACTAGTACACGAACATCACAAGGTACGACGTTTGGATGTATTACATTACAGGACGTATTTGAGCCATGGTTAGCAGGCAAATTATACATTTGAAAGCTGCTATATTTTTACTGTAAAATGGGCATATGGGGCTTGATTGAGGAGGCTGGCCTATACCTGAATGTTGAACCTGGACAGCTAGAACAAGCATCTAAACCAGCCACATGTCCAGCATTAGAAATAGGCAAAAGCCCTGGTGTCCAGAGAAAGTTGGTAGATGACATGTGGCGTTAGAGGAATGATCCCTTCTGGCAGATCAAGGCAGAGGACTCCCATTAACCATCCAGACGCAGCCCGTAGCCTGAGATGATGGGAGAAGGTGGGTACGGGCACTGGAAGGCGGGGCTTCCGGAGCATAGCCAATGATTTATGGCCATCGTGGAGGTCAGCGGCAAATCAGCTAGTAGTATTTTCACCAGGTGGCAGGTGGAGTAGGGGGCGGGGCACTGGTGGAAGAGGGGGGGTATAGGGCAGACGAGACATTCCCTGGGATTGGAGTGGCGTACACGTGTGAGTGCGTGTTTAATTTAGCAGCCTGTCTGCCGCCTGCCACCGGGGGCGCCGGTGGACATCAGAGCCGCATCCCGCGGTAGGCGTGTCAGGTTTGGCCCGCGCGTCCACGCCACTCTCGTAAACCACACCTCCTCTTGCAAGACCGATAATGAAGGGCTGGCTCATCACCAGAGCCTATTAGCCATGTCCATGTGTTCGGTCCCAAGAGCCGCGTTGGGGGCAAACTGGATAGACATGCCACAATATAAAGACTAATTACCTTTGAATTAGCCCAGGTTGTACGAACGCACCCAGGAAGCGCTGGCTCGCTTTAAGTTGCCGGTCGCATGGCGGCTGTGCGATGGCATGTGCTGCGGTCGTCTCTGCTCGCAGCTTGGCTTCATTGTCTAACGTGCTTCCAGTGGTGGACCTGCTCGCACTTCCGATTTTGAAACCTACATGGGAGAGAAGATCAAGACGTCTTACCACGCACCGTAGTGCCACAAGATGAGATGGGTTGTGTGTTGGGGGGGGTGGCGGTGGCATCTTTGTATAGTGTACAAGGTGCAACATGCTAATATTAACATAATTGATGCGTGCTTTGTGACCCATGCATCCAGTGCTCAGGAGGAGTTTCATGAATGCAAATAACTGAAACGTTGGCTGATTGTTCACTGTTTTAGATGTCAAACTCCATGTTTTTTTTCCTCCACCCCCGTAACCACCAAGTACTCTGTTATGTTGTTATGCTGTAAATGGTGATGTCAGCCTCCCTGCCTCCGTTTCTCAAGAGCAGAAACGTCATTTGCTTGTGAGTCACTCTGATGGAAGTGCAGGCTTCAGAACACAGGATCGCTCGCACTGGTAATTCAAACCCTTGGCCGGGCTGACCGAGGACGTTCAAAAGCCCGAGACGCCGGCGCCTGGGCTGCAGCGGGGGGGCTGGAAGAGAAGGAGCTTCGTTAGAACGTAGCTGGTGTTTTTTTAGCGCAGCATATGGGCCTCCGAGCTGTAAATCCTCCAAGCCCGGATCGGACAGGTGGCCCGCGCACTCCTGCCTTATCCGGGGTCACCATGTCATTTGCGTGCTGCTCACTGAGGGTTAATGAAAGAAACTATCCAAGATCGAGGGTTACTCTCACAAGCACATACTGAGCAATATTGTGCTATGCTTATTTTGTTCATTAGTAACATCTGCGCTAACATATCCTTAAAACTTTTATTTGTTTTTTTTTACTGTCAGTAGTGCTGGAGGGAAAAAACAATTCTATTTTGATCGATTTTTCTTTTAGAGGATATGTTTCTTTCCAGGACATGTTTACATGTGGTAGGTGACCACTGATATTTCAGTAGATAATATTTATCAAGCGGGATAAATGGCAAGGAGAACAGGGAGAAGCTGGCCAGCGCTTGGCTCTCGTGCTGGTGCTCAGATCTGCGCTGGTGTCAGTTAAGGCCGCGACTAAGAGGAACACATACCACTCAGCCACCAGATTACTGACGTCCAGTCGGACAAGCTCACTCATCCAAACCCCATTTCCTTCCCAGAGTCTTTGTCCTGTTTCCTGTGAAGCACACCCAAAAAAAATGTTCAGGCCAAAAAAAGAAGAAGTGCTAATTTTCTCCCACTTTAAGAGACATGTCTTCCAGACTCGAGATCTTAGAATTGCACGCTCTTCGCCATGCTAATCTAGAGGTGCAGTGTGGGCGTGTTAATGATGGCTGAAGGCTTCACGTTCCACAGCTGAGGGTTGTGTGGTAGCAGGTAAGCTCGAGCTTTGAGAAGTGTGTGAATGATAACGTTGTGGCTCTTTTGATGTGTCAGACTTCGGATCTGAGGGAAAGTGCAGTGTATACCGGAGAATCCCACACATGCCCCATTCTTTTTTGGTTTCTGCGAGCTTCACTCCACCTTCAGAGGTGCATTCTGGGTGGAAATGTACCCATGGGTTGATAAAACATCAGAACAGTTACAGATTTTTTTTCTTCAGGGTTCATGAACAGTAATATACGCACTCATGGTGTAGTTGCGATGTCCTCTGTGTACTGGAGACCTGAAACCTACAATTAGAACACGTGACCATATTGACTGTCCTGTTAATTGTTGTCGGTGTTACTGAAAAGAAAGACATGACAACCAACCCACTTGACTCATGAAGTGAATACCCATCGACGTTTTTGTGGAGCTCGCCACCATGCTTTATATTGAGCAGACCTCCATGTGTGAAGCCCCTCAAAGCCCCTCCCCCATCCCCCAAAGGTAATTTACGACACTCTAGCGACTGTCATTACCGCGCTGTCATTTTCGGCCGTCCACCACGCCACGTGCAGATAATTAATGCGTTTGTGAGTCCTCACACTTCTCTGACACACTTGACTCCATTTAATAAATGATGGCCCATATTTCCCCATTCATTATAATGTCATTAGGATATATTAATCCCCCCCGCTACCTTCACCTTTTGCTCAGGTCCTCTACTCAGGCTCCCCGGGCACCTGCTCTACACCTCACTGTCAGCACCACCTAAATGACACCACCTAAATGACACAGGCCAGACAAGAGGTCTTTGGTCCAGTCTGCATTTCTGTGGTGTTCCATCAGAAAACTAAAAAAAACCCTCCATAAAACAAATCAAAACCGTAATCAAAACATTGCAGCTTTTATTAGTTATGTTGCTGAGGACACATCTATATATACATATGGCCTTGCTGGAGACTGGGAGGAGTGGGGGGACTGGAGGGGGATTTGGCTGAGAAGCATTGGTGTGAATGGCGGTGTTATGTAATGCAAGTCGTACCGCAGACCACATCTTCTGGTCCGTGGGGAAACGGACGTAGGGTTGTGGTTGGGCCTTGCGCCCAAAGCCGACTTCAGGTGACGCGCATGGGCTGTCGTGCGGAAGCAATATAATAATGAGGAGGTTGACCACAGATACTAAGGGCACTGACAATGCACACATAATAAATGCACTGGGTACATCCATACACATGAGCGCTGTAGCTAGCGGCTTCGCTGAAGCGTCCCTTCCCTCCGCACGGAGAGATGTGGAGGAGGGTTCGGCTTTAAAGAAACATCTTCGAAGTAATTCATCACCACTTATGCATTTAGCAGCCCTAATGCTAAACGTGGGTGTGATGCACCCGGTGCATTCATCTTCTTGCCGTGATAAATGTCTTTTTAGGATTCTGTAGGTGATCTTGCTGACACCACGGGACCAAGTCTACATACCCCGTGCTGATCTCAACACCACGTTAACACAATGGACACGAGGAGTCCTGTGGAGAGGGGATCGCACTTAATTATTAATAAGTGCAATTTATTAGTGCACGTTTTCTGCTATGCGCTGGAATTTTAGAGGCATTCGTCTTAACACCTCAAGTTTAATCGCTTTCAACCCTAGTGAGCATTTCCTTTCTGTCTCTCACGTTTAGAGGTGAAGTGCTCCTGGTCTCGTCCCTGTGGTATCGCCCTCACAGCAAGAAGCTAAGCGCCTCCACGAGTCTCATCTTCAGTGCACTTTCTTGCTCTCTCTCGCCCATAGTGGAGCTTTGTAAAGAATTACACGTGTCCCAGCGAAGCGGCGCGAGACGAGGGCCCGTTTGCAAAAGGCAGGCGAGTGGCCTAAGAAATGACCCGATCCAATTTAGGGGGGGGGGCTGAATGAGCACTGTCAGGCTGACATATCAGCTTTCCTCTCAATGACTGCTCCCACAAGACACTGGCAGCCCAGGGACTATAGGCCTCTCCCTAGTGCGCCAGAAGGAACCTGCATCCCCGACGTGCCCTCAATAGAAACCCTATCCCTCCACTCTGTTGTCTGTACGGACGAAGGGTACAGTCGATCCTCTCCTCCGCTCCCCGGTCTTGGCTGTTCTTACACCGGGAGGCTGTCATTCTAGCTCAGCATGGCCACCGCTCTCGTTCTCTCCTTGCTCGCCTCATCTCAGCTTTCACTTCACTTCAGTTCGCCTCCCCAGAGCTGCAGCACCTCTCGCCCTCGCCGTGGACGCGCCGCCAGCCTCGCCCCGATGCTAGCCCCCATCTCTCCATGAACGCGTCGACGCTTCGACCCGCCCAGCCCTGTGTCGACTGTGGTTTGATGTACCACAGTACCACAGTAGCATGTCCTTCCTTCGAATGCAGTTTTTTCCTGGTGCGGTTTAGATAAAAACCCGAACGGGACTTGCCACAAGCTTCTTGGGATTTGCCGAGAAAAGCAATTGTCTAGTGACTGCCCAAACAATAAAAAATGGTGTTTCAGCGTATAATTACCCCTCATCCATCAAAGCAAAAGTTCTAGGTGTCAACATGCCTCCGCGTCAGGAGCATTCCAACATCTGTTAGCACAGTCTACATTTGGCTGACTCCGAAAACCATTAGTTTTGGTGGAATCCCACACAATCTCGTAATCATGGAACCCAATCTGTTTCTGGGGCTGTGCCTGGGTTATTTACAAATAGTCCCATATGTCAGTCCTTTTGTGTGGATCACCACAGTACTGGAGAACCCAACCATATTTCCCAGTTTCTCTGATGTCAGATAATAATTCCACTTAAGCTCACCAGCCGTCGCCTCTCACTGCTATTCCACTAGATCCACAGATAAGCACTATACTTTATTTACCACAGATGCCAGGCACCATCGGCATTTAACGCTGCCTGTAGCCTAGTCTCCTCCGTCACAACATGGTAAGTTTTTTAGCCCAGAACAACATCATACATTATTCACGCCTAAAATATGTTGCTATAAATGATTCATTAAATGGCATGGATTTGTTCTAAGACTCCCTTATTGGCAAGTGCCCTGATAAGTCCGTCCGTGGTTTTCTGCCAAACCTTAGAGTTACTACCCATTAGGCAGCTGCTATTTTTATCGCCGCTCCACACCGTAGGCTAGGCAAAGTGCATCAACTCGCATGAATGCAAGAATACAAGGCATACACCCTTCGTTCCACCTCCACAAGGCGCAGAAGCCTCTGCTCCACCTCTACCCCCCCCATCCCCGTCCTCCGCTACTATATTAGTCCCCACATTCGCTCTACGCACACAACGAGTAAACTTGGCTGAGCACTCTCGGTTTGCCTTCTGCGCAGATCACTAAGTACTCATCACGTGGGCTAGCAGTGCGTGTCAGGGGTTCGGACACTAGTGCATAGACAATAAAAGCCCATCTTCCCCCCCCCCCCCCATGGTAATTTAATCCAGCCTTTGCCAAAGATAAACCCAGTCTCTCCCCAGACTACACCCAGACTACACCCAACCTACAACCCAGCCTACAACCGAGCCTGGCCAGTTGCCCCTGGGTACTGCATACCACCACTAGGCTCCAGGTGAGCAGTGGGGCACGTTAACTCGTAGGCCTGACGTGTACTGTGACAATTTCATGTTCAGAGCAAAACCATCAGATACCTCCCTTTTTCAATTTCCTAAAGTACCCTATAGAACTCTCCCTAAATATCGTGGGTGGGGATGGTGCAACAACATAACATGGTGCTGGGTTTCTATAGGATCTATTTGCGTGTGCTAGTAGAGTATGAAGAGGGAAAAAAAAAGGTGTGAGGACTGTGTGTGGGTGTGTGTGTGTAATCACCAAAAGCCATGATCATAATTCTCCTGAGGCCCAAACTCTGGAGTCTGCTGTAAAAAATTGTTTCGATGTCATTTGATCTGTTTGATCAGTATAAGTACCTAATCTCTGAGAGTGCAAATGACTCCAGTGTTCTGCTTTGCTCCCGCATGTGTGAAATTCTGAGTGCTTTTTACTCATTCTCACAGTATGCAGGCATTGCAACATTCTGACACTCCGATTCCTGCAAGCCAAATGATGGCATGGCAATAACTTGGCAAAAATCCCTCTCTTGCTGGGGGTCCCTCCACAGAGAGCATGCTGATCGATGCTAGGAATCAGGCTATTATGCCCTTTTAAAGTGCTACTTGTGCGATCAATATGTTATTATTTTTCATCTGCTGGCTGTATTTAATACTCTCATTATTATTTTCCTGCACAGCCGGTCTCCGAGGCCCCTTGGTCTGCTCCTCCACCTTACCTAACATCTCTCCCGTTTCAGTGCGGGCCGCACATTCTCGTGTTTGCGCGTGGCGCACGCGTGCGGACGGCTGGGCGCTCCTGGGCGCTGCCTGCTCGATAAACAAACAAGGACAAACGTATTTGTGGAAGCGAGGTGCTGAAGGGTGCTGTGTGCCGGACGCGGGGTGCGAGCGCACATCGCGCCGGGTTTCTTCCGCCGCTCTCGCGTTTCTGTCGTTCTGTGCCCATAGCGCGTCACTCTCTTCCCGCAGACACATGGGGTGTGGCTCTGTGCTGAACCACAGAGTTTTGGCTTCCACAGCACTGGCGTGTCAAACGCATGGAGGAAGCCCTGCTAGGCTGTAACGACGTGGTCGTGGGAATGAAAGGTTTCACGCCGGCATTGTTTTTCCTTTTCTGTGGAGGGGGTGTGGGGTGGGGTGGCCGGGGGGGTGACACACAGTAATTGTGATGCATTCATCACTTCACAGTAAAGACGAAGAAGCCGGCTTAAAATATGAGATCAGGGCTGCGTCGTCCTTTAATCTTTATGGGGAATCTCCGCAAGATTGCAACAGGCATTATCTCAGCCCTAATAAAGCGCAGGGCTGGAGATGCGGACCACGTGTATCAGGGTGGGCTACGACCGCGTGCTGTTTGGGAAATGTTGCTGCAGGAACGAGAAGTGATGCTCATCTTATTGTAAACGAGGTCTCGGCGGCAACAAGCTGATTCTGCCTCGTGGTAGGAAGAGGTTTTGTCTCTCTTCAACATTTTGGCAATGAATCATCTCTTAATTAAACAATTTGGCAAGTCGGGGGGAGACGCCCGCTGCCCATCTTGGTGGTCTTTTAATGAAGTTGCGAGAAGTGCTTGGTTGAGTGCGGCAGATTGCGGGGAGAAGGACCCGGCGGTTTTCCCGCTCCTAGCTGGAGGCTGAGATCACAGTCTATTAATCAGCAGAACATTACGCCGCGCTCGTCTCTGTTTGCCTTCTCGACGACTCTGTGCGTACTCTATGTGGAAGGCCGACACGCCGCTCCACTTCCGGCACCTCTGCTTATAGACGGATACGGACTGCTCCGAACCTCCGGACTACTCCGGATCCAAACCGCTGCGCTGCCGACGCCCTCGTCGCTACGGACGTTCCTACCGTGGGAAGGATGGAAGGAAGGGAGAGGAGAAAAAAAAGGACGCAGGACGCGCTGAGGTATCTTGTCGGCCATGTTCCTGGTGCGGAGAGCGGGGGATTCTTCCCCTCGATTACTCTCCGCGTTTATTTGGGGAGCAAGGCTCTGGTGTCAGCCGCCCGAAATGTGCCACTATCACAGGCTAGCCGCTCGGGCCGGATTCGCCCGTGGCTCATAGGGAAGTGGTATAAATCAGAGGGTACAAGTGACGGAGATTAATGAGGGGCTGGTTCATGGAATAACAACCCCCCCCCACACACACACCCTAGAACAGCTTCCTGATAAAAACGCGGTGGTGACACTCAAGGCTTTGTTCAATAACAGAAATGCATTACACAAGGGGATGTGATAGGAAGTGGTTAAGATATGGTAGTCATCCCAAGCAAAGGAACACTCACATCCTCTCTTGTTAACTGCTATATTTGTTGTAGTGCCCTGTAAAGCTTGTAAATCCAGTGTTGGGAGACAGTGAAGTATGTGATTGCATTACGTAAGGTGGGAAGTTAGAACAAGGGCATGCGCCTTGGATATAATGGGCTCAGGGTGGTTTGGTGCATCCACACAGGTCTTTGGCTGTTCGTTGTACCTGCAGGAAATTCTTCATGTACAGTATTTAGCTCCAGCATGTCTATGGAGGTATACAGGATGTTTAGTCAAGATGGAATGAAACATTGACCTTAACTTTGTTTTTTTGATTCTCAGAACTGAAGGGCTACAGCTGCACATCTTAAGGAGCTTGTCTTTTGTAGTTCAAGATAAAAAATAAAATCACTAATATTTATTAATTCTGCCAACGACATTTAACATGGCGTAGTATAATCCAGGCTGCAACACTATGGCCTATTTGTTGCATATCGACAATACTTGTCTCTTTGGTGCACCTAAGGCCCCATGCAGAGTCATTAAAAAAAATACACGGTACATCAATTCAGTAGTTGAGCATTATCCAGATCACTCAGAAATGGCAGGGTAATTCACATTTAATGCACTAGAAGTCCTGCACCATATTAGCATTCGCTCTGACGAGTCACTGACTTTTGAGGTCTTCCGAGCACAATGAAGACAAATGAGAAAGTGTGGAACTCTTACATCGTCCACACACACACATACCCCCCCCCCCCCCCCCCTCACCGCCACCCCCGCGTGGGCGCACGCTGCAACCCGCTGTACTCTGAAAAGGCTTTCATTCCGAAGCTTCGGGTTATTGGAAAGTGGGCGGGAATCCTCAGCGAAATAATCAAGCCTTGATGACATGAAGGTGCGCGTTAAGCCCCCGTGACCGGCTACGACCGCGCCAAGCACCTCCGCAGAGTCCGCCAAGACTCTCCACGCACGTGGATTACTGTGTTTAGCATCTGGGCCACTTGGAAATGCTCATGCCAGCTGGCCTAGACAGCACGGAAACACATGTTAAGTTCACCTTTCAGAAGTCGCAGCGTCATACAGTAGCTTGGATTCATTTTTGGGTTTCTGAACTTCTGGATGACCACATGCCACATTTGTTATACTAAGACCGTGTAAGAATGCCCGTTGCTTTTCAACAGAGCGGGATCTCTAGTAGACGACACTCCAGAGCCACTTTCATAGATGCGTCTACTTTTGCGCCCATGTTCACTGACCACTTTTGAGCTTCACTTATGTGGTGTTGCATTTTAGATGCATTTTCTAGACGCTGTTTGTAGGCCGCGCAATTTGTCACTGATTAAAAATAACTTCCTGACCACAGGGCCACTGCTGAGCAGATACGATTCAGATGGCATGCCGTTCTCAGCGCAGCAGGGACGCTGGCATGGCTGTGGCAAGATGGCGGCGTGGTGGTGTGGGTTCTTCTGCAGGGTCTTCTGCGCGTGCCCTAGCAACAGCAGGGCCGCTGGGCTGTATACGTTTGTCAGCGTCACTGCTGGCTCGAGAGTGGTCAGCCGCCCAAAAACGACCGAGCCGGCAGTGATCCTGTGGTCATAAACGATCACCGATGAGGAGTTGGCTGATGGCTGCCAGAACCTGTTCACGGCAGCTTAGCATCCAGTTGTACACCTACAACAATGTGTGGCTTTAAACCCTTTGCACCGCTCTGACTAATAGATGTTATGTTTACACTGGGACATGCAATTAGTCTGTTGTGTCATACAATACCACATGTAACTCCATGCAAATGTACGGGACCTTTATCTATGAAGGGAACTTGGAAGACTTCAGCTAACCTCCCCCAGGGAGTCAGTTAGGAACCACCTGTTAAATGATACTGAATCCTCTGTATCAAGTGAATGAAACACCTTTGCGTCTGTACAGCCAGTTCCTTAAACAGCATGTGAAGCTGGGAACCTCCATGAGCCCGAACGTGGATGGAGATAGCAAAGGACGTCTGCCATGGAAAATCATATCTTCCTATCTAATCTCCACATCTTTCCATCTGAGCAGTGGCATCGATGGAGGCAGGATTTTCAAAAAAAAAAAAAAGTCGGGAAATTAAATTTCCACAGAGGACACAGCTGATTTAGCTCTGCTCGTGATCTTGTACGTCTCTTCCTTTGCCCGCAGTCTGACTGGGCCCTGTGTATGTTTCGAAAGGTCTTCGCTGAGTTCGAACACATCTTCTCTTTTGCCTTTGCTCTAGTCATGGTTTCATGGAACGCAGTTCCAAGATGTCTCGTCTCGTGCCATGTGCTTTATGTGGGAAGCCCATTGGAAGCGGATCGTTCCAGCTGCGCTGTCCTCTACGTCTCAATCCTCACTCCTTGGTCAGGGTGCTGCTTTTCCTCCACCCGTGTCGCCCGTACAGACGATGCCAGGCCGGACTGCCCTCTAATCACATCTCGCCTCACAACTATCAGATTTGAGCCTGCTTGTTGTGGTGTGTGGTGCAAAAGTCTATCTACCTCCTGGAGACCACTGTGCAACGCTGGTGCCCTAAACGCATTTCCGATGCGGCGGACACACGCTAGCTTGATGCCGCATTGTTGAGCACGCTAGCTGTCGGCCCCGCGATGGAGGCAAAGGAGCTGGCAGAATAAAAAGGGTTGGGGGTTGAGTTCTGGGGGTGAGTTCTGTGGGATGAGTTTTGGGGGTGAGTTCTAGGGGTGAGTTTTGGGGGTGAGTTCTGGACCTGTTTAGGTAGGGATGCACGTCTCTGCTGCTACCTACGTCAGATAGTTCAGGGCTAATTAAGAAAAATCACCCAGGGGAAACGAAGCACTGATTTGATGAGGGTAGAAGAAATGACCAAATGCTATTATATCAGAGAGTAGCAGTGCTGGTCGCTCATCCTTGGGGGAGACGGATTGTCCCCCATCCCCCTTATTGGATTGTCCCCTAAACGCTACCTTAGCTACGGCTTGTCTGGGTCGGTGTAACACGCATCTTGACAAAGCACAGGTGTAACAGCTTGTAAAGCAGAGGTATAAGAGAAGGCACAGGTATATTAGAAGCACAGGTATATTTGAGGCACATATTAGTTGGTTTTCTCTATTGACTCCATTGACTCATGGAGTTGTACTATATCAATTACATACACCTAAATAACAATTTCAGTGTTTAGCTCTTCTCTTACCCCCCCCCCCACACACACACACACACACACACACGGCAGGGTTCCAAAGCTGGCCTGCAGTCTCTGATGTGCGTCTGACCTGCTTTCCTGCAGCCGGGCTGAGGGAGGTGGAGGCTTTCTGGGTCACTCTCAGGCAACACTGAGCCGACCACCGCACCCCCACCACCTCCCGCCCACCCCTCTGCCTCCAGAACCCACCGCCATCACACTGGGGTCCTCACCTGCACATTAACTCCAATTAGCATCCCGGTACCCCACTTACCATGTCGGAGAGTGTGAATATTCCAGCGCAAATCGGGTTCAGCGAAAAGGTGGCAATTATGTTTGGTCAGTGGGTTGTGTTACAAATGTATGCGGGTGGGAAGGCATTTATGGCGTCGAATGCATTATTTTATCGATTGCGAACTGGCTGTTTTGGACAGCTGCTCTTTTCCATTTCCGTCACGTACGTATTCATTTGAGTAATTGTTTTTTGTTTGTTTGCAGCAATATGAGCAGTAGCAGCTCCCTGTGATGCTGTCTTCCCTGTGTGGTCCTCCACTGCATGTGAGCTGCTGTGCAGGGCTATAGTAGCTGCTGCCTTGGGCACTCAGTCCACTGGTCAATAAGGAGGCCGATCAGGCCGCCATATCGCATCTGTCTTGGGCTTTGACAGGGAAAGGTATCCCAGCCATCCCGGCCACTTAAGGTGTCTCTGTGACACGTGCGCGCACACATGCACACACACGCGCACACACACGCAGACACGCGCTCAAGCCTCACGATGACCCATGTTTCACCTTCATTTGCCCCTTAGCTGCCACAATACACAATAACCCCTGTGGTGTAGCACAGACCTGTGCGAATTGGACTGTGGCGCTGTGTGCGGAGACGTGAGACGCTGGACAGGAAATGCGCCCCCCCGCTGCTCACCCCGGCTCTCTAGGTGAAACGCCACACCGCGGAGCGCCGTGGGGCGAATCGGGGCACGCCGTGCCTCGTGAGCCGTGCCTCGTGAGCCGTGCCCCATGAGCCGTGCCTCGTGAGAGCATGGGGGAGGGGTATTGTGGTGCTGCACATCCCCTGGAATGCCCCCATACCCCCCCCCCCCCCCCGACCTGGCGGGAGTGGAGGGCAGCCACGCTCCGGACGTGCGGACAGACGCCCGAGAAGATCTGTCATCGCTAACCAATGAGGCGCTTCAGCCGCGTGATCACTCCGCCTGCCTCCTGGAGGACGGGGACGGGGGTGGGGAGGGGGGAGGGGGGATCCGCTTTTCCCCAGAGGATCCGTGATGTACTGTACACTACACGCTTGATTAGGTACCGCCGGACTGTTCCTTCAGGGAGGACAGTGATTTACACCACCTGCATTCATTGCTTTCTACACAGGCTCAAACGCTATTGGTTTGTTCGGGTACGAAGGTAGCAGGACGTTTTTGATTTGGGTTTGACATAAATAGTGTGTGAACTAGTGAGGCTGACTGGTACATTAATTGGATAGAGGATTGTCAGCTTGCATACCTATAATGCTCGCCTGTTACTACTGGCCTGTGAGTATGA
Organism: Brachyhypopomus occidentalis; assembly: GCA_020368025.1. Taxonomy (NCBI): domain Eukaryota; kingdom Metazoa; phylum Chordata; class Actinopteri; order Gymnotiformes; family Hypopomidae; genus Brachyhypopomus; species Brachyhypopomus occidentalis. The sequence continues at coordinate 1,841,851 of JAGXOD010000081.1, read as the reverse complement.
ACCTCAGTGACTGCCCAAGAAAGACCTGCTCCTGAGCTGAAGATGTGGTAAAGCAGTAACAGGGAGAAGACCACGCCTACTGCACAGGGGTGTGGCTTCGGTGGCTCACGGCTGCTTGTGTCCTTCGGACCCTGCAGGTAGATGTTCCACAGATCTGTCGCAGCGGTAGGAGCTGGGCGGCTGAAGCCCTCCCTGGGTGAGGGTGAAAGGTCACAGCTTCTTTGCCAAGCCACGTGCTCTTCTTGAATGCAGCAGCAAATCGGAATCTCAGCCTATGGCATCTCAGCTGGTGTTTCCAGTGACTTAACGCGGTAGAATGTAAAAAAAAAACAAAAAAAAAACACCTACTTGTGCAATAGTCTCTGAGTGAAAAGAACACAAATAGCCCCACTAGCAGGCCTGCACAAAGCGCTAGCGTTCAAGGGCTAAGGCCATTAGCATAATTTATTGCGTACAAGCGGATCATTAACGGAGCTTCAATCTTACTGTGAGATGGATGTTTCCCTGTGTCTGGCCTCTCCTGGAACTTAAGTGGTACCCCTTTGTAATCGATGGGATACCTATGCCACACACACACACACACACACACCTGTACGTACATGCACACACACGCACAAAAACCTTTAACATCACTGACCGGGTGGGTTTATTTATTTATTTATTTTTCCTTCAAAGGGGGAAAAAAAAAAAACAGGGCGGGTGTGGTTAAAGCTTAAAAAGAAAGTAATTAAAATTGTGGCAGCTGAAAACTTATTATGCTTGGGTGAAAGAGGGAGCTGCCTATACGTTGAGCAAGGGATCGTTCAAAAGTTATCTTTAATCCCCCATAACATTAAAGGCTGGCCATTCATCACGTCACCTGGCCACTGGCTGCACTCAAAGGGCCCTGTCGCTCGCCTCCCCACAACATAATTGAAATTTTTTAGTGATGTTCTTGGAGGCCAGGGCTTAAACCGAAGCCACGCCAGTGTCAATAAATTAAAGGGCTGCGTTTCGCGAACAATAAATAACCCACCCCCCTCCCCCTCCACCCGTTCTGACCTATAGCCTTTCATCTTGTCTGTGTGTGTGTGTGTGTGTGTGTGTGTGTGTGTGTGTATATTTTCTAATGAGGCAGTTTCTCAATTTCGTCTTGATGTCATAGTTTGGATATGCTTGGATATTTTATAGTATGTGATAACAGAAATGACTGAAAGACTGATTACTATGTAACTATGTACTAATTATGTAAAATAGCAGTAATCTTTATAGCAGTAATTAGGCCCTTCTCTTTAATACTCTCTTTCCCAGAAAACACTAAAATGCAATAGACATTTCTAAATACCAAATTAGATTTATAAATATTTAAAGAACCAAACCCCTGCATATGTCAACACAGTAAAACACAATATCACGTGCCATGTTCTGTCCTCGGCAGTGATGTTTTTCCAGGCTAGATGGTTGGGTGTGCTGTAAGTCATACTGTAAGCCACCAGTTCAAGTCCCAGGCATTGTCAGTCACTAGTGTATTACACTCTGAAATGTCTCGCTGGCCTCGCTGGTGTGGCCTCGCTTTCCGAGCTTGTTTACCTTCTCCAGAGTCTAGGGGGGGGGTCGCCGTGTGTTGGCCCAGCGCCATTAGAGCCCCCATAAGGCCCTTTGTCACGCAGAGGTTACAGCAGGCATTACCGGAGCTCTTCTTGGAGCTGGGGCACAGTGAATGGGCCACCCTCGGAATCTAGCGGGTCAGCCGCCGTGCACTCCACCACCACCCCCCACCCCCATCCAGCCTCTGCCGCCCGCCTCTCCTCCATCCTACTACACCTCCTGCTTGCTTTACTGTTCTGCCTCTGCTACCCGTTTCTCCCGCCAGCCTCTCCAGCCCACATCTCCCCACTTAATGCCCCACCCCCCACCCCCCCAACTCTTCACGGCGTGGGCGTTTTCGGGGTGCGGGCCTGGAGAGTCCGTGGCGCGGTTCAGCTGGGCCGGCTCAGAGGCAGAGGCCATAAACCACCGGCCCTCGTCGTTATGGCCGTCATAAAAACCCGGGATACATAAAACGGAAAACAGAAAGAGACGTTGCTATTTATGGATGAAGCTATCCGAGTGTTAATCAGACTCGGAGGCCGGCGAACCCCTCTGCCAGGACCGCTGAATGGCTGCTTTATGCACCGTGTCCCACGCAATGGCTTTTCCCTTCACGCCAGCGTACCTAGACACCGCTGCGGGCGACTGCCCTGTGGGCGCGAGGGCCGGCGACGCACGAGAGCCGACGGCTCTCTGCTGCTTTGCAGCGTGACAAATATCGCTCGCCTCCGGTCACGTGCACGTATTTTTGAGCGTGCTGCCTGACAGTAACGTTACGTCCTGACATGCTGCGTTACGTAATGACCTAATAGAACAAGCTGCATTCATGTCCAATTACATCTGCTGGCATATCAGAGCTCACCATTAGGGTCCTGACAGGCCTGTCCACAGGTTTGACTTTGACCGTCGCTGGCAAATTCAGGCACTCCGCATGAAAGGGTCCCGCTTGAGTGCGCCAGGCTGTGGGTTTCGGCCTGAGTGTCCTCCAGGTGGGGGCGCTAAAGGTGTTTTTGCGCGGATGGACGTGTACGCGTGGAAACCGTGGGCGACACGGATATCCGACAAACGCTTCTGTGCCGCTCCGTCATTGGCTGTCTCAGCAAAATTAGCCGAGAGCTTCGATTCTCCCGTGTCTCTTCCGCCTTCCTGTCCCTCCTCCCATTTCACATACGCACTTTGACACACACACACATACACACACACACGCAGCATCGCCTCCATCAGTCTCTCTCTTCTCCTGTGCAGTAGCATCTGCAAGCTACTACTGCCACTCATCTTCTCTCTCTTTCTCTCTCAACCTTTGTTCTTTCTCTCTCTCCCTTCTCTTTCCCTCTCTCTCTCCGTCTCTTTCTGTCTCTCTCCCATTGTCTCTCTCTCTCTACCTTTGGGGCTTGAACTAATTAGAATCTAATGGACCAAAAGTGATTTGCGCACTTCAGGAAAATGAAAAAAAACAAAACAGATAGCATTTATATGTAAAGCAAACAAACACTAGTTTATGCAGAAATAATGCCGCAGCGTATCTCACAGATGCCACAATGGGGCCAAAAACAGTCGATGCTAAAAAGCATATTTAAATGCATGAGTTTTCCTTTTATCACTCTTATTAAAGAGTCAAAGCATAATCTCAGCCAACTGAAGGTCTTATTACACACACACCCTCGCACATATGTGTGTGTTTATATATGTTTATACATTATGTTTATATATGTATGTATATGTATGTGTACATGTATGGATGTGTATATATGTGTGTATTATTATTTGTCAAGGAGTGTACTTTAATATAGAACGGTCTTTCCTTGAATGAGTGAGAAAGTGTGTGTGTGTGTGCATGCGCACAGGCACTCGAAGCAATCATCATTATGCAATGATAAGCAACATGCCCCATCGCCTCCCCGGAGAATTAAGCATGCCACATTTTCCACGCAGCCCATCTTGTGCTCTGTCTCCCTTCTCTCTCTCTTCAGCTCTCCCAATTGTTTTGGGTTTTTTGTTGTTTTTTTTTTTTTTTTCTGGTGTCGTCGCAAAATAACCGGTGGCTACAATTTAGATTGCTAAAGAAGGACAATTCATAAAGGGCACTTCCGACGACCGCTGGGAATAGATCTGAGGCGCAACCTGCACCGTCGCCCTGCTCCCTCTCTCTCTCTCTCGGGGGTGGGCGGGGCTCCTCTGTGATAGACGGAAGACGCCGTATGAATCCAAATGGGCTTCCGCCGGCACGTCCGCGCATGTTTCTATACCGTCGTGCACAGGCCACGCACAACAGTTACAGTGTAATGGCCTTTGGGCGGAGCGACCACACGCGTGGTACAGTAGATAGGGACACGGCCGGGGGTCCATGCTAATAGGAGCCCACACAAGGGCCCGGCAACCTGCTACTGGAGTATTGACACGGAATTATGATGCCCTCTATGTGTGCAATGCATAATTGAACTCCTAATAGAATGCTTGTGGATTACGACTTCAGGAATCCATTATTAATGTAGGCTCCGTAGCCCACCTGTGTGTAGTGGCATATAATGACATAAAAAGCACTTGGATTGCGTAAGTTCTGTGATTAGAGGAAGGACCCTGCGTCTCGGTTGTATCCTCAACATGAGCCACACCACACACACATATTTGCAAAGATTATTCCTCCCTGGATAGCACTGTGTATGATGCAAAGAATCAGTCAATACTTGCCTCCTCAATTTCGCGGTGAAATCGTACCAAATCCAGACATCATTGCAGAACTCGCGGCCACTGGGACTTGTCAAGACCGACTCTTCCCACTGCTAAAAGGAGATCCTTGCCATTACTTTAAATTTGCTTAAAGTTACACTTAAAGTTCAACATTAAGTGTTCAGCCTAAAGTTCAACTTTTTTTTCTTTTTTTTTTGGCAATGTCATAGCAAGAGACAAAAACCTGAGCACTGCGAATGGAAGCATTCGTGCTGTGGCTATAACGGGGTTGAGGGGCACCGTGCTGGGTTTGGGTTTCTCATCGCTTTAACCCAGAGGCCCTTACATACCAGCGTAGTCAAACTAATCTGTGAACTTGGTCTAGCACCAAAGGGTCCTATGGGGGCAAAAATCCAGCAGGTCCTTGAAGCAGGTCCCTGAAGCGCTGGTCCAGCTGTCCCAGGGGAATTCTGCACACTGCTACCAGCTCGTTTAACGGCATTAGCCATTTAAGCGCAATGCCGTTGGAACTGCCCGACGAAACCTGTGGTGGTTGTTTGTGATCTAGTTAGCTCGTTTGTCATCATCAATCTATTAGCATGTTCCTGTGCTCGTATTCATAGACGGTATCGTGGAGAAGTTTGGTCAGTTTGGTTCACAAGGTCATCTATTTCTTCTGTTTATTTCAGTTGCCGTTTGTTTCCAGGAAGAACTCCCAGAATTTCAAGGCCCATTGTTCTAGGTTTGGGTGCCAGTGTTTTAGGTAGTAAATAACATAGATGACAATGCGTACGGTCGAACGTTGAGTCATATGGATTCATTTGAGACGTTGAAAAGGAAAGTGGCAGAACCCAGCGGTGTGATCAGAGGCGCCCCATAATGCCCCTCCATGCGCCCCGTGATGAATAGCAGAGCCGGCGAGCTCTTTACAGCCTTCCCCACACGCCCCACCCCACTGCTCGCTCGTCGGAGCCGCCGTCATCGTGTTTCCTCCTGCTGCAGCTGCTTCTCCTCCAGCCATGGCTAATGTCTTTTATCCCTACACTAATTTCACAGGCCTCAGGTGAGATGGGGAAAGGGGGTGGGAGCGGTAGGGGGTGGGCGACGATAAACAACAGCAACGGCGAGATCAACATCCACAACAACAACAAAATAAAGCATCCGTCTGCGCCGAGGTGCCCCCCACAATCCCCCAGCCCACCCCACCCTCCACCCCGCGTGTGCTGCATATCTCAGTCCGCCCAGGAGCTGTGTGAAGCGTGTCACCTGCTGAGAACGCGTCTCGCCCTCGTATCTCTGGTGAGGGAGCACGTTCGCCCGTGATAGGCCACATGGGAAAAGGGGCGTGACGAACGCCCGCACTACTTAGGCTGCAGACCATTCAGGAGTGTACCAACCCCTGTTTGGAATCAGACACACGCACATTTATGTATCCACGACAGCTGAGCATGGGCTCCCCAAACCTCTGAGTGTGATGTCACTTCCTCTCCCCGCGCCCTTACTTCCACCAGGGGTTGGGGTGCTCAAAGTAGACGTTATTTACCACCTTGAGTTCACTTTGAAATGCACATGTTCTGACACTCAGCTCAAGGGGTTTCTTGCCTTGATGTGGTCAGTGATCAGCTCTGACATGAATTCTCAGCTCCCAAATATCTTTCACATTACATATGTGTATTTTGACAGTTCATTGTCAGTCCTGTTCGGAAACTTTCTGGCAATCCGCGTTCTGGATTAGCATATCTTTCGAAGACTGATTGCACAGAAATTTCGGAAGTTGTGGAGTCGCATCTCTATGGACTGTTTGGAATTCCATGTTTTCCTCTACTAATGGCAGTCAACATGTCAGTCTTGCCCTCTACACTCTTCATCCTCTACACTCTTCATCATTGCCCTTGTTTAGTTAGTGACACAACGATCAAAAGCGACATGACTTCTCTAGGCACAGAAAGCAGAACAGTAAATGCTATAAACGCGTACATACTGTTGCACAATTAGCACTCATCACCTTCCATTTATCTGGGCTGGACGTGTTACTCGATACACTCTTCCTGTCAGCTCACTAATTACTGATCCATTTCCATAATTTGCCTATGACCTGTTAAAGAGATGCGCTGAAGGCGTAAACACGAGTGAGACGTGGTTGCACGTCTTCATTAGGCTGTTTGTTTTGACAGGCGCACAGAGGAAACTTTCTTGGTGGCTCACTTGTTTGTCCCATGCCAATCAAACATCTGTTCGTGTTCGGCTCTTTTTGTGCCATTTTATTTTTTTCTCGCGCATTGCTCTCTTAACACGTCGTTCGCCCCAACATGTCAGCGTGTAGCCAAAACATGCGATTCTGAGGAGACGAAAGGAAGGGGAAGACTCTGAGAAGAATGATGAGGGGGAGAAAGTGAGGGAGAGACCAGAGAGAGAGATAGAGAGAGAGAGGGAGATAGATACAGATAGAGAGGGAGGGAGAGGGAAACTGAGATAGTGATAGAGAGATAGGGAGGGAGAGGCAGAGACAGTGAGAAGGAAAACAAAGAGAAAACAACAGAGCAGTCAAAGCCCCTTTACACAGCTGGTCCTGTCACTAACAAATACTGAGGCTCTTCTACATAAGGACCAGTCTGAAAAGAAACTATATTACCTGTGGTTTATGTTTAAAAAAAATCATGCTATGTCACTTGAGTACACAACCACAAGGCAAACGTAGCGTTCTCTTGCCCTACAGTAAGAGTACACTGTGGCAGACTGGCTCCCACAGAGAGTGGGGTAAAACATAGACCTTCACTGACACAGGCTGGGTCACTGGACACTGCCTGCTCACTGAAGAGGCCTCCTGACCAAGCTTGAAAAATCATTTATATCAACATTTATAAGACTTCATATAAAACGTCATGCTATACGTCTCCATTTTAGCTCTTTTGGCAGCATTTATGAAATGGCTGCCTTAGCGCGAGGAAAGGAAGAAGGCAGTTTCCAGGACGATAGAGCTGCAGTCACCTGTCCACAGTACTACTGACATTGACAGACTCATTCAAACACCCAGTAACACACAGACATCTACCCCACCATTTCACAAACACTAACCCCCCCCCCCCACCCCTGTGATATCCCATAATCCATATAATAAAGGTCACTGAACTGAATTGAACAGAATTGAATTGAACTGAATGAAACGGAACTAAACTGAACTGTGAGCAGCAGCGAGACTTGACGAGCTCTCACACAGCTCCGCCATTTGTTCTGTGGCAAAGGATCAGCGTTTCAAGAGCGGCTGCAGACGGACCTGTGCTGTTGGCTTCCTCACAAGGCCCCATTAAGTCCCACTTCTGCATTTAGTGGAGCACGCTGCACAGCTCCGAGTCTGCCCTGCCTGCCCTAACCCCGGAGAGCAGGAGGCGGGGTCAGGAGGTAGGGGGCGGAGCAAACTAGGCGCCTAGAGGCGGGTACATGAGAGCGCGCACGCATGAACGACTCTGGCTTCCTCCTGCAGTAAGACAGGAAGTTGCTGCATGTGCCACCCCCTGCTGGCCCGCTGTGCCAGGGCGTCTGGAAGACCTGAAAGTGAGTGATTGCCTGCAGCCATCAGCGCCCCCGCGCCCCTCCCCCGCTGAGCTCTCCGCTGAGCCCCGCCGTATTTTTAGGGCCTCGTCTTCCTCCCTGTCTTCCTCCCGTCCTTCCATCAAGCTCCGTCTCCGGCTCCCCACGACACTCGCGCGTGCGTCGCCGTCGCTCTTCCTCGCGCTCTGCGCTCCGGGCGCGTCCCGCGCTGACGCACCGAGCACGGTGATGGAGAAGACGGCAGCGGACAACCGGAACCTGGGGGGCAGGGGGACCATGGGGAGGCGGTCGTTTTCTTATTTATGATCCTCCCACCTCCAGCCACGCTGCCAATTGGTGGCGATGGGGGGGGAGGGGGGTCGGCGCCCGCCAATTCCGAGCAGAGTGGCGTCCGGGGCCCTGTTGCGTTTTATTACCTATTATACCCGAGCAGGGAATGAACTGACCACTCCAGTCTCCCTTTCTTCACCTCTTATCTTCCTCCTCAGACGGCACATAGGGTTACTCATTTTGCAACCGAGAAGTCATTACTTCTCAATCTCAATGCACAGTGAGGTGCAGTGGTTAAAACCATAGACTGATGAGGGCGTGTGAGATCACCCCACTGGTGGGACCCTACACAATCCCTAATTAACATGCAATGGCGGTGCATCCTAACGCCGGCTTATCCGAGTCGTAGATGTTAAGGGACCCAGCCGCGTTCGGTCCAGAGTTTATCGCGGGCCTTTCGTGCTAGAGGAGCGGGAGCGTTGGATTAAAGGGGCGTATTCAGAAGATGTCGACGCCCACGTGGGCGGGGCTGTGCACTCCTGAAGCCTCTATGGCTGCCCCCCCCCCCCCGGGACCCTGCACCTCTATCCAGTTCATGAGGCCAGTCCAAATCTGCTGGGTCCCAGGTGCTGGTGTGCACAGTTGTATGTGTGCGCGACGGAGTGCGTGCGCGTGCATGTGTGTGTTAAAGACACGGAATGGAGATCTTTTCTAGGAGCTGTACTGGTGTCGTAGACCTCAAAGTGTCATATAATTAGCGTTTGTGATATCACAGATTACAGTATTCCTTTTTCATGGTAACTATTGTTTATTACATAAATGAATCCCTCTATGTATTTTATTTGTATATTTCACACCATCTGTGCATGACTGTGTATTTTGTGTTTGTGTGCACGTGTGGAAAATATTTTTAACAATGTGAGCACTGTGAGTTTACAGAGTGCCTGCTTGGTTATGTGTGGTCTATCAGAAATGCAGACATCATGTCTTTGAGAATATGCAATTTAGTGAGCAGGGAGTTGGCAAAGGCCAGCAGTAATGCAAAGTGCACGCACGCGCACACACACACACACACACACACACACACAGTCTGGGAGTCCCCTGCTGCCGGTGTGCTGATGAAAAAGTAATGTAGTGTGTCTGGAAGTTTCTCTCCCTCTTTCCCACCACATCCTCCCTGAGGAAATAACCCTTGCAGAAAAAAGAGAGCGAGAGACAGAGAGAGAGAGAGAGAGAGAGAGAGAGAGAGAGAGAGAGAGAGAGAGAGAGAGAAACTCTAAACACTGAGGACACTGTCATGCCTCTTTCACGCTCAGAAACGAACAAACAAACAAGTAAACAGAAGGGGGGGGGGTGTGAAACCAAATGTACCCTTCAGCCCAAAATAAGCGATGTGATTGATGGCTCCAGAAGCCGGGACGCTCGCACTCTGCTTCCACCTCAAGCGTTCTCCGCATGGAAGGAGACGAGGACGGTGGAGGGGACGCCGGGCGTCCGCCGCCCGCACTGTCCCTCTGGTGCTAAACGGGAACTGCCTCCCTCGCCTACCTGCTGACTCTGCCCCATCCTGCTCGCCGAAATCCCAGGAGTCTGTGGTGAGAGAGACCGGCACTCTCATCAAGCTCTTATTCATGAAACGCTGATTATAACGATTAGATTCACTTATACTCGATATGCTTTTGTACTAAATGCCACAGACGGACGCAGTTTGCGACTGGATTTTGATTATTGCCCTACTTTACCAAGAGGACAACATTTGGTTTTTCTTACATCATAGCTATAAATATACTGGCTGTATGCAATTTTCAGTTTTTTTTGTCACATGCTGAAGCTTTCAAAGAACATTTTCAAGCAAGTAAAATTTGAAAATTTCAATCAATTAAATCAACCGAGTAAGAGTGTGAAAGATATGAAACAAACACGCAATGAAATGTGCAGTGTGTGTTTCTAAACTAAAGCTCAACTAGACAGCCGGTTTGCTGGCTGGGGTTATTTGACAGAGGTTTGCAAACACAAATAGCATAAAAAAAATCTGTATTAGCATAAAACAGGCATGCTAGCCAAAGGAGACATAATTACTATTGACAGAATTAACAAACACATAAAATCCCCACATTAATTAAAAAGTCAAATATAAAGAGAGTGAGAGTGTGTGTGTGTGTGTGTATATATATATGTGTGTGTGTGTGTGTGAGAGAGAGAGAGAGAGAGAGAGCGTGAGAGAGAGCACAACCATTTGTCATCCAGCTCATTTGGGTTTTATTATTTTTCCTTTGCAGTTTCCAATTTATTTCATTCACCATTGCGCCATCAACAGAACTTATATTCATTAAATCCTGTTTTAGGTGCCAAGGGTATAAATGTGGTCCTCCAGTGTCCTTTCACACCCTGACATGATTTAGCAGGAAGTGGGAGGAAGCCATATGGCACCATCAAACATAATCACACCGAAATGATGGCCTTGTTTATTGATAGATAATTGGGACTTAGGTGATAGACACTATAATAGACAGAAACTGATTCTATGCATTCATCACTGATATGTTAGTGTCCATTTGCACTGTGGTTTAATTTATCTTGTCTTAAAATGAATTTGATATACACATATCCCATTCAAATGCACTCCTCCTTTAAAAATTATGCTTAATATAGTTCGATTACTGTTGCTTTTAGTCATTTTGTCAATATAGTTCAAGGCAACGAAGGTTTCTTTGTTTCGATTCGTTGTTTTCGTCTTTCTTTCCCCCACGTTCCACAAACTCGTTTCTAATGCCCCTTTATGGAAGCCAGTAAATGAAATGGATGGTTTAGCTCGGTACATGCTACGTTCTGCCTCGGTAGCTGGGGACTGCGTGAGGGTGAGGCGCAGATTGAAGTTGGCACGTTTGTCTGTCCTCCCTATTTGTTTCTCTCCCTTCTCTTTCATGTTCCTCCGGTTCTTTCCGCTGGGACACCTCCTTCACTCTAGGTAGGTGATTAGTACAGCAGCTCTGCTGCCAGACCTGGTTCTGTAAGTGCCTACGAATGAAAACATTCATCAGACTGATGCGTGCGACTTTTACACAGCAATTGTACCTTGGACACTCGTACATCTTTCAGATGACTCATACAACATAAGTAATAATGGAATAAGCCCAGAGATTTTGTATTATTCTCTAATGAAATAAATCTACGCTATAAATATGTTATGTGGCCGTACACATTGTGCGAAGTTATGATTAGTTAGGGCGCTACCTACAGCTGCGTCTCCTTTGGGTAGCTGGAGGTAGAAGCTGGGATTCACCGCGTATGGCTCTGCAGAGATCTTTCTTCACCACTGTGCTAAAACCCGAAAAGGAGGCCAAGCAAACTTGCCTTCCACAGCACCGTTAGCTCGTGTCATGAAATCCACAGCCCATTCGCGCCCGCCGCGGTCCTGGCCGCCCTCTTTGGACGGCCTTCCCCATCTCCTGCTCTCCACTCTGATCTCCCTTCGCTCAACACCGCCTCCCCATCTCTGATCCGCTAACCGTAACCTCGCCGCCCCAAGCCGCCCATGTCTCCCGACTGATCTCCGCCTCGTATAAATGATAAATCAATGTATGTGAGGTAACGCTAACTTCAGGCCACGCTGGAGGTAACGCTAACTTCATGCCACGCTTGAGGTAACGCTAACTTCAGGCCACGCTTGGGCTTTTGTTGTTGATGTTGATGATGATGAAACGTGGTCGGAATGGTTGGAAATCACGTTGAACGCTGAACACCAACTGTCTAATTCCCAAACGTTCCTACAGCGGAGCCTGAACTAAGGATGCTAAAGCGTGACAAAGTAGGACCCGTCGTGCTCAAAACCATTATCAGATATGCAGTTCCTCCCTTGGAGAAGGCCCAGCGGCGGGAATCGGGGGAGAACGGGACAAAACTGCCCCACGACCCTGCCGCTCCTCTCCCGCCCCGCACCTCTCCTCTCTGCCTGCACGGCCAGTTGTTTGTCTGTCTGAGGCAAATTTATTTCAATTAGAAGTTGCCTACATCACTCTTGCTCTAATCGATGACCACCCTTGGCAAGCCGCACTGTTATATATTGCAAGTCCGTCGCCGCTGTGAAATATTCACTCCGCCGCGCCACGAGTGGCGAGAACCATGCTGGCACTGTCAACTGTAAATATAGACATGCCAAATAATTAGCAGCCTAATGAGGGTTTAATCGTGTCAAGATGAAAGCCAAGTCCAAGTCTGGCTGTTCGATGGAGCCATCTATAACCTCTTTATCTCCATTAGTTAAGAACTTGCGTGCTTCTTTTTAATATCTGGGGAGGGCATCGATTTTCGCTCCTCCCTCCTTTTGCCTTTTGCGCTTCCTTTTGGACACGGATCGAGTGATATTATATGAGGATGTCTCGTGTCTGATATCGACTGCCGTTCCATCAATATTATAAATGCCTCAGCAGCAGTAAAAGTCGTTTGTCGTTTATTGGGTTTGCAAAGTAACGTATTTATCAGTCTCCCTCGCCGGTGTCAGTCGAGAGCCGATACGTTGGCTCGAGCCGGCTATTTACACCTCACTGTAACAGCTCGCTTAGACTAGTGAGACATGCTTCCATGAGGTGAAAGTGACTGCTACCTACATTTAGAGCTGTCATCACTGACACTCTCCCCAAGGAAGACTGAGACACTTTATCATATTTGGGGCTCGCACGGAAGGTAATAGAAGCCTGAGGACTTGCTTAGGGAGACCAGATGAGGATTAAATTAAATCACTTCCTCATTCACTTGTTGTTACTCTTTTTTTTTTTCCCCTTGACTCAGCTGTTGATGGCGTGTTTGCCGCTGACAGAACAGCAGATTTAGGTTAATGGAGATCAGCCCTCGGACCCAGGTGCATGCTGGGTGTTTTCGCAAGCCCTGCTCGGCTGAGACAGAAACGGTCTAGCAGATGAAGCCCCGTCACCGCCGAACCTAAAGTCGCGCGCACGTTTAAAAAAAAAAAAAGCAGATAATGTCTCCTGCATTAGACGCTATCACAACACCCATTACTCTCTGTGTGCGGCAATACGCGAAACCGTCTACACGTGACAGTAAATGAATTGCTTTTGAACGTGAATCCCCAGCGTTTTGACACGTTATTTCTGACACTTATAGCAGTGTCCATCACTGAGGGAGCATGAACAGCCTTCCTTGCCCTGGGTTGTTTGTGTCTTAGTAGTGTTAAAAGCTGATCCACCCCTGCCGTCCTGTGTAACTCTCCCAAACGTCTCAGATGTGCCCGGGACTACCGCGTGCTCCGGTTCAGACCCGTGACACCCAGTAGCCCTGGCACGGCTCGTCTGGCGGGACCCATCCGGGGGCTCGTTGTCGAGCGGATCCTTGCTCTTTTCACCATTCCGTGAGCATCTTGTGTTTGCAGTGGCGCGTCAGGAAGTATCCAGATCCGTGGGTTCACCAAAGGGCGTCCTCACACACAGCGCCTTGGCGTGGCGAGAGACTGTGCCAGGAAACGATCGTTTAATGTGGTCTGCAGAGGGACCGAGCAAAGCAGAAGGCCCCTTATTAAAGGGATGAGTCATTTGTTTGCTGTAGGACCCACTATGGGGAGACGGTGGCGTGCTGGTAGGGAGCGCCGCGTTTCCCCACCCTCCCCCAGGCTAGTCTGGCCTCCCGCAGGTCTGCACGGATGCAGATGAGTCCTGTCTTGGAGCACGAGCTGGGTAAGCTGGTGCCGAGGCGCGTTATCCCAGTGGGGGCCACACCCCACCTCCCTGCCACCTGCCTCTGGGCCCGCCCCTTAACCCCGCCCCCTTCTCCTCCTGGGCCCCTGGCACTGGCCCTCGCTCTGGCGGCGACTCCGTTCCCCCCCACCGGATGGCCCTATAAACCACCGCATCTGTCACGCGCCACAGCGCCACCTAAGGCCTCGTTAGGGTGGAGGCGACTGGCAGCCATCGCCGCTGCCGCTGCTAGTTAGAGGTGGTGGCGCAGGAGAACGCCTACCTCAGGGCGTCAGGGGTGTGAGTGGGTGTGTGAGCATGCCGCGAGTTTTTCTCCTGTCCTCTGCTGCCGGAAAGAGTGGAACCTGATGGTAATTAAAAGCTTGTCAAACCTGGTAACAGGCAACACTCTCTCTCTCTTTTTCCTCCCTCCCTCTCTCTCTCTTTCTCTCTCTCTCTCGCACCTGCCACAGCCCCATAGCAACATCATGGCACAGGGGATGGCAGTGTGGTGTGTGCCCGGGTACTGTGGTTGGTACACGCGCTCGCCATATTCCACCGACATCTCGTGAATTTTAAAATGCAACCCCCCCCACCCTAAATACCTGATTCCTCTTGATTGGATAAAGCATCTGCAGGCCTGTGCTTTTAAGATATTGAACAAAGTCATCCACAGTGAAGGGAGCTTTAGGGGGGAAACGGCATTGCTATTCCACACATGTCGCCCGGCATTGCACCCTGCCAGTATTATACTGTAAACAAGGATGAATGTGCTTTTAACCTGCAGCAAGCAGGAAGCGTATTTTACTGTAAGGCTGCCCGGCAACCTCTCCAAGTCCCTGAGCCCAGCGTCGGAGCGGGAAAGTCGTTTCACCAATAGTTCAGAGGATACGCGGCAAGCAGCGCCATTTCTGCAAAAGTGCTTTTCATCGAGGGAATGATGGAAGCGGCAGATTAGAGACGCTCAGACTTCCTCGCGTCCCGCCGCTCGCCCCTCCCCCGCCGGCTGCGGCGGCGAATCGCCATCCCGGAATCGATTTCCAACTGCCCACTTTGGCTGTCGCGCGGCATCGGTGAATTCTCATTGGCTGTCACTGTAGGCCAGGCAGACAAGCTGCCTTCCTTACTGGACGTGATTGAAGAGGTGTTGAAAAGAGGACTGGTGTGTCCCAGTGCTGTGGCATCCTCACCCAAAAGCCCCAGCCGATAGCCCCTCCCACCCCCCCCACAGACGCAGCCTTCTCTATGCCAAGGCCTTCCACGCACTCTCATTTGACACTCGGCCCATAATCGTTCGGACGGCCTCCCTCCGCCTCTTTCCCCTCTCCCTGAACTGAATCGTGAACAGCCTTAAGTCTCCCACGAGGATGCATAAGTTAACGTCTCTTTGCGAGTATTTTTCGCTAGATTGTGGGTGTGTGTGTGTGTGTGTGTGGACATTGTGCGGGTGTGTGGGGGGGTGTGCATACGCGCACGGCTCTGTGTGTGTGTGTGTTTGTTGGTAGCGCGTGTTTGTGTGGGTGTATGGGGGTGCGTGCATGTGGGCATGTTTGTGTGTGCTTCCGTTCACGTGGGTGTGCCGACAGACCCGAGCCAGAGACGCTTGTCAGCGCTGGTCGCTGTTCAGTCTTCCAGTCAACATGACAGCTGTGTTTATAGGAGCAAGGAGCTTTCCAGGAACCACGAGGGACGAGGGGGTGGGGGTGGGGGGAGACCAGGACGGTGAGAGTAACACATCCCCCAAGAACAAGGCCAGAAGATAAAAAAAAAACCCCACAAAACCAAGGACTCCGCTGAGCGGACACGCACCGAGCTTTTAAGACCACTGCTCTTAAGCTAGCGTGTCGCCCTGGCCGTGCGGATGGCCACGCCCCCCTCAGGCCACGCCCCCCTCAGGCCACGCCCCCCTCAGGCCTGCGGGTCTGCCTTAATGCCCGTCCTCTCTGCCCTCATTTCTCCATGCCGCAAAACTTAATGAACGGCCTTAAACATTTTATTGATGAGGGGCTGACATTTAAGATAGGACACCCATCAGAGCCTCTGCCAGAAGTGTCAGAAAGTTTCTAAGCTTGGTGCCCTTCTAGAGAACCTCGAAGCTCTCGAGCCGCCCCAGGGACGACACGCAGAGAAGCTACGGTCGTGCCGTCGGACCGGCGGTGGACTGAGCTGAAATCTTGACGGACAGCGTTGAAATCACGCTTCCTGTTTATCTCCGCTTCTTCTCCTGCGTCTTGCGCTCCTCTAGCTAGCAGCGCTGCTCGCCTCGGGCGAAACCCGGCTGTACCACATCAGCCAGCCTGGAAAAGCTTCAGCTGGGATGTGTCTCACGTGCGTTAGAAGCACCCCACCCCCGCGCCTGCACGGGAACGTTCCTCAATTACGCCACGCGCGCCCAGCGACCGTAGGCGCACATTTTCAAGGCTTTTTCTTCCCCCCTTCCCCTCCCTGAAGAGAGTGACGAGTGCAGGCGGGAAAAAGGGCTGCAGCCCAACCTTGTAAAACAAATGAGTTGTGTCATCTCCGCCCGCAGCTCCTCCGTGTGGGGGTGTGGCGGGTGGGGTGGGGGAATTGAAACAGCGTCGCCGATGAATTGTGACGCGCCTTATATTCCCGGGGCCTTGCGGTGAGAGTCGATAACGAGGAAGGGGCTCAGGATGACCTGCGGTTCGAACCGTAATTGACCTGTTTTGCATATGCCGCTGCACGTTTCCCCCGTGTGGTGCGACGCGACCGATTTGCAGCCCCTGTTATTTATTGGCTGGCGGACTGGGGGGGGGGGATTTCATCTATCGGTGCTTAATAAAGCTCGGCTGCGTGTGGGCCGGTCCTGTTACCGAGCGGGTGCGCAGTTGCGCGTGCGTGACACGTCCCCGGGCGATACGGCGGATATGGAAAGGCCCCGAGTTTGACTTTGGGCTTCTCTGGAAGGGGACGTCGTTGTGCAAACACGTTTGCTTCTGTTATGTAAGAGGTGTAAGAATCAACAGTGAGGCGATTGCGTGGTGACGAGCTCTGGCCGTGTTTCAGTAAGGTGCTGAGTGTGTGTGCTGAGTGTGTGTGCTGAGTGTGTACAAAACTGGCACAAGTCCCTCCTGAGGTGGCTTGAGGTTGAAGGCATTGCTTGTCTTTGATATCCTGATTTCCAATTTCCCTGCTAACCATAAAGACTTTATCAATAAATGACCTCTATGAACATCCTTCATTTGAAATAACAATGTATGAATTGTTTTTTTTCCCCAAACAGTAATTGCAGTATTGATTGACTGTAGTGGTCAGCATAGTTAGATTTTAATTGATTTACAAAGGTCAATGTAGAATAAAAATACAGCTGTGTTGACTGCTGAAGAGTTGTTCTTTGATAAAGACCATGGTCTCAGCCCTCAAAATGACACCTCACCTTTCCTGTTTGTTTGTTTATCTGTGTGTGTGTGTGTGTGTGTGTGTGTTAGCCAGACCTTGGCCATGTCCAGGTCTCCTAATGCTGCACCTTCCTCATTACACTCTTCCTATATGACTGAGCAGCTGAAGTCGACCTGGCAGACAGCCCGATTGTGTTACGTTGAGACTTAGCCTGGCAGGCTCCCTGTGATTCTTGGAAAGCTTTGGATTTGGGGGATTTGTGAAACGACGACGACAACAAACCAGGCTCCAAACCTTTGGACGAATTGTCAGATCTCCGGCTAGTTGGAAAATGGTAACCATGTCTAGGCAGTGCTAACTAATTAGTAAGCGATTTATCAGCCTGAAATCCGTATGGATTGAAATACTTTGTTCCCAGCCCTCAGTCTGTATTAAGCGGCACGTTGGGGTTTGGAATGGTTTCAATACGCGTGGAAGAGTTTGAAGTGCCGTTATGACCAAATACTGTAGTTGCCGCTTTGTTTGAGAGGCACCGTGACAAAGTTTTGAATAAAACGTACAAAAACATTTCTGCTAACAGCAGTTCTAGGCATACTGCAGTTTTAGCAACAACCAGTGGGACAGATTGGCAATCCGTAATAATCCGCCACCTGAGTGGGTCTGTGAGTGGGTCTGTGAGTGGGTCTGTGAGTGGGTCTGTGAGTGGGGCTGTGAGTGGGTCTGTGAGTGGGTCTGTGAGTGGGTCTGTGAGTGGGTCTGTGAGTGGGTCTGTGAGTGGGTCTGTGAGTGGGTCTGTGTGTGGGTCTGTGAGTGGGTCTGTGAGTGGGTCTGTGAGTGGGTCTGTGAGTGGGGCTGTGAGTGGGTCTGTGAGTGGGTCTGTGAGTGGGGCTGTTGGTGTGGGGCTGTTGGTGTGGATGTGGGCTGGGGGGGCTTTTCCATGTTGCCAGTGTGAACTGTTCATCTCCTGCTCAATGAGAGTTAAGAGGAAGGCCTGAGCGGCCAGTAAATGGGCCCTGTGTGTGCTGTTTGGAGATCAATCAGAAAGGGTGCACACAGGCACCGCGTTCTGGACCTGGGTAATGGTGTGGGAAGGGGTGCCAGACGACCTCGGCGTAAGCCAGGTTAATATTCCTCTCCCTCTGTCTCTCTCTCTCCGTCTCTGTGTCTTCCCCTCCCTGACTTTCACAGCGGCTGGGCTTGTTTTTGATGAGCTCCGCCATTAAAGCGCTCGTCCAGCGCAAGGCTAATTAGCCACGGCACGTATTAATCACGGCGTTAGCAGCGGTGGGCCGAGGTGGAGCTGCGCGGATCTCCGACCCCCCACTCTCCGCCCCCCCACCCCCACCCTCCTGCTAGGCTGGCACGTCTGCTGGTCCCGTGTTCGCCACGTGACGCGCATTAACCTCCGCCCGGCCGGGTCGTTTGTCTTCTCAGGCTGCCGCTGTGCCGCCCGGCGTCCGTGCCGCGCCGGCTCTCCAAAGACACGCTAATCGCCGCTAGCAACTACAGGGATCAGGACGAAAAGGACAAACATAATGAGAAGAAGTCCAAACTTAGAGCCGCTGCGACGTGGAAGTCAGGCGTAATGGGCAAAGCTGCAAATCACAGATGTTTAATAAACTGGATCAGCTCGTCATCTATTCTCCCTGCTGAATACGCTGGAAACAAAATAAATATTTTAGTCACATTCTAAAACTTGCTCAAGAATAATGTAACACTGATGGTAAGAGTGCTCCTTTATGAGGCCGCCAATCAAATGTTGAGGTAGCCTTGAAATTCAGGTAGCAGCTATTATGCCTAGAGAATGCCCAAGTCCCCAGTCATGCACTAAGCTCTTTTGGAGAAGTCATTCTCTTCTGCTGAATCAAACAATGATCCAGACAAGGAAGAAAGAAACTGACTTTAAATTAGACTTACGTACACTTGAACCACTCACTTTTGGGCAGGATTTATTTACCTGCAATTAAACAAAATGTATTAATTATTCACACTGGAAACTTTATGATTCCAGACTAACACAAATCTTCTGAAGAGGTGTTGGACAGGATAGGATTGATATCATGATATTAATTTCGTTTTAGGGGACTCTCAAAATGGATATTTCAGCAATGGTTTAATAAAGGCAAGCTGGATCACAGTCATTTCAAACTGAGCAGAATATTAACAACCATTACATATCCACAAGCAGGGTGTGCATGACCTTCCTGCACTAAATCACAATTTTCTGTCCAGAGCTACAACATTTCTATTTCCAAGCCAGCGCAAAATGGCTGCCGTCTCCTCTCCCCAAACGATGTCCCTACCTGAACTTTGACAAGCCATTAAAAGTAAGCTGCCGTTTTCAGTTCTGTCAGTGCATATCAAATCTCTCATTTTTCCCCATCTGCGCACCCCAACAGTTCCACACTCAATCGACGCACAACCATCCTTAACATTTTGATTTCATTACCACCATGACTGAATATTCATACCATTTTATCACTCGCACCTGGAATGGAGAGCAATGGTGCATTATTCATGAGCAGGAAGCAATGGGGCGTGGTCTCTGTGCTTAGAGTGTAATGGTGGGAGTTGTGACTTTGCTAGACTTCATGATGACATTAATCATGCATATGGAGCCACCATTTTACAGTTTTATCTACGCCCACATGGACTGGTCCCCCCCCCTACGACCTGGTGGATATCCTCATCTAATTACTCCCCATCTCACTTTCATTTTCTCTCTTTTGTTCTCTCTCTGCCTCTTTCTCTCTCTCAGTCAGTGGTGAATTTACTAATGGGGGAGAGAAGTCTCTCGGCTCTCTTCTGTGGTCTGGAGTTGATATTTGCACAGGCTTGTGCAAACACTACCATGCAAAGTGATAGTCAGGTAGCAAAATATCAGCCACACTGCAGTTTCCTGACGGAGGCTGTTCTTTCGTGTGTTGCTGTGGACAGACACTTGAGAGACGGAGACGTCAGCACTGTACGTCGCATGTATTTTCTCCCCCGTGTAGAACGTAAAAGCATCGCTGGTGGAAATGAGCTGAAGCATGCAGTTGGAAGGAAGCGATTGCACCGTTGATATTTGGTAACATTTTCCAAAAGAAGGCAGTCTTACCCTCCTTGACCAAAACTTTCTTCTGGTCAAACCCAGCCACCGCAACACTGCCGCCAAGTTACATTAGACCAACTGGACCACCATCCATCACTTCATGTTAGGGCCGTAATTGAGTCTGGTCCAGGTTTGTTGCAAGAGACCACGGCCGTGACCCTTTGGCCCTTTCTTGCCTGTAGCCCACGCAGTAGCCTGTAAATCCAGATCCATTAATCCAGCAGGATTTCCCAAGCCTTATCCCGAGCATTCTGAGTGTAGGGCACATTCCGTAATCTCGCTGGCCTCTATGCTGTCTGGGCTGATACCTCAATTTCAGATCCACAGTTCTGCTCCTCCTCACTGTGTTGTGGCCTTATGACATAACGAATAAGAGGATGGACCACGAGGACCTGCATTTACATATAAATGTACTATTATTCATGTTTATTCTGTCCCATGTTTATGCCCTCACACTGAAGCTGACGGGACCCTCTTGCACCCCCCCCACCCGTCACGCGCACAACTGCCCAGACGGCCCGCGGACCAACACGGAGCCCAGTGGTTCCTGCAGAATCCCCCCGGGTCAAATCCACACCTGCCCCTTATCTCCCTGAGTCATGCTTAGACCTGGCTTCTTCCCTCCTCACTTACAACGGGCCGGATGGTGATGACGGAGCCGACGGCTTCTACTCACCGCGGCCGGCAGTGGCTAGAGAGCCCTGTACCGAATTTCGTTGTCCCCCCCTCGGTGTAATAAAGGTTAGTGATGTCAAGTTACGGAGCACAGTGTCACGCATACTCGTTTGATGGGATTTTGAGGCCAAATGTTCAGCTAAAGAGAGGTTCTTCTACAGAAGAGCACAGGAGCCACGCTGTTGGAGATCCTAGTTCTGAGTCGCCATTTCAAAGTAATGGGCGGCGTGGGGCAGAAATGAATATCGATCGGATTTCATGAGTCTGTAGTCAGAGAAACATTTTGTGTGTGTGTGTCTTTTGCGCTGCTCCAGTGATACCAGAGTACTAGCTGTTCTCGCCTTCAAGATCTTTCATCACGCAGTCGAACATCCAAGACAAATGGATCAATACATCAATGAAGAAAAACAAACAAAGGAATAACCGTTGAAACCCCCCCCCCCACCCTCACCCTATACCCCACACCACCCCCCCCACCCAACACCCCACCCCCCCACCCTACACCCCACCCCCTCCCCCTACACCCCACCCCCTCCATCAGCGTGAAGTGCAACATCGTTCGCAAAATGTATTGGAACAAGCTGAGACTGAGACCAGGACAGCCCCTCACTAAACGCAATTCCACCCTACCTGCCCGAGGACGACTTCTTGCTTCTAAATGATTGGTTCGCTCAAATAAACAGATTGAATGTATCATGCATCCTTGGCACAGATTGAAATAAATCTTTCAAATCTGATTTTTTTTTTTTTCTTTTTCCTTTTTGTTTCCAGAAGTAATTTCTTAGCCGGCCTCTCCGCCAGAGACGATCTGCCTCTCATAAATTCTCCCACGAGAGTGAATAAATCTCCTTGACTGATAACGTCAGGAGAGTGAAGGAGTGAGTGAGTCTGTGTGATCTGTTTGCATTTATCTGGGTTTTGGTGGGAGCGTGTGCATGCGTGCTCGTAAATCCGTCGGCAAAACACTCGCGTGTGTACCTGCATTTATGCATTCAGCGTGGCAGTGTTGTACGCCACAGCCATAAATATACAAATATATGTTGGGTTTGAAGTGAAACATGCCTTGCTGCATAATTTCATAGATATTTCTTAATGTGTTATGTAAAAATAATACCGATATGTTGGTGGGGCGCATGTAGTGATGTATACCTGGGAATGTTTATGCATGTGCGTGTGTGTGTGTGTGTGTGTGTGTTGTACAGGGATAACGAAAGGGCAGTCTCTGTCCCCCCCTCCACGCTGTCTCTGTCTACTGAACACTTTGGTGAGGCGACGGGTCCTTGGGTGTGACTGTAATTGCACTCAGCAGCGAGTGTTGTCAGTGTGCTAATTCTCAACCCTACGAGCCCCGCCTCGCCCCGCCCCTACTGTGGGCCCTCACTCCACCCCTCTGCTCCTGCAAGGGCCTTCCGCACCGCATGACATCGGAAGATCCAACTGCCGATCAGAGGGTTTGAAACGAACGTTCCGTTTAGTACTTCGAGTGTGTGTGGAAGCATACGTCTGTGCCGGAGCGCGCGCCGTGCAAAAGCAAGTCGATTCTGTCTTTTCTCACTCCGCCACACACTCACACCTCGCCCTTTTCTCTCCCCGCTGCCACTGATTACCGACTCGTCTGCAGTTTAATAATCTTCAGGAGCACGTGCCTAATGAATGGAGTCACTCCACCTAATTGCCTGGCACGTTCCAAGATGGGTGCGAGGCTGCTCACGCGTTGTTCTCCGCGAGCGTGTGCGTTAGCGAGAAAGAAATCAGACATCGGGGTCCTTATAGGCCTGGTGAATTTTAAAGAGGTAATTAGGAGCACGTACGGTGGACAGGTTTTTGTTTCAGCGGGTTGGGATAAATTGCTGAGTTGAGGAGCCAGGACTGCAGTTTGGAGGGAAGGTGATTTGAGAGAGGAGAACGAATAGGAAATGACATTAGGCTAGAGTTGAGAAGTAGAGTACATTTACCACATCAAGCAGCTTTGCAGGGCAATGGGTGTGGCCTATAAACCCATGGGTGTGGCCTATAGACAAATGGGTGTGGCCTGTAGGGCAGTGGGTAGAGCCTAAAGAGCAAAGGGTGGAGCCTACAATGCACTGGGTCTTATTCATTTTTCAGACATTTTTTCATCCTTTTTCTCTTCATGATAAGAGCTAGATATAGACAATTTTCCCTTCCAGATGTTTCAGTCAACCAAGTTTGATAAAGGTTTTTTAAAAAAATGATTAAATAACTCCTGCTTGAGATACCGGGATTAAAAAAAGGTTAAGTGTCTATCATTATTGGACATTATTGGACACTTTCAGCATTACCAAAGTAAGTGAGGGGTATGTGCACAGATGTACACATATCTTTGATCCTCTCAACCCTGACAGACCTATGTTCTGTGGTACCTTAATAACAAGTGGGTGTCCTTTCCTTCATTAAACCAGTGAGCTTGTTCTAAAAGGCCCCTACAGGTTCTTTTCCCGCTACACCAGGAAGTGAGCTCTGTCGCAGTAATGTATCAAGAATTCTTCTTACAATCTGTAGCAGAAAATTTAACAAAACCTGAAATTTCCTTTAAAGTATGCTGCGGTGTGATAATTTACCGTGGACCCTGATTCCACACACACACACACACACACACACACATACAGATTGCAGAATGTCCCATTTCAATAAGGTAATTAAGTCATCAGACTTAACTATCAACATCAAGCTAAATATTTGATTTGTGTCACTGTGGAATGCAGAGACCCCCACTGTTGCTTCAATCACAGCTCCTCTCCCACCTACGGGGCTCCATATTTGAACTACAGGGTAGACGGTCCACGAGCTAGGAGTTATGCAAAGATGATGTAATCACTGCCAGATGAGCTCTCACAGGGGTACACTGGTGTGTGTGTATGTGTAAGTGTGCACGTGTGTGTGCATGTGTGTGTGTGCGCACGTGTGTGTGCATGTGTGTGTTGCGAATGCCTCAAGGCTCCAAGAGAGGCTTTTATACCGAGTGACCAGATGTCAGCTAAGTCTTCAAACACAGCAGGTGTGTGCTAGCGAGGTGGACATTTGTCATGTCTACAGTGCCAGGCACTGACACGGATGCCATCTAATATGCTCCAGTGTCACCAACACAGTTCCTCTGATTCATGCCCACATAAACATTTCATTAGGGTCATTAGTTCCTTTGAGGTTTGAATGTCAAAATGAAGCTGTTTTTATTTTTGTGGTGAAGTATTTTTGTTTTTAGCTTTCACCTGGTCATAAAAACACAGACCACGCTATTGCCCATTACAGTGGGCTACAAAATCTGAATTTATCTTTGCTTCCCAAACTGAAATTCCTGAACTTCACACATACGCTGAATTGAAATCTGCTTTCAGAATTTTTCTATCCTTCATGTTTTTAAGTGACAGGGCAATTAAACTGTACATTAACGCATTCATAAATAAAGCTGTTAATGTTCTTTTCAATTGTACACTATATGGTTTTTGCCTATATTTGGCCTCAAGAACATCTCTCTTCAGTGTCCAGTAGTCTGTCATTATAGAGGTCACTTTCCTTAGTTCCACCTTTCCGTAGCATTTATGATGATATATTAGTATTATATGGGAACATCATAACTATGTGTGATAGGGGAATTCTGGAACCATATCTGGATTCAGTAAGCAAAAATACACAAATATATCCTTGATGATCAGTGTTACGTCACCTTTAACCTCGTCACATAACCCCCTAGTGGTGTTGGTACTGGGGGGCACCAAATACGTGCATATATGCCTAATTCTGAGAAAAATAAACCCCCCACGCGATAGCAAACGTTCGGATAGCCATCGCCTATATCTGATTGTGTTGTCATTTGGCAATCAGTGCAGCATTAAGACTGGGAGCTGGTTTAACTTTAAGAGTAAAGGTCGTTTCTGCTCTGCTCATAAATGGGTTAAGGACTTCTCCCAGCATCCCTTTATGTCTGCATTGTAATATTTTAAATGCATGCTATTAACCATCGTGCAGTATATCAATTTAATGGCTGGATGATCTCCATAACGTAACTTGAAAGTTGTCTGGAGGAGGGAGCACAAACGGCGTGTTGTTATTTTTCTGTTATTTTGTACCACGTGCGTGTGTTTGCATGTCCCCAAAAGGACTAATCCACACAAATGAAGGTCATTAACGGCTACCGGAGTTGCATCGGAGACTTAGCTGGTGCGGAAAACGGTGTGTGATATTACTAATTAAACTCAATGATGCGACGGAAGCCTCTCCGCGCTGTAAATACAATCCCCCCGCCTCGCTTGCAGGGCGAACACCATTGATTCTACCATCCCTGTATTGCAGCACCTGCACAGTTATGGAGAGACACTTTCATCAGTGTCAAGGGCCACGTACGGGGGGGGAGGAACAACCGCTCAAACACATAAAAATAAGATCTCGTTGGCACAGTCGTTACCGTAATTCAATTTCCCTACCGGCTCGGCTCGGCGGATCGAAGCCGCCACCTCGTTTTGTGCGCCGCACGGGGCGAGAGAATATTTCCGACGCCTCGGTGGCCCGCCCGAGACGCAAGAGACGAGGGTGTGGGAGAGAGGGAGGGATGGAGGGAGAGAGGGAGGGATGGAGGGAGAGAGAGAGAGAGAGAGTGAGAGGGAGAGAGAGGGGTGAAAAAAAACCTGCTGTCGATATCAATTACCAGATGACTGTTGATCAATCGTAGCGGTGCCATAATGATTTGTTGTCACATATTTGAGGAATGAGCGATGGCGTCCCCTCCCCCCTTCCCCTCCCTTCTTTCTCCGTGCCGTCGTCCATGAATGTAAGAAGCAACAAGAAAAGCAAGTGTTTTAAGCGCCAGAATCTGCTTGAAATATTTCCTTTCTCCCATTTTTCTTTTTTCCTCGAGAGGAGCATGTTGAGGGAGAGACGATTTTTAACAAGTACTGAGGGTAATTGCGTTCCCTTCGCTGTGTAATTTTCCTCTGACGGGCCCTGGTAACGCAACCGGCTGTCACAACAGGCCCTGCCTGACACACTGACGTTCACCATTAGCCTGAACCCGACACACGTCACGGCTTGTTTTTAGCCACCAGCGCGACAGGAGAAAGAGGGATGCATTTTTCTTTGTGCCACTTCTTAATGAAGCGTTTCGCCCATGCCTAATGGAAACAAGTGTCAGGCTTTTAGAGCAAACATCTTACGTGCAGGAAGGAGTATTTAAAGCGGGCACTCAACAAGACAGCCCAAATGAGAGCTCGCCGGAGCCTCCCGCAGGAAGGACCAGCCGGCAACTTTCGCAAAGAGGCTTCCGCTTGGATCCTCCGCTGACTGGCACGGAAGAATGTCATTACCTGCTCTGCTTGGGCTCGGAGTCAGATGTTCTGGGGAAGCTGCCTGGATTGTCTTTCTTTTTCGAGGACCACATACAAGTACAATAAGGACATCAGGTGTATTAGTCATAGGAGGTGGTGAAAATACCACAGTCGTACAGTAAACTGCAGTGCTGTCTGATGAAGGGCGGGTTAATGGCACATTATTAGATGTCACGTTATTGCAATTATGTTTTTTTTTTGTTGTTGTTTTTTAATCTCACTCGCACACAGGCGAGACAGGCCTTTGGTAGCACAGCAGCCAGACGCGTGCATATAGGAAGCGGGCCTCAAATCCTCTTTGAGTGGCTAAGCAGATCCAGCTTTGATGGATGGTTACCACTGACGGGGAGTGTGCAGCTGCGCATGAGGTACAGGTTTGCTGAAGCGTGGTGTCAGGCGAGATTGGGGAGATGAACCAGTCACTGAGATGCCTCTTTGCGAAGAAGCCAGCGAAGAGTTGTGATAAGGTAGTGTCAGCCTGCCAGGACCCGCTCCAATCTTCTTGGAGAGGGGACAGACGAGTTAGTGTCCATCAAAAAAATAAAAAGTTCCCTTTTTTTTTCCATTTTCTTGTTATTTTTTTTCGCTCCCTCCTCAGACGCTGGATTGAAGAAAAGGAAAAATGACTCAACAAACGTACCATCTGATCCGTCGAGCTTTCGGCTCCATCGGGCGTCGGCAGGGTATCCGAACGTGCTCTCTTACATTTCCTCTGCTAAACATGTCCTCTGGTCCATCTCTAGGGCCGGGCTTGGGTTCTGTCTGCGTCCAATAGCTGTCATGTGTTAGGAAAGACGCACAGACATTTCGCAGCGCTGTCTGAAAGGCTGACGAAGTCACTCACCGCTGATTGTGTTGAGTTCTAAAGGTTCCTTCTGAAAAGTGTTAGTCAAGTTATGCGCCTCCACTCAGAGTGAGGAAATATCGCAAGATGTCTTTTCATTAAAATGAAATCACAAGATTTGACTTTTCATTAAAATCACCAATCTACAAGCCTAACGGAGTCTCTGCACAGTGGTCGTTATGAGCGTTGTACAGAGCCAGTATAGAGGAGGGTTTCTCAGGCTATTGTAAAGGGTACGAAGGAACTGACAATGCACACTGACTTTGTGCCTTCAGCTTGTATGCTTTCCGCGCTACTCACCCAAATCGCACATCGCCCAAAAGCGCCTTAATATGTGCACTCTTTTCCGCTCTCAGAATGCTAATGATAGCTAATGCTAATTAGAGCTATTTTTTCCTCTTGCCTTTTCTGCCCTGTTTTATATAGGGCCGTCCCCCACAATTGACCTAATCCTCCCTCTCCTCCCTCCCCGGTCTGTGCATGGTGTTTGTAATTAACACTCACAGTCTTTTTTTTTCTACCCTCCTTTCAGCTGCTCCATCAGCTTTGCCCGCTCCCCTCCCCACCCCTTCCATGCCGAGCGTCGGGTTTGATGTGCCCGCCAGGGCCCCATGTGGGCGCGAAGCCCGATTGGCCCTTTCGCACCAGCCGAGCTGTTCTGTCGATGCCGTGTCCGGGGAGCAAACTCCTGTCAGGGTTCTAGCCTTCCCAAGGTCCTTGGTGGGGAGCGGTGCGTTTTCCTAGCGCACTCTTGTCGGGGGAGGGGCCTCTGTCATGCTGCTCTCTGGGAGGCCATTTTGTTCTCCCCCTTCAAGCCTTGCCTGGCTGATGTGGGACTTATGAACGAATTGACAGTCGGTTTTCCGTGAGGAGCAGACCAGAAATGGGTTTGACCCAGCCTGTCACCACGGCCAGTTCAACAGCTATTAGCGCAAGCCATGGCTTACCTCTTTCCACTCGTTGCCTTCCCTTTTCTTCTTCTGACAGCGTGGAGGGAAGTGGAGGTTCAACAGAGGCTCACTGATGTAATCAGTCACCATGCCGAGCGCCTCCCATGACTGGCTGGTAGACCAGCAGGCTCTTAGCTCTCATTACCGGGCGGAAGAGTATTTGGGTTAGCCGAAGCTCGGCACACGCGAGCGAGCGTGTGTGTGGCTGCGCACAGGCACGTGTGCCCACGTGTGTTCGTGTTGAGTGAGGAAGATCTTAAGAAGTGAGGTGTGAAATGGGAGGGGCGGGGTCTCCAATGCTCCACCCCCTCCTGCTTCCACCAATGTCAGTAAGAAACATATGGGAATAGTAACATCAAAGCCCAATCCTGGGGTGTGGGGGATGATGTCGTGGGGAAGACAGTTCTAGAATGAGGCTAACGTTGGACGGTTAACCTGCCCCGTTCCTGTGCCAGCAGGCAGCAGAGGGTATGCCAGCAGTAATCTGGTACAGGTATTACTGCAGTCCACAAGTTACAGTGACCGTGTGGACAGTCCATTTACAATATGAATACGTTTTTGATATGCAAAATATCAAACATGGGTTAATAGATTTAATAGCTCTCATCTTATTTTCAGGTTAACAGCTTTACAGTAATTCAAAGGTGTGGATTCTGAAAATTTTTGGCAAAATGCCAGCAGGTAAAATGGAATCTTATAAACGAAGAAGGATCATCATGAATATTTAATTTCCCAGCGAATTATTAGATGTTGTGCAACACACAAAACTTTTTGCAGACTGTTCGTGTTTACCTTACGGTTATCGTCACCACACACACGATGTGCTCTGTTTGGGTTGTACTGTCCTAGCAACACGGTATGGCTCCAGACTTTTCACCACACACACACACACACACACACACACACACACAGACAGACAGTGGTGTTGTTTCCTTACTTCCACTGAAACTCATACAACCAGCTCCTTTTGAACTCCAAACAGCACAGCGAAAACCGACTGGCCCGGCCTGGCACGGGGCGGGTGAGAGGGGGTGGCGGCCGTGGACAGGCTGTCCCTGGAAGGAGCGGCACCCGAGACAAAAGGCAGGGAGCTGGGCAGGGAGCTGGCCGCACGGTGGAGGGGCTCTGGTTATCGGTGAAGACAGGCCTGGCACGGGGCCGCCGGCGACGGGCCCCTCTCCCCCGCCCGTCCCTGGCTTAATGGATGTAAACGAAGAGGGCATGGTAGGTGCCGGCCGCCCGCTCGGGCGATGCCAGGCCGCAGGGATCAGGCAGACCCGGCTGGCACGCGGCGGGCAGAGAGACGGCTGTAGGCACCGGGGATCAGACGAGGCCCACGGTTGCAGCTCGCTGACAGAGAGGGAGACGGCTTTGTAGTGTGGCCAGGTAGCACGGAGGGATGGGAGATGCTGAACGAACAGCGCACACACACACACACACACACACACACACATGCACACATATCACCCACATTTTGCTTATACTTTGAAATGAATCTAAAACAAATGTGCCAAAGTCAGTATAAGGCAGGATATTAAAATCATTAATTCAAAGAATCATTTAAGTCATTTTTAAACATCACCCCTTTTCAGATGGTTTGAATCCATTTGCGTCACGCAGTTAAACAAACGGTGCTTGATTGTATACATGAACTCTCCACCAATCACCATACACACAGACAGCACAGCGACCATGTTACCCAGCATACCCTGGAGTGGCTTTTAGCATATTCTGTAACAAACAATACAATCTCTGTGTGCTTTCTGCATGAGTAGAAACTCACTTGCAGTATGCAAAGCTGTGCCTTGTGTTGGATATATTTTTTTCCAAATGAAAAATTACAATCTCCAAACTGCAGATTTGGACATCACCGATCATTCTATCTATTTACTTTGAAATTTTCCACGTGGCCAAATTTCAAAATGACTTTTAAATGTATTTGTAAACAGATAAAGCAGACAGCAACGGAGAATGACAGCTAATGGCCACTGTCATTCCTTTTTGGTTTAGAAAAATATGTTCAGTTACTTTACTACAGAAAAAGACCTAGTCCCTACAGTATGCTTCACTACCTTGTTATTATAGCAACACAACAGTTCACCCTGAAAAGACATTCCCACCACCAACAACAAAACACACACACACACACACACACACACACATTCGTTCTGTCTGCCTCTCTCTCCCTCTCTGTTTCTCTCTATTTCTTTCTCTCTCTCTCTCCCTCCCCAAGTGGTAGCCATTTTTCCTGTCACGACTTAAACAGTTGTTCCCAGGGCCTGTGCAGTTTGTTCCTTTCCATCTGCTTCTGTGCCCCCCCCTTGTTCCCCCCTCAAGGCTGGCGGGCAGGACATTTCTGAGGCGGCATCCCGCGAGTTCCCCTCGGCAGCGCAGGGCTTTGACAGCCACTCGTTTGAGCCGATGGCAGGCCGAAATTATGCTGTCTGTGAAGCGGAGTGACGCGCGGTCAGTGCGGAGGCGCCGTTTGGCCCAGCAGACCCGGCAGCCCACAGCGGCACCGAGGCCTGACCAGAAACCCCTCCGCCCCGGATGGGGTCCGGCTCCTAGTAGGATACGGCACCACGCACCCGATGTGGGTGCGTTTCCGGTGTGGTAGTTTTTGATGAGGTGAGTCACGTCACGTCAGGATCGCGGGGTTCATGGGGGGTTGGCACTCAGCCATGCCACTCGCTCGACACTTCTGAGCCGGACGCTTTACAAATGCACAAGACTGCGTTTTTTACACTGCTTTAGTCTCTTTTTTGTGCTTGACTGAACTATGACAAAGCTTACCAGCTGTCTATATACACAAACGTGAGGAAATAATCACACGTGAGTCATATGCGAATTCAGTGAAATGAATTTCTTTGTCTTTTATTTTGCTTTTCTTTTTTTTTTTTTTTTAAGTGAAACGGTATTAAATACCACAACTGAGCAGACGTCTCATCCCTTTAATAACCTTGCTAGCATTGTTAGAAATCTAACAGTGTGCACATTACAGCTGTTACCTAGACAGCTGTTGTTAAGGGAATGAAAAATTCTTGCTTCGCATAGCTTTCGAACCTCCGCAACGCTGCGGAATTCGCACTGCATATCATAACATGTGGAGCTCAGCGGTTCACCCTGAAAAGGTGAAATCGGGCGCCGGTAGCTGATTGGCCGGGAAGCCTCGAGGTCAAAGATCAGACGGGATCTCCCTCGTCCCTCGCGGAGAGAGTGAGATAATTGACACGCCAGGCGTGACACCTCGATTTAATTGACTGTACATCAGCGGCGGAGCACTCGTCGATGCCGAGAGACCTACGGCCCGGTCGCGGTGCCGCGCCTGTGCTCCGTCTTGCCTGTGGCTCCGGGGCCCGGGGTGATTCATAACACGTCTCTCCCACGCCGTTTCACTGGAGCGCGTTGTGAACCTGAGGCTGTGGCGGGGGAGGGGCTCCTCGGGGCCTCTCTCGCCTGTCAGTTCTATTTTAATCAGGAGCCCTTAACTGCATCGGCGTATTGGACGCTCGAGTGTTTGACTAGTTTTATCGACTGGGCTCTACATCAAATATTTACACCATGAGTTACTTTAATGGCATAATGCATGTTGGTACAGGGAGCTCGCTCGAGTATCTGAGCCGTCCGTGTGTGTTTATGTGTGCGGGGGTGAGAATGAGTGGAAAACGGAGCAACCGACAGAATGAGCAGAAGCAACAGCGAGATTTAGATCGGTGTGGAGATGTCTGTGTTCCTGATTTACGTAACGGGCTGTGATTCTGCGGCTGCACTGGGGCGTTAAAGCTGCCCGACGTTAGCGTTCGGCTAATTCCGAAGGATGCGCATGTGTTTATTGCCATTTGTGTTAATTTGCTGGACAGAAATAAATGCGCCCGCGATACAGGAGGTGTGACGTCGTCCTGAGTCGATTTTGGCTTAACACTGCACTATCTCCACTTCGTCCTCGGACCAGCGCGTGGTGCAAGCAGAATCGCAGCGCGGTGTCTTCCGTACCTCGGGCTGGTGCACGAAGACCTATCCAACTTCTCATGGTGAGATTTCAACACAAACATCATCCCACTAAAATATACAGTATTTTCTGATTGCTATGGACACCTGATTTAAGATCAGATGAAGTGGTTTTGGTGAAGATTTTGTGTATGTGTTTGGGTCCTCTACAAGCCAGTGCTGTGTTTGGGTCCTGTCCCAGCTATTACTGTGATTGGGTCCTGTCCCAGCCAGTGCTGTGTTTGGGTCCTGTCCCAGCTATTGCTGTGTTTGGGTCCTGTCCCAGCCAGTGCTGTGTTTGGGTCCTGTCACAGCCAGTGCTGTGTTTGGGTCCTGTCCCAGCCAGTGCTGTGTTTGGGTCCTGTCCCAGCTATTACTGTGTTTGGGTCCTGTCCCAGCCAGTGCTGTGTTTGGGTCCTGTCCCAGTAGTTTGAACTGTAGCCAGTCCCGATGAGTCTGGCCCCCCACGGCACCTCCCATCACCCCTGCTGACCTCCACACTGATGGCCTGTCACTCCGCACACCCGTCAGCCAGAGAGCCTGAAACGAGAAGGCTACAGCACACACACACACACACACACATGCATTCGCACTAGCACACACACATGCACACACACACACACACACATGCACTCATTGTAGCACACACACCCAAACACACACGCACAAATACATATGCATATGCACACACATACGCTCACACAGATGCATGTACACACACACACACACACAGAAACACACACACAAACACATATACCCGACCTCCCACACATGACTCTACTCTTTCCACATCATCGCAGATCGCCCACCCGTACACTTGTCACACCGCTCCTTTAAAAAAAGTGCGTGTGTGTGTGTGTGTGTGTGTGGCACAGCACCGTGACAACACTCCTCGTGACACACCGGCGGGCCTGAGCCGTGACCTCAGGCCGGGTATGACACATGCGTGTGCGGGCCGGGCCAGTCGGCGGGGCAGGAGGG
Organism: Brachyhypopomus occidentalis; assembly: GCA_020368025.1. Taxonomy (NCBI): domain Eukaryota; kingdom Metazoa; phylum Chordata; class Actinopteri; order Gymnotiformes; family Hypopomidae; genus Brachyhypopomus; species Brachyhypopomus occidentalis. The sequence continues at coordinate 1,808,882 of JAGXOD010000081.1, read as the reverse complement.
GGAGCAGGAGGGGGTTTCTCCTGCCCCTTCCAGCCTGCTGCTAGTGGTCCCCAGAGCCCAACCACGCCAGCAGGTGGCATGCCCCCCCCACCCCCACCCCCACCCCGCAGAGGAGCAAGGACACGGGGCTCAGCTTTTCCACCCCGTCACATGCCGAGTTAATGTTTTAACACTTCTGAGTAGGGAGCGTTTACGAGGTCGTCCCTCGCCATCTCAGGTACGGCTAAACCAAGAACGCGGCCCCTGTGCCTGGCCGGCCGTGACGACCTGCTGCTAAATACCGCCCTCCACTATAGCTAGCCCTGCGAACAGGTGACAGTACGGGCTTTTTTAGGCTACTGGGTCTGGGAAGCTTGCTGAGAGAAGCCTTGTCCGTGGAATGTGTGTGTGTGTATGTTCTGAAATGAGGAGCTCGGCGTCCCTGCCCACGGCACTTTGCTTTGAGCACCCAGTGCTCTCTCTCGGGTTGGGTTTCAGTCTCATGATCGCCAGGTCGCTGTGATCCTTTAACCAGTGCCAACATCCCCTTCCCCCACCCCCCACCACCCACCCCCCTTCCACCACCCCCCAAACCACCCCCCCCCCCCCCCCCCCCACCTGCTCACACTCGTGCCCTGGGGCCCATATCGCTTTCTGGGCCGGTGCGGAGGGCAGGGCCGCCCCTTCCAGCTTTCCAGGCTTTCAGATGAGGCTCAGCTGCTAGATGAGACCATGAATGGGCTGGAAAAAGCGCCGCCCCAGTCACTCGAACACACGGGTCTCGTGGCAGCAGTGGGAGCGACAGGGGCAGAGAGAGAGAGAGACAGGGACAGAAAGAGAGACAGAGAGAGACGGGGACAGAAAGATACAGGGACAGAAAGAGAGACAGGGACAGAAAGATACAGGGACAGAAAGAGAGACACAGGGACAGAGAGACAAGAACAGAAAGAGAGAGATGGACAGAGACAGACAGGGACAGAAAGAGAGACGGCAACAGAAAGAGAGACAGTCAGAGACGGATACAGGGTCAGAGAGACATACAGGGACAGAGGGACAGACAGGGAAGGGGCAAAGAGAGTGATATGGGTTTAGAGAGAGATAGAGAAGGAGAGGGATAGAGAATGACATGGGTAGCGAGGTGAAGATACACAAAGACCTTTCCAGAAACTGGTTAGAATGAGGAAAACCAAGTCATGATATCTTCCTGAAAAATGCAAACACCCACAACTCTCAAAACAATAATAAATGTGTAATATTGACACCTAGATCCTCTATGAGCTCCAGAATCGTTATATTTAGTGCACTATTGCTGGTCCCTCCTGTTTCCGACTTCAGGACCACTGCTTACTTGACGTTTTTCGTAATACATCAGTGACATTGTAGTGACATGGTCGTAACGCGATAGTGACACGGTAGCGTCATGGTAGCGTCATGGTGGTGGGTGTTCCATTGTTACATCATGCACAAGACTCGCAGTCTTGCTGTGAGTTTTTATGCGTGCCACTGTCTCTGCTGGGCCCACCACCCACAGATATCCAGCCCCCAGCAGCCCTGTGCTCACATGCTGATGCTGGTCCAGGGCTACAGCATGGCTAATGCAGCGTGCATTGCAGCAGAGGGGCTATAAACTGTAACCGCACAGTTTCGGTGTGCTCTAAAAGTTGGGTGTTTCTGATACAGTAGACCCCCTAATACAGATTTATTACAAATTGAATGAATAACTACTGTTTGTGTTTATTTGATAGTTTTTAATAGTTGAATATATTCTGCCTTGAAGGCATGTTATATATATACCAGTGGGTGGGCCGTCTAGGAAAACCTTCTTGATAACAAAACGACAGGAAAGATTCAATACAGGCTAGATCAGAAATGAAAGTAAATTCAGAAAGTCTGATTCTCTCTCTTCATCTGACTGAGCTGTTCACTTGACTGAGTTCTTCATCTGACTGAGCCCTTAATCCCACTGAGCTCATCATCTGATTAAGATCTTCATCTGATCGAGTCCTTAATCCCACTGAGCTCATCATCTGATTAAAATCTTAATCCCACTGAGCTCTTCATCCCACTGAGCCCTTAATCCCACTGAGCTCATCATCTGATTAAGATCTTCATCCCACTGAGCTCTTCATCACACTGAGCTCATCTTCTGATTAAGATCTTCATCTGACTGAACCCTTAATCCCACTGAGCTCATCATCTGACTAAACTCTTCATCCCACTGAGCCCTTCCCCGCTCAGTACCATTTCCAAGAGTAGAACTCATCACAAGACCCAGGCACAGGCGTAAACACTTGAAAATGGGCCTGCTGTCCAGAGCTTTCCAAGAAGCCGCCTCCAACGTAGTTAACCAACACATGCTTGGAGGACTCCTGCCTAAGACCTGTTCTCCCTTCGCGTAACAGACACCGTCCAACCCATTTGACACCGCTGGGTCCAGTCCGTTGCTGTTGTTGTCCATTTCTGAGGCTCGAGCTGTAACTCTTGTCTTTTTTTTTTTTCTTTCCAAAACTCCAGTGACACAGTTCGGGGAAGCACCCCCTTTCCTGGAGCTGCAGGTTAATATCTGTCACCTCCATTTAGACGCGTAATGGCAGAACTCCATTAGCGTACTGCCATGGCTGGCCGGAGATGGCAGGATGGCCACAGCTGTGATGACAGGACGTTGATTAAAAGATGAGAGCGCGCTCCTCCTTACGTCTCTCTCGCGCCTCCCTCCTCCTCCTCTTTGTCCACCAGCCATAACTCATTTCTGTCTTTATTGGCTGTCGCCTCAGTAAATCGGCTAGGCCCCTGAAATATGTATTTTTCATAAAGTGCCTTCTCACAGGTCTTCTCTGTTCGCTGGCCTTCCTCTTGCCAAATGTGCGTGTGTGTGTGTGTGGGGGTGTGTATCGATCGGACATGGGGGGTGGGTGGTATTGTCTGCGCGGGTGTGTGTTTTGGAAACATGGCTGGAACTAGATCCGCCGTAATCATATTCAGTCAGTCACGTGCTCGCTCCATTATCTCGTCTGGGGAACTCATCCTGTCCTGCGTGTTCCCTTGTGTGAATGTAGAAAATCCACCCTGTGAGTACACACACACACACACACACACACACTTACAGTCAGTTCCACCCACCACCCTTACGTTAGGAGGCTAGCCGGAGGGGAGGGCACGATGCCGGCCCTCGCGTGCTGGGGCTACACGGCGGGGCCGGCGAGGGCGAGAGGAGGCGTTCTGCAGAAGGTTTGATCAGCGCTGCCACTGCACAGCAATAAAACACCCCCGCCTCCTTTCTCCATCTCTCCCTTCTCATCTCCACCCCCACCACAACCACCACCCCCCTCCTCCGGCCCTGCCTGGAAGTTTTGATGTTCCAGTGACACAGTGGTAAAAAAAAAAGGAGACAAGAAAAGCAGAGCTCCCCCCCTCCACACACACACACACACACACACACACACACAAAATAAAAGAGCGCCTGGAATCAAACGCTGAGCGATCTCAACGCCCGCCGTGACACCCCGCTGGACCGCAGCGGGTCACGCGGGCGCAACGGCCCAATCACCTGCTTGCTTGAGTTTGCGTGCGGCTCGGCGCTGCTGCACGTGGGGCGCTGACTGGGCTCTGGGTTTATATCCACGTGGGTTTGGATACGCGTGTGTTTTCATCCGTGCATCTTTGGGTCTGCGGGGATTTTGACCCACGTGAGTTTGGATCCATGTGAAAACATTAAAACAAACTAAGCGCTGTCTGCAGAGACGACGGGGCTTTGATTTGTAGGTGGGTCTGTTCCTTAGAACTGCTTAGATGACATGAGTGACAGTGCAGGGCTGGGAGTCCAGGCTCTGATATGTGCTTAGGGGATGATTTAGATTGACATATGAAGCCAAGAAGTCATCCCAGCACAAGTCTGGGAATGTTATTCTTGGATAGCAACACCTCTAATGGGTGACATCCCCATCTCATATAACCAGTACATGCGCACACACTCACACACTTTCTCTTGAAAGAGATGGTTCTTCTTCCTGACAAATACCTTCCTGGCTGAGAGTCTAGTCTTGACGAAACAAGAGAAGCTGGTATATGCCACTGTACATCAACTGTAAAAAAAAAAAACACATTTGAAATGGAAGCCCTTTAATGGCAAAATAAATAAATAACTGTACAAGTTTTTCTGCCCTTTCCAATTCGTGTCTCGTAGCTGCGAGCAGACCAGCTAAAAAGTGTAAAGTTGTTCTACCTTAACACACACAAACTATTATTCAATCGCACCAGAGCTGTGCTAGCGTGCATGCTAACCGCACTTTCAGGACTTGATCCAGGATTTGCGCGGTGGATTATACACTTTAGCCGTGCGATATCTAATTGCTTTTGAATAGACTAGGATATGGAGCCGATCAGGAGGAGGAGAGAGGAGATCAAAACGGAATCTCTCAAGCCACCTTCGATGCTGATCAAACGACTGATTGCGCAGGAAGTGCAACATTAAGAGAAGGAGACTTGGCTGGAGATGTAGGCGGCTCACAAGCGTCTCCCTGCAGATGCTTACTTGCCTGAACAGATTGAAGTTTGAAACCATATCCTGTTCTAACAGGCGTGCAGTAAGAGGCAAACACGAGTCAGGCAGAGTTGAGCTTCTCGAGCGTTGAGAATGTGAACAGGAACCAAACTGATTCGGTCAAATTTCCATCTTCCTTTGTTAGTGTCGCTGCCTCCTTTGTTGGGGGAAGACCAGCACAAGCAGCTGGGTTTCAGCTCTGTAGTATCGCAGGCTTATGTTTACAACTGTGATGACAACATGAGCTCTGGCCTGAGAATGCACATATATATATATATATATATATATATATATATATATATAAAATAACGTATTCACACTCTGTAATGAGCTTGGACCAGCCGCGCTGGTTGAACCGCAGGGGGAAATGTACCTCCTGCCATTGTATTCAGCAGCTGCCTGAAAAATAACTCAGAAATGGGCTTTCTATTGTGCTTTCTCTCTCTCTCTCTCTCTCTCTCTCTCTCTCTGTATTTCCTTTTCTCTCACATTCTCCTTCTTGCTGCTGTGTATCTCACCGCTGAGGAAAACAAAGGATAAAGGAGTTCACCGCCCCCTCCACAATGCACTTTCGAGGAAGGCCCTATAATGTCTCTTTGACTTATTACGGCTCGCCCCGCTCTCGTTAGAAGGGAAATTAGCCACGCGTTCTGTTTCAATTAACCTTCTGTAGCACGCAAGCGGTACAGGGTTGGGAGTCCAGGGCATATGCGGAGGTCAGGGTAATTGAATAGCCATGCAACGATGACATCGCCTCGGAACCTGTGCTGCAGCGTAAAGGTGAACGGACGTGGGCTAGGGGGGGCCCGCTCCGGTCCAGGTTTGCGCGGGAATTCCGGGTGCTTCACGTCCACGGTTATTACGACTTCTCGTCTGTCCGGTAAAACTCTTTACCACAAAGGAGTCGCCACAGTGGAGCTTCGTCTGGCGTGTCAATCAGCAGGATGGCAAAATACCCCATCGAAAAGCCTCTTTATAGTTGAGAGTGAAGTCTCATCCTACCTCCTCCCACACACACTCCTCCACAGGAAGTCCTAGAGCGTGTCCCGGGTGGAAACCCCACCCCTGCCCTCAACTAACAATCCACTCCACTGGTTCTTGATCCTCTGTTGCACGTGATTGGTGTCAGTAAAGTACACCTGGTTGTAGTCATTCGTGTGTGTGTGTGTGTGTGTGTGTGTGTGCTTGCGCGAATAGCTGGGTTGGGGGGTAGCTGCCGGACCATCACGGGCCGCCTGGTGAATTGCGGTGTGGCTCGGCCAGTCGATCGATACAGGTGGGGGGGTTTCTGGTGGGTCGGTTGGAGGAGATGGGGTGGTGGAGGAGGTGGAGTGGTGGTGGAGGAGGTGGGGCGGTGGAGGAGGAGGTGGGGGATGGCGGATGTCTCTGTGGCTCCAGAGCGGGTGCATTTTGCTGAGCTGGAGCTCCCATTAACAGTCAGGCAGCTCCGGGGAAGCTCCGCCCCACAGACCACAGTCCTCGCTGCTAGCGGTCCAGGCTCGGACGAGCAGGAACCTGGCTGGCTTAAGTCTCCTTAACCCCCCCAACACACACGCCCCCCTTCGGATCAATAAATAACAGTGGAAAGAAACACGAACCCCCTGTACACTTAATAATGTATCACTGGTCTGCAGCACTGATGTATGGGTAACTCTGTAAAGAGCTTTCGCGGCAAAAGGCTTTCGGGGTTGGGGTATGGACCTCACTCTCATGGCCTGCACCGTGGGAGGCTGGTGGCTTTTGGGATCTAGATTTGACTCAACTTCAGACCAGAATGATGCAGAGCAAAAGAAAGAACTCTCACTGTATATAATTACGCAAGAGTATCTCCAATACAGACTCGGCTTACTGGACCTTCCAGCACATGTAACTGTCCTCGTTTGAGAAACACACGCCTTGTTTTTTTGCCCTGCGTTGTCAAGAGTATGTCGTGATTGGGCTTTCCTTCTAGCTGAAAGGTGACGGGATGTTTTACGCCTTAAGAAGAGTCCCATTTAGAATCTCTCCTGATGTGTGTGTGTGTTTTGTGCATGTGTCAGAGACCGGATGCGTGTGAAATCCTGTGCGATGGCCTGTTTGGCCTGTGGCTGCACGTGTGTTTGGACAGGGAGGTCCGATGTGCGGTACTGGTGCGCTGCCTCCCTCACACACGCTTACCAGAGGGGCTGGAGCGTGACGCTCTATCTGTGACACATCTTCCAGTGTCTCTCTCTGATGATGCGAGCATGGTGACAGATCACCTTGCATGCTTGTCATCCTCTCACTGACAGGAGAGAGAGAGAGAGAGAGAAAGAGCGAGATGGAGGGAAGGAAAGAGATAGAGGCAGAGTGAGGGAGGGAGCTAGAAAAAAAAAAGCACAACTAATGCTGCCTTTGGTGTGAAGCCTCCCTCTCTCTCTCTCTCTCTCTCTCAGCCAATCAGAATGCTGTCAGGCAGAGCGCTGTGCATGGCTGCTGTTTTTAAACAAGTCCCCAGGCTGAAGGGGAGTACACTAGTAAAACTAGATAGAGAGAGATGCACTGTGGGGGCGACAGCGAGATTGTGTGTGCGCACTTGTGTTTGCATGCTCGCCCGCTCGTATTTTTGCACCTGCATTTTTTTTTATAAACACGTTTTTTTATTGGCCAAAAAAACAAAAAAAACAAGCAATATTCACATAAACACCCACATGACAGTGACTGGAACTGTGTGAAATCCTGTTTTGCCTTTATGCTAATAAAACCTATAAAAAGTCGCACAGTTCAAGTCATATTAGCAATGCCACTGAAGCTTCTATCCCCACCAGCCTTACTGCTGCTGTATGTCTGTGTGCACACATGACGTGTGTAGTCCCAGACATATAGAGCATCTAGACAAGCAGAACATGTGGAATCGTAAACATGCTAATGCTTCTGTGGCTGTGGACGCTAAGTATCTCTACAAGCAACGACATGACGACACGACCCCGGCCTCGTTAGCGCCGCGCGTTTAGCGTCCCCGGCCCCTTCCTGTCACGCTCACGTCTCGGGTGGTCCCGCTAAACCTCGGCATGGCTATCGGCGGCTGGACGCCGGTTCCTGGTGTGGGGATCTTAACCTCACGGCACTGCTGCAGTTCCATCGGTACAGCTACGCGCTATCCCGCCCCCCATGCCTGCTTCCCCCTCGCGTTGGCGCCTCCGTTTTCTTCCTCGCTCTCTCCTCCTCCCTTCACCTCTCTCCTACATCTACGTCTCTCACTCCAGCGTCCCTCTGTGTCCCTCGGCTAATGTCCCCGTTGTATCGTAAAGCCGCGCGGCTGCAGCCGGAGGCGTGTGCTTTATAGCGGGAAGGGGAATCCTGCTAATTCCCGCCCCCAGTCTTTCCTCGGTGACAGGGAAATTCCTCAGTCTGCTACTCCTGCCTGAGCTGTATGGGTGTCGGGGGTGTGCCCTTTTATCATTCTTTCTCTCTTTCTTTTTCTTTCTTCCTTTGCATAAAATCATACCTCCACACAAAAGAAGATACACTTTTTCTACATCTTTTCCTGGCATTTTAAATAATGGTTTAAACAATGGCGTCCAGGTTTAAACAATGGGTTCCAAGCATCATTTATCTTGTCATATAATTCATAAAATCATAAAATCATTTGCTGTGTTTAACCAGTTGCTCAATATCACTTCGAAAGTTTGTTTAAATCCTTCCCCCTTTACTCTACACTACGGTATTTAACAAAACGTTCTTCTCTCATGATTACTCAGTGTATATGTAAGCTGAATGATCTGATAATGTAAGGAATCTTCAGGATTGTATCTACTCCTTAGTTCGAGGAGCTCCATAAACCTAGTTCACTGAGGCAGTTCACCTTGAGACCTGTGAGCTAAAGGAAAAGGGCATATTATTAATGAAAAATCAGGTTTCGCCCAGATTAAGAGCAAGTATATCATTCAGAAGTGTGTTTGTCCTCCACTATGCCTGTAACAGAAGTGAGATTAAATCATTTCTAACATTCATGTTTCATCATGGATTCTAATGTATATGGCAAGACCACTGAAAGGTCTTCACATTGATTATTTTCAATATCTGTCCAAGAATATTCAACAGGTCGAAAATTACATGAGAAGGGAGGAATATGTATATATGAAGAACAAACCATTGATGGGTGAGCCCCATAACAAAATATCCTTTTTTTCAATAGTAAACCATTATATATTAAATCCCAGGGCTTGGCTTCCATAAGAAAAATTTTAATCAACAAATTTCATAAATAAAAAAGTTATGAATTGGCTAGCCACCAATTTCATTAATCAAACTCTACAAGGAAAACCACAGAGCACAAAGCTCCAACTAAATCATGTCAAAATAACCATGTAAACAGTACAAACAGTGTCCCAATAAAGATGGCCATCGATGTGCAGTCTGAATATCACCAAGGCAACTTTTAAAACTTTTTTGATTTTTCATTACTGGGAACAGTTTCTTTCTCCTTTTAACATTTTCTTTGGTGAACTGGTTTTGCATACCAAACAGTGTGCCCTGTATCCCATTCTCCTAGTTTCCAATCCTGCCCTTCTCTATGTACACTTCAATCTTTACTCCAATGGGTTCCAGGACATTGGGACTTGCTGAAGGTATCCCAGCTCTGTGCCCTCCATGGAGTGTAATCGAGTCTGTCTTTTGCAGTTGTAATTTCAGCCAACAAACCAACAAAAAAATTACACGCAGTGCAGTTTCGCCATTGTCTTTGGGATTCTCTTCAGGGTTTCCAGGGAAAGCGATATTATCCCGCACACTACGGCATCAGAGCAGTAACATTGTTTCTTTGAGAACCTTGTTTTCGATTTCTAAGCTTCTTACAGTGGCCTGTAGCCGAGGAGCAGTTGTTTTCATCGTTTCATTCTCTTCCCAAACGCTCCTCAATCCTCAACGGCTAAATTTGATACTAGTTTTGAGCTCTCCAGTGTCACTTTCTGAAGAGTCTAGTAAGTCAAGTGTAGTTAGTTTCCCATGAATAGTCAGAAGAATATCATGACTCACTTCAATTGTTTCTGAGTCGCTGTCATCCGAGAAACGGGTGTTCCGTTTCTTTTTTTGTTCCTCGATGGAAGACTTGATGAGGTGTTCCTGGAGTTTTGGACATTTTAAATTCCTCAATATAGCAGTCAATGAAATGCTCAAGCTCTACAACTGTTTGGTCGAGAGCAGACGCCGATGACACCAGTGTGGAGGAAAACCTAGTGCATTTCAGGGCGCATGTATAACTGACACTCCTGGAAATTCTGATATGCAATTGGACACCGATGCACTTTAACCTGCCTGAAATAAATATCACATCTATTTAAAAATCCATGGAAAAGGTTTTAAAATTCTGTGAAAGCTTCCCACACTGCACAAACAAGCTCTCACGCATGCGCAACCTTGTGACCTCCTCAAGGAAGGGGGCGTGGCCTTTTCATCTTGTACACCTGAGGATGGGGGGGCATTGGCAGCGAGGGAGATACGGTTGCTCTTATTGTATATTTCGCAAAGCGACAGTGCTTCTATATGAGGAAAAACGTGTTTGTTGTGACTGCTGCGGATTATATATGACCCGGACCACAAGCTTGTCCTTTTTAAATGCATCAGCGAACGTCCCTGCCATGAATTCAGATGTGAAGTATTTTCATGCATCTGTTAAGGTGTGTGACAGTGTAACACGCTCTCTGAGGCACATCGCTATTCTTGACATGCGCCCGAGCAGCTGAGCACACACACCCTTCAGCGGGCTCGGGATCTTTCACACGCTGCACTTATCAAAAGAGCCCCTCCCCGCCGCCGCCGCACAGGAGCTGTGTTGGCACGCAGGGTAATGGAGATGAAAGCATCGCTCTCGCCGTGCCCTGCCCCAGTGTGAGTGTTCGGACACGCTCGTCGGCATCGGTGTCAGGGGGCATCCAGACGCGAGACTTGGAAAGGTGCCAAAGGAGAGGGTGGGGGTGGGTGGCGGGGGTGTGGTGGGGGGTGTGGGGGGGGTTAGGGTGCTTCTCTTACACCACCAGGGCTGCTCCTCAAAACCTGCTGGATTTGCGGCTCCATAATGGACTCAGCCAGGGAGAGAATGAGCAGGATTAAGTCAGCCGGCATCAGAGAAAGGATTTCATGATGTCATCCGCATGAACGAAGCAGTTAACGGATTAGCGTCCGCAAGGCAGGAGTGATCCAAACAAATGAGTATGAATGGCTGGCTCAGGAGGGGGAGGGGGGAGGGGGGTGCCAAGGTAAAGCCCCAGCTCACCCTCAGTTCTGCAGCAAAGGTGATGGGTGAACTGGCCTCTGTGGAATTGCAGGGCTTTAATCCCACTGATCTAATGCCAGGTGGTTGGTTTTGGTAATGAGAACAGGGGCATGCTGATTATAGTTCAGCAAAACAGATTCTTCTTCCTTCCTATAGCACTTATCTAATTTATTTAAAGGCATTTTTCTCTTGATTTAGTTGTTGTCAGGTTCCTGGTTAGCAGTTTGCTAACGTCAGTCTGTCCAGGTGCAGGCAGAGGTCTGATGCAGTAGCTGCTTCACTCTGAGCTCTCAGCTCATGCTCTCGACCATGCAGGTGCTATAACAACTGGTTGGTCCGTTTCCCCAGGTGTGGATGGTGCTACTCATGCAGAGGGTTGTCTAGAGGGTGCTCTTCATTCAGAGGGTGGTCTAGAGTATGCTTCTCATTCAGAGGATGGTCTAGAGTATGCTCCTCATGCAGAGGGTGGTCTAGAGTATGCTTCTCATGCAGAGGGTGGTCTTGAGTATGCTTCTCATGCAGAGGGTGGTCTTGAGTATGCTCCTCATGCAGAGGGTGGTCTTGAGTATGCTCCTCATGCAGAGGGTGGTCTAGAGTATGCTTCTCATGCAGAGGATGGTCTAGAGTATGCTTCTCATGCAGAGGGTGGTCTTGAGTATGCTCCTCATGCAGAGGGTGGTCTTGAGTATGCTTCTCATGCAGAGGGTGGTATAGAGAATGCTTCTCATGCAGAGGGTGGTCTAGAGTACCCTTCTCATTCCAAGGGTGGTCTAGAGTATGCTTCTCATGCAGAAGGTGGTCTAGAGTATGCTTCTCATTCCGAGGGTGGTCTAGAGTATGCTTGTCATGCAGAGGGTGGTTTAGAAGGTGCTCCTCATGCAGAGGGTGGTCTAGAGTATGCTTGTCATGCAGAGGGTGGTTTAGAAGGTGCTCCTCATGCAGAGGGTGGTCTTGAGGGTGATTTTCATGCAGAGGGTGGTCTACAGGGTGCTCCTCATTCAGAGGGTGGTCTACAAGGTGCTCCTCATACAGAGGGTGGTCTACAGGGTGCTCCTCATGCAGACGGTGGTCTACAGGGTGCTCCTCATGCAGAGGGTGGTCTACAGGGTGCTCCTCATACAGAGGGTGGTCTACAGGGTGCTCCTCATGCAGAGGGTGGTCTACAGGGTGCTCCTCATGCAGAGGGTGGTCTACAGGGTGCTCCTCATACAGAGGGTGGTCTACAGGGTGCTCCTCATGCAGACTCACTCCTCCTTGCAGAAAGTAAAGCTCCTAAGCTCCAACTAACTGTAGGAAACCATGACAAGGTGGCTTACTGTGTCAGTTTCTGCAGCTGACCTCAGAGTCCAAGTAAAAGCTACATCATAATAAAATGAGGCACAGTCACGGACTTTGCTGATTGGTTCCAATTTGGTTTGTTGTTTGATTATTCATCTCTCTGGGTGCCTCAGTTATCATTTTCCACCACCATCTGTGTCTTTATTATCAGCTCTGGAGCCTCTTGAACTACCGTGTTCAAAATCCAGAGAAACATTAAAGGAAATTTAACCATCCTGTTTGGTTCTCTGCTGAGGTAGCAAAACCAGCGATAACAGTGTTAAAGCCAAGCCTAGTTTGAATGCCAGCTATATGGTGAAAGTAATATGTACTCCAGAGTGACTTCAGTGGGACAACCGCTCAGAAATGATGTGCATCCAATACATTGTGTCCAGTAACACATTCCCTGACATCAGACCTGCTCCCATTGATCATCCAATCATGTCAGGAAGGGCTGGATGATTAGCCAGTGCCTTAAATTAGGCGTGTTATGAAACACTAAAGTGTACAGTGTATGGAACTCCAAGTAAAGAATTTCAATGTGTGAGGTGAGCTCTGTCCTTTGGATTACCACATGGTAAGTTAATATCACGCCATCTGAAGGTCCCTTCGTGATTTCACATTTGACACGAAGGCCCATTAAACCTGCGTCTCCCGGCCTAATTTACGAGACGCGGTCCTCAGCTTCCATTCCTAATGTTGTCTGCGATGCTAAGCGCGGCCCTCCGCGCTTGTAAATCACCCCCTCATAACGGCGCACGTTTGGCCGCCGCGTTCTAGGCCACGGTGGCCAGGCTGGGGGTCCAGCCAGCTCTCAAGCACTCCGAGTTCCGTTCCACCGCTGCCGCCACTCGACTGGGGGGACCGTACACCCCTCCCCCCACCTTCTCCCGAATTAGCTGCTGCTTGCGCCTGTTTAGCCGTGGCGTCCCAGGCGGAATGCTAGCCTCGGTCGCAGCTGTCAGAGAGGCGGTAGGCCGCCGGCCAAGCTCTTTCGCTGCCTGCCCTCCTCATCGACGAGCCGCTCTGAGCCTCCCGGGCGTGAAGGTTGAGGACAAGGCCGTGCGACCCTTGTCTGTCAAATGGACGGCCTTTACCAATACACGTGCCACCCGGCTTAGGGGGGCATTAACCCCGACATCTAATTTTGAGCACCGCCCTTTTACTTATTTATTTATTTTCTATTGCGGAATGATTGGCATACGTAGCCGTGCAGGAATGCTATCGCGTCGTGCCCTTCTGAAAGCAGAACGTTGAGTTTATGGTGGAGCATTGCAGCTTCTTCCTTATTGTATTGGCTGGGCTGCATAATGTGGACAAAAATTGCTATTTTGTGATTGTATAGTATTGGGACATATTGTGGTGGACTCAGTGTGCAATATTGTAAACCATATTGGTACAACCTGGATGTGGCATAGCTGACTGCATTAGGAGCAGGTGGTGGATCACGGTTGGTGAGTGCCTTGCTTTACCAAAACAACCACAGGATACTCACTTGAAAAACTGGTCAGCATAGTCACAGCACATTAAAGAAATCTGTGTTTCGACTCATATGGCCCATTGCCATTTTGCAATGTTGAGCGATATAAATACCACCAGCACGTTTTGCAGCAAGGATTAACAAAGAATATATTGTGCTGGCCCAGATTTTGATAATTTACCTAAAACTCCTCTGGGATCAATACGACTACTGAGAGATGGACCCAGTTCTTGGTGGATAAAGCATTCAGCTTTATGTCGCCTGCTCATGCAGTAATCTGTAAATAAGGCTTGTAAGGTCTTACTTTGTGGCCTGTTAGTGAGCCTCTGTTTTTGTTGTGTCCAGTTCATACCCCTCCGGGTCACCCGGGGAGACCATCGGCGTTTTTACAACACCCCCGCCATCAGAGATTGACCGAGGGCGGCATGGCCCGGCATCAATCCTGGCCCAGCACGCGGCTGCCACTAGCGTCGGCAATTACGGGACGCACGGAGCTGAGATTGCGCTGTAATGGGACACGCAGCCGCTCGCCATGGATGGGCCTTCGTCCACGGGCCACTTGCCTTTAATAAATCATATCTGACACGCACGCAAGAACGCGGGCTGAACTATAGTAATATTTCAGAGCCTGCGAATCATCAACCAAAACAGAAGAAATAGAAACGTATTAAGTTCCCTAACGTGTCTGTGTGTAGAAGCTGTCAGACGCCCTGCGGTGTCCCTGGTTGCTGTGAAACACTGTTTGTTTGATCAGCAGAGATCTGCAGTACTGTAACAGATGGGTCACAGTGCGATAAATAATTGATGCGCCATGTTCCTAATTCGGCTCGTGGCTGCCAATCAGTGCGCTCAGATTTTGGTGCGCGTGACACCGCGGCGGGAGCGGAGAGTCGGGAGCCTCGCCCGCGTGCCGCTGTAGCGCCTCTGGCGCTGTCCGTGTCCGCCAGGACGCAAGCGGACATTAAAGGCCAGGGCCCTCACGCCACACACGCATGGCCTTCCCTGGAGTTCCCCCCCTCCCCTCCCCTTTCCTGGACTGCATGTCACGGCGACGCCCGATTGGTCAGTTCCTCAGAGCGACACGGCATCTCAGAGTGCGCGGTCCGGTCGCCGTGCCGAGAGGGTGCCCGGCACTCGCGTTTTTCCTCTGCCATCCACGCGTGCGTGTGTGTGAGGGCGCTCCCGGAGGCCAGGTGTGCTGCTACGCTACGTCACGGCCCGCGGGACGTCGCGTCGTCTCCCTCGTCGGCGGGGTGCGTTCGGAGTGCGGGCTGTTTTTCCATCCCGGCGCCTCCGTTTCCGTCCTCGGAGATTTAATTACCATCTCCCTTTCACCTCTAATTAGAGGGGGACCAAGCCTCTCAGCCCTAATGCTAATTTCACCACAGCGTCCTGTTCACTTTAGGAATAAAGCCGTGGTCCTCCCCTGCTTGGCTTTCACGCTTACGCTCTTCCCTACACGCCCCACGTCTGATGCAGCAGGGCTGCCTATATGAGTCTAGTGATTATGTGCTCAGGGTTTTAGCTTATCAGAGCAGTTCAACGATACCTCTGCGTAATTCACTGCATAATGCATCCAACCTCCCATTATGAAAAGCATGCGCAAGTCTCTCTCCCCACTCTGTGCGTGTGTGTGTGTGCGTGCGTGTGTGTGTGTGATGAGCCTCAGATCTCTTCCATCTGCTATGTATGTTGGATCCATCATTTCTGTGCCCTCATCAGACAACGCAAGGATGATTATACTGCCTCAGTCTCTACAAGTCTGGGATGAAGGTATCTGACATGAGTACAAGCCATGTGAAAGGGCCCACATATCCTGGTTGGAGAGCATCTAATTCTGCTAATACAGATTAGCTCCTGTATTGATTGAACGACAAAGACAGGCGGGGGAAGAGTGTGCCAACAATCAATTATCCACACCGATAGACATGAAACCAACATACAGTTACTCCACCCCCACCCCTGGGCCTGCTTCAACACCATCCCTGTTCATGGAAGCCAATGTAGAAGGAGATGTGCATCTTATGTTTTAGTATTGAGTGTTTATTTGTTTGTTGCTTATTTACACAAATAATAACAATAAGTTAAATCATAAGTTCAAGGACAGAATGACAGATGGGGGAGTCACATGTCATTGTAGATCCTCACTTGCGAGTCTTTTTAATTGGACAGAACTGAATTTGAACTAGGGCTGAAGTCAACCTGGATGAAGCTGAAGTTATTAAATGTGCTATTACAATCAAAAACTGTGGATGTTTTAGTTTTGTAGCAATCTGGGAAGTTCACAGTAAGAAGTAATATCACATTTCTCTATTTCCCATTGAAAGACTTTTCTGCTTTTTAAAATGTGCTATTTATCTAATTCTGCTTCATGTGACTCTTATCCATTCATAGTAAACTCGGACTCAACAAGGTCACTGGTGTACTTCCTAAGGAGTGGATATACTGTCATTCTGATAAATGCGTAAATTGCTCTCTATATAAGTGTCTGCCAAAAGTCATAAATGTAAATGTAACTGTAAATTTAGCAAGAGCTCATATAACAGTTCTGAATTACTCCTGGTCCCTAAATGTCATGGCCACAATGCCATATTTAAACGTGCTAAAGGTCGGCGGACTCACCTGTTTTTTTTATGCGTTTGTGTTTGTGTTTGTTTGTTTTGGTCCACTGAACTTCCATCAAATTTAATCATTAGCATTTAGCACTAATGGCGCTATCATATCCACTTGTCGTGTCTGAATGTTGACCTCCTGTGCTATACCTGGCAACATGACGCGCGCTGCCAGTAACAGATGCAGCAGTGGGCTGGTTAACGCCCCTCCCCCCTCCATTGCCCCCAGCGTCCAGGTCATTACGGGCAGACAGAAAGCGTCGGCAAACGAGTGCCGGTGCCACCGGATTCCGGGGCTAATGACGAGAGGTTAGGCCAGGGGATGATGTCACAGAGGGCCTGGCTGCGATTGGCCGTCACGAAGGGCTCGTTAGAGAGCAGCTCGTATCAATATTGACATCAATTTAGAGATCTGATTCGCTGTTATTGTTTTCTCGCCGGTTTTCTGTGCTCACCCAGCACACAGCGGGATCAAGGGAGGCGGGATCAAGGGTTCCGCGTGCTGCCTGTGGAGATTTTTAAGATGGCTGTTCTGGGCCTGCCACTCACCTGCTCTTGTCTCTCAGTGCGCAGATCGGCATCCACAGCTCTGTTGAACTTAAGCAAGTGAACTTAAACTTCTCGGCTCGCTCACATGTTTGATGGATTCAAACAGTGCATGACAAAAAGGCTGATTTAGAGACTTTTCATTAAATCCCATTCATATGCAAATGACTGTCATGAGGATCCATTTCCCAATTTACATAATAGTGGACAAGTGCACTCTGATAGGTGTTCACACCAGCCAAAGGAACAGACTAATAAGTAAATATTGGGTGTTGGGTGAAATCAATTATTTCCTGTGCTTATGTGCTTTTGTAAAAAAAAAAAAAGGAAGGGGGGTGGGGGGGCTTGTTGCAGTGCAGAGTATTAATTTTTCTGCAGGAATAATATAGAACATGTTCCACTGAGCATGCTAAAACTGGTTCTGATCCAAGGACCAAATCAACACAGACCTTAAGTTAACCCTGAACATCGTGCCAACTGTCCTAACAGAGCATCATCTCTGCCGTCTATAACGGAAATAAACCCGTCGTAACACTGCTCAGATTCAGATCTCTTCAAACCTCTACACCGACACTGCCACATTTATGCTCGCCCAGGTCCAGAGGAGAGACAACGGCAACACAGAGGGGCTGCTGGACGGAGGCCAAAATCAAGAGGTGACGGAGGTCAACCCCTCAGACAGACATCTCCAGTGCAGCTGCTCTGCGCACGGCAGCCATTACGGCTCCGTGCTTATTCTATCAGCTCCTGATGTTTCCAATGCGCCACAACACGCGCATACGCGACTCTTTTCATCACGGATAATAGGCGCCGCGGCGGCGGAATCGAGGGAACCATTTGCGCCGCTGCCGCTTTGTTGACGCTGCGAATGAATCACCGTTGGGAAGGAAAGAACAAAAAATAATAACAAACCAAGTCTGTTCTGTATCGCGTTTCACACTCATTTGTCGGCGCAGGTGAATTATCGTACTGTTTTTGCAGAGGCGGAGCTTCTCCCGCCGGTTTTCGCAGAGGCGGAGCTTGAAGGCCTCGGGTTCGAGTAATGCGATACAGTGCGACTCTAATGCATGCCAGCGCAGAAAACGTGCACCCGGACGTCCCTCATCCTCCCAGCCCGGTCTCAGCGATGAGCAAACACAAAACGGGCTTGAATAAAAGACCTCGGATTTGCTTTCAATATTTATCTTCTCCAAATTCGCTGCAGCCCATGCTCATCTCTTTTAAGACACTTTTTTTTTTTAAGCGCATTTTAGGCTCACCCGAATGTACATGTTAAATGATATTCATAAGGTCAGCCGTGGATAATCTTAAATGGTGCACCCTTTATGCACTGCAATATTCTCAATTATGGCTGCGGAACTTTGAGGGCGTCAGTGAAGTGTCACTTCTGAGCGCCCTAAAATGCGGTTCATTTAAGCCGTGCGCTGATGACTTCTGAAGTGTAAACAAATCACCCGCTTGCATTCTCCTCTCCGGGGACTTATCCTCCGAAACTTTATGACTCGTCTTTACATATTTTTCAAATGTATATTTTTCTTATATGCCTTATTACTCCTTGAGTGGGTAGTTCTGCAGTTTTTGTTCTAGTGTTGTGGTGTGCTGATTCAGAATCGATGGCAGTGGATTCAAATATATAAAACTGAATGCTAACCTAGAAAGATTTAGTTTCTTTCTTTGTTTATCAGTGTGGGTCTGGGCTCAGGGGTTAGTCTTTAGTAAAATAACTGGGGAATGTAGCATTGTCACTGGTGTTCCCACAGTTGACGTATAGTCTCCCTACATGAGCCCTCCATCAATGAACAGAGCAATCACATTCTTCTGCAGGCCCTCAGTGTGGCATTGTGTGTCCGATAATGAAAGCGACTTGTTGACGGCCTCTCTGTGTTGCTGTAGGAGCCGTGGGTGGGGCTGTCTGACCCTGCAGCGCTGCCGCCCCTGTGGTGTGGAGATCTGAAGGAGTCATGTCTGAAGGCCTCCCACCAAGCTGCTCCCTCTGCGTGTTTGTGTGTGTGTGCGCGTGTGTGTGTTTTTGTGTGTGTGACTGAGAGAGCCCAAGCCTCGTCTATATCCAGCACCACTAGATAAATGAGCTGAGGAGGGGGGGTGCTGCCCCTAGGCGCTTGTGTTTTAGAGGTTCCCTTGCTGAAATGTCAGGACACACACACACACACACGAAACTGCTTATCTGGGTCCTATATACTCACACACAAGCACTTTCTGACCCTCCCGCCCCCAACACACTTGGTCACTTACTGTCACACACACACACACGCACACACACACACACATCTGCTGATGCCGTTTTGCAGAGACCCTGTCTTACGCAGGCCCAGAGCAGTCCCCCCCTCCCAGGTTCTCGGCTAATCCCTTCCTAGGTTAATACAAGTCACACCTCCTGCAGCCCCGCGCGCTCTGATGCTATCGGACCTCTCTTTGCCAGGCCGGAGTGGACTTCAGTAGATTTCAAAGTCCTGTCGCAGCAATAATAAAGACCAGCGCTAACCCCCAGCGCAGCGGGGCCAATCAGATAGCACCACTGATGGCCACGTGTCCTGCCTTTGAAAGCACCCATTCCAGTCTGTTTTTTTACTGCAGACCCTGTGTGGGGAGTTGCTTAGGGCAAATTTTGAGTCTTTTTTTTTCCTTTTTTTTTTTTTTACATTTTATTTTTGGTGGTGCAATTTAGCAGCTGGGTGTAATTAAGTTGGTTAATTTCGAATGTGTCATGTAGTCTCGGTGGCGGTGTGCCACTTTCTAGGGTCCACAGGATGCATTAACAAACATTACCTTGTGCTAAGTGACAATAAGGCGTAAAGGGAAGATGGGGAAAGTCATTGCACGAAAAAGTCATTAGGATTATGTCCTCAGCATTTGCAGGGTGTAAACACACGGCACACGTAGGTATAACAGGCACGGCACACGCGGGTCTAAGACGCACGGCACACGCAAGTCTAACAGGCACGGCACACGCAGGTCTAACAGGCACGGCACACACAGGTCTAAAAGGCACGGCACACGTAGGTCTAACACGCACGGCACATGTAGGTCTAACACGCACGGCACACGCAGGTCTAACAGGCACGGCTCACGCGGGTCTAACGCGCACGGCACACGCAGGTCTAACACGCACGGCACACGTAGGTCTAACACGCACGGCACACGCAGGTCTAAAAGGCACGGCACACGTATGTCTAACACGCACGGCACACGCAGGTCTAACACGCACAAGCTGCAGACCTGCTGCTGCTTCTTATGTGACCTATGACGCACGGACATCCGTCATCCCCGTCATCCTCATGCTGTTCGGGATTAAAGAAATGCCCTTGTGTGGAATCTGTCGCTGACGGGACCTAATAGCGTAGGTTAGGCAGGTCAGGTTGAGCTAGAGGCCCCGCGCGAGGGGGTCGAGGTGCTTTGCGATGTTCCCTGGCGGGCGGAGAGCACTGCGGCGAGTCCTCTCGGGCCGGCTGGAGTGACACCGCCTTGTGTGTGCCGGTGCCGTCTCTGATTGAGGTCAACGTTCTGGGGGGTGGCCATCTTTAAAATTCCCTTAAAATCTGCCTTTGGTGGCACTACAATACAGCAAAACCCCAAATTTCTAGCGAACATAAGCACTGACACTGTTTAAAGATACTGGATTTCTCCTCCTAGATCACAGCTCCATTTTTGGATAGAGCCATTACCAGATCCTCACATTGCCGCGCTGACTGCACTTCGACGTTGCCAAAGTTGAAACTACACACTCTCGCTACGGCGAGCCCTTAGCATCCCGGAACGCCGGCATGGCCTTGCCCGCCCGCTTGCGGTTGTCAATCTGTCTGTTTAACACTCCCTTTTTTTCTAAAAGCAGTCGAATGGCGGCCATTCCCTCTGTCAAGGTGGACGCGCTAACGGCAGCTGCAGAGCTATAAAGGCGTAACGCAGCCGCCAGAGCAGGGAGGTCGGCCTGGAGGGAAGCCGGATCTCTGGGGCCGGCGGCGACGCTTCGGCCTGCTCCCCTCACCATTGTCCCGACGCTGGTGCATGCTGGGAAATGGAGCGCGACGTCCCATGTTCTTTAAGGCTCTAAACCTTAAAGAAGGTTCAAGGACTGAGCATTTGCCATGTTGGCAGCACACAGGGTCTCCGTGCTTATTTCTCCCGATTCTCCAGCGGCGTCCTCTTGTCACAGGGAGACTCGCTTAGCTGAAGAACCAGGTTCATGGAAACACTTCCCAGTTCAAAAGTCACCCGGTCACATGACCAAGCCTTCCAGCCAGCTCACCTGCGGAGTTCACAGAGAATCTCGCACCAGCTCTTCCGAACAGAGCAAACCGTTCTCGACACATTCCTGTCCCTCACCCCCACCCCCGTCGTCCCGTCGTCCGTAAGCAGTTACTGCGTCGTCTCTTTGGAGAAGTTGCCGGGGGCTGGCCATTCCCCGTGTCGGGAGGATAGAGTCGGCGGCGGACGCACAGGCCGTAAAAGCTGCTCTCACAACGGTCGTGTCCTCAGCAGAACCACCGAGCAAGGACGAGGCCGCTCCTGGCCTTGCAGGGGTCATTAATATTTGGCTGGCCCTTGTCACTTTTGGCCCATCTGCTTTGAGCCGGATAGCTTTATTACACCGGGGAGGAATGAAACACACAGATCCGTGTCCTATAACTTTGAAGTCCTTTGTTTGGTTTTTTTTTTTTTTTTGCAGTGTACAAGCCTCCACAGCCGACTGACGGAGGAAACACGGCAGCAGACAGCAGTCTGGGAAATAAAGGTAGTGCTGTAATAATGAAAAATATGTAGCGCGTAATGGATACGTGGTTGTGCAAATTGAGGCAGGTGTATTTCTTGAAGCGGGGCGATCAGTGTGGCTCTACCCATGATCCCGCAGAAATATGCAAAGGGAGGGAAATCGAATTTGTTTTCCCTTCCTCCGCACAAAAGAAAGCACACTGTTATTACGTGTGTGTGATTCCTTGCGTGGCGCGCGCGTGTTTGTTTGTGTGTGTGCGTGAGCATGCATGTGTGTGCGCGCGCATGCGCGTGTGTGTGTGTGTGTGTCAGAGATTCTCAGTCGACACCTTTGCTCAGCTATGTGCCTCATTGTTATTCAAGATGATGTTTATTAAAAGCAGCGGCTGAAAGTAAATAAACAGTACGGCACAGGCGTGTGAACAGAGAGGGTGAGCGGGGAATTAAAGTAGCATCTGCAGCGAGACATCCTCTCTGCTTCTGTCTCCCTCGCTCTCCCTCCCTCTCCCACTAACGCCGCCTGATAGGTCGCAGTAATCAAAGAGCAGAGAGCCTCTGCTAGTGCTGGATTAAACGTTAGCCGTTCAGACATCCATCACCGGGATCAGACACCGGACACAATGTCCAGCATGTGTGCACATGGGAGTTGTTGTGTGTGTGTGTGTGTGTGTGTGTGTGTGTGTGTGTGTGTGTGTGTGTGTGTGTGCAGGCCAGGCCACTCTGTCTCCAGGGCAGATTATTGCTCCTGCCACAGTGAGTTCTAGAAATTGAGCGAGCAGGACCCGGCGTTTGAGAAATGCTCACCTCATGTGGTCTACGGGGAGACAGACTTTCTAATCCAGCAGCACATTTACCAGTCATGCTCGTGGGTGTGCATTTCTGTGTTTGGTTTGTGTGTGTGTGTGTGTTGGGGGGGGGCTGTGCATGCCCATTGTGTGTTGAATTCCAACACAGACACACTTCATTCTCCTAAATGAGGTAGTGATTAGGTGATCACATGGACCATATCGATATGAAAGTCAGGTGTAGAACACACCAATATGCATGAAAGCTGTGATTGAAAATCAAGGTTATATCACCCTTTACACACACACACATGCAGACACACACATGCACGCATGTATGCACGCATTGTTGCTGGTGGTGGGGTTCGTTTTTTGGCACTGTACCAGTGGAGGTTTGTTTTCAAGCTGTGTCCTGGCTGTGCTAATTTCCTGATCTCTCGTGTGCTCTGGCCGCAGGGTCACTGCTGTGAGAGGGGCGTGGCTGATTGATCGCGTCCCTCCCCCCCACGCCGCACCAACAGGGGTGTGGATGGGTGGGGGAGATGGGGGGGGGGGGGCCGAGATGGTGGGGGGTGATGGACGTTTACAGCCTTTGATTTTACACCTAAGCGCGCCTGTGGCCTTGTCCCGTCTCACGTGCGCCCTCCCTCTGCTTACGTCTCACGCGGTTCCCTGGGACGTTGGTCCCTGGGCTGCGTGTCGTGTTCTTCCAGCCCACCTGGATGTCGCCATGTCATGGAGAACATCGTTCACTCTCTCCTAACGCTGTCCTTCCGTTCCTGTTGTTCCTGACAGCTCTCTCTCTCTCTCTCTCTCATTTCTGATCTCCTCTCTCTCCCTCTTTCTCCCATTCCCTTTATTGTGCTTCCTGCCTCTTCTCAACCTGAAGGACGCAGGAGGGCTGAGCCCGTGACACCAACTCCAGACGCCGTCCCCTTCGTCCCCTTCGTCCCCTTGGCGAGGGCAGGAAAGGATGGAGGGGGAGCCAAAAGCTACTTCCTCTGTGTGAGTGCCAGGATTGAGGGAAAGAGCACAAGCCACAGCTACACACGAGGCCATAGGCGCACGTGGGCACACGCGGGAACATGCGGGCACACACGGGCACACATGGGCACACGCAGGCAGACACAGGAACATGCGGGCACACATGGGCACGCGCAGGCAGACACAGGCACACGCGGGCACACATGGGCACGCGCAGGCACATGCGGGCACACATGGGCACGCGCAGGCACACACGGGTACACATGGGCACACGCGGGCACACACAGGCAAACACGGGCACACGTGAGTGTTGCGAATTGCACACGCAAGGCTTCCAGATCACACCTGTCATCATGCGCCTCGATCGTGGGAGCACATTTGTTTGGCTGAGTGTGCAAGGCTTGTGTGAAGCTCGTGTGTTTGTGCGCATGTAAAAGTGTATATTTGCGCCTGTGTAGAGCAGTGCGAATTCTATATGCCTTACTTAAAGAAAATAGTGCGAGACACAGTAAAACCTACAATTCAAACTACAAGCTTGCAATCGCACGCGCAGGGCGCTAAAGGACACCTCCATCCCGCCCCGAGCAGCAGGACCGATGTAAACTTAGTGGGTGCTTGTGTTCGCAAAGGACAGAAGGGCTGAAATCTGTGCGTATAAAATGTATTTACACAGGCACCTGAGCAGGGGATTTATCCCAGTTCTGCATTCACAGGCACTGTAATAACACCATGTACCTTACAGTGAACACAGCTGAACAGTAGTGAACAATTGTGAAGACCCCATAAATATGTATGGCTTTAAGGAGATACATGCTCCTAGCTACATATGCATCACCTCTGGCCCAAACTCGACCTCTGAGGTGTTGTTTATTAAACAAATATCTTCCACACACTTTCAATGAGCTCCATTATGACTCAGTCTATGTGACATGAAACATGACATGAAGTTCAGAACGGGCTCCAAGGGCCAGCACGTTTTTATTTATTATTTATTTTTTTGTCGTCTGAACCAGACGTCTCAGCTGGCCTGGCAGGAATGGACGCCGATGAAAAGACTCCAATAAACAGGCGTGGGGGATGAAGGAGCTCTTCTGAGAACAGGTTCAAAAACCGTCTCGGTCATTCGATTCTGTGAACAGATAAAAATGCTTTCGGTTTTGGCAGTGTCTGAGGCCAAAACATACATGCGTTTTATCTATTCCTATAACTGGTCAGTGGAATAAAGGCTTATTAACTTTTTATGTGCAGACTGTATGGGTCCTACCCTCACTTTTATTGATGATGTCGTAACCCTTGACCAAAGAACACCTGCAGAACTGTACATCTTGCATGATCTCTTACATCATCCTGCGAAGCTACAAAAAAGCAAATCAGCGAAATATTACAGAAACGTCTTTGACATAAACATAACTTGTTACATGAAGCCATTCTGTGTTTTAAGTGCAAGTCCCACTAGCATTAAAAGATGGAGTAAAATATATTTCTGGTTCCAAGGTTTAATATATGTCCCGCATTTATTTGAATTCAGATTTATATGAGTTACTAAAACTAGCCCAGTCCTAACTGTCGGTGTTTCAGCATCGACAGCTTGTGCAAGACAACAAGTATAGGTGGTGATCTCGTCGACGTCCAGGTAGCCGGTTAAAGTGGCACTCGCTGTCAGGGGGGCGAAGATTTGAGTGTGGAGACGACATCTTTGGTAGACTCCGGCAGTCTCAGTCGAGGTTTAAGGGTTACGCTTCAGATCTCTCTACAGAGCAACCTATACAAATGCGCATCGACACTTATGTATGCTGAAGCCTCTGCATTTGTCCTCTGTCACACACACCAACTGACTTATTCAGACAACCAGAGGCGCTCTGTCCTGCAGCTAGCCCGCCCTGGAAGCACAGCAGAGATCGCCACCTGCTCCGTCAGGGCGGAGAACCCAAGCCCCACCCTGACCGCAGCCCCAGTACAGACCCCCAAGGTTAACACCAGGCCGGTCAGGGTAGAGGGTCGTCACCTCGCCGCGTGTTTGGTGGAGCCGGCGTTGCTCCCGGGCACCGCTGGGGATCTCCCATGAAGCGGCAGGACCGGATGGGTTCCTTGTTATGCGCATGTACACGTAGCAGCTGTGTATGTGGCCGTGAGGAGCCACTCGGAAAGTGTGTTGTTGATGCTGGATGAGTTCACCGTAGTTCAGCACTGTTCTCCAGCCCTGTGTGGGTTTGTGTTACTCTATATGCCCTACTGTAGTGTGTGCGTCAGCCTCTGTGTAGGTGTAGTAGGTGTATGCGCTGGAGCGTATGACTGCATACATTTGTTTTATTGTGCGTTTGTCAGATTTTTGAAAAGTACATTCTTAAATGCTCGGAGACTTATTTATAGTATACCATATCTCTTTTTCTCTCTGTCTCTGGCTGCTGAGTGTGTGTGTGTGTGTGTGTGTCCGTGCGTTTGTGTGGGTACGTGCATGTGCATAGTGTCGGGAAGGCTGAACACAGACAAAGAAAAGTTAACGCATAGACCTAATGTTAATGCTCCATGTCAGTTTACCTCAAAACATCCTTTTGCCCATATGCATACAGAATCAGTGGCAAAGTTTCCCGTGAATCCAGGGAGGATACACTCAGCGTTGTACAGCAGATGTTCCACTGTACTGTATGTCATGAGTTATCAAGTATGATTAGTGTGCCTACATTGGCCCACTGACTCAGCCTCCCTCTCTGCATTGCTCTGACTCATTCGCAGAGACGTGACTGCATACTGAAACAAACTCGGACCAAACTTCTAAACAGTCCTCCGGCGTTTGGGGGAATTAGCGCTTAGAGGGCCATTGCCGTTTCTGCCTTAGCATTAATCCGGTCTTACACACCCCCCCCCCCTGGCCCCGCCTACGGACTCTTCTTCTGCGTATGCCGATACCACGCCGTTGCCTCGCTGCTGCCCCCTCCAGGCTGCAGGCTGCTGCTGTCCCTTGCATCACCGCTTCAGACCCAGAGCAGAACATCAGAAGTGCCCCATATTATCGCGCTGTATACATAATGTAAAGAGAGACGCACATTGCCTGCACAGCTAATGAAGCACCTCTGTGCCGTTAGTCTAGAGGCCTTCTGAACATCACAGTTTTGACTACCTCAACATCTTTTTGTACAGTTTACTGCAGTTACCCTCTTGGAATCTTCATATATATATATATATATATATATATATATATATATATATATATATATATATATATATATATATATATATGCACTTTATACAGTATATATTTATATAAATTCAGTATATATACCTCTCAATTCAGTGTATGCTACTGTTGACAGCACAGAGTTGAGCCGTAGCAAGTCCATTTTCTCCAGTCAGAGAGGAGGGGAGAGGGAGAGAGAGCGTTTTAATATCTTGTATTTGCAAAAGAAAGGCTTTACTTTGTTGTTTGAGAGGAGGAGTGAGAGCAAAGCAAAGCAAAGTCCAGTCAAACAGCTCCCTGCAGGACACAGAGTGTTAGAGTGGAGCCGTCACCACACAGAGAAAAGGCAGCAGGAGAGACACGCAGTGCTTCAGATGAATACACACGGGCTCTCTCGCTCTCTCTCTCTCTCTCTCTCTCTCTCTCTCATACACACACACACATAAAAACAGAGACATGCACACTGCCTCGAGAGAGCACTAGGTACTGTACACACAACAGCACACAAACTCCAAAAAAACTGAAATCCGGACCCCAACATCAAACGCATCCAGAGAAACGCTCTCAAATAGGCTACGCTTTCTGAGGCTCTCTCACCCGCCAGCGCGCCAAGCAGAACCGCGTCCCAACTTAACGCGTCCAATCACACGCCACGTTCCCTCGCTCCACGGGCGCACGCAGGGAACACGCGTGTGGCCTTCGGAACCGCCCGCCTCTTGTTCTCCCCGATGGTTTTCGCTGTGAAGCGCAAAACGCAGGGCTTCCCACCAACACCGTGGCGGGCGGATTGCGCACACACGGGGTTTTTGCGTCGTTAATCCGACAGCCCGTGCGAACGAGCGGAGGATGGTTGGGGGGAGGTTGTCTGAGCTCCGCAATGGAGCTTATGTTCCCTCAGCGGGGAACGCATCGTCTCCGGTCGCGTTCTCTGACTCACCAGCACTGGTGCCAGGGCCAGGAACTTCGCCTGCGTCCTCCGTTGTACCTAGAACACATTAGGGTGGGACACGCTCCCTCTGTGTGCCTCTGGAAAAATTTATGTGGGACAGAAATGTATGTAACAGTGCCGGTGTAGGCACAGGGGAAGGTGAATCACGAGACCTGTGAAGACTAGAGAAACAAACGCGCTCTTTGGTACGTCAGGGGACCCGTGCGTGAGATTTTGCATGCTTAAATTGCATGTAATGTCTCCACGTACTAGCTTAAAATCTCAAATGAGCATCATTAGCTAATGGGCGGTGGGAGCTCGTTGTGTCTATGATGAAACACAGAAATCTCTTTGTCATGCCAAATTTGGGAAGAAGCAGAGATAGCTACACCTCAACCTGATTGGTGCATTATGGGCCCAGTGACGTGTGACACGTGTCGTCCTCAGGGCTAAGGGGTCCGGGCGACAAGCAAGCATCATCCCACACCCATCCCAGTACCACAAGCAGGGCATTCACCGGTTTTCATTCTGTCTAAATACCCAGACGACTTGGTGCTTGTTTCTGTCACTAACTGAGCAATGGTAGAGGGTACCGCCAGTTCCTTACTGGGTTGTACCACCACCGTAATCCCTGCACTCCTTCTGCATGTGAGGGCCAGATAACCTTTTAAGGTGAAAATGGAGATGAAACCGTATTACACCAGGTGAGGGCTGCTGTGTTCAGTCAACAAATCATTTCATACTGGTGTGACTAGTAGATTTACAACTGATCTAATATTCGGCCAGTTTTGACACGTCTAACAAAATCGTTTAAATTTTTCATTTCGAAGTTATTTCAGGTTTGCATTATGCATGGCCAGAAAACAAAACAGGAAGTGTGTTTTTATATACAAAATGAAAACATATATTTGTTCATTTTTACTCATTTATATGTGATTACAGCATGTTAACTGCTTGATTAAATCATAAAAAGAGATTCTTGGACCTTTTCAGCTGTTAGAAAAAGGACATTGTGAATATTTTGAATGTGAATTATACTTTACCCTTGTCTCTACTCATGAAATGTGATTAAATTAATGGGTGACATTTAACGCATACATATAATGTTTTAAACAGCTTTAAAATAGCATTGAACTATGCGTGACGTAGGTTCAGATGCCGTCTCCTGGGCTGAGCGCTGAGACAGACAGAGCACTAGCTGGAAGTCCCATTATCCATGACCTTGCACAAGTGAATGTTGGTTTAATAAGAGCGGAAAGGACTAGAACTTGCTCCTTTCAGGGTTCCACATACATTAACATTTGGATGTTTGGCAGACGATCTTATCCAGGGGGATTTTCAATAAACTGGCAACCAGGCGAAGGTTTTAAGTACACATGTCCACTGGGCAAAAAAATATAGAGAAGGCCCAAAACGTAATAACCAGAACCTAAAAAAAAAAACAAGTTCTATCCTGGCTTGGGCTAGATTGGACAGGTTGAGTGTCGTGCCCTGGCTAAAGATATACATTAGTATGTCATGGTGTAAAAACAACATCCTGAGAAATTTGAAATGTTTGCAGATGACATTGATGCTGACATTTACGTCCACTTATCTCCCCTGACCGAAGACATCTCTACCAAATTCACACTGCATGCCGTCGGTTTTAACTCGTCCTTTCCATTTGCCTAATGTCCCTGTAATCCAATAGGAATCTCCGGCTCGTTTTGCTTTACATAACGAGGGAGTGTGCAACGAGGTCCCTCCAGCCAATGGCATGCTCAGGGCCATCTCCAGTGATCGAGTCATGTCGGTCACGTCACCATGCACAGCTGCATGGTCATGCAAATAGCCACTATGCTCATTTGAATAAAGAGCCCATCCATCCTGGAACACAGTCATTGGGCGAAAGAAATAGGGAGAGAGAGGGAGGGAGAGACAGAGTGAGTGAAGGAGGGGATGTGAGGGAGGGAGGGAGGGAGAGAGAGAAGCAGTGACAGATTCAGAGGAAGAAAGGGAGGGAGAGCGAAAAACGAGGGATGAGAGAGGGAGAGAGAGCGAGCGTCTCCACTGTGCATGAAGACGGGGGATGTTTCTTATGAATCGCCTTGTGTTCACATACACACAGTGCTGAAATGGGATCCAAACAACCAAACAGCTGCTCCAATAAACATTATTGATCTACCACCCCCCTCACACACACACACACACACACACACACACACCCTTCATCTCTCTCTCTCATCTGTCTTTTGATATACAGCTTTTTATTACTGGGACGTTATAGGAGATTATCCATATGCTGATTCATACAGCTCCCTTCTGTGGGCTTCTCTGGGGGCGGCTTCGCCACGCTGTCCGTTCTGTAGGTTTTTGCGCAGGGCATCGTCTAAACCTTCGCGTATATATATGCTCGCGTACGGTTTCACATTAACTATGCTCTTTCGTGCTGGTCCATTTGCATGTACGGGCCCATTTAGCCAGCAATCCAGGTGGAAACCTTCCATCTGCTGTTTTAGACTGGCCTGTTCTGGACAACACGTCTGCTGTTATGTCGACTGTTAATCGTGACTTCCTGTTTACGTGTTTTTTTGTATATGGCTTTGATTTCTTTGTTCTGCCAGGCCTCATGTTTCGGGCCTGCGACTTCATATCGGCGCCCACACAATTTGTAAGGGATTATTGTCAAAGTAAAAGCCCTGGCTGGATGTTGATTAATAATTCTGTTTATTTAGATGAAGTGGACAAACACAAACGCATGCATGAATAAATGAATAAATACAAAATAAAAATAAGAGAGTTTTCCTTAGCAGGAATCCCATCCCCAAATCCTCGGTCTTAAAGTACAATAGCATTGTACTGCCATGCTTATATCAGCGGAAGGATCTCAGCAATTATAGCAGTTGTATATACAACAAGCAGGACTGAGTAAACTTGTGTTTCTTTTTTGGGATCTGTCCTCTTCTGGTTGCTTTTTTGTTGTGTAGCCCTGAGTGCTGTGTGTGTGTGTGTGTGTGTGTGTGCGTGCATGTTTGTGTTTTGAAGGATCACACTGATCTCATTGTGTTCAGCATACTCATATATGGAGCAATGTCTGACACAGTGAGTGAACCGTGCTGGAAAGATGAGCTTGAAGTGGTAGCCTCAGGCGATGTCTGAGGACCTTCTGGGTTGTTATGTTTCAGGTTCAAATTTCCCTTCTGTTACATCAAAACTGTTTAAGTGCCAAAAGGCAGAGCTAGGACTGATATTAATGACTGCCTAGCGCAGAGAGTGTCTGGCCAGTCATTAATAGACATACAAAGAGACAGTGCAGGCAAAGTAATAATTTTTTTAAACCTGCTAATGTTAGCAAGAACCTTCTAGCCCCAGACCACACTATTGACTTGACTTGGCCCTTAATGGTAGCACTGTAGACATTGCAGGCCATAGCAATGGCTCAGTGTCTTGTTATCCAATTAAATACACAGCAGGGGCTGGAGAGGTTACATCAGAGTGCTTTGGTAAGACTTTTCCTATGTGTAAGAATAAGAACTTTATATCCTGGTGTGTATCCCGCTTATCTCTCAACCTAAAGGCCTGCCCTTTTTTGCATATTTCACACTCGGCTGTTCGAGATTATTTGCTTGGATTCCCATGCAAATATAACGCGGGCTTTCTTTATCCTGCCGTGTGAGTTTGTAGATTGACCCATCGCTGCATTGTTGTTGTTGTCGAGCTGTTTGGTCTGTAGTGCCAGGAGTTGGTTTTCACTTTGGGTCTCCTAAAACACTCTCAAATTGATCACATCGTTGTGCTCAATCTTGGCTTATCTCCTCAGCCTATAAAGAGCTTTGTCACTCCTAGATGTCTAATTCTGATCGAGAACTCTCTCCCCCTTTTCTCCACCTTTTTTTTTCCCTCAAACAATCAATAGTCCATAGTTTAGCCTTTCATAGGAAAGATTACAGAGAAATAGCTATTAAGGCTTTGGTGCTATCAATTCTGATATCGTAAAAAACCACTTAAGGGCCCGAGAAGATCTGGTTAGGATTCTGGACCCAACTCTGCAGTGCGGAGAGGGAGAGAGGGGGAGAGGAAAGGAAGGAGAGGCACGGAGAGAAGGAGAGACAGACCTTTGTAAAGAGGCCCTCCACATTGCACCCTGAAGATTCTGAGTATTAAAACGCTTCCTTGAAATAACATTATAGAAGGCAAATGAACATACACTGTTACTCAATTATGAAACACACACACACACAAACACACACAAAAGAAAAACAAAAATGCCCAAGCGCTATTGTGCCAGTTCCCATTGAGCTGATGGCACTATTCCCCTACCCATATTTCCAGAATGTTCCTTAATGTTAGGCAGTGATTGGCCAGCACAGCAGGCAGCCTGAATCTGAGGCAGCCCACATAATCATCGCAATACAAATGAACTTCACCTTGTCCACCCCCCCACCCCCCCACTGAGGAGCTGGGGGGTAATGGGCAGATTGAGGCCACATGACCCCCAGGGCTACGGGGTTAACGCCAGTGCGATGCAAGCAGAGCTGTGGGTTCTCATGGCTCACAGTGGGCAGCTTACAGGCCGGCTATGCGCCACCCGGTCTTGTGACTGGCTTTCATCTCTCCGGCGTGTTTCCGAATGACACCCTATCCGCCGCCGAAGGGGCCTCATGTGACATGGCAGAGAGGGCCAGGCTAATGGAACCAGAGAGGGGGATGGAGGGGGGGGGGGGGGGTCATGCTGTGTTCCATGCCGCCACATCCACTCGCCAGGGGCTTACAGCAGCCCCACAGCCTTCTAAACTCCTACAGGTCATGAACGCGTGCTCCGGGTCTGCATGATAACACATCGGCGAACAGCTGTCATTGGCCATGACGAACTCGAGCGTGACGAACTTATTTAGAAGTACATTCGCGTACCGCAGTCTGAAACAGTGCATCGCTCTATATATAGAGCACATTTATTGGCAGTGGATACTAGCACTGCAGTGGCCAGCACATTACGCTAACGCTGCAGTGACTGGCGTGCCCAGCCAATGAACAGCGTGCATTTCTGAGTCATGACAAAGCCTCACCCCTTGGACTAAATCAAACTTTCAAGATTTGAAAGTTTGTTTATCGTTCTTGCTGAAGCACGAAGATCATTTTCGAAATTCGAACCCGGTCCACGAGAGTGAAATATTAATTTGCTTAAAATAAAGCAAAATGTTAACCTAACAGTCGTATAAGGACAAAGGGGTTTTTTTTGTTTCATTTTTATGCAAACTGTTTTCAGTGTCCTTCACTCTTACTTTCTCTCTCCTAATCATTCATTTTGTGCTCATAAAATCCAGTCAGTCTTACAAGGTTGGGCTAGTCAAGCAGCCAGCGAACTTGAAACTTGACTACAAACCGAGGGGCCGTGGGCGTGGTAGAAATTGATAACATAATGTTCTGGTTGAGTACTTAAGCAGTCACTCAGCCGATCTTCCCCAGCACAGAATTCAGCTGACCCAGCTCTCTGGCCCCCTAGTTCTGTTAGTCTTCTTCTCCGTCTACCTCCTTCGACTTACCTGGGTACCACTACCTAACCAG
This sequence comes from Brachyhypopomus occidentalis, assembly GCA_020368025.1. Classification (NCBI taxonomy): domain Eukaryota; kingdom Metazoa; phylum Chordata; class Actinopteri; order Gymnotiformes; family Hypopomidae; genus Brachyhypopomus; species Brachyhypopomus occidentalis. The sequence goes on along the minus strand of JAGXOD010000081.1, from coordinate 1,776,032 downwards.
GTGGAAACAATATAGAAAACCAGTCAATGGAAAATAATGCCAGTCAGTGGAAAATCGTGCTGGTCAACAGAAAATTGCATCACAGTGACATTGTAACACACGAACTGCATTTTTTTTTTAGTTGTGGGAAAAACTGAGCATGTACAGTAATCTGAGGAAAGGAATCTAGGGGTTTAAATGCATAAACGGGCAGGTTGTGTTTTAAGGGCGTGTTGTGTTCCGTGTCCGCACTGTTTACCACCGTGACTGGGCCACTTCTGGACAAAATCGATAACGTGACGCGCTTCGCAGAACCTTCGACAAAGACCAGAGCATGTAGGCACTGACTCGCCACCTGAGTCTGCCCTGCTGTGCCCGTTCGGGTGAACGCCGGGCGCCAGGCCTCCCGGTCGAGCCCGTGGTAAAGCCTCATCTCACAGCCTCATCTCATTGGCTGGCCTGTTGCTGTGGCTGTGTGGCTCCACTTTGCCCCTCATGTCCCCCTTGCTGGATTTCTGGCCGGGACGCCTGTAGTTTTTGGCCCGGCTCCAGCTGGACACACCCACGTCTCCGAACCGGCCCCGGCGCGGTGAGGGGAACGGAGATGGGATGGGGACATCTGGGCCACCGTCTCTGTGGGATCGCGCAGGTACCTTTCACTGCATGTTACACTCATTTCTGGGTGGGAGACAGAGGAAAGACATGGACACAAGGGGGTTTTAACGCATTTAGGTGGCACCCAGGATGCAAAATATGGCATCATATTTATACCATCGTGTATGAACATGTGGGAAAGAGCAATACGGTGTTGTCTAGTGTAAAAGTGTTGCTAGCTGTATGTAGTGCCCGTGGTTTATTTACATTATTTACTGTTCCTGTTATTTACTGACTAATTTAGCTAATTAAACCTGGTGTCAGACCTCAAAACTCACCACAATAGCCTTTCGTTCTTTTCAAATGTCTTGAATTGATCAAGGGGTGACCACGGAAAATATGTCATTCTGACCCATCAGTTAAAACAGTGAGGCTTGTCCACTCCATCCATCTCCATGGTGATAGATTAGCATAATTAAATTGCAAAGGATGCTTATGAGGTGACACAAATCCGCGGATCAAAGAGATAAGCATTAGCGGCCTTGTGGAAGGTGTTATCTGGAAGCGGGAAAACCGTTATCCTTTTTAATTTAGATGATGATTTAAATCCCCCAGGATGAACTGCTCATCACCAAGAAGTGGCACATCGTGTCCAAATCCCACACAAGAGTGCCGCCAAGATAAAGTAGTCCTGTGGTTTCTCCAGTAACCTGAATTTGGTTGTGTTTGTAGTTTCTGTTGTAGCTGTTGTTTACACTTGCCCACTGTAAACAAGGAACCCACATTGTTCACTCAGATTACCTCAGAAACCAAAGTCTCTAAACTCGGCTTCAAATGGCAAGAACAGGATTAGACATGTACGTCCCAACATGACGGACGTTAGACTGCGTGTTTAGAGCTGATGAAAATTTCTATTCTGGTGTTTCCGACCCTCATCATGCGGGATTAGATGGTGCAGAGCTGCCTCACGGCAGCGATGGTGGCTTGATGTCATTTTGCATTCGACCGTCAATGTATCGCGAACGCTCGCCTGACAGAGACGGAGGGGGCCGTCACCGAACGCCGGTCCGGCAGCGCGCTCCTTTGTAACGGATCCCTCTCCTTCCCCTCCGCCCCACCGCCAGCGTGCTCGCGACACGTCCCACCACTGTTTACCGAATCATTCTCCGAATGGAAAATGATAATTGCGAGAACCAGAGGCTTTACACATTACGCAAGTGCTGCTTCATGACTTTTGGAGGAGTACGAGGAGTCTTATTAAAGCTTCGCTGCCTGCCTGCTAATCTATTTCCTGGATTTCCGAAGTTTCAGCAATCCAGGGATTAGAAGGTTTTCTCACCACCCCCCCACCCCCTCCCACCCCCTCCCGCCCTTTCATGCGTAGCTTTAACCTCTGTCCCGTGCTCTCACAGCTGCCGCACGAGCGGGTTTGTTTGCGTCTGCGTTTTTGGCCATAGCGCCGCTGTTTGTCTGCGTGTTTGGGATTTAGGAGGCTCTGATTGTAAACAGTACGAAGTACAATAGTCCCTAGAGTATATAAAAGCAATTAAAATATTTAGGGCTGGCTGTCTGGACTAAAAGAGCTTCTAGGCGGTGAGTCCCCGCAGAAACTGTTATTTAGTCTAAGATTAAGTTTAATCCCCACGTGGAAAACCGGTTTCGCGTTTTAGCCTTTCCAAAAACACTTCAGAGCATTTCTTTTTAAATGTAGTCTCGCGTCTGTGCTAGTAATGCTGTAGTTAAAGCAGCCACACCTCTCGTCCGAGGACAGATGAGCGCACCTCCGCGGCCCGCAGCGCCGGGGACCCCAGGCCAGTCACGTTCGTGCGTGACCTGCTCGGCATCGCGCCGTCGCGCCTCGTCTAGCGCACGGCGCACGCTCCCTTGAGGGCACCTGTCCCCGGCTCAGGTTTCTACCACTGCACCCTCCTCTTCTGTTCTCCTCAGCAGTGCCTCATCCCGCCCAGTTCGAATTCACCCTTTGACTGGGAGGGCAGCTCCAGCAACCCACATGCTAATAATATCTGCAGGGTGTGTGTGTGTGTGTGTGTGGGGGGGGGGGGGTATTTGTAACAGTGGGTGCAAAATGGCATGATTCTGAAGAGAAACAATGTTAGAATTGACCCAAAGCTTTCCAAGGCTTTTGCTGAACACTTTCAGGAAGTAAACATGCCTGTGCTAACACTGATAAAAGGTTCTTAAAATACGGCAATGAATATTTTCATATTTTAGGTTCAGACCTAATGTCATAGACCTAATGTAGAGTTTACTGTGGCGTTGAAACTGTATTGTTGCAGTGTTCGGGAAACAAATGGCATGGGCTAATGCAGAAAGTGGGCTTTTATGATGAGACAGCTGAACAACGTGGGCCTGGAATGTGTCAAAGGTCATCGCATCCTTGCTGGTCGTTTATTTTAAACCGAGAGTACATGCATACGAGCACGTGTGTGTGCGTGCACGCGAGCGTGTGTGTGCATATGTCTGAGCTGGAAATGCTTTGTACTGTCTCTGATTAGTAATCCGCCCAAAATACACACACATGCACACACACTAAAGCAGAGCGATGTAGTCATCATATACTGCCAATCTACTTCAATGGCATCACCCAGTGGAATGATGCTTCAGATGCTGAATTACATAGGCAATACAATTACAAAGGCAGGTTCATAGGTAATATTCAGAACATTGTGCACATTTATTCTCTTATAGAAATGACTACACACACACGCACACACTCAGTTGGTATTCAGAACACTGAGTAGTTTTGTGCGTGTTTGTGTGTGTGTGTGTGTGTGTGTTTGTGTGTGTGCGTGTGCACATGTTTGCATGTGTACGTGTTTTTATGCATCCGCGGGTGTCTGTGTGTGTTCACACTCTTGAGTTCCTCTCAAGCTCTCGGAGCTTTCGCACTGCTGTCAGAAAGGTCAGGGAATTCAAAACGTTATTTCAACCGGACCCTCAGGCCCAGGCCACCCGTCCGTTGCCATGGTTGACCTGTGTTTATGTCACTCGTTTGGCCCCGCTGTTGTGAGAAAGCACATGCAGATCTAGGAGTGCAGGACGTGCAACTGTCACCACGGCGCCGGGGCCAAGAGGACGGCAGACTGTCCCCGCGCATTGTTGGCGCCTGTTGTGGCTAAACTATCGAGCACTGAGCAGCTAATTGACAGTAGCTGCAGATCTAGGGGGAAAAAGCCGCCACACAAACGTGGCATGTTTGACTCCTCTGTGCACGTACAGTACAAGCTCAGTGGGCACTGATTTAAGTGAATACACTATTACACAAATGCTCTACAAATTAGCATGAAGCCAAACCAACTGATGCTCATTAGAATGCAACAATAATTAGCCCACAGCGTTGTTCTTGTAGAATGATAATGAGCCTTTCAAATTCCATGCTTATTCCAACACAGCAAACGCAGCTCTCTCGCAACTCCGGGTCTGAACGAAACCCTTATGCTCCTGAGGTTTTCGCTGGACGTCTCAGCACATTTGTACAACATGGTCCCACGTCCCCTCCAGGTGCTGCTCAGATCTAACCCTCCCTCCCGCCCGCACGGACTCCGGGCACAGCAAGCAGAAAACGAGAGGATATTAAAGGAAAGACATTCCTAAACAACGGATTTGGCCATAAACATTACCTAGCTATTAGTGAATGGAAGTAAGGCTTCAACAGAGGGCTGTTTAATAGGGAAGGGCCACAGCTTCCATTAGCAGGACCCTCCCAGCATTTTAACCTCTGCATGCGTTACACATCACTTTGAACGTAATGTTAATGCAGTGTTAGTGGAACGTTCGCTTGAATAGCTCCGCTAATATTCTCAGACCTTAGCACAGCTTGCTACATCATCGCCACCACCAAGCAAGGACTTCTGTCCAAGAAATGAACGTGAATTCAAATAGATCATGCATGCAACTTTTGATAAAAAAAAAATATGTTCCAAATCAACACAATATAGGTTTATTTGATACCTCTGTTACCTGAAACCTGAAAGTTAATACAACAACAACAAACAAACAAACAAAAACAACTGTGTGGCCACAATGGTGCGTTACTACAACATCTGCCTCTCCTGTAGGGTGAGGGTGATCAACAGATCTAAGTCCATCCTATGGCTGTGTACTGCTGGCCCTCTCTCCCCTCCCAGCACCTGGCATGGCCGCTGCTCTCGCGCCAACACTCGCGCCGCTCGTATTGACGCCAGCCTCCCCCTTTGTGGTCGCCTCATTGTGTCTCTTTATTGCTACTTTATCAATGAGGCCATGGCCCATTCATATGCCAGTCACAGCAAGCCTCTCTAGATTACTAAACAGAACACTGACCTTCCACCCGGCCCACACGAATGCACGCCGACCCTCCTCCACTGACACACACACACACACACACACACGCACACGCTCACTCCTCCAACCACAGGCATTCTCCTCCACCGCTCCTTCTTACAAATGGTCTTTGAGGGCTGCCTCGTGGCAACTCTTACCTAATCAACTGGTGCCGCCCTGCCTGGAGCAACGGTTGCGGGCGACTCGCGTGCCCGGGTCGCTCCATCGCTTGTGGGCCCCCGTCTCCTCGGCAGGGCTCATGCCGGAGGGTGGAGGCTCCCAGAGGTCACTCGCATGCCACGGGCTACAAAGAAAAGCCAGTGATCCACGCCGTTCTGCGGAATGCGCCCGACTAACGGCCAGCACATTTCATACCCGGGCTGCACTTCCCAGAATGGGCCACACTTTGCTCTGTAATGAGCTGGTTTAAATTCTCGGTAGTGCAGGTGGGTAATGAGCCGCACTAATAAATATATTGTTGGGAAGGTAATATTTGACTCAACCTGAGAGGCAGCTCGTGCATATTAAGGCCTGGGGTCAAAAAAAATGCAACAAGGACTGGAGGTGCAATTCGGGCAACGTTTCTGCCAAATTACAACTGCCTGAAATTTCACTCTGTAGAGGTTCCAAACCATGATATAGTTAATTGGTAATCACATACCTCATATAAAGCCATAATGAAGCTATAAATGACTTTGATATGTCATTAAGGGTTAAGTGTGAAGTCATTTACATCAGGAGCTGCTTTCAGCTTATGATCAACACATCCATGTAGGTCCTCCAAACCCTTGTGTTCACTTTGACCAAAGCCTGAGCATGTAAGACCAAGGGGATGATCCTCTGTCTCCCTGGTAATTACAAAGAGTGCACTGAAGTCTCTGATCTGTCTGAAAGTGTGGCAGTTAACACATCAGAGGGCATAGCTGGTAAGTGTGTGTGTGTGTGTGTGTGTGTGTGTGCGTTTTGTTTGGGGGGTAGCCCACAGTAGAAGGATATCACACCCGAGGTGTCAGCTCAAAATGACGTCCAGCAGCTGATGCCTTTGTGAGGGTGGTCTTCGGCAGATGGGTCTTTCAACCCCGCTTTCCTCTCCTTCGCTCCGTCTCTGGGTTCCTGTCTTTCCCCCTCTCTGCCTCCTGTGTGAGATCCTCTTGGGGCAGCAGATTGGGAAATATCCCATTTGTCAAATGGCACTGAAGAGTAGCTTTGGACTGCTCCGTAGGAGTTGTGGCTCTGTTTTAAGAGGCTTCAAATGGCAGTGGCCTAAAGCCTGCCGTTATTTGCAAGAACTCATCCACGTGCGTGTCTGTGTTTTATATAATACACTTGAGCTAATCCTACAAGCACCAAATTCTTTATCATCAGATCATCGTCAATGGGCCAGCGAGACCAGCTGCATTTGGATCATGAGTGTTTTCCATAACCACTATCGATATAGTTTTATACTCTGATGCAGTTGATCACGTTATCAGGGTTGCCTTTCTGGTTCACTGATGTTCTACTTCTACTACAGATCATATATTTGTGTGACCCAATTCCACCGAACCGCACCGTGACCTCCTGTACCTGCAGAACTCGTGCCTGCTCATAGATGCGCGGTATCATGTTAGTGCAAACACTCGCCGGAGCTCAGCTTTCGAGCAGTCACCGAGCGGCTGCGTCGTTACTCTTTTAGCTAACGTGGATGTGACATTTTTTTTCCTTGCCAAAGGGGAAACTGGTGCACATTCCCGGGCATCCATTGTGCAGGTATAGCATCTGTAAAGGGGCCTGCAATGCTCGCGTGGCCTCTGAGGTGCATTATTGCTCACACGAAGCGCACGGAGCGCTATGTATTGATTGCACGCTATGCGCTGGTGTTCGCGTACAGAGCCGATTCCCGGCATCTTGTTTATTTGCACCGGTGCGTGCGCGAGTGTGTCAGGAGGCTTGGGGGGGAGACAGGTAGTGGACTGGAAGAGGCGCCGACGTAAACCATGCTTGACGCCGGTTTCTCGTGTGGAAGAAGTGAGCGCGTGCAGACGTTGCTTCAGATCTGTCTTTCATCATGTATACACACACTGGTGTGGGAAACCAGTTGGATGCTAAGCGAAGTGGTTGGGGTTCGGGGGATGGTTAGGAGAGTGAGTGTGTGTTTGTGTGTGTGTGTGTGTGTGTTCATGGTTTGGTTGACTATTCACTACAACCTGGCCTCTGGGTGTAATTCCTCTAAGGTGCTAAAGAATTCACAGAAGCCATGCATTGAAACTACTTCATAATGTTGTTGCTCAGGAGAATGAATTTTGCTCTGATCGTTGAGGAGTGGTGGCCTCCTACAGCTTGAAATTGTCAGCAGCTCACATTCGGAGAGGCTGAAGCACTGGAAGGAAAAAAAGACTAAATGAAAGAAAACAGACTGTTCTTTAGACAAAAAAAAAACAAGCTTGTTAGAACACTGTACTCAATTTGCTAGAGTAAGGGATAACTTTATTGCAAGTAACGGTGTTTGGGGACGAGGCGGCATGGTAATTTGCATGTCAGAACAGTGCATTTAATAGGAGCTGTAAATGAGGTTACTCAATATTGGACAAGTCCACAAATCTGGTTTCCTAGCAATCTTGTATGAAAAAGCATGCGCGACTTAAAATAGCCGGTGGAGAGCCAATCATAAAGCTTTATTTTGAGAATGTAATTTTCTCGAGCCTCGCCAGTAATTAACCTCGCTACAAAAAAGGTATTGGAAGCACGGTAGCTGCGATTGCAGCTATACGGCGCGAATAGAGCGACCACATTGCATGATAGGCCGAGCGGGGGAAGGAACAGGAGAAAAAGGAGACAGAGAGAGGGGGAAAAAAGACCGGATTCAACTTTATCTGCGAGCGTAGGGGAGTCTTTTCTTTTCGCGTTCTCTCTCTGGCGCGCGCGTTTCTATTTAAAACTGCAGCTTCTTTAGCTTGTGCTGAATTGGGGTTTTGTTCACGGTTAATTCAGCGCCCGCTCATCGGAGGCCTTCTCCGTGCCACTGGGATCGGTTACAATGATGGCGGTCAAACACCTTGGCGTATAATTGACTGTGGCCGACTTGTTTTCCAAAGGGGCAACAATGGAGACAAAAAAGCCCAAGCGAGGCGGGAAACGGGGGAGTTTGGACAGGCAGCGCGTGGGGCAAGAAACCCCCTCTCAGCTAGCTAACTCGCTTCGGCTCGGGGTCTTTTCTTGTTCACATATTTGCAAAAGTACGGTTTACCAAATCAGCTGATGAATCCTGAGTTATAATGCGTAATGGTAACGAATCTGTCACATCAATCATGGCAGTTGAAGCGATGTGAGAATAAATCAATTCCAGAACGCTCTTCCCTCTGATTTCTACCACTGCAGAGTTGCTGAAGAGGTGTGTCGAGGTATGTGCTGAGGTTGATGTTAAGTAATGCAGGCAAAATGTAAGGATGGAAGAACGGTGAGTAGGCGGCCTTCGTCATGCTGGCATATTCATATAGTGCTTATTATATACACGGAGTTATTTATAAAAGCTAGCATGTGTCACTACCTCCTGATGTGCTATCACACACTGTTTTGGCCCGCTGGTTCTTATATCTTTGACTTGTTTACTTGCCAGTCTAAATTGAGGGCAAACTGAGGGCAAGTGTTAACGTACATAGTCCTTGCTGGGTCCCGCATACGGCTAACAACACACATCCGCCTTGACTCTGTTTCTCTCTCTCTCTCTCTCTCTCTCACACGCACACACAGACATGTGTAAGTGAACACATACGAGGTAGCTCTGAGGTACAGAATTGTTCTCTCTGTTCTCAATCCCCTGCTCTCTCTCTCTCTCTCTCTCAGTCACACACACACACAAAGCACCTGTTTAGCTGACTCCTTAATTGTCTTCTGTCATTACTATATATTCATCTTGTCATCACCTTTATCCAGTCATTCTTGATATGACAATAGAAACAAACGGCTTATTGGTCTACTTTGACACCGTCCTCTACGTGCTACACTGATGTCTGCCTGTAAAACTCTACCTATGCAGCGCTACCTTAATACCAATGCAGGCATCCACGCATCTGTACAATCTGTGTCTGCTGCCAATGGAGTTTTGATTCAGGATGGAAAGTCCAGTTGAGAAACGTGCTTGGAGCCGTCCCAGTGGTTCTAGGTCTCTGCTGACAAGCGGGATTAGTCAAAGGGCAGGGGACGGAATGTTGCCGTTCAGCTAAGGAGGCAACGTGAGTGAGCCTGCTCTGAAAACCAGCCAGCAAAACTGCTATAACAGCCTGCCGCCAACACTCCTATAAATAGGTACCTGAATGTGCGTGGAAGTTCTTAAGAAGGCAAGTTCTCTCTTTTAGGGAGGGACTGCTTCTAATAAAAGAGGGAAGTTGTCATTGGTCGTAAAGCAACGAGGATTCATTCGTGCTTGTCTGCTGATGTGTGGCTATCGGACGTCCTAGTTTTTTTTCTTCTCCTTCCTGTGAAGGTCTCTCATAGGTAATCGTTTTTGTGTGCTCCAGTCAAAGTAGCTGCAGAAGCAACATGCTAATATCACATCGCGCGATGCTACTATCTTTTCAGAAATGAGTGTGATTCATGTTTCATAGCCGAGTGACTCGGAGAGAAAGAGCGCGTGCGGTGGTTCCTGAATCACACACCACTACGGCTCTCTTTCCCTGAGGAGAATTAGACTGGCCTGTCTGCAAGCAGAAAGCTTTTGTGCTGTGCATATTAGTACACAAATGTTCCCATTAATTAGTACTTCTGGCAGGCCACTTTTGACCTGGAACACAAACGGTATAAGGACACGAGGCAGGTATGTAGGGTTAAGCCCCAAGATTACAACGCTACATTCTCGTAAAACCTATATTTAGATGTTCTGCGTTCACTCCCCATTCATTGTGCAATCCTCTCGTTTCGCCAAATCACATCTTACACTTTGTGCAACCTGAGGGCTCACTGTGCCTGATTTAATTGCATCAGTTTATAGACTGTACGCTCAGCCAGGGTCACACATCTCCTGCATATTTTTTAATGGGCCTCAAAGCTAGAAGGCTACATTTATATAGGATGAGAATCCGTTCGCCACCATTTCGAGACACTGGCACAGAATGAGAGGCCAGCTGGCTGTCACGTGATTGCCAGGAACCTGGCAGAGCCCGGCAAAGCTCGCTCGGTCACACAAAAAGCAGTTGCCCCCCCACCCCCACCCCCCGTTTCTGCACGCGCATATGCTCAGCCCGGTATCGATGTATAGATCGCGTCGGGTCTTTCTCTTGCATTTTTCAGTGTGTACCGGACACACACTCATCACTCTTACCGACTTGTAGATACTGCGCAGATAGTGCCTTTAGGTTCACCTTGCGTAACCGCCCGCTAATCACAGAGATCCCATGATAATAGAATGACGGATGGACCTATATGAATGAATATTCTTTCGTTTTTTTATTGAAAAGTCTGAGTCATACAAATTGAGAACTCAACCCATAAAATGAATGTCAGCACCACAGGCTGCGTACGTTGCAGCACTGGCTAAGCGCGCTATGCTTATTCCCGCGTGAATTAGCCAGCATTAAGATAAGAAGAGTCTGTCATCGCTGGGAGAATAAAAGCCACGGTGGCACGGTCCAAATCGCGAGATTGCTCTTTCTCACCTTTTTCTGTCTCATCACCATCTCTGCTTTAGAACTGACTTCTGTAGTGAATTTGCTAGCCTAGCAATTAATTTTCACATTCAAACTGACTTGTATTTTAAACGGACAATTAGCTTCAGATTTCAGTTTAGCACCTTATAGATCTTAATCAATGTCTAGTCTGCCTGATGGTTCTGGAGCAGAGCTGAGTGTCTGTAAACTTCTTGCTTTGCCCTATTTGGATCACTTCTGCCTTTATGAAAGTTTTCTAAAAGGATAAAAGTTCTTTACAGCGTTTATTACCCCAGAAAATACCCACCAACTATGATGTCATCTAAAACTTTACATAATGTATGTCGTAGCATCTTTATGTAGTAGTCCCCAAGACACATTAATGTATAATCCCTTGTCATTAAACACCTAATCTGTTTTCCTCAGGTATATTTCTTCAGTCCTTTGCATTATGAATTATTTCAAAGATCGTCATTGTCCTGCATGGTAGACCATTACGTGTAAGTTGTTTAATTCACCCACCGCAAACTAATTGCCTGCATCCTTAAGAGGAGTAATAAAAATGCTATTACATTAAATACCTGTGTCATTAACCTAACTGGGTTAATATGGCAGTCAGCAGGACATAATAAACAAAAGCAGTGGTGCCTATTCCACGCAGGGCCAATTAAAAATGTGCCGTCATTAATTACGTATTCCTTCGTCAAAGCACAAGCTCGGTGCTCGATGGAATTAGAAGTTTGGCCTTCTCCAGTATGTGCTATTTCTTCAGTTTGTTCTTTTTGGATTATGTCTTTGGAGAAATGTCATATAATACTATGAATGAACTGTTAATGAATTATTGGATTCATATGTAACATATTCCTACATGAAAATATGTCATTTAGGTAAAAAAAAATGAATGGAACCACAGAAGATGCTGTGTAGTTGCTGACACTATTATGCAAATACAGATCTGTCATATGCGCATGCATGTTCAAATGAAATCGTGTAAAGTAGTTGGAATTGCTTTACTGGAATTATGCTACTGGCTACACTGTGCACACAAGGAACCTCTTAGACGACAAACCATATCTGTATTTTCCAATACGTTTTCAAGAATAGGAGTGAAGGATTCAGATTCGTTGCTGTATAAAGCATGAGGTCCAATAAGCTCATAGTAGCACCAGCCATGCAACCTGGCGAGCACCAACCATGTGACGTCCTCTTTGTCTTTCTTACTTTTTATTGACTTCTAGACAATTAAATCTCAACCTGACATAGTCAGTGGCCCCCTTCATTGGCATTTTCTCAAGGTGAGTTCACTAGACCCTGAGGCAGAAGCAGGGTGTGGATAGGAGAGCAAACTGTAAATGATACAATGCTACTCCAAGCGGAACACATGACAATGGTGGAATTACGATAATATTCCTGCTTCCTCTCGCAGCCAGTACACCTTCGAAAGGTCCCCGTCTACAGAACTGCCTGCACACATCATATCTGAAGTCCCTAGGTCAAGAAAACCATAAAGCAACAGACTTGGAAGTTGTACATTAACCAACCCGTAGACAAGCTCAAATTGGGTTCCTCGGGTATTCAAAGAGGCTCTAGGCCTGAATGAACAGATTTTAGTCGAAGTGCTGATCTGACTGAGGCACTGGACAAGCCCTGTCTGAGGGGAGTTGGGGCAGGGCAGAGTTTGGAGACAGGAAAGTGCTAAGAAGCCTGCCAGCAAGCACCACGTGTCACGTGAGATTCTGAGTCCAGTGAAGAGGAACGTGGCATGACAGATACTGGGAAAGATACAAAATATCTGGCCATTTAAAAATAGCCAGCATCCAGGGAAAAATGCCCCCATGCGAGGTTTTTTTTTCCACACTGGTGAGGAATGGGAGTGCCGTTTTCCATATGCATAGGGAACGGAATCTAATGTCCCCCAGAGAATTTGTGAGCTGCCTTTAACTTCACCTTTAAAGGCAGGCACCTTGAATGACTAACGGGGTGAAATACATGTAGCATTCTGGCTTAACATACTAATACATAATAAATATGCCCAGGAATGAACAAGTGATATGTGACAAGTGAAATGGGTTGTTTTCTGTTGCATAGCTCCCAGAAAATTGTAAGAAGCTATGACCTAGTTAGTCTCTCCCTGCCATATATGCATACACAAGGCATCTGTGTTTTTTTTCTTTCTTTGTTTATCTCTCCCTGGCTGGCTATCTCTCTTTCTCTCCTTCTTTCTCTGTCTGGCTCTCCTTCTATTAGGCACACGCTTACACGTTCAAGAGAAACTCAAAACCCTGATCTGATTGTGGTCTGATTCAAGCGGTAAACCTCTCTTCCCCTCTCAATTCTTCTCGCTGTCTCACTGCCAGTCTCCTATCCTGTTGAGAATGATATACTCACTATACAGCACCCCCCCCCCACCCCCTTTTCTGATCTCTCCTTTCTTCTCTATGTCTCCACCCCCCATCTGCGTCTGTCTGTGGTGGATTGTGGGTGGAGGGTCTGGCGACGATGACGGTCTGGCGATCTATTGGGATGAGCAACGACCCGGCTGCCTCCGTGAGCCGCTGGGCGCACCATTAATGCCCCCCCCGCCCCCTCACCCCCATGTCACTGAGCGTCTGCACGTCTCAGGCAACAGCAGAGACACGTGGTGAATTAGCCCGGCTGCTCTCACAGGTCGTCGGCCCTGGGCCAAAACGACCACCCTCTCCCCGAAACACCCACCCACCCTCCGTCCCCTTGGCTGAGATGCTCTCCGGTTTCGGTCGAGTGGCTGTGTGCGTTTCTCTGCCCATGCCAGCACTCGAAGGACAAACAGGCAGTAAACGGCCATTTAAACAGAAGTCTGGCACAGTGTGGGGGGTTTGTTCCTGTAATCGAATCAGCCGCTATATTTTCAGAAACACAGCATCTGTCTAAAGTGGCCAGTCATGTCATTTCACCTGCTCTGCAGTATCACCTGTATGAACCATGATTTTACACCCTTTTTCTGAATATTCAGTAATTCCATTGTTACATGCTAAATCTATGTCATTCCATACCCATCCAAGGCCTTGGATAATGCTCTGTTGTTGTATGAGATATATTAGCAAGCCCTGAGAATTCAGTAAAAATGTGGGTAAATAAGTAAGTCGGCAATTAAGAACACTCAACGAGTTACTGCATGAAAGAGTGTCATTTAGTATGTAAATCAGCGCATAAGTAAGTGACCAGGAGTATAAGTGAATTAGAATGGAAATAGATGAAGAGGTAAATGAATAAAAATGTTATGTAAGTGAGTTTGTATGTAAATGGATGCATAAGAGAGTGAGGGAGCAAGTCAATAAATAGCTTAGTATGTAAATAAATGAATAAATACACGACTTTAAAGAAATAAGTGTAATTTTTGAGAGAGAAAGAAAAAGCGCGAAAGTATTCAAGGCAAGTGAACAAATGGTGACAAAGTGAACTTCTAAATGGTTAAAAAAACATCAGCTCCCCATCCAACTTTTATTAGCGTTGCAAAAGAATTCCTTGGGCAGTGTGTGGACTCGTGGGTCACCGTGTTTCCGTCCACACAAATAAATACATAAAAGGCATAGCCGTCATTATTAATGGAAAGACTTTAGAAGCATTCCTCAGCTACGGGCAGAACCAGTAAGCCTGCCCGTATCCGGGCTCTCGTTTCCACGGCTGCCCCGAGTGTGCTGGGTGTCGCCTGCGCTATCTCTGCCTTACATGGATCACTTTCCTTCACGTCCAGATCATGCGCCAATTACTCCCTAATTACGTGCGTCATGTGGATGTGAGCGGCCGACGGCAGGGCGATAAATTCTGTTTACCACGCAGACGAGCCTCCTGGGTGGCTGCAGCTAAGCCCACGAGGGACGGCGGCGGGAGGACGGATCTGGGGCGGGCGGCCGGGGGCGTCGGGTGAGGGCCCGTCGTGATCGTGGCCCTCGGGGTGTCAGAACGCCGGGGGGGAGGGTCAGGTCTGGAGCTGACGCCAACGATGTTGCCTGTGTGTTTGTTTACAGGCAGATTTGTTCCCAGTGGTGGCACCCAATGAATTAGAGAGCGTTTGGTGTAATGCCTCCATGGAAAAGCAAAGCCGAGTTCTTTATCGGTGTCGAGATACACTGATAGGGGACGTAGCACCAGCGGACGTATTGTGGGCTGTACCCTCTCATGAGGGACTTTTGAGGTCACCAACTCTATTCCATTGAAACCTCTTTTCACAATGCAGACATTGGTTAAGCTTCAATATTACCACCCACTGAGGCTTTTCCTACTCTCGCAGCATTCACTGCTAGCATCAGAGAACCATCGAACCATCCCCACCTTAATTACACCGGTGTTGTGGTGCTGACGCTTTGCTGCATGGCTAACTGGGAGGCCATCTAGCTTCCACACTTGATTGTACAGAGTTTAAATGGAGAGACATCAGCAATAGACTTCATGACTCAGGATTTTCCGAGCTAGCCAGGAGAGCCTTCATTAGCTTAGCCAGGGGAGAGGTTTCCAAGGGATCAGATCTCAGCAGAGAACACCACAGAGCCCCCTCATGCAAATGATTCTTGTGGTCGACAAACCAAGACAACCACAGACCCCCAACTGTAGTGCTTAAACAAATTCTGCTCTGGTTTGAGGTTTGTTCTCCTCCAGTCACTAGGCATGCTGAAAGAGTGTGGTTCACACTGAATGAATCAGATCCCAATTATTTATAGTAATGATATAATATGGTGTCATTTTATTTGTATTATTTTTATTGTTATTATTAAGCTGCACGTTGAGATTTCTTTGCAGCAGAACACTTCATAATAATAACTGATGCTCAACAGTTTTTGTGCAGTGCAATATTCACTTTGGCCTTAGTCAACGGTTTGCTTATGGTTTAAAGGAAGGATGAGGGAGCAGATATTACTCACGTTACTGTAAATGAATACACAGCACAGCCAATGATGGACTAGATATGCATTGTAAACAAGGAGAGCTGGAAATGGAGGGTATGGGGTCAGCCGCACCCCCCATGTGTTTAGCTCAGAGCTGTGATAGTAAGGATGGATGAGGGGTCAGTGAGGGGCAGAATTGGGTTTGTACAGTGGGGTTTGGTGGACGGGTGGGGGGGGTTGGATGGGACATCATCTGCTTCTCCGATTGTTCCTTGTTCCATTCTTTGCTAATACTGTAAAGTCGTTGACTTCTTCTTGTTATTTACAGTGAGACTTCTGTTTATTGCTGTCTTGTCGAGCATTACTATCTCTGTGATCTCCTCGGTATCTGATTTCACTGCTCTCATTCACTTAGTCTCCATTATTCTCTCTCTCTCTCTCTCTCTCTCTCTCTCTCGCTCTCCATCTCTGTAACTGTGATTGTGTTTGTGTGTCTGTGTGTTTGTGTGTGTGTCTCCTTGTGACGGTAAGGAGCCTCAGTGGAAATGGAAATGAACTGTGTTGTCTCTTCCCAGTTGCCCCAACGGAAGTCAGTGTTGAGGTGGGGGGTGGTGGGTTGAGGGAGGGGGGTGGGCGGGGGGATAGAGTGAGAGAAAGTTCCTCTGTAAGGGGAAAAAAAGATGATGATACACTGTTTTTTATGATGCCGTAAGGATATTTAGCTTCACCATTCCACCGTGTATGCAGGCCAGCCGCAGAAATGCATCTCGCATTTAATTTTTTTTTTCCCTCAGCTCCTCACGTTTTCTCAGAATAATTAGGCCGGTCATGGGCAGTGCACAGCTTTTTGATAACGTTTCGTGAATGTTCCACCTACTGTGCATTAGCCAATCCCCCCCCCACCCCTCCCCACCACCACCACCACCACCTCATGATATGATTTTAACATAGAATTGCAGCTGGCACACCATTCAAATAGTGACCTAATTCTTCTCTGGCATGCACACAGTGCTGAGGGAGCACGAGAAGCGAACTCATCTTCTCACACAAAGGGGCTTCTAGTTCTAATCATACCACAGTTTCATAAAAGCAGATGCTAATAATGCTCGTTTTGTGCTCCTCGGTTTAATGAAGCTGACACGTTTGATGCGTCGGTCACACGGCCTACGTTGGTTCGACTCTCCTCTCCGCCGAAGGACCGAAGACTGTCCGTTAATGCTCTTTTTTTTTTCTCGCACCGGAATCGAAACTACCCCCCGGCTTTTGTGCGCGGATGTCATTCGAGATTCGAGGAAAGTTGCCCGACCACTGAATCTTTTCCCTGACGGATTCGCGTACTTGGCAGTGCATCTTTTATGACTGGTGATTCTAACTCACCTTAATGACAGCCTCAGACAGCGGCAGCTTTTTCTCACACATCACAGCAGCACGAAGCAGTGTCATGCTCTCTTATGTGACATGGGGGGGGAGTCCAGGCCTCCACTGGGCAAGACCTCTCCAAAAGCATCATGGGGTCTCCCCACCCCAACTCCTCAGAAGTCATTTCCCATTGTTGACACACCTCTGTTTCGCACTGTCGTTATTTCCGATTTCATAGTCGAGCCTTGGCAAGCGTCTCCCAGCCAAGGTACGACATTCACTGCAGTAATACGCGCTGGACTCTCCAAGGTGGCAATCAGCCACACTCCAAACCCTCTGTGAAATGGCTGACTTCGTCAATAGAAAAGCTATTGTTCTGCCAGAGTGGGGCTGAATGGCTTTCTTTCATTCTCCTCTGGAGATGACTTCCTTTCAGAAGTGTGGGCTTTGATTTGCTGTAATTATCCTCAGCTTTATTTGTAGACTTAAGACGGTATCCTGTGTGCTGAGGTGGAAATGCATTTTGTGCGAAGAATATTTGGGTCCCTCTCATTATTTTTTAAGTAGCTTTCTTCTGTTTTCCCTTTTGTTTGATTTTTTTGTTTGTTTTTTGCATGATTCTTTGCATGGGATATCTAATGATGAGATGGTTTCGATTCTCAGAGAGTGGTCGAAAGAATTACAGCTGTTGGCTATGATCAGGAATTGCACACGGTCGAAACAGTTATGTTGGTTTTAGGGTTAAATATGAATTAAAAAGGGCATCATATAGAAGCTGACATGACTTCATATCTTTGTACCAGATATGTATATCACTGTATCGGCCTCCCTTTCTGACATCCGTCTGGATTTGTTTCCATTGGAAGCACTATGGCAACAGGCCCATGCTGAAGGAAGTGAAATATGTTCTATATTCTATATTCTTACTCAGACTGGGGCGCTACAATTCCATCTTGATCCTCGTTTGCTGCCAGCACTGACACAATGATAGAATGCCACTGAATATCAACGCGGCTAGCAGGCTGGTAAAACACTGGTTCGGTGCGCCGATAATCATAACCAACGGATAGTTATTGTCTCTTCCAGAACGTCGGAAACATTTTCTCAGCTTAGCTTAGTCGCACTGTTAAATGGCACAAACAAAATCCCAAAAGTAAAAAAATGCATAGGTGCCACATTGCAAAAATCATGGGTAGTCTCTCCCTGTGTCTTGGAACTATGGTTCCCCCAACACAAATGGTGAGATACAGCCCACGAAACAAGAAAAAGAGTCAGCTTAGCAAACATGAGCACAGATGCCTTTAAACTGCAAGGTAAGCTCCCCGGGCTTTGCCCCAAATCTGCCTCCAAGCCTATGTTAATAAATGTTTTACTGGGCTGGTGTCTCCAAGACTTCAGTGCACATGGCTTATCAGTTTGTTTCTACGGGCGAGTTACCTTATCTAAAAGAATTATATGTATACTATCTTTACTGGATATTGAACGCAAAATGCATGGTCTACTTCCAGTATGCAATTATATGGTCATATCTGAATTAACTGAGATCTTATCGTAGTTTTAAATAAGACATACTCTCAATTTGCTGTATTTCTGGATTACTGTGCACTACTGAGATTTATGGCATTATGATTTATCAGGCCCAGAATATGGGCCAGAATGATTTATTTTGTGATTCTGTTAAGTTGATTTAAGATGGTTGTTCCTTTACCACCTAAAATTGCTTTGCCAAATTAGTGGGCGACCCTTATTCATGTTCTTATGGAGTTCGCACACTATGCTGCTTTACCTGTAATCTAGCTCTGTCTAGAACAGACTATCTACTTTCTTTACACACATTTGCCAGTAGGGAGACACGCAAACCAAATCAAAAGCCATTTGAAAGGAAATCACAAAAGACAAGCTATTTTTAGCCCACGTTTTCTTAATTAGCACGACGAGTGCAATCAGATAAGGTATGTATGTTCGCATGTGTGTGAGTGTGATTCTTTTTTGTCTGTGCGTGTGTGTGTGTGTGTGTGTGTGCGCGCGCGCGCCTCACGTCTACCGTGCAATATGCAGCCATCCACTTCCGTCCCTTCTGCCTTAGCCTGCACTCGTAACACTAGTGGGGCTGCAGATTAATTTCTTTTACCCTGATATTGTATTTACTCAATCATGCATGAGTTACCTAATATCCGAATATCAGCGTGGCCGCCTGTGGCACGTGTTTGAGGAACTGCTGTTGTCGCTGCACACGCTTTGGCCACCATGACTCCATAACTGGTTTCGCTTATTATGAGATGTATCCTGCTTATAGCTGTGCTCATGTATGTGTGCGTTAAATATGCATGTTACGCTTTGGTGCCACATATGCGTTTTTGGTATCTTAAACTAGAATATCGTGAAATTCCTTTGGTCGTTTTTCATAAGTTCGCGAATATTATTGCGTGAATTTTGACTTGTCGTATTGTTCTCTGTAGTATCGTTTGTGCTAAATATCTATAAGCTTCTGGTCTGCTCTAAAAAATCAGAAACCAGTCTGGCGGACAGTTATTTTCCTTTAGACGCATTGAGAAAGGAGTTCGTTTATTTTCCCCATAAAAAGTCCATGATATTCCTGGCGAACACAGTACACAGTACAGAACACTGACTGGCAAATTAAGTGTTCTTCGTGAATAGCCCATAATAGTGGGATACATTTCAGAAGTTAGTCAGTGGACTATTGTCTAATGCTTTGTTTTGACTGTCTACAAACGTTTTGTTTTTGTTTTCTGTGGTCGTGTTTCATATACATGAAATGTTGACACTGTACACCTTGTCACCTGCTGCTTCTTGCCGTTTGTGTGAAAAAAAAATTACCCATCGAAAACGGATACAACTAATCTCGCAGTGGCGACGAATTTCCATTACAGCCAAGTCAGTTTTGATAATTGAGCACAAACTGCTCGCGACGCGTACAGACGAACTGTCAAATCAAGAACATGGGGGTTGAATAAGCAGTCTACGCTCACACGGCGAGTCTATAGACTATAGGGATAACATAAATAAGAAAAATGTCGCTGTTATCGCTTCAACACCTGTCAAGCAACACACGTAAATGAGACAGAATACTTCTCGCTTTAGTGAAGTCGGAACTAGACCGCTTTCCGTGGTATGCGCATCACCCATGGGACAAGTAAAAACGACTCGGGTATCACGATGTTACCGAACGCATATCGACGCGGTTCTCATAGCTGGCGCATTTTTTTCCGAGTATGTTTGGAAATTTGCGGTAGATTGTCTTGGTAATATAGCCTACGGCAACTGTTTACCTCGATGAAGGAAAGTAATTAAGGATTAAGAGCTTTTGTTGGGCAACGCCAATATAGTAATTACACTGATACGCAGCAAGAGAAAACAGTTCGGCCTCGGTGTGGTAACATACAATCTACACTCCCCGTAGCCAAAGCAAGACCGTTATGTTTGAACAGAGCAGATAATATGCCTTCTTAAATATTAGCCTACATGTTTAAAATGAAACTAATCTCAGCGGAAGCATAATAATATAGTGGCCTGCTTTTTCCACTTCCAATCAAATTCCACTCCGCGATCTAAAATCTGCGTCGCAAATTGTGGGAGACGTCTAATATCAAAGTGTGTAGTTAGGACCGAGCGGCTTTATAGTTGGTGGAAGATTTACTATGCGCGTGCCAGACCCCGCCTGCTTTACTGTACGTCATTGGCGAGTAGCAGCAAAGGGGAGTCACTCCCCTGCCTACTTTTAATAGCTTTGTCATGTGATGGAAAGCAGTTGTAAGACAGGTGCCCTCAGTTCATTCTCAGTAAGGGGCACTTCCCTGTATGAGAGCAATCTGGAGCGGTTGGATTTTCTCATTTCGCCTTGATTTCTTTTTTATTTTTTCGTACCGTCATTCAGTGGCTGGATGGCGTGGGACAGGTGCAACCAGGATGCGGTGTGGAGAGAACTAGAGGTGAGAATTATTGTGAAACTTGATTATCTGCATCGGAACTAAATTTTGGGAAAGGTGGATCGCATAGTACATTCAGCCCCGGTCTGACTGCTTAAAATGCACTTTCCGTTATGTGAAGTCGCCGCTATCCGGTAACCTGGGCAAAGGATACGGGAGCTCCAAATGCACGGGAATATACCAGGTCGTGAGAGAAAGGCTATTATTTCAGCAGAAATGCTGTTTTTTTTCCATGTCTGGTATGTTTTTTTTTTTTTTATCCGATGGTAGCCTGTGCTTTTGCAAGCAGGGCAGGAGGTGAGCGGCTCCGGTCTACTTAGGACGTCTTGTCGTCGGAAATTGTGTTTACATGCCAGTGGAAGTCTTTCCAGTCCCGGAGCGCGCTCGGTCTAACGCTGACGATGAGACAGGTATCTGTTCGAATCAGAGCTTAGAGACACTGGCGATGTGCTGGAATTACTGATATGTATCCGCGTCAGGTATTGTACATTGCAACTTTTTGCCCGGTTTTTAGCTTTTAATGAACTAGGAAGGTGAATACCTTACTTTATCTGTAGAGTGAGCGTTTTGTGTACGATGGCATAACTACCGATTCACAATTGGCTGCCTCATATTTGATGGCAAGGAGAGACTTTGAGACATCGTATCGTGGCTTAATATAAGTGGGATCTTCGCCTGAAGAGAACTGGTTAAGATTTGCTTGGATACAAGTAGGCTTCAAAGGAATAAAATGCGTTGCAGAAATGATTGACAATCTTGCCAGCGTTGTTAATACAGGAAAGTATCGTGATTTAATCCAATTTAAGCAATGCAATTTAATATAAACTACATTTTAGCCTCGAGTTTATGTTATTTTTGCTGTTTGTAATGATCGGAACTTAAAATACGGTCTTTTTTCCGAACCATTTTGCCAGTCGCCTTTCTTCCAGCGCTTGAGTGGAATGGTGAGATTACACTTTATGATCGCGGCGCTCTATTTCTAATGTGAATTATTGATAGTCTGCTGTTGTCATTTGGCCAGAACCGGACAGAGAGCGACTTGGCTGCTTAATGTGTATATATGTATACAGCCTATGTATGTCTTTCTGTCTGTTTGTATATTTATCTACCTTCTTTGGCTCGCTTGTTCATTTATTCATCTGCTTACTGGACCAGTATAAATATGCACTATTGAAGTAATATGTAAGACTTCAATTATTCATAATAGAGATGACTCAAGGCTGAGGTTCGATATCGATTTTCTTAGTCTATGTATAGCCTTCCTATCTTATATTACTTGTGTTGCTGCTTTTTTGAGCGCAGTGTATTTAATATTTCAAATCGTTCGTATGTAAACAGTATTGTCATAGGAGCATAAACCTAACACAAAACACTCGACGAATTGCTCCTCGCTGATAGTCCTATAATCACCTCAGAGTAGATATCCGCGCAGGTGCTTTTCTCTATACTTACCGTAAACCAACATCGCAGTAGCGCACCCTTCATCTTTCTCCCTGTCTTTTTCCTTCTCTCTCCCCTCTCTCTCTCTGTCTCTCTCTCTCTCTCACTCGCTCTCTCTCTTGTAAACCAACACACGAGGAAGTCGACGGAGACCGAAAAACAATTTCATTTTTGAGGGATTTGTTTTTAGGTCTGCATCATCATGTTAATCAACTATATCGCTTATTTGAATGTGCTCCGCAGTAGTGCTACGGTAATGAATCTGTAGCTTTGCCTACTGCAGACAGATTTTCTGCGAGGTAAATAAAAGCGATGCCATGTACTGGGTGCCGTTATAGTAATGATCAAATGTGACACATTGGCGGGGAGTATTGGATGTAGTCTGTATGTTTCTTAAGCTTGTGGCCATGGGCCTTGTCCATGCCCTGAATCGAACTCTGGCGACATACTCTCGCGCCTCAGCCCTCGTGGGCAAGCATCTACCTTCAAGAATCTCTTATAGATTGACTCCCCGCCCCCCTCAAGTCAGCCATCTCTCTCCCTCTCTCTCTCTCTCTCTCTCTCTCTCTCTCTCTCTCTCTCTCTCTCTCTCTCTCTCTCTCTCTCTCTCTCACACACACACACACACAGATATGTACGAAAAGATCAAGCTTGCAGAAATAGTCTATGTCATTGAAAAGGAAGGAGAAAACGGAGAGACTGGAAATTGAGAAGCGATCTGTAGACACTGTTAGGATTTCATAAGTATAACTAAAAAGGGGCAAGGGTGACTGGAATGCCCGTAAAATAACCGCGTTTCGATTATAACCAACCTTCTTCACTTTGTCCACTTTTATAAAATTGCAGACAAATGTTTTTGGACGCAGTTTCTATGCTTTGATCACGCATTCATAACGTCATAACGTAGGCCTATATAATTACACCGTGACAAGACTTAACCACCCGACACTCCAGTTCCTGTATAATATGTATGATTATTAATAACAATGATAGTTATAATAAGAATAATAAAAAGAATGGATATTTAAATAAAACAATATTAATATTAATATTAGATGTAGTTTGGCAAGTTCATTTCAGTTACTTGCCTACACAGAGAATGCCCAAAAAAAAAGTCCAAGCATCTCCCTTCTCCATTTGTAGTGTGCTGCCTTGGTTGGGGAAGATCAGCCCCTCTGTCCTGATTTGCCTGAACTGGACCTTTCCGAGCTGGACGTCAGCGACCTGGACGCGGATAGCTTTCTGGGCGGACTCAAGTGGTACAGCGACCAATCAGAAATCATTTCCAGCCAGTATGGCAACGAGTCATCCAACTTGTTTGAGGTAAGAAGGGCCATTTTTTGGCATGTTCTATGTTTTAATGTATGGCTTTAGGTTGACTGGAGAGGTTCATATTGGATATGTCTGTGAACTTGCAATGTATCGAAGGCCTTGACTGAGACAGTGGGAAAGAAATCTAAACTGTGCAGGAGGTGCCTGCCCATTGGATTTTCACACCCTAGTTTACAGTGATTAGAGATAATGGAAGGTGCGCTGAATACTGGGTTTTTAAATGCTCTAGTAGTTAATATTGGATAAATCGCTGTGCATGGATTTTCGAGCAGTAAACATCGCCAAGAACAAAGTAAAATACTCCATACACACTTATTTTATGAGTTATTGGTGAGGTGTTATTGGTGAGATAAGCCACCAACCTTTGCCTAGAACTTTAGCTCTGCCTTTCCCTTGTGGATGGATGCCTTATCAATCAGCAAATTGCTCACATGCGAAGGACTTTATGATCAGGCCCCATCACGACTCCATCATCGCCACTTGATAGTTGTGGCGGAGAGATGCCGTTTTGCTGCTGATGGGGAACGGAGGCAGCTCTCTTGACGTCACGTGGGGGCTAACACCTCAAGTGACCCGCGCCAGCGTTGCCTCAGTGACTCCATCGTCTCCAGCCACGGTGGATCATTTAGGGGTAGCCGAGTAACTCATTGTGTTTTGCGCAGTGTTTGGAAAACTCTTGAGCTTAGCAGCAAGCATATCTGCTAAATCACTCGCGCCAACCCTCTAAACCAGCTCGGGCCATTTCAGTGCTGTCATGTTGCTGAAAGAGGAAGGGGGAGAAGGAGGGGGAGGGGTTAGAGGTTTGCACTTGCTACTCGACTACAGCGTTTCCATCACTCACACAGAAAGCAAAGTCCAGAGGAAAAGGAACGCGGCAGCTAAAAAAGAGCGGCCGGGGCCTGAGAGAACTGGCTAGTTCATTACGCCTTATCTGTGGAGATAGGGGCAGCGCGGGGGAGGGGTGTGTGTGGGGGGGGGTCGATAACGCTGCTCTTCGTCAGAGGAGCTCCTGGCCAACGAGCACTAGCTCGAACTCATCAGTAGTTGTTTGTGAGAGTGGCTGTAGGAACCTGTGTAACTGTATGAACCCACGGTTCCTATGACAAGAAGGGGAGTGACGGAAAGATAAAAATACCTGTGTGTATATGTGCCTGTGTGTGTGTGTGTGTGTGTGTGTGTTTTATGTCTTTCTTGAAAGTAAGTATCAGTGTCA
Organism: Brachyhypopomus occidentalis; assembly: GCA_020368025.1. Lineage (NCBI taxonomy): Eukaryota > Metazoa > Chordata > Actinopteri > Gymnotiformes > Hypopomidae > Brachyhypopomus > Brachyhypopomus occidentalis. The sequence goes on along the minus strand of JAGXOD010000081.1, from coordinate 1,751,362 downwards.
GGGGTCACGGAGGGGCTAAGAAACCATTTGCACTGTTTTCACGCATGTGTGTTTGTGTGTGTTTGTGTGCGTACATGTCTGTATGCTGAAGAGCATCGCAATAAAAATTATCGTAATAAAACTTACTTTCTTGTTCATCCCAACAAACCTAAAAGGAAAACAAAAATAGTTCTGCTTAACCATGTTCCCCTCTGCTGGTGCTTAAAATCAGACAAATGTACATCATGTCATTTAAAACATTACTGTTTTCCACTAACTGTGGCATAGCGACTTCTGTACCTACTCTCATATTCATAGCTGTTATTAACGAGTGAGACAGGCTTCGATTTCCCCAGGTCAGCCCTGTCTTTGGCCAGGGGCTACCACCATGCCCCTCCAGCACTTGCTCACTGTGCAGGTGACACCACTGATGCATGGGTGCTTCTAGAACACTCCCAGCACCGGCCTGTGTGGGTCACTACAGCGACATGTTAATAGACGGGTTAATAAATGGCCAGCTCTTGTGTAAAGCGACTTGGCAAAACTTTATCATCCCTCCCTTTGCTTCCCTACAAACCCCTGACAATGTTTTTTTAACCCGCATGACAGCAGTATAGTTAATAGGTGGCCTGCCTAGTCTGCTGATCTCACGCGTTCATACTTTCTCACGCCGAGTCCGTCTCTCTCTGTCTCACGGTCTCTCCCCTCCGTCTCTCTCCGTCTCACAGTCTCTCCTTCTGTCTCTCTCCCCCTTCTCCTCTGTTCCTCCGCGCAGACCCGCGCCGCCCACCCCTCACAACCGGCTTCGGGCCTTCGTCGCGAATCGAATCCGCTGGAGTCATTTGTTTCATGTCTTGCTCTTTTCTGACATTTTTTACAGCGTGTCCCATTATTGCAGGGCGGCGCGGGGCAGGCTAGCAGGCAGATGAGCCAAGGAGACGGCAGAGCAGGGCTGTGCTGCCTAGCCATTTTGTGTGACGTGACAGCTAATGCCCTTTCAGTGCCAGCTCAGACCCCCCCCCCTCCCGGTTATCAGGGCCGTCTCTGGGGCCGGAATGTTCCGGGGGGGTGGGGTGGGGGGGGGGGTGCCACCAGGCTCACTGCTCAGTTCCAGAGAGAGTTCTCTCAGGCAGGGCTAGGCTGTCACTACCTCTGCCTCTACGAGGAAAGGACATGAGGCGGGTTACCACCACTCACGCTAACACATTTGTAAAAAAAAAAAAAAAAAAAAAAAAATGTTTATTTGACTTGTTATTGATTGACTTAGGAATGAAGTTGTTGTTTGCTGTTCTATATGTTCTGCACATTTACATCTGTGTCATATGTTACATCATTGCACCCTGTCGATGTTACAACACGTCAAACACATTTCTTGTGGTATGTATTTTTGGACAGTCAGGTTTGATTGCGTCTTTAAGCAGCCTAGTTCAATTATACCTGTGCAGTCATTCATCAAATATTGATAGATATGGTATGGACAGAGTGGAGAGGGTCAGCATTGAAATAAATGCTAAATATGTAGATCTCTCAGAAACATTAGAAGTCTAGTAATGCTACAGTCACTCCCAGATCTACAAAAGTATCTAGTCTACAGTACTAAAAAAAGAGACCGTATTCAAAAAGAAGCACAGACATGGTTTTTCGGTTCAACATGTATGCGGTTCAAAAACCTAACAGCTAGGCAAAACAGAAAAAGTGGCTAATGTGTAAAAGGACAGTAACCAAGCAGCAAAATTTCACAGGAATGAAAGAATCCGCACTTCAGCAAGGGGGATGGGCTTGATGATTAACTGGGGGGGCGGGGAAACATGAAGCTGTTTGCATTCAGCTCACTTGACAAGTGTCTTTGACGTGAGCGGAGAACGGCGTCATTCTGACCCGTCACCAGCGCGGACCATAACCCCGCAGGCCGTCTGCGCAGGGCGCCGTCATAGCTATGGGCTTTGAGTGGAAAAACTCCACTCTCTTTGGTCCTCCTCAAATATAGAACATTTAATTAGTTTCGTTAACAAGCAGAAACATGCCAGCCGTCATGCCCTCACCCAGCTCCTCCAGACTGGCACGCCCGCAAAAACCGAACCCGCGTCGTCTGGCCCGAAAGGGCTCCCGAGAGCCGGATCGAGGCGGAGAAGAGGTGGCACGCAGTCGCGAGGGAGCCGCCCGCCCGTCTGCGCCCTCGTGCGTCTGGCCGCTTGAAACCTGGCACGCCCCGTGCCCGGATAGCCCTTGGATACCGACTCCGAGCTGAAGTACGTTCTCTGTGGACAATGCGTGGAATGGAACACTCTCCCGGCCCCGTTCAGAGGCCACTTGACACCCAGTCAAAAAAACAAAACCAAAACAACAACAAAAAAAAAAAATTCCCCTGCCCGCAGACTGTGCCCCTGTGTTAGGTCACCCAGTGTGGACCTATTTCCACACGCGAATGTACGGCCAGAGACTGTGTGGAATTATGACTTGTACACGGTGTGAAAGGTCCTGCCTTTTTGAACGCAGCATGGCCGGTGTCGGTTGATCGAAATTTTGATCACACATCGACCTGTCACTCCGCACGTGGGAACGTCACTGCCAAAGGGAGCGTGCGCGCGCGCGCGTGTGTGCGCGTGTGTGTGTGTGTGTGTGTGTGTATAAATAAGCACCCCCTGCAAATTAGTTGGTGAAGTAAACGAGACTGCAGAATATCAGATACACACGTGCTTCCTCAGACAGTAGATTTCCCGTTTGTCTGCTAATTCACTGATATATCACATAGACACATCTGCCCAGTCATACATCAAACAATGGATGCAGGAGGTGATTGATTGATTATTCCTTGCCTATGCAGGATTCCAGGATCAACAAGCATACCCCCAGAACACACACACACACACACACACATGTTAGCAGGACTGCTGATGGCTGATGGCTTTGCATGTTTAATTTGCAAATTTATGCTGACATTTGAAGGCACAGCACTACTTCTGCTGCTGTAGTTCAGCTGGGCCGAACACATTATCATATTGTGCTGTATAATATGATGTCCTCAAGTGAACACTTATGGCACACACACACACACACACAACACAAACTCACACTCCCTATCTCTTCTGCATTTATAAGTGGCTCAGACTTAGCCCACTCAGATACACTGCTAGCATTGGGTAAATGGCTATATAGTTTGGTTGTGTTTAACAGTGTCTGAAGTGACTGTCATCTCTTTTTCTTAAGGGGGGGATTTGTTTACAGTGTGGTGTCATCTCACCTCCAAGACGCCGTTGCCAATGGCTCCACTTTGATCCGGCTGGTTTCTTCAAAGGAACTTGTGTAATTTAAGCACACTATTTGTGAGATAATTTAATTTTAATCAAAGCACCAGAGCTTTTGGTGAACATCAATGGTTTTTACATTTTAGACTTTTAATTTACGTGAAAGACTGTAGGCCCATTTGTCATTAAGTTAAAGATATGCCCAGACATACTGCTGCAAGTATGGATACATTACTGCAGATGTAGACACATTACTGCAGCTACAGACACTTTACCTAAGGTACAGGTGCATTATTACACTTAGACAGAAACTTTACAGGAGGTACAGGTGCATTATTACACTTAGACAGACACTACTGCAGAGACACTTACTTTACAGCAGGTACAGACACTTTACAGCAGGTACAGGTGCATTCCTATACTCAGATACTTTACAGCAGGTACAGACACTTTACAGCAGGTACAGGTGCATTCCTATACTCAGACACTTTACAGCAGGTACAGGTGCATTCCTATACTCAGATACTTTACAGCAGGTACAGACACTTTACAGCAGGTACAGGTGCATTCCTATACTCAGACACTTTACAGCAGGTACAGGTGCATTCCTATACTCAGACACTTTACAGCAGGTACAGACACTTTACAGCAGGTACAGGTGCATTTCTATACTCAGATACTTTACAGCAGGTACAGACACTTTACAGCAGGTACAGGTGCATTCCTATACTCAGATACTTTACAGCAGGTACAGACACTTTACAGCAGGTACAGGTGCATTCCTATACTCAGACACTTTACAGCAGGTAGAGGTGCATTCCTATACTTGGACACTTTACTGCAGGTACAGGTGCATTGTTGCATGAACAGACACATTGCCATTGCCACACTACTGCAGAGACAGACACATTACTACAGACACATTGCTGCAGGTACTGTGGGTACAGGCACATTACTGCAGGTACAAATGTGTTGCAGGGGCAGGTGCATTACTGCAGATACAGACACATTGCTGTATGTACAGACATATTACTATAGATACAGACACACTGGTCCGTGTACAGTCATATTACTATAGGTACAGACACATTGGTGAGTGTACAGTCATATTACTATAGGTACAGACACTGGTCCATGTACTGTCATATTATTATAGGTACATACACATTGGTCCATGTACAGTCATATTACTGTAGGTACAGACACATTGGTGAGTGTACAGTCATATTAATATAGGTACAGACACATTAGTGAGTGTACAGTCATATTACCGAAGGTACAGACACATTGGTGTATGTACAGATTCTTTATTGTAGGTGCCAACAAATCACTGCAGGAATTTATACACCACTTTGTCGTGGGCACAAACTCATTGTGGGTTGAGAAACATCACTTCAGCTACAGACACAATACTTCAAGCTCAGACACGGCACTGCAAGTGTGTTTAACGCATGCTAAATTAGCCCCTCCCCCATGCTTTAGCTTGTTGTTGTCTGTGCACTAGTGCCCTGGAGGCCTGCTGAACAGCTGTGGAGGAGACATGGCGCTCCCTGTAGCCACAGGCCAATGTTTGCCATGGGGTGAGAAAGGCTGGAGGAAAGGAAGAGCAAGGGAGCATGGAGAGGGGACGTGAGGGGAGGAGAGGAAAAGAGAGGAGAGGGGAGGAAAAGAGGAGAGGAGAGGGGAGGGGAGGAGAGGAGGGAGGAAGTGAAGTATCACTTGTAGTCAGAAAATTGTACCCAAGGGCCATGTTTGGAAAAGAGCAAGTTAAAATCTTAACATCTTTTATCATCTTTATATCTTATGGGTATTCGCTCCCTGCACTTCCACCATGTCCCTCACTTTCCCTCCTCTCTCTCTCTCTTTCCCTCTCTCTTCCTGTCCTTTCTCCCTTTATACATCTCCTCTCCCCATGTTCATCTTTCTCTGCTCCTGGTTTCCTCCTCACACTCTCACCCCCTCCGTTGCGTGTGCCTCCCTGCCGCCCCACTCCACGTGTGCAGCCTCCTGCTGTAACTCTTCTGGCCCATGCTGTCTGGGCCGTGAGCTCCCTGAAGGCGGAGCCTGATCCAGGCCCAGCTTTAAGGAGCGTGAGCGCGAACGAAGGTCAGCTCACCTCATCCTATTTAGCACGTTGTTGTTATAAGCAGAAGCAGCAAGGTAAGAGGCACGTGTTGAGCAGAAAAAAACAGAGAGAAGAAGTCCAACTAGCACAGTTGTGTGCAGCTAACTCTCTTAACGTTCCTCTGTGTGTGTGACAGAGTTAGAAACACACTAGGCGGAGCAGAACTGAGCGGTGGAGTGTGTGTATGTGGCGGGGTCACTCGGGCCCAAAGGTGTCCGCGCAGGCCGCATCCTCGCGCTGAAAAACTGAAGAATGCTGCAGTACTTCGAATCCAGAGAGAGAGGGTCACAGTCTCCAACCTACAACTGGGTCGACTCAAAAAGGGCCCAAGCTCGAGCAGAATGAGTAGACGGTAATAAACTGGTGTGAGTTTTAATCGCTATTTTGAAGGCGAGGTAACCATACACCATGACTAATCAGGAAGTTGTCGCAGTATAAGAACCCTAATGCATTTTTTGTTGATTTGGGGTGCTTGCCGAGAGGTTTGTGTATGAACACGTTCACATATCACGCCTGTGATAAGTCTTAATCAGCACTTTATATGTGCATACTAATTATCTACTGCTTTCATGTTGCATTTCTACTTGGTGTGCATGTGTGCATGTATGTGTGTGTGTGTGTGTGTATCCATGATCAACAGTGTTTACCAACAATTTAGATGTGCATACTAATCCTCAGGTACTGCTTTCATGTTGCTAGTGTGTATTACTTCAAGCATTCCTGTGTGTGTGTGTGTGTGTGTGTGTGTGTGTAGGCATTTGTCTGCTTATAAAAAGCTTTGCTTGCTGCAGTCCAGGGACACTCTGTTCTGTGGAATAAGTTTCAGCTGACCGGCCCACTATTTGAGGTTGGGACTGTGGCTTCACATGCATAAACCCAGAGGCCTTTCATGACACAGGGATCAGTGCCTTAGGTCACATTTTACTACTGTACATGTACTTCGTTATAGAAAATGCCCTTTTACATAAAAGTTAAAGTAGCTACTTGAACTCATCTGAACCGTTAGAAGAGAAATCATCACAAGAATAAATAGCTCCTGTGACGATAGTTGAACTAAACATGTAAATACAACACCGGGGGGTACAGAAGGATTTAGGGTGCGCGTGCCTGCAAACGATTCAGTTCAGTTCCGCGCTGCCTGATTATGCGAATGCTACACAGCCTACATGCGTGTGCTGCTCACGGCATGCAGCCTTCCCCACCCACAGGTGCGTGCGTTCCGTCTGTCTGCACGCGTGTTGTTCGGGAGATGTCTCCGGCTTTAACGCTAGCATTAGCGCTAGCTGCGTTTGCGAGTAGCAGAGGTAAACTAGCACGCGCTATTTTTAGCGCGGGCGGGTAATCTCTTCTAAGAGCCTTTCTGGTACCGCCGCTCTCTAACCTGTCCGGAAATGCTAAACCAATAAGCCACGGGCGCCTCTCGCCCGGCAGATCGAGAGAAAGCAGTAGGGAGAGGGAGACTGCCTCGCTGCGGACGTTACGTAATTATTCATCCCACTGATAAGAGGAACTTTGGGTGTGTGGCTGCAGAAATACCGCTCCTCTCCAGATGAGCTGTGGCTGTTTTCGACTGCTCCTCTGGGCCTGTGGGGACAGAATAGACCATCCTAGCAGGAAAGCGCATTTCAGATTCCAGCCTTTGTTTGGTTAAGAGACAGGAATAACAGAGCGCTGAATGCTTTGACACAGTCGAGTGTTTGGAGGTGGTACAATGAACATTTTAGCACTGGACAGGCAGCAAAATGCATTCTTTCCTACAAGCAGGATCCATCTGTGCAAAGCCCCCAAACTATCTTGATAGAAGATGAATTGTCCATTTCTGGTAAAACACCATGCAGCCCCAAAGGAGGCAGAAAGGTCCTGCTTACCAGATCGAGCAGGGCTGAAGTGGCCCACAATTTTGCAATGCCAGTCACTGTTGATAGATTGGCTAATGAAGTGTACGCATCTGATAGAGCAGTCCATCCTTGTCACTGAGGATGGTAAAGGGGAGATTTTGTTTTCTTTCTTCCAGTGAAATCCAATCCAATCTTCCTTCCTGTTTTCTAGCCTAGCTATCGATTTCTGCTCCGTGTACAGGTTTTCCCTATTTAACTGCACGTTAGATGGGTTTTCTGAGACGTCTCTTATGTTTAACACCCACGTGTGCCGTAGCCAAAGTCATACCCTCAGAAGGTCACGGCAAGAATGCAGGAAACACACAGGAATAATCTCCTTACCAAGTCAAGGTCTGATAGAGCTTCCCTCAACGATACCCCAGGCTCTCTGAGAGAGTGAGAGAACGAAAGAGAGAGAGAGAAAGAGAGAGAGAGAGTGAGAGAGAGAGATGGAAGTCAAGGTAAAAAGATAATGCATTTATTTAGTAATCAGCAAATAGCTTTTATGCAGTGGGTTGTGGGTGCTGCAGCACTCTGATAACATCGTTTGCTTTCAGGTGTTTTTGGCTACTGTACTCTGCACCGAGTGTAAATTGAATAGCGTGACCTTTTCCCGCTGAATCAAATTGACTGCGTTTCCACAAAGATTTGGTGGTTTCAATTACCATAAATTTTTGATATTGGGGATGTAACCTCTCCCCGTCGGCGCAGAATCAGACACGTGTGTGCGCGCACAAACGCACACACAAACACACAGCTTTGTGCGAATGCACACACTCAAGCAGCGTTTGAAGCAGGCGGTGCTGAAAGCTGGGTGGGGCTGGCCCGGTGTGGTGGTGGTGGTGCTGAAGGTCGGGTGGTGCTCACGTCCACACCGGCGCTGCAGGTGATGAGCGGCCGCCTCAGCTCCACCCTCGGGCCGTAAGGTCTGACGAGGGCTGAGAGGCTAATGATATGAGGGCACGTAGGTGAACACAAACAAGCTCATGAAGTCACGTGCGACTACAGGGAGTGAACGCGCACGCGCCCACGTGTCCCCACACTTGCCAGTTCCACCTGCCATCTCAATTAAAGACCAGTGCTTTGATATAACCCCTTAACACATACACACGCACGCACGCACCCCCCACACACACACTCACTCTCTTATACCGTCTCTCCCTTCTCCCTTTCTGTGTGTTTGTACATTTCTCACAGCATGGTCCAAAATGAAATGTGACATTCCCCATTTAACAGCATGAGGTCAATTTTGCATTCCCTTCCCCTCTAAATACACCTAGCCAGCAGACAAGCGCTCGTCCCCGCCGCCGACCTGCTTCGCGCGGCAGAGTCGCCCCAGTGCCTGAAGCACGGGGCCTCTTTGCGGCCTCGCAAAATGGCGCTTTCCCGTTTCTTTTTGTCAGTGTTCGTTTGCTCCACCGCGTCCACCCGAAGGGTTTGATTTCAGCGAAGGGCTTTCTTGAGGTAACACGAGAGTGCTGTCACCGCCCGTGACAGCGCCGCCGCGCCAGTCGCTAAAAAAAGGGGCCACGAAATGTTGGAGCATCCAAACATTACACTCGATTAGAACAGTGCTGGATACCAGCCCCATGACCATCTGCTGTGCAGCAGCTGAGGAGCGCTAATGCTACCCATGAGCCTAAGAAGCTGTTCTTCTACCTCGCGTTAATTCTCCTCCCTTTCCTCCTTTTCTGTTTGTGTGCTTTTCTGTGCTTTTTAATCCTGCCTGCTTTGCTTCCCTTTTCTTCTGGTGGCTCTCTCTTCCCCCCCACTCTCTCTCTCTCTCTCTTTCTCTCTCCCTCCTTCCCTCTCTCGGCCTTCCCACCATCCCCCCAGTTCATCCCTGGGGGACGGGATGCTACTGTATGTCCGCATGGGTAAACCCCAGCGGAACCTGCTCTGCTTACAGGAGAATCTCCAGCTGGCGTCAGAGAAGGTGAGCCGGGCTCCGTTGGCCCCCTCGAGGGTCCTGAGGGCTTTCGCTCGCCTGGCGTGTGCACCCTCCTCTGGAACAGGCTCCTCATCGTGGTTCCCCGGTTACTAAAGCACGCGCACGCGTGTGTGTGCTTGCGTGCGTTTTTGTTTTTTTCCTACCCTCTTTAGGTTAATCGTATCGTTATATCACGCATGCCCGTCGTTCACAGCGAGAGCGAGAAAAGGTTTGATTCCCCTGGACGCGGGGCCGCATTTCGCATCAGCGTGCCTCTCGCGAAGCGCCATCGACAGTAACGGAGCGGGCCAATAAGCGATCGTGCCGCTCGTCAATATGTTTGACTGGCAAGAACTACTCCGTGGCTCACAGCGGGGTCAGCCCGATCCGGGCAGCCCGATTAGGTCGGCGCCGCGCTTTCGTCCGGGCGACGGGTTTCCTGGGGCCCGAAGGGGGACGGGACGGCACGTCCGGCCAGGTGGGGGATGGGCTGCCTCGCTGTGATGTCTGAGGACGTTATGAAAAGTTAATCCGCGTGGTAGCCCGCCGTGCCGTGATCATTGCCTCTGGTGCTGGCATGCATCAGTGGGCGGCTTGCGGGATCATTTGCAGGGGAAATGAGGTCTGAAATAGTGCTAGTGATTCCACTGGCCGAATCCTATTTTGTGGTTGACAGATGAACGCCGGGCCATTTTTATATGTGCTGTGACATTATCTGGTGGACGCATTAGAATATGACGGATAAGGTGAAATTACCAGGATTTTCTTCTGATTGTAGATTTTTGGGTGTGCTGTGTGGCACGGAGTTGTGCTCGTAAACACTGTTTGGTACAGTGATTGAACAGCACACTTGTGTTGCTGTATTTATCTTGCCCCGGTGCCTTTTCTAGATCACATTTCCTTGCCTTTCCTCTATTAATCTTGCAGGTCTGTTCCTGGCTTAGCTGCAACTCTCTGCATAAGTGATGCCGGGGTGGCCAGCCAGCGCGTGCGAGCACGCTTCAGACGCTGCTTTGACTGACGTTGACTTATTTGCTCAGAAATCAGGAGGCAAACTAATCACGCAGAATGACAACATTTGCTCAGGAGATCTAATGTGCTTACTCTGCGTGTCCGGAACACTGGCACACGGTTCACGTTTCTGTGTTTAGTTTAGGTGGTCTGCCAAATTCCTTAACCTAATCTTGGGCCTTTGTTGCTTGCTTGTGGGTGGGGTATATACATGTATATTTCAATAATATGTTTTTTTTCCTGTGTGTTTATGTGTGAAAGAAGGAGAGAGAGAAAGAGAGGGAGAGAGTGAGGGAGAGAAAGCCTCTGAGATAAAGTAAAATCTTTACTCATTTCTAGTCATTTAAAGCTTCTTATGCTGCTGCCAGTGTAAGGTTGTGATTATATGTGCTTATAAAACTCTGAGTAATTGCCTTCAATTTTATTACCTACTGAATGCTTTTCTTCCATGATGTGGACAAACAGGACACTTTTATCTATTACACCTTTATATCTCAGGGAGGGTTTCTACAGCAATTAGTGTTTGCTTAAATTTTCTGTATTTGCCTTGAACTATTCAAACGTATTTAGTCAAGCAAAAATAAAATATCTAAAAAAAAAACAACTATTGCCTGTTATCTGTGGCATGAATTGTATCTTGGGAACACAATGGCTCATGTGGAACTCAATAAAAGAGTTAAAGCAAGGACGATTTCAAAGACAGCCTGTCTGATAACAAAAGGACTCACCTGATAATGAAAACTGCCTTGCCTCCTGGGGGTGAGGGTTGTGGGGATGGAGATGGCGTGAAGGCGTCTGGTGTTCGCTAGTGTCTTTTATGGCTAATTGAAGCATTTGGAGTAAAACAGCCGTGAATGGCACCCTTTAGAATTGAATCGGGTTAATATATTGTGATCCCACAATTAGCCCGTGATTGTTAAGATGACTTTAATTCTGTCGGGCCCATTAAACGGGATTGGAAGACCTTGGCTATTTGTCTTTCACTTTCCCTCCTAGCCCAGGCTCGTCACATCTGCCGTGGGTGATTGATGGAGATGCACATGCCTGTCGTGGGACTGCGGGTCATTTCTGGCAAGTCCTCCCACTGACATTCTCGCTGGCACCAGCAGCTGCTGTTCTGCTCCAGTTGGAGTGGCCACTCCAAATGGAGTTTATGGATTCCACACCAGTGGTGGCGGCGATGTAGAAGAAGAGTGACAGGGGTGCGATTTCTGGCATGTCCCGGTGCCTTTGATTGTTGCGTGAAGCATGGAGCACCATATGCGCTCTTGGATACCTCCTTGCCAGGAACGAACGCTATGTTTTGGATGGTTTTCGCCATGTTTAGCTACTATTGTCTTCTCTGAGTTTTTTGAACGCTAAGTGACATGCCTCTCTTCTTTCTGTGAAATCAGAGACGTGACCATCCCCGGTGACATTCCCGATAACGTTCCTGATGATATTCCTGGTGACAATCCCAGGCCTGAAGGTGTCCTGCTCCGTGACCTTTAAATGAACACGGGCCGACTGTAGCTTTCCACTTCAGACACCTCCTCTTCCCCCGGACGGCATCATCCTCTTTTACAGCTTGCAGGGATAAAAGATTTACCCAAGCCTGTCCGGAAAGTTCCGCTCCAAACCTAATGGAGAACACAACCATTACGGTTGACTATCACAGCAACATTTGAAATCATCTTGAGTGACGTGAGATATAATTAACATGGTGAGACGTACACTGAGGGAAGGCTTTGGTCTAGATGGACTGCTGGAGCTCACTCTCTTGGTGGCTCACTGACAATGATATACAGTATATGAAGTGCCAAAATAAAGCACTGAGATGCTACCGGGGTCCAATGAAGGGACAGGGAATCATTAGCTGGCAATTAAACTGCATGCTAATTCACAAGCAACAGTTGCCTCCAAGCAGTCGCCATCAGAGCTCAGAGCTCTGAGAGCCCAGTGGGTATTTGGTTATCTGTGAAATGCTTCTGTTATCATTTTCAATAATGAACGATGGTCGATCCCCCCAGAATGGCATTATCTTCTCAATGAAGCTTCGCTTAGGGTTCTCTGCTTGTCTGTGGTTCATCGAATGCCAGTGCTATCAACTGCTAGGGTCCTGTAAATGGGGAGAGATAAAGTGGAATGGCCCCTGTTTTGATTGCTCAAAAGCGGCTCCCGTGAGGATAGGACTACGCTGGCGTGTAATCACGGGAAACTATGAATAGAAAGAGGATCAAACAGGGTGATCGCTGCACATGGGACCGGCGGCTAAGCACTGCAGCACTGCTATCTAAAGAGGACTCTTTGCCCGCAGCCCCAATGATTGCGCCCGAACGCTATCGGCAAGCGATACTAATCCTGTGGTGTGCATAAAAGGATTTGTTCTTGTTAGGCTGTATGTGCCATGACCCTCAGCAGTTTGGGTGTTTATCTTCCGTTGCTAAGTCCCGTGGGTTTCGGCAGTGGAACTTCCAGTGCCAGTCGCTGGTCCTCCTCCTCCTCCTCCTCCTCTGTTGACGTTCCTCAGAAATAGCCCCTCCCTGGTTGCCCTGACCACAAGGAGAACGCCTCAGCTTTGCATGTGAGATATCGGGGAGGGATACTTTGCAGGGGAAAGGGCAGCGGGTGGCTTTTAATTCTTTAAACCGTTTTGACGATTCCTCGCTCACCGCCGTCTGGACATCTGTCAGTTTTCCTTGCGTTCCTTGAAATCGACCATATTCGTTTAGCGTCAGCAGTTGACAATTATCCTTTCCATTTGGGTTGTTTGCAACATTTTCTAGACGGTTTGCAAAATTTGGTTCTGTGGAGACAGAGTCACGGACCGGAGCAACTTTTTTTTCCATTGTTGCCCCTCCCCTTCCTTCTCTTTCCCTGGGTAGTTGCTATGTGTCAGCCCAGTTAATGGGTTTCTTAGGGGAGATATTATTTTGGTCCAGTAAGCCGCATGCTTAATGTATAACTGACAGCACTGACTCATGTGGCTAAGGCAATTTGGAGTTGAAAGAAATTTCTGTGCACACTTTCCCCGTACAGCACTGCAGCAAAAAGAAAAAAAAGCCCTCCATATTCTATTAACAATGGCGGAGTTGCGCCCCTCCCTCCCGTGCTCGCGCTAGCATGAAGACGGACAGAAATCGACTTCTCCAAACTAAACTGTCCTATTTTCGCCCCACTGTTCTTTCTCTTGCCCCTTTCCTTTCCCACCTCCCAAGAAGATAGATGAGGAAAATGAGGCCAACTTACTGGCGGTGCTCACAGAAACCCTGGACAGTATCCCAGTGGACGAGGACGGATTGCCTTCGTTCGAGGCCCTGGCAGATGGGGACGTGACCAACGCTAGCGATCAGAGCTGTCCCTCCACCCCTGACGGCTCGCCGCGCACCCCGGAGCCGGAGGAGCCCTCTCTGGTAAGGCCTGCGTCCCTCTACCCCGTCTACGCCCCACCCCCATAGGTCCAACCCTGCCATGACCATGTCCAGCCCCCCCCCTCCCCCGCTTCCCCCCAGATCCAACCCTGCAGGCCTGTTGGGCAAAAACAGGCCTGGACTCAGCCGGCCGGTCAGCTCTGGAAGCCCCAGAGCCGCGTGCCGAGCTAAGCCAAGTGGCACGGATGGCAGAGCAGGCTGCATCAGTGTTCTTCGGATGTTAATGGCATCGTAATTTACTTAGGAAGGCGGGCAGCGTGTTTCAGCAACGCCCTGCTCGAAGGCTGCAGCTGGGTGTACGGGTCACGGGGCGTAACGCACGTTAGAACCTGCAGACGCCGATGGAGGCTTCGGCAGGCTTGAGCGTGGAGCCTCCACCCTTCACGTCACGCATACTACGTCTGTCTTGTTTGTTTATGTGTAATTGGTCATAGTTCACCGTCTGTGCCATTGGTAGTCGCTTCCGTTGTCTGCCATGTCAGACCTGTTTCCAGCAGCTACTAGCAGCCCCTTAGTCTCTAATATTTTGCTCATCACAAAATATTTTAAAGTATCTGTGTGGGCGAACATGTTATGAAAACAGTGGCTTGATTTGGTTCAACCTTTTAGCACAAATATTTGTTCCTTTGGTTTAGGGTTAAGGTTAAAGGTCAGAACCGATAACGCAAACACTTTCACTTTACTTATAAGGGAGCATTCTTTTTTTATATACTGTTAATATTAGTTGTAGTACAAGTTTTAGTACTATTAATAGTCGTAGTAGTATAGATAAATTATTTTGAGTGGCACATTGCTTAGAATGTGTTGATGAAGTTCATGAGTGTGCCCGTAATAGCCTAGATAGGCCTGACATGCAGAATGAAATGTGCCGAGGAGCGGAATATGATCCGGAACAGATAGGATGTGTAATGGAATAATTGCATCCAGGTGCTAAAAACATGTATATGCAGTCATCGTTTGAAATGTGACTTATGTCATATTTTAGTCATTCGTTTCATTCTGGTTTGTTACTAACCCTCTTCTAATTGTTTCTCTGCTGTGTTTGCAGCTGAAGAAACTCCTGCTGGCTCCACCTAACTCCCAGCTCAGCTATAATCAATACCCAGGTGGTAAGGCACAGAACCATGCAGCCAGCAACCACAGGATCAGACCCACACCTGCTGTTGCCAAGGTAGCTACATGCCACATGGTTCCTCACAGGCCTGTGGGTCTGTACCTGTCTCTCCTAGTTCCTTCCCCCTTTTCACGCCCTTTTTTTTTAAACTCTGAAACTTTTTGGCAGTTTCTCATGGGCACTGTGTTTTTAAGGGCAAATGGAAGCACCATTAATTTAATGTAATCTTAATGAATTGAATTTAATTAATAGTTTAATTTCTGACATGTCCGTTGCCGAGTATGTTGCTGAATGTTACAGCAGACAGTTTTCCTATTTTCCGATGATATCATATGCATTTTGTGCTCTAAATTTAGCACCTCGACATATATTATGAGCAGCGTTATGAAAAAAGCTTCCGTTTTACGTGTACTTGTCAGCTACAGTATCTATAAAACTTGGATCGGTTACGGTCACCTCACCTCCCTCACAAACACACGTCATGTGCAGCCCTACTGCACACATTCATATGTGCCTTTCTTTGAGGAGTTCATTTTCTTTAATGACTTTGACTCCTCTTTCTGGAGCGCTGCACATGGCGGGCTCCCAGAGGACACTGCTCCGCCCCCCCCCCCCCCCCCCCCCCTGCCCCCGGCATGTAGATCTCACCGGAGCTATCCCGAGACCTCGTAATTAAGATGATGGGCGATTCACGCTTGCATTACCCTGCGCAGAGACAACACCACCTCTCTGCGCTAACTGACTCCCTGTCTCTCCACCTCCCTCCTCCCCCCACCACCACTCCCCCCCTCCCCTTTTTTTTTCCCCTCATTCTGCCATGCCTTTCGCCATCTCCCTCCTGGCGACGATTATCCAAGACGGAAAACCCCTGGAGCAACAAACAAAGAGGGGTCTGTCCCCAGCCGGGCCGCGTGGTGAGGCGCCCCTGCACCGAGCTGCTCAAGTACCTCACCGCCAGCGACGATGCCTTCCCCACCAGAGCCGGCGAAGCCAAGAGCACATGGTCGGCCTGCAGCAAGGACAGGGTCGGGCCGGGCGCCTCCTCCTGCTCGTCCTCCTCCTCGCCGTCCTCCTCGTCCACCTCCTCCTTCTCCTCCCTGTCCTCCTGCTCATCCTCCTCCGCCTCGAAGAAGAAGTCCTCACCGGCCCCCCTGTCATCGCCACAGCAGCAGATGGCGGCGCAGGCCCAGAGAGGTGAGAGCCAGGCGGCTGGGGCGTGTAGTGTGGCTGGTGAGGGGGCAGGGCGGTGGCGGCCGCGTCCACACGGGGAGCGATCCGCCCCCGCCGTTCCGTCCTGCGGATGCGGCTGTGGCCCCGCCTGCTCCGGCGAAGGGGAGGCCGCCGGGCCTACGGCCGGGCGCCGACGTGGGCAGCCTGGCCGCCGCCCGCTTCATTAGGTACATGCACTCTTACTCTCTCCTGCCTAGAGATACGGGTCGCTCGGGCAGCTGTGGCCGTTGTCTTGAGGCGGGCGTCTGGGCTGGGGCCGGCCCCGCCGACAGGCACATCACAATGACCAATAGGAAGAAGAGGCGAGAGCAAGAGCATCCAATGCTCAGCCAGCTGCTGACCTCCAGACCCAGGCGGGGCCGTTACCGAACCCACCTGCGCGTGTCCGTTGTCCCCCAGGCAGACAAGCAGGACCCACCCAAAATACCTCCTACAGATGTAGGGAGGCACGCCTCAAAAGCTAGTCAGAAACACAAGAGGGGAAAAGCCACTCCAGACGGCCATGAACCTAGCGAGGCCGCCCCATCAGATCTCCAGCTTGCTATGCTGGGTGACTTGGACGTAGAAAGTTGGTTTATGAAACTAGAGCAGGAGATAGGAGGGTCAACAGATCCAGTGGGCCAGACTAGGGTGGATGTTTGTGATGATGTCGTGGGGAGCCCAGTGTCATTCCCTTGGGGTCCACCAAGTCCACTCTTCCCAGACTCTTTAGTTCCAGAGCACATCCCCTTCGCCACACAAGGGCAGAACCCACACAGACAGGCAGTCTGCAAGCACCCCGACGACCAGGTCCCACCACCGTTAGGTAATCACTGCTGCATCCCTCTCTCCTGCCTCTCCTCCTCTAACCGCTTCCCAGTTTGACTACAAACTAACCCAGATGCTAACTTAAGCTAGGCAAAAAAAAAAAAAACCCAGTCAGCTGCCCCTCGTAATTCCAAAGGGCGACTTTTGCGAATGGGCAGAAACCCTTGGCTTCGCACTAACGAGGAGCGGGTGAGCTAGCTATTCATTGACGCTAAGAATGCAAATTGGAGTCGACCAGTTTCTTTGCCACGTAAGGTCGGGCGAACACGGCCACCTTGCCGTATTTTAACGGAAAGACGTTAGCTGCAGTCGGAGACGGTCACTGCCTCAGGCAACTGCACATGCTTCCTCGACTCTTCTCTCTTCTGCTTTGGTTTTAAACGCATGCCAAATATTTTGCGCTTCCGTTGGGTTCCCACCATCGCCATTTGTAATGCGTGTGCTTTCCTTTTCTTTCTTTTTCAACTCATTCTCTTCTCATTTTCTGTCTTCTGAGTTGTGGGGGAAACGTTCATGTGGGTTAGATATCTGAACACATGCCATCATACCATCTTGCCTCAGAAAGGGAACAGTCAGACACACAAAACAAAAAGATATATATATATATATCTATATATAAAAAAAAGAAAAACAAGTGAAGAAACAATGGGGTCAAATTAGAGAACATTAGCTTACTTTTCAAATGGCTGATAATACTATAGTTATTTTATATTGGGTTAAGAGTGCCACATCAACGTTCTTAATCGAAACCGGAATCCTGATTTGTAGATGTGGACCTGATATCTTTTGGACACATTGTAATCTAGTTAATTAATTACCCATGCTCCTTTGTGTTCTGCAGCCAAACCAACCACCTTGCCACTTCCTTTGACCCCAGAGTCTCCAAAGTAAGTGAGAGAGTTTTTCCACCATTCTTGTAGATCAGACAAAATCTGAACTAGAGCACCAAACAAAAAGTGATCTAAACCAACAATGAGGCATTTTTGTTAGATTTCATTTCCATTTGTAAGCACTGGAACCACACAACCATTTAAAAGTGGCCCTTCACTGTTATTACAACATTTACTTTTTATGTGTTGCAGTGACCACAAGGGATCTCCATTTGAGAACAAGACCATTGAACGCACATTGAGTGTGGAGATCTCTGGAACCCCAGGTAAGGAAATCAGTGCAGTTTGCTGAATACACACACACAGGCACAATTAAGACTCTTAATTTGTATAAACTGAAAATCTACATTGGGCTTTTCTACCCTCTGACACTATACATTGGAAGGCTTCCTCCTTGGTTATAGTCTAATGTTCTTTGATTGGGAGTCTCTTTCTGTCAATACATTGGAGGCAAATTGATGCGTCTTTTGCAGCAATAGTCTTGTTTTTAATTAGTTTTGCCATGCAATTTAGTTTGCTGATGTTATCTGTATCTTTGCTGTCTGGCAATTTGATTAGAGCCATTGGCACGTTTCCATTGTGGAGTCCAATATTTATAGGTAGGACGGCATTGGCCAAATAGGGTCAATGTGAAGGAGTTTTATTATTCTTACTGGCACCAGTGCTGTCCATTATATTTTTTGTATATTTATTAATAAAGCATGTTGGTTAAAGCTATAGGCAAAAGGTAATTAAAGTCAAATGAAGTGAATGTCAGTTAAGGCTAAAACACAAGGCTTCAGCCGGCCTCCCCTCCTCTCTCTCTTTCTCTCTCTCAGCGTAAATCATGCAGGTAATTATTTCAGTAGCCCCCATGCAGAGATTAATCATTCCAGGTCAATAAAAACAAAATGGCTGCCCTTTTCTTCCCCCAACGTGTCAGAATGAATAGGCCATTTGATATTCATTTACCACCACATAATGGCCCTCAATGCACAGATTTGACCTAGCCATGATATTCAAGGTAACACTTTGTTTGATAATTCACATACAGAGGCATTATCTAATAGTGGATTAAAGAAAGCGCATAGAAGCACATAGAATATGTAATCTGCGGCTATCTGTACCTCTTCCATGTTGACCTTGATGGACGCCACTTAACCTTGTGTTTATGTAAGAGTTAAAGGTTACTTTGGGTTTCCTCTTAAGCAACTAAAGTTGTGTTCAGAATCATCAAGGGCTGTTAATTCTCTCTATGTATTGCACATGGCTATATCTCCTAGCCTGAGGCAAAGGCTTGGTTTGTGCTAAATGTATATATACTCCACAAACTCTCCCCATTACACAACACAGATTTGGGATTAGATATTAGCGTAAAGCAGCCATTAAGGCAAGCACTTTGGTGAAGTCTTTTTTCTAGGATTAGCTGGCCAGTGTCCTTTGCTGGTTCTGCGTCCTATTGGCCGATTAACCGGTAACAAGTCAGCGCTAGGTCAGTTGAGGTAGTTTACTTAGAGTAAATATCCATCCGAGCAGTAAGAATTGTATAATTTCATTTGCGTTCCGTGGCCACAACAGTTTCCTGTGGAAGCAGAGAAAACGGGAATGTCGCATGCCGAGTTAGAGAGAGTGCAGCGGCTACGATGAACTAGAGAGAATGTTTAAGGTAGTCAAGGCTGGTGTGGTGGAACTGACAGAAGCAAGACACCTGCAGAATAGACAGTGAACAGGAGCTTTAACACTGCTCCCTAATCCCCTCCTCTCTAATAGATTTACTGTGGGCTACTGGTGTCTTTAATTATGGTATCTATAACAGCCAGGTCAGCCTGCGTGTCACTCTTCTCATGGCTTTCAGAGATTACCTCGGGGATCAGCTCCGTAAGCTTTCGCTAGTAATTCGCTCAGAGGTCCCTGTGCAATTCCCACCTGGATGGAAACAGATGAAACTCCCTCCCCCCCCCCCCCCTCCCCCCCCCAGCTGTTTGATTAGTGTTTGTGTCTATGTCACATCCATCACTGACTGAGTGGCGTGCATTTATCTAATTCTGATTTATTCCAGAGGCACTAATGGCTCTTAGTTTACAACCCTGTGTGCATTGTTTTGCCCAGACGCTGTTTGCCTGGTGCAGTTGAAACAGCCCGGGCAACAGCCCCCCGCCTTACTTTTCAAAGCTCGTTGTGTTGCCATAATGATGCTTATAGTATGAGCCCCATGTTTTCAAAATAGAGCACCAGCCATACTGGTAATGGTACCACATCCCTCTAATGGACAGACAGACATAAACGACGCTAGAAGATGGTTTAAGGAGAAAGACTCAGGCATTTCCTTTTAAGATTTGAGTCCAAAATTTTGCCTCAAGTCTCGCTCAACTATTTAATAATCACATCTATAACAGGCCGAGAAAGAAATGCCATGACAACAAAAGAGGCACCTTTGCCATGACAACGAGAGGCACCTTTCAGAAGGAATTCGGAACTATACTCTTTAGGAACTCAGACACAGGAAGTCAAACAAATATTCAGATGATTCCTAGAGAGGAAACACGCCGGGAAGAGAGAAGCAGAGATAGAGGCACAACTACGTTCAGTTGTTTGTGCAAGTGCATTAACAATGTCGTAAAACGGCACATCTCAGGATTTCTCATATAACTGCCATCTGGTGCCACATAAATCTGTCAGGAGTGCCGTGGTTCATGAGGAGAACGCAGCGGCGTAGCCGAGGAGAATAATAACACATCCTCCGACAGCCACCGAGTTCTCATTCCAGCCTCAAAGGCATGTAGCTTGTGTATGTACTAAAGTAAGCCATCAACATGCTAGCCTAGGGTTTAGATGTAAGGACTCTCTCAGGCCTTGGTGAGGTTGACTGGACCGAAATGATCAGTCTCTATTACAAAGAAACTCTAGATCTCTCTGTGTGTGGGTTTTTTTTTAGGGGTGGGGTGGGTTGGGTGGAGGGGTGTGGGGGGGTTGGGTGGAGGGGTGTGGGGGGGTTGCTAATGTAATATTGCTGTCCATCAGAGTGCTTTTTTATTTCTAAAGAATGGGGTTGTTCAAGGTCAGTAGGAAATTAGGAGGAGTGACTCGAGCCCTTTCAGTGTGCCATCTGAGGTTTCATTAATCTGTCAATATTCCAATAAAACGCGGATCAGGATTAGAGCCGAATGCAAAGGAATATTTTTAATCAAAGCTATTTGCGACGCGCCGACCGAGCGGATGGGGTCTGGGTAGTTCTGCGCTGTAACTGTAAACCCTGCGCCGCCAACTTACACCGAGCGTCTTTGCCGTTCTGTGCAGGTCTGACGCCACCAACCACGCCTCCTCACAAAGCCAGTCAAGAGAACCTTTTCAAAGTATCACTCAAAACCAAGCTGTCTTCATGCTCCTCTTCAGCCTTGACATGCAAGAGGGCTAGGCTGAGCACTGGAGGTCCTTGCCCTCAGCCAGCCAGTGGCCCAGACAGGAAAGGGCCCAAGCAGACTGAGCTCTACGCCCAGCTGAGCAAGGCGTCCAACGCCCTGCCTCTGGGAGGCTCGGAGGAGCGCCGGGGCAAGCGTGCCACGCCCCGCGTCTTTGGCGACCATGACTATTGCCAGTCCTCCGGCGCAAAACGAGACGGCGGCTCCACCGTCCCCGCCGTCGCCGGGCCGGCGGGGGGCCAGCATGCGGAATGTAAAGACTCAGCCGTGCTGCCCTCCTCCGTTCCCGCGTCCTCTTCGTCTTCCGACCGTCCCTCATCTTCCTCTCTGGCCAGGCAGCCACACGCGTCCCTGGAGGCTCGTCCGGACAAGGGGGCCGGGGGGCCAGGAGCGCGGCCCCGCATCAGACGGCGAAGCGCACGCGGAGCTCGTCGGGTCCGCCAGCAGGAAGCCTCTGTGCGACCAGGAGATACGGGACGAGCTCAACAAGCACTTCGGCAACCCCCAGCAGGCCTTCTTCAGCGAGGCCGAGCAGAGAGGCTTCCGGCCGGCGGACGAAAGCGACTCGGGGGACGAGCGCTACTCCCCTTTCGGGGGCTACGTGCACCCGGGCCTGGCCGACTTCGACGGGCTGGAGGCGGGCGGCGAGCGCTTCCTCTGCCCGTGGGAAGGGACTCCTCTGGAGCTGCTCTTGGAGAGCTCCGCCTCCTGCTCCCCTTCCAGCAGCTCGCCCTCCCGAGGCTCCGTCTCACCACCCTCCACCCTGCTGTCTCCGCGGCACTTCCGCCGGCCGCGGTCGGGCTCGCGCTCCAGGTCTTCCTCCCGCCACAGATGCAGGTCCCTGTCCAGGTCCCCCTACTCACGCTCGCAGTCCCCCGACAGCCGCTCCCCGTCTTGGTGAGTACCAGCGGAGTGCCACTCCGCTCTCGCTCGCGCTAACTCTGTAGCTTTCTGGAAATGAATGCGCACAATTCGGTAAAGGACACGTAGGGAAGGAAAACCTCTTCCCTGGGCTGTCATGGGATAGACCCAGAATGAAAGTCTCTCAGCACGACCACTTAATGCCAGACAGCTGACGGGGCACATCTTGAAAGGAGAGTGACTCGTTACATGCTGGACAAAGGGCCTTGGCGTCAGGAGGTAGACGGGGAAAATGCACTTTGAGCGTTCTAGATCACGGAGTCTTGACTTGGCTTATGCCATCCAGCTGAGACTTGTTATGATACATGAGTTGCACCCACTGCATTTGCCGTGGCAAACGTAACGCTGAATAAACCGACTCCAAAGTTGTTAAAGCGCACAGACCGTTATTTAACGGTCTCCCTGCGTCCATTCATGTCCACGTGATGAATTCGTCCTTCATTCAACAGAGATTTTGTCACATTGTCACACACAAATATATTTCAACATCTACCAAGCCTGTAGTGAGAATGCTTTGAAGATCTCCTAGTTGTGAACATCGCTGTCTGTGTCCCCTATCCTGTCTGTCTCCCCTATCCTGTCTGTCTTCCGTTGGACGGGAGATCAGCCCGTGTCACTGTTGGATGAGGCTTTGTTGTTTTTAGTGGCAGCTGTTATTTTTGCTCATCAGCATTAGCCGCTCGGGGGCCCCGGGAGATGAAAGCTACGGAGCCTTTTAAAAGCCATTACATCATCACAGCGAAGCGGGGGGCGAGGGGGGGGGGTATTTACAGGGCCACCTTTGATTTCGCAGCGGAGGATAGAAGGTGCGCGCAGAAAGGGGATTCTCCAAAGAACAATGTCTCCCGTTCTTGTAGTGGGGCGCCGCCCCTACCTACTGCTTAATGAAGGAGATTGCCTCGCAAGTTCCCGAGATTGGATAATTGCTGGTTTGTGTTTGATGTCCCAAAAAATCTGCTGTTTCATTGTGGCTCGTCGCATGTAGAAATGATGTCGCATGTAGAAGTTCAAAGCGCAGAACAAGCAGGGATTTTACACCAAACAGGCCCCCTCTGCAGTTGAAAACACTGCCATATTTAAAGATCATAAATTATAAATATTATATTTAAAGATAGTCTGTTTGAAACTTCGATGGTTTTTTGAGGGTAAATGTGCTGTCTGCTGTGATAGGTCAAGGCACACCTGCAGTGTGGACAGTTTACTTTCATGCAGTGCAGTGTGTCAATGCGTCAGAGTATGTTAAGACCCAGTACAACCCATTTGTCCTTAGTCCTTGAGGAGTGTAGGAAAGGGAGGATATTCTGTGGGAAGTAGGTGACCTGTAGGATGTAGTTTTTTCATGCTTACTTCTGTTTCGACATGCAGGTCTCGTCACACTGTTGACAGCAGCACTTGCAAATCCAGGAGTCACAGAAGCCCTCAATCCCAGTCGCGCTCTGTTCTGGGTCGGAGGCCCAGGTAAACATCTAACCAAGCGTCGCTGCATTACTACAGTGTTAGCAGCCACTCCTGCTCCTTTAAAGCCTGTTCTGCAAATGAGTTTCAGCCATTTGCAGATCAGAAGCAAAGCTCCACTTCTGGCTACAAAGCTCAGCCTAAGCAGACAGTAATGGCACACGACGCTGTGCTGACAGAAGCAGCTGCCCGATTCCTGACATGACCCCTCAAAAGTCCCACTTACAGGAGACCAGGAGACTCCTTCATAATGTGTTTTTTTTTGTCTTCTTCTTCACTCGAGGGGGAAACAATGGATTGGGGGGGGCGAGGGGGAGGGACTTAATCCATTGTGATGTCACCATTTCCTCACACCACTGATAGAACATTTATATGGGACCAGTTCAAGAACATGTAGGTGATTGACAGCTTTTGTGACATGCAATTCCCTACCACCCTCCCCTTCCTCTGCATAGGTACGACAGCTACGAAGAGTACCAGCATGAGCAGCTGAAGAGGGAGGAGTACCAGTGGAACCACGACAAACAGGAGGGTGGGAGGTCCGAGCAGAGGGAGAGACAATGGAAGCAGGCGATGGTGAGTGAATGCGCATCCTCCTCGTTCAGTTTCATTTGTTTGCTTGTTCATTTTCTACGTTGTTCTTTATTGACGTGGCCGTCTCCTGCTCCTCGGCCCACACCCCAAGACAGCTCAGATCGCTCTCGTGCTATTGGTCAGTGAGGGAGCGTTTGCCGAGCTGGCGGCCCGAATCGCTCAAGCTACCTGCGTTCCCTCTTTATCAGCCGCTTGTGTGTTTCTTACGCCTCCGCATCCTCCTCAGAGTGATGTCGGATCCTATTAATCACACCACGGGGTAAATACTATCGACCAGACGGCGGGGGTGGGGGTTATGGTGGGCGGGAATAATCACGTTAAAATAAGACGGCTCAAATCAAAGCTGTGAAAACAAGACTGGGATTTAGAGCAGGTATCTCTTTTAAATAGACGAAATATCAGGCCATCCTGCCATTTGTGCCCGATCAAATTGTGAAATGAGACAGATTTCCAAATTGGCTCAGCCCTTTCCTGATAAAAGCACGTGTCAAATCTTTGCGGCCATGATTTGGCCTTGCCATTATCTTCCCACCCCCACCCACCTCCCTGTCGCTCCCGACCAACCCCTAGCCTCCTTTTTTGGGAGGCAGGCGATTATGGGTAGCACAGGCTGAGCTGTCAGAAGCGGTTTGGGGGGGGGGGGGCGGAGCATGTGAGAGCTTCGTATGAAACGCCAGCCTCCAGGTGTCATCTTTTAAACCTTGCCGCATTTATCAGCTGTCAGCAAACGAAACCACCAATTCAGCAAACGCTTTTGTCTTTCGCGGTTAACGCGGCGGCAGGGAGCGGGAGATGAGGAGCAAACGGGGACTGAAAAAGAAAGCGAAGTCGCACGCTCCGCTTAATTTGTAATGTCTCGCCTCCATCGGAGGAAAGAGCCGCGCTGTGACCGGCAAAACTGCGTTGTGCGTCGTGGGTCTGCCATTAGCTGGGTGCCAGGCGATTGATTTACATGTGTAAGCTGCAGCAGGCCTGTGGATATGACTCTAAATTATACGTATTTGTAGATTTTTTCAGTGAGCATAATGACACGCGAGTGTTTGAGCGCATAAATAAATAATGTCGGTAATACAACAGTAGCCTGAGGCTTTGCGCTGTGTCTTATGATTAGCAAACAGAAGTAAATGTCTCCGACGTATGTATTCAGCCTAGTGAGGTCCCCGAGCTCTGCCACTCTGCACCGTTGCCTTATCATTCACCTTCTTCTGTGGAACAGCGGGGTAGTTGGTTTCACCTGAGCGTCTGACGAAGGTGGAGCTGTAACTCGGGGCTTACTGGGACTTGACCACAATTTGGTGGGTCACTTAGAGAGATGTAGCTCGGGGTTGGGCTGCTCAGCTGTCCTTCCAAGTTCGGCTTTTTCCGCACGACTTAGACGGCATAACCGGGGCTGGGGCAACATTCTGTGCTCGGGCAAACGAGGTGCAGCTCTGTATTCAAACAAGCAGCCATCGTTATTCCATAAAAGATCCATTAAAGGCCCATGTTAAAGCTGGCGAGAAGAAAAGATCAGGTCTGGTCTTTTTTTCTCACTCCCTTTTATCTGATGTTAGTACTGCTGTGGTCAGTCTTTAGTTGTCATAAACTGGAACATTCTAGAAGAGTTCCAGGGCTGTTCAGGGCTGCCCCGATTGAATCTCGCATCAGATAAGAGGAGGAGTTTAGCTGTGCTGTGCACACACACACACACACAAACACATACACACACGCGCACACAAAAAGGAAATGATGAGCCTTCCAGTCTCTCTCTGTGTAGCACTCTCGGCTTTCCCACAGTGGTGAGTGTTAATTACAGTGATGGAGTGAGAGGCCGAGAGAGCAGCTACAGGAGACAGAGGCCCGGGAGCCATGTTTTTCTAATCCTCCCCCCCTTCCGCCTTGCTGTTAATGACCAGGAGGAGAGGCGGGTGTTGTACGTGGGACGTCTCCGGGCCGACAGCACACGCTCCGAGCTCAAGAGCCGCTTTGAAGTCTTTGGCGAGATCGTGGAGTGCGCTGTCAACTTGAGACCTGACGGGTAAGGCCTTTCACGTGTGTGTGGGTCCACGTACTCTGCGGCAGGTGGCAAAGAGGGTCAGTTTCCATCTTAGCACGAAAAACATATTACTTGAGGCATTTTGAGGCATGCAGGAGACAGAGCATGAATTCCTCTGAACCATCATGGCTAATCATACAAAAGCCAGCTAGGAAACTAGTTCATAGTCAAGTCAGGCAAAAGACGGGCCTCTCTTGAATTTAAACAGGAAAAAGCCGCTATGGCCCCAAAAGAACAGAGAGACGTCACACTTGTATTGATTCCAGTTTTGCATTTATATGTAAACGCACGCTAGGAGTCCCCAGACGCTAAGACTGATGCTCCATCTTCTGTTCTCGCCGCAGGGACAATTTTGGCTTCATCACCTACCGCTACACCTGTGACGCCTTCGCTGCCCTTGAGAACGGCCACTCCCTGCGCAGGGCAAACGAGCCTCAGTTCGAGCTCCGCTTCGGAAGACAAAAGCAGTTCTGCAAATCGGATTACGCAGACCTGGGTAAGTACGGCCTCTCGTCTCCGCCGCGCACGCCAGCCCGGAGCCATCGCTGACAAAAAGGCTGCCTTTCAAAGCGGAAGAAAATGACTGCAAAGCAAAAGGTTTGAGCCATATCTTAAACTCAGGGGACGCTTTCGCCATATCCCCTCAAGGCTGGTATCTTCCGCTTATGCACCGCGGAGGCGATGTAGAGTTCAGGCCGTCACCCTGATTTTGACCCAGGAATATAGCCATACACCTATATGTCTTTTAGCTATGGTGGCATCTTGAGGAACGCGCGAGGTGCCTCATTACCAAGCCTATACCACTTTTGACAGTTAATCAGCATAGCAGTGATTCGCTGGAGCGAAAGACTTTGAAATGCCCCAGGGGGGCGGTTTGATACTGTACACGCGTGCATGCATTTTTCATGCTTTCGCCTCCCTGGGTGGTGAAGGGAGGGATGTAAACGTGGAGTGAGAGGAGAAGGAGGCAAGGGCACATCTCACCAGCCTGCTCTTCCCACGCGAGTCTCTGTCTGCTACCAGCTGCCGGGGGGGTGGTTCGACAGAGGCTGGATCGCCATGACACTGCTGCTACACGCAGAGAAACAGGGGCAGGAGGTGAGGAAAGAGGGAGTGGAAGAACCATAGATAAAGAGAGAGAGAGAATAAGAAAGTGGGAGAAGAGGGGGTTGAGGGTGAGCTATGACTTGGAGGGCCTGATTTAATCAGCTCTATCTCCATTTCTCCATATCTTGCCATATTCTCCATCGCCTTCTGACTCCCCCCTCTCTCCCTCTTTCTCCCTCCCTCTCTCTTTCTATCTCTCTCTTTCTCGTTTCATTTTCAGTCCTCTGTTGTATATCTCTCCTGTTCCCCCTGTTTCCATTCGCAATGTATTTCTCCCCAACCAGTCTGCCCCCCCCAGCCAAAACTCCCTCTCCCCGTCTCTCTGTCATCTAATGCTTTTACAGCCTGATGGAGCATTTTTTGTCATGGCCCGAGTTTTAAAAGCTTTTCTTGTACAGTGTCTACTGTTTCCGATTTCGGTCCATCTCATACATGGGCACCATATCAATGTGGGCTTCACAGTCCAGATAGCACACTTAGGAAGCAAGAAGAGAATGCAGTGAGTAAGACGTGATGAGGCTACCTTTATAATGGATTAAAATGAGTTCCTCAGGGAACAGTTGTAGGACCTCTTCTGATCATAACGTCTAGAGTGGAAGAGCATAAAGAAACAGCCAGTAATGATCTCCTTGATGAAAGGGGCAATTGTCTTATTTGGGGGAGAGAATGAGAAAGTGGGAGAACCTTAAGGATGGAGTAAACATATATGAGCTCTGGGAGATCCTGTTCATTAAGGTTAACGGAAGATAATTTGTTCCCGTTATAGTCGAGAGATCGGGGGACACTGGCAGTGACTTTAGTAGTTAGTCAATTTTCCATTATACATTTATTTTCTGCAGATTGTGAGCTTAGAGATGCATACTGGTAGGGGATGCTGGGAGGATTTGTTGTCTGCGTCCCTGATGCCTGCGCAGGTCGGCGGAAGGGAGGAAGAGCACTTTCCTCCAAATAATGAGCACATTACAGTGCATTTCAAAGGTTGAGGGTAAGGCCAAAGGTATTCAGATGGTAGTATAATATGTCCTCCAGAGCCGAGCGGGCTGGCATTTGTTACCTTAAGGGCCATATGGTGAAGCATTGTGTTTAAGAGGCTTCCTCCGTCCTGCAGGAAATGGATGCGGAGACCTTCATTTCGCCTCTTTTCAGAAAACCGAGGGTGTTGTGCCGAGTTTGGCTCAACAGCCGAGACACTTCCAGACTAAGACAGGGGGTGGGGTGACTTGAGTGATGCTCCACCCGAGCGGTGCCCTCCTCTCAAGCTGGGGGCCGTCTTTTTGCTCTCTCCTCGTTGTTTTCTGAGACACTGTCCATTAGTTCTAAGTAGAGCGCAGAGGCATCTTTCATCCTTCAAGGTGCGCGACGTGACACAGTCCTCCCCTTAGCCATAGTATTAGATCACGACTGGCATCTCCTGCCCGCCACGGCCAATCCCATTTCTCACACAGCTCAACCATGCCGCCGTCCGTGTGGGGGCCCCCCATTTGTGAAGCGGCCTGCCACCGGAGATAAGACAGCCGCATTTATTATCTCAGCTACCAATCATAACGCACGCCTTCTGATGACTGGATCCTCATTTTTGGCAGCGGATTTGATGGGGACCTTTTTTTTATTATTATTAGTGCTCAGACACAGCTGAATTATTTAAAAGGGCATTTTAGATAATCTGCAGATCAGGAGATGTTTGTAAGATTACGGCATGGGGTCCGTCGAGCGAAAGGCAGAAGTCGTGAGCTTCTGATGTGCGACGCCTCTGTCCCCTCCATGATTGTGTGATTTGAACTCCAATATCAAAGTCCTTACAACACTCAGGACCACCTCCTAGCTACTGCTGCAAAACAAATGTGCAAAGACGTCACAGCAGGTTATTCCACAGAGAGGAAACAACAGAGGTTTATTAATGCAACGTAAAGAGCAAGAAAATGGCCATTAGGCTACATTTTCCTGCCCGGCGCTGGTGACAAATTCTGTCTATCTCCCTCTCCTTTCAGACTCTCATTCTGACGACTTTGATCCAGCTTCTACTAAGAGCAAGTATGACTCTATGGATTTCGACAGCTTGTTGCGTGAGGCCCAGTGCAGCCTGAGAAGGTAACGCGCTCCACCACATCTGCTGGCTACCAAGAGAGGATCTGTGATACCTCACCGCCGTTTCGGTCTTCTGAGCACGAGACTTCTAGAAGTTTTACACATAAGAGCAACGTCTATATAAAGACGGAGGGAAATATACGAATACACGCATATATAGAAAGATATATATGTATATCTAAAAGCAAAAGTTTACATGAACCCAGCTGCTGCGAAGCTGAGGCGAGACATTACTTGTGGGGATAGCCAATGAAAACTTTTGAGAAGTGCACAGGTGTGCGCGTGCTGTGCTGCTGTTCCAGACGGTGATCTCCACAAGCATTTTCTCCAAGCACTGTTTCAGTCTCAGCACTTTGAGGGATGATAAGCTGCAGCCTGTTCAGTCGATTTTTATTTGATTTCTTTCTTTTTAGCCTTTTTTTTTTTATTTAACTTGGTATGTGGATGTGGTGTTACAATATTGTTAAGAGTACGGGATAAATATCCAGATAATATTGTCTACATTTTGGGGGAAAATAATGTAGTCAGATATTTACAGATATTAAATGGAATATTTTTATTTTGTGTACATATCAAGGCAAAGTTCTTTATTTGTTACAGCTATGCACTGTAAAATGCAGCCTTTTTAAGATGAAACTTTCTTAATTGAGAATGTTGATCTGTAGTCATTACAATGATGTGTAACCAACATGACAATGTGGTTAGGTAATGTGATATGATTGTAAAAATGTGTATGGAGATCGGTTGCTCTTGGGAGGAGCATGCGAACAGATTTTCTTTTTTTTTTCCCCAAAGACTTTTGTTTTAAAATGTCATTAGTCATGTATCTATCAGCTTTCTTCTTACCCAGCCTATGTATGATACATTTTAATATTTTGTCCATAACTGTATAAAACAAAAGTCCTATCACTTTTTTTTTAAGGATTTTTTGAAAGCATTGAATTAATTTCTCTGTGTACCAATCATTTTTATTGTTCTCATTTTGATAATTCACTTTTGCTGAGAGACGATTGCTCTCCGTCAGACACAGAGAAACTCCTACTCATTTTTCATGATGAAAATAGGTATTTATTTCAGTATTTCGATCAAAATATTTAAACGTGCCATCAAATATGATGAGCCTCACAAATTCTGCTATTTATATTGTTTGATTTATTATTTAACATTCACTGAGAAAGATTTACAAGTAAATGCTGAATGGAAGTATCATTTTCCACGCCTTTCAGAAACAAAAGCATTCATATAAACAAAGTCGTTCATCTAATCGCTGCGATCACTAGCTGTGTTGCTCCAGAGCGGTTTCTTTCAAAAAGGGATTTGTCAGGTGGTCTGCGGTCATATCAGATCTCCAGCTCCTGTTTTTCCAATTCTAAAACACATAAAGCAATAAACTCATTTTGCAGGTATTTTACTGTACCACGATGAATCTGTCTCCTTGCTCCTCACACGCTTGGTTATGTGAATGCCAAACTAAAGTTTACAGTTTTCTTTCCTGAATTTTTTAAAAATCTTGTATTTGATGTAAAAATACATATAAATAAATATATATATATATATATATATATAAATATATATAATACTAATCTTCACATTATTCACAATAATTATCAAAAATAAAGAGTAATAATGAAAGACAAAATATGTATCAAAAAAGTAAAAATAAAAAGCAATAAATTATTTTTCAAAGTTGTATTTTAGCTCATGTTGTTGTATGGTTTGACCTGACCTGGTACCCATCCTCTGTCTAAACGTGGGCACTTCATTCCAGTGACTTAGTGTATGTCACCACACTGTAGCTGAGGAAGTCCTTTATCTTGTATGTGCTGTCCATGAAACTTTAGACATACGTGTCTTTTCGAAGAAGGAAGAACAAAACTAAGAAAAATACTACATTACCACTGACCTACGGGTAATAAAATAATGAAGTTAAATAATAATAATAAACTTTATTTATATAGTACATTTCATACATTAATAATGCAGCTCAAAGTGCTTAAAATACAAAGTAAAACATCTGAGAAAGAAGATAAAAAGGTCATCAACAAATAAAACAGACAGATAATAGTAATTAAGAAAATTGCAGAATTCTAACTGAATTCTATTTGCCAGGGTACTTGTCCACTTCTGTATGGGCAGATCACAGTTTCTCTTTGAATGTCATGCTGAATGAAAAAGGCTTTTGTTTTGACACCAGCCTTTTAGGAAACACATAACATCAGAAAAAATTAGCAAAGCCGAAAAGCCCGCCAGACATCGTTCTGCTACATAAGGCAACCTTGTGGTTTATAGTATAATAAATGACTGATTTCTAGTGAGAATAATAACAATAATAATAAAAGTCTCTTTTCAAAAGAGTGCAAGACCTTTTGTATTAATCACAGAACAACTTTCATGAAGTAAGACTGTGTAGGTGAGACCACATCTCCAAAAAGAGGCAATATATGAAGGGTGAGAACAAAAAAACCCTTCCATGTTCTGTCTGTAGTGTTCTTTTTTCTGCACAGAGCTTGGGTAATAGTGTCACGTCCCATTTGATATGTGGCTTTTAATCATTGTGATATATATATTAAAAAATGCTTTGTAAATTGCTAGAGTAGCAATATATTACAATCCCCAGCAGGGGGTTTTGAGTGTGTGACAGTTTTTACCAATGTGAACTCCTGAGGGATTTGACACTGCTGTAGATGTTTGTTTGTGACTGATCATGTTTCTTTTGGAAGGACAAGACATGCGTGTCGTGCGTGAGTATGAATGAGAGTGGATACGAGTGGCTATACTCATTATACTGGGGATGGTGGGGGGGATGGGGGGGGGTGTTTGTTGTCTTTTTTTAATCTTTGTTTTTCTTTTGGTCCTCTCCATGTTGCCTTCTGCCGAGTCCTACCAATGCCTTTGTGGTTCTACCTGTTGTACTCTCTTCCTTGTGAATTTTATTTTTATGTGCAATTCTCATCAGCCTCACCATGCCAATAAAGGGAAATGTGTTTCAAAGAAACGCACTGGATACCCCTAACTTGGTCCTCTCCTTTCTTCTTTTTGGTTAACTACATTTATTTGAAAAATCCACCCTCAGGAACTGTGTGTTTGAGTAGTTAACTTGTATTCCTTTGTACGTATTTGTCTAGAAGTAGCTTCACAGTGGAATTTTCTTCTTTAAGGAATCCCACAGAATGAAACATCTACATATAGGTTTATTTCAAGCTGAACTGGGGCAGTAGCATTGAATGGTCCATAGTTGTCATTAGGTAGTTGTGGTGTTGTGGACGGCTCACTTGAGGTGATGGTTGTTTTGGGCTGATGTTTACGTTTTTGCCAACTCTGCACAAGCCAGGGAAATGAACGCCGCTAATCCTGCAGTGGCTGTTTGCTAACATACAGAAACGGTTCGGACGGGTTTTGCATATGAATTAAAACAAAAGCAAAAATCCCCAAGCTTTAAAGAAGCCGATATGTCTTCAGCTGTAACGTGCTACATCTGATACCATATCTGTCTGGCTGAAATGTAATACCATGCTATTATTATTCAACCTGTAAGCGAATCTCATAGTGAGGGTGAATAACCTTTTCTCTGCTTTGAGAAATATGGCAGGAGTAGGCATTAAATTTTAAAGCTGAGGGATCCGATTGTATTTTTTTTTTTCATTAATGCAGCAGTTTAGCCCCAGAGAAAAGAGCTGTTTCTTTCATTTTGGCTCGGTAGCCATACACTGGCAGGAGGTCTCCCCATGTTGCCCTTTCCACACAATGGAACTGGGACTCCACTTCCCTGCAATCCCACTGCATGATAAAGAGACCCAGCATCTGATCCTCCACTCCATGTCTTTTAGTCACCAAGTAGTGTGGAACCAATCAGGCAGCATTTGTGTGGTTCTTCACCAATCGCCTACTAGCTCATTTTGACTGCATCAATTAGCTATCAGTAGGGATGGGAGGACGCCGGGTACAGCAAATGTGATGGATGCACGGATCTTAATAGCATGTCACGCGATTTTGCAAACGCGAACCACTGTGATCAGAGGAAACAGACGCAGATCTAGGCATGAAAATTAGCCCACGTCGGTGCCGTGAAGCATCCTGGCACTCGAAAGTACGAAAAATGGTGAGCAGGATGCTCGTGAGCTGAGCCGGCGTTCTTCCAGCTTGCCGGCGTGTTGGTTTCAGGCGACATAGGCACAGAATCCCAATCCCAGGCACTTAATCCACTTTCTTTTTTTAGAGAGCTACACTGTACA
Organism: Brachyhypopomus occidentalis; assembly: GCA_020368025.1. NCBI lineage: Eukaryota > Metazoa > Chordata > Actinopteri > Gymnotiformes > Hypopomidae > Brachyhypopomus > Brachyhypopomus occidentalis. The sequence goes on along the minus strand of JAGXOD010000081.1, from coordinate 1,717,917 downwards.
GTCTGGAAACAGATCGTACCAGTTTGTTAGAAACACCAAGCTTGCAACTTCTAGGCCACCATACTAGCTACACCAATCTTATAGGTCCAATTTAATAAGTGTACAGTTATGGATGGCAGACCACCTCTTCACATGCTATTCGTCAACCACCCTCTTACCTTTTCGTCACTTGTCAGTTTTTGACCACAATTTACTGCTTTCTGAAAATTTGAATGGCTTGCTTTTCTTAGCACCATATGGATGTCCCGGACCTGGGCAGTACTGAGTTATGTCTCAAACTTTACAGTAGTCCAATAGCTACTAAACCAGCTATTTTCTGTCACATTGTCAGAACTATTCCAGTGCACTGGAACTTTGGATCCTGTAAAATTCCCACGATGCACTGTAAAAACCAGTAAGCACTGTTACTCATTACTCACTCTCTGACAGACACAGCAGTTTCCGGTTGGATTTTCAGAGTTTTTAAAATAGATAAGGACTTTGCAACTTTGCCTTTGTGTTGTTAAATATATTTAACTAAAGGCTTTCTTACCTAGTACCAGTCATTCTAACGTTATGTCAGCTCGTATAGGCCCGTATAGGCCAAAGCAGTCAATGCAAATGACTGTAGCCAGAGCAAATGATTGCTAAAAATTGCTGGACCACTTGTGAAATAAAGGTTTAATTAGGTTTTAATAAAACTCAATAATTGTTTTTTTGTTTGTTTTTTGCATTTCAGATTCCCTAAGAGGTTTCATCATTTAATACATTTGCTATCTTAATTGATGAAATGCTAATCAAAACATAGAACCTAACAGTAAACTAACTTGATGGCCTGAATACGCTGAATATGAGTGAAGTAAATGGGGGAGAAAATGATTAAAACCTTTTAATCCTGTGTAATGGAGGCCCCACACTCGACCTTTGAGCTGCAGCCTATAGCCTATGCGGCTAATCCAGTCATGCATGTGGCTAATGCTAGGGAGTGTGTTTCGTCCCATAAAGTGTTACATAGTCCACATAGTGACGAATCCGCTGTTAAATGACCAACATAGAGTCATTACTTTAAAAATGGAGAGCCATACATGAGCAGGTCCCACACCAGTGTTCAGCTGTTCCTTGGCTCAGCGACGTATTACATTTTAATTCATTCGCTTCTATGCTGGTCGGATTCAACGATAAAAGGAAGAGAATGAGGATCAACCTCGGTGCAGTCTTCCGTTAAAGCTCGTTTGCAAGTCCCCGGACCATGGTAGGGCAGCGTTCTCATATATGGGGACAGAGTTCCTTGGTGCACGTTAGTTCGAAATGTACTGTCTACGTCAACCCCATAGACATTCATGTTCAAATCAGTGGGGCTCAATCAGAAATGGCATACTTAAACAGTATGCACTAGATTTCAATACAGCACATTCTGCTCAACCATTGAAGCAGAACGTTCTTTCAGTAGTCGACTGGGAAGTATGTATACAACCTTGGGCATACTGCGTTCGCCATTTTACCTATGTCATATGACATCACATGATCTTCAGTTGAATCATGGGATAGGACAGTGTGCTGCAATCACATACTTCAAAATGGCTCCAGATTCATTAAGCCATCCAGGTACTTTTCACTTACTGTTTAATGCATACTATGTATTCAGACATACTATCCTATATCACATACTGCTTTGGCATACTGCATAGGAGGAAGTACGGAATTTCGGACGGAGCCTGGTTCATTATTTTTTCCAGTCCGCTAATTAGAAACACGTGGGATGGTTGGCGATGTGTAAAATATTCTAGATCTGGTTAGCTTTCTGCTTAATGTATTTTATCATCAAAACGATTTCATGCTAACATAAATCATTAGGCCTACAGTATACATAGGTTTGATATGCAGTGTAATGCAGTGTTTGTTGCCAATTTAAGGTTGCTACAAAATCACACCTCTTAATATTTGTATTGGCCTATAGGCAGCAGCTTGGTCTAGGTTGGAAAGACCAACTGCACACGAGATCTACTGTATGGTGCATAGGATTTCTTCCAGCTCCTCTGAATGGAGGCAAGTTCTCTTTTGTTTTTTTATGGCTCTGCGTTGTTGGGGTCTTCATTGTATTGGCTTTAACCCCCTTCTCACCAACAACCTATTACAGATTCGCTTAAAATAACTACCGCTAATCGTATCATCCCTAATTACCAGGGCATAAAAGGAAACCAGTTGGCTCTTAACAGTCAAAAGTATTTGCCGCTTCCAGAACAACTTCATGATCAAGCTGGAACAACAGCGGTCCCCTCGTGCTTTGCCATTTTAAGCTTTAAGGAGTGTAATGAGCAACAGAAGGCAAAATATGATCCTTTCCCCAAAGTATCAACTTTTGGGACCAGAACGCATTCTTCGCTTGATAATTAATAACACCAGGCAAACAACAGCTGATTGAGCAACTCGATGCCATTCTAATTCACCATCTGGTCCGCCGCCAAACCACAACGCTAATTACCTCAAGCGCACCAAAGATACGTTTATTAATTAGAATGGCTTTAAAAAAGACATTTGGATAGTATAAAACAACAGTGAGAAGGAAATGAATTGTCAGCTGAGCATGGGCGGGGGCCAGATAAGTGCAGACGGCAGGCGCTACTGTAGGGAGGATCCGTGGAGCTCGGAGGAGAGTAGCGCGGCGGTGCATTGCCCCCGGGCCAGCACAGGCCTTTCGGAATGCTGCACCGACACCACGGGAGACATCAGCACGTCAGCAGAAAGTCACGTGTCATGGCGACTGGGGTGACCACGGGGACAGCCAGCTGACAGAGTCAGTTAGGATGGAAAGGAGTGGATGTCCTTTTTGTCAGTGCATTACCTGAGAGAGAAGGGGGGGGGGGGGAGTGTAGTACAATAAAGAAAGGGGAAAGTGTAGTTGATGAGGGATTGACTCCAGAGGGGAGGTGGGGAGGGGAGGCTTCAACGGGGATGTGGGTAAATATTAACTTGAACTGGCATTACTCCTCATTGGTTTATGAGCTTGGGAAATGTCGCATTTTAATGAAATAATTATGTAGCTTGTTGCACTCACATTGAATAAAACATGCAAATGTAATGATGTGAAAGTATTTGCTATATCATCAGTAAGTTGGTAATTATCAACTGCCATCAATACTCATTAGTAAGTGATATTGGACATTTACATGGCCTGTAATGACATACACTGACAAGTCAGATGACTTAATTTGCACTTTTAGACAGCAGTTCACTGAATATTTCCACCCTAATGAGCTAGTGCTTTCTCTTCAACCCAATAAACAAAACGTCAGGACTAAAAATAGCATGATAGTATACAGTGTTGTAGGGTGAACTTTGCCCTTATAATGTGGGGAAAAGATATATTTTTTCTTCACACATGGACTGAACTTTTCAACATTAAGATCTCAAGTTTAAATATTGGCATCCTGTAGTCTCTTGTTTTACACTGTGAAAGTCTTGCAGGGGTCTGGTTTGTGTGATAAATGTCCAGGCATATTACAATATTGCTTTTTATGTGAAACTGTGTTTGTTTCATTTTATTGTTTTATTTTCATTTTCCTGTATCTAAAACGACTTTCTTGTGGTCAGCGATCTCGCATAATGCAACCCAGTCCAGTCCTTTTAATGTGTCTTTATATTCCTCTTTTAACAAACGTATGTGTATGAATGAGTCTAGATTCCTGTTATAATGTGAACACAGCAAAGTCATATACTAGTTTTCTAAATAAAAAACGTGGGTTGTCACCCCACCCTAACACACACACGTTTGCTTCAGATTATGTCAGATGAGGTTAATTTGGGGGTATTAATCAAAATTTATGTAAAACACGGACCTACTAACAGTATCAACTTACATCAGGGTCAGGGTCTAGTGCGTTCCTTAGCAACGCGTTTACAAGGTTTCCGCGTTCTTGACTTCCGCCGTCGCCCTGCTTCTGACGTATCGAGCGAGGCGAAGAAGTTTTCCGTGTTCTTGCAGAGAAGGTCGTTGGGCCAGCCCAAAACTAGACCCCTGAAAGCAAGCCAAGAGTTGCACTGGTGTCTTTCAAATTAGCATCGGACGTGAATACCATTCCCAAACAGATCAGATGGTGTGAAGGACAGAGCCGTCTCCCGTTCAACCACAGCACTCCCCCACTGTCACAGGCCAGCCGCTAGGCCTTGTGGTTTCCACACTTTATCATTGAAATTAATAGCCCTCAAACCAGTTTTATCACACAGGCAGTCCCTGGCCTAGCTTTAAGGAAAAGCGTTGTCATTGCTATGGCTAACGGAACCGCTGCTCCTATGCAAGGTCAGATGCAGGATGGGAAAATAACGCCATGAAGCAGGAACTGTACTGGTTGGTGATGTTTTATTTTTTTAAAAAAGAGCTGTTTTGTGCTTATTATTGTTCAGTTCAGCAGATAATTTGAATTTCTTTATTACTGAATTAATAATTCATCCTATCTGTTGTGCTGTGTAATCCATAGCCAGGGGAATTGCTAGAACTGAGACGAGTATTGCCCTAAAAGAATTATTTTTGAGGCAATTTAGTCTGGTGCAATCGCAAGCCGCCACACATAATGACGACTTCTGTCTTAAACCTAAAATTCTAACAAGATACATATTGTACACAAAGAAATGTATCGTGATGTTTGGCCTAGCTCTTAAATCAATACACTTCTCTTTTTTTGTAAAAATCTATCATAATGTGACATAACAAGAATAAAATAAATACTTCGTTATACTGTCACCGCAGCAGAACAAAAGCAAGTACATAGGTTATCGGGAAGCTATTTTTACAGTGGCCCGAGAGTCAGGCAGAAGAGGCAAAAGGGGTGGATTTTTTTTCCTTTGTCGTGGTGGCCGTTCGGGACCGTGAAACGGCGCGCGTTAATCATCCAGACAGCAGAGACATTAACTGTGCATGAAGCCAAGTCTCCGGACGTCACACAGCAGTGTACTCTCCTCAGATAGAGGCGAGGGCAGGGCAGCAACACAGGGACTCACACACTGCTGCTGTTAGCCAGAGTACTGCTGTTGCTTGCAGCAAATCCGCTCGGCCACGTTCGCCATCTCGCCGTGGGAACGCTGATAGAGGACTCAGCGCGCATAAACCTCGCGATTTCCGTCCGCTTCCAACTAACGTCTAAAAATACTGCCAAACATTGCCAGCAAATCACGCGCCCGCATTTATGCTCCTTGTACATATGGCAGACAGCAGCGACACTGCTGATGGGTACATTTGTTAAAGTAACTGCGTCTTTTTGAACACGTCTATTGTTTGAAGCCCTTCATACCTGTGGGGAGCTGGGTCACGCCTTTTGTGTGTATTTTCGGCATCGCTGATTTGCCATGACCTACTTGGGAAGTTGGAAGGTAGAGTCCATGCGCGTGGATGCGTGGAGTGCTATCATTTTTTTTTTAAATGATCACAAATCCTTCATAGTGTGGATTGCTAACAGCCATCCTTCCACTACTCTGCCATGCATGCCAAAATGACTCATCCTTGTAATGAGTACTGTACAGATGACTTTCGGTTAGTTGATTAATTCAAAAAGCTTTGGCTGAATTACAGCGCCACTGATAAGCCATTGCTCGGAATACGTATCATCCTTCTTTGGGTCCGTTTGAGACAGTAAGATAGATAATAGCATTCATTAGAAACAACCCAGTGCCCTAAATGTGCCCATGTCTGTGGCATTTTTGCTCATTGTCAGGTGTATTAGCAGAGTTTTATGCTGGTGGCAGGTGCCTGTCAGGCTGACGGCACGTGCGAAAGAAGCGTCTGCTTTATGATGGATAGCTCCGCTGTCATGCTTTCGCCTTGGGGGCATCTTTCTCCACTCAGTCTCATCACCTCTCCGTTGCTTTGGGAGAGATTCGGTAGCACATTCAGCACACTAATTTCACCTGAAACGAAATGACATGTCCTAAGCTTTTACTGTGGCCTGTGCATTTTAATTCATGATTTCTGTCTAACCATTCGAAGCGTAATGGGGTTCATTTATTTCCACAGGATACCCCCAAAAGCCATTCCTGTTCACTTTCCTTCCTCTCATGTCTTTTTTTTCCCCCAATGTGCCTTTCTTGCACGTTTCTTGCACAATCAAACGCATGCACGCACACACGCACACACACGCATGCACGCACACACACACACACACACACACACACACAGTTGGGTTTCTTATAGATGCAAAGCTGGGGATATTCATTTATGTGGGGAGGACGTTTGCAGGTGTGATTTAACTGCAGTGCTATACTCTTACAGGGCAGATAAGACAAGGTATGATGTTGTTGCCAGATTTGTTTTGGGCTTCAGATAATAGACTCTGCAAGCAGATTCAGTAAAGGAGCGCAGAGCCCTGTAATTGTCTTCACCACAGCCAGGGCTTCACTGAAATTCAAGTATTGAACTTTGCACACAGTGGAAAATGAATAATTCTCCAACTCAAATGAATGCAGAGATACTTCCTTATTCAGAGGCTAGGAAATGTCAAGAATGTGAGGTTTTTATGCTGCCTTAGCACAGTCAGTAAAATTACTTTCTGTGAGTTCAGAGAGTGGGAGCCTTTATGTGTGGATATGATTCTTGATTATGGTTAAAAAATAAATAAAAAATACCTTATTACATTTACCTATCACATCAAACAAACAGAACAGCACCATACTGTAAATGGATGTCATCAGTCACATGTTGATATGGCTTAGTAATACATTATGGCAGTATCTGACTGGAATTTGTATCCAGATAATGCCTCTTTTGCAAATGAAGCATGTTGTCTGAATAGCAAACCAACCTCATTTCCCTGTATGCCATCGTCAGGCATGAAGAAAGGAGAAGGAGAGAGATCTGCACGCGTTCATGGAGAACGGGAATGAAGGTGCTATGTGGCTTTTATGTTTCCTAATAAGCCCCCAAGGTGCTAGAACATTACAGCCTGCCGTTTTACAACTGCCGATTGGCTGAACGCGGAGGTTCCAGTGGGGTTTTAGAACCTGGGAATATCTGTGTGGTATTACCGTTTGCCTGCATATCCGATGCTAAGTTGTTCTTCCTCTTTCCTCTTTGTGATCATTCGCCTGATAAATAGGGGAGCATTCCTTTAGCAGAGAAAATGGAGTATGACTGGCATGCTAATGAGAGACTCTGGACGGTGTCTGTGTTATCCCCCAGTCTGTCTCTGCTGAGCTGATGTCTTAATCATGTCTTGGCAGGTAAGGGTGATCTGCTCTAAATGCACCGGGTATGTGTACAAGAGCCGTTTACAATGACACATTTAGTGCCATTTAAAGGCTCGGGTGAAAGAGCGAAGGTCATTAGTTATGGGTGCTCTTGGACAACAGCTGCAATGTCAAGGTTATCTTCTGTTCTCTGACCATTTTACCATAAATATTAGCATTAAGTACCATAAGAAAACTCATTTACAATTTGGAGACATCGATCAGGAGGGGAACTTTATCTCCCGAAGGCCGACTTTTTATACCCGGTTTCTGCTTGAACGGGTAAGTGGGTGAAGTTTTTCGATTGCGTTTGATGTTCGACTGCGTCTCCGGATTGTGCGCAAACACACCGACAGCAAACGCCGCCACCCAAGTCACAGCTATGCGACAGCCTCTGTCAGTTCAGAGGTGGCAGCTGAACGACTCGGCCCCAGCGCTGTAGAGTGATGGGTCTTTCAGATCAGGTGACCCTAAAAGAACTCCTCGTCTCTTTGAGGTTTCCACTCACATGCTTTTCAGTGCGAACCAATCAGCTTTTGAATGGTAGGAGCTGGCAGACCACATCTCAGAATTTAGTCAGTCAAGCGTGACCATTGATTTGATGCTCTTCCATGCTGGTAAAGTTGCCCTTTTAAGCTGATCGGAGACATGTTTTCGGAGAGCCTTGCAACTCGCTGAGCTCCTGCTTTATAGTTTTCCTTCAGGCCCGAGATTCGTGAAGTACGTTTCATGTACGTTTCATCTTAACAGTAGGACTCGTCTTTCAGTTGTTTGTGTGTTTTAGTATGTACCTACAAATTAAATACAAATCTCCTCATTTCCATATATAGTACCACAGCACCATATATATCTGGGCTTTATATCATCAGATCCTTTGAATTACTCTTTTATTTAAATGCTCCAGATTGTATCACTACGGGTTCCTTTGGAACATTTAATCACACTTGGGACAGCATTCTTTTATGATGATTAGCATGTCAGTGAATCAACGGAACGTTCAAAATGACTCCAAGAGTGATTTAAATTCTCTTGTTATAGTTTCGCTGAAATTGTCATTGGTTTTATATGGAAAAATAAGAGCCAATCAGCCTGTGAAGAGAGGACTTAGTTTTGATTAAAAGCGCATCATCTTGTTGTATCGCTGCTAATGTAGCAAACAAATTGTTCTTCATCATTATGGCCACTGCATGCAGACAGACTTCAGAAAAATATATTTTCACTGCACTGCCATCCAGCAACATTAATATGTAAGTAGATACATATCAACAAAAGGGCCATCAGCTGTATCAGTGCCGGTGGTTTGGAGAAAGATCATCACAGAGCCTGAACACTTTTGGTGTGCTTCCGGTCGCCCGAGTTTTAGCTTTACCATTGGCTCATAATGAATTCAGGTTGTTAATCCATTATTTATGCATTTTAATGTCGCCTAATGCTAATTCCCCGTAGTTTCATTAAAAGGCACCCGCAGATTAACTAAGATACAGAAATCAATTTCTTAAAGCATCCATTTGCACCGTTTCATAAGTCAGCATGAGAAACGGGCATCTTTCGAGTTGCCTCGGCGGATGTGCTGTTTGTGGCTTGTTTGACAATACACACGTACACATTACTGTTCTGAGATCTGCGTGTTTAGTCCAATAGCTGCTAATAACTAATAAAAGAGAAGCCTAGAGCGACTTCAGATCAGCAGTGGTGAGAGCCTCCAGGTGCCGTCTCGTTGTCAGTCAGCTCGTCTGACGCTTGTGCTACGTTTCTCTTTATAGTTGTTCCACAGGTACATTCTGAGTTGGCTAGTTTGTAATACAAAAATGCTGCCCTTTTAGACATAGTGTATTTTGCAGTATATAGGAAGCCGCTTTGGATTCAATTTACAGTATACCACCACCATATATATACATATATATATATATATATATATATATATATATATATATATATATATATATAGTAATAGGCACAAATCCTGTCATTCCTGTCATGTGATTGTAAAGACATCATATAATTGGCTTCCTGTGCTCATGAATTCTAGTACATCGGAGAATATTTTTTCTTGTGCAAGCTTTTGTGCACACATGCTCACAGCTCGTGCACACACACATACACACACACACACACACACAATCACCCACAGTTGTTTGAGTTCTTCCCAGAATACATTCCACCATAAAATCAATCTTCTAAAAATATGTAGACACTTTGGATCAATGAGAGAGATCACTCACAGGTCTTTGTACAGTACCTTCAAAAAATCGGCTTTTGGTTGTGTCTGCTCCACAGATGCGTCGTAGCCTTGCTCTCTTCACGGAGAGATGTACAACAGCAGTGTAAGGCCAGTTTACTTTCATTCATTCATTATTTAAGTTAAAAGTGATGTGCGCCTTCTTTTCAAACTTAAATATGCGTTTCTGCTTAGGTCAGTGCGTTTTATTCTCCGGCCTCATCGTTGGATACGTTTTGAGGTCTCCTTGTCGTGATGTTTCATTTATAATGATTAGTGCTGATTCTTTTTCTATGAGTCGACACTTGGGAGTGAAGTTTGGAAGTCATGGAAGCGTGTTGCGTGTTTGCTGCAGAAGGCACTCTGTACTTCAGCAACCCAGGAACGACTCCACGTACAACTCTTGTGTGTTTAAACTGATTTAAATTCAGAAATGCTGATCCGTCAGCAAACGATAGCAAACTTTCAAAATGTAGCAGATGTCGAGATCCTGGTCTGGGCGCAATTTTGTTTATGGTGCTTGATCTATATCTCGTTAACGCTGCTCCGTGATACATGGAAAACAGCAACACAGCAGATATGAAGCTGCTGCCAGATTACTAAGCATCTTGTCATCGTTTAAGTCTCTCAGTAGAAGCGATAGGAACTCTGCCGGGTTGGTTCGGACCCCTGCCGCTCCCCGACGGAGCTGAGATCTTCGAGGCTCTGCACAAATCCCCACGCCGAGCCAGTTTCGAAGGGGTCACTGCGAGACACTTTGCCGTTTGGACCTCCTTCCACCACCTCAGGTTTCCACAAGTGCTTAACACAGCAATTCAGCTTCAAAGGGCACCAATCTGGAACAGTGGAGAGGGGAGTGCAGCTGGAATGCTCTAGGGATTAGCAGATGGAGAGGTGACCATTAAGGGGAGTGGGGATTTGCTAAGAGCCTGCTGCATGGATCAGCTTGGGTGTGCTGCAGCCAAAGGTCACGTGTAGCTGTAGCACAAACACACACACACACACATACACACACACAAAAGTAAATGTATAATTTTACTAGACTGATCCTTTGTCTGGTTGAGTTTCAATATGGGAAAACGCAACTCGAAGCATGTGTGCACAGACCATGTGTAAAAGGTGTTGTTTGTTGTTTTTTCTCCTCGTAAAGGAGAGGGGACAGTGCGTCTTCAGAAGCAGCCCCCAAGGCAACGGCCGAGGACGAAGGCAGAGAGCAGAAACGGAGCAGTGCAGGCAGAGGGCAACAGGAGGCCCTGCCCTCTGCCCAGCCTCCAAAATGATAAACGGACAATTAACTGGTCAGTCCTCCCCGTATGCGTGTGGTCAGAAGCAGTGAGCCATGCGCCCCTGCCTGAGGACGGTCGTTCAGATCACACACGCTCTCTCTCTCTCTCTCTCTCTCTCTCTCTCTCTCTCTCTCTCTCTCTCTCTCTCTCTCTCTCTCTCTCTCTCTCACGTGTGTGTGGGTCTCTCTCACGAGTCCCATTTCATAGTCACTGCGCGACTGGCTCTTGGCACCGTCCATTATTTAGAAGACCCTCAAATGAGCCACCTCATTGGCAGTCCACCGGTGTGGAGAGGTGATGAGCCACTGGCCCCGCCTACTACGCCTACTGAAACGCCTGCACAGTGTGTGTGTGTGTGTGTGTGTGTGTGTGGGGGCTTTGGATGCCAAAGTGATTATTTTGTGCCCCTTTAATGTCATCAATTCTTATTATGCAACTTCCTCTGCATACATTTATTTTCCTCCAATTGCATGTGATGAAGATGTGTGGTCTAGCGTTGCCTCTCTGTGCTCCTCTCTTTGAGTCCTTTGCCTTAATGGTTACATAACACACTAGATGCTATACCCCTGACACATATTCTCTACGAGCTCAAGCTAAATTGTTAGCAAAGGCAATTTAGAATTGATTACTTGGAAGTAACATGGTCCAGAGGTCAGTGTGCATTGTCCATCATGAGTCAAACCCATCACACCCAGGTCCGTAAGCTTGGCACACGTCCAGCGAGGGCCAGAAGGTGACCCGAGTCGTGTTGGGCGTCGTTACAGAAAGGTGCCACCCCAGACACTTTTAACATGTTCAGCCTTATTCATGGGACAGCCAACAGATTAAACCACCCAATTAAAATCAACTGCTTTTGAGGCCTTTTTTTTAGCAGAGCTTTAGAATACACTAGTTGTTGTTGTTGTTATTGTTGTTGTTTAGAGACATTTGTAAAGGGCACTGAGAGAATGGCTTTGGATCGTCAGGCATACCAAAACCCCCTTTGACGCCACTTCTATGGCATGCTTATTAAGATGCAGCTCATACACTGTACTTTTATTGATCCCACGCGAAAGAGAATTTTTATGGACATCTGGCATTTAAATCTCACTCTTGTTTAAGCTAGGGTAGACCAATTCACTGCACCAAGAGAGACCACTTTCTGTTTTATTCCATTGCTAATCCAATCACATCCAAGTCCGTTCTCTATGATGCAGACTGCTCCCTCAGGCACTGTATTTGTAATCTGTCCTAAAACACAGTTCATTCCTCGCACATCAAGGAATATCATTTGGTTGCACCATTTTCTAATACTGGAACTGCAATGCTTTTTGCGGGGGGGTCACATAAAAAAACAAACAAACAAACAAACAAAAAACAGCAAGCACAACAAAACACATTCGAGTGGAAGAGAATGATGGTGGTTTATTCATTACTTCCAGTGTCATCCGAGTCAGGATAATACAGCGCAGAAGAAGCATTCCAATTCTGAGCAAGTATAATGCATATAACTTGCCAAGTCATTTGCTTACAGTCACTAAGATGACTGGAAAGGCGAAAGGTGACAGTTAGTTAGTATTTAAAAATTTTTTTTGGTCATAGTTGGTCTCCATGAATCCACAGTAGAACTTAATCCAGACATCTCTGGACAAATCTAGACAACGTTTGGCATGCAACGGGAATAATAACAGAAATAGCATTTCCAAATGATAACTGATGATTCTTCATAGAAATATTGACCTCAGTGTCAGTGCATGGGCCCTTGTTTAGGATTTTAGAAGAAGCCCAGCCTCTGTGTTGGGTTGGTACATCCCACTGCACTCACTGTTCTCTCTCATCAGACCCACTCAGACTCACTCATGTAAGACATGATTTCTAATTGCTATATTTAATGTGTTAATGATTTAATTATTCTTTTAATTAATTTGTTACGACTAAATGATTGACTTAATTCAAGGGCTCTCGGCTTTTCTCGGGGTGATGAAGGACTGAGTGGCAGTTGTTTGCTGATGGCTTGCACACAATGTTGTATTTAGAAATGCAAACTTTCACTGTTTGTACGCGTGTGTAGGGTGGGGAGGGGGAGTTTGTGTGCGTGCGCGTGTGTGTGTGTGTGTGTGTGTGCGCGTGCGTGTGTGTGTGACTTTTGTAAAATGAAAATTCCAAAATAATAGGATTCTTTATCTGATGTACAAGAAACAGCTCATTGCAATGCATCATAATATTCAGCTGTGAGATTATAGATATTTTTATAAGATAAATGCATGAAGAAAAAAAAAAAACTTTTACAGCCAACTTCACATGTTATGCTTAGAGAAAATAAAAATAGTCGGAGTAGCAGGAATATCTTTAACATTAACAAAAGAAAACAAAAAGTAAAGTGAATTAACAATGTAAACACTTTAGTTTTCCCTCCTCTGCGGGGAATGCAGTCATTTGTAAGCATGTGGATGCACGTCAGTTTATCAGAGCTGTTTCTTCTCATTAATGGTCAAACGTTGGACTTGAGAGGAGATGGATGAATGTTTGTCCAATGCCAGCTTGCCAGACACCAGCTTGATGACTAGCAAAAGCTTTCAAATCAGCAACACTGTTGGTTTGCAATTTCTGAGGATACGTTTTTTATTTTTTTCCAGTGTTGCAGTAATTATAAAGATTATTTTCCCATCCTGTCAGCATTCTACTGCAGGGGTTTCAGAATGATTATCAATAGAATAAAAGGGGCACAAACCATCATGTCTATCACGATATGCCCCTGCGCCTGACCCGCGTCACGGCTCACAAAAGCAGTTACGCAAATACCCGCATCACCAATTTCTCACAAAGGAACCCACCAGAAAAACCCTTAAAGTGATCCCATGCTATTAGCGACAGTCGATTCTTGTATTTCAGTCTAGGGGCTTATGAACGTCCCAGATTCCACCCACTCCTTGAAGGATGAGATTTTAGCGTGATAGCTGGTGTGATGGAGGGCGATGGAGAGTAATGGGAGATTAATTATGGGAATTTCGGCGTGGCCGGTTTAGCGCGCACGGCAGCATCTGTTGCTGTAGGCTAATCTGGATTAATCTGGATTTGGTGAAAGCGTGTACTCACAGGTGTCAGGTATCCTTTAAAAGGCTTACGGGAGATGTTCGCAGAAGTGCTGTCGCGTTCGAATGTGCGACCTGTGAGATGGTGTTACCCCTGGATGGTGGAGGTGAAGATAAACGGCAGGTTTAAGAACACACAAAAGGGTTAGGTCACACGTTGTAACAAAACATGGCATAACAGTGTAACATCAGGATCGTAATTGGTCTGAGCTCCCGGTTGGCAATGAAAACGCAAGGATTAGCTCTTTGACACTATGCTAAATATAAAGAAAACACCCACGTGGATTAAAAGACTAGATTAGAGCGAAGAGGTAAAACAAGCAAATATAAGGTCACATTTGTGATAGAATTACGGCTAATTCATACACAATCCACAACTGCCAGCCAGCACTCCCTCTGCCCGTAACTGATACTAATGTGCTCCACTCACAACATCATAATACATGGTGATCAAAACCAGATTGAAATAGCTCACTGGCTCGAAACAGAGCAGCAGTTGAGCCACCACAGGGAACGGGCGGCTTTAGGGCGCCTTTCACACAGCCTTCCTGGCGGAGAGAGCGGAGGAGGAAATTCCTCTGCAGCCTCCATGTATAAAGCTCTGGACTTTCTTCAGGCTGAGTAAGAAGAAGCCCTGAAAGCCCCACGCTGGTGTTTACTCTGGAAATATTTGCCCGTCTCGGAACTACGACGCCCGTCAGACAGCACACGGATGGCAGTACCTTTTACGGCTTCTCCGGGACTATCGGCTAGTACCCCTCATTCTTAAATACTGCCCACGCTGATTCTCCGGGACTATAGGCTAGTACCCGTCATTCTTAAACACTGCCTACGCTGATTCTCCAGGACTATAGGCTTGTACCCATCATTCTTAAATACTGCCCACGCTGATTCTCCGGGACTATAGGCTAGTACCCGTCATTCTTAAACACTGCCTACGCTGATTCTCCAGGACTATAGGCTTGTACCCATCATTCTTAAATACTGCCCACGCTGATTCTCCGGGACTATAGGCTAGTACCCCTCATTCTTAAACACTGCCCACGCTGATTTTCCAGGACTATAGGCTAGTACAAGTCATTCTTAAACACTGCCCACACTGATTCTCCGGGACTATAGGCTAGTACCCCTCATTCTTAAACACTGCCCACGCTGATTCTCCAGGACTATAGGCTAGTACCCCTCATTCTTAAACACTGCCCACGCTGATTCTCCAGGACTATAGGCTAGTACAGGTCATTCTTAAACACTGCCCACACTGATTCTCCAGGACTATAGGCTAGTACCCGTCATTCTTAAATACTGCCCGCGCTGATTCTCCAGGACTATAGGCTAGTACAGGTCATTCTTAAACACTGCCCACACTGATTCTCCAGGACTATAGGCTAGTACCCCTCATTCTTAAACACTGCCCACGCTGATTCTCCAGGACTATAGGCTAGTACCCGTCATTCTTAAACACTGCCCACGCTGATTCTCCAGGACTATAGGCTAGTACCCCTCATTCCTAAACACTGCCCTTGCTGATTCTCCAGGACTATAGGCTAGTACAGGTCATTCTTAAACACTGCCCACACTGATACTCCAGGACTATAGGCTAGTACCCGTCATTCTTAAACACTGCCCACGCTGATTCTCCAGGACTATAGGCTAGTACAGGTCATTCTTAAACACTGCCCACTCTGATTCTCCAGGACTATAGGCTAGTACAGGTCATTCTTAAACACTGCCCACGCTGATTCTCCTGGACTATAGGCTTGTACCCGTCATTCTTAAACACTGCCCACGGTGATTCTCCTGGACTATAGGCTTGTACCCGTCATTCTTAAATACTGCCCACGCTGATTCTCCGGGACTATAGGCTAGTACCCGTCATTCTTAAATACTGCCCACGCTGATTCTCCAGGACTATAGGCTAGTACAGGTCATTCTTAAACACTGCCCACACTGATTCTCCAGGACTATAGGCTGATCCCAATAAAGCCTTTTATCTTTTCAGCATCTTCCTCATTCGCTCTTTCCTACTTTGTGCAGGAGCAGCTGTTCACACGCTATTTCCCCCTCTCAGGCACGTGTTGGGAGAGGCCTGTTTTTCCCTTAAGCTATGATTTTAGCCAATAACTGCTCCTCAGTGCAGGACCTGCTGCGTTACTGGCATATCGACGAGCAGTCGTTTCTGCGAGCTGCCATCTGACACACTGCTTATCAGTCCACGGAACTGTCCTCGCCGAGGCTGCTGGGATAGATCAGCACTTCGAAAAGTGCCCGACCAGCGCAGGGGCTGTGCAGGTTCATCTAGAAGAGTGAACTGATGGTTCCTTTTGTTTCTCAAACCCAGGCACACTGTATAAACAACCGAGGTATAATAACTTGAAATAAAATGCTGGTGGCTGACTCATTCCCCCCTTTTCTCAAATGGGTAGAGTCTATTGTCGCTCGGTTTCCGTGCGGAATCCGAAATATAGCATAATGTAAATTTGCTGGCACAATTTAGATGTGCTCATCAGTATTACAAACACCTGCATCTACTGGTGTCAGACGATGCTGCAGTGACATATGACATATCCATGCACTGGAATGCCACTCATGCCAGTGTATGGGTATAATATCAGACATACACTAATGCCAGGGTATGGGTATGATATGTCTGATACACCCATGTCAGTGTATGGGTATGGTATCAGACATTCCATACCCATACACTGGAATGGCTGTATCAGACATACCACACACATACACTGGCATGGCTGTATCAGACATACCACACGCATACACTGGCATGGCTGTATCAGACATACCACACGCATACACTGGCATGGCTGTATCAGACATACCACACACATACACTGGCATGGCTGTATCAGACATACCACACGCATACACTGGCATGGCTGTATCAGACATACCACTGGCATGGCTGTATCAGACATACCACACACATACACTGGCATGGCTGTATCAGACATACCACACACATACACTGGCATGGCTGTATCAGACATACCACACACATACACTGGCATGGTTGTATCAGACATACCACACACATACACTGGCATGGCTGTATCAGACATACCATACACAAACCTTCCCCAGTACACCTGTAAAGTTTATTTAAATTCTTTGGACGCTCCGGTGAAATGGGCAATCAGTGTATATTTCATTTGTATGCATTCAGCATGCAATGAACCAGATAAGGAGCTTTTGAAAAGATGGGTCCAATCATGTGACCGACACGTTTTTGCATACCTCAGTGTGAACAGCTGCTGCAACCGTTTCGATTGGCCTCGTGGTCTCCGTGCAGACACGCGTGAAGTCTGGACCCCGTCTGTCCGTGCCCGAGCACCAGGCTAGCTCCCGCGTTCCCACGGCGATGGCGCTTGGCGCCGCACAGTGGGCGGGTCTTAGCCTTCCTGGGCCCACCGATGAGCTAAATTATTTTTAATGGATCTTCATAAAAGCATCTGTAGGGCCGCACCTGCCCACTGGATGGGCTATCGACAGAATGATTAGGGCTGCAGGACCCACGAATCGCTCCAGAATGTGTAATCATTTTGTTGTCATCTTCACCACATGTTTTCCTTAACCTCCTGTTGGGGCTTTTATTTATTTATTTATTTATTTCTGGTTTCGTTGTATTTATTTCTCTTTCTCTTCCCTTTAAATGTGGACTAATACGAGGTGCCACGTTTTCTTTCCGTTCCTGGATTGTCGCTGGCGAGTTCATTTGTTCTCATCGTGCTAACACGTGCGGGGCTTCTCTCGTGTCTCCTGAAGTGTGCGTCGTGGTAATGATAACGAAAATGGGCTCTTTGACCTGGCTGCAGGTGCCATGTCCATGATAAATAAAGGTTAATTGTATAAGTTAATCTCCTCAGCTTTCCAAAGTAATGAAGCCCACAAGCCATTCTGGCTCTATTATGATATGCATACTTCTTCTACACACATAGCCTGATGTTGGCACCCGGTACCCGTTAATCTCCATTAAGCACTCGACCACATCCTTCACGATATTAGCATAAGGTGGATTATCACAATGGAGATCTGTGTGAACAGGATGTTGAGATGCTTGGGAACAGGATGTTGAGTAACAGCATTTTTTTCCCCCCACAATTCATCTGTGCATTGTAAGTGCACGTTTAGCACATTTAGCAAGTGCACGTTTACTATTTGATATTGTATGACATATAGCCTACTTTACGGTGGCTAATGTTCTTTAGAAGTGCCTTAAAGTATTGCTAATTATGTAATTATCGAATATTTTAGTACATTGTTCGGAATGAGCTCATTGAATATTCCGATGTGCGGCGATGCATCTCCATTCTCTTTTGTTTTATTTATCTGGACTTATTTATTTATTTTCCTCCAGGGACAACCCTCAGTTGCCCTTTAAGACTGTGATTTATTCAAGACAGCCATTGTCCTTGCATGCTTGGCAGATAGTTTAACAAAATTGAATGAGATCAAATTTAGTGCAACCTCCATTGGGGCTGACCACATTATTTTGAAGTGCTTCATTACAGTGGCAGTGGGGGCTGGATATCTTCATTTGGGACGCCGTGGTCCTCATTCATCACGTTAGATAAAGAAGCGGGGAAGCGCCACGGCAACGGGGAGCCATGGCGGCGAGCGTCGGGCACAGCGTCTCGCCCAGCACCTTGATTCCATTAGGCAGAGTAACCAGGATGCTTATTGGGAGAGTCCCGCCCCCAATGTGATGGGCCGTGCGTACAGCAGACTTCGTCCAGACGGCTGTCCTCAGCTTTAACAGAGTAGGAAACGGGGTGAGGGCAGATGTGTATAACAGCATGTGTGTATGGCGTGCGCATTCGTTTCCAGGACCTGGATTCCAACGGCTTTCTTTCCCTCCCCGTTACAGTGCAGATAAATTCTTACAATTGCGCCACGATATGTTGACATACCACCTGTAAATCGTGTCATGGCACCCTGCTCAATTAAAACTAGCCCCGCTAACATTCTGCAGAGCTCCCAGTTTGTTTTTAAATATGCCGAGAACATGTGGAGCCCGCACCACGCGATGGTTCGCTGGCGAGCCCTTTTACGGCGTCGAAAGAGGTCTTAACCAGATTTTGCGACGGCGGAAGGTCTAGTTGGTCAAAGCACAACTGGCGTTTCATTGCCGAGAGCAGGGGAGCCGCCGTCGGAGCGCGAGCGCGAGTGGCAGCATGGCGCAGATTGGTTTCATTTGCGCGGCGCTTCAATTAAACGGAACTCGCGTGAGCTCTGCTGCGCTGAGACCCAAAGCCCAGTAGAAGTGGAGGAAGCATTTGGCCGGACCACATGTGCCCCTCCAAAAGGGGCCATTTTGTTCCTGGGCCAGATGTGTCTGTGATGTCAGCTAAGGGACATGTGTCCCAACTCTCAGCTATCTGCAAGTTCTCTTTCCTTCCATCACTCTTTCTCTCTCTCTCTCCCTCTCTTCCCCTTTTCCTCTTTTGCCCCCTCCTCCCCTCACTCTCTCCACAGACGGCATCTCCTTAACTATCTTCTCCTGTCTGTTGTTTATTTGTTCTCGCTTTCATCCTCCCCTATTAGCTCTGTGTATCTCGCTCTCATCCTCTCTATCTGATATTGTGGGCAGATGCTCGGGGACCCCAGAGAAGGGGCGAGTGTCTGTAAAATAAAGGCTTTAATGAATCACCCCAACTGTTTAGGCACTTGCCGCCAACTGCCACATCTGTATGCCTCGCTGTGGCACCAGCGAAGCCTTCATCCCGAAGAGAACGACTGGGCATTCACCTGTCTAAGAGTCTTCAGGGACCAAGGACTAATACTATTTAGAGCCTTCGTGATCCTAGCGCTGTATAGCACAGAACGGAGAGTCTCTGCACTAAAACCCATTGAAATTCAGATTTGATGCCGTCCTTTAATGTGATTGATCTGCGTTGGTAAGTTCACCGCCGCCGCATATCGAGGAAGGACCTGTCGCCCCGCGCCGAAATCATGTTTGACTTCCAATGTTTTGCCTGTTCTTAATTGCTAATTGCTGGGAGGCTACGCTGAAGTGCGAGGACCGTGGCAGTGAGTGGAGCGCGTGCCCTTTGCCCTCCATGATGAAGTAATCACAGGCTCATTAGTAATTAATGTGTATCCTTAACGTCCTCCAGGCGGACGGAGGCTGCTTTGTCCGCGAACAGAAAGGCACCGTCTTCTCTCCCCCCCCATTACAAACGATGGCCTCCTTGATTGATGTCTTCTACGAAGTTTCACTGGTGCTGAGTTTGGTTGTTTATTTCATTACGTTAAGCGCAGTTATGGGTGAAATGGAAGCTTAGAGGAACAGGTGATGGGGCTAATTAGTCATTAGTGAGGACCCTCAGGTCCCAAATGACAAGTGCCTGCTTTACAAGGTCATAATTTGATTAAAGTGCCTGGCCGTGATGGCGAAGACTGCTCAGACATGATTAAGTTGTCTCTCCGCGCTCGGGAAGGGGCACGGCAGGCTAATGGCACCTCGCATGTAGGACCATACGTGTTTGTCAACGTGCATCGCGTTACGGGCGACCGGCTCGAGCAGGCGACACGCCGCGCTCGCGGTTTCGAAGTGACACCCGGGTCAGAAGGTCATGGGCGCTTTGTTTTAGGTTTGCTCTGTGGTTCCGTGTTTGTTTTGTTTTGTTTTGTTTTTTTTTAAAGACGACCATACAGGAAGTTTTGAGGTCACTGCCAAGGACTGGGGAATTTGGCGCTGGGACAACTTCCAGCTCTCAGGAGAACCATTTGGCCCCAAACTGCTTCACTACGTTCCTTTGACATTGTTATAAACACCTGGAAAATATTATTCAAGAGAAGACCTTCTTCAAAGTTAAAACGCTAGCAGTAGCAACGGTAACACATAGGGGGGCTTATTAATTGAATAAAAGTGTTATCTGATGTTAAAACTGACAATTAACCCAGCATTAGGAGGATATGTGTATTACCATATATGGTGTCTCATAAATCACAATAAATAAAATTGAAATAAATGAATAAAATCTAAAATAAATGTTGCGCAAACAGGATTTTAAGATATTATTCAGTCCCAAGTAAAACAAGAAAATTATTAATAAACTATTCTTAAATAATAAGTATTAACTACTTAATATACATGTTCGTTTTTTGAGAAAAAGTGAAACTTGGTGGACTCGTACTTCTGATGCCCATTGTGAAGTGCTTTCTTCAGCACCAGGGCTCTTCAGAGATCAGCCCTCGCCTCTCTTCCCATTTGCCTCTCATGCGCTGATGTACTGGGCTTTTCTTATAGGTTGCCTGGCAACATGGCAAGCTTCAAATTTTTGTTGTTGGTTTATGTTTCTTGGTCAACGCACGGCTCGTGTTTGAGCGGGAGATCGGGTTTGAGCGGTGAGCTGGGTTTGAGCAGGAGCTGCGCATCGAGCACGTTGAGCCAGGATCAAGGGCTGCTGTAGATCGATGAGCGGGCGAAGCTCCTCTCAGCTCTCTCCTGTGTTTCTCCCGGGTTTGAGTGTTGACCTGCATTTGAGTGGGAGCCGCGTTTGAGCAAGAGCCAGGTTTGAGCATTGAGCCGGGTTTGAGCAGGAGCCGGGTTTGAGCATTGAGCTGGGTTTGAGCTGGAGCTGGGTTTGAGCGGGAGCCGGGTTTGAGCGGGAGCCGGGTTTGAGCTGGAGCCGGGTTTGAGCTGGAGCCGGGTTTGAGCTGGAGCTGGGTTTGAGCGTTGACCCGAGTTTGAGCTGGAGCTGGGTTTGAGCGTTGACCCGGGTTTGAGCTGGAGCTGGGTTTGAGCGTTGACCCGGGTTTGAGCTGGAGCCGGGTTTGAGCTGGAGCTGGGTTTGAGCGTTGACCCGAGTTTGAGCTGGAGCTGGGTTTGAGCGTTGACCCGGGTTTGAGCTGGAGCTGGGTTTGAGCGTTGACCCGGGTTTGAGCTGGAGCCGGGTTTGAGCTGGAGCTGCACAGCGAGTGCGTTGAGCCAGGATCAAGGGCCACTGTCGATCGATGAGCGGGCGAAGCCGGCCCCACTCTCTCCTGACCTGACCCTCGCTTCTCCCCTGCCACACTCCCTACAGCACAAAACTTTGTGACTTAAAACTGTCAAAGTGCTTGGATGAGATTTATGTTTTCAGGAGGAGGGAGAAAGCTCTTTAAACAGCCGTGCAGTCTGCAGAACGCTGCTATAGTTCTCACTGTGTGAGCACTTTCATATTTTATTAAGCATTATGATCAGTTTTACTTTGTTAGGGGTGCTGAATACTAACAAGGCAGAAACATATTAAGAGCCCCAAGACCTTTCCTGCACTGTGAATTCACTACAGAGGCATAAGCAAAGATTATAGGCTTGAAAATACTAAAAACCCTGGAAATGTCTGGGTAATAGTGCACGGCTTGGGAGGCAGGCGTGTCCTGTATAGCACCTATATGCCAAGCACTCTTTATGTTCAGAGAGTGATGAGCAATATTGAGTCAGACTCATTCATTTTTAATCCTTTCAGAGTAGCCATGGTCAAGAAGCAGGTGAATCCTGACAGACCAGAGCTCCTCCTTGCTCCTCTATCCCTCTCTCTCTCTCTCTCTCAATTTTCAATTGAATTCAGTAAGCATTATTGGCATGACCATATTCATTTACAGTATTGCCATAAAACAACATGAATGAACCATTGCAATTAAGGACATTAATTCTCTGTTGTAATAATTAACTTGAAAAGAGCTGTAATTGGTATGAACAGATACTTGAAAGAAGTGAAGATGTGAAAGGAAAAGAAGTAAATAATGTAAGGAGGAGTAAGAAATAAATAGATAAATACTTAAAAGTATCTTTCATAAAAGTATTTCTCTATCTCTCTCTATCTCCCTCCCTCCCACTCCCTTCCCCTAAGTCTTTCACTCTCGCGTACATGCACACACCCCACCCAGAGATCACAGAACACTGGTGGTGAAGACCATATTTCTTTACCTCTCCAGGATCAGTGGATCAAAAAGGAAGAGAGACGCCTATCCCTCCTCTTGTGTGTACCATGCAAATTTTAGCTCCTTAAATTTGCAAATTGCCCCTCTCTTGTGATTGTGGGTAATTTAAGGAAGTGTGCCAATCGATCTGAGAGGAGGCATTTTTAGGAGGTGGGGTTCCACAGGGTGTCTCTCTCACCAACACATTCTGTACTTCTCTCTCTCTCACATTCTATCTCTCCCTCTTTCTCCTTCTCTCTCTCTCACTCTTTCTCTCTCTCTTTCCTCTTCTCTCTCTCTCTCCCCTCCCCCCAGGCAGCTCCTCGTTTATATTCATGCTTCTCCACAGGATGCAGTGGCTTCTTGAAGATGTCACTCCGTGCCACTTTAACAGATGAACATATCTAGAATGAGCTATGGTGCCGAGGCACTCAAACAGATGTGGAATTGGCATTTTTAATTTCCTCACACGCGTGCGCGCACATTTCATATACATCACACGAGGCCACGCATGCCCCCCACAAACACATACCTGACAGTCACAAACATTACTCCCGACCTCATGTCATACGAGGACAGACCTGTTTGGTTATTATCTTCCCTCATGATAGAATTGCTGAACTTTCTTAGTATGTAACAACAAAAGTAATTGACAAAGCAGTGTTTTAAAATGTATAATTTAAAACCATAGTTAATGCTTCCTTCTGTTTCTTTTGAGGATCTCTCATGAACAATATTTAACTTTGTAGTTTTTAACCAAACGAAGCTGTGTAGTAAGTTATCTGTGTAGAATCAAAAAAAATGTTTAAAGCACATGAAGTATTGAAAATGTCATAAAACCTGAACATTTCCCAGAGAGGTATATAGGAAGCGGGGCACCTCCTACTTTTTTGTTCGCCCGTGTGGTGTATGTCCGTTACTGACCTGTGTTCAATGAGCATATTTTATGTCGCACCTGCAATGAACCTGCTTGAAGTAATGGTGGAGATCATTTCTATCCAGGGTCAGGCTCTCCTCCTCTGACATCTGAGCTTGAAGATATTGTATAAATGCCTTGAAAATGGTGGCTCGGGGATTGGTCACTGTAGGGTGACATTCTCTCTCTCTTTCTCTCCCTCTCTCTCTTTCTCTCTCTCTCTCTCACTGCCTCGCTCTCTCTCATGAAAACATCTTTTTCGGCAGTGCAGGGATTCAGAGAACGTGGCACGTATTATTGCCTGTTGCCACTCACGAGAGGTGACTACAGAGCTCTGAGGTAATCCTGGCAGCAATTAATATTCGTAACCCATGGTCATCCTCACTCCCTTCGAATGCAAAGAATAAAGGTGTCAGCATGTGAACCCGCAGACCTTCCCCATAAGCCACGTACGAGTGAAGAACCGCCGATCACCGGAGATAAGCAGAGCGGAGATGTCTGTGAGAAACCAAAGCCTCGACTGCAGGGCTACAAAACACATGAAAACAAAGCCCTATTCCCACAGGTTGCCCTCAGTGCTACTGGGGAAATGGAATGAGGAAGAAAAAAATTGAAAGAAAACAAAACAAAAACAAGTTTTCTTTCTATCCATTTTGACCAGCCAAAGATGCTTCAGCTGTTTTCTTCCTCCCCTTCCTCTGGCCTTGAACACAGTCATTTCAGAATTGATTTTCATGGCTGAAGTAGAAATAATGGGAACTCTTCTAATGTAGAAAATGTCTGTGTTCCTTTTCGTTAACCAGTACAGGCCATATTTCAGGCTTGTCAGGAAGGCTAGTGGAGAAATCTCTCATCCCAGGCCGAGATCCATCCCCACGGCCGTGAAGCACCTCATCACATGCCCAAATCAATCATCTAAATTCAACTGTTCGATCAGCAAAGGGGCCATGGGCCTTATGGATGCCTTCCATTTATTCACAGCGTGCTACGTGGGCCTTTGATAGGCCTCGCACTAACGAACGTTGGGACACGAGTCTAACGAATGCTAACCGTTCCGACGGCTTTGTACTTTAGAGGGGCTGGCCATTCCACCAGCACGTTCTCGTTCTGGAGCACAACTCCATCTACGACTGCATCACCATTGATTACTACGCGAAATTATTTGCAACTTGTTTGCGAAGCCCAAGTCGTCCCCCGTTGCTTGTCTGTGCTGTACACTGACAACATGAATGTTGCTTCATGGATTTAGAAGAGCTTCCTGCACCGAATGCAGAAAGGCTAACATCAGCACAACTGTAGAAGCCCAAGTCTATTTAGTGCGGAGTATTGATCAAGAGGTGTCTAACATGGCCCGAGTGTCCTTACTGCACTACCAGAGCCCAGATTCACTGACTCATTATCACCACTGACATGTCAGAGGTTATTAATGATATCAAGCCTCGGGGTGAATGAGACTATTGATTGACGTCGGATACTGTAGGACCGGCTCGTGCTGTGGCCTCCAGACTCGTATTGCCAAAAGTAGAAGAGGATGCCAGCATGAGGTTTTATCTCAGGTGCCGCCCCGTAATCAGGGATTCTTGGCAGAAGAAATGATAACCCAGACGAAGCGATACGGAAAAACAGCGAGACTTGCTTCTTTATTTGATTCGGCCTCCGCTATTTTGTGCCTTGCACTTCTGTTTCACATGCCACGGTGCTTGCGCGCGAAAAGCAACTCAAGATGGCGGGCGTTTAAGGGAGGCAGGCCGCTTTGGAATCACGTCCATAAGAAAACCGGGTCCTGACCCAGCGGCGCAGAAGCGGCAGGATGGCAGAGCGTCGCATAGCGCTCGCGCCTCCTTACTGGCCGTAAAGGTCACGTAGGACTCAGTTTGACCGAACGAATATTAGTCATTTTCCCTAAAACGTAGCTCGTTTACTGGCTGTAGCTCCGCGGGGGATGGGGGGAGGGGCTGTCCGTTGTCCGGACACGACGGCTGCGGGGAGAGGATGATGGAGTCTGAAAGGGGGAGGGCGGTAAAGACGCGTCATCTGCATCAGGGCGAGAAGTTGGATGACAAGCACGCCCTTTATCTGACAAGTGGTCCAACAGTTCCTTCTGGATTTATAATGGAAACCATTATCAAATAGTGAGAAGGGAATTTCTGGGAATTTCTCGCGCAATCTCACACGCGAGCGTCCCACGCTGCAGGAAGGACAGGAACGTTGGGCCTTGTCTGGTCCCTTTTCTCCATCACTTATATTTTGCAGCAGCCCCGAAGTTTCGGAGCAGTTCAACAGTGCATCCCCAAAGGTTACTGCCACGGTTACTCTTCCTTAAAGCCTCCTGTCAGAATTGCGAAATGCTTTTTGCTCAGTAGCTCCTTTGCAGATTTGACAAGTAGAAGTCACTATAATTGCTCGTCTTCTCTATCAATGCTCCTTGAGCCAGTGTATTTGAGGGGCAGCCTTATCTCCACTTGTGCACTTTGCATTCTGTTTCTTCGAGGAGAGGGATGGCGCCTGGTGTTACAGCTGTCAAAGCTGTCTTTCCTTTTTAGAGTGCGGACATCCAATAAGTTATTAAAGCAATATTATACAAGAGGGAGAGGACTATTGCAGCCCTGGCACAGATGTGTATGGAGATTACTGTGCAGACAGTGGAGACCATAACGTGCCCCCATACAGTAGCAAGGTTACGCTCAGGGTGTTACGTTCAGGGTGTTACGTTCAGGGTGTTAAGTTGTGCCTATGTTCGTCACTGATAGAAACACGATATCGTTTGATGACAAATCATTATTTATATTACAGAAGCCATTCCTAACCACAATGAGGCGGTTCTCACAGAACCAGTGTTTAGGAAATTCGGCAGAGCCGGAATGGACGTGTGTGACGACCATGTTTGAACCCCAGTGAACTGGCGAGGCTACACACAAATGAAATCTTATTCGTCACCATGGCAAGGGGCCTGTTGTTGGTACGGAAACATGTATTTCCTCCTGACAAGCATGCGCTTACACTCACGGGGCACAGTTTGAGAATCTATTGCAGCTTCATCTAAATTTTAAATGGCTATCAATTATTCATTTATGACTAATGCTGACTAATTGTGGGTTTTTTTTTCCCAAGCCAAGGTTAGAGAACGGCAGAATATAAAAAATCACGTCTGACACTAAAGCTGACTTGGGCGGCTTGTGAGGTTGAAGGACTCTGTTGTTATTGCTTTTTAATGGTTTTAGCTGAGGGTTTTTTTATTTAATTTTTTTTTCCTTTGGCCTTGGGCTCCTGCTATCAATTTGGAGCCTGTTAAGAGACAAGACTCATATTAGCTTGTCTATTATTAAGTTGTTTACTGTAAGTGAACAGTTGCCTGCTATTGTTGAAAATATATGGTGATGAAATCTGCAATTTAGAGTATTATTGGATTATGGCACGTTATGGATATCAGATATATGCTCTAAATGTGCCAAATGATCCATTTATCTGACATAGTTATAGTCATTTTCAACTTGATCCTCCCTGATTCTCTTTGTAATGCAGAGTTCAGCTTAACTCTACGGCTCTCCAAATTACATTTGTGAACTAAGATCCTTTTCTAAAGTTTCTATGACTAGAGCCTTCAGGAGTTTCAGGAAAGTGGGTCACAATATTACTGTATTTCAGGGCAAGCAGATGGTCCTAGGTGTTGAGAATGATGGGTTGTCATCAAATGGTCAACCTTCAGCCTAGAGAGAGACAGAGAGAGAGAGACAGAGACACACAGAGAGAGAGAGAGAGAATGCTTGTACGAGAGAGAGAGAGAATGCTTATGAGAGAGAGATAGGGAGAGAGAGAATGTTTATATGAAAGAGATAAAGCAAGAGAGACAGAAAGAGAGAGTGAGAGGTACAGAGGGAGATGGGGCAAAGAGCAAGAGAGCTAGAGAAGGAGAGAGGCATAGAGAGAGAGAGAGAGAGGTAGAGAGAGAGCGAGAGAGGGAGCGACTGGGTACAACAGAGGCTTGAAAAACGAGAGACGTCTGGACGGCCTGCTCCCCTGGCCCTCCCTTAATTGCACTCCTCTCTCTGTGGACTGAAATTCATCCTCCCCTTCCCCCGCTGGAGGAAATGTAACAGCGAGACGGTGCCCACAGGCCCCACTCCTGTCCTCTTTACATCATAGAACTGTACGAGCAAGCACGCGCACACGTGTGAGCGAGCGTGTGTGTGTGTGCGCGAGGGCCTGTCTGCTGAAGGAAGGCAAGCTGTGTACTTGCGCTTGCTCCACTAAATGCCAACTGTAACAGACTGTGTACAATGCATAATATGTGGCCTATGGTTATGCCTTCTCCAACCTGGGGGTGACCTCTTTACTTCAGTGCCTGACGAGAGCGAACTAAATTAGCATAGCTAGCCTTTCACCAAACGTTGTTCAGTTCAAAGCCACAATAACCTGATTATGACGCTGGGCCCTGTGCGGTGTTGTGAGAGAGAATGGTTGTAAAACGGTGTGTGTGTGTGTGTGTGTGTGTGTGTGTGTGTGTGGGTGGGGGGTGGTAAAAGTATGTATAGATGCGCAAACCTGTTTTTCATCGTGCGTGCATCTGTGTGGGTGTGTGTGCATGCGTGTGTGTCTGACGGCTCTATCTGAAGTGGCAGGCACAGGTGTGTGTGCGCTGTGCATGGAGCTCCTGCTGGTATGTGGGCAGGCAGATGGTGCAGAAGGTGGAGGGCTGGGCTAAAGCTGTTGGGTGGGTGGGTGTGGTGCCAGCGTGAGGAGCTCTGGCCCAGAGAGGTGCTGCAGATCATCTCCTGCTCTTGAGTTTCCCCGGGGGACCTCACTCCACACACACTCCAGGCCACACACACGCACACACACACACACAGGCCGTTCGCGCTGATCCAGGCCCAGCTCGTGCTGCCCAAGTCCCCACTCCGATAACCACGAGAGAGACGTCGACTGCTTTCAGGTCCGCACGACGGCGGAACTATACTGTACTAATAAAAGACACAGGCCACACTCGATATGTCAACACACTTGCGCTTTAAAAAAATAAAACAAACGGAAATTATCAGATTTTCCCTTTTGCACCGAAAACTGTCGCATCCAGACGTTCGGCCCGTGAAGCTTTGGGATGGAACCGCGGGTGACGTTAGCGCCACGGGAACCTTGCGCAGTCACAAGAGCGGCGCGGTCAGCGGGTTTGTTTTCCACAGCGTTTGCTTTTCGAGCCTCTGCCTACGAGCCATTAATATTAATGAGAGCCCTGAACCGGGAGGCGGAGAAACACTGTCCCTCAGGTCGGAAAATCAGAACTGATGGAGTTTAATGCTGCTGCAGCCTCTCTGTGGTGCTCATATTTTCTGTTAATCCCCGCCGCGTGAATACTAACCGCCCCGGCACGTTAAATAGCCTCCAGAATCACATATTTGATTTCCACTTTTCAAAGTGACCTTTTCCATGCTAATAGCCCTCACCTGTGCTATATCACACAGTAACAGGACTGACCTTAATATGGCGGGATTCACGCAGGACGCCCCCCCTGTGCCATGCAAAGGTGGGGGGGGGGGCTTTCGTCTCCGCGGTGCATGTGCCGTCGGTTAGGTGCTGTCGAGATTCCACTACGGAGCGTCAAGGCACTTTTTTCGAGCTGTGGTTTATCACTGTGGCAGAGCTAAGCTGTGTATTAATACTCGTGTAACTGGCTGTTTCTTCAGTCAAGCTTCATCTGGGAAATCATGCAGCCTTTCAAATCTAACATATAGTTAGCCTTTATGCGCCATATCAAAATGTCATATCAATATTGTCTCGTGTTGCATGTGTGGGGGGGGCACCGAGTGGGGGGGTGGTGTTACAGGCCTGTACATATCGTAGCTTGTATATGCAAAACGAACTGACAGGCTTCTTCGATTTTCCCGAATCAATATTTATGTATGTATTCAGAATCAATCTCATGTATTTACACACTGAAAATGGAGTCAAATGTCTTTTCCAAACAGAGCATTCTGATATGACTGTCTGCCACAGAGCAGAACGTCTGTTGTCAAAATGTCACCCTCGCCGCCGTCTCTCTGAGCGCCCGTGCGGAGAGGGATCGCTGTGCTTTTCTGGCTGGCTTAGCGTCTCGTCTGAGTGATGGGAGCATTCGTTTTCACATTTCGCTCCGTGGTGTTTGTGCTGTCATGACCTACCATTGTTTTGGGGTTTTTTTTTTATGTTGTTCTGTTCTTTTTTTTCTTGTTCTTTCAATTTTCAGCACGGGAGTTTATTTATTCAAGTAACATGTAAATAATCATTAAACATGGAGGGGGGCAGAGAACAGCACAAACAGCTACCAAGCACTCCCGGCAATACTAATGAGACGTGTGTTTAACTACAGTGTTGCTAGGCGCCATCCTGTAGTATACTGTGGCACTTAACCTAAACTGCTCAGCACACTGTGTAGGTCTCGGTGTTGGAGATGATCGCCTAGATGCGTAGACCCACCATGGAATCGGCCCTCTTGAGGGATTTTACAGGGCTTGGGGCATGACTGCAAGACAAAACATATATATATATATATATGGGAATCTGGTACCAAGACTATGGCTGGAGCAGTTTGAGTTTATTTTTGAGTTAATTTCCAAGTATGGAAATCTGAGCCGTCGAGCTAATCACGAGCGTCAAACGGTTTAGCCGTTTGTCTCATGGGAAAGACGTGTCCAAAAAAACAAAGAGTCTAACAAAACCGAGAATGACCTAAAAATGATCATGCAGACTCAGTAGAACATGAAGATATAGGAGCTGATATTTTTTTTGTCTGCATTTTGCAGACCTCGTGTAACCGAAGCTTATATGAAAAAAAAAACACACACACACACGTCACCTGATGTAATGAGAACGAATCCTGGAAAGCCAAAGAAAATCTTCAACCCACGTTGCTGCTCCCAGGTGGAGAACATGACAGTGGTGCCGTCTCCTTCTGGAGGGGCCTGGATTCCCACTATAAGCTGCTCAATGCATAAATGTATAAGAGCATTCAAAGAAAGCCTGGAACTGCTCAGAAAGGCAGAGGAAGGCATACGGATATTCATATACTGCTGCACCGCCTGCTGCTTGGAGTCCTGTGTGCCGCTGTTCACTTCCAGCCACGCCATTTCCTATTACGGTGTATTCTGGGAAGGCTGTGTTTGACAGAGGCTTTATGAAGGATATGGCGGTGGGCGTGTATGGTGATGCGCCGCTGTAAGTCGCTGCTGGAAATAATGGGAGTGGAAATAATATGTTGTGACTGGAGACATGAATGGAATGAAATGATATGATAATACATAAGTGATCGCACATCGAAACAAGAGGCGGGCTACATAAAAGCCCGTCAAAAAGAGAAAAACATAAATATATGAAGTATCGCTAGACGTGATATGCGAAACTGTATGTATATTCATATTATCGGGAATATAATTTTTGTACATTCCTTCCTATTGACCATAGTTTCCTGTGTATTGATTGTGATGAATTGTATCAGATGTATCAGAACTGCTGGGAAGCTGCATCTATATAGGTAACTTCCCAGAAGCCCACCTGAAGAAAATGAAGGGAGCAAGGGAGAAAGCTAAGGGAGCAAGGGGGCAAGTGAAGAGAGCATATGAATGGTGTACCTAAAGAAACAGAGCTGAAGACTATCTATGTGTCAGAAGAAAGAGAGAACAAACAAGAAGTTGGACCTGGACCCCTCAAAAGCAGCCAGACAGGAGAGAGAGGAGGTGAGAGCATGTGCTGGAAAAATCACCCCCTCTACCCCCCCCCTCCCCCCTCCATCCCTCCATCCCCCTGTGATTGATGTAGGGGAGGGATGGGTTGTCTGCAGACACCATCCACGTGGAGCGGAGTGGCGTGGGGTCTGACCGGCGTGGCGACAGCATCGCGCACACTGCAGCCCGGGAGGGAGAGGTGGAGCAGATGGGGCCGATAAGATGGCCAGGTCACCCCTGTGCTCCCGGGAGCTGAAGCCCTGGTGCAAACAGCCTGTCTCCGCTGATAGATGTTTGTCAAGGGGCCCTGACCAGGGAACAGTGAGTAAAAGCTGACAATCATTTAAAGCCACGCTTGTGGGTGTCTTTTCTCTCTCTACGCCCTTCCTCATACCAGGGCTGGTAGGGTTGAGGCCAGTGTCTGAAAGGAAGCCACTTGGATGACAGAGGAGGCATGATAAATTCAGGAGATTTTTGGGGTGGCGATTTGAGGGAGAGAGAGAGACAGAGAGAGAGAGAGGGGGGAAGAGAGGGTTGTGCCTCTGGAGTGAGGAGCAGGTGGCCCCATGATAGGCTAACTCATCTGGACAGCACCACAACTCAATAGAGAGAGCTAGAAATGGCGACATGGGGTCGATTGCTATGCATCAGTGAAAACTGTAACAACCGTTTTGCTAATTAGCTCCTCGACTGAGCTTGGTTTAGCATACAATCACTTCAAATCATCCATAGCCATACTCAGAATGTATATTGTCTATTGAAAATGAATTTCTTAGCTTGCTAGAGCTGTAGGGGTGAGGCGTACTGTCTCACACAAGACGTTTTATGTTCATGGACGACCTCCGGGCTGTGTCTTCATCCGTGCCCATGTTTAGTGTCCCCAGCGTTCGGTTCTGCCCCTGAAGCCCTGCCCTGCCCCTAACCCTTATTTAAACTATGCAGCAGAGTAAACGGCAACGTAATTGTGTACATAACTCTTTCTTTCTCCCTCTCTCACTTTTTATCAGGGAAACATAATTAATGGTGGCAAGGCCAAGAAACATGCTACAGCTTTATGGATTTTTGATGGCAATCGGCCGGATTAATTATGTGATATATGTCCCTTGTTAAGGTAATCGCACTGGGGTAAATACGATGCATGAACTTTGATAACGAACTGGCAGCTAGGTCCCTAGCCTCCTAAATCAATTGAGTTGCCCAAATCACTCACGCCACCACCAATGAAATGCACGCGCTATCTTGCGTTCGCAGCGAGGCGAGGGGGGGGGGGGGTTTGCATATTTGGCGAGTGGCGAAATAGGGAAAATAATTACAGTGATTATGATGATAATTCAGCAGTGATGGCTTCGCAGGACGAGGTGATCGCTCACCCAGTGTGTGGAAAAGCTCGCTCATCGACGTGCTACTCCTGGCAACGTAGGTGCAGCCCGATCAGTGGATGCACGTTTGATTCGTCAAGCCTTAGGTGACTGCCTAAATGAAATGGACATGTAAATGTGGCCTCGTCTAGGTCTAAATAGGGCAGCGTTATGCGGTGGCTAATGAAGCGTAGGTGGCCACGGTCACGCGTACAGGGCCCGATTGCGCTTCTGGTGGAGGGGAGGGTGCAGGCAATCTTCTTGGTGGAGGAACACAAGAACTCGGCACTTGCCACCAAGGGGGTTGGAGAAGTAAACAAGCCCCTGGCCACTAGACCCTAGAGCAAGCGTCCCCACACCCCCACCCACCCCCCCCACCCGTAATAAGTGGTCGAGGACAGACCGGAGGCGTGGGACCCTTCCCTCATCCAGCAGCATGATCCCTCTACCCCTGGCCCAGCAGGGGAGTGATTTATTCATTGAGGAGTGCTGTGTGTGTGTGTGTGTGTGTGTGTGGGGCGCGAGGGCCTCCGTGCCGCTCCAGTAAAAGCCGTAAACAGGCTCCCTGCAGGGCCGCTGAATGGAAAACACCTCCTCCCAGGAACAGCGCGTATCCCTCCACCCACGTCCCTGCCCACGAGGAGACGCCACCACCCCCCACCTCCCCGCCCCCCCTTACACGAGGAAGATGAGATATGACCTGCCTCGCGCAATACACACTTGTAGGAGGGGTGGCCGACACGTATGGCGGAATGCAGGATGAAGAATTGATTTATCCCTCGCCTCTTAACAAAATTAACACGCACGCCACTGACACCATCGCCACCTCGGAACAGTGGCCGCGCTGTCGCGTGCATACACAAAAACGGATGGCGATGACACAGCCCATTCCGTCTGATTGATCACTGTTGTTATGTGGGCTTGTGCAAAGATTCTACGGGCACCGGGAATATGATGGGTCATAAATAAATGCCACACCGTTGAAGGTAAAAAAGCTTAAATATAAAAAGGATTTTTGTTCAACACCCATCTGACATTTTGAAACTTGCAAACAGGCAAATAGGTATTAAGCAATTGTCTTTGACAATTATTAGGAAAAAATAGATGGTGGAGTGGATTATGGGTTTTAAGGACCCTCCCGTGCTCACAAAACCGCACAGCGGTGCCTGCCTTTAAATCCATCAGGTCTTAACTGAGACGCTGCCGAGGAATGAATCACCCCCCGGTCTACATCGCTTTGCCTCGCTTGCCGTGCCCGCTCTGAAGGCCGACGGCCTCATCGCGTCTGAACCGAAGGTTAACGGTGCGGCTCGGCGACCTCTGCCGTGAGAGACCAGGTATCCTCGGGCGTCTCCTCCACTCGCCTCTCGAGACCACCCGTGCCTCTGCAGTGGCGTCTCTGCCTTCGCCCGGGCCTGTGCCAGCGCCCGTGCCCCATTGTCCCGTATTAATAAGCTATCGATCGGTGTTGATGCCCCGCCCGACCCCTCACGCCCTGCTAACGCCGGCCAATATTGATGCAAGAGCTGCAAAAAAGCCCCCAGTAATGGATACACAGAGGCGGTGGGGGCCCCTGGGTATTTCGTGAGTGGAGGGGGGGGGCTATTTTTGTCTTCCGCTTCTCGTAAGACCCCCTTTTCGACAAGTGAGGGCCCGCGGGAGAAGGGGAAGTGTCGGCCAGATCACCTCTGACATCGGCTCGCCGGGTCTGCCGAGGGGGCCGCCAGCATTTCTGCCGCTCCGCCGCGTGCCCGGCCACATGATGGATCGTTCGGGCCCGCCGTCTCCAGCCATGCGTCTCGCTCCGCGCTGGATTGGAAAACACAAATGACATCAACCGTCAACGCGGACCAAATTTTTGATCCGTGTTTGTGTTTATATTTGGAGCCCGAGATATAAATACAGAATCGGTTTCTCTCAGCACTTTCTGGATTTTCTCTATAAGCAGCAGTTCATCTGAAGAGAGTTCCAGCATGTTCTCTTTGTCAAGGTTACACCCGCTGCTTCGCCGTCCCGACCGGGGTTTCTTTTTGCCCGGGCATTCCATCGGGGGCTTAGCATGTAGCATTGCATGGGCCTGACACTGCATCCCTTCCAGCATCCCTGCTACGATTGGGGGCACCGACACATGACGCCGGCTAGGCGGATGCCTCGTGAGAGCTGCTGAGTTCTACCGCGCGGGCGCTGTCAGGAACAGGCTGACGGCACAGGTGCTGCCGAGGTCTGACACGCCGCCCGGTGAGAATTCCTCCGTGTCATTTTCCTTCCGTCACGCAATTCGTGCGAAACCCATCCGAGGCGACGGCGTTTCGGCGAGCACTCGTCTCCGATGGCCGGCTCACTTTGAGGGCCCCGCCGGGCCCCCCCCCCCCCTCCCCGCACTTCCCTTCGATTCGAGGGGCCCCGCAAAACCTCGAGGCGAAACGAAACTCGCTCGACTTACTTCCGCGGGTTCTGGAGAGCCAACAAACTCAACATGGAAATATGGCTTAATGGGGCCTGCATTATGAATGGAGTCTTTAAAGCGCGTTTAAGAGAGCCGGCGGTATTTCAGAGCAATCCGGTCGGAGACGGATGTGGTGTGAAGTGGGGGAAAGACAAGGCCATTTGAAACCCTTCCTCTGCAGCCGTACCCAACGCAAGGCGAAGGAGGCGCAGGGGCGAGAGGGGAGGGGGGGGTTTGCAAGCCAAGACGAGCCTTCCTGCACGCCAAACCACTGCCATCCATTTAATGTAATAATTTCCAGCGCTGAAGTGTCATTACCATAAAGGCAGATTGATTCACCGTCGTTTCGAAGGTGTCGGCGATACAGGGGAATAAAGTAACGCAGATGGACAGCTCATTAATTCCTTTGCGTGCCCGTGCCTGGGACGCCGCTTTCCCCCCTTGTTGTTGTTTGTTTCTCCCCCACCACTACACGCTGGAAATTTACAGCACCGACGGACTAACTGAGCGTGCTCCTAATTTGTATCATCTCAGATTTGTTTTTGTTTTGGTGTCATCTTCATTCTTTACTGCAAATTACAGAGCGCCCCCGAGTAATCCGGCCGGCCCGGGGAATGTTGATGAGCCGGCCTCAGGGATTTACAGGGGCGGCGAGCGCGAGGGGCCCCGGATGTTTATGATAATTGCGTCTCTTCGTCCTGCTCAGGTGAAGTTTGTCCATTTTTCCTCGGCCCTCTCTGCCTCCTTCATCCATGCCGCCCTTTCCGAGATCGAGCGGTGCATCCGGCCGCGCAGATCTGCCAACAGCGTCTCTCCCGGGGCGTCCGTGATGCTTTTATCATGCTGACGGTGATCGGTGTGTTGCTCGCCGCATGAACACGGCTTTCTTTGTTAACATAACTGTATTTCATGTAAGCACGAAACCACAGCTTCCATCATTCATCAAAGACGTTATGTCACAATGAAATCACATGAATAGTGTGGAGCATTTGGAAAAAGGCTCAGGACAACAGACATGCCCAGAGAGCCAATGGCTAAAACCCATGTTCTGATGTCCTGGATAGTAGTTCATATATTGTATGGTAGTTGAGTTCCCTGCTAGCTGGTGTTGTCATGGCTGTTAGGCAACCCTGCTATTGCAAGATGTGCTTAGGCAATACACTTGATCCTTGAGTGGCCTACAGGAACTAATAGTTTTTAGGATAATGTAATAAGCTTGTTCCTTAATATTCAGCTGAGCATGCTATGTTTATTCACACACATGCATTAATAAGTGACTCGGCTGATGGTGATTTATAGTGACTAATAAGCTCGGAGTTTGGCAACCCCAGTATTTTTGCTTTCTTCTCATTTGACCTTAGGCTTTGGCACGACCCCTGTCTCCTCTCGCAGGACCTGACGCAGCCTGACAGGCCCTGACTCATCCGGACACGTCCCGATTCGTCCTGACAGGTCCCGTGCGTTACCTGACCAAAGGCCACCTCAAGCCCCTATCGCAGAATCACGGCCCAAATCAGTTTACCAATACCCTTATCAGCATGGAGCAACTTGCGAAGCCACGATTAAGCCCCGATGGATGGACTTTTTTAAAGTGCCCTCGCTAAGCTGCTTTACCGCCGGCCACGGGGAGAACTCGGCTTCATTTGTCCTTTGACAGCAGTTCCATCCAGCGCCAGGACGGGAGACGAGGAGCCCGGCGAACTTGGCTGCTCGAATTTTTTAACATGTCATTTCTGAAATTGAGTTTTGATAACTGACAATTTGTTCAGCCGGTGAAAAATGCCAGAATCCAGGAAGATTGATGAACTGCATAATAGATATTCTCTCAGATTGACCTCTGTGTGAGTGTGTGAGTGTGCGTGTGTGCGCGGGTGCGTGTAAGGGGGAGCCTGAGGTGGTGATAATATAAGGTTGTTAGGGGCAACCTCTGAACGCTTGTGTGAGGAGTCTGGGATGGTGTGTTTGAGAGGCGGAGGTGTACTGCGGAGGTGTTCGGGTGCTCTCGATTGTTTTGGTTTTTTAAGGCTGGTCGTTGCTTATAAAGATACACAGGCCACAGAGTTCCTCTTTGTTTGTTTTGTAAACAGCTCTTTGTAATCTTTAGTGCCCTGTAATGTAATGACTGTTCCATTGGAGACCCAGGATTCATGTACGCCTCAGGTAAGATGTATTCAGGGGCTTCTGAAGTAGCGCAAATGTATGCAAGCAAGCGTAAAAGAAAGGTTCTACTTTGAACTAGAGTACTAATAAATGCGTTGTAAAACCACAGTCAAAAAAGTATGGAGTTTAAGTACAGTTATGCTTGTAAACAATACCATGTTTGGTCTGTCATCTGTCATAGCAATGTAAAGCAGGAATGTCCATTTGGGAATAACAGAGAGCTCTCTCAGCCCTGCACAATTGCAGCACTTCTGTGGTTCACTTTAGTCTTCCTCAGAACCTCCCCACCACCACCACCACCACCCCCCACCACCACCACCCCCCACCCCACATGCCCCACACGCCTCTTCTCTGCCCCCTCAAGCCTTGCTGCCATGATTTCAGTGTTCAGCATTGTTCCAAAACGCCTTGTTACCTTTGGTCGTCCTCCATTAGTTTTGCAGACATGCACTACCAATAAGCCTGAGGGGCTTTGGGAGACGCCCAGCAACTACCTGTCATAAGAAAGGATTTTTGAAGAGCGCAGGGAACAGGGCTGAGGGAATGTAGGCTACAACAGCACATTCACACCTTTCTTAAACCCCTTTACCATGGCAGGCTTTGAGCCCATGCCTGTTCTAATCAGTCACACCTGTAAAGTGAACTCTGGTCTGACACATAGACCTAGGGGATGTAAAATATTAACAGTCTGACTGAAACTTAGCACAAGATTCTGTTTTATTAGCAGCCTTTCTGGTAATTTATTAAGGCATTACAGCAGATGGGTCGGTGATATTTTCTTGCTCGTGTGCAGTTAAATATTTTTGAGGCTATTTGCAGTTTAACGGTAGCCTACATTTTATTAAGAATTATGTCTTGTCTTTCTAAAGCAACAATTTTACAATGTCTGAAGTAGTTCAAATTCTAGACAGGCACATTTCAGGGAAAAGCTATTTTCTGGGAGATGCATTTTTTGAAAATAAATTGGGAGGAACATTATTATTGTAATTAATTTTTGTTATCCACATATTTGAGCAATGAGGGGAGAAAATGGTGACTGGGTTTAGAAAGCCCTTAATGCACCTTTTACCATTTACATTCCAGGCCTGTTTGTTTGCCACAGAATATCTGCTTCAATCTGCTGCAAACTAATTTACTTTTCCTTGCTATTAGCTTCTGAAGTTTAATAAGTGTTTGGTTACCTCACAGTATCTAAAGAAATTCTTAGCATACGCTTTTCATGTTCAAGCTCAGATAGACGCATTCGTCTGTGGAGTCCTAAAAGGAGCCTTATCACTACATATCTTGGAAAGTGGCCAAATGGCACTCTTTCATATTGTGGCATTACCCACTGAATTTGGGATTGGGTGAGTTGGGAGAATGGAGAGAACTTTCAGAATGCCATGTGCCTCTGTATGAACTTTAATTAAAAAAATTGTAAATGGTGGATGATTTGCGTGGATGTGTTTGATTTGGTCATGTTTTTTCTAGTCTAGTCTTTTTAGTTCGCCTCCCCCTTTTTCTCCATCGGAGTAAAGTTCTCGTTCTGCTCGTGTTGATCTGTGTGAGCCTCGATAAGGGGCTGTGTTGGCACAATGAAGCCAGTTTCCTTGAGCAGAAATGTCTTCTTCCATGCAAACTATACGTTGGTGTCAGAAGTGGGATGCAGCCGCCAAGCCAGAATCAAATGGCGCCTCAACAAACTTGAAGGCAGATGGCAAAGAAGACGTGGCCCAGACGGACCCAGCTAGCCAAGAGTGAGACGGCTGGCTGGGGAGGACGATGAAGAGGGCAACGTGGCGAGGCTCAGCAGCGGAACGTGGCCGGCGTCCTATGAGAGAGATGACAGCAGCGGAAAGTGTGACTTTGGCACTCACACATACAACTTGCTGCTCCGACTGACATCCAAGCAGCCATTGCCGAAGCAGAAAAAACAGAGCTCATCTTCAGTATTGGGACACCACAGTGAACAAAACGGTGCCAAGTGGCCTCGGATGAGTGACGGTGGAGTGATCGGTGTGCTGACTGTGCAGAATGAGAGGACACCGCGCCAGTCAGTGCCACAAACCTGAGCCTCAGCATCAATGTCGCATAGATCAGCTGCTGCTGCGGATTGAGGGTTGAGTACAGCGTAGGTAACACATGGCTCATTGCCCTCGTTGACACAGGCCTGGCCGTTAAGCTGCCCTGACCAGGCGTATTCCCTCATACCATGAACGGCACACCCAATGGCTCGGAGGCGACGACCGTCCAACTCCAACTGAGGTGATTTGAGCACAAGAAAGCTGCTTCTGGTGACGGTGGGGTGGGGATCTGAGCCGGGTACACGGATTCTGGATTTGGCCTATGCGTGTTGCGAATATCCTTCATTTGGGTTCCCTCACGGCACCGTGCTCGACTTCAGGAAGGACAGACTGGGCTCGAGAAGCATAATTGTCGGCAGCAGTAGCGAGCAGCAGAGTCGGGGCAGGGTCAGGGCTCCCTCCTCCTCTGCGCCACGGCAACGTGGTGGATCCTCGAGGGCTGCGGGCGGCAAACGCGAGCAGCCCCCTCATCACCTCCGACCATGCAGCAGACAGCGGAGAACCCGGGAAGGAGGAGGCCTCTTCCCCCCAGTGCCATGGGGGGGAGTGCACACTCTCTCCAGGGTGCATGGATGGCTACAGGCAGGAATTGGAATTGGGCTGGACAGTGTGGCTGTATAAGCCAAGCTGCAGAAAGGGACACTACCTCAAACTGCAGGCGCCATGGGAAGGGCCCTTGCATTGTGAATATAGAGGGACTGACTCACCCTAGACCAACCCCCTGAAGAAGAGATCGTGTTGGGCCAGGAGACTGACTGTTTCCCCAAGATCACAGCACTGACAAAAGACTGAGGAGAGGCGTGACCCCTCCAACCTTATGGACTTCGCTAGGGAGGTGTGGTTCGCTGGACCATCTGACCTTTGGGTGGGACCTTTGTGGCTGCTGGATCTGGGAGTGGGCCAGTCAGGACAGTGGAAAAGAGCATGGCGAGGACTCCCAGAATGCCGTGTGGTTGCAAACAAAATGTTGCAAATAGTTGTAGATGGTTGATTTGTGCGTTTGATTTGGTCTAAACGTCTTTGTATCTGCCGTCTTTGTGATGAGCATGCGTTGTTTGTGAGACTTGTTTCAACGCTTTCTTCTTTGAACAGAAATGTCTTGGTACTTAATTCGTGCCTGATGCTACAACATAATTAATCGTATGGCGCAAGGAACTAAGCGATGTGTTTGTGTAGCTCTTTACCTTGATGCATTTTCTGGGTTTTTTTTCCCCTACTCAAACGTACCCAAAGGACAGCGAAAACAGAACTCCAGTTCCCATCTGCTTCATCCTGAGCTCTCTACCGAGGTTAATTTGACACCTGTGTGCTTCAGCCCAGCTATGAAGCAGAGGATGCTCAACACCGTAGCTGACTGCCATTTCCAGGTGTTTCGGTGCTGGTGCTAATGGTGGTTTAGTGTGTTTGGAGTGGAGAGATATCAAACCGCAGTCTTGGATACCTGGTCCCCTCCCCCTCATTAGCTTAATTAATCCCTTTCAGGGTCTCGCACATGAATCCGCGGTTGAGCCAATCGCTTAAGGATGTCAGGGTACTTTGCAAATTACCTGTGATTCACAACTTGATTGTGCCCATGTTGTCATGGGTGCTGTGATTAGAAAGGCACGTAATTGCCGGTGTGCATTAGCAGTCGTCGTAACTCGCCTAACGTCGAGTGCTTCTAATTCGGAGGCACAGGAGAAACTCTCCCTGTGTTGGGCAGAACTGCATTACGCAGCGTTCTGCTGATTTGTGCGTTCACATTGTTCTTCCCCAGTTCACGTATAGTTCACGTTTTTGTTTATTTATTTGTTTTAACTTCTCAGACTGAAAGTGCTGATCTAGAGTACATTTCTGCCTTTAACTTTTTTTATGAATATATAACTGTGCACCTGGCCTTAGTGTTTGCTGCTTGATAAATAGGCTCCCAGATTTTTTGCCTCTGTGAAAAACGCTTCAGATCCTAAAAATTCCTTTAGTTAAATCTCTGTTCCTGCTAACCTGCGATGTCAATTCCCATGACACACTTCACAAATTCATTCCTGTGAAAAACGTTTCTCCCGAAAACTGCCATCAATACACTTACTAGTGCAGCCTCCCGCACGCGCTTAACCGCCTCAGCTGTTCTCACACCGCCTCAGCTATTCTCAGCTGTGCACACACTCCTGGCTTCAGCTGACATCCCACACATCAAAACAATAGCTGCTTCTGAACTGAAGGAAAGCCGCTGCTCCTTATCCGACACCTACCTACCTACATACACGACGTTGCCTTACAGGACAGTGGTCCAAGTCTTCACCCACTCCTTGCCGCTGAAGAAGGCAATTGCTGATGGATCACCTGGGATCTGTGTATGTGGCAACGTCTGCGTCAGCTATTTCTGGGGCCTGATACACCTCTTAAGAGGTGGAAGACGCCGGAAGAAAGAAAGCATGTTCAGGTGTCTGCTATGTAGGGAGATGGATGTGAAGACCTTTACTAACTCACTGCTGGTAAGCGCTTTGAACAAGGATCGCCGTAGCTGTCTCTACTGATACTGCAGCTCAGGGGAGGTGGGACACTGAGGTAAAATGTGTCGGGGTCAACCGAAGCAGTGACATCCAGTAAGTATAGTACATGCGTGCGTGTGTGAGGGAGAGATGGAGAGAGAGAGGGAAAAGGTTATAGGCTAAGGAGGTTCCCATAAGAAATAAACCTTTATTACCAACTCAACCTTGTAGTGTTTTTTCACAGAGATTGATGGCTTGACATGTGTTATGTGTTTGGCCCAAACACAGCAATCAAAATGCGAGGAAATAAAAACCGTGAGTTGAGTGGAAGGCATGTGTCCATCAAAGGAACAACTCAGCATATCTTCACCTCGTCAATGAATGCGGGCTGATTTACATACGACGTACAATCCCCCAATACAAGAGCAACTCAGGTTTTTATTTTTGGACTGATGCAAACCTGCTAGCGGTGCAAGTGATGTGTAGCAGAACAGCCATAGCACCTTTGTAAGGACTCCTGCCATATGTATGCGGTTTGAGAATTAAGGCCTGGATTGGTTAAGAAAGGACTACATGGGACCTTCACAAATGAGGGTTAAAACTGCCCGACGACAGGCTGGCCATTCCGTGCCCAGTTTAATGGGGAGCTTTAATGTGCGCAGAGTGCCTATTAATTAAAACCAGGAGGCAAAAGACTCAAGAGGTACATCGTTGGGGCTTCTTATTAAAAATTAATCATGTGACTTATTATTATCGCACAAATCATAACAGAAAAAAACCCCAACATACAAAGACGTTGACACCCTATCATGGAAAGTGGCTATAACTTGTTTAGCAGAAGTTATTCATCCAGTGGTCTAATTAAAAGGAGGTCGTCATTCGCTTTTTTTTTTAATGAATCCCTTGGCACCAATACCATTGCTATGTTCTTAATCTATTAAACAAATCCAGAGGAAAGTTGAGAGTTCATTCTTAGCTAGAGACAAGGAGACGTTTAATAAATTAATTTATCCTTAAACCTCAGTCATATGCTCTCCATAAATCATGTTAATATTTAAATGGTTGTACTGACAATATGAAGATGTGACTCCATGGTTGAGATAGGATTTGGGGCTCTGGAGTGGAATAAATCCCTGAAGCAGTCAATAAAATAGCCAGATTTCAGTATTTATGAGAAGGCAAAATTATGCTGGATTTTTTAAAAAACATACATTACTAGATCATGTAATATTTACACGTATTTACAATATTTACACAAACACAGCAGATGCACTCACACATGTAGATTCAAACAGTAAGGTCTTTCTTCATGCAAACAACAAAAAAAAAGACTTATTTTCTTGTGCTGAATCTGAGACTATGAGTATTACATGAGGATGAGTATTACATGAGTATTACATGAGGATGAGTATTACATGAGTATTACATGAGTATGAGTATTACATGAGTATTACATGAGTATGAGTATTACATGAGTATTACATGAGGATGAGTATTACATGAGGATGACGTAAAGACGTGTATGTTCACAACCTT
Source organism: Brachyhypopomus occidentalis (assembly GCA_020368025.1). Classification (NCBI taxonomy): domain Eukaryota; kingdom Metazoa; phylum Chordata; class Actinopteri; order Gymnotiformes; family Hypopomidae; genus Brachyhypopomus; species Brachyhypopomus occidentalis. Next base: position 1,674,594 of record JAGXOD010000081.1, on the reverse strand, counting down.
TCTTTATGTTTTTGTCAGCATGTGCTTTCTCAACAATGACTTGCTTTCCTTGACACCAGTTTTGGATTTGTTTTGTATTAACTGTGTTCTTTGATCGTAGCATTCTTTGCCTTAATATTGCTTTCCCCATATTTTTAAGCAGTAAATGTTCTGAAGTTGTTGGTGGGTTAATTCCAGAAGAAACAATGGTAAATGACTTTTCAGAAGGTAGAGTATTCGGATGGTGGAGTATCCGGAACTAGTGGGAATCCTGAAGTTTCAGAGAAGACACTGGCTTCCCTCAGGTCTGTGAGCCCTTTATAGCACACACGTGCATTTTGGATTGACGTTGATGACTCTTTGACTCTTGTCACTTTGGTGAGGGTGTGATTAGCATCTCTGAGTGATTACCCTTTTGACACTAAAGGGCGCTATTTCGTGCTGATTTGTGCGTCTGTGTTGAGCAGCACCGGGGTGTCGTTACCTTCTCGCTGCGAACATTGCTGCTAATTTTGCGCTGACGAGGGAATGGAACCGGCCGTTGCGGAGCGGGCTAAACAGCCCGGCTAATGAACTCCGCGGCGACAGCCGGGGGGCCACTTTGACAATGGCGCTCATCCCCACTTTAGAGGACGGCCGTCACCAGCACTCCGGATTTCCCTCAGGCCCTCCCGTTTTGTATCCCGCGGCGTACCCCCCGAGGCTTTCGGAACGCGTGGCGAAATTAAGTGTTTTTTAAAGAATCCCAATCATAACATCTGCACGGAGTGTTTGTTCAGTGGCGAGGGCCGGGAGAGAGCGGGGACGGGTTGAGGGAGAAGAAAGTGAGGTTGGATGTGGTGAAGGGAGGGGAGGTGAGTAAGGGGAATATAGAGGCCAAGAGTGGAGCAGGTTGGCTTTGCTCGTAAGAATTATTCAAGGAGAAATGGCACCTGGCCTCGGGGAAATCAAGGCCGCCTTCAGCGGGATTGCTCTTGGCACAATACGGACACGGTCTTGTTTGATGTCCCCCTCCCATCTGTCTTGTATGCAGTCTTTTATCTCACTCTAACGTAATATAGTCTTCACTGCAATTCAATAATGGCCCAACCTAGCCTGTCAGCCCACGTTTGCTGCTTATCTCACACGCTTGGCCCCCACCACTCCAAGTGGCGTGTGAGGGTGTGTGTGTGTGTGTGTGTTCCTGGAAGCAACGGGGGCATGTAGGTGTGTGTATGTGGAATGGAAGGAGATAAGTGAGTGTGCAGGGATTGTGGTGGAGAGTGTTTGTGAGCTACCTGGTTATCCCTGCTGTGATCTAAATGGGGACTCAGTGCTGGTGATTGGGCTGTCCATGTGTGTTGGGATTCCTTTGCGCCATGTGGACTTTTTAAAGTGAACTCATATCGTAATTGGATGAAAGAGGGAGATAAACTCTAGCGTGACCCTGGAAATCAAGCCTGACACATCTCTGGGAATGGGAGCAATTTAGCTGGAGACTGACAGCTGTGTTACTGTTTGAGGCTCTTTGCCTGAGAAAGGAAACATGGCTGATATACAGAGTCATTTAAGGGACACTCTCTCTCTCTCTCACTTTGTCCCATATTGATATTACTTCACATTTGAATTATTATAAAAGGTCCATTTATTTTGTACTGTAAACATAAGTGGCAAGTATTTTTTGCTTTATTGTTTTCCTTGAGGCTTTCTTTAAGATGCAACCATTCACTTTCACATATATCACACTCTCCACACACACCAGCCTACTTCGTATAATCACCCATAACATTGCCCTGAGTCATTTAACAGTAGTTCTACTTCTGTCATCGTATATATGCGGTTAGGTAATAACGGCCGGTTGCCAGAATCACTGTGCCCCAAACCCCTCCCTCCCATCTAATGTACTGTATTTCCTGCTCGGCTTTTAAAAGAAGAGAAATGGTCGTCTTTTAGAAGAAGTTATGTTTCTGTGTTTGTTCCTCTAGCCATATTCACCTGACTGAAGGTGTGCTTTGTGCTCATGACATCTATGTTATTCAACAAAATATGACCATTTAAACATATTCTGAATATAAATGCAGAAAAGCACAAAATGAGCTGAAACATCAGAATGTGAAGCTTTGTTATTTTCCATCTCTATAAGAATGAATAGATAAATCAATAAAACTCACATAACTACTCTGCGTTACTGAGTTGCCATTACATTTCTACAGGCGTGACTTCCACACACCTGTAAACATCATTTACACAATTATCTAGAATGGCTTGTATTTATATGTATTTGTATATCAGCAATTCCATAGCTGGACTACATGGAGGACCATATGTGCACCATATGAGTCAGTCAAGGAGCTTCTGTATTACATTTAATGGAGGTGCTAGCATGTGCTGAGGAAAAAGCCTGCTGCTACTTTGAGACCTAGTGGGGTCAGGCAGATGTAGTGTGTGTGTGTGTGTGTGTTTGTGTGTGTTCTGAAATCAACTCTGGTCCATGCAGACCCCCACCATCTGCCAGACCATACCCACAGAGGAGGCCATTTTGTCCAGCTTCCTTTCCTGATCATCTAGTCCTGACCCTCGAATGGTGCTTATGTTAATGGCTTTGGCCCAGCCTGTGTCTTCTTGGTGACACTTTTCCACTGGCCCTTAACCTTACAAATGCATCATCCTTTTTAACACCACAACAGAAGTTCACTGCTACATGTACTCTTCATATCAGCCGGTCCACATTGTTTGCCGCTCAGTGCAAAACAATCCAGTGATCACGTGAGCCTAAGCATGTCGGTCTACCCCTGCCACAAATGTCGTGGAGTTTTATCTATAACCGTGCTGTGCTGTTGACTCTGGCCTCTTCTGTTATGTCGAGTGCCAGCTTTATCATTTGTGAAGGAAAGGGCAAGTGGGCTTCAAGGTCTTAATGACTAACTAAACATTTCAGAAGATTAATGGCCGCTTGGAGCTGGACTATCGCATTCTTCAGTGTGTCGTGTGAACAGTAGCCTACGTGTGACTTGGCTCAGACACTGTACATTTCTCCTTCACAGATTCGGTGGACGTTTCCTTTTGAGGTTGAGGAGCTGCTCTGAGTTTGGGCGGAGGCACTCAGGACAGAGGCACGAGCGTCATCAGAAGTAAGATGTAGTAAAGTTAATTAAAGTTAGTTCAATTCATGAAGCATAAAAACATTTTGTGTCTAATTTGTAGAATCTGCCAGCAGGGGTATATTAATACTTGATATGTTCTTTTACTGGTATTCGAGTGCAGTGGTGTGCTACATCATTCCTGTTTTTATATGACTTTTTCAGTCATTTGGGCAAATCCGGCAAGGGAAAACTTCATCCCGGCACTTGTATGAACCCCAAAATGGCGACTATAAGCTCAGTAGACCTCCAGCATAATAGCTTCTTCTAAAATAGGACATAAAAAGGAGGATCCTCACACGCCCTTACCCCAACACACGCGTGGCTCTGCCTCCTCAATAAAAAAATCCACTCAGCTCAAAGGCAGCATTGATTTCTCAGCATATCTCACGATAAAATGAGTTCCTCTCTAGCCGCCCCTGACCGCCCCGTTTGAGTGTCCCTGATTGGCAGGGACATAGCAGTGCTGGAAATAGGGTTTGGGACTACACTTGGCCAGAGAGAGGCTCTGTGGGACAACTCAAGGACTCTACAGCAGTCCTGCTTTTACTGCTAGCCTTGACTGTAATAATGGCGACTTCTTGGAGGCAGTGAAATGAGCAATTATTGGAGACCCAATCAGATGAATTGATATTAATTTTGGGAGCATGATTCATGCAGAGATAGTCGGTCTTGTGTGTATCGGACTCTCCGATACAATAAAATGATAGTGGTAATTAAAGACATGTACAGAATTCAGAATGTTCATCATAATTGTTTCTGTATCATTACACAAAAATAATTGATTTGGGAAACTGCAGTCAAAAGGAATCCTCCCAGATCATAGACCAGGGGACTCTATTAGAAGAATTATATTAAGCGTAGATGATGGTGTGGATGAATCAGGATCATATACATCCTGAATATCACAAGATATCACAACATTTGCTCATGTCATCATCCTAAAGATTGGTTTGTTTTCAGCAATGCAGTAGGTGTGACACCAGAAGAATCTGTGTGTTCAGAAGCTGTCCCAGGTTTCAGCCCATGCTCATTAATGAAGACGTGTTCAGGCCAGTGTACTTTATCATGATCTGCAAAACTCTGATTTTGATGCAATAGAAATCCAATCGCTTATGGCACCATGCCAGGCAAAACATTAGTCATCATGCCTTTGACACCACTATCGAATTGGGTCATTCGTTTAAATTAAAACATCTCATTTGTAAATATATACTTACAGACAAAAGACATACTTTTCCCTTTTTTTTGATAAATGGAAGAATAAAATAATGTTACTTTTACGATTTAGTGGTGCTACTCAGTATGGGCTCAGATCTCACAAAACAGTTTTTAACAGATGCATTGATTCATGGGTTATGTGCAAACATTCTTTTTATAAGACACAATAATTGTGGCTTTGCGAGGTCCTGACATTATTTCCAGTGTCAAACATTAATGAAAAATGTAAAATGCTCAAAGGAGAATGGAACATTTTTAAATAGACTCTGGTACTGGGACAAATTATTGGACATTATAGCCATCATAAACCAGAGAGAGTTAATGATGCGATAGAAAAGTTTACACAAAAATCCCCAAAACACTGTTACATCCATTATTATTTGCATAAACATTTATATCATTTAGCAGACATTCTAGTCTAGATTTACAACTTCTTTGTTGCCTCCATTATGGTTATTCTTTTGCCTGTCAAGGTAGGACAGAGTCAAAGAAAATACTACCTAGATCCATGTCAGAGAAAACAAGAATTAAAATTAAAATTGTTTTTATGCACATTCACAGAGTTATTATATACAAGAGTTATGTATTAAGATTAATGAGTGAAGGATTAGAAATCAATCAAGTGTCTTTAATTACCTAGGGATTTTTCAAAAGCCCTTTGAAGAGGTGGGTTGTCAGTCTACATTTGAAGGCAGCAAAAAACTCGGCACAGACAGGAAGTAGAAGTTCATTCTTCCACCTGGGTGCTAATGCAGAAAAGAGTTTATGTGTCTTCCTGTCTCTTGAGCCTCAGACAAGTGCTTTCAGGTAGGAGGGGGCCAGTCCATTTTTGGCTTTGTAGCCAAACGTCAGGGTTTTAAATCTGATGCGGGTGACTACAGGAAGCCAGTGAAGGGAGGGCAGCAGTGGATTGATGTGTGCGTACAGGAGTAATGCAGCTGCCTTCTGGATCAGTTGCAGAGGACCACTGGCATGTACACGTAGACCTGCCAATATAACATTTATTAATATTATTTTCTAGAGGTGCTATTTTCTACATGTGCCCTATGAGAAATAAAAAAAAACGATGGAGGACATGTGTTTTATGATAAGTTCAGGCAAGCCGCTAGATGGTGGTGGTAATCAATACATGAACATGGTTGATGGAGGTGGATGGAGGTGTGTTGATTCACATGGCGACATATTACTTTCATGACCTGAAGCATCGAGAATGTAACTGTTAATTCAACCGCAGTTTTTTATTGTCCCATTTCCGAGCTGTTATGTGTCGATATAAAAACGCTATACGGGGAAAAAGAAGCCCATCCTGGCTTTCTTCACATATAAGAACCGATCCATCCTGACACTATATTGAATGGGTGATGGTGTCGTGGGAGCGTTAGGCACTGCTAGCATACATGCAGCTCCAAGCCGAACTAGCTGTAATCTGGTTATTTGGGATTGGTCAATGAGCTAGCGCTTTACTGGGACAAGTGTCATTATCCAGGTCTTCCAGAGAGGGAGAAAGAGTATGAGAATACCACGGCATTCGGAATATGCATAAAGGAGCTGTTCAAGCATCCCCTGCTCGTGTGTTCATGTTTCGGTGGGCAGTTGATTATAATTCTAAAGAGAAGTTTTTAAAAAAGTTGCTGTGAGAATCACTTCTACAATTGCAGTACATTTGAGCATTGTGATGTAATAATAAAAGGGGTTTGGGCTTGAAGGCGCTGTACACTTTCACTGGATGGGGGCCATTTTAGGCATGAGTGTGTGTAATGGGAAGATAAGATTCTAAAGAGGAGTCTTAACCAGTCCTGAATCCTCCGTCATTACATTAAGATAACTGTCAGAGCATAAATAATCCACCTAGCCATGGGCCAGGTCTGAATCCCCAGCACGGTATGAAAAACCCTTGCACTACAACCACTGACTCCGGGTCACCTCTCGTCCAGGTTACGCATGGCGGCTTCAAACTCGTTAAAGGCACGGGGCCAGCAGACGAGGCAGAGTGTGGTGGGCCAGACGAGGTCTCGAGTGGGAGAGTAGAGGGGTCAGGAGCAGGGCACTGCAGTGAGGAGCATGGGGGGAGGCGATAAGTTCAGCGCCTCTCTCCGCGTCACACGGTGCCGCAATCTCTTCCTCACGCCCCCCACCCCCACCCCCACATCCCCCAAGCTCCCGAATTGGCTTAGCAGATACACAGAGAGCTGGAGAGAGAAAGGGAGGAGGGCTCAGCGAAAGAGGAACTACATGAAGTCATGAAGTCAGGTAATGTACAGACTAGGCCTGCAAATACTGGAATTGCACCAAAAAAAGGGGGTCAAGCATTTGAGGGAGGAGCTAATAAAAAAAAAAACATACTGTTATTTTTCCAGGAAACCAAGGTAACTTGTAGATTTTAGCTTTACAAAATAAAATCTTATGCATTTGCATAGCAGGTTGCATAAATTGACCAGAATATGCTCTGGTGAGATAGAGCTCGTGTTTGCATAGTTCCTGTCAGCACTATTTCATTGTTATCCAGAGGGCAATTTTCACATTTACAAACAAACTCCTTTGCTAGGCCAGATGTGATGTCCACACCAGTCTTGAGTCCGGTGGCTCAGTCGGACAGGTAGTGGTAGTGGCAAACTGGGCATTTGGCAACGTGGTCATTAACATTATCATCAGTCTGCTGCACGGCTCAAAGGGTTCACGGCATGTTCCGAAAAACTCAAAGTACCCGACTTCCACAGTTTAGCTTAGCGACGTGCAAGGAGAGACATACAGGATAGCAAACTGCCCAAGACCTGCCATCGTTTTCTGTGAAAATGAAATAACTTACGAGTACGATAAATATGATTAACCCTGAGAGTCATTTTGTTCGATTTTTTTCTTTAAATCTGAGGAGCAAGGCAAAACATATCTTTGGGAATCACAGCCGTAGTGTTGCGTCTCTTTCAGTGTTGATACTCTGCAGTTGAAGATAACTTCACTCTGGATATTCACTCGAGCGGTGATGCAGGGACACGTCTCCGTGCACTGCTCTCAGTGTGCCTTCTAGCACATTCCATTTTGAGAGGTCTGCCTTTGCATTTTCGAGAGGTTCGGTTGTCTTACTCCACTGCACTGAAGACAACTGATGATTCATAGGCTGTGACACTTTGACAGATGGACAGATTTGAGGTATTTTGGGGACTTCATCCTTGATGCAGGTGGTAAAATGGAAAACATTTTTCATTGTGTTTGAGGGAGAGTTGGTATAGGGTGCGTGTGTGTGTGTGCGTGTGCATGCATGTGTGTGTGTGATAGAGAGTGGGTAGAGGGGCACAACTACTGTTTCTACACCTGTCAAGTTACACTGAATGCAGTGCTCCTTGTATATGTGAAAAATATTCTAAGTGTAGCGAATATTCTCTTTACATTCACCAGGCAATACACAAACGTGTGTGTGTGTGCGTGTGTGTGTGTGAGAGAGAGAGAGAGAGAGATGGTCATTATTCACAGTCAGAATCTATGTGCCTCTTTCTCACTTCGATATCTTAAGTGCTGTGTTCCATCACACACTCCAACTGCATGTGATACTGCTACTCACTGCTGCTGCTATGTTCTAAAACAGTTACACACACACACACACACTACCAACAGTTGAGAGTACATATAAAAAGTGCTCAAAAGAAAATAGACCCGAATTTGTGTCTCTAACCTGTCTCTTAGTGGTTATTAATATCTCTGTGTTTTTCCACTGTCTGTACTTATCTGTGTTCTGTTCTTTTTTATTCCATTCAGGCAAGTAATTGTACCACACACTCCTGCCCCTCCCCCACACGCATACTTTACATTTCTCAGCACTTCGTACTTTCCTAAGTACATTTTGTCATCCATTGGGACAAGCTGTTCTCCTTAAAAGTGCCGAATGTGGACAAAATGTCCACTTTGTCGGCCTAAGCAAATAATTACTCCAATTAATTAAGCAAGCTGTGGGTGACTGGAGGCACAATTTCTATTTTATGTCGGAAAGTAGCTGCATAATGGGCAGATAACCACTAGAGGGCGATGCCAAATGTCCCAAAGTGGAGGGAAAAATGGGTTGTCAGTTACGTCACGGCGTGTCAGCGTTCTTTATACTGGGACAGTGTTGGAGCGTGGTACTTGGAGGCAGAGTTTAAAAGCCTACTGTGTAAGATTTTCAGAGATGACATAACCTTATCACACGACCAGTAATTAATAGGCCGTGCCCATGTGTATTTGCCATGGAGTGTGTGCGTGTGTGTACTTATGTGGCAGATACACACGGAAGCTCTTTTTTTCGTTCTTTTTGTGAGCTGAAGCAAAACAGGAAATAGATAAGAGAACTGTTCTGATTGAAGTATCACTTTAAAATCTTAGCAGACAATGATAAGTGAGTCTGATTAGATCTTGCGCGCGCGTGCACACACACACACACACACACACACACACACATGAATGGTGCTCACAACAAGCATCATCCATTTACAAAATGAGCTCTGGTCTTAGCGTTATATGAAAACGACCACGCTGATTGCGCACTCTGTCCTCTGACTACTTTTTGAAATGCCCGCACAGCTCTCAAGGCGGGAGCTGGCAGCAGGCGAAGGGAGGGCTGACCTGCTTCCGTCCCAGCCTTGCAGGCCAGCTCCCTCAGCACTGCTGTGAAGGATAAGAAGCTGGATAGGCCTCCGCCTTATCGGCAGTATACAAAAACCCCCTCTAGTGGCACCTGGCTGAACATCCACCCCATGTGGGTCCATGCTGCTTACGCAACCCCACGACTCCAGTCCAGGCCAAAATGTGCTCGTTTATCTGCTGGAGGGGTGAAGGCTAAAAAAACAAAAAAACAACAGCCATTGGTTTAGAGCAGGAAAGGCAGTTTCAGAGGCGTTTCTCGAGAAAGACGTGAGACATTTCTCACGTGTGCCTGGAGGACGTTTTCCTTGGAGGCTGCTTTGAGAGGTGCGCGTTCTTTTTTAAATTTATTTATTTATTTGCTGGTATGATTTTAATCTGTACTTCTGGAAAAAAAAACTTACTAATGCAGGGAATTATGCAGAACCGGGGTGTTTGTTATCAAAGGTGGAACGGCAGGAGCCCAAGGTGTGAGGAAACCGAGTGTCGGCAGTGTGTGTAGTGCCTTTTTTTTGGGGTGAAAAAATGAGAGTGGGGAAAAAAGATTCAGTTTAGTTTTACCGTAGTTTTATCGACCGATATAGCATCTCCGTTTCCCCTCAGCCGGCTTTATGCGATGCCTCCGCGCGCCTTTTGGAGGGGGGGCTTGTGATGGTAACCAAATGTATGCGGCGCTGCTGTGGTGCGCGGAGACGGCCGTGGAGGCAATTTCCAGCTCTAACAGGTGTGACGGGCGTGGCGGTGGGCGAGGAAAGGCCGCAGGTACGCCGATGCTCCAATCCCGTCTCCGTCCAGCACTCCGATCCTGCAAAGACGACGGGGCGGAAGAGCAGACCGGGCCAGGCCGGATAAGCGGGAGCTCCCATGCCGGTCCCATGCACGGCTCCCAGGGCCACAATTGCACAGATGTGTGTGCTGGTGGGGATGTGTGTACCTGTATATATGTGTGTGTGTGTGTGTGTGAGTGAGTGATTGCCGTGCAGTTGCCAGCCAGAATGGGGATATTTGGCATGACGGAGGGAAGAATGACATCCTCTGGCTTGGGGAAATGCTTGCCCACGGGCAAGAGGGCTGTCCCAGGAAGGGCCATCATATGTTTCCACCTTCCCAATGCTAAATCCATTAGTGACACAATTTCCTTTGCCCTAACCATGCTCCCCTTGATAGCATCCACCATCTATTTTATTTTATTCTTATTTTCAATTTTGCGGATGGGGAAAGGTTAGGATTAGTTATCGACAGGCTCCGTCTGAACACCACGGAGGAAGCCAGCGACACAGGATGGGCCTCCCTAAACCCATTTTCCGCATGCCTGGCTGGGTGTGTGTGCATGGATGTGCGTGTGTGGAAAAGAGGGTTTCGGTGAGTATTTGTAAAGTTAAGAATTGGGCACCGATGTAAAGAAAGGCATGTTTCTGTTGATTCCACCCTTAAGCTGCTCTTCCTCTCTTCTCCTGTTTAGACGTTTGGTGTGTTTCATCATCCTCCTCTTAAATATGCCCTGGAGAAGCAGGGCTAATGAATCCCACTGGCCATTACATTCTAAGTGCCAAGGTACATGTGGTTGCTGGTAACACTCCATTAGTTTTAATTCTATTGGCCAACACAGCATACCCCCAAGATACCTAAATATGCTCTTTCTTCATCAAGATCAGATTCTTGTATTCGATAAATAACCTTTCACCTCTCTCCCTCTCTATCTCTCTCTCTCTCTCTCTCTCTCTCACCAATACACCACACACACACACTCACACACACACACACACCTGGAATGATGATAGAAGAGTGGTGTCCCACTGCCCATCTATCTTGATCTCTGGCTTCGCTGTCTCTCCATCCAGAGCCCAAGCCCCCCAGACTCATTTCATCTGAGCGTTCTACCCGCGTCTTCCTCCCCCAGCCTGGGCTCGTTTAAGGGGCCTTCCCTCCTGGAGCCCCCATTAGACTGCTGCAGTGTGTGGGTTCAGGTAGTGTGCTAACCTCTTGTAAAAAGACGGTTGTGGAGAGCTCGATGTCATAGTAATCCTTGGCACATCAAATATCTTTCTACGTTCACCTGTATTACGAGCCATAGACGTCACAGGGATCAATGCTACAGGTTCACAGGCTCATACCGAAGGAGTTTGTCTGCGTTTGTTATATTTGCACTTAAAAGTAAAGAAATCAATCCAGCAAAACCATTATCAGCTGTAATAGGTCTCACAGCCACTTTTATGAAGACGGATCTCGGGCCCACATAAGAAATCTTAATGAAACTTAGGATAACAGAAATTAAAACAGGCTACATTTGTTATTCCAGGCCCGAGGGCCCCATTTCCATATAAAGTAATAGAGGGGTGTATTATTCAACCATTACTGACTTCCATTCCACTTCTGCAAGGAATATTGCGAGATGGATGGTTGTGCTATATTTTTGCCTGCTGTTGACTGGGGTGTTATATATATATATAGCTACTGTGTTGGAGCCTCCGTAGTGCTTCCTGGTCACGTGGTCCTCCATGGGGAGGAACGGTTAGCCCACTGCATGCTGCCCGTACTGACCTTTGGGACATTTATCAGTGAACATATCATTCAGACCTACTTTGTGGTATAAGGTCATTTCGTGGCATGTAATTCCTGGTCGTGACGACTACCACGTCGCACAGTAACGTTCGTTACGAGCTAATTTTGTGAAGGCTTTGCCAGTGTGGAACTTTTATCAGTGTGTGATTTTATCGTACGCCCAGTGTCAACATTAACAGGATTTGTTCCTGGTGCAAGAGGAAATCACCATGACAACGTCTTTGGCATGTATGTGAGGACAGCGGTGTGTGTGCTACATGTGTGAGGATGCTGGTGTGTTGGGTGGATATGTAAAGACGGTGGTGTGTTTTTTCGGCGTGCGTGTGAGGATGCTCTGTGTCGGTGACAAATTAGAGGTGTGTTGCAATGAAATGCTGTTGTACTAACGCTGTTTACTGTTGAGTGTGCAGACTGATTTATGCTAAACATGTCCAGACACCGTGTGTTTACGCTAACTCGAGTGGTTCGTGGGCAGGATGAGAGCACAGGTAACCCAAGTGAGAGGAAGAGTAAATTAACTTATCAAGTCACGTGGGGACATTTTATTTAACCATCATCCTTGTCATAATTCTTTTTTTATGAATCAATTTAATCACCGTTAAATCATTTTCATCATGTGCACTAATTATCGCTCTGATCTTGTTATATTTTTTAACTACATTAGTGCCCAGAGTGGGATTCTATATCACATTTGATAAATATGACAAAACAATGTCAATATGACAATGTGGCTTAATTGCGTACCCTCTTTGTTTGGGGCGAGTACGTCAGTCTGCGTGTCGAAACGTGTCAAAAAACGGACCACTTTTGTTGTTAGCCATAATTCAGCGAGTCTACTTATGTTCTCTTTGTGAGAATCTTGTAGAGAATGTAGACTTCCCATGTATTTTGTACTTCTAATGTCACAGCAATGGCAGGATCCCAAAGACAGCACATGCAAAAAGCCGCTCATGCTGATTCGATCTTAATCAGCTTATTATTGATGCTCCCCGGAACGTGGGCTCGCTACCACACCCCCGTGACGGCCTTCAGCGCAACATCGTGTGGAACACGCCTTTCACTCTGGCACGTGAACAGATTTCGATGTCAGTAAACCGACGCTGAAGACGAAGCCAGGTGGAGGAAGAGAGGCGGTGGGAGGTGAATGCCTACCCGCCCTCCATGTGGCAAACGGAATGGAAAAGGACAGAGGAGCCAAAAGGCTATTTAAAGCCTGATCATTCATTTCCACTCTCTCTCTTAATCCATCTCCTCAGGGGAATGGGCCTGCCTTCTCTTACCTAAGGCTACCAATCTATTCCCACCTTCATGTTTTAAATCCATCCAAAGACAGCCAGCAAGGACAAAAGGCTGTGTGCTCCTGCATCGTTGCTTTATAACCGCCTGAAATGTTACGAGATCCGTTGTCTTCTGTAAGAGGCTCCAGACGTAGATGGACCGTGACGCGCTGTGCGCATCGTTTTCAACGTTTTGTGTCTGACCAAAGCGGAGGGAAGAAAACATCACGGGCAAGAGGGACAGTCTGTTGGCTTTGGATCTGGTTGCTTAAATGTCAGCGTGCGTACTTTACGTCTCACGTCCCGCCTGATTCTGAGCGACGGCGCTCTGCCGCGGCACGTTATTCGCCGCTCTGAAACTGGACATGGCGGTGCCGCCAAGACGTGTGCCCACAACTACGGGTTTGTCCCAATTAACTACTATGAAGAACCTTCGTGCAGAATCGAAGTAGCGGAGCTGACAGACGGAGCTCCCGGCCCTGAACGTCAGCACCCGAACGCGTGCCTTGGTGATCTAACGAGACACGGGGACTACGCCCTGACCGCTGACGATGGCTAAGGCCACTGCAAAGAAAACCGTTAGCTGCCTTCCATACCAGTGTTGAACTCCAAGATTTTTCCAGTAACATTGTTGCACTGGGTACATTGAACATATAGTGTTGAATGTAGCCTCTGCTTACATAACTGATTTGTTAATAAAGTCATATCTTTTAAAAATAAATCCTAGCTTTCTACTAACTTTCAATAACTTTCAATGTACTGCTATACAGTATTTGATTAAGACATGAAAGCCATATGCACCCGCTATTCAGCTCTGCCCAAGAATAACCGTGCAGCTCGTACCCCAGTGCACAAGAACTGCAGTACCTTTATTTCAATACTTGGCCCGACCTGTAGATCAGTTCATCACCCTCCAGCCAAATCTCCTTAGCTCTGATGGGGCCAGAGTATGATGGTTCTCCATCATGTGGCCTCTATGGCTTGGAAAATCCCCTAATTCAGAAGAATGAGCGTGGCAGAGCCCGGTCTCAGCTCGGGCTCCCTGAGCGATGGGTTCCAGCATGTTGTGGCTGACGCGTTCAGGACGAGCGCCGCGCGCGCCCCCAAGATCTCCTCCCGTTCCGCTCGCGCCGCTTAATTTCCGCAGTCGTTTGATAGATCGACGCCATTTAGGCCTCGTCTGCGCGGTTCGGTGGGTTGTTAGAGGCGTTGTAAAGCGCGTGGACTCCGCCTGCATCTTTCTAGGGGGAAAAAAAAAAAAAGCTGAAAATGTTAAACATGTACAGTCGGCCAGTAACGAGATTAATAAGGTCTAAATGAGCACGGGAGGAGGAACTCGGAGTAAAGATCTCTCATCCTCTGAGGGGCTGCCAGTGGATCACATTATCTGTCCAATGTGGAAATGGGATTGAGAAGTTTTACACAGTAGTTTCGTTTGCACTCGCTCCTCCCTTTGTCTCACTTCAAATCCTGTGCTCTTGGGTTTATTTTTTTTTCCGTCTCCAAACCTTCTTGGACTGTTCGTAGTTGCAGCTGTATCGGTTTGGAGCTGAGAAACAGTGCTAAAACGGGAAGAGGTTTAGAAGTTTCTCGTGTTTGAAATAAGGTCGTGAGAACACCTGTGCAATGGAGTCAAGGAAATGAAATCCATGGGGATAGCCATATCGGTATATTCCTGCTAATTTTATATTCCCTTTATAGCCTCTGTGTGGATTATGTATGTTCGCTATACATTCCCCAAAGGTTTGAGAGAGAGAGAGAGAGAGAGGGAATGAGGTGCAATGTAATCATGCTATCATTTTAGGGCATCATGATGGTTATGGTAGATACATCCTGAAAATTACAGCTGATCCTGGATTAAACCTCCATCTCGTGCTTACATTTCCCCCAGTTCTGGCGCACTTATTAAAAATTGTGCAGTTCTCTTTGGAATCGACTGGATACGAGCTCCTCTCCCTCTAAACGATTCATCTTCTCCGTACCTTAAAGCTCAAAGCACCAACAATGTTTGGCATGATGGCAACACAGAGGTGGTTGAAAAATTGCTGGGAAGATGTGTATACTCTTCAAAGTAAGTCTTTTCTGTGTGTGTGTGTGTGTGTGTGTGTGCGTGTGTGTGTGTGTGTGTGTGTGTTCTTTACTCGCTCGTGTGGAGCACACAACTTTCCTCGGTGAATAGGTGAATGAATGGAAAGAATAAAACTCCATTCGCTTCAACATATCTCAGCATGCTCCACCTGTCCTCCGCCTACAGCCCTGCCACCTCGGACGGCCATTCCAGCCATGCCCAAACAGTGTCAAATTACAAACTCTCACCTCACGTGTCCACCGAACGGAGTGAGCGCAGGCCCTTCCAAGAAGCCCGCCTCTCCGCTCTCTAGAATCTGGAGTGTTCATTGCCCTTCTTCATTGAGCATCAGACACATGAAAGCGCGGAAGAAATGACTTCCTAAGGGCTTACACAATTCACTCTGAACGCCAAACAATGCGTGCGCGGGAAGAGGGGAGGGAGAGTTCCATTGCATCATCAAAGGCACCTTACATCAGCTATTTTAGCCGACGTGGATTAATTATACAGCGGTGCAATTTAGCCATGCCGGCGCTGAAATTCTTGAGGAAAAGAGGAAGAAAAAAAAAGAGGACTTGAAATTTGATTTTGACATCGGGGAATAAGAATGTGGAGAAATCGCTTTAAGTGTTGTGGGGAACTGGAGGGGGGTGTTACATTCATTCTCGCGTGTTTTATAAAACAATGCTCGAACTTTCCCGTCGCTCGTGCAAAAACATAAGTCAGAGAGCATTGTTCACGGCCCACAATACTGTGCCATTAATACAGGGGGAAAATGCACTGATCAAGTTGATTCATAGTTCATTTTAACGGCGTAGTGCTGAGCTGCTGCGTGACGTTCAGTCATACGGTGGAGAGCCGCTACACTCGGAGATGCACCAAGGGGTCTTTCCTCGTCCTTCTTCCTCCCTTTTCTTCCTCGTCTTTTGAAGGGTTGAAGAAACGCTCCTGGTTTTCTACGCTCGCCGCTCAGTCAGCGCCGTCCACACGGAGGGGCTGGCCCAGTTTCCGACTGCAGCTTCGCGTTATCGGTGTGGTCCCGTGTTCGGTCGCGCTTTTCCTACGGGCGTCGGCTACCTTCGTGGAGGAGGGGTCGGGAGGGGTCAGGAGCGGACAGGCGAGGCAGACGCACGGGCGCTGGCCCGCAGTGCGTTTCTGTCTCGCGAGCAAAGGACGAGCGGGTCACCACAATTATCGCCCGCTATATTTAGTGCGTGCGGCCCCAGTGACGAATGCCAAGTAACGTTTTCTCAGCATTGTTGCTTAATTCAGTGGCAGCTCATTTAAAAGGCAATAAATCTTGTGGGCTTTGGGGAGTGGGATTGGACGAAGGGTAATGTGTGTGTGTGTGTGTGTGTATGCATGTATGTATGTGTGAGAAGCTAAAGTGGGTGACCTAATGTTTGTGAAGCTTGCTTAGGGACACAAGGTTAAGTGGTCAGGCTAGAGGGCTCTTGGTCTTTGCTAAGTGATTGGCCGATCAATAATGTAGGCCACAAAGCCAGAGGTCAGGGTGGCAGACTGTGTGTGTGTGTGTGTGTGTGCATGTTTGTGTGTGTATGTCTGTGTGTTTGTGTGTATGCGTGTGTGTGTGTTTTTGTGTGTGATATGAGAGACAGAGACCAAAAGAGAGAGAGAGGGAGAGAGAGAGAGAAAGAAAGAGAGAGAGAGAGAGCACACTTGACCTGCTCTGACACATCCTTAAGTCACTTTTTCCTCAAGTTGTACATTAGAAAAGCATTTATGAAGCCCGGGGGTGTTCTTGTGGATACGCCATTTTCCACTACCATTTCTTTATTTCCCCATAAACCCGACGTGCCGCGCGGAATGAATCTTCACTCTCCGAATACGCAGAAAACATCCGGCTGCATTGTGTGCACGTCTGCGCCTCATGATCTGAGGTGTATCTTCTGACAGACGGCCAGTTCCTTCATCCTCTCCCTACTCTCCCTGGATCAGATCATAGCCCCTGTGAAGAACCTGTCAGCATATTAAGTTCACCCGCACTGGCAAATCACCAGCGCACACTCTGCCTGAGATTGCTACACTACCTGTTGTTGCATAATGTTCGGCTTTCTGCTGGTTTTCCACTCTGACAGTATGGAGGCAGCTATCAAACTGCCATGATATGCAAACGAGTAACAAAGGCGTGTGCTGTGGGGGTGGTGGTGGTGGGGGTGGTGGTTGGGTGGTGTTCAGAAATCCAAACCCAGCCCAACCCAGCTCTGAGCCGACCAAGTCCAGATGCATGCTGGGCATTCAGATTGCCCAGCACTGCCTGACAGGCGTCCGCGGTGCCTGTCTAAAGATCTGAGCTGAGACGGCTGTTTATTTGTGCCAGCGTGCTCCGAGGCGATCTGCTGGCTGTCTTCAGGGGTGCAGTCACGTGTCTGCTACAGCAAAGCCCCTGTCAGCTCCCATTATCACAACGTTTCAAGTTTGAGCATCATTTTGGTCATAGGATGGCAGAGGAATAGTGGTTATCGGTACGGTTTAATGGTTTAAAAACGAAATACAATAAATGTGCTAAGAGGATTTACTGCTTTAAAATGCTGCTTTTTAATGCACAGTGATTACATTAGTTGTAGATATTTATATCACAATTATATATATATATATATATATATATGTGTGTGTGTGTGTGTGTGTGATTGCTGCCTGTGTTGATTTAGTCTGTAAACTGTAAACAGCTATAAAAGGATAAAAAGATTCCTATATATTTCACTTGGCCATAATAAACAAATTACTTTTGAATGGTAGTTATTCAAAATGGTAGTTATATGTGGAGAATATAAGAAAAAAATGGATGCAAAATTCCCACACCTTCTGTAAAAATATAAAACTAAGATGTCACATATGATGTTCTCTAAAAAATTGTGCTGTAAGTCTTGTTTCTTTTTCTGTCTCCAGCCAACGATATATACCAACACATGGTGGGAGTATGTAAGATACATTTGTGGAAAAGCAATGATTTATCCACCAGCAACCTTGAACCTCTCTCCCCCAGTTCAGGTGAGGGAGGGGTGTGTGAAGGAGATGAATGGAAGTACAACAGGGTTCCTCTGAGGTTTCTTTCCATCATATAAGGACAGTAGCATTGCACATGACCAGAAGACTCAACCAGCTAGGTGACATCAAGAAGAAAAATCTATATCTATAGACCATGGTCACCTGCACTGTTTCTTACTTTCAGATTTCACCTTCACATTCTTTCAGTTTTCACCACCAACCAAAGATAATACACCTCATGTGTAGGTGTGGGCAGTCATCGTCTGGTGGTTAGGGAACCGGTCGTGTGACCGGACGGTTGTGGGTTCGATTCCCAGGCGCTAGGCCGCGACGGAAGTGACCTTGAGCAAGGTAACCCCAACTGCTCCCCAGGTGCTGTGGTACACTCCGCTCTGGGCATAGTGGCCCTAGTGATCACTAGTATGTGTGTGTGTGTGTGTGTATGTGTGTTCTCACTGCACAGATTGGTAAATGTGGACTAATTCCGATTGGATGAAAATCACAATTGGCAATATGGCTTAACTCCTCTCATCATCTCAGCTGACTTCCAAAGGTGATAAATTGATGGATTTAGTATGAACTAGACTTCCAAACTGGTAGATCTTCACTGTCTAAAGATGTCTATCATTTTGTGATAAACCAAAAGCTTTATGTGACAGAATGGAAAATGAATACATACTTGTGACAAGTCTTGCTTGTCAGTGACAAAAAAAACATGTAAATAATATACAGCATATCTCTTGAATATCTAAGAAATCCACCACTGTATATATATTTTTTCTTACTATAAGCTATAATGTGCTGTCAGAGGAGAGAGGTGGCCATACTGCCTTTCCATCCCAAAGAGAAATTGTGGTTACATTCTTAGACTATCCACTGGTAGCACATTGCCCAACTGAACACTTAGGCTTCAGCTGAGCAGTGACTCATTTCTGTTCACCAAGGATTCAATTTGTCTACTTTGAGTCACCACTTCATTTTCCAAAACTATTTATGAGTTTTAAAGGTGCTGTGCTGTGAATTCCACTACTCTCAGATTGGCTTCTTCTCGCTGTCTGAGTCAACACCTAAATAAGTAAGGCTCTTTTATGAGAAGTAGGAACAGTTTGCTGAAAATACACCCCGAACGTCACCTCCTGAGAAGCACTCCTTTGTGAATCAGGAGGTCAGTAAAACCCAGAGAATTTCAGAAGCATTACTGCATCATGATTAGTATGAAAGGATATCAAAAAATATCTGTGAAAATGACTTGCAGAATTGCAAGCCTTTTTTTTAAAGTGCATATTGTGCATTAAAATAAGAATTTGCCTAGCTCCTAGCTTTTTATTCGAGGGCCCATTGTCACGGTTACATCGTCGACCGTAATGAAATAAATGCAGTGCGGCTGACTGTTTGGAGAGAGAAAACATGGCGTGCCCTTTAAAATACTGATCAGAAGTGACAAACCCGGGCAGAAGCAAAGGCTTCCCAGATTGCGGTTGACAGAAAGTGAACAACGTCACATCCACTAGTGGAAGATGACTGTGCTCTGATTCCTCAAGTGGTCGGAGAGTGGCAAGGCAGCGAAGACAACGGGTTCAAAAATAGCCTCTCAGCCAGGAGAGGGGAAAGATTTGGAAAGATATTATCCTCAAAGGCAGCTTTGAGAGTGGCTGGGGGAGAGGAGACACTGTCTCTGGTAAAATATGAAAGGCATGCACTCGGTGACAGCCCATGGCTTTTCTCGATACCACTAACACCAGTTGACTGGAATGATCCATTGCCGCTTTGTGAAGAGTTGTGATATAAATGCTGAGGGCGAGATGTTGCCAGATCCAAGGCCCCGCCCCCTCCCCCCACGCTTCTTACCTTCGCTGGTTGCCGTGCCGTCACGCCGGGGGAATTTGTTTTGTTCTCTCACGTCTGCGTTTCTGGGCGTGGTGCAGCCGGGCCCCCACTCGCCCTTGCACCTTCTCAGTCTGACAAGCGAGTGGCCTTGGGGACTTTGGACTCCATTTTCAAATTGACCATTTGTAATCAGCTCTTTAAAGCAAGGCAGGCAGAGAGAGAGAGAGAGAGACAGACAGACAGACAGAGACAGAGAGAGAGGTGGTGAGAGAGCAGGAGAAAGAAATGCAGGAGAAAAATGAAAATAGTGCGTTGGTCATAGCTTTGGTCCTGAGGGGACTTGGTCATAGCTTTGGTCTTGAAGGGTGATGTAAGTGCCGTCGGTCAGCTGTGAGGGTTGAGAGTATTGGCTGTGGTGGTGCAGGGGGTTGTTTGAGAAGCAGACTTCTATAAAGAATATAACCAACTACAATATGTTAAAATGACAAACATCCTCTTCCGCAGCGAATCATAAACGTTCCTTCGCCAGTGAACCCCCAGTCCTTGGCAGAGAATCTTTGGACATCCGCTTGTGTGTTTTGCCGCAAACGTTAGCGAACACGCCGAAAGACACAGGGTCAGCTGGTCCAAAGAACCCACAGGCTGCCTTTGGTCGTGCTGGCCGCCCCTAGCTCCCTCCCGGGACTGACATTTTCACGAAATAGCTCCCTATTGTTTTGTGTATGTGTGTGTGTGTGTGTGTGTGTGAGAGAGAGAGAGTCTCATTTTCTGCCTCACACCTGAAGCCAGGCATGCTTTCATCAGCACATCGGGCAGCTTATGCAAAATGGCGTGGCAGTAATGGTGAGAGGCGGCGTTGCCTGCTGCTTACCTGCTCCCACGGCAACCGCACGCAGGATCCAGCCCAGCCTCCTTCTCCTCCCAGTGACTGTCAGTTTAACACACTAAAGAACACGCCTAGGATGTGTGTGTGTGTGTGTGTGTGTGCCACGCCCTGCGGATGAGGGATCAGCCTGTCGGCTGGAAAATATCACACTGATAGCTCAGCAGCATCTTTGTTGCCACGGCACCACCGCTGATCCCCCGTGCACTCGGGGGGAAAACGCAGTTTTCTTCTTGACCGAAACCGAAGCCGATACCAAATTTGTTTGCTTACAGGGGTCGTTGTGGCAATAGGGCGTGAGCCGTGCCCCCTTCCCCTCCCCCACCCCCAACGGTCTCAGGTGAATTTCTATGGCGTTTATACGTAGGCCATTAGACGGAGTGGTCTGAGGTGTCGAATGACAGATGTAGTGGCTGGGTGGAGGTCACACACACACTGTGAGGTGACCCTGTTTTTTATTATTATTTTTTTCTCTTTTAATATTGATCCTCTGCATTGCTCTTGACAAGCTTGAGATCAATCAGGGGTCTAGCCATTGCCAAAAAACAAACAAAAAAAAAAGAACTCAAAAAGGTCAACCTAGAGAGAATCTTAGCAACAGGACTTCAGTTGAAATTACATATGTGTCCACAGTAACCTCATTAAGAATGTGGCATTATTTCTGTCATATTAAAGAAAATGTGGGACCTAAGGGATGCTTAAAAATGACATACAGTGGAGGAATTCACGAGGGAACAAAGTAAATAAAGCTAACCCCCCATACCGCCGCTGTGCAGGAACAAACAAATCAAAGTGTGGACCATCTTAATAGCCTTTTTCCATAAATGACAACTTCTATTAGAGTTCTATTTCCAGCTCGGAGAAAAGGGGAACCTGTAATACCCGCAGGGCCCTGAAATGTGAGGGTTACCCCGGCACTCTGGGGGACTTACCGCTGCCGTCCTTCAGTCGTCCCGTCCTGCGCGCCTTTCCCGCGTGTCCGAGACGCCATGAATCACGGCGGAGCTTACCTTCAAGCGAGGGCTTTCTCATTACGGTAAAAGGCGTAGGTGGTGCATGTGTGGGGCAAATACCCCGCACAAAACGGGAACGGGGGTACGAGGGGGTGGAGGAGAGGGTTTGGGGACAGGAGAGGGGGGTTAATTAGAATTACACGGGGGCGCCCAAAAATATGCTGCTCAGGTGGACAGTGTCCATTTGTTTCAATAAGGGAAATTGATTCCCATGTCCTCTGCTGTGCAGGAGGGCCCTCCCTCTGTAGCCGCTCGTGGGACGAGAGAGGCAGCCGCGGAGCCGCACATTGATTTGGGAGCGGATCGCACTTCTGAGGCAGCTCGGAGCCGAAGAGCAGTAGGATAGACTCCAAATATCGAAGGATTAAAATATGTGTAAGCACCGGAGTTCTTTTTGCACAGTTTTGCAAAATTTCTCACAATCCCTATTAACATTTATCTCTGCTTTATGCAGAGTGGTTCTGGCATGTATCCAGCCCCGAACAGGATACGAAACAAATTTACTTTACGTCCCATATGGGTGGTAAGATAGGCTGTTACTGTGATCACTGTTTCACACTGCAGCTAAGAAGACACTGGATGAGAAGTCGACAAACGACCTCCGAGCATGACGCACGTCTATGGAAGGGAGTGTTGGCTTGCTGTGTTGGCTAAGGGAAGGACACAGGAGCTCTGTACATTAGCAGGCAGGTGAGGTTATATAAAATGCTGGCCACCAGCAAGAGGCAGGGAAGAGGTTGGATGAAAAGCACAAAGCATAATGCTTATAGTGTGCTGTCTCTGGGGCTTAGCCCTTCCTCACCGCTACAGGGGTGACTTAGTGAACTCTTTTAGAACATCAGCTAGTTACTTTAGCATCATGCTAATTCAGCAGCTTACCTTCATGGCCATCTGCTAGTCTGGACCGCTCTTAATTTAACAAAGAATCATCCTTGTTGTATTACGTTTTCGTCAGATGGATTCTTGGATCGGTCTCGGTGTGAGAAATAGTATCAGGATATGAAGCATTACACACACCAGATGGTGTGTGTAACGCTTGTTTTTTTCCTTTAATGAGTGAGAGACAGACCAACGCTATGGGCCTCCTCGAGCCGGCTTTAAGTAGAAATCCTATTCGAACGAGTCGGTGAGAGCACGATTAGCGGTTAACGAGAGGCGGGCAACAGGTTCTGGGGTGCCCGCTGCGCATCCCCTCCCCTCCAGCTTGGTGCGGTGGCGCGGCGTCACTCGATCGATCACCGCCGCCGCCGCTCCCCGCCGCCGGCCCCGCCATGCCCATCCTTCTTGTCTGGGTCTGGGAGGTACGGCCTCACTCCACCTCTCCGCTCCTGGCCATCCCTAAAGCTCCAGAGCCGGGTGGGTATCCATCTCCTCTCAGCTGAACCGGGCTCCAGGACACCCCCGCTGGCTCGCCGCAACCCCCACCCCCACCCAAACCCCCACCCCCACCCCACCGGCTCCCATAAATCAGTCTGCGTCTCCGCTCCTCCCGTCAGCCGTATGGATGAGTGTGGCTCACCTGCCAGGGCCTGCATGCCAATACCCTCCTACTTACACATAATGGCGGCGGTCAGGCGCTTCAAAGGAGTGGAACGGCGAGACGGAGGCAGGGCAGAAAGCCCCAGGCAGTTTGAGGTCCTCGCGATTGCGATTCATAATGCGTTTACTTTCAAATCTGGAAAGGAAAAATAAATAAATAAAAAGTAAAGGAAACGTGAACATGAACTGGGGTGTTCCTGGTGTATTCCACTCGCCATTGTTCTTCTGCCTAACAGGGTCTGTGTTTATCTCATTTGTGCCTGAGTGGTTAAGATTCTCTGCATGGCTTGCAGGAGGAGTCTCCGATTTTTTTTTCTCCTGAAGAGCAATGTGCTTGGAATGATAGCATTTGTGGCCTGATGAGGGGTTTAGTATGACACACATACACACACACACACACACATACACACACACAAAGAAAGCCTAATATAAACAAAAGGAGAGCAGTGGCAGCCTGAGAATATAATGCTGTGATTATTGGGACCCCAGGGAAGCCTTTTGCAGTCTGTTCAGTGGAGCCGGTTCACAGCAAGTGCCCATTATTCGGCTGTAAATGGAACCGAAAATGTACATTCCACAGCACGCTGGCTGCTAAAAGTATACTCCGTGTTCCCTTGTAATCTCTCGTAATTGTGTCATTAGGGTACGTATTTCAAATAGTCACTAGTCAAGCTGCTGAGTGCACTCGAGTCCGTGACACCTCTTTTCCTCGCTCCAGAAACTTCGCGTACATCGCGTGCGCCGGCCCTTGATTCACCCCGTTATCGCGAAATAAGCTGACGCACGTTTAGCGCGACCCACAACAAATACATACAGACGCACTCCGCTCGTCCCCCGCCCGCCCACACGAGAAAAAAAAAGAAAAAGAAAAAAAAAAACAACAAAAAAAAAAAAAAAAACAAGCATGAGGGAAATGTACCGACGCAAAACCATCTGCAAGGAACCTTGAACTCTAAGGCTAATGTACTGTTTAGATTGGTACCGCCGTGAGGGGAAGACAACAGCCCTGCTGTATGCAGCATGTGAATGGGGTGATGGCTGAACGTGGGTGAGTTCAAGGCTGCCTCTGATGTGTTGTGAGTAGACAGGCCTAATTTATTCTGCTCCATGGCAAACACCATCTTGATTTCTGATGTAGATGAAGCCCCTTCATAGAGTTCATTAGAATCTTTTGATTCTGCCACTCGCTGCTGCATTCTGAGAGTAGGTACAATTTACAATTTAGAAGATTGTCTCTTATATTAAGATTGAAAATTAGTAATTACATTGTATAAGTAAATGAATGATACTAAAATAATGAGGTAGGCCAATAACAAATGTAATTTGTCATGGGAATACTGTTTGTAAATCTGTTTGTAAATCTATCATATTTATCCACAGTACATGTCAACCCAATGGAGCCCTTTGTTCCTTTTGCAGAGATTTTCGTATTTTTCAGTAAATGTATGACCTTATTAACATGTCTAATCTCCCTGCTGCACATACTCAATTAAGGATTTGCGCACGCACACATGCATACACACATGCGCACACACACACAGTCACCCTCATTTCACAAATATATTGGGGTTACTTTTATTCAGTAGCCACAATATACATATTAATGATATGTTTTGCATAACAATGACATAATTAAATATTTGTATATTATGACAGTCATAGTGCTAATCTCATTAGCACTGTTCGTCTTCGTATGGACTAGCTGTGGCATGGGTCAGACTGTCTTGTAAATGAATGTAATAGTCAGAAGTCTGTCCCAAAAGTATTATTCAAACACTGACAGGCACTTGAGGGTTCTAGTGGGACCATGTCTTTATTAATCCACTACAATAGTGAGTGTTAAGTGGTCAGAGCGTATTGTTGTCCCAGATTGACTCCAGCAGTAATAAAGGGGACCACGGCATCTATTCAGCACAGTGGGCTGCACTGAAATAACTCTCAGACCTGTGACACGCATGCATTTCTTGAGCTTCGGTGAGGCAAGTGCATTAGCTATGAATGCGACAAATACCGGGCGGCGACGCCTTCCATGAATATCTCTGACAGTGCCAGGAGATGCCCGTGTTGGATTTGATGTGTTCATTCCTCAGTTCCTAGGACTGGTGTTAGCGGAGCAGGATGAGTATAGACACAGGAGGGCAGTTGGAGCCTCAACTCCAATGTCCATTTTTAAAGTGACTGGAACTCACTCACTCACTCACATTTAACAGGCTGAAGATTCTAAAATGAGGCAGTCAAGAAAGTGCACTGTGTAAGAGTCGTGCTTCATAGAAGTGTGACTGTGTTTCTCTGTCACCGTGTCTCTGCTCTGCTTGGTTTTGAGTGTTTCCTGCCTCTGGCGCCTTTGTGATGTCTAACTCCTGATCTCACCAAAAGTGTAGACCAACTTGTGTGCAGCATCAACCCTCCAACGTTTGATCAGTGACTGAAAGCTGTGGCTTACTTCTCATTTATTTAGTCACTCAAGTCTACTGTACAAAAAAAAGCAATGCTACAGATACTACAGCAGAACACTGAGGAAATGAACAGCTAATGGGATTAGGAAATGACTGATCAAAATTGTTATTGTGCTTCTTCATTGCATTTTAGATATTAGGCTTACATAGGGAAATAAATTCAGATTATCTTCTAAATGATTTCATATTTAGCCTTCTGGCACAGACAGCTCTCTGCATTCCATCTATCTCTAAAGCCCTCAAATTCAAAAATCAATGTCCGAACTTGTGAAGGGGCTCGAAACGGCCTCCTAACTGCAACAGCGCGTTTCCTACAGCGCTGATAAAAGTCACTCAATGGATCCAAAGGACAAGTGATGCCATTGAAAGCTTTTATCCATCCAGCGTGCCATTCTGCCCGAGTCTCTTTCCCTTTCTCGCGCAAACCAATACAGTTGGATGGGTGGAGATCTGTTCTGTGCAGCAGCAAGCAGAGGAATATCTGCTCTGACCCACAACATTCTTTTTTTTTTCATTTATTTGGTTGTGTGTGTGTGTGTGTGTGTGTGTGGACATAGTCTTCACAGTCAATTTGGGTGCGATGCCATTAACATAAATTCAGAAAGAAAGGAATTCAGGAAGAAGAGGACAAAATGAGGAAAGACACTCCCCCATCCTCAGGGCACTGCACTGTTTCTCCTTGAACAGAGAACCACAGACTGAACAGCTGAGCAGAAGCCTGAGAACAGATGGTTTTCTCATCTCTCTTTAGGGCCCCCTCCTCATCCATGTCTGTCTACGGGGAATTGCAGAAGGAAGACGGGAAGCAAAGGTGTCAGGAAAAGGACCTCCTCAACCCATGGTTCCTTTGCTCGCTCTCAGAGGAGATGACAAAGGGACGGGTTAGAGAAGGAGACCGGATGAGATCTAGCACCTATGATAGCTGTGCTCAAGGGTAAAGAAAGATCATATGCAGCTTCACATCCTGATTATCAGAGAAACAATTTCATTACGGATTAACTTGCGGGAATATGCAGATGAGGGTGATCAGTAATAGAGCAGGTCATTATTTGCCAGAAGTCGTCCCCTGTACTTGTGTGAGCTGCCGAAGCCCCAGACTTAAACTTCAGACTTCGTATATAATGCATAATGTGATCGTTGGTGGCTAAATTATTCAGAAAATGCATATTAAGCAAATGAGCTTCCTTGGCTCTGAGTTAACTTTCGTCTGATACAAATGGGCCTCCCACACAGGGCCTGATTAAACATTACAGTTAAACACAGTGATGCGTCTTCACGAGTGACTTAACTGTATATATGATGAATCTGCAGTTTTACACGGAGAACAAGGCTGAGAAATGTTCCCATTGCCACTTTGTACTGTGGTTTAATCACAGATATACACAGATAATGAAAGAACTCTGTTCACAAAAGCATTAAGGCACTGTAACAGTGAAATCATTTAAATGTTAATTGGTGTTTGGTTATTATGACCCGAAGGTAACAGATATCGCACCAAGCCCCGTGACAGGATGTACTTCACTGACTAATGGTGAACTACAGACAGGAGACTGTCTGGGCTGATCCAGTGAAGAGACGAATATTGTTGCTCAGAGTTGTGGAGGGCTGGAAGTGGTGTCTGTTTTCACTCTACTCCATCATGAAGGTCTGCTTCTGATAATTAAATTCAGCAGTTTGAATACAAATACACATTCTAAATTCAAGATTTGATTAACATTTGGGCCTGACAAAACCAAACCAACAAATCCAAAGGTCTCATAGGAATTGGGATTTCTTTTGTATATTTATTTAGTTTTCATCTTCTGGCTTTTATCAATGCCCATATGCAATCACTAATTTATCCTCTTGAGGTCCTTTCTTGGAACACACACAGGCTAATATACACATACAAACAAACACTGTGCCATGAATTGGAAAGACATCTGACGAAGGAGTGTACAGCTAGCTATATTGGGCAGCTATGGACAGACATGATAAAAGAACTAATTGCAGCTGTCAAAAAGCAACAGTCTGTTTTCACTTGTGAGATTAATGATACTGCCGCGGAGGCTAGTTTTATCATTGCCAAAGACACTGCACCACCATCAAAGCCATGTTCTGATGGGGAGTTAGCTCATTCTAAAACACCAGTGTTAAAGGCAGCTGAACTCTTACATGATGAAAAGCGACAGACATTTTGCTAATACTGATTACAGGAATTTGTTAGCCTTTGTTGTTTGTTTTTGTTAAAACGTTGCAGCACTATAAAGTAAAATTGTCTACTGTAGTTTAATGAATCCTGCTGATACTGATAACCAGATGCTATTTTGAGCAAATATAACATAAATTAGCTCCATGTTTGTTGGCGCGGTCCCTTTAACGTGACATTTTGACCGAGGTTTCGCCCAACCCAACCCGTGCTTTAGGTTGAGACGTAAACCTAAGATACCATGTTGCACCACAGTGTGGCAGTATATATCAACAAAACACATAAGGCTTCGCCGGCCGTTTTTCCTCTCCCACTTTCCATCATATTTTAAAATGAAACGAGACAAAAATCAATCTTAATTAATTCCACAACTTTTCAGCTTTCAAAATAATTATCAAAGTATATCGCACAAAACCATAGGCCTACTTCAACTCAGGTTAGTCTGCATATATCAATCAGAAGGCTATCGAACACTTATTTATTACCTGGAATTTTTAGCACCTAAAATGGTTCCTCAATTGTTATCAATTGTTTACCTGTTTATCACCTGGAGCTGTAGCCTACTTGTTTCCCCATTTGAACCCCATGTTTAACTTGGGACTACCTTTTCCTTCTCACCGTGGTAAACACTGAACCTCTCAGAAGATCAAAGAATAACTAATAGACCTTGAGTGACCAGAACATTTTTTTTGTACATGTAAGCCACAAAGTTATTTTTGTTG
The DNA here is from genome assembly GCA_020368025.1 of Brachyhypopomus occidentalis. Lineage (NCBI taxonomy): Eukaryota > Metazoa > Chordata > Actinopteri > Gymnotiformes > Hypopomidae > Brachyhypopomus > Brachyhypopomus occidentalis. The sequence goes on along the minus strand of JAGXOD010000081.1, from coordinate 1,646,123 downwards.
ATATGTATTTAAAAGCTGCACCAAAATCAGTCTTTTTCAAGATTATTCATGTGTAGTAAAAAAGTGGATCTGCTCTAATCCTCTAATTTTTTTATTACATTTTTTAAACATGTGTTTTTTTCTCATTTAACATATTTATTTTCTTTCTGACTACTACTAAAACATTAAAGTATTAATAGTGTGATTCAACCTTCCATGTTAGATAGGCCTCTGTTACAGGGAGATTTGACCTTCAGTTCTTCCTGAGCTTGGTGTGGGTGCGGTGTCTGGATATCACAGCTGCGTACTCTCGACCAGAGCAGTAAATGGTGCGGTTCCGCTCGGCTCTTGAGAAGTCCACGTGAAAGAGGCCAAATCGCACACTGAAGCCGTCTGTCCACTCAAAGTTGTCCAGGAGAGACCAGGCAAAATACCCCTTTACCTTCACGCCATCATCTCTGATAGCTGGTCAACAAAAAATAGGGTGATAATTAAGAAACTGATATAAAGGAAACTGAATTTACATTGCATGTGTAATGAGTCCTACATATGTGAAACGTGTCTAATAACAAAAGACCTTTAGAATAGCAAAAGACCTTTGGACACTTCCTGAAGAGTATCATGATAAAACTGGCAGCGATCAAGGTCTTCCAGTTCAACAGGTCCCATCTGTGAAAAGCCATTTTCAGTGATGTAGATGTCTGGATTCTTGTAGGTCTCCTGAGAAATGGATCCAGAAGAGTAACGTTATGATAGAGTTAAAAAACATTCTAATATTGCTGAGTGTACCTTCAACTGAATAAAAGGCACATGAAATGAAAAGATAAAAACATGAAACACTGCACAGATATCCACCTTTATGTAGTTGAGCAACTTCCTCAGTCCCTCAGGAACTACAGCCAGCCAGGAGACCCCACATATTGGCCAGGACGGATCTGTCGATCCTTCTGCTCCCTGGTCTGCTGTGAAGCTGAGCTCACCTGGACCAGGGTTTGCCTTCTTCACTTTACGCGAAGTGTAATAGTTCAGGGCAAAGAAATCTGCTGTGCCCAACACCTTGGGCTCATCCTCAGAAAACTTCGGCAACCTCTGGCCCTCCGTGAGGCCTAGTTCCAGACTCCTGGCCTCGATCCTGGACCTCATGGACTCTGGGTAGTCCCCAGTGCGGAACACAGGGCAGGCAAACCAGCCCAGGGAGAAGTCCATGTATCGCTTCGCGGCCTCTACGTCCTCGGGACAGCCTGGATCTGACGGCATGGCCCAGTCACTGTTCAGAGCTATGGATACCTTCCCTCCCTGCAGATGTCTGAAATGGGCATGGTAACTGTGCCAGGCCCGAGCATGGGCACGAAGCATGTTGTGGCCCACCAGGTAGACGGCACTGCCAGGCTCTTTCACACCTGGTGCGAAAAGGCCATCCTCATATCCCAGTTTGGCACACACATAAGGCTCATTCAGTGTAATCCAGAACTTCACCCTGTCTCCAAAGGTTTTAAAGCAAAACCTAGCATACGCGTCAAAATAATTTGCAATCTCAGGAGATTTCCACCCGCCGAGAAGATGCAGGGCCTGAGGAAGGTCAAAGTGGTTCAGAGTGACCATGGGCGTAATAGCTTTAGCTATTAGGTCATTAATCACTTTGTTGTAGTATGCTACACCTGGGGATTCAAGCAAAAATAGCTAATGAATTATTTGGACAGTTATAGTCTTACAATTAATAACATACACCAATCCAGTAATGACAAACATGTCTTCATGTTAAATTTATATAGTATTTTAAGTCTTTGGGCTAGTATGTCCGTGGAGAAGATCACGCAGTACATAAATACTTCTGCGGCAATATCTCCTCAAGGACTTTTCAGCATATAATGAAGCACCTTTTGGATTGACATTATTTGCAGTTCCATCAGGAAGGAGTCGCGACCAAGAAAAAGACAAGCGGTAGTGAGTGAGACCCAAGTTCTGGATACACCTCAGGTCTTCATCCCAAAGCTCATAGCTGTTACAGGCCACATCTCCAGTCTGGTCCTCAAATACTTTGCCTTTAGTATGAGAGAAAATGTCCCATATGCTGGGACCTCTACCATCCACATTCCAGGCTCCTGCACAAAGAAGGTATAACATCTGCAGACACTTCTTAATCGCCTTTTGTATTTGTATTATATATTTTTATTTTACTTTTTTTACCTCTATTATTCTATTATTCTATTTACAAAACTATTACTAAGACAGTCTGTAGCACGTGGTTGTATATACCCAAACTCAGCTGGAAAGATACATGGGTAAACAATCAGCATTACTAAAGGCGCGAGGGCAAATGAGGACTATAACGGCATGCAGAGCTACCTTCGATTTGGTAAGCAGCTGTTGAGGCTCCCCAGGCAAAATCACCTGGATAGACTTCTACGGAGACATTTTTGGAAAGAGACATTTCGTGTGTTGTTTTCTCCATCGGTGGCGCACATATAACGTAAGCTGTTGCAACTTTCATCTATCACTGAGTGCCTATAGTGCAAGGTTCTCTTTTGGTGCACCCGGAAGCCACCCGTAAGTCCAGGGCGGAGCGTTAGCACGCGCCGCATGAACATAAAGCGTCGTTTCTCAATGTAGTTATGGTGAAACCTGCTCTTAAAATAAGAAGTCATTTAGCCTCTTATATTACCGTCACAATAACATGGCATGTTCCGTGCTTGTTTGAAAAGGATAATTACAGTGGTAGCAAGTAGATATTACACAAACCGAAAAACACATCTAAAACCTTTAATTCATCTTTGCACGCGATGTCTTCACAGTATTCTGTTTGCCCGTTACAAACTAGTCTGAACTTGTCTGAACCATTTTGAGAAATACAAAAAGAATGTAGTGCGTTGTGACTGCAGTGTTCTGTTGTCTGTTATAGATTTAGCTTCGCAGGCAATTTGATTTTCCATTTACATACATTGTTCGAATATGATCTTTCTTCAGTTGTCATCCAGAACTCAAACAAATTTTAATATTGTCTAAAAGCTGCAACATGAGATATCTAATATTTTTACGTTTTATGTCATAATTCCTGGTCCTGGTTCTTTGTGGCGGCCAATAAGAAGTAAGTTTATTTTTCTTCGTGATAATTCGCACTAGGATTCCCTGGAGAGCATATTTTGCCTATCACTGTCAACGATCCAGACTTCTTTTTTCTTTGGGGGGGGCGAAGAGGCAGTACCTTTGGAAAGCAAACCTACGATGACGTCAGGAGAGGAAATGGAACATGGAGCTCGCGGACAGACTAAAAGAGTTGCATAGTGAATGGATGGAATACAATATTCATGGAATTTATATTGGATTATTGAATTAATCAACTACAGACAGTATAGTTTTTTACTATACTCATTCTTACGCGTTCATGGAGGGGTGTGGCTTTAATTATCCGAAATCTGTGGATATTGCACAAAATTCTTAACTGAAAGAAAAACTACTCAGTGCGTTGTTTTCTAAGAACGTTATCGTCTGGCATGCGGATATGCGTTTAACTCTTGTTTTAGAGAAGCTAGAAGATACTGGCGCTAAAGTCTTATTTTACGGCCATTGGTGTTTCGAGACGTGCATCTGCGTGTAATTAGAAGACCGCAAGGGAAAAGTTGTTCTTGGCCGAAGCGTGATCAGATTTCCCGAAGTTTGTATCATCCTGGACTAGCTGCAGCTGTCTCTTCGTGAAGCAGCCTAGCGAAAGCAGTATTTGGATTACCACCAAGGGCAAGAAAGAAAGAAACCTATGCGTCAATTAAAGTTACATTTTCTTTGCACGAGTTGCGTTGTTAAACAAAACAATCGTGAACTTTTAAAGCGTTTGACCGATGCAATAAGACCCACTGGAAAACAAAGGCTTTCACACCGCAACTCCGTATAGACTAGAGTGGGGGAAACAAAGCTATGCTATATCGACACGTAAATCGTCATTATTCTGGACACACCACTTTCAACATGACCTAAGAAACCCAGTCCATTGTTCTGAGGTTTTGTTTTGTTGTTGTGGGTGTGCGTTTCTCGCAGAGGTGGTGGCTATTTTAGTAGAATAACCCCAGCAAGGGGTTTTCTCTTTCATGTTTGTTATACTATAATTCTCCATCTCTCTTTCGTGCATATATCGACAAAGAAAAGCGAGAAATGTCGGCCGGGGGGTCCTGTGTCCTTTTACTGGCTTTTGTGCTGCTCCAAAACGCGAGCTGTGCTGTACCGTCTGATCGTAAATCGTATGACGAATGCCCCAAAAACGCTGTGAAAGGCTTGCTTTCGGAGGATATGACGGACAGGAAAGTGGTCTGCAGCAACATGGAGCTCCATCAGGTGCTACCCCCCGAGTCCTTTCCCAACAGGACAGTCACACTGTAAGTAAAGCAGCGACGCTACGCAGCCATCACCTCCGTGGCCCTTCTGTCTTGTCTCTGCTTGAGTGACACAGCCAGCTTCTCTTTTCGCGTCTGGTCTGCTGATTTAAAAGCTTAAACACGTTTCTCTTTCCATGTACCCGAAGAAATCGAGTTATGTCTTACAAGCGAGCGGCTTACTTTCTCTAAAGTAGCCTAACTATACCCCCCTATAGTGGACGACACTGCATTCACCCATTTATACAATATAATTACTATTACAGCATTTATTCAGTAAGCCCTAACATTCCACACGAGGTATTGGCTGCATTGTTTATAACTCCTGAGCATTGCTGCAGTAAATCAGAGTAAAGTACAAACTCACTCTTTGGATGATTGAATAGTTTAGGTCTAGAGGACCTTTTTATATGTTCCTAAATCCAAGACTAAACTTGGGTTGTGTCAGAAAACTCTTATACATTTTTGGATACATAGGAAACTGGATTTATATATTCAGATGCTACATGAATTGCATATGGATGAATTGGAAATCCAATGTATTGTGTGCACTGTTAATGCATGGATCGCATACAGATTGGATACTGCAGAGTTTATCAGCAGTGGCTTATTTCATACAGTAACTAGTGGCTTGTGTCTACTTTGTGCAGGCGCATGCTTTGCAGGTTCAGGTTTTCAGCCCCATTCCTGAGTGATTTGCTTCTTGAACTGTAAACGTAACCAAACCTCGTAGCTCGTTTCTGTAAGCAGCTCGTTTTGAATGGAAAACAGGTTTGTTTACTTGGAGCCTGGTAATTTTCTTACAGTTTCTCTCAGCCTGTCGAAATGCACATGCCAGAATTAACAAGCAGAACCATGCTAGGCAGGGGTGCCATATAAGGGTGGGGGGGGGGGGGTAGGGTAATTGTAAGGGCCTGTGACTGAAGGGGGCCCTAAAACAGGCTGTATCAGTGGCATTGTGGGGCCCAATGTGATATCTTTTCAGGGGGCCCCAACATCCCTGACGGTACCCCTGGTGCTAGGTCTTCAGCCATCATATACGCTTGGTTTCACACGATGCAGAAAGAATGCTTGGTGTAAAGCTAAATAGTATGTAGATCATTTATCATCAGTATGAATTTCCAGATGACTGTGTTGCCTGATTCTGTTAAAATACTGACCTGTTATTAGCTCTTCCATTATAGAGGAAGAGCCTTTTGAAAGGTCAATCTGGTATCTCTGGGCAAAAGAAATACTTCATACATTCTGAAAGGTCCTTTTCTTTCATTCTGTGCAGAGCTTTACTAAAGCAACGTTTTCCTGCCTTTCTTTGTTAATCATGTTGCTATTAGTGAGGTCTAAAATACTAAGGGACAAAAATGTGCTCTTGCAATCCAACGGTGGTACATTTCAGGCTTTGCAAATTTTAGAAGGTTGTAAAATAGTGTTGCGTTGCAGGGCTTGTTATAACCAACCTGATCACGCCTTATTGTAAATTGGAATCGGATAAGGAAATGTAATTATTTAATTTTTGTTTTTCAATAACTGTCTACTGTATAAAAGCTGCAAGCCATTATTTGGCTTTGACAGTTTGGCATTTGCCACCTATAATGTGCGCATTGTCATGACCTTAGGAATATGAAAGATGGACCCCGTTTAATAATGGGGAGTGAGGATCCCTCAGCCAGTGTCGAGGCTGTAGTCTCTCTATGGGATGTTTGGACACTGGCATCGTGAACACGAATCATGCAGATCATCCAAAACAAATATGTCTAGTACTTCTGTGTACTGCTGATTTAAATTGGAATGGGAATTACATTTTTGGTGTTGGTTTCTTTAGAACTTGCTAGTTCTTCATAGTTCAATAGTTCATTTCAGCAAGACTTCGTGCATTCTGTTTCATCTCTTATGTATAAAAACCAAAATGGAGAAACTGGTGCTTTCTAATACCACTCAATTAAAGTCCGTTAAATGCTCCTTTGACATAATATACCATAAAGCCTATATGTCTCAGATATGTATGGTTCTTGCAGACAGTGCCTGGTGCAGATCTTTAGAGAATGGTGCACGCCTGTATCGCTGTGGCTGTGTAGTTTTTGGCATGGGGAATTGATGGCTGGTAGGTCTGTAGGCTGATTGCTGGTGGGGCCTCGTCTCACCCGTATGATCACTCACTTCCTGTGGCCTGTACAGAGACCATCAGTTACACGCACAAACAATCTGTGTGGTCATTTGGTTTATTTCACCATCCTCGGCAGTTAACTGGACGGATCGGTTAGCTTGAAGTATGCTTTTTCTCGGGCAGTATCCCAAGTCACAATAGTACAGGTATTTTTCTGGTCTCTCTCACACAAATTTATAGAAAAGATTTTCTCACATCATGTGTAATTTTGTCTGTGGCTGGTCGGTTGTGCAGGGAACATGGAGTTTACAGCTTCAACTTGAAAGGGAAATCTCACTCCCTAAGTTGCGTGTGAACTACTTTTGGAAGGGCCTGTTTAATATCAAGGCATTGTTTCATGCTGGGGTTCTGCTGTTTTAGTGGAAGTGTTGTTCTTGGGGTTCTTCCAGACTTGAGATTTCAACCCTAGATAAAATTACAGGCATTATTCCGTAGCTTGTTCATGTCTGAAGCCACTGTTCTTTTGGACGTGGGCTCTGACCATAATGTGGCAACACTGGGTTCTTTCAGCGTTGCGTTGTCATTTTGAGTAGAGACCACACTGCACTGACGTTCCACACGCAAGCATTTTCTGCCTGCCCGTATTTCACTGTCTTTTTTTTTTTTGGGTCTTTCAGAATCTGTACCATGTCTGTCATTCTTTTTGTGTTTGAGACGCATTGAATGTATTTGTATGCCTTGCTGATTGTGTGTACACACAGCTGCGACTTTTGGGTGTCTTTTGGAGTGAGTGAGTGTGTGTGTGTGTGTGTGTGTGTGACACACAATCACCCTCTACACGCACCTGGCTGCTTCTCTTTCCTTAACGCACACCTGGTGCCTGTAGCAAGCCTCTCTACCATGACAGATTTCCACCCGATGCAGGAAACCCTCGGACTGTCAGTCCTGCAGAGTCCCACTAAATGTTGTTCCACAGATGGGATCAGCTGGGATCATGGGAACACTCAACAGTTCCAAGCCAGCCCTGTCCTGCCAAGTCTGTCACATAGCCAAACTCTCCCTCTAACTATACCAAAAACGTTTGTGTGAAAACCCCCCAAAAAATTTATGTTTGGCGTGTTTCTTATTCTGACAAGCTCGTATTTTTGTACCACACTTTCTTCCTTGTAAAGAGACTTCTGGATTTTAGACAGATGTGTGGCTCTACAGCGTATAGAGTCAGCTGGTAGGGTACTTTACCCCTTTGATTTGTTTAGCTGCTGCCTCGTGAAGAGGTGATCTGGGAGTGTTTGTGTAAGTGTCCAGGGAAAGAAGCTCGATTCCAGTGTGCAGCTGTTTGCTTTTACCGCTCGGACACTGTTAGGAGCGGGGTTGAATTTTCTTTCTTTGTTCTGACTGTTTCTTTTCATTTTTCATATTCATTCTGCAGTGTTCTGAGAGATCACGGGGGTTAATTTCTTTTGTAGATGGGGTAGATTGGGGTGCCTCAGGTCTTTTAGGCTTTCCAAAAGGATGTAAAATGATTCAAACTTTTTGCTTGAAGAGAATATTACTTTAATGTGTGGGCTATGAAATGACAGCCATTAACCAGTCATGCGTTGACCCACTCCCACTAAATGATAGATGGATGTATGGATAGATGGATGGATGCTTTATTGATCCCAAAGGGAAAATCGAATGGGGATATTTTGCATTTTTCAACACGGCAGCCTTTTCTTCTTAATGTCTTCTAGTGGGATTTAGGTTTATTTTGTTTTAAATTAACACGTTTTTGTGATATTTGCTTTCATTTTCTTGATGGAGATCTGAAAATGAATGTAGTGAATGAAGTGAATGCTACCTCAGAATGATGCCTCTAAGCACTGGAATAGGTTTAGATCTGCAGGACTCCAAGTCTTTCAAAGTGACAGATTTCACATGAAAACAATGCTCTCAAATTGTATGGATTTGATTTTAAGGTATTATTTTTCAATACCACTAAACCAGACAGCTGATACTGCCCGGCACCCTTTGTATATTTTTGTAATGGAACTAGAAGTGGTGTATTACAGAGTTGATTTAGTTTCTTTGTGCCAAGCACTTTGTTTGTAAAGTCTCTCTGATTACAGCACTTGGCAATGTTACCTTCTGTTGAGGAGTGTGTGTGCGCCATTTACCAGTAGCAATATATACGTGTGTGTGCGTGCGTGTGTATTTGACACGCTTGCTGTCTGGCTGTTTCTGAGGGTACTTGGTAAGTCTACATAAATCTGCCCATTGAATGAACTTCAAAAAACTGCCTCTCCTTCTACCTCATGGCTTCATTCACTTCTTTTTGACAGGTATTTTAAGCATTATATGACTCTAACCAAAGGCTTATTGAGTGCCATTAGAAAGCTTTCTACATGCTAATAGCACAGAGCTATCAGTTGCTGTCTCATCAATCCTTTTATTTCTATGGAAGTGAGACAGTGTAATCATTAGCTGGTTGTTTTTAGGGGCATAAATGGGGCTACGTAAATGGACGCGTGTTGACTCGGCGAGGCTGTAGTGGAGCGAAGAAGTCATTGCCGTCTGATCTTTATCCTCTTCTGGGCCTCCGTGAGAACACGGAGAGCCTTTTGTCAACATTCAGCTCAGCACTGTCAAAGTCATTCAGGTGTCCTGATTTCTGGTGGAACCCAGTGTATCTCATTTCACCAGAGGCTCTTCAAGCAGTCCAGTTTAATAGGTGATAGAATGTTTTTGGCGTCGAGATGCGTGAGTTGTTATTTGTAACATCTGCTGCACTAGGTTAGGGACTTTTTAGCGGATGATCCACGGTGTTGTGTTTAAAGGAGTATTCTCTGATGAGATATTAAACAAAGGGTCACCTCAGAGTTATTTACTATTACCAAAATTATTTTCTGTCTACAAATAGCAGAAGGCTCAGTTTGACCTTTTTAAATATCTGGATGACATGGCCTCAGTTGGCGTGTTCTTATAAGGATGATAAAGCTTCAGATCAGGGTTCAAAATGAGACCACTGGTGTACACTTGGATCCATGTTCATCAGGGGTGGGTGGGATGCTTATAAATTTACTTTAATGACCGGTTTTACGTAAAACGTTGATTGTGTATTCCATGAATGTTCATCAGAGATTGTCCTTTTGATTTGGAAATTGAAAGGGTTTGTGGATAGAAATGATATATTGTTGCAATATTGTGGATGTCTGAAAACGGTAGGCAGTCAGCATAAGTCAGTAGATGAGCTTTATAACAGTGTCGTACTGCTCAGATGATCATTAGCAACCCAAAGTATCTTGTTCTTCCCGCGTTTGAGTTGTTCTGCCTTGGGCAGTTTTACCAAGTGTTCCTGACAAAGATCAACGAAGGGTCTTTTGTCCCTAATGTAATCAAACATACAACAAAGCAACAAATTGGAGTGTTTCTTGTATCCTGTGCATTTCTGTGATGTGTTTATGTTGTTTATTTTTTAGATTACCCACAGTACTTTGCAAGCGTTTTAGGGAAAAAAGTGTATAAAAATAAGAATATTTTCAAAAATACTAAGTGTTGACGGTTAATTTTTCTGAAATGAACAAAATGCAAAGTGAATAAACCAAAATGTAAATCAAATTTAAACCATTTGGTCTAATCACGCTTTGTCTTAAAAAAAGCATTAATTCGACAATTGCAGACAGTTTTCAAAGGCGCTTGGCAGGGCGGTTGCTCCAAACATGTTCGAGAACAAACCACAGATTTCTGTGGATATACACTTGCTCAACTCCTTCATGTAATTCTCTTCATCATGACCGACTCGACGATGAAATCAGGGCTCTTTGTGGGCCATATCCAAGACTACGTCTTCTCCTTTATGCCGAACATGGTTCTTAATGATATTGGCTGTATGTTTGGGGTCGTTGACCTGCTGTGGAATGAATTTGGAGCCAATCGGACGCCTCCCTGACAGTACTGCGTGATGGATAAGTATCTGCCTGTATTTCCCAGCATTGAGGACGCCATTAATCCTGACCAAATCCCCAACTCCATTTGCTTCCACAAACTTGCAAGGAACCTTCTTTATGCTCCACTGTTGCCTGCCAACGCTCATTATCGTGCCACTCCGCGGCCCTTCGGCGAACAAACCTGCCTCCTGTCACAGCCCCATATTTCACGTTTTGACCCATCACTCCAGAGCACCTGCTATACCATTTTTCTGCACTCCGGTTCATATGTTTCAGTGCACGTTTGAGTCACTCGGCCTTGTTTCCACGTTGCTTCTACGCTTTTTGGCCGTAGAATTCGAAGGGAAGTAGGCGCGTGGCTTTTTCATCTGCTGCGCTAAGTTTCCGTGTCTACGAGCGTCGGCATTGCTCTTTCTTTGTGGTTCTTCAAAGGAGCTTGTGCAGCACATCTAGAAACTCCGCTGTGCTTTGAAATTGTTGCGTGGGAGAGACCTGGCTGATGCAGTATAACTACCTTGCCATGGTGTATGACTTCCACGGTCTTGCCTTTCTAGCAGAGTTTGGCTGTTCCTCAACCAGTTTTAAGCTTCTTGCACAGCTGTTTCCGTTTCAGTTAATGCTTGTGTTCCAACCTACATATGGAAAAAGATGAATTTTCATAATACTATATTGTACAGGTGGTTTGGTATAATGGGTTAAACATACATTTTTCTATAATCCGACAGAATCCTTGACTTTATGCAAGCGTAGAAGAATCTTTGCTGTTATGAAAGCAAAATGTGCTCAGACCAAATACTGCTTTGATTTCGGTTTTGTTTATTCACTTTGCAATTTATTAATTGACAAAAACAAACTACTAACACTTCTATGTTTGTAAGTATTCTTATTTTGTAGCACTTTTTCCACACCTGCCTAAACCTTTTGCACAGTACTGTATATTAGCGAAACTAATGAATGGACAGTAATATTCTATTGTATATTTCATCTATTGCCACTCATGCAGCATGACGTGACCTGCTCGATTGTCTTGAGCTTTCCTGGTTGTGGGGAGACCCTTGGGTTCTTGGGTTGGTTTTGACCATCAAGATAAGATGTGGAATTCCTGAGTAGAGTCCCCTCTACTCGACTGCGAGACCCACAGGTGCCAGGGCTCATTTACGTGCTAATTGTCAGAACTTTATCTACCCTATGAAAAAAAAGGGCAGGGTGGTGTTTGTACAGGAGACGTCTGCATTAGCCTCCCCTGCGTTTCATTGGTCATTTCCCCAGTAAAGTCTGAATTCCCCAGACAATTGAGCACCTGTTTACAGCAAAGACTCCAGGAAGGAAGACTTAGGAAGACTCGTAGGAAGACTCCACCAATTTCTGAAACGAAGTCTATCTATATTGATCTAAGGAATGGACGGTCTCAACCTCCCAGCTGAACGTGGCAGAATTCGCATTCAGAGGAAGAGCATCACCAGTCCTCTTAGCAATCCCGCGGTTTTGTCTTCTGTTGATGGGGTCGTTCTCGGGGGGGGAGGCAGCCATCTGTAGAACATTACAGACAGAGTGACTCGTAGTTGGCCTCTCCAGCACTGATTTACAAGACGTTTGTGCATATTTATGTAGACTATTTTCTGAATTATCCTCTGACATTTTCTTCTCCCTCACCTGGGAATTGGCCTGTAAACCAAATTACAGCTGTTTTACTATGAAGACTATTTGCAGATAGATGTAACATGGATCCAGATTTACTGCAGACTTGACATTTGAGTTTGAAAATACATTTTAAATTCATTGTTCATTAGATTCCCTTGTTTATTACAATTTGAATTCATTGCTCATTAGACTCCCTTATTACAGCCAGTGTCCATCTTGATTTAACTACTAAGACCGAGTTCATTAGATTTTATTTTCTGGATTTTATTCCATCCATGTCTTGCTGCTTACCTCTTTATTATCACATAATTTCCGTCTCTTTGATGCCAGCTGACCAATAAGCTACGCGTGCAGGGCCACTAATTTCTGGCAGCCTAGCAAACCTGGCGTCATGGCCTACCAGCTAATGCGATGAGCCACCGTGCTCTCGCGTTCTGCACATCTGGTGTTCGACGTGGGGCCATCAGCCAGAGTGCGATTGGGCGAGCGACTTCCGCGGGGTCTCCGGGCAGAAATATCCATGCCGGCGGAGCGATGCTGGCCTGCTGGGCAGTAAAGCTTAGCCTTCAGCACCCGGTAACCGCAGCAACCTGGCCGCGTGAGTGATGAGCATGCGTGCGAACCGCCGCATCCCGTACGGCCATCGGCGAACGTCCTGGGCTCTGCGAGTTTTGCTTTACGGTGTAATGCCGCTTAACGTTTTTAGTGCGCGGCCGTTTCCTCCAGAACATTCTACTTCGTATTCTATAATGGTTTTATGTCGGATGAATACTTGGTACAGCTGCTTCTCAGCATTGTGATCCATGATGGTAGATGGGCACCGACCCGTCTGTACGCGAAACCGGTCTGAAGCCATGATATGGAAAATAGACACCGTATCCAGCTTGTGCTTCACAAATTCAATCTTCAGTGTCCTCTGTGTGAAGTCATTTAAAAAGTAGTTAAAAAATACTTCAGAGAGAGACATTTGTGTTGAAATGAACAGAAAAATGTGAAGGTTGCGCTGATGTGGGTTTTGTTGCGTTTCACGTCATTATGGTCTGATGGCCGCTCTAACAATGTTTTTCGTTTTTTGCCTTTGCAGGATTTTAAGCAACAACAAAATCCAGGAACTCCTGAATGGCTCCTTTGTTGGTTTGTCCATGCTCGAGAGGCTGTAAGTTATTCACCCAATATTTCTTGATTTCTGTATATTTATTTACCTCGCACGTTGACTGTTTTGACCCTGTGAACATATACCACCCTGGTCTGAGAAAGTGCACATCTTGTGGGGGGAGTTCAGGTTCATGCAGACACCGAGAGCAATAGTGCCAGACTGAATACAAGACTAGAGGGAGCGGGAACACGCACTTCCTATATTAGTCTGTCAGCTGCCAACACGAGTCCATCAGCGTATTTGAGGAATCTTGAGGCCTGTCGAGAGAGGGGGCTGGTAGAAGGGAAAGTTAATTTTAGTGACTGCCAGCAGAGAGTACCATTGTCAGGCCTTCAGTCATAGTATGGATACAGCCGTAGATGTTGTGGTCCTAAATGGATTACACTGATTTTGTAGCCATTTCCTGTGAAGGAACATTTGAATAGTGGGATAGGGATACTGGGCTTGCTCCAGATCAGTTTGCAGAGGTTCAAATGAGTGTGGTGTTTATTTTACTTTTGCAGACAGAAGAGTTATTAGGAAGGATTGTTATGTTCTCGTGGACTGGCGATGGTGCAGTTAAAAACGTATTTGCTACGTCTCCTATCCAGAGAAAAAAGGAAAACATTTGGGTCCCAAGTTGTCATGGAGTGATTTGCTGCCTCAGATTGGCTTCATGCAGATAAAATAACCAGTCCATTAATGGCCCACATGTTTCAATACAAGCTAAAATAACATGATGCAATCCGAATGGAATTCTAAGGGTATATTTTCCATGTCATTACTGCCAGTTCTGTATAAGAAGAAGGGGGAAAAACACAGAAAGCCTTTCTGAGGTATTTCTTGATAACCTGGCAATGATTAGATGCCACTGGCAGCCCTGTTCCTTATACAGTACATTTGACAGTGATATGTCCTTGGTCTTCAAGGCATTCTGGGTAATCTTGCTGTTAACGAAGGCATTAATACTTGCCCTTTAGGTGTTGAGACACGCAATGATTAGAATTGACCCAGTTGGGATTCTGCCTCTGCTGTGTGAACTACATGATGAACTGTCGCGAAGAAAGTGTTTGGCCAGTGTGGTCTCCACGTATTAGGAGGTCGTATTGTCTTGGCTCCCAGAACAGTCTCAGCACGGCAGGGGCCGTCTTAACAGGAACACGTTCTCCAGGTGCACGGCTCCTCGCGACGGCCCATGGCTCTGCATTAGAAATACAAATTTCTTTGTTTGAATTCTCTGCTGTCTTGAAGTGGCTCTTATGGTAAAATTCAAGAGAGCCCCATGAGCTGATGTCTCTCAGAACCCATCAAGAGTGTAAACAGCTTTGATCCTCCTACGGCTGGAAAGCGAGAGGAATCCGGCCGCGAGAGTCTGTTGCCGGTCGGCCTGCAGACACGACCCCCCACACCCGTCTGCCTGTGTCTGTCTGTCTCTCTCTTTCTCTCTCGACCCCCACCCCACCTCCCTGTCTGTTTCCACGTCCCTCGCCTTAACGGCACGTGACACCACTCCGCTTTTGTCATGTTAACGGCCGGAGCCGGGGCCAGAGGTGTCGATGGAACCGACCCCCCCTGAGATCTGCACCCCCACCCCCCACGCTTTTGTGCTTTTCCGCTGGAGAGAGACAGTGAGCTGGACGTTTCTTCGCGTGGAATAAAGGCTTGCTGCGGTCCCCGGCTCACGCCACAGGCCCCGCCCCCCCTGCCTCAGCAGCAGCTGTTCACTGCTGGGTGATTGACGAGGGGGGAGGTGACCAAAAAAAAAAAAGCCGCCGCCCACCTTTCGCCTCCAGCTCTCCAGCCATGAAATTGCAGAGCCTCTGCTGTTTTCTGTTCAGCGGGAAAACACCATTCCGTGTAGTTGCAGTCTGTACCAAAACATGTAGGCAACTTCCCCTGCTTCGCTGGAATGGTCTGTTTGACATGGCCTCTCATTTTGAAAGGCATTTTTATATACAAGTAAGCCAGCGCTAACATTACAAACGCACAATTAACGCAAACTCGTTTGTAGTGCCTTCTATTCGGAAGAGAAAGGAGTATTTGGTACTACAATGCAGTAGAACCTTTCCGCTTGTTGACGTTTGTTCGTAATGGCAGCTCACAAAACTTGTTTGCAATCTTCGAGGTCTTCGTTATACTCCAGAAAGTGAGCTTTTCTCCATGTAGGAGTGTTGGTTAAACCTGTCAGGTTGACCCGAAGAAGTCTTGGACCAATAATCTATGGCTGGCTGTTTGAATTCGAATAGTTGCACCATTGCAACTCCCTGGGAACTAAACTAACTCGACTCAAACGAACCGAATCATGTATGTGGTCCAGTGAGAAGCACCGGGGTGTTTTTTGGCACTGTAGACGAATTTATTGCTTTTCTTCTCGCTGTTGGGAGTTTAAGCTCTGCGCAGCTGTCAAATGGTGGCTATTGTTGGCGGGATCGGTGGCATGCGTGTTGGTGTATGGGGCATTGTGAGGTCCTGGGGCTTCCTCGCTGTTCCACACAATCACATGCTCTGCCTCGGAACTTTCTCCTGCTGCTTGAGAATACCCTTCATGGGGGAAATTAACAGTTGCTAAGATAGACACCATCTGTATTTTCTAGTCGAAAAATCTGTTGATATGGTATGTATGCCCTGTGCGAGTCATTATTTCTGAATGCAAAGCTGACAGGTGTGTTGGCATTCCGGGTCTTTTATTTGACACGGAAGTGTGAAAACTTTTAAACATGAGGGTCTGCATATTCCATTCAACTCATCTTTCCACGAAGTGCTCACCTCTCCCCTCGTCGTGATGAAAGGCCTTCAGCTTGTTCAAAAAATTACAGCCTCCCCCACCACCCCTCCCCCGCTACATCAAAACCCATTCCTGTCAGCGGAGGCCTGTCTTCTCTCTGTACTCCTCTCCCAGTCCCTCACTCAAACCACAGTGAAGAGACTTCAAAAGACCTCTCGGCCTTTGAGGTATTGAGAAGCTGGGCTGTATTGAGGGGATGTAGCAAGGTGCTGCTGCTAGCGCGACTAGCACAAGTGCCATGCGTAGCATCTCTGACTGAGAGTGCTCAGGTCTGGAGTACGTTTTCTTTAGCGTGCTGACCTAGCAGGTCACGCCCTACTTCTTGGTCTTCTCATGATCTTGGTCTTCACCAAATCTTCGAGTATGTTAGCAGGGCCTTGCGTTGTCCTTTTTTTTTTATCAATGATGAAAAATGAGTGACATTGAAAAGGATGCCTGATCAACCATCACTGGGCATGAGTATTTTTGTTGACATTTATTATGCTGTTATTAGATTAAAAAAAATTTTGTGTCATTGAAGTTGGCTCATTTAACTCGTGACTTGAAGTGAGCAGTAAAATGTCCTGTTTCCTGTCTGCTGTTTCCTTTTGTAGGTACATAAAGAATAACTTCATCAGCCGCATTGAGCCAGGAGCCTTCCTGAGCCTCACTGCCCTTAAAAGACTGTAAGTAAATTTCAGATGGAGTCCCTGTGTCTCGATGGGTGTCTAACACCACACACAAAGATTAGTTCACTCCAGTCTTGAAGTGATTCATTCCATTTGAACAACTGAATGCATTTGTACTGCTGAAACTCAGGCTCACACATGGAGATTGGAAATAGTCTGTCTTTATTCCTGCATTATTAATGCTGCGTGCTTGCACACCTGACAAGAATGAAGTGTGTGTGTGTATGCACACACACACACACTGCAGAAAATGTATATCTGTCAAGTCTAAATACCTTGTCATTAATTCTGGTATTTTTCTTTGCAAGATGAATATAGTACCTAATGCTCATTCATGCTGTTTTCGCACATTTGTACATCTAATGTGTATGTGCATCTGCGTGTGTTTGTATGCATATGCATGTCTTGTGTTTGATATGGCTAATTCTTTTGTACGTGTATATTTCTAAAAGCCCTTATTTTTGAGCAGCAGGTACTGGGGTTTGTAGTGGGTATGTGTGTAAGGCCGTGACCCCTCCGCCCCAAAGGTTGGGGGGTGGGGTGTGTTAAACAAGAAGAGTGGTTTTGTCTGAGTCGAGCGTATGTGCAGTGAGACCGTGAATGTACACACACTTTAGATTATACACACATGCCGAGAGCTTGTGTGCATAGCGGCCCTGTTAGTATGTCACGTTTCTTGCCAATATAAACTATTCCTTGGCTGCCTGAACGGAGAAATATTCAGCTCCTCTGTGAGGGTACGGCTGTTATGCTAACGTTAAAAAAAACAGGGCAAAATGTCCCCCCCCTTTTATGCCCCACATTGCTTCTCAGTCTGAAGGTACCAGTGAGGAAGAACTGCTGTTTGTTAAGAGGGAATTACTTTTGGGTTTAAATGTTGGAAAGCTGATATCCCGAATGCTAAGAATGTTTAGAGAGTTTGGGTCAGACCACCTTTTAACTGTAAACAACGAAAAGACTTGTGTCTGATGCACCGTGCTGCAGTTTGATTATGGGAAGTGGAGACCATTCCCAAACGGAGGACGCTAGGCGGTTTAATTGGCTCAGTAGCGAAGTGTGTCAACCAAAAAAAAAAAAACCCGGCTCAGTCCAGTCTTAAAATTCTCCAAGCTGCTACTGTTTTGCTCCAGATTGCCCCGTTGCGTTCGGAAGTGAAGCACTGTGCCTCCTCTGATGCTGTTTGGGGCAATGGGAGAAATGGTGTGATTGTGGGGGGTTGGGCGGCCTTGTGGGGGGTGGACATGCAGAGCTTAAAAGATCACTGTGGAGGGGAGAGATGGAAAGATTAGAGAGATGAGGGAGGAGAGGAATGGAGAGAGATGGATTGATAATGGAAGGAATGAGGAGGGAGGGAGATTGCTTGAAAGACAGTGGGGTTTATAAGTAGGAGCAGATGAGGGTAGTATAAATAACATAAATTAGATGACTGTAAAGGATGGAGTGATAAAGGAAGGGTCAGGGGTCACAGGTGCAGTGTGAGCAGCCCCCCCCCCCCCCCACATGGGGGCCTTAATTTCCACGGGGGCTTAATTCCTATGATGGACTTTTTATGGTGTTCGGTGATTCAGATTGATTGTTGGTCTTTTCCACAGCTTGCATGTGACTCTAATTTAGCCCTCCCTCAAAGTAAGCTGGGGGACGTATGTTGGGCTTTGCACCTCGTGAATCTAAAGTTAAAATTTCCGATTCCAAGTCCGCTCTAAAGGTATTTCTTTCTCGCGCTGTGGTCTTCAATCCCACTCGGAGTGGAATTTCCTTGCTGTAAATTCCCCAACAGTAAACGCTACCTAGAGTCAACAGACAAGACTTGAGCTGAGAAGGAACCTAATAACCTGTGGTTCTGCCTGTTTCCTGGAGTTAATCACTGTCTGCAGGGCACAGTAAATCCATTCTAACGCTTGCGTGTCATGTTGGCGAGAGGACCAAAACCGGCAAGCTCTGACCCATGTGTAGTCACCAGTGCTGGATGAAAGGGCGCTTCATCTGACAGCCGGCCCACGCAATAACATTCCACTGTTCCAACCACCCTTTTCCCGTAGAGCTGGGTTCTGATTTCTCAGTCACTTGAATAATCCAAAGAATTTAGACGAGAACGTGAATCTGGCCTGCAGTTCCCCAGCGGCGTCTTTGCCGCCGTACCTGTGTTGTGACTCTTGCCCTCCATGAAATCCCTGCTCTCTAGTTCCCTGATGAAAGGTCAAAGGTCATGAAGCATTTGGGGCGGTGCGCTTTTGCTGTTTTTTTTACCCATCTGTAATTGTGAGCATCGTTGTAAATATCCGAATACATTGCGTCCAGATGCAAGAACCATCGATAGCGAAAATGAGTTCATTTATGGCAGTACTTTTTAGGGGAACGATTAGAAAAAGGTTTAAATACATTTGGCTTTGAAAGTCGAATGTGGAACCTACCATGATATGTGGATAGTTGCAACTAGGTGATAATCCACCAGGAGCCTTTGTCTACCATGAAGAAGCCTGGCGCAGCGCGAGCTTCCTAATTAGTGCCTGAAGTTCCTTTGATATGGTTTCATCCCTGTAACATCCAAAAGAGCAACATAGCTGAGAGTTATGAAAGAAGACATAGCCAGGAGTCACATGACTGACAAGATTGGATTTACATTGGGATTTTAATAAGACGGAGCCCTTCAAGTCCAAGAATGGGCTTAGTGCAAAACACAGGATGACTGCCAACCTATCATTGACCTCCAATGGGGGCTTTCTGTATGATTTTGTACGCATTTAAGCTACTCGGTGCAAATTTGTAATGCTGTGTGTTAATATATTTCCTGTCATGCATGTTATGTGAATATATATATTTCCACATGGATGTTTACCCCTCTCTGTCTCCCCTCTCTTTAGAGATCTGTCCAATAACCGCATCGGCTGCATCAATGTGGATATATTCAAAGGCCTCACAAATCTGGTTAAGCTGTAAGTAAACCTGCCAGTTGTGACCTTCTCAGCACCACAGTAGCGCGAGTCGCCGTCTGTGATTTAAACGCTTGCAAAGTCTGAACTTTTCACCCAAGATTATTTTGTTTGTTTGTTAGTTGTTTTACTTGAGGTGAATTTGAACAGCTCTGTGTAGGCTTTAGTGGCAAGGTCATCGGCGTTGTTAACTTAACTGCCCTTCTTTGAGTGCCGAAACGTGTATCACTTGCTCTAAGATTAACGTGTTTGCCTTCGTCTCCCATGGGTGTAGGCATGCATATATTAGTATGCCACACCCACCTGCCATTTGGGGGTAAAATTACCCTTGCTATCTTAATTAAGACTCTCAAATGACATTAGAATTAAGCTGCTGAACCTCCTGGGGTTGGGGGGGGATTCAAATCAATACTGGGTGTGCGATAAAGTGGATGCTGAGGCCACAGCGATGCCCCAGCTCAGAGAATTGTGAAATCAATCAGGGCGAGCGCACCCTGAACAATCTAAATGAAAGATTAAAGTCCCTCCTCTGAGTGCCGACTCATCAAATAGGCCGCGGCCAGGTCGGACAATGCAGGCGATGCACTTTGCGTTAGATAACTTCAGTTTGTTCTCTGTGAACTGGGTCACACTATATGACCGAACAAACACGAGGGTCACTTTGCGTTGTGGGATTTCACAGGCGCTGGTTCTCAGCAGCGCGGTGACGGTCAGGCTGCGCTTTTGTTTCAGAAACCTTTCGGGGAACATGTTTTCATCGCTGGCCCCAGGGACGTTCGACAGCCTCATCTCCCTGAAGACACTGTGAGTAAATCGAAAAAAAAGGTTGAAGAAATTCTTTCCCAGTGTGCTGAAATGAATGCGTTTTGATCCCAGCAGTCCTCTTGAAGCACTGAAGGATTTAGCCACAACCTACTAATGTAACACCATTGTGTCCCAGTGTGCATACGCTGGCCAGACGGGCGAGAGGCGGTTTTTCTCTGTGCTTAGTCGCCCGTTACACCTGTGACTTGAGTTCCGTGTGTGTCCCAGGGAGTTCCAGAGCCCCTATCTCCTGTGTGACTGTAACCTGCAGTGGCTGGTACGCTGGATCAAAGAGAGGGGCGTGGCCGTGGAGGACACCCGCTGCTCGTACCCGCGCTCGCTCCAGGGCCAGCCCGTCAACTCCCTCAAGCCCGACATGCTAACCTGTGGTACGAGCTGGCGTACGCTCGCGGGCGCCGGCCCCCTGCTCGCGCGATGAGTGAGAACCAATGCGTTCTCCTGCCTGTGTGTGTTCGTGCATGTTTCCAGTCTGGCAGGATGCGGATCTTTAAGGTGTACGGCATACTTAATATAAACGCAAGCAAAGGCAGTAAATCCAGGTCATAGGTAGCTTTTCATGTTTGTTACAGTGTATTCTAGGGTGTTGTATGCAAATGAAGCACTCCTTTGCTTAAACTATATCCAGCGCCTGCTCGGGTAGATGGGGCAGAAACACACACGCAACACACACACACACACACACACACACCATCCCCCACCCCCTTCATTTTTGCAGAGGTTGTGCAATATAAAGATTGATAAGAGCGTGATTCAATGGCACAATGAAGACTCTGCCTGGCTGCTTTCCCAGACACAGATTAAGTCCAGGACTAGTCCCCTCGGTGAAAAATCACCCTTCCCGACAGGCCTTAATATGTCTGGGGAAACTGCTTCATGATGACGTTTTGATGTTGACCGTTAACTGTTATTGGTGAAAGATGGTTAAAATGTTGGGGATTTAAAATGGCACTTAACTGCAGTTTAAAGCTATATTGAGACCACCCAGTGGCCCAGGAAGAGTCCAAGAGATTAAGATAAGTAGGTGTCACATCTCCTGCCACGAGAACTCGTGGCCTGACGGCGTCCCTCACTCCCTCTCACTCTTTTTCACTCTGCTCAGACGCACCCCTGGAGCTGCCCTCATTCCAGATGACCCCATCCCAGCATCAGATCGTGTTCCAGGGCGACAGCCTGCCCTTCCAGTGCATGGCGTCCTTCGTGGACGAGGACATGCAGGTGCTCTGGTACCAGGACGGCAAGATGGTGGAGCCGGACGCCACGCAGGGCATCTACATCGAGAAGAGCATGGTGCAGAACTGCTCTCTCATCGCCAGGTAGGTGCAGGAGGTCCCGCTGCTCACGAATGGTTAGGAACAAGGAGGCGGAAGATCTGGGTGTATTTACATTAGAGAACGTAAGAACATAAACATACAAACGAGGCGAGACAAAAAAGAATGAATTGTTAGTATTATTATTTCCCCTACCAGGATGGTAGTTCTTAAATGGTAGTATCTTAAAATGGTCAGTGAAAGGATATTGGCACCGAGTAAACAAGCCCCTGGACTCTCTGAGAACATCTCGGTCTTCTCGAGATGTTGAGAAAATTCCTACATCTGTCCGCTAAAGGGAGCAGGTTGGTGGTGTGAGACGTCCAGCCGTTGAGTGTCCTACGCCTCGCCAAAACGAGTGTAAAGACAACAGCGTCTGGTCCTCGGGATCTGTACACAGAAAGGATCTTTCAGCAGAAAGGCCAAATTATGTTGTAAATCATATATCAAATTCTGTATAAGAAATTTAAGGTACCTTTGTAGGATGCTGTGGAAATGAAGCAAAACAAGTTTGAATCTTAAGCGAAGTATCAATTAGTATCATGGCATCTTTGCCATGATACAATAAAATCCTTAAAAAAAACTATCCCAGTGTATAAATGTGAAATCCAAACCAGATTGTCTGAATAGGTGATTCTTGCATACAAGACTTGGGTTGGATATCACTGAGGGGAACAAAAATGTTTGGTGGAACTGAGCCTGGATTTCTAAGGTAGATGGAACTCAAGGATTAGAAGACAGACGAGAGGGGGATGGAGGAAGAGAAAAAAAATTCCAGAGCTTCAGGCGATGACAAAATGACAAGACGGATTCTAAGAAACACTGCCTGTTAGGATAATGAAACCAAAAAGCAGCTTATATAAATTGGCTGCAAAATAATAATACATTAAATTTGCAAGTGCCAAAGCACCTGCAGGGCTGGACTGTTGAACACAGTTCCTAACTCTAGGCTTTTCCCCCACTCCAAATAAACACAGACATTTCTTTTGGGTAAGAAAATGGTTTAGGCAATTAAATATGAACAAAAACCTAAGATGGGTATTCATTTTCACTTTGAACCCTAACGGCTTGAGAGAGAGCAAGACCATTCCACCACTGAAAGTCCCTGTTCAATTTGGTAATTAAAGGAGTAAAATTGGCATCCTGGAAAGAAAACATTCGACGTGTGACTAACACCCAAGTGTGGGGTGTGTGGTAGCCAGCTGGGTGGTAGCTTTGAAGATCTACAGCTAGGATCATTAAACAGCGCCCCCTACAGCCTCGAGTTGTCCTCTGCTCAGGACTCAGAAACTATGGGGTTATAAAATCATGTAATAATGGTGATACTCTGAAACAAAGCGTTTCTTAAGAAATGTACTGTTAATGTTAAAGAAATTTAACATTTCTGCTAGCTTGTTAGTTTGTTTTGCTATCTCGGTTTGCTAGATAATGTTGTGGACATTTACATTTCATTGGATCGTATCAATTCCCTTTGTGGCCATGTCCCTAAAATCCAAACGTGGCTGACTAGTTAAAGTGAACACAAAGTGCTAAGCTAGCTCTGAGTCCTCAGTTTCTGAGGAACACCACTCAAAACTGCTTTGAAAATAAAAAATAACATGTTCTGCCAATGTAATAAGCTTCCAGTGAATATCGGTTTTAAAGACATCACCAGCAATTTCTCTAATTATCACCATCAACATACATGTGACGTTAATGAATAGGTCGATGAGTCTAGATGACTCTATATGGGCAGGTTCATATAATGTTACAAAACAAAACCTCTGTCCCCTTCTCTTTCATCAGCTGGGATGACTAGTGAGGCTCGCTGTGACTCTGGAGGCCATTGAATGACCTCATTCTCCTGCAAGTTTCTATTCATTTGAGAACAATTCCTTTGTCTCCTCCCCACGTAGTGAGCTGACCATCTCCAACATCCAGCCTGGCTTCACCGGCGACTGGGAGTGCCGCGTGCGTACCAGCAGGGGCAACAACACCCGCGTGGTCCACATCGTGGTCCTGGAGAGCACCGCGAAATACTGCACGCACGAGCGGGTCTCCAACAACAAGGGCGAGTACAAGTGAGCACGCCGGGCGTAAATGCATCTCTCGCAGTAGGCTTAGGCTAGGGTGTAACCGCTGTGTTTAAATGTGCTTTCCTGAGGTAAAAGTGTTTGCTGGACCGGCTGGAGCATTTTAGCCTTCTGCTGCCCTCTAGTGGTCAAAGGAGCTGCGGCTTGCAGAGTTTCTGCTAAAGCCCGCTAGTTTTGACACGGCGGGCCGTATGGGTTCGGTCACGACTGGGTTCTGTGCACGCAGATGGCCCCGCACTCTGGCCGGCATCACGGCGTACCTACCCTGCGCGCGACAGGTGACTGGCGCGGGAATCTACTCGGGCGGCTCGGCCGAAGACCGCCGCGCCCGCAGACGCTGCGACCGGAGCGGGCGCTGGGCCGAGGAGGACTACACGCGTTGCGAGTACATGAAGGACACCACCCGCGTGCTCCACATCATCAACCAGGTGCGCGCACCGCACACACACACTCAGACGCGCACAAAACACACAAATACCCACAAATACCCACATCCTCCTGCTTGTAGGTCACTGGTTTTCTCCGTGACCTCGCGCACTTGGCCTTTTGTAAGACTCTTGGCAAACGACGGCGTAGTTAACACTATTATTTAGGGAGCACTTTTTCTCAGGAGCTCATTCACGATGCCTGAGCGGTATTGATTGTGCTGACTCGCTCTGTCTGTGGTCCTCGCGGGGGGGGGTTGGGTGGGTGCAGATGGCGCTGAACCTGACCAACGCCGTGCACACGGCCCAGCAGCTCCTGGCCTACACAGTCGAGGCCCCCAACTTCTCCGACAAGGTGGACGTCATCTTCGTGGCTGAGATGATCGAGAAGATCGGAACGTTCATCGAGAAGTATAAAGAGGTGAGGTGGCCGACGGCTCACAAGAAAGCTTGAAACGGCTACTTGGTTTAACTCTTATATCACCTCATAATATTCAGGTCCGTGTGTACGTGACAAAAAATAATTTTTAAAAATGACTTGAAGATTTTTAGAAGTCTTGCACCAGACTAACCTGAAGCTTAGGTTATTGTGTTCCTCCAGACTTTACTGTAGCCGGGGTTACCATTTAAGCCAATAGTTACTGAATCCGAGCATGAAGATGGAGCGTAGCTCAATAAAGGGCTTTTTAATGGACAGAGGAGAGAGGACAGACCACATAGAACAGAGCACGCTTTCTCTGAGCTAATCCACGGCCTGGCCGCATACTTAGGAGTAGGTAGGATCAGGATGGCGGGATTGGCCACAGATCTGGGTGGGCCATGGAACTGCTTCTCTGGCGTTGAGTTTCGCTGTGCTTCGTGTTGAGGGGGACGTGTTCTGGCGTAACACTTGCACACAGGTCCACCTCATCGTTTTCACCGAAGAAGCTATAGAAGTCGCGTGTTGCTTCTTTTTTCCATCTCGTTTTAAGGTTGCCTGAGGTTCCTTATTGTCCGAGCCTTTTACCATTGACTTGCAGTGATCTTTTATAAAGTAATGATGCATGTCTCGTTGGCCCTACGAGTTGTCCCGAACCACTATACTCCCCCACAATCTAGCCTTTCAGTGTAGGGGGTGCGGGCCTTATGTCTCAGCTAGGGGACGTGATGGTGGACATCTCCAGCAACCTGATGCTGACGGACGAGCGTGTGCTGTGGATGGCGCAGAAGGAGGCTCGCGCGTGCTCGCGCATCGTGGACAGCTTGCAGAGGATCGCGGCCCCACGCCTGGCCACGGGCTCTTACTATACCGTATGTACTTACGACACCACATGCCCCCCGCGCGCCTCACGCGTCACTCCCACTCACGCTTGCTCCTTAGAGAGCCAATAGAATTGATGGCAATTTTTTTTTAGCCCTGCCGATTGGTTCACTGACGCCCGGTCTGTTTGGCTTGCTGGTTGTTTACCGCCTCAACAGAACTCGCACAACATCGCACTGGAGGCACATGTGATCAAGGCCAGCAGCTTTAATGGCATGACCTGCACGCTGTACCAGAAGGTGGCGCCAGAGCGCCCTTTGATTCCCCACCTGGGCGCTCTACACCCGGACATCAACCTGGACCGCCAGCTCAGCTTCAAATGCAACGTCACCAGCAATCTCTCCGCCCTGGCGCTGAAGGTCTGCGGCTCATGTCAATTTTTTATTTCTTCATATATCCTCATGGTATTTTTCTGCAACAGTTCTGTCCCTTTAAATCTTTTTTTTTTTTACTGCAAAACTGTCAAATTCACTTTTTAATTACATGAAGATCAGCATGATAATACTCTAACACTATAAACTAAGTTATATGGTTAAATGAGTGTATAGCCAGGACGAAATAATAAGAGCCATTGGTTAAATCAGTTGAATGTCTCGCCTTTCTCCCCTCCCCCCAGAACACAATCGTAGAGGCGTCCGTACAACTTCCCGCGGCCCTCCTCTCCTCGCTGGGCAGCCCCGGCTCGGCTGACGACGCCGCCTACAAGCTCCAGCTCTTGGCCTTCCGCAACGGCAAGCTCTTCCCTCAAGGGGGCAACTCCAGCACGCTCATGGACGGCAGCAAGCGCAGAAGCGTTGTCACGCCAGTCATCCTCGCCAAGATCGGTAAGACCCGCCCCCTCGGGACACAGGCACTGCCCCTCCAACAACACCCTCTCGGCAAGGTTCGTGCGCTAGTGTGGTTCACGCCTGCTGTTCTCACAGTTCACAAAATGCATTCGAAAACGAGCAATGAAGTGTCCGCCCACCTGAATATTTACATATTGAAAAGCCTTTGTCGACGTTTTCGAGAGCGAACGTATGGCCCGGTGAGTCAGGGTTGGAGCTGATTTCCTTTGATGCGTGTCCGTCCAGAGGGCGTCCCCCTGAAGCCGCTACGCAGCCCCATCAACGTGACCCTGCGACGCCTCCTCCAGGGTGCCAACCCCGTGGCGGCCCGCTGGGATCCTTCCGCCCTCGACGGCCAGGGCGGTTGGCGGTCAGACGGCTGTGTCATCCTCCATCGCGATGATAACTTCACCACGCTGTCCTGCGACTCTCTCGGCAACTACGCCCTGCTGATGGTGAGGGGGTAGGGAATATTCGGCGCCCCAGAGTTTCCCGATGTTCTCTTTTACGACTGTCGAATTGCGTTTTTTTGCCGATGATTGTGCAGTGTGTCTTTTGGCTTCCAAGGTAGAAGTTTTGAGGATAAACGTACAACGTCACTGGCCGACGTTTGCAAAGCTTGGCGTTGTATTAACAAGGATAATTGGAATTGTATGGTACATGTGATAAAGGTTATTGGGTCGGGTTTGTGTTTGGCAGGATCTGAGCAGGACCGAGTTGATCATCTATGACTTTAAGCCTCTCCACCCGGTCGTCTACGCCACAGCTATCGTGCTCATGCTCTGTCTGCTGGCTGTCATCGTCAGCTACATCTACCACCACCGGTATGAACCCGAGGAGCTGGGGCCATCCATCCAGCCCCAAACAGATAAGGGATCGATTCCCAAATCCCTGTGCTCGAGCATTCTGATACGTGTCCTCTGGATTCTCCACGCTCATTCTGTTCAGCCGTATCCAGTGTACTTGTGTGTGTGTGTGTGTGTGTGTGTGTGTGTGTGGTGGGGGAGGTGATTGCACATCCTGGAATTAATTCTAGGGTAACAGTATCTGAAACTGCCCCGAGCTCGTCCAGCAGGTGCCATCGCCTTCATCCGTTCTCTCCGCATGTCCGCAGGTCTGTCCGTATCAGCAAGAAGTGCTGGCACATGCTGGTGAACCTGTGCCTGCACATCCTCCTCACGTGTGCCGCGTTCGCCGGGGGTATCAACCAGACGCGCTACGCCAGCGTGTGCCAAGCGGTAGGACCCCTCATGTTCTAGCCCCGGGCTAGGAGAGCCACAGCACTGTGCTGTGATTCGACTGCTCAGCCCGTAAACCGGATGAAACCGGACCAGGCCAGCAGTGGCTTCTGCTTCACTTGTAAATGGTGGTGATATTTATGAACTTTTGTAACAGTTGTTCGGTCGGGGTGGTTGTGTGTGTGTGTGTGTGTGTGTGTGTGTGTTTCAGGTTGGCATGGTGCTGCACTACTCCACTCTGGCTACTGCCTTGTGGTCAGGAGTCACAGCAAGGAACATCTACAAGCAGCTCACGCGCAAGACCAAGCAATACGAAGAGCTGGATGAACCCCCTCCCCCACCCAGGCCCATGCTGAGGTACAGAACTACAATTCCCATGAAAGCGGAGGTGCTTGGATAGTACTGGAAATGAAGCTACCAGTCCTCGTAGATGTGTTTCACGATACATATAGTATCATAGTTTACAGAAGCACTATAGACGTAATTCACCACGTCTTTTTCTTTTTGTATTATTTCCACTTTACTCAGCGTACCGAATTCCTAGGGGTATAGGCAACCAACACAAGTCTGTGCTTCTGGAGTTTTCGTTGTCAACAGCCATGCTACACATTAGCAGATAATAGGTCCAGATATAGCTAGGCCCAGATATTTTTGGGGATACTAACCTGTAAATACTTCCTCTCCAGGTTCTACCTGATTGGCGGAGGGATCCCGGTAATCGTGTGTGGCATAACCGCTGCAGCTAACATCAAGAACTACGGCAGCCGCAGCGGTGCACCTTAGTAAGTAGTCCTCACAACGCCAAACTGCTCTCCTCGCCTCCTCAGGCAACAGTTGGGAGCAGCGGCTCTGTATGTGCCATACGTCTATAACGGGGCCAGGGGAGTAGCAGAAGAACGCTAATAATGCATGCTAGGTCAGTGAATGGAGCGTAGAGTTCAGGTGCGCGTTTCGCTATGCTAGGGCGTGAGCGTTCTCGCGCGTAAAAGCTGGGGGGTCGTGCCGATCCCCAAGTGCCCCCCTCCCCCCAGTGAGTTCAGTGAGCCCGCGCATTGCCGAGCGACTTGTGGATGCGGGAAAGACAAAAGGCGCACCGAAGATTTGCGCTCGAGATGGCAGAGGTCTGTTTTTAGGTTCTGTCTGACCACCTGCTGCACCAAACCCCAACCACCCCCCACCCCCCACCTCCCGCCGTGCCCGTTCCCATTTGCATGCCGGCAGAGCAAACCGGAAAGGCGCGCCATCTGAGGCCCTTCCGGAGATAAATTAATCTTGCGCTAACCGAGACGGCTGCCAAATGATGTATGCGGAGGTGGGAATGGGCGGACAGACTCTGGCATAATGAGTTCATGGAGGGGGAGGGGAGGGAGGAGGGGGACCCACAATGTAAATATTTGCCCATATGGCTGATGGAGCTTTGATAACTTGGATCTCCGCGTGAATCTGCATGTTTTCGTACACATCGCCGCCTTACAGTTTGAGTGAATACTTAGTGCCGGGCTGCGACGTGGCGCGTTATGCTGCTAACGGAAGGACCCGTTCTTTCCTCAGCTGCTGGATGGCTTGGGAACCCAGTCTGGGCGCCTTCTACGGCCCGGCGGCCTTCATCATCTTCGTGGACTGCATGTACTTCCTGAGCATCGTCCTGCAGCTACGGAGGCACCCGGAGAGGCGCTTCGAGCTGCGGGAGCAGACGGAGGAGCAGCAGCGGCTGTCTGTGGCCGAGGCGGCCGATGCTCCGGCCGCGGCCTGTGATCCGCCGGCGGCGGCGCTGGAAAACGAGCACGCGTTCGCCGCCCAGCTGGTGGGCGTGGCCGGCACTCTCGCCCTCTTCGCCCTGCTGTGGGCGTTCGGGGCCTTGGCCGTTTCCCAGGAGCGCCCGGCCGATTTGGCCTTCGCCTGCCTGTTCGGCGCTGCTGCCCTGGGGCTGGGGGCGTTTCGTGAGCCACCACTGCCTGACGCGGCAAGACGTGCGGCGGCACTGGACGCGGGCCTGTTGTCTCGGGAGGCGGAGCTACGTGCTGCAGGTTGACGCCCTTCTCGGGCCGGCGCCGGGGGCCGCCTCCGAGGCAACGCCGCCGGCAGGAAGCGTCGAGGTAGGGCGGGGCCCCGCCAGTGGCACCGAGTCTTCATGCACCAATAAGAGCGCACCAAGCATGCGCAACTCCGCCCAGGGCTGCAAGCTAACCAATCTGCAGGTTGAGGCTGCGCAGTGCAAAGGTGTCCCCGCGCAAGCCAACGGCTCCGCCCTGCTGGACAACAGCCTGACGGAGCACTCGCTGGACAACGAGATCAAGATGCACGTAGCGCCCATCGAGGTCCAGTACCGGCCGGTGAGTGGCAGCAGCCTCCCCGGCGCCGGCGGCGCCAGCGTCAACGGGCACCTGGGACGGCACCACAAGAACCGGGCGCGAGCGCACCGCGCCAGCCGCCTAACTGTTTTGCGCGAGTACGCGTACGACGTGCCGACCAGCGTGGAGGGCAGCGTGCAGAGCGCCCCTCACAGGCGCCACCACCACGACAGCATCCATGCTCGCAACAGCCGGCGGGCGGCGTACCTGGCGTACCGCGAGCGCCAGCAAAGCCAGCTGCAGCAGGACAGCAGCGATGCCGGCACCAGCCTGCCCGCCGCCCGCGCCATCACGACAGGACCGCCGGCAAGGCCGTGGGCAATGGCCTTGGGGGCAGCCTCGGGACCAGCCTCGGGGGCAGCCTGGCCAACGGCCTAGGCAATAACCAAAGCAACGGGGTTAGTAACGTGGAGGGCGTGGATGGCGAGGACGGCGAGATGCATGCGCAGGGCCCGGTTAACGGCTCCTCTCTCCCTGTCGAACTAGAAGTAAGGCCCAAGTCGTACGGCCTGAACTTGGCGTCAGACAGCGGAACTGGTAAAAGCTTAGAAAGGCCGCAGAATGTTAATGTGGACAGCTCAGGCACTGTGAAGACTGGTTTGTGGAAACATGAAACTACGGTGTAGCAGGTTTTCTCCTCAAAGACTCCTCAACACTTTCCTGTGTAACTGTGAAAAACCTCCTTTTTTATTGCTTTTTTCGATAACAGAGCTTGAAAAAGAATTTATAATTTGATTGTTTTGAATTCCTGATTGGAAGAAAGGGCCTGTTGGCACACCACTCGCCAGTTCTTACAAACGATCTACAAATGGTATATTTTTGTATCATTTATTTACTTTTCATTGGTGTGCATCAGTTTGTATGAGAAAACTGCACGTGATGCACCAATAGGACTAGTTATGTGTTCTGACTTGCTTTGGTATAATTAAGCACATAATTACCAACTTCAGTTACACAATTAAAAAAAAAAAAGAAATAAAAGTGATCTCTCGCTTTTCCACTCCCATCGTGTCACGCTAAGACCGCAGAGACAACCTAAAGGCCGTCAGCAGACAGCTCCATTCGGGCTCTGTGGTTTCTGTAATTGGGGTACAATGGAACATGGTGTCATATTTCCTGAAGGGCCCGTGCTAATTGAGGCCCAGGTCTTACTCCCCTCTGCAGTGGGGGAGCCGGTTCGACCGGCCGTGTCAGAAATAGACCCGACCGGATTATCCTGAGCTGTGATTGGCTGCTAGAGCTCGGGTCACGCTGTGATTGGCTGCTAGAGCTCGGGTTGGGCCCGCTTGCAGTCAGCAGCGGGGAGAGATGAGGATAATTGTATGGAAGCAATTCCACCTCTCCATCCTTCTCCAACTTACCGGGGCGTCTGCATGCATGCTTGGGTGTGTGTATGTCCGTGTTTTGAAAGCAAAACTGAAAATTCCCTCACCTAAAGAGCAATAGTAAACCATGTGTGTTAATGTTAGTGATGCTTGGGGTGATTCTGTCCCATCAGGCGAGATCAGAATTTGAAATGAGATGGAAGATAGCAGAGCACTTCTTTCAGTCAGTGAAATTCCAGTCAGGTTCCTAACAAAAGAATCAGTTCAATCATTTGAAATATCCACCTCAGAAATGTCTTGTCCAAGACCCCTTGTGGGAACCACCACTATTCACAGCGTTTTGATCTGCCTTTTCACCGTCCATATTAAGGTGATTTTTGCCTCTGTACTATAAGAAAAAAAAAGACATCTCTCCAAACTCAACGGAAAAACGGTAAATGTGTATTACAATAAAAGCAGTTGCAAAGTACACGAATGAACTGTCGATTCAGAGGAGTGGAACTGAACACCTAGTAATATATTAAAAAAAAAATTTGGTAAAGCATATACATGTTTGAAAATACCACCTCACACCTAAGCTCCACCTATAAAGGATGTGACGCGAACTGTGTATGACCAATGTTTGTACAAGCGTTACAATCCCGCCCCAGTTCTGTGAAGGCTCATTGGAAATGGGGAGTCCTGTCACCTGCATGTCTAGGTCAGTTCCTTTGGGTGATGGGTGTTGATTACTCTCTCCAAATCCCTTTGAATTGATTACATCTTCTCCCCCCACAGCAAGAGCTGTGGGGGCCAATCTTGACAGGCTTTTGCATATGCTAAATAAGTCAAATGGCCTCCCCATTTTGGGGGAGGCACCGGAGTTTGTACCTTTTATTATGATGATGTCATTGAGTGCATCGAGGTATGTCTGTTGCCTTTTGGGTTCATACTGTTATTTCTTACAGCACACACACACACACGTTTAACTACAGCGGACCTCCTCAGGAAGATTCACAAACAGTGCTGCGATCATACAAGGGCACTTGTAGGTTTTTCAGACTTGAATGTTAGATGACTTTCCCTGCTGATCTTTCCCTGGTTATTGTTTTCTGTAGACTGTGTTTGACAATAATGCGATTACTGCAGGTGATGGGATCAAAACCAGTGCTGGTGTGGACCAGTGCACCTCATGTACATTGCTGTGCATGGATGATTTATATCGCCAACATTTATCCATCTAATAGAAGCAGTTTAGTGGTTTGTTAGGAGAGACAGTCATAACAGCCTTTTTAAATGGAGCAAAAACAACAGAATTGACAGTACAGTGTTGTATAATTCACATTTACATTTTTTAAATGGTTCATCAGCAGAAACATGTGCGTAAGTGTTTGCATGTGACAAGACACAAGTGTCACAGGACCTGTAGACATCTCTGTTTGAGTCTTAGAGCAGAACTCATTGTGGTGTCTTGAGAAATGGGAAATTTTGCCTCCGTTCTGCTCTCAGAAGGGGGGTAGCTCTGCCAGCCAGATTTGATCATGTGGAACTCTTGTACCCTAGAGGGGTCGGGCGGGTTGCATGTGTCATGATGATGAAATAAGCTTGTGTCCCAGATACCATGACGATAATGTCGATGGTTATTATGCAATGAAGTCGAAATGAGGAAACCGAGCAGGGCAGAGTGTGGTCTTCTAGTGAAGAGCCAGTATGAGCAATCGCCATAAAAAACCTTCACCCACTGGATGTGGCTGATGGACCGGCTTTTCTTATTTTCCGCTTGTTCGTGAAGGTCAAACAGTATGGAAACGATTCAAAAAGCATGTTATCTATTCCTGTCATCTGCAGTTGCCTTGGAGGACATTGTCAACACAAAGGATACAAAATGTCCAGTTTTACCCCCCCCACTAATGATGTATTAAAAGTATTTCACACAGACGGGGAAATATGGCCTGGCCACGGTGAGGTGTGACAAAATGAAGAGGGGGTTGAATTATTTATGGGACACTTGTGCATGGATTAATGATGGAGAATGAGCAGTTTGAGCCGTTTGCTTCAGTCAGGACAGACTGGAAGTGGGGTGGGGCGTTCCCCTTGCCTGCTACATCTTGTGTGAAAGTTTCAGGCCGTTTAAACCTTTAGTCTGCTGAGGTTAGCTGACCGGAGCCGATGTTGAAGGGTTTGCTCGACGTGCTGTGGTTGTCTGACTTCACCCAGGCATTTTAAAAGGTTTTTTTCTTCCCTCAGTTCTGTTGTGTTTCATTATTATAGACTAATTGAACCAAGTAGTTATTTTGCACTTGCTGTGGGTTATAGTCTTACCTGAGCGGTTTACAAATATGCACTTTTTTTTATTGCATGTGTTGTGTGCTATACTGAGTGCTCGAAGCATATGGAAGATTGATTTGCAATTTTCAGTGCTTGTCAAATGTGACTGAAAGAGGCGTCTGGCAGTCCTGTGAAGTCTTAGCTCGGAAATGAAGAGTAATGTCTCCATAAAGTCCTGCCGTATGTGCCTGGGAGAATTAGCTCAGTTCACCCATGGAGAAGAACAAACTCAGATCATTTCTGTTTATTCATCCCCACGGCAGTCGAAGTGTGTTTCGTACTTAACCATGTGTTTATGGGCATCTGTCAAAGCGTCGTATTATTCCCATTTCCAGAAATTGACACTTGCGAAAAGGTATTAATTCTTGTATACATGACAGGACTAGGACGGTCAAGGGATTTTTTCACTGGAATCACGCAAGTAACACCAAAGGCCGAGATGAGTGGATATTTGCATAGGTTTTAATATGACAAAGCAGAGTCTCATGAATGAATAATGAAGAGCAAGAGTGCGTGGGGACCAAGGTCACTGTAGACCTTAAAGCGACGCAACATGACATATGGCTGGCCAAGGGTGGAAATCCAGGATCACAAAACATGATCTCATTACTTTGGGAGCCTTTTTTTTGTTGTTCCCGCACGGAATCTGCAAGGGCATCGCGGGTGAGATCCACTCTACAGCTGTGTCAGTGAAAGACATAACTGTCCCTCCTGCTTCGGCCGTCATCGCTGAGCTACGTGTGAAGCGGAACCTCATCGTGCCTCCCAGCCACATGGTCCTGTATTGCAGTTGATCATTTCGGTCATAATATGCAATGTTTAGGTAAAAAGAAACCAGAGACAAGAAGATGCATAAATACCAAACGTTTACAAATAATGCCTCACTGGTATCTAAGAATTTAGTGTACTTATTGGATTACCATTTCACCCTCTTAAATATAAAGCTGTCTTTTGGCTAGGTAGACACCAAAGGCTCAAGACAATCTCCAACCTCAGTAGCATATGGTATAGCAGTAGGAAGTCTGCTTCAGGTTTACCTTGTAAGAATCAGCATGAAAATAAGTTCTTTATTTGATCTTTAAAGTTAGTCCAACTATTTCTGCATTAAAGTTAAAAAAGGTTTCAGGATTTAGGGTATTTTAAAATGGTTTTACAGTGTTACACGTCATTCTTGGGTTTAGAGCATGTTGCAGATGGCACCCGTCATTTTCTGTTCAAGAAACGTTTTACAACTAGAAGCATTGTGTAGTATGTCTTTAGGTTATTTTGTGAATTATTAATAAGTATTATGATGTACAATACTTGCCCCAAAATGTCATTTAGGTATTAGCTTCAAGCTGACAATGTTACCTGTATTCCTAGGTAGAAAGTTGATTGATCCCTTGGTTATAGCATCAGCTTACTCACAGTTACAGAATCTCACATGAACAAACTTGTCTGATAACAAGGTAGAAATATTTCCATGTGAATTGAAAGTATCATATGCAGACGAAGAGCTGTCCTCAAAAACCATTGTGATTCGATGAAAACAGGAGGTCATCTCTTTGTAATTTTGTCTTGGCACGTTGAGATGGCACAACGCCTGCTATTCTGGCTTTCTTGACAGGTCCATGGGTTTAAATTCACCTGATCATATTCAGGCGGGAAACTGACATTCATCACTACCCAGAAGATTCTGTCAAACGAGGAGCAGTAAAGCGTAATGATTTTATTTATTTGTTTATTTTTTCGTCAGGTGTCATCATAAAATGGAATTAACAGCCCAAGTGTTAGAGCACTGCTTTAGTGGCATTTTACAGTTTTTAAAAGCATTTTGCGATCTTGAAATATCTGTAAAACCATTTTACATTCCCCCGAACACTGGAACACGCCGCCATTCTAATCAGGCTCAGTGATACGTGGCCACAGAGCTGTAGAGTCATTACAATAAACCTGATTACACTTGTTAATTCGCTACTGGGTTGGACGGGTGCATGTGAATAATTTTTACCTGCTAGTCCTGAAACCAAAATGCTTAGTGCTGTCATATAATTTGAGGTCCCGAAAGTCCATAAACTCGTTGTTTTAGGGTCTATGATGCTTTGAGTCTCAGCAGACTGGGACTAGCAACAGACGACAGCAGGGCCTCTGAATAGTATGTAGCCTCCCAGCATTGAAAAAACCTCTGTAGAATACAGTAAACTGCAAGGTCTTCACAGATGGCAATTTGGGCACCAGTTGAATGCGTCATAATATGAGGAAAATCTCGACTCTGAAATAAGTGCCAGGAGGGCTGAACACACTCGATCCGCCTTCATAATGAACTGGGTAACATATCACATCTGACGGCCGTAGTTTAACACGGGTTCCTTTGCAGTTTACCTGTTTTCTGCCTGCTTACATAACGCACACGTGTGCATGCGCATAGCCGCTCGCGCCCCCACACACGCTTCGCGCCTCTCTCGGCCTCTACCCTCGCCTCGTCGGCATCTCCCCAACTGTCAGTATGTTGCATCAGTGAGCCGAATTATTTTCATCTGCCAGTCACAATGGGTGTTTCGTTCCTCCTGTAAAAAAAAATGTTTGCATTTTTTTGTTTGCCGTGTCATGTAGCCTGTGCGCCAAGACAGCAGGAGCAAATTGAGTGGGTGATGACGGGAACCAAGATGTGTTCCCTTGTCTCTGGAAACCCACTGTGTCTGAGTGAATCTTATGCTGCACTCAGAAGGTAGTCTAATTGGTGATCTGTTTTGGGAGATGTTAGATATTACGGCAGGATGTGAGAATATAGAGGACGTCACTACATCCTATCATAGATTGTGCCATGATCTCCCTTGCATTGTGCATAATTTCTGATATCATTTCTCAAGATATAATGAATATCAAAGCATTAACGTTTAGAGTAACTAGGATAAGTGAAACTCAAGCTAAATGATGTAGTAATTTGAATAC
This sequence comes from Brachyhypopomus occidentalis, assembly GCA_020368025.1. NCBI lineage: Eukaryota > Metazoa > Chordata > Actinopteri > Gymnotiformes > Hypopomidae > Brachyhypopomus > Brachyhypopomus occidentalis. The sequence continues at coordinate 1,609,689 of JAGXOD010000081.1, read as the reverse complement.
AAAGTGAAATCTAAAATTAATATAAACTTTATCGGCATTTTGTAACAATACACAATAGCTTGAATAATAAAAGTGTAGGAAACACTAAAAGTTTCCACCGATTTTGTCAGTCCAATCGATCAGTGCACATCATTTCGCATCTTCAGTTCTTGCATTACGTTAGAAGTTTGCAGTTCAATCTATTTTCATAGCTGGCTCACAGTTCTCAGCACGCGCGCTGTGCAGCGAGGGACTCTAATGTGTAGGATGAATTTCTGGAGCTGTCACGAGTCCCTCTGTAGCACTCGAATAAAAGTTTCTAGTAAAACAAGGGGAACAAACATCCCATCTTGCAGATGCAGAGTGCCATATTCCTTATTATTGTCCATAGCTTGTCTTTGTGGAATACTGTGTATACTGTATTTAAAAAACCAACATCCAATGAGAGGTCGGATCCATTTCTGGTGTTGCCCGCAGTCATTGCGGGAGATCTTTTGATGACGCTGCTGACGTATTATTGTGTACAGATGATTTTTTATTTAAATAAAAGTCTGTGATGGCCATTGTGCCAAAGCAATAAAATATTTAAAAATAGCATTAAAAGCTTTAACATGAACAGCTTAGTCAGACATAGTTTAGGATAACATTTGCGGTAAGGGTATTAGATAGCGCTGGAGACCACGGACGGATGACTGCAAGTTTCACGCGAGCGCGCGAAACTAGACACGCGCACCACCCCTTGCGTCATCATCATCTCGTGAAGTTGGTGTTAGTGCAACCAACTAGCCTGCTCTCCAAACCAATTCCTCATTAATGTAGTTTGAAACGAAGATTGGTGTCAATATGGAGTCAAAGAAACTAGACAGCATTTCTGCCCATGTGAACACATCAAGTTCATCAAGTGGTAGGACGAAGGGCGCATGAACATTTTTTTGCATGGCTTGGATTTTTGTGTGAAGTTAAATGTGCCCAGCGCACGCAGAATCCATCTTTACATTTCTGATGCAGTTGTCATGTTTGTACTTTTGCCGTTGTCTAAAGTAAGAATATGGTGCATTTATCTTACCTTGTCTTGTTTAACAGCGCGACTCGGCAACTGTAGCGTAGCCGGTAGCTACTGAAGATGCACGTAGACGAGTTGCAAGGGAGCGTTTTAGTTTGTTTTAATTTGCGGAGAACCATTATACAAATTATTTTGGCGCTTTCGCAATATTGCCAGATGTTTTGATTCCGCTAGACATTCACACACACACTGACAGCTTGAGGTTTGCCACGTGCGGATGTGTTGTCTGATTCTTTACACGTTTAACGACTTAATTGGAGCCGTTATGTTTAGCCTGAAGCCAAGTTTCCAACTTCAAAACTATATGTTGTCAGTTTTTTTCCTCTGCTTTATGCAGGATTATTTTACCAAGCCCTTTGAACAATTTTACTCCAGTTCTGATTCTACGTTTTAGGCCATTCCAGTACTGTCCTGATCTGAACACCATAAACTTTAATGGCTGCGCCACACACAAGACATGGTAGCAACGGCAAGTTTTGTTTATTTTTTTTAGAAACTTAGACTGACGTTTCATTGCCCCAGTCCTGTAGCATGAATTTAGTCAATTACATGAATAAATGCCGACTATTGACTTTCAAAAAAAGAATTTGATCTTTTTAATATGTAGCTTACATGTGTTCAAAACCGGTTGGTTATCTCATCTGTGTTTGTAAATGTACCAAGCAGTGTGTGCTTATGATACCCCAGATACCCCGTACCCTTGTTTAGGTGGTGCAAATCTGGCTCCACCTAGTGGCTGGGTGGTTGGTAGTAGGTCTACTTATTTGCACACAGGTCAGGTCTACTGCTCCATTGTACCCTTCCATTCCATTCACTTGGTTTGTACTTCTTTTAAATAGATTATCGTGCCACCAGCAGGGCTTTGAAAAGTAGTCACATTCCTCATCACCCCTACGGAGGTAACTTTCTGCTTTGCTGTGATGATAGCATGATAATTAAGCTCATAATTGCATCCACATAAAGTTGATCCGTGCGACTCTTTTGATATGTATTATTGTAGATAATAACATTGCTGTCGGGTTCATGAGCCTCCGTGTGAAATGATGAGGTCGGCAAATTTAAAACGGGAGAAACAACTGTGGGATTTCTCGGCTGGGAATTCCTTATGTTCAGCCTTGGATACATGCACCTTGTGATGAACAACCCATGTGCTGTGGTGGACTGGGCTCATTTAAGGGTGAGCAGTACCATTAAGATTAATGTTGGTAATTTTGTCTTCTTAGTTAAGGGATGGTGCATAAGTCTCGTTTTAGGGGTTGAACCTGCAAGAACTCTAATGTGTTTTGTTCTCCCTGTTGGACTGAGATCTTGCATCTGTAAATTTCACCACAGAGTTGGTTCTTCATTATTGAGTACATCACCAACTAGTAAAAAGAAGTTTCTAGAAGACTTGGATGTTTCGCAGCTTATTTACAAAACACTTCTGTGATATACTATATCTGCAGAGGTGCCTGAAGCATGTTTTCTTCGTGGGATGTTGAATGAGCTGTTGAGATGCAGCGGTGGTGGATGAGAATATGATTGTAATATCGGTGTGGGCTGTGTACTTGGCCCTTGTCCTGCGGCAAAAAAACCTGCTCCTTTCATACGTTTTTGAAGTGTCTCTTTGATCTTAAAACATGTCGATGCTGATTGGATCTCACTGAGATTAATCTAGAGCCGCTGTCTCAGACCACATAGAGCAGCTGTTTTGACTCTGTCCAGAAGATGCTGGGTATTGTAATCCTATTGTTTACCAATAATCAGTTATCATATTGATCCTCATGAGGGACAATCACTGACAGAGAAGCATGGATTTTGTTATGGTACTGAACACAACATCATATTAAACTGGATACAAAACAACTCGTTTTGGTTGAATGAACACTAACATTATTGTAGTTGGCTTTGTCTGCATGGTTCAAATATATATAAAACGGATTTCTAAAAGTTCCAGCTAAATGGTTTAATTAAGTCTGCTTTCTAAAAGGGAAGTTTTTCATGCTTTCGTCTGCGCTGATTGTAAATGGGTTGCCTGCGACTGCCCAGAGAGTGTGGGTAGTAGTCATACATACAAGTTATATAAACTTGGGGTTTTGGAGCAAACAGCTCACATTGTTCTGGTGACTTTTAATCTGGACAGACTCATGTCCACATAACCTCACATGTGTTGAGCTGCGTAGCATCAACGTCCTACAAGACAAGTTGATTGAGACGGCGGTGTACATTTCTCTAGCTGTCTACAGTGCGTATAGGTTTGCAGCAGTTCTGCGCAATGCAGTCTTCCACTGACGGAAGTTCAAAGAAGAAGAAGTTCTGCCTTAGGTCAGTGGACACTTTGTGAATTCTAAGCTCAGCATATTGTGACTAATACAGCCTGCTAGTTTTGTTTGGGATACAGTTTGGAGGGAACGTTTATAATCTAAAGCTCCTGCTATCTCCCTACAGCCAGCACCATTTGCAGTAACCCTACACATCCTTGCCACGTGCTTTGTGCCCTTTGGATGGCGCTGTAGGCGCTCCAGTGCCTGCACTGCCAGACTGACGGAACAGTCTCCACCCCAGAGCAATAAAGCTCTTATACAATTCTAAGATCATATTTTACTTGAGTATTTTGAGTGCAGTTTTAATATTAACCATGTGAAGCTGATACTTTACATGCATTGTTTAGTGTTTACTGACCAAACTCTTACTGTAAAATCACAGACCGGTGTTTACTGAGCACATTGACACTTTAAAATTACAGACCTCTGTTTAGTGATTGCATTATCACTTTATCACAGATTACAACTCCGTACACAAAAAGGGCTCAGATTTACATATGGAGACCTCCAAGTAGACCCACGCACACTGAACACGTGAGCACCACTGTCCTTCTTACACACACACATCCAACTTTCACATTTTATATTCATCCATCCATCCATCCATTTTCTTCCGCTTATCCGGGTCCGGGTCGCGGGGGCAGTAGCCTAAGCAAAGAGGCCCAGGTTTCCCTCTCCCCAGCCACCTCTTCCAGCTCTTCTGGGGGGGGATACCAAGGCGTTCCCAGGACAGCCGAGAGATATAATCTCTCCAGCGTGTCCTGGGTCTTCCCCGGGGTCTCCTCCCAGTTGGACATGCCCAGAGCGCCTCCCTAGGCAGGCGCCCAGGTGGCATCCGAACCAGATGCCCGAACCACCTCAGCTGGCTCCTCTCTACGTGGAGGAGCAGTGACTCTACTCCGAGCCCCTCCCGGATGACTGTGCTCCGTACCTTATCTCTAAGGGAGAGCCCAGACACCCTGCGAAGAAAACTCATTTCGGCCGCTTGTATTCGCGATCTCATTCTTTCGGTCACTACCCAAAGCTCGTGACCATAGGTAAGAGTCGGAACGTAGATTGACCAGTAAATTGAGAGCTTTGCCTTTCGGCTCAGCTCTCTCTTCACCACAACGGTCCGGTACAGCGACCGCAATACTGCAGCCGCAGCACCAATCCGCCTGTCAATCTCTCGTTCCATCCTTCCCTCACTCGTGAACAAGAACCCGAGATACTTAAACTCCTCCACTTGAGGCAAGGACTCACTCCCGACCCAGAGAGGGCACTCCACCCTTGTCCGACTGAGTACCATGGTCTCAGTTTTAGAGGTGCTGATTCTCATCCCAGCCGTCTCGCACTCGGCTGCAAACTGATCCAGCGAGAGCTGTAGGTCTCGGCCCGATGATGCCAACAGGACCACATCATCTGCAAAGAGAAGGCGTGGAATCCTGAGGCCACCAAACCGAACCCCCTCCACCACTTGGCTACGCCGAGAAATTCTGTCCATAAAAGTTATGAACAGAATCGGTGACAAAGGGCAGCCTTGGCGGAGTCCAACTCCCACCGAAACCAGTCTGACTTACTGCCGGCCATGCGAACCAAACTCCTGCTCCGTTTGTACAGGGACTGGATAGCCCGTAGCAACGGGCCCCGTACCCTATACTCCCGGAGCACCCCCAGAGGAATCCCCGAGGGACACGGTCGAATGCCTTTTCCAAATCCACAAAGCACATGTGGACTGGTTGGGCAAACTCCCATGCACCCTCTAGGACCTTCGCAAGGGTGAAAAGTTGGTCCAGTGTTCCACGACCAGGACGGAACCCACATTGTTCCTCTTGTAACTGAGATTCGACTATCGAACGGACTCTCTTCTCCAGAACCACTACCTAGACCTTACCTGGGAGGCTGAGAAGTGTGATCCCCCCCGATAGTTGGAGCACACTCTCCGGTCTCCTTTCTTAAAAAGGGGAACCACCACCCCGGTTTGCCAATCCAGAGGCACTGCCCCCGATGTACACGCGATGTTGCAAAGACGTGTCAACCAAGACAGTCCCACAACATCCAGAGCCTTAAGGAACTCAGGACGGATCTCATCCACCCCGGAGCCTTGGCACCAAGGAGTTTCACAACTACCCTGGTCACCTCAGCCCTAGTGATGGGCAAACCCCGTCCGAGTCCTCTGGTTCTGCTTCCTCTATGGAAGACGTGGTGGTGGGATTGAGAAGATCCTCAAGTATTCCTTCCACCGCCTAATGACATCCCCAGTCGAGGTCAGCAGATCCCCAGCCTCACTGTATACAGTGTTGGTCGGGAACCGCTTTCCCCTCCTGAGTTGCCTGACGGTTTGCCAGAACCTCCTCGGAGCCGATCGAAAGTCACTTTCCATGGTCTCACCAAACTCTTCCCACACCCGAGTTTTTGCCTCTGCGACAGTCAAAGCCGCGATCCGCTTGGCCCCCCTGTACCTGTCTGCTGCCTCCAAAGTCCCACGGGCCAACCAGGCCCGATAGGACTCTTTCTTCAGCTTGACGGCCTCCCTTACCCGAGGTGTCCACCACCGGGTTCTGGGATTGCCGCCACGACAGGCACCGACAACCTTGTGGCCACAGCTCCGATCTGCTGCATTGACAATAGAAGCACGGAACCAAGCCCACTCAGACTCAATGTTTCCGGCCTCCCTCGGGATGCGGTCAAAGCTTTGTCGGATGTAGGAGTTAAAGACCTTTCTGACAGGTTCCTCTGCCAGACGTTCCCAGCAAACCCTCACAGTACGTTTGGGTCTGCCAGGTCTGTCCGGCATCCTCGCCCGCCATCTGATCCAACTCACCACTAGGTGGTGATCGGTTGACAGCTCAGCTCCTCTCTTTACCCGAGTGTCCAAGACACCGCGGTCGCAAGTTCGACGATACGATTACAAAATCGATCATCGAACTGCGACCTAAGGTGTCCTGGTGCCATGTGCACTTATGGACACCTCTGTGCTCAAACATGGTGTTTGTTATGGACAAACCGTGACGAGCACAGAAGTCCAATAACAGAACACCACTCGGGTTCAGATCGGAGAGGCCGTTCCTCCCAATCACGCCCTTCCAGGTCCTACTGTCATTGCCCACGTGAGCATTGAAGTCCCCCAGCAGAACAATGGAATCCCCAGAAGGGGCACCTTCCAGCACCCCCTCCAAGGACTCCAAGAAGGCCGGGTACTCCGAACTGCCATTCGGTGCATAAGCACAAACAACAGTCAGAGCCCTTTCCCCGACCCTAAGGCGCAGGGAAGCAACCCTCTTATCTACTGGGGAAAACCCCAACACACAGGCAGCGAGCCGGGGAGCTATGAGTAAGCCCACTCCAGCCCTCCGCCTTTCACCCTGGGCAACTCCAGAAAAGAATAAAGTCCAGCCTCTCTCGAGAGGATTGGTTCCAGAACCCAAACTGTGTGTGGAGGTGAGCCCAACTATATCTAGTTGGTATCTCTCAGCCTCACACACCAGCTCAGGCTCCTTCCCACCCAGAGAGGTTACGTTCCATGTCCCAAGAGCCAGCTTCAGTAACCGAGGGTCGATACGCCAAGGCCCCCGCCTTCGGCCACCGCCCAAACCACAATGCACCGAACCCCTAGTACTACCTCTCCCACAGGTGGTGGGCCCATGGGAGAGTGAACCCATGTAATCCCTTCGGGCTGTGCCCGGCCGGGCCCCATGGGTAGAGACCCGGCCACCAGGCGCTCACCGAGGAGCCCCTCCCCAGGCCTGGCTCCAGGGTGAGCCCCGGTAACCCTGATCCGGGCAAGGGTATCTGGGTCCTGTTTTTAAATTCCATTGCGGTTTTTATTTGGACCACTCTTTGTCTGGCCCATCACCTAGGACCAATTTGCCATGGGAGACCCTACCAGGGGCATTGCCCCCGACAACCTAGCTCCTAGGATCACATGGGCACGCAAACCCCTCCACCACGATAAGGTGGTGATCCACGGAGGAGATTTTATATTCAGATTTGTGTTTAATTCCTCAGTTGCTTAGCACTGCACAACGTTTTTTTTTGTACAGTGAGATTAATACAATCTGTATTCATAAACCTTATTAAATGATGATTCTGAGTGCCCATATCTCTGCATTTGTTTGCAGTAATAAAAAAACAGGAATCATGTACTCTTTGCAACACTGAGAGTATTATTTCAGCCAGAGGTGCCTATGTCTGATCCTGAAAGGGTAGATTCATCTGAGTCATCAGATCATTTGGTATCTGAGGAAGGTAAGTGCCCAAACTGTGCTAGACCAACCCTGATTCTTACAAATTGTGCTGGCTGCACAGAAATGGTGTGAGCTGTAGATTTACAAACTTTGTCTCCAAAACAAAACTAGCAGATTGTATTAGTCACATTATGCTGTGCTTGGAAATTCTCAGAGCCCCTTTGTTCAATAATGATACTGTAACGTAAAGTGTGTGTATGTGTATTAGTAGTATGACTTTAATGAGGAGCTATTCAAGCAATTCCAAAGGCTTTGCCAACCTTTACTCACAACTGTTCGGTTGTTTATGTCTGTCCAGGGTGATTTAGACTCCTGTTCAGCTGGCGGTGAATTGCCATCAGCATGTCGGACAAGCCTTGAATAACATAAATGAACAAGCAGGCCATAAGAAATGGGCACGTTTTGCCCAAGAACCATGTTGCGTAGGGCGGGGTCAGTGATGCGGACCATCTCGCATCGTTGTTTAGGCGGCCATAGCAGGCACGGGGCTTGTAAGGTCAATTTCAAATGTCCTGTTCAACAACTGTAACATGTTCTAAAGCACCAAGGAGTGTTGGTGATGATTTGAAGAACCTCATAGTTGGAATTTCTCATAGTTTTGTTCCATTCTTCCAAACGGATGTCTGTATGGTCATTCTGGAAGAGTTCGTTTTCATGTTGATTTTCTTAACGGTCGACTTTAGTTCAACATCTTGATTCAGTTTTGAGTTGATAATACCATAAAAGACCCTCATGGCTTCGTGGAGGCTCAGTGTCATGGGGTCCAGCTGTAGGTCATTATGTTGATTGTGCGGTCTCCATGTTTCACCTTTTGTAGGGCCTGTAGTTCCACTAAAGGCCAGAGAAGGGTTGAGCAGTACCTGAGTGCGGATTGTAAGTGTAATGTCACAGAAAGTCTACCGAGACTTAAGGTGGATTCACAGTTAGCTGAAACTATTGCATGTTATAGATCGTCAGCAGCATGTTTGTACTTAATGTTTGTAATGTGTAAGGTATGTCATTGTTTTTTTTGTATGAGTGGCAGTACTATGAAGATGCTATACCATATATACATTTCCTCTCAATTATATGTTCTGCAAAACCATGTCAGCTTTCGAAGTATAAATTGATTGGCCTAATCTTGTGCAAGTAGTGTTCTTTTAATGAGTAGAAATCCATAATACAGTATATGAATTAGTAACTCCTTTTGTATGTAAGTAAGACCTAATTTAAATTTTTTTACCTTTTTACCTGAGTATGACGGAGTCACAGAATATAGGAAATCGAATATTAAACATCTAATGAAGCATAATTTGCATATTAAGAGTACGCTTTGGTGCAGAACTTAATTAGGCAAATGCTGGACGTGTGCTAGGAGGGTGACCAAGTTTTCCACTTAATGAAACAAGCAATAGTCGTTGTTTTCTTTCTTCATCATATATTCAAAATAGTGCGGTCTGTAAATAGATATTTACATCCATGAACAAGCTCGTTTGTGCAGAGCAGTACCAGGTTGAATGCTGGTTCATGCTGGTCTGTAATGTCTGAGAGACATTTGATGGAGTCCAGGAGGCTGTTGCCTTTTGGTGTCTGACTGTTTTCATGGCAGCCATGGTGTGCCTTGCCCTGAATCTGTTACCAAACAGAGGTGAGTGTCTGTTTCCCTGAATTTTGAATCGACGTTTCTGACGTCCACACTGCTCAACTTGGATGCGCAAGTGGATTTTAAACTCCATATCTGAATTATACGTACTCGAAGTACCAGGCCAAAGAATGGGTGCCAAATGAGACCAGCCATGCAGAAGTGAAGTCATCTTTAGCAGGATCGCTGAAGAACAGCTCGGTAGAGGCGTTCGGAAGGTCACCTCCCGCACCCAAGCCAATGGTCTCCACCAGTGGACCTGCTGACATCTGTGACCGTTGCAGCCACACATGTTGTGGTAACTTTATGTACGCTGGAGCAGCACAGTAAACACCCAATCTGTCCACGCGCTCCATCTCTTACCATCTCTTAAGATGAAAACCTTTGCCACAGGCAACGTCCCCCTGTGCCTTTATTTTTCCCCCACCAGGTTTTGTTTTTATTTTTACCGCCGGGAGCCAGGGCGGGCGGACATCTGCCAGGATGGCCTCGTGCCACGGGACCAGTGCCAGGCGTGACCGGTGGAGGCCCAGCGTCCGAGTCGGAAATAAACTAACGCGGAAGAATGCACAGAAGGTGCTTGTTTATGGCTGCACGCGTGCCAAGCAGAGAGCGGACAGGCCTTCATTTTTAGGGTCCCCCGTCCGTCTTGTTTATGCCATTCACTCCCCATCGATGGGGGGTGAGTTGTAGTGGGGAGTTTTACCTCAACACTGTCTTTGCCTTTGGCTTGCACATGAGACCTGCAAAACTGCTTTGCAACAATATATTGTTAAAAGCGCGTATAAAAAATTAAAAGTGCATGTAAAAATAGGATCTAAATTAACATGGCCTTTCTTTAATTTCTCTCTATGTCTTCTGTAAAGTAGTGTGCTTTAGTTTCTTAATGACTTCTATTTGACCCAGTCCGATTGAGATACAGTTAATACAACGTAAGACCTGTTCATTTCCTAAATCTTCACTTGTTAAATAATGAGTCTTTATTCTAGTCTCTCTGGTTGAACTCAAACCCAGAACACAGGCAGTGGCAGCATCCAGACAGTGTTCTCCTCTCTAAAGCACTCTTCTGAAGATGTTTACTAAGCCCTAAAAAAATTGAAGTTCAGCACCTCTGTGCTTTGCTATGGGCTTAACCTGTTCCAGTTACCAAGGCAGCGAACGATTAGCATTCATGACTTCATAATGAATGCAGGGACAATCATCAGATCAAAGACGCGTTAGAGTCTCACAACTGACGCACAACAGCCCGGGCAGATCAAACAGCACTGCTGATGCAACTTCCTTGTCATCTGAATACATCAGAGCAGTAGTGTTGTTATTCGGTGGTTCTATTGATCAAAAGATTAGTCTCACAAAGGTTCTAGGAACGTCACAGTAGCAAGAACCTGAAGTGCTGGTACATTTGCAGTTTATATGCATGTAGTGCTTGATAATATAAGCAAAATACTTTTTGTGATTGTATTGCTACATGTGATAAGTATATTAAAAACATGTCGCAGAATCCTATATATATTACCGATGACCAATTGCTTTGACCAAAGTTATTTTGTTTTTTAAAAAATGCTGTAATAATGAAAACACTCATAGAACACACATTTGAAATCTCAAAGTAATCTCAGCACACACAATAATATATAGTGCGATTTGTTAAGAGAAAAGTCCTTTTGCATATTGTCCTGCAGAATCACGATTTCAAAACCCGACACTGAAACAGCACTTAGAATCCACTGTGCTTCCCTGTGACCACGGTGAAGAAGACGGCAATCGCCTTTCTCTGCTCCTGTAAACCAGTTCATCCCCCACGGGGGAGTGGGAGGCATCTTAGACGCTTGTAAATGTGTAAGCAGGTGGTTCGTAAGAGGCAGTGCCAGCCGCCCATGTCCACGACTTGGTTTCATAACTTGGAGAAATTCTCATTCGTTTCTTTGCATTTGTTTTCATCAGACCTAAGGCCCACAGGCTGGCTTGAACACTGGGTTGTGTTCAGCATAGAAATGCACAGCATCCATTCCTGCATCTTGTCTAGATGAAGGGGTGGGTTTTGAAAACATACAGATGGTCGATGCATGACATCCTTTATCAGGATGGTCATTCTGAGGCTACTGAACAACAGACTGTCCGTTTGGGGGTTTTCTTGGGCTGATGTATGGCATTACCGTGAGACTAACCATAACAATTACAAAAACATCAACAATTCAGCATGATAATCTGTATTCATAATGTTGACAGAAATTGTTCCCCATGTACATGAGGTTTACTAAAGGTGAACAATCTTAATCCAGCCATTTCTGAGGTCTTAAAAAAGAAGCAATCTTCGGAGACGTGGAGTTTAATGTACTTTAAAATGTGCACGATTTTGTTATGAAAAACCCAGAATGATTTTAATGAGCGAGGGATATTTTGCATTATTTACATTACATTTACATTTACGGCATTTAGCAGACGCCCTTATCCAGAGCGACTTACAAAAAGTGCTTCATTGTTTTACTCAGAACAAAATCTCTAGCTAGTTAGTATAGGCTAAAATCAGGAAGAAACTTTAAGCAAAGATATTATTAGATACAGTCAGTATGGACGCCTAGATATACTCAAATATATACTGAGAAAACCCTACTTAACAGATAAAAGCAAGAAAAGTCATTACAGTCACAAATATTTAATACATGCTAGTGTAGTAAAATTTAATTTAAGTGCTCTTGAAACAGATGTGTCTTCAGTCTTCGCTTAAAAACAGCAAGAGACTCTGCCATTCGGACACTCAGTGGAAGTTCGTTCCACCACTGAGGTGCCAGAACTGAAAAAAGTCTGGATGCATGTTTTCCGCATGTCCTGAGAGATGGTGGGTCAAGCCGAGCTGTGCTTGAAGCTCGAAGAGCTCTGGGTACAGATCAGGATTTGACCATTGCCACCATGTATGGAGGTGCTGGTCCATTCTTAGCCTTGTAGGCCAGCATCAGGGTTTTATATCTGATGCGGGCAGCTACAGGAAGCCAGTGAAGAGAGCGCAGCAGAGGAGTAATTATAAATATGCTATGCCTTACCTGGGATGTAGGAACATGTGTCTTAGTGTCAGTGACATGGATTAATGTAGGACAGTGGTCGTAATTGATGGTATGAGAGGTTTGAACATGTAAGTTGTGGTATGTCAGTAAGTGTTATGTAGGTCAGAGAAGAACAGTCATGCTGTATGATTACTTCTGCATTCGTAGTGCAAAAAATACATAATCTGAGTCAGCACAGATCTCAGCTGTACACTGTCAACTGTGTACTTTGTAAAAGAAGACGCATGCTGGTTTTTGCTGGTGTTTACAGTAAGTAGTTTCCACATCAGGGTAGAGGCTAGAAGCTTAATGTGGCAGAATCTTAACCCCATACCCCTTCTGTTGCCCTGGGGACCCACCTTACTAGGTTAAGCCTTATAATGTCATGGGGGTTATTTCTCTTGTCTTCTTGCTTTTAACAGTCTATAGTATTCCCCCACCATTAACATTTCCTCAGGCAGTATTTCCTTTGCCACAGTTAGTATCGCATTTGCTTCTACTGTGTGACTTTTTCTTTTAAGACTTAAGATAAAAAAAAAATATATGACCTCGAATTGATTCATCACGCAATGGACCAGAAACTCAACTGCAGTATAACTTTATGATCTTCCTCTGTAACGGTGTGCAAGACTGACATCTAGTGGTTGAAGTTAGATTTAGACGCCTGTCGATACAAGCTCAATGCTGTAAAGCCAACTACTGCCAGCAAAGCTTCACTAATGAAGCCACAGCTGCTGTACTACGGTGCTAAACTTTAGTGAATATATCTTTCCCCACAGGCCTGAAAACAGCTGCTTTGCAAACGGAGTGCGTACTACGTTATGTCTTAAAAACATGGTGAATATATTCTACCTCAGTAGACGGTGAGAAATCCCCCCAAAATAGGGCCGACTCAGACAGTTCAGCTCTGGAGTGGTTGACGTTACATGGGCGTGTTTGGGGGGAGGCTACATGAGCCAAGATGAGCGTGTCGCTGGATGTTGTAGCAGGCTGACCGCAGAAGTGCTGCCTGTTATCTCCTGTTACTGGGCACATTAGCTGAATAATTAATGCGGACATTCCCTCCCATCGGCTGATTGTCCCCCTCAGGGAGGAAAAGAGTACGACAGTTTGGGTGTGTGTGTGTGTGTGTGTGTGTGTGAGCGCAACACAGACAGAGAAGGAGAGATAAAGAGAGTGAGATGAGCCACCTTATTGATTCCTACTGAGCTATTCTGGTATTTACCAAAATGACCACGATACTCTTGTAACATGGCTATATCCATTACTGTGCAGACACCTGGCTGAAACTACACACAGGTTTGTATCTTAAGACAGGAGTGTTCCCTAAGCCAAACACTACTGCTGCAATAAGACACACATCACTGCAGTTGGCTTGCTGGCATTTTACAAAAACATGAACTTGGATATCATAGTAATAATTACATTTCCTGCTTTACAAGAGGAAAGCTTTGTTAAAGGGGACTGTTTACCTCTCTACAGGACACTAGGCAATAATAGAATGCGTTTAACTATAGCCAAGCATAAAATGAAGTCAGACACAGATGGAATGTCAATTCAACTCTGGGACCACTATCACCTTATATGATGATACCTGAGGTCACAATAATTGTGTTGGAATGGGATTGTGAGATATAGAAGTTTGACGGCTCAGGCCCCCTGCCGCACATATTTTATAGGTTTAGCACAGTTGTCTTTCCCACGTCCACAGTGTTCTGTAACATCCTTTGCTCAGTGTCCACTGTGAACACAGCCGCGAGACTGGCACGTCTTACGCCATTCGGCAAAGATGCTTTAAGGCCGAATCTAATCTGTCACGATCCTGCGCTTCTTTCCTCCCCTCAGCGGCGGTTGTGCGGAGGCCATACGAGGTTGTGGGGTTAATGGCGGAGCCCGGGGTTCAGCCCCCGCCAACTGTGCTCCGCCTGGCCCCGCTGAGCCTCAGTACAGCAGTGCCCAGCACGAAGCTCTTCCCACCGCAATGATGTGAGGTCAGCGTACCTGATGGGCAGGACGGGCCCACTCCCACCTATTCATACGAATTGTCCTGAAATTTGGGCAGGTCTCTGGAACAGTTTTATGTTGTGTTGGGTTTATCCACTCTTCACCTACAAAAACAAACAAACAAAAAACATTTATTAATGATAAACAGCAGAGCCTATGTGTGGCATCACAGAACAGAGATCTTCATTGGTCGGTTTTTGACCGTGAGAACGCTGTTTGCTGGGGATTCTGGGACGGTAGACCAACCCAGCAGAGACACGCAATCCTCCGCATTTAACCCATCACACACATACACACTAGGTGAGTACTGCTCAACAAGGCTTATGTGGGAGTCGAAACCACGAGCCTCCGATCACATGGCTAAATGACCCACTACCACGTCATGACTGCTGGAGTGAAAATGGTTCGACATTCAAGTAATATCCAGCTAGCAGTGTTCCTGTTGTCAGAATCTTTCCTAATGAAGGGGACCTATAAGTGTAGCTGATACGATTTCAGATTGTTGCATTGTGTTTGTGAGTGCACGTCTTTGTGACGTCTGTGTGAGATGATTAAGGCGAAGCAGCATTCCAATTAAGAATGTTCATTAGCAACGTGCGAATCGGAACACCTAGCGGAACTTTTCATCGAGTGTACTCCGGTGCACACTGGCCTTTTGCCAGTAGTTCAGTGGTTTAGATGGATAGTTAATGTATTTGGACAACAATATATTTCTAAGGGATTGCTGTCTTCAGAAGCAGGTTTCTGTGGCTGCGTGTGTGTGCTGAAGTGTTGGTCGTATTGAGTGCTCGAAAGGAGGATTCTGTTTAACAGGAGATCGATAGCGTCTTCTAATGAAAGAGGTGTACAGTTTTACCACAGGCTTCACTCTGTCTCTCTTTAAGCAACAATGTTCTTGGCAGTGCTGGTTGTGGTGTAAGGTTCTTACGTGGGCTTAGCTTTCACTCTCCTAATGTTTTTAAGCTGATATTTATTCAACAGTGTTTATTGCTGAATATAGCATATGACAAAGTTTAATTTTGCGTCCATACTATCTAAATGTATCTAGTCGGACAATACAATTCAGGGTCACAATTTAAGGCCCAATTGTTTTGCTTTTCCTTTATTAAAGGAAATGGTAAATTAAAACAGTTATATCTACTCGGTAGACACTTGCATGTCATAAGTAACACCTGTTGTGACTAGGTAATTTTGTTGCATGCTGTACACGATTTCTGTTAGAAACAAATACTGTATTTGCTTTTTACAGACTAGTGGCCTCGGTATTAAAGGTGGGACTATTATAGTGAGGGTCATGTGTGTTTGTTTTACGGCTAATCGTAGATGTGTCACGGTGCCGTCCCTCCGCTGTTTCCATGACAGTTTGTCGGTCAGTGGTGTTGCGTTGGCTTAATGTAGTTAGCGTACTTTTATGTTCGATTTCGTTTTAGCTAGTTTGATTGAACGCTTGTTTGAGACTCATGTTTGCTTCCGTTTAGTTTTGTCTGACGTTCTTCGCCCGTGACGGGATATAGGGTGGTCTGAATTCCAGTTACAGGGAATAATCTTTGCTTGCGAGTCAAACGAAGTGATTTGTTGAATATAGCCCCAGCCTCCGTAAAATGGAAGCACCGATTCCAGTGCCGCATATTAGGGTGATACTGCCATCTGAAAATAGCGACTCGCCCTCAGGGCTCCTTTGGCTAGGATGAAACCCTTTTATCATCAGGAAACTATTTCTACACACTGTAGCATTTGGACTGACTTCAGAGTCAGTCAGCAGGAAGAAAATCACGGTGTTCGTGTTATTTTGAGAAGTGTTTCATTTGCAGTCTCTTGGCCACTATTGTCAGGGTCAAATTTAGCAGGCTGAGTAATTCTGTTGGGTGTAGAGGGTGGGCGGGGGTTTACTGTTGCTAATTATGGCAGCTGAGACCGTAGGGGAGTCTGTCTGAGCCCGTGTGTGTGTGTGTTTCAACATGTGTGTGCTGGAAGAGGATGCAGAATTATGTATGGCGTTAAAATGTAGGCAACTGGAACTCATGCATGTGCCAGGCATGGGAGGTAAACATCCATCTATCTATCTGTGTTCTGTACGTTTGACATGCATATGGTATATTTACGATGAAAGACCCACCTGAGCACTGACCTGTAAGACCACGAGTGGACCACACTAATTCCTCACTAGGTGAGTGAAGAAGTCGCATTGTCTGCATTGAGCACACACTAACAATGATGCGCTGCCCAGACATTTCTGAGTCCATTGGTCGCTGGTGCGGTCACACGGTTTCACTCCCCTCCTCCCCTCTATCTCCCCTCCTCCACCTCCCCTTACCGTCAGTCTTGTTTCACGAGCTTGGAGGAACGGGAGAGCCGTCAGTTAAGTGAAACCCGAGCACCGCATGTCAGTCAACAGGAGAAGATAAAGCTGCTCTCCTTGTCCTGCAAGGTAAGGGCACGGTCTGGGCTGAATTCACTGGACATGTAGCGTTTGTTGATGGAACTGTTGTATTTAGAATACATGTGCAGAGAGTAACATGGGAGGAGACGACAGATGCTTTGGCAGGTACTTGGCGTAATGATGTGCAAACAGAGGGCTTTACAAGGATCCGATCACAGTTTTGGATCATCAGATATCCATAAATATTTATTGTTGTGTCTTTCATATGCATTATTTCAAAATTGCCTGGAGCAGGCCAGACCTCCTCTTTGCCTCAGACTATGCACATTTACATTTCTTTCATTAGGGTCTGTCAACTCTAACAGCCCGATAAGTATTTTAATAATTTACAGAGCTTCCTATGTGTGTAAACATAAACATTTAAGCAAGTAAATGTATATACCTTCTTGGTCCTTTCATAGAGCCAAGGGGAAATATTCCACATCCAATGATGAGTTACATTCATACTTTTAAATGATTTAGCTATTTCTATCAATATTTTGCTATATATACATAATCTAATATTTGATTAGACTAATGATGCACTAATGATTTCGGAAAGGACAAAACCAAATACAATGACAAATACAATTTGTCCTGATCTTGGGTAAGCAGTCTGAACATGACCATGACCACACCAACCAAGAGGATTCGGTGGAGGGAAGACCTGTGCCACTCTCCCAGGAACTTTGGCCTCTCCAGGAAAGTGCTGCTCAACTGCTGTGTGGTGAGAAGCATCATGTCCTGGGCACTGCCCGACAAGAAAGGTAAATACCCTTCAACGTAGTCGAGAATATCACCGTACCCACTGTTGAAGGTGAGTGGAAGGACCTTGAAGTTATTGGAGAGCCAACTGGAGATTTGAGCACATTTGACAGATGCTCTTAGTCAGAGCAGCATGGATATTTCATGTCTGTATGACTGTATGTGTGCTCCCTCGGGGAATCGAACTCATGACTTTGGTGTGGCTGGTACCTTGATCTGCATGCTCGACTAGGTTGGCTAGAGGAGCATAATGGAGATGGCCTTCATTCTTGGTGCTGCAGGACTCGTAAACCTCTGCGTTACAGGATCGGTTCGGCCACTGTGATGGCGGAAAGTCTCCAGTCTCCAGATTTCAATGATTTATTTCTTGTACGGAGTTGCTTGCTTTTAATATCACGACTCATTTCTATTCACCCTAACATTTTTTTTAAACCATTGGATTTGCTTTTTTGCAAAGATAACTGCTGTTAATTCCTTCTGGTTTGTTGTGCTTTTACCTTATCGCATCGACTCCTTCTGCAACAGCCTAGTTGAACATTTCCCTCAAGTGACATGTTTTGTCTTGTGGAGTCCCTTAAGGTTTGCTCCTGCAGTTAGGACTGTTTAATCAGTATATGCTCCCATTAGCCAGGATCATGAATAAAAACACCTTTTTCGTCAGTATGCTAACGATACACAACTGAATATGTCCCTAGCTTCTAATCCATGAAGATCTACAAGCTCCTTGTTTGATTGTGTAGAGCACATTTAAATCCTGAATGTGTCACAGGTGAACAAAGATAAAAGTGATGGACTTGTTGGGAAAAGCAAGCTGACAAATGGAATACTGGCACGTTTAGTGTTCGCATCCATGAAGGCTAAAAACTGTCAAAAAACCTGGATGTTACTTTTAACAGTGACCTTAACTTTAAGAACTATATAAGTAATGTGTGTAAAAAGGTACTCCATCACCTGAGATGAAATATGAAAAATGTATAGTCAGTCTAGACTTTTGTGTCAACTTGTCTTTTTATAGTCTGCCAAATAACTCTGTTGCTGTGACAAGACATTTGACACCTACAACAATGAGTGATCATAGTTTGTAAGTTCTCAGACGGCTAAACTAGACGCCTATGTCTGTCTATCATTTAAGATACCCTTAATGACCTTTCAAATCCCTCCGTCTCTTGTCCCGTGTACTTTAGTGAACTGATTCTCTGAGCTCTCAGATCTACCAACAGACGTATGCTGGTCATACTCACTACTCCAGTAGTGAGACGGTCCTTTGTTCCTGCGGCCCCAAGCTTTGGGACTTTCTTTCTGGGAACCTCGGGGATTTTAAATGAAGGTCTATTCCTTTTAGCGTAGTCAGCGTGTCATTAATGTTTTACATCACTCATGCATGTCTTCATCCTTCCATTTTCTCGTGCATTTTATTCTCGGATTCAGTCTTTCTTTTGTTGAATTTTAATTCTGCCGTATCTTTCTGCAATGCACTGTGTAAACATTGTTTTACTAAGTGCTATATAAATAAAGCTCCCTCTTTCTTTATTCCGCTCAATCCCTCACTAATGTGTCATTTGACATTGACCTACTGTAGACTGATGATCTCTGAGATTAAAATACTTGAGTGCTGTTATCTTTCTATGTGATATCTGGGAATCCCTAATGGCTATTGTTTTATTACTATGTACACATAGACCAGTGCAGGGCATGTGCGTTTGTTCTATTTACATTTGTTAATGATTTCATAGTAGTTCAGCTACATACGTACTGGGCTGTCCTTAGACCTCTTTTTCCAGATTCCAAATGAAGGCAGGTTATAGCTGCTATAGATTTGAATTATCTATAAACCGAGTCACCAGATGCAGATGTGAAATTGATCTTTTTAGTGCCTCTTTAGTACTGGTTGGATTTATGTTTCATTCAGTCGAGCAAATGATCCTGGCATATGTAAAGTGACAGCTGTAATAAAGCATATTATGGCAGTGGGTTGGACTTTGGCGGATACTAGTTGTAAATTTAGAATTTCCCATTAGTTAAATGAGATTGATACAGGTGTAGAGCATTAGCCTAGTTCTAGTTTTCTGAAATGCTCTCTACATATTCCATTTGCATTTATTGAGTAGAGCCTGGAGATTAAAATCATTTGAACTGTAATACTGTAATTAATCTATCAACACTGACGTATAAGCCCCTTGTTAAACATTTTATGCCAGGTTTTATTTATGACTCCTGCCTTTATTTTGGAATCATAAATCATTATTGCCATTACACCCACATTAAACTTGGTCTTTAGTTTGATCTGCATGGGTGTGTGAGAGAGAAAAAGGCATGCGTTTCCTGAATGTGTATCCGCGTGTGCATACGTAATTATCCTAGCCTCTCCTTGGTCTATTATTATCCAAGGCTCTTCTGTCTCTAATCACGTTTTGTCTGGAGCACAGCTGGGTTCTTCACCGTGTCAGGTGCCGTTGTCAGCAGTCAGCCCCGGGGCTGAACGTGCTGCTTGTGCTCCTGCCATATTGGCCTGTCACCATGCAGAACGGCCCCCTGCTGTGCGAGGTGTTTGTTTCAAGGGAAGAGAGGATAAACCAACCCCAAACAAGTTTGTTGGACTGAATCGATGCAGAGTGGAGGCCAAGGAAGACATAACCACTGCAACGTGTTCCTCGGCCCTAGGTTTATTTTTGATGCGCATCCTTTTCTACATGCACTTGGAATGGTGCTGGTTTGGTTTACATGGCTTCATCTGAGAGAAAGTCTGGGAGTTAAGATAATTATGCTGATTCTGCAGTGCATTATGGTACACCTTTATAAAATGGAGGCCAACGTGTGTTTCAAATATCTCCACGTTGCTGGTTAATCTTTTGTAATTACTCAAATTATCCTTGTCAGAAGGTACCTTAGTACAGTTATTATATATTGTGGAACTGCTGTTCTTGCTGTCAGCCACTGGATTTTGCTGCTGTGACATCTGACTTCATTCTCTTTCTCTTCAGTATCGTTCCTTCCAAAACACCAGTATTAAAAGTTACATTATTGAAAATCTAAATTTTCAGGGTTTACTGGCGCCCTTGGTATTTTAAAACACACACTCACTGACAGGTGTTGGCAACCATGCTTGTCGGACTTTGTCTTATTTTCGTGGAAGAGGGTTCACAGAGTTGTCTTTTCTAATGCTGAACGAGGTTGTTAAACATGTATAGCAGAATCAGAGAGGATCACTACATAAAAACCCGTCCAGATCCTTCTGGACCTGCCCCGCCCTTGTGGACTTCAGGCCACCCTGTAGGTTTTCAGTGGGGTATGGAAAGGGGGGGGGGGGGGTGACTAGGAAGGCCACAGTTGAATCCTAAAGTGAGTTATCTGTGTGAGGATTTGGAGGTATGCTTTCTTTTTTTGCCCTGTTGGCAGAGATATACAGATGTTGATGTAAAAGCTCTTGGTAATTGATAAAGGCACTTAGTGGTTTAAAAGGGTGAACGTTGTTGTCTGATTTTATTAGTGTATTGGCTAACCCAGCCCATGCTGATGAATGGCTAAAGGTGTTTTCCTACTATGACCACTTAACGATTTTGACATTTGGTATTTTTAAAAGGAGAAATATGCAGGGAAATATACAGCATGTGGTTTGAAGTTTCTAGGAGTGCCTATAAAAGGTACTTTTAAGAACAAATGTTTATATTTAGAATCTTATAATCTAAATAGTTGACCAACTCAGAACACTTGGATTTCTGTCCTTTTTTTTCAACATTTCACTTTGGTTGATATTAGCTGGTATTTGAAATAACCATGTTTTGTAGTTATGTCTTCTCAATTTTTGTATTTTGACTTAGGACAGATGCATTTGTTGAATTTTCTTTCAGATGTGTTAAACAAATGAGTCTATATGAAACACCAAGCTCATTTGTAGATGCATGATTGCAATATAGTCCTGTAATGTCATCTCATCAGTGGAGAGCGCCGTACCTTTACCTTTAATTGTAGATGTGTTCTCAGCTGTAATGGAACAAATTACAATGGATCTAACAAAATGTCATGGCATGAATGATGGTTTTCATTACCACTGCTTAAAAAATGGAATAGTTAAGATATAGGATTTATGCATTTAATACATGTGATGAGCAAAGAGAACGTCTTACAATTCAGACTTCCTTTGGCATATATGCGTTCACTGTGTTTTGAAAGGGGAAATTACCCAAATCTCCAAGCAAAATTCTTATGCTGCGTGTTCTAATAGAGTCAGGGTGTCAAACAAGACAGTTTTTTAGGCATGATTAGGTGCTTTAGAGAAGACCAGGACTTCTGGGTGATGAGTCACAGATGAGCCAGAGACTTTACACTTTTTAGACTTTACTAGATATTAGATGGCCAGGAAAATCCAAATTTCAGATCATGAATTCACGTGCTGCATGAGCACACTGAGAAGTTTCATGCATTTTTCAGCAACAGCAGCACTATCATTCATTAGTCTTTTCTTTCTGGCCCCACTGCTCTGTGGCACATATATTTAACTCGGAGCCTCTAATTTCTCCCAAGATTGTGTAATATTCAACAGAAATAACAGCGGCGAAATCTTCCTTCTTCAAGGAGAAGCTGGAAGCATCAGCCTCTGATCCACGCAAGCTCTTCAACATTTTCTCCTCTCTTTTAAACCCTCCCACTCCCCCACCGCCCTCTACTCTCTCCCCTGAGGATTTTGTCACCTTCTTTGAGGAGAAGGTTGATAAGATTCGCAGATCCTTTTCTCTACCAATATCCTTCCTACTGAACACCACCCTCCACCTCATTCCCTGTCTTGCTTTTCTCCTCTTTCCACAGATGACATCATACAGTTGGTCTCATCCAACAATCCTACTACCTGTCCACTGGACCCGATTCCATCCACGCTATTTCAGACAATAGCACCTGACCTTCTACCTTTCATCACTCATGTCATCAACAGCTCCTTGTCAACAGGCCATGTACCAGCTATCTTCAAGACTGCAAGAGTGATCCCCATCTTGAAGAAGCCTACTCTGGACTGTTCTGACATCAGCAATTACAGACCTGTATCTCTTCTTTCTTTCCTATCTAAGGTCTTAGAGACAGTTGGTTATAAACAGAACGCTCCATTTCTTTCTCTGAACAACCTACAGGACCCGAACTGCCGAACTGCTCTCATCGCAGTTACAGAGAAGCTGCATGCTGCTAGATCTGCCAAACTGTCTTCGGTCCTAATTCTGCTTGACCTCTCTGCAGCCTTCGACACCGTTGACCACCAGATCCTCCTGTCTGTCCTCAGAAGACTTGGAATCACTGGCACTGTCTGGCAATGGTTTAAGTCTTATCTAGATGGGAGATCTTACCAAGTATCTTGGCAGGGGGCCACATCTGCTCCTTCCAGGCTCACCACGGGTGTCCCACAAGGCTCAGTGCTCGGTCCTCTGCTCTTCTCTCTTTACACTCGTTCTCTTGGTGATGTAATATCCTCCCATGGATTTTCCTATCACTGTTATGCTGATGACACTCAACTTGTCCTTTCCTTTCCACCTTCTGACACACAGGTTTCATCTCGGATCTCAGCTTGTCTTGCTGATATCTCATCTTGGATGTCGGCTCATCACTTGAAGCTGAACCCCAGCAAGACTGAATTACTGTTCATCCCTGGAACTTCAAGTCCTCGCCAGGATCTTTCCATCTCTTTTGAGAACTCGCTGGTCACCACATCTGCTGAAGCTCGAAGTCTTGGTGTAGTTGTGGATGACCAGTTATCGTTCTCAACCCATGTTGCAAACCTGACTCGGTCATGCAGATTTCTCCTTTACAACATTCGGAGAATTCAACCTTTTCTGTCTAGCGAGGCTACTCAAGTGCTTGTTCAGTCTCTTGTCATTTCAAGACTTGACTACTGAAACTCACTCCTGGCTGGTCTTCCTATGCGTACCATCAGGCCCTTGCAACTGATCCAGAACTCGGCGGCTTGACTTGTCTTCAATGTTCCTAAGTTCAGCCATGTTACTCCTCTGCTGCGCTCTCTTCACTGGCTTCCTGTAGCTGCCCGCATCAGATATAAAACCCTGATGCTGGCCTACAAGGCTAAGAATGGACCAGCACCTCCATACATGGTGGCAATGGTCAAATCCCGATCTGTACCCAGAGCTCTTCGAGCTTCAAGCACAGCTCGGCTTGACCCACCATCTCTCAGAACATGCGGAAAACATGCATCCAGACTTTTTTCAGTTCTGGCACCTCAGTGGTGGAACGAACTTCCCCTGAGTGTCCGAATGGCAGAGTCTCTTGCTGTTTTTAAGCGAAAACTGAAGACACATCTGTTTCAAGAGCACTTAAATTAAATTTTACTACACTAGCATTTATTAAATATTTGTGACTGTAATGACTTTTCTTGCTTTTCTTTTAAGTAGGGTTTTTTTCAGTATATATTGAGTATATCTAGGCGTCCATACTGACTGTATCTAATAATATCTTTGCTTAAAGTTTCTTCCTGGGTTTAGCCTAAACTAACTAGCTAGAGATTTTGTTCTGAGTAAAACAATGAAGCACTTTTTGTAAGTTGCTCTGGATAAGGGCGTCTGCTAAATGCCGTAAATGTAAATGTAAATGTAACTGCTGCAGGATTATTGAACACATTGCAAAATTCAGGAGTAAGTTTAGGGTTTAAGGATCTGAAGACCTCAGCTGATCTTAAAAATTAAAATTAAATAAATTACAAATATCTTAAGTACTACACCACCAAATGATTACAAATGAGATTTATTGTGATTCTGCTTTTGTCCATTAGGTGGCAGTGAAACACTCCAAATGCTACCACGAGCGGGTCTTCGCGTGGTTCAGGTCTGCTGGTTAAATTACACCGCGAGCTAACATTACACTGCCCTGTATTTCACATTTGTAATTGTAACTCGAGAGGGGACAGCATTATAATACAATGTGATCCGGTCAGCCGCAATGAAATTCTAGTATGCTTACTAGGGAGAGAGGCTAACAGTGGTTAAAATAACTGCTTTACAAAGTCCTTAGAACATGTAAAATATTAGTAAGTACTAAACATTTCTGACAAACATAATATTTAAAGTAAAGCACAGAGAAAAGTAATGGATAAAAGGCGGTAGAGAATCGACATATTGTGCATCTAAAATAATGTATTCATGCTGTCACAGCCTTGTGCTAAAGCACTGAGTTTGCTACCGTTTTCTTTGCCAGAAGGCACACCACATGTGTTGCACTGTTGCATTATTCAAGGTTTTCTTTTTTAAACTTTGTACACAGGTTCACTAGTTCTCCTGCATCCTTGTATCGTTCTCACCTTCCTGGCGACTGTCCTTTACCCCCTGACCTTTACCCCCTTGGGGGTCTGTGCGTCTAAGCTGGCCTCTGCCCCCTGTCTCTCGCTGTTGAAGAACAGCCTCTGTGTACTGATGGAACTCTTGTAGCACAAGATGAATAAATGATGCTGGCACCGCGACTGGGGGGGAGATCGGTGACAGCCCCGTTGTCGTTGGCTCTCATCGGCCGGGAATGCGAGTTTGCAGTGTTTACCAGGTGAGACTGTACATCAGGGAATAGCTGCGTGCAGGGCGGGACTCGATTCATCATCATGAACTGGCTCTGCATCTGAAAAGTAGCTTGTAGCTCATCAATCTCCCCTGCAATGAGGGAAAAAAAAACAAGTTGTTACAAACTTTATTCATTATTCTTCATCCTGATGAGATAATGAAGAGGAATCCTGGAGTTCCAGTTTCAGACAGTGGCGCAGTTCAAATGCGCAAGTTCATGTCACTTCAAATAGCTAGTGACTGTATAGAATCGGCTCCATTCGCTGTGTGAGGTTATACCTTTCGGCTATCGCAACTAATCTTGGAATTAAGTTATCTGTTTTGGTCGACATCGCCACCGTACCGTGTCGTGCGCCTGTTGTTGTCGGCGCCTTTGTTTGCCTCAAATGTCTTTGTTTGACTCAAATCGCGGCCTGTAGGGGCCGTGAGGGTTGATTGGCCTGTTGGGGTCTGTAGGGGCCTCCGCTTTCCCACAGTCGGGGCCTACCAGCCTGACAGAGCCCACGGTGGTGGATGAATGGGAACGAATGTCGGAGAAGGATTGTATTTTAGGCCAAATATAAAACAGTATTTGTCTCCAGGCAGTAGTATTTTGTTTAACCAGCAGTCCCTTTGCAGCACTTCTCAAGAATTTGACCGCATTTTGTCAGTTCGATGCACTTTCCTATTAAAGCCACTGGTCCAAATGCTTCTGGAGTTTGATTTACACTATGAGATGGAATTGGATCAAAAGCAGATGTTTTAAAGGTGCTGGCTACCACTTTGGGCTTGATTGGTTTAGCGCTATGGTAGCTGCTGTGAGCTGGGGTGATATATATATATATATATATATATACACACACTTGGATATAGAATTATATATATATATATATATATATATATATATATATATATAATTTTTTTTTTCTCATTATAGTTTTATACTTCATTTGATTGGAATTTTACAGTTGAGGATTAGATCATACGCATTAATGTGTCTGACATAGGGAAGCATTTGCTGAGCGTGTCATCAACTTTCAGTAAATGATTTAGCTTTTATCATGAGAGGCCCATGTGGACACCGTGTCCCTGTTTAACTATACATGCATATCATAGCGCGTTTGATATGTCTTATTAATCACATCACCGCATACTTGCAGCTGATATTGTATATATGTGAAGCTGTGGTAATTAACCCATACGTCAGCTGCTGTGACTACTACGGTGCTGGTGAAGAGCGTGAGGCACAGGTCTTTATTGTGAGCTGCGGTAATTGGCGCTGAGACACGAACGTGCCGTGGTGACCACCTGCGGCTGTTTTGCCGAAGGGCTAAGCTAATGGATTTTCCACTGGCTTAAGTTGCCTCACGCAGTGGGAATTTGCTCTTCAAGTCTGGGCAACAGATGATTAACGAGATTAGCCGCTAAAAGCAGCTAACAGCCAAGCTTTGCCCCCGCTAAGGGGTCAGATTTGGCAACGGCGCCTTAGCAGGTTTCCTCAGAGCAACCCGTCTGCTGACAGCGCACCGACGGCCCATCGTCGTATGATGGGTGACGCGAGATGTCATTAGAAAACACGACACTTGGATCGTGCCCAGCTCGAGCTTAAACCGACATAACTTGATGAGTGTGGGTGTTCGTGTGAGTGGGTTACAGCGGATTCTGTGGGTAGCACTGGTGATGCCCAAGGGCTCTAACCTCACTGCTGAGCCCTCAAACACGGATGCGTAGTGTAAAGAACAGGCGGTTGTCGCGCTGGATGATGTAAATTGCGTTTTCACATTGTGATTTCTGGCTGAGAAATGGAGCATGGCATTATTTACGTTTCACATGAAGAACTTTCACTGACATCCTTCCTCTAATGTGATCCATTTTTTTCTCCTTTTACTGGTTGCTACACTAATTTCTTTTTTCCAGACAGATGGGTGGTGGTGTGTAAAGTGGGTGGAGGGGATGGGAGGTGGGGGGTCTCCTTCCTTTTTGCAGGTATCCTACTTCCACCATATTTCTGTATTCTAGTGGTAGCCTGGGATTCTATAAATAGCTGCGTGATTGATACAGGGCACAGTGATCCTTGTAATTTCCAGCACCTGCAGGCATAGATGACTTTCATGCATTAGGCTAGAAGGTAGTTCTGTTAAGGCACACATCTGGGCCCACCGCTGAACAGTGTATCTGTTTCTGTATCGACGGCTGGGAAACCACGGAGACGGCTAGGAAACCACGGAGACGGCTGCCCATGTCAGCCAGTGTGATCCAGATCGTATGGCTCATGTTAGAATGCGGTATAGGGGAGAGTTGTTGTTTTTTTTATTTCCCTTGACAGATAATTCTCGATGCATTTCCCTGACTCCGGTTGGTTAGTGCAGCAGGCTGCGTGTGCTTGCTCATGTGTTCACTAGCCCTGATGTTCTAAACTTACTTCCAGGCAAAGAGCAAATATTCTGCATATTACGGATGCCATTTGATGAAAGCCTTTCTCTGGCCAGGGACGCCTCGGGTTCTTGGTCTCTAATGCAGTTTGATTTAGTTTGATGGCCTCGGGAAGTTGTAGCAAGAGCAGTTTTGTTTTGTTGTTGTTGTTGATGATGATGATGATGGCAAGCTGTTTACTCACCACCAAGCCCACAGCAGTCCATGCCTTTAATATCCCAGCACTAGCGATCAGCGAAGGCAAGGCAGGACTTTAAATAACAGCCTGTTAAGCCCAGGGGAGCCCCAGATTGAGATCTTCTAATTAAGTGTTGCCTTATTGCAGGTGGCAGAGGGCTTCTGTGCTAAGCCACCTTACGTAAGGGTTGTCAGAAGGGAAGAAGATTGGCCAATTACGTAGCGAATTAGAGAATGATATTAAGGAAGCCCCTCCTCTTACCCCTCATTCACTGTCCTACTCTTAGCGAGATGCACATAAGGCTGAACATCTGTCCATTACATGTTGGTGTATTTTGGAAAATCAAAGCCGTTTTATATATCTCTTATATCAACGGTCAGGCTTTGCAAATAGGACATTCATGGAAAGCTCTTGTTGCTAGTTGTTTGAGCTCACTGACTGATGACTGCACCCTCAGTGTCCTAATGACATGTCATGTGGAAATGTGATATTTTCTCCAATGTGTTTTGACATATCGCAATTAGTTGCAGCGATGCCTGTATTATATCAGGCAGTGCGAACATATTGGAGCATTGAGTTTCTTGACTGTTAATTCTGTTTAAATTGACGTAGCCACATAAACGCAGAGATTTTGAATTATTACAAATAACGTTCATCGGACCGGGACGTAAACACCATTTAAACTGCTCAACGTTTATAGCATCGTTTTGGTTTGGTTTTTGCTTAATTTTTAATTTGGAATTGATATTGCGTTTATGCCATTCTGTCAGAAGAAGGTTTATTGAAGTGTGTCTGACAGCCCTAAGGGCCCTGCGACACGTCCTGTCCTGAACGTCTTTGAAAATGTTAACGCTCTTGCATGTAAAATGTCCTCGTGATTTTGGTTCCCCTTAACTGTGGTAATAAAGATCCTTTGCATTCGTATTTGTGTTAGGGCACACCGCTATGAATAATTAAACATCGGCACCTTTGTTTACCCTTGATTACACCGTCTCATCAACACTTTGCCTGCTGGAAGACATAGAATGGATGTTCTTGGAAAGTTGACGTGATGGCACTACGCAAGTGGATCCAAACAGACTGTGTCATGCGACATGGGGCAAAGGGATCGTCGACCGGGTGGCTCTCATGGCTCTATCCAAAGACTGTAGTAGCTCCAATTAGAGCAAGTGGATTTACAAATGATTACTTTTATTTATTTTTTTACTTTTTTTTTATATCTAAAATATTTATTTTTAGACATTTTTTTTGTGACATTAGGGAGGAGACGTGTGGTTGTGCAATTATTCAAGACCTGGCTTCATGTGCTTATTGTGGTGAAGCAAGCAGATGGAAGCCCTGCACAGAACCCGCGAGTAACCGTGTGTTACCCTGCAATAGTTCTAAAACCAATTACCTCATAAAGCAGAACAAAAGGCACAGTGGAGTGGAGAGTGTGTAACTGTGTTTCCTGTGGCCGGAGAGAGCATCACTCACTGCTCCAGAGGGACCCATCTCTTAGCGGGTTTGACATAATCTCTAATAGAATTTTCAAGTGAGTGCGCGCAGTGTTTTGCCACTGCAGAGTGGATGCTCGCCTTGGTGCTTTTTCCTTGTCAGCCGGGCATGAGGGAAGGTGTGTAGCGCTTCTCTTAGGCCTTGTTATAGGGGGCCCGGGATTAGATTGTAAACTTTTTGTAGACCTTCAGTAGGGGTCATCTGATTTCCGCCATAATAATGAAGGTGTGCCCAGAAGCCCGTCGGACATCTGCTGTTGTGTCGCGATGAGCATGGCGCTGTAGGTGGCGTTAACTCGTCACCGATTAACGTGCTGTGGAGCTCGTGTGCATTTGTGAATGTTGTGAATCTGTGGCGTACCTTCGGAGTGCTCTCAGCCGCCACGTTCACGAACAGTTTGGCATCGGTAACTGGCTTCTTTGAACTACACATGAAAGGAACAATAAAAAAAGTCAAAATCAAAATGTAACAGCATGTGAACTCCGAATTTGTCAGGCGGCGTAAACACAAGCCAACAATCACCGAAAGTCTAAGTCTTCACACCCCATTCATATACCTTAATGGCAGCACGTCATCAAAAGCACAGCCACCGACACGGAGGTCGGTTCCGCCGCGTCCTCGTCCAGCATGAAACCAGCTACAGGATTGGTGGGTGAGCACGTGCCCGTCCTCGTGCGGAAGACCCAGCCCGCTGTTTAGGTTGGGAAGAGTGGCGGCGGCCGGTGTGTTTAGGTTGAGACCGGAGTCTGCTCGGGGGAATGTAGGTCGAAAGACGGCTCCAGTCCTCCCGCAAACGCTCGGCTAAACAAATCAGGCCATGGAAAAAGTGTGTCGACACCAGCTGGCCCTTTTTAATGTGGATAATCCAAGTCTGTTTGGACAGATAACTCCATTTGTACCTATTTAGCCTCAAAGAAGGAACGTATTCTTTTGTCAGACCCCAGATAAAGAGGAGCCTTATTTTCATGATCAGCCAGTGAGCCTTGGTTTCATGGTAGTCATTTACGTTAATTTTTTCCCCCATTTCTGTTGTCTGGGGGGGGGGGGAACTATTGTTCTTTATTGTCCATGGGGAAAAGTCTGAAGACCTTTCTGGATACCATTTAATGTCACTTAGTTTTTCTGTAAATAACACTTGCCTGGCATTCGGGTGACACTGCAAATAAAGGTCAACTAATATTGTTTCTGTTTCGAAGCTCCGTTGCGCTGCAGTATAATCCCCAGAGCTTAGGTAATAGAGTGTGTTTTATCACCAGCCACTTGAGTGCTGTTATTGGAAATGGCCAATGCTGGTGAGAGTTGTATATAGTTCTGAACATAACCAGATCCCCGCTGAGGCTGAAAGGGCAGGCGAGCATCTTGCGGGATGTTAACATATTTGTGACGGGTGATTTTTCTTTTTTTCATCTGTGCGTGAATTGCGCCAGATGAAAAAGGATCGATTTTTCTTTGTGGATTGTCTCATGAGTTTGCATTAAACACACCAAGCATAATGAGGTTTTAATGAAACAGTAGCCATGTTTGACAATTGAGTGGGAATTCACAAAGAAATTGCTAAGGGTCTGAGTGTTTGTATAATTTGTATATTTTATAGTTCACTTTGACACACATCACAAACCAGTAGACCAGTAAAGTAGAGCAGTGTTTTCCCCATTTTACATTTGATCATGCTACTGTTATTCTTGTGACTGTAATGGTCTATATAGTAGTACAAGCAATAAACCGCATAGAGACATTTCCGTGTCTGCTTCAAACTTATTTTTCAACGCTAAAATCACTCCAAACTCTTCAGCACTTTTGTTCACTCTGACACCATGTCCTTCAGGGTGATGATGGTCATAGTGTCTTTTTCTCACACAGTGTTATCCCATGCTCCTCTAAATGTTCAGTTTCAGGCACCTTTCCCTCAGAGATAGCAGTACGTTTGCATTGCGCAAGGCGGTCTGTTTGCAGCAGACACGGTCGTGTATTTGGAAGGTCGTGCTTTTTGTGTCACATTTCCACTAAATTAGCTCAGCTGTCCGACACGGTCAGTGACGTCTACTCTGGTCTCCTTTTGGTCATGGTGACAGGCTCATTTGGCCAACTACCACTTTCTGCGTTGGCCTGCAATCTGCAGCTAACAGTGTGGATGCCCATATGGCTTATGGTTTGTGTAGGATGTTAGCTGCCAATGCCGATGCCTTGGACATAAACTGCCACTGTTATGAGCATGAGCAGTTAACAAGAAAGGCTTTAATTTTATATGGCATTACTGCATGATGGTAACAGAATACAAGGGCCAGATTTTGATTTAAAGACCTTAATTAGCATAGCTACATGAAATGTATTTCCTGTTAAGTGCTTGGGGTTAGCTTTATTTCCTGTTATGTGCACACTGTTAAAATGGCAGTCCAATTCAGCCCTTATTGTCACATGCTTGTTTTGTTTGTTTTGTGATTTGCATTTTCACTTGGGTGCATATTTAATGCCTTTCCTGGCCAGAAGGAATTGATTCAAATGATTTTTTGGACTTAAAATGTGTGGACGTTCACTGTTACATCAGCTGTGGTTGAACCAATGAGCCCTCCATTTAAGAGATTTGTACTGGAGAAGCTGTGTTGGTCACCTTGTCCCTTCAGGTACACAGCTCTCTCTCTCTCTCTCTGTGTATATACATTCACTGTCCCTTAAGTCAGAGTTGGTCCCAGTCCAAATTTACTCACTTCCTTAATCCTGCATTCACTGACCCAGTCTGTGTGTTTTTGTGCTATCCATTTCCTTCACTTCCTGCCTTTGCTCCTCCAGGTAGTGAAGCCTCCCTCTGTGTAGAAAGCTGGCACCAGCAGTGACTTCTCCATCACTGCCCCAGTAGGCATCTATCATTAGAGACAGACACAATAGGACAGACGAGCTTCCACTGGTTAACTACTCCTTTTTACCATGTGCATCACCGAGGTTTCTGTTTTTTTATGGGCACAATGTATTGTCTGATGTACTCTCAGAATAGCTCCTCTGAATCCAAGCAAATAGCAAAATTGTTTCGGAGGCTGTTTGCAGTTCTTGCCAGCTGACTCAGTACACAATCTGCTGAAGCTAAATTTAATAAGCTTTAACGGATGGTTTGCTGTAGTTTTGTTACGCAGTGCGACGGGGTCTGCACCTCAAGCGCCGCGGCAACACAGACACATACCGAGCCAGATAGCAGGTGTGAGCGGGGTGGGAGGGGGATGGGGGTCCGATGGCCCTCAACGTCTTGGGGGCTCCATGCTGGAGCACCTGGTCCAGCGATGCTGCCGAGACAAGTGCATGTGCATAAGTGGGTAGCCCCTTATGCAAAACGTCCGCAACATGTGCGAGACGGTGAGAATGAGAGTCCCCAGTAGAGGGCGTCCTCCGTGGGGGGGGTCTCCATCCTGCCCCAGCCTGAACTGCTCCTGTTCATCAGCTGCAGGTTGAAGGCAGCTGGGGTGATTAGCGGGTAGCGGGAGCAAGTGGTTAGGGCCCTTCTCGCCACGCCCCGCTGTGCTAGACCCGCCTCTGGGCCATGCGCTTGTTTGTTTGTGGTCGTTGGGAGCTGTCCTTGGTACTGAGGGTTCTGTAAATGGGTTGAGCTGGTAGTCATTACAGAGGGCCGGCACCACAGCACTAGCAAGTCACATTCATTTCCGCGTAATGAGGTGACCTGCTGCAGCAGTGAGTACTAAATACAGGAACAGTCCAAATAAAATGAGTGTCTAGGGTGGGATTATAGCACACACCCAACATGACAAATTAGGCATTATACCGAACAACAGCAAATCCATCCTTTAACAAAAGTCTAACACAACGCTGGCCTCTACAGACACACAGCCTGTAACCCTACACAACTTAGAGTGGTTGCAAAGATATTTTGAACTTGGAGGAGCCTGTGCATGCAGTATCTTGGGGACACTTTTGGGCCTTGTGTCCATTGTGTACAGTACATACAGCTGGGGTCCCAGGATGGTTTGCAGCCCCTCTGTGTAATTTGGCCTTGGGAATGTTTTCGCCCAGATGTGCTCAAGCTAATCTGCGCTAATCTGGCATCTGCCGTTGGAGCTCTGCTGCACCGAAGTGCTTCTCTGAACCGCAAAACGCCGCCGCCAAAATTACCTCTAATAACACACTCGCGTTTTTGAATAAAACATAACGAGTGCTTGTCTAAAAGTTTTTGTTTGGATTTTTGATTGAACTTTTAACCACTTCACGGTCCTCTTGTTCTCTTTTTCGATGTTCAGTGGCATCATGATGGGCGGCAGCAGTTCGGTGTTTAGTCCGTCGTGTTGTAATTGCTTTTGTACTGTTTCACATGGTTGCCTTGTTTATTATTTTGTATCTCTTACTAAAAGGATAGTGGAGAACAAGCCTGTGGCGGGAATATTCCCCCCTATTCTACTGAGCATGGTAATGCCTGGTAAATTGGTGCATACAGCTTCCATTTTTAGCAAACCTTGCACGTCACCCTGTCTGTAACCGAAGGGTTTATAAGAGGTGGGCGATGAACACAGCACTTTGGCCCCTTGCCAGGGGTGAAAGTTCATGTAAACAGCAGCAGCTTTTCCCCCTGCACCAGACAGACAGTCCATTAACGGAACCTAATGCCTTTGTTCCTGTTACATCGGTCGCGTTTTGTTTTTTCATCCTCTCTCGCCCAGAGACGTTTCCTTGTGCTGAAACAGGAAAGTAACGTTTCTCAGAGGAGATAAGAGCCTTCAATTACAGGCCTTTTAAGAGTCACTGAAATCAGGCCTGAGTGAGGCGGTCTTATCGCCGTCTTCTTCTGTAGCCCCTGCTGGACGGCCTTTCTCTGACTCCAAGGGCAGGCCGACGCCCATGCAGAGGAGCCATGCAAGCTGCTTTAATGTAAATGGAATGTGCATTATATGTGCGCCCATATGATCACCTGCCATCTGATCAAAAGGAGGGATGAAGTAACATTAACGCACTGACCTCCGGTCAGCCTGGGTGTGCTAGACTCATTTGTATAGCACCTTTCGTACATACATGCAAACAAACTGTTTTATCATTTTTTTGTTTGTTTCATTACATTTCAGGATAAACTGACATATGAAATGTAATCGAATGCCAATTAAATAAAAAATATTTAATAAAATGATCAAATCATAGAAATTCCCTAAAGAAATGCAGATCTAAACAGGAGGGTTTTGAGACTCTTCTTGAAGGTGTTCAGGGATGAAATATCTGTTACGACCTCTCCTACATGAATACGTGTCTAGGCCGAAGGGGAGGCAGTAACAGAAAAAGAACGGAGAATGCGGCAAAACGGCACATCACCAAATGATTCATACAAGGATTCTCGGGCTTTTCGGGGGAAGATAAACATGCATAGCATAAAACCATTGGTCACACAATAAAATCCCAAACCTGAAATCCTCAAGCTCAGTTCTCATGGTGTCAGCTAGGCCTGGTACAAGAGTGCTACAAAAACACAAACAGGTCACTTCATATCGTTCATGTCTGTATCAAAGAGTTTGTGTCGTGTCAAAAAGGAAAAGGAAGGTCTCTTCAAACTCCCGAAGATGGCATTTTAAGGAAGAAGCCCCGCCTCCGATGTTCCTTCATCAGGGATGTTATTGGACCGTCAGCAGGTGTTTAAAACCAATGAAGATAATGATCGACGGTTGCTAATTGTTGCCTAAAACTCAAGTGCTTCAACAGACATGTAACATGTCTCTAAGCTCCTTGAGTTCCAGAGATTCGGTACATTGTGGCTAAGCACCCTCTCCAGATGGGTTTAAGGAATCGCCACTAGATTACTGTTTGACCTGAGAGAGACCTGACTGCAACATGTCTAACATATATCATCTTATAAGTCATATCTATTATACTGTATATAAATATGACTTGATATGCGGCACAAAAGCAGATCGACTTAATGACTAACAAAGCTGTACAAGGTCGGTACATTATATAAAGGTTGTGGGATTAATTCACAGTGGTGTTTACAATATGCCATCTTGAAAATCCTTGTCTTGTGTCAGTTTGTCTATTAGATGTAAAGCAGTGGTGTTGCATTTGCAGCACTTAATGGCCATTCTGATGTTCCCTCTGCTTGGCTGTGCTCCTCAAATCTATGAACTTCTTACTTCTCGATGAGTGTGAAGCTGTGAAATGTAACAAGAAGCATGTCACTTCTTTACAGAAAATGGCCACCGTGGTCTGTACTTGAGTTCATCTGAATTGTGCACTGCCCTTTACTTTATATTTAACATGAGCTGCACAAAACGTCGGTCGTTCACATCTACTTCTTCTATTCTTCTACTTCATCTATTATTAATTCACCAGTGAAAGGACTTGGTTTGCTTTGCGGTCTACCCCAGTCTAATAATATGTAAGACTTGATGCACTGCAGCATTTCAGGATAATCTTCATTACACTTCGCAACTCTGGTCTTGGTTCGCACCACACGGCTTAGAGGCTGCGTTATTCAGATCAGCTCGCAGAGGTCCTCTCTGAACACCCACCCCTACACACACGCCCCCTACATTTGCTACATTTCAAAGTCAATTTTCATAATTCAGTGTAATGCTTGAGCGCCGTGATGCAAGTAATGTGTTGGTGGCCACACTGGGAGCAGCTGCTGAAGTCCGTCCACTAGCACAGTAGCCTTGTCCTAATGGCCCCTGTGGGCTGTGGAGGCCACATCCAGGTCTTTTTTCTCCCCTCTGTATTGCTTATTGTTCCTCACAGTCTCATGCCATCACACAGGCCATAAGAGATCATATTTGCCTTTAAATATCATGTGACTTTACATACCATTTGAATGGTCTTGGGGAGCTCGGGTATCTCGGTCACATAAAGCTCCTTTGTTTAAGCTAATGCTAATGTCCATGCTAATGAGAACTCTGCCTTAGTGAGGAAGGATGCACCAGTATTGAATTTGTTGGGTTAGTGATAAATAGCACCTTGTTGTGGCCGATAGCAATATTGACTGATAAATTTACACTTATGCTTTTCAAAGCAAGTTCAAGGTATCATCTCTATATGAAGTACAATGGGTAAGATATGTTAAACTTTAAATATGAATCACTTATTCTGCTCTGAAACAGACGCGTCTGTACATCTTCTCATCTCACTGTAACTGGAGACATGGGCCATGTGGCACACATCCAGAGTCTTACTCGCACTGTTTGAGCCCAGCAAGCAGGCTTTCAAAATCAAATACTCCCAAAGTTTCATACTGTATGCCTTATGCGAAAAAATAGCAGCATATTGGACTTTCCTCTGGGCTCCCAGCCCAAGTGCCCAGTGTACAGGCCGGTTCACGCATTACAGCTGACTTCACTCTTAACGACTACGGACAAGAAAGGCCGTTGGTTCCCCCCACGGGCATGGAGCTTTTGTGTCTCGCGTTTTTAGTAGCCGTGGTGCCTGATGTTGAAATATTCCTCGGGGTCTTTGTGGGGCACTTTTTTTTTGCTGCACACGAGGATCGATGGATCCGTCAGTGCCGCTTCATAAAGCCGCTGTCTTCCGCAGCTGAAGCAGGGAAAACCGCGTGCGTCGGCTGCTCCGCATGCCGCTGCTTTGCGCTGGCTTGCTCGGGCAGTCGGTTAGATCTCAGTTTTTTTTTTCGTAGCGCAACAATCAGCGGAACTGTGTGCTTGGCTTCCAGCCCCCTCCACATTTATCCCCGTAGAAGAGCCTATTGTTTTCTGGGCAGTTCAGCAAAATTTCGCTCTTGAGTAGTCTGCGGCAATGTATTAGGAAGGCGTCCCTGTGGGTGTCTGTATAAGGCTGGAGGTTGTATGGAACACCAGTCCGTCTCGAAGGATCGTTCATCCTCTCGCTCTGCTGCAGGTTTGCTGCCCACGGCTGCTTGTTCCTCGGGTTTCATTTTCTGCATAGATGCTTCCGCCCAAGCGCGAGGGCGTCCTACCAGACACGGGCTGCTCGGCTAACTCAACAGTTTAGTTCTTCACCTGTAAAATGAAACCCCATGTGCTGTATCCTACTCAACCATTCAAACTAGCCTCACAGCACCTTCGGTTAATGGTTTTTTAACGGTTTATAGATCATACATTTTATTTGAGTAATTTTTTTATGTAGGCTGGTAAAAAAAAAACAAGTATTGTAGAATCTAGTAGTTATAGTATTAGCAGTAAGGAAAATGTATCTTTGACCAGCTCTGCCTTTTTGATTTTTCTGCGTCTGTGTGCTGTGGTGTTGGAGACGTTAATGTCCGCAGCTGCATTTGTTGTGGCGGGGCAGAGCGTGCACACCTGGCCCTGAGGGGGTAATATTTCAGAGGGAGACCCATCCAGAGCACGCCTGGTGCCACCACCCAAACCCCCACCCGCAACCCCCTGGGTGGAGAGGAAAGCAGGCCACACGACAGCGTTCCGCTCTGGCGCTGTGCTTGAAGCCAGGGAGATGGAAGGAGGGATAGAAGGAGGGAGGGAGGGAGAGGGAGAACAAACACACTGTTAACCCTGTGGTGACACACAGAACAGATGCACTGGTGCTACTGTGAGCTTAAAAATTGTAGTGTGATTAATGAAATTAGCTGCACATTCTCAGTACTCAGTGAACCGATAATGCCATCAGTGTAGTGCAGCCTCTCACAGGTCTGTAATCACAGAGTTTTATTAGAACTGCTGAATGGGCACAAAATCAGCACAAAATTGAAAGTGGTTGATTTATGACATATTTTAAAGGAAAAGCTCTCATAACGGCTTTGTTCATTTACTACCACAGGGCCTTTTTCAGTTGTCTCATATTTTTTCTTGCATTTTCAATATAGATGAGCTTCCCTCCCACGGCCCACACATGGACTTTTCATTTCATTCATGCCGCATAAATTATGCCATCCGCGTGCCAGCTAGCAAATGACCAGCCATTACGGCGATGTATGCACGCGTCTTCCTGGCAGTCCGGGTCAGCGTTGAGGGGGACTGCAGCTGAAGCTCTGGAGACTAAAGTCAGCCAGGCTCTCTCAGACGATGCCAGAACTCCCTGTGACAGAACCTCGCTGCTGTCTGGCCTGCCTTAGTTGCTGGTGTTGGAGGGAGTTGGGTTTTTGAAATGACCGGTTTCTGCTGTGTCCTTTTTTGGAGGGGGGGGTTGGTTTATCCTCCTGTAGCTATGTGTGTGTCAGAGATTCAGCCTGTCTGTGCTGCTTCTCTCTCCAGGGGCCTCATGTACAAAGACTTGCGTGGATTTCTTACTGAAACTTGGCGTACGGACAAATCCAGAAAATGGCGTACGCACAAAAAAATCCGGATGTATCAAACCGTGCTTACGCCGTAATCCACGCACGTTTCTTTTGTACATCCCAATCAACGTGGAATTTAGCGCACATGAGAGAGTGGCTGACTCCGCCTGTGACACGCCACCTATAAATATGCAAATTCATGTAAATATGCCCTACACCGGAGGAGTTTCCTCTCGGATATATCACAAAGCATGTCAAAACGGGGAAAGAAGAGAAACTTCACCGAATGTGAAGTGGAGACGCTACTAAATGAAGTAGAGACGCGGAAAAAATGTTTGTTTGGCACGCTGTCCTCTGGCATTACGGCAAAGCGCAAAAGGTCTGAGTGGGACAGCGAGTGTGAAGCTGTAAATGCTGTGGGGTCAGAACAGCGCACACTAGCAGAAATAAAAAAAAATGGTCAGACATTAAGGTGGATGTAAAGCGGAGGCTGACTGCACATCGCCAGAGTGTGACCCAAACAGGCGGGGGGGCAGGAGACATCCAACTCACTGCATTTGAGCAGAGAGTTGCCTGTATTATGGGTGACACGGCCATAACCGGCCATGATTTGTTGCCTTGCTTCTATGGCACCTGGGTTAGGCTGCGCGTTCATTTCTCCTGGCTCTGGGTCCGCTGGTTGCTCCACCACCTCCAACAATGGCATGCCGTACCTTAGCGCAACATTGTGCAGGACCCCACATGCCCTCACAATACTGCACACTTTCTCTGGCCGATACAGGAGCATTCCCCGGTCCTGTCCAGGCAGCGTCACCGGCTTTTCAGCTGCCCAATTGCCCTCTCCACGACTGACCGGGTGCGAGAATGGAGAGAATTGTATCTCCGCTCCCGGTCAGTCTGTGGATTGCAAAGGGGGTCATCAGCCACGTCGTGAGCGCGTAGCCGCGGTCTCCTAAGTAATTTAACAATTACCCATGTTTTAAATTAATTATTCTAAGCTGGCAATGTCAAATGCTGTAAATTTGTTGCTTACCAAGAAGCCACCCATCACGCACTCTGCCAGCTTGTAATGCCACTACATTAGTAAGGCACATTTTTGCATCACAGATTATTTGCACGTTTATGGAATGAAAGTGTTTTCTATTCACATAAGCAATTTCCTCCTCAGATGGTGCCTTTATAGCAATGTGTGTGCAGTCGATCGCTCCGATTACAATCGGAAACCGGCTATCGCTGCAAATTGCGCTTTAATGTTTGCCTGGTCAACCGCATCATATGGGAACTTTATATACCTAGCTGACATGCATATGATCCCATCCAACACAGCTGGCATGGCACGGCTCAAAGATGACTGGGATATCCCCGACCGGTCTGCCAGTTCTCTTTGAAACGAGCCAGTTGCCAGGAAGCCGATGGTCAGCACCTGTAAAGTAACTGGCAATGCGCGACTCCTCGCCGTTTCTCTCTCAAAACTGGACCCAACTCAGCACAGAGTTTCAAGAGGACAGCTCTTGGAAATCTGAAACGGCTTATAAGCCAGTCATCATCATGGGCCAAAAAATCATAATGGTCACGGAAAACGCGCTCTCGGCGAATTCGGCCATTAGCAATAACCTCCAGTAATGCCAACGCTGCCATCTCCCAAGAACTCAAGCGCAACATTTCATGCATGTTTATATAATCTAGGCTAAGTGGAAACACGTTGAATAATTATTACAGTAAGGCAATGAAATTGTTTGATTAATTTACTGTTTAATGGTCTAATTTACTTAATTTTACCCAATAAGGGCTTACTACAATGTGTGCGTAAAATGATATCTTAATAGTTGTAATTTCAATGCATCACCTCTAAGTGTCGCATACGTTTAAAAACATACGTACGCCTGAAATGAAAGTGGCGTGGGGGTACGCACTTTCTCACGTTCAAGTCACATTTAGTACATCTGATCGTTTGCGTGAAACATTGCGTACGCAATGTTTTTGTACGTACGCACCTTTTGTACATGAGGCCCCAGGGCACTCTGAGAGGTGCTGGGAACACCACCTCACTACAAGCCCAAAAAAGTTACAGTTCAGAAAAGAGTTCTGATAAAGTGTGGAGGGAGAATGGCCTGCCGAGTTCCGAGTACACGTTTCTTTCAGGGCTCCTGTGTGAGGGCAGCTTTTGACCAGCGGCAGCCCCAATACAGTTGGTGGACTTTTTCTAGAACTTTTTTTTTTCTCTCCAAAACACCAACATAATCTAACCATGACCCAAACACTAACCAAATATAGTTCTTTTGTTTAACTAAACATGCAACCATATTTTCTCATCATTGTGCTTCATACACGATTCCGATGTGTATAGAAGGACTCTTCACATGAAACTGAAGTGTGGTACTGCTGTTTTGCTGTGAGAAGAGCACAAATTGCGTTTTTCACTTTCTCCTTTGTCCTGCTGCTGCTCCATTGTCCTGCTGCTACCCCGACGTGTAGAACCCTGTGTGCTGTAACAGTACCGTAAGAGCCCCGGCTGTGCTGTAACCGACGTTCTTGGCTTTGCGTTTTCCCTTCAGTACAAAAACACAAGCTTACAAGGTCATGTCGCATATCCGACATGCACCTGAGAGACCATTCAATTGGCCTGAACATTGTGTGTGTTGGTCTGTTCATGAAGTCCATGTGAGCAAAGGCATACTGTTCACATAAAACGTCATTCTCTGATAACGAGCAGCAGAAAGTCTAAATTGCCAGCTCTCTAACACTCTTTTCCGAGTGTTTCCATCAAAACAGGTTTATAGCTACCAGGACCAACCAGCTAGTACAGACCGACTCATTTCATAGCCGGACGGCTCCTCCGCATAGGCGTCGTGCCGGAGTTTGAATGGCGGTGTGTGAATGC
Organism: Brachyhypopomus occidentalis; assembly: GCA_020368025.1. Taxonomy (NCBI): domain Eukaryota; kingdom Metazoa; phylum Chordata; class Actinopteri; order Gymnotiformes; family Hypopomidae; genus Brachyhypopomus; species Brachyhypopomus occidentalis. Next base: position 1,568,587 of record JAGXOD010000081.1, on the reverse strand, counting down.
ACTAATGCACTAATCAGTGGTGAACATTAGGCCTCCGTGTGGCGGCTGTTCGGGGACCAGAAAGGAAACGTCTGCGGGATTGACGTAATTGAACCTAATGACAGCACTCATGGAGAGACTGAGAGAGGCTCGGAGTTGACTGATGATCATTTGGAGTGGTGGTGATTAGTGCCGAAGCTGACGCGCTGCTGAGGATATGATGTCACAAGCTAAGTGACATCATAAACTAAATGCCTGCTCTGTGCGTCGTTGTCCGCCTCGCTCGGGTTTTCTGTTTGCAGTCGTATGCGGAGCTGCTTTATATTTAAATGCTTCCCTTTGTTTTGTTCTTTGTGATGTTCCCCCTGTCTGTTCATTCTCTCTTCTTGGTGTGTTAAGCCAAACTTGCACTGACTCTCACAACTGTTACCCCCCCCTGCCCCTCCACTTTGGTACTGAACCACAACTCCACCAACCACCTCTCCTCCGCCTGTTCTCACTAGCGGTCTGGTCCTGCACACAGTCAGTCGTAGGTGATCTGTGAGGTTACAGCTCCGTAATCACCTGTCACTCCTGATTCATGGTTCTCCGGCGCTTTAACCGGTGCCACTTTCTCCTCTCCCCCTCCCCTTTCCTCCCTGGCCACTCCCCTTCCCCCTCCCCCCTCTGTGAGGCCCCGCCTCCCCAGCAGTGGTCTGGGAGAGGATGAAAGCACCACAGATGCCGCCGAGCCACGCGAGCTGCTCGGCGTACTACGAGAACGTGTCTGTGTGTAACCGCGCGTGTTCGGGGTGTGTGTGTGCGCGTGTGTGTATGTGTGTGTGGGAGAAAGAAGGAGAGCGCGATGCACATTTCATGCAACAACTGAGCATCTCTGGGCTAGTGGAGCCTGACAGATAAAAAGAAGGAGCTCTTCACAACCCTTGCGGGACGCATTGATGAGCTGACGACCCGGCGAACCCCTCACGCCCAGGAGAGTAGAGTCTCCTCGACACGCCCACGGATCAAAGTTCCCAGGGGGAGAGGGGCTGTTCTCTGACCCACCGCCCTCAGACAAGCCAGACGAGTACCCCAGTGAGCAGGAACCACAGCCATGAGCTGTAGGAAGAGGTGTAAGAGGGAGCTCCTGAAGTTCGCGCAGTACTTCTTCAGGTTCATCACCGGCACGCTCAACGCAGGTAAAGTTCGGAGCAGTTCCTTTGCACCCAGTAGCGCCAGCTCGCGCCGCACACTTTTACCCATTACCGGGCTTTGATTGATGTGCTGATGCCAGGAATATCATGAGTATTGTTTTGTGTTTAGTTATTTGATGCAGCAAATGAAGGGAATGTGAATGTGAGAACTCTACAAACTTTGAACGAATATTTTTGTGTATCAGAATTTGCCGTTGCCGATGGGTTCTTCGCACCTTCTCTGCACGCAAACATGATTCCTGACCTTTGTTACTAAACTCCTGTTTCCTAGTGTCTTTCCTATTTCGCTTTATTAATGCTGCTGATATGATAATCGGGACGAAGAAAACAAATTAGCTTCATCTTTTGCCAAATCCAAGCTACCACTGTCTAGAAGCCTAAAGAGGAGAAACCCTCCAAGTCTCCTGTGGCTTTGGACACAGCTCCTGACCCTAAGACATGTTTCCGCACTGGATACAGTCTTTTCTTTATCTCATCATCCGATGCGTTATAAATGTTGGTTCGAGTGATTGAACAGAATACTGTGTTTAAGCGATATACTGGCTTGGTGCATAATGGCAGAAATAAATCAATGACCGTATGGTGGCTAAGTTGACCTTGGCAGATGGATTTTGTTCTCATAACTCTCCTAGCCTTGGCTCTCACCCCAGGAGAGCCTGACAGAGCTGTGTGAGAGAACCGCTTCCAGTGAAGGCAGTCTGTGAGTGAGAGTTTTGCATTGTACCTGAAGGTAATTCAGAGCAGCCTTGCTGTGCTTGAAGGTAGCCAGGGGCCTGCATTAAAATGCTGCCCCTGTTACACGAGGTAAAGTAATTGTTGGCCAGTTTTGCTTCCGTGCTCAGTGTATTTCAGGCAGGTCCCAGATTTACCCATTGCATTGATGCCTGGCTGTGCTTATTAACTTTGGACTGCTTTCAGTGGGTGGTGTGAGAATGAGTATATGGGATTAAATTGGATTTGGGTAGATCATATTGGATTTCTGGAGATTAGACCACAACAGCGTTTATCAGGATAATGCAGCAGAAGATCTCATTAGAATTGGCACGTGTCTGTGTTTGTCCTCTCCCTTATTTGCAGTCAATATAGCAGTAGTCTATTTGGCAGCTCATGTATACAGTATACAGTAGTAAGACTTGCATAATTTGATGCACTGCAGCAAGGTGCTTTGCAGTGTGACACGTATAGACTTCTTGGTTTAATACAGCAGTGTCAAATTCATTTATCTCATATCAGAGCATTTTTAATCTATAAGGGTATCGAATGTAATGTAATATTCCTCTAGGTAAGTGGATAGATGTTTGAGTATTTCCAAGTGTGGCTGGGCGTGTGAAGCCAAAATTGATTGACTGCTTGTGCTCCTTTGCGATGAGGTGTGCACGTATGCCAACATGCACGCCCCTGTGTCCCTGGCATGTCTCTGGCTAGCGGCTAACGCGGAGTATAACCAGAAGGGCCGCTTTCAGCCCGCCGATGGGTTTAGCGTAGTGGGAGTTGGCGGGCCTTTGTGATCATCACTAAAGAACATGATTTGGAGGATGTTGGTTGGTTTATTTTCAACAGCAGGATGGTTTCGCTTTGTTTCTTTAAATCCCGATTGCAGTTTATTACTGTCTACACAACTTTGCGTTTATCTGCTTAGGGAGAGCGCATCCGTTTAGAGCTGCTGGATGGATCGCCGTGGTGTAAAAGCCACGGATACAGACTGCTGACTGCGATCGTCTTTCCAAAGGGTCATTTATTTCGAACAGGGCTTAAAACGTGTAAGTCATCTGATGTAGATACTTATCGATCACAAGTTGCTAGTTCATCTGTTACAAGCAGCAGGGCGTCAATAATAAATAAGTGCCACTGGACTGACGAACTGTAGTGCGGTTTAGAGAGAGCACGATGCTGTTTTCATACCTCAGGCACTGGCGGTGAAATCGTTATCGACAGCTCCACTCCTGATGATGCAGTGCTGGCCCCCTAGTTTGCATCCATTTCTCATCCATTCTCTAGTTCATGGAGCAGCTCTGTTGCGTAGGAGATGGGAACAGTTGTATAGATGGACAAAACTTCATTAATGTCGCCCAAACCAAAGATCTTGCGTACTGAAGATCATGTGCTCTTGGCTAAATTGTCTGCTGGATTTTCTGTTTCTCTATTTATGCACCCAACATTTTTCATGCTTACTGTTTTTGTTTATAGCGTTTGGCCTTCGGTAGTCTTCATAAAAAAACATATTTTGGTTAATCACAGTGGTTTCATGTTTAATTCACTTTTACGAGCTGTACATATGGTGAAGTGAATCTATAGCATGACCATGTTCTCTGGCGTAAGTGGTTATCCCCAAGTAGCCTGCGTGTGTACCGTGTTGAGTGGCTCTCTCTCTACATGCCAGTTTTACAAGTACACAAATGCCTTTGACAAAAAATGCCGTAGTGCTGTGAGGAGATGCACTTTTACTGCAGTACTGCAGAATTCCTGCAGCTGTTTCCCCCATAAAATACTGTGTAATAAAACTGTCACCTTAGATGAGGATCAGGTTGTGTAGCTGTAGTTTTCTAGCTGTTCATAATTCTTTTCCTATTTCTCTAAGTTACTGGTGGTGGTATTTTCTATTCGTATGCTCCCCTCTGGAGTTGATCTGAATGCAGTGTCTACTCTAGTTTTTCTCAGCACTTTGCCGGAGTTGTTTTTGTAAGAGGCTATATTACGTGGCATGTTCAGTTTGCATAAAGTTACCGTTTTCTGAACACTGTCTGCGACACTAGACAATCTCATGTCACTGGGTATAAATAGCATGTGATTTGGACCACTGACTGATTTGACCTGCTGCCCAAAGACAAAATGTCTTTGAATTCCTAAATCTGAGACTGTATCAGTGTACATGGAGAATGAAGTCTGGGGAACACCTACTGATGAAAGATGTATTCAGAATGTTTAACAGCTTATCTGCAAAAGACTATAGTAGACTCTGTAGTCTATATTGTTATTATTAAGTGTGTGGTAAACCTGATATCCTTTTTTTTATGATATTTCTGAAATTTTAGTTATTTCTCCTCCCAGAAAAGCAGCTAGCACACTCCTGTCACGCTCCTCGACCACTGTGATACATCTTGCATATTTCTGAGCGATAGGATGAAATACTTGGCACGGATTCTGGAATATTGTCTGTCTTTTATCTTCCCTGAGGTAAAAAACATAGTAAAAACGTACTGTTTTCATCCTTGGCTATAAGCACCCAGGAAGCTTTCCATTTTCTTGCCATGTTTTATCAAGCAAAGCCTAGAAGTACGTACAGATTAGCAAACAGCATAGTGAGGGTCTATTGGGCGACCCATTTGATTGGCTGTGAATACAGTTCCCTGTAGAGCTTAGATTTGATTTACCATTACATGTGTTGCTCTCAAGACCAAAAATATCTTACAGAAAGATAAATGAGGAAGGAGGGTGCTTCACTTCCTTCTCCTTGCTTCAACTGCCATTGGCAACGGCATTTGCTTTTCTGTCTGTATTAATATTTAACAAGGGTGCGTTGACTTTGACGTGACGGCGGTGTGTATGGAAGTGAACTGTTGAGCCATGGGGAAGGGTGCTGTGTATAAGCCATAGACCTGCACGTCTCTACAGTGAAACTGCACACGTTTGATGTCTCTATGTCTCTGACACCAACCGTCTTGAGTTCCTCACTTTGGTTTCCTCACTACTGGGTCATGTTCCAGTCATCCGTAGGAGACGGCCCAACGGAGCCTCGCATAATCTCTGATCAAACTTTGAAGAGCTGGTCCAAGGCAGCGGCTTGTTTGGACTGGTGTACATGCCACCTGTTCGAGCGGGATGAAGCGGCCTCACGCGTGTGCCGTGTCCACGCTACTCTGTTTGGCTGGACTCGAGACGGCCTCGAGGACGTTTTGCAGTCGAGCCCAAGACGGAAGAAAGTCCTCATGAAGCCGTTCCTTAGTGATACTGCCAACAACCTACTGCCTTTCTCTCTCAGCGTAATCTGGATTCGTCCAAGCGGGACATCCAAGGTCAGAAGAATCATGATCTTGCGTTTCTAAATGACTTTTCCTCCAGACAGATACAGGGAAGAATGGAGACATCACTGTATCCTACTCCCAGAGTCAGTTTTGTTTTCCTTAAAAAAAATAAAAGAATACAACATCCAATGCTCAGCAAGCCTCATCGAACATTCTTTAGAGAAACAGGATGGATGAAGAGATGCGAAGATCATTGCAGCACTGCTGTGATACCATGGGCTTGAGGTGATGGGCGCGTGCGTCACTGCTGCAACCGCATAAACTCCCTTTGTCCTTCCCCTTTTCTTCTTTTTACTGTTCAGACTGAACTACACAGGCTAATCCTTAATATGAGGCAAAAGGAAAAGAACTGAAGTTTTTTTCTCCGTCGCCTTGTTGCGTCGTGTTTGTGAGCTGTCGCCAATAAATAAATTCCCACTTGCCGTGCAAATTTGAACGGCATCACACAAACGCACGGGTCACTTATTGTGCTTCAGCAATTAGCGTTTGAACACCCTTTGTGTAATTGCTTAGATGTACAAGGAATTATTAGATAATGATAATGCTCTCATTATGTTGCATATCCTCAAGGTTAAATTCGAGGTATTGTGATGTACGTCTTGTACGCAGATGCTGGTGTAATGGTGAAGTCCTCTGAATGGTGGGGCTGTCATAGATGAAACATCTGTTGGCGTCCCCGAGGGCCGCATATTGTTTTCATGAGAATGATATGCTGAATATATGTGGGGGAGGGGAAAACGAAACCCATAATAAAACCTTAATGGTGATTATTCAGCGCGAAAATGTTTTAGCAACCAATCTGCTGTCAGCTGTTGTCTTATTCATGCCACATCTGTTCAGCAGAACACATTCTGGTTTGCTAGTTAAGAAGACGGCATTTGCACAATTTGCGAGTGTGTGTGTGTGTTTTTTTTTTTTTTTTGTTGCAATCAACAGATCTTACACCTGTAACCATTTGAACCTTTTTTTTTTTTTTAGTACAACTCAAAAAAACTACTTTTGTATTCGTACCACAGAATGGCTGTCATGTTGTAAACGGTCCTGCAGATATTCCATAAGATTACCGCGCAAAGAACGGAGCAGAAGCAGAGCAGAACTGGAGCGATTTCCTTCCAGGTTCTTTTCTCCACCAGAATTTGTAGCAGCAATGCAATCATCTGAGCCGTGCCTTCAAACCCCAGAGATCTCCCTTCTCTTATTGTTTTTTGTATTTTTCTCCTCCACCCGTAGCTTCCAGTCAGCTCAATTCACTCAATTCCATTTTAGCCCCTCCAGCAAGTGCCATAAATTTTTTCTCATTTGCACTAATGTTTGTAAATGAGAACCTCCTCAGTCTAGAAAATGCATGGTGTATTTTTAGAAGTGCCCTCTGCTAGTGTATGCAGCCGCTGTGTCCTGTATAGGGTTTCACCTTTAAGCACTGGCTTTATGAACTTCATAGTGTATATATTGATTTGGGTGTGTGTGTGGGGGGGGGTGGTTTCTTTTTAAAGAACTCCCTCAAAGACAGTAACATGGTTGTCAGCGCTCACTTTTGTAAAGCTTAGTAAGTAATACAAATTACTTGAGAGGTCTACATGGTACATTAGGGGAGCCCACCTGCGACCTCCTCCTGGCACTGGTATCTGTTCCATGGCTTTGAAACTGCAGCCTACATCTCCACACCGGCACCTTTTTTGGGACTGTGAGGTACTGGAGTTAAACTGGGAAACCCTGAGCCTGCCCCAGGGCCCAGTTGTGGATTATAGCAGTATCAGGGCGGCAGGTCTTTGGGCAGATGGCAGTCGATACATGGTGGTGTTTGGGAGGGCAGTACGTTCCCCCTCAGGAGAATAACCGTATGGAGGTGTTGGTGGGGGGGGGGCAGGGTATTCCCCCTCAGGCTGATGGGCATGTACCTTTTATTTGACTATGCTCTGCTTACAGGCTTTCACTATGCTGTCGTGCTGTTTTGCGCCGAAGTTCGTGCGTTCCAGCGATCACGCCATTGTTTGCACACCTCTTTGGGCTGTGTTTCTCACCAGCGTTTCTCTCGCCCTTAGAACAGGAACGTAATTTAAACAAAAAGTCACTTTTTTTCAATACTTTTGAAATTTCTTCCATTCAGTTCAATCCACTCAGGTCCATTTTAGCCCCTCCAGCAAGTGCTGTCGATTTTCTCATTTGTGCAGACCAACATCTTGTACATAAAAAAAAAAGTCGTATTAATAAATCGCTTGGATAAACGAGTTGAATGATCTATTTAATCAGAAATTTACCCTTAAAATAAAGGTGCATATTGCACAGACTGAAAATACCACTCTGTCTTCATTCCATATATGTTCCAGGAAAACGGTGGTCATGTTTTGATAATTGGCTACATTAATATGCACGTTAAAAATCACAAAAACACACGCATGTCCATTGGCTTTGAGCGCGTGTGTTCGCCTACTTTTTTTTATCCACTTGAAGCACTTGCCATTTAAGACTTAAATGTCAGTGTGGCATTTGGCGAACATCTCGTACCATGCGGCAGTGCCAGGCGTTGGGAACCAAAGCCAGCAGAACCGTCAGCTGAGAGCTTTTCAACTCTCTTTGGCCTTCGTGTTTAGTGACGTGCAGACGGGGGAAGGCGAGATGCATCCCAGGTCTCCTTAAATGCCTATAATCGCACTTCAGGTGAAATAACCTTGTGCGGTTGCTGATGTTGAACAATAGCAGATTGCTGGTTTCGTGTTTATTAAGGCTGCACCTGTAATTCCCAGCCTGGTGGCTCGGTGGCCCCCAGACTGCCCATCTTTCTGCTTCGTCCCAGCTCTGTGCACGTGCAAACCAAGCGATCGGGAACACGGAGTGCCCTGATGAAGTTGTACTGGGATCTGGGGTACAGCTAAAACGCGGACTGGGAGTCCTTGCCGACGGTGCTGGGAAGCCCTGTGCCGCACGGCGCATTTTGTCATAGTGGATTTTGTGACCGTGAGAGTCTGGAATTTTATTGCGCTCACATATGACTTTGGGGGCCGAGAGACCTCACTTGTTAACAGGCCACTGTGGCCACTGTGGAAGACAAGAAATGTTGGCCATCTCCTGCTGGTGAAGCACTCAAGTCCTGCTACATTTAGTGTGTTACAGTAATGATTTATTCCTCAGGGACGGGCATCGATCGATCGGTGTTTTCATGTTGCGACTTTCCCATTTTGCACACGGAAGTATTTCCTCTCCTCTGAGGCTGCGTAAAACTTATGTGAATGTGTCTCAGCCAAACCTGACCAGTATATGTTGGGGGGACTGCCATGTACTGAGCTTTGAATGGTGTATCACACTTTTCTAAACCATCAGTTAATCGTGGGTTGACTTAATCATTCACTTATTTTAGACCCCATTATCCTGCCTGTAATCCTATTTGTATGGATTTATTTGCTATATTTATTGCCTTGTCATCTGCTTACAACAGGCCTACTGCATGTCACACAGTATATCAGGCTCAAAGAGGTTGCCCTACACTTAAGTGTAAATGTGGTCAGGCTGTGGTTCTATTCATTGACGAGACCTAAATGCTTTTATTGCTTTGGTAATGTTTCTGATCACTGAAGCGCAAGAAGCATTTGGAGCTCACCCATTCAGTGTGGGAGAGGATCTGCTATCTCGCCGAGCTCAGTGTGCGCTCAGCCTATTCCTGCCTCGCTTACATAGTATTGGAACGTGGACCAAGCTTGGGATACGGTTTTGGAGGTTCTGTCGCTATTGTTTAAATAACAGTCCGTTCCGTATTAAGAGCCGAGGTATTGGAAGACGGCTAATTTCGTTATTAGCGCTAAACGCACAAACGTCTAGCGCTGCGAGTAGACTTTATAACTAATAAGGCACGTGGTGTCCCGTTTGGATTGCTGTGAAGCCTTCTTGGGTTGTTCAGTAGCATCAGAGTGAGACAGCCGTTTGTAATCAGCATTATCAGAGGTGTGTGTGAAGGGAGCAATATGCTACTGCATTGCACTCAAGGTGACCATTCCTCTCAGAGCAACAAGCAGTCTTTGCCCATTGTAAATCAATCCTCTATTATGGAGCTTCTTTTGGTACATTTAGTGTCTGGTATCGGGTATTGTTACACAGCATTATTATACAGAGGGCACTATTAGCATCGCTTCAGAGCTCAGGTCCTGTGTGAATGTGCTGGATAATGTGAATCAGCGGTGGTCATGAAACAGAAGGTTTCATGGGCTGATTCAGTTTTTTCAGATCCTGCTTACATGCAGAGTAATGCCAGTCATGTGAACATTTGTATATTACTGCTTTTAAATGTGGACAGTCATTAAAAGAACATCCACTGAATCAGCGTTTGATCGTCCTCGTCGGTTTTTGAATTGTCTGTTTTAGCCTTTGCACAATCATTTGCCAGTTTTTAATAGTCTGATGTGCTTGACATGACCTTTTGTGCTTATGATCGATCAAGAAACCTCGGCCACACGAGCAAGTTAGCTGAAAGTGCCCACTCTCCGTATTCTGAAATGTTCCTTTGTTCTTTTTGTAAGGCTAACAGAAATGAGATTCTGTGTGCTGGAATTTGTATGTAACTGATCATTGCCCTGCCTCCAGTCTGTGTGATAAATTGCTACATGCTCTCGGTGCAATGCCGCATTGCTAACGTTACCTCACACACCACGCTACAATCACGGTGCACAATCTCCCCCCCCGCCCTTAGAACAGAAGGGATCAAAATCGATGGGACGACCCACATTACACAGGGCCAATTAAACGTCTGCCATTGTTTTAGACACCAACATGTCGCTGTTGGGCTCTCGGAGTTACTTGGAGGCGAACGTCACCGTTGTGATTGTGCTGGCTGGCAATCGGCAGCTTTGCTTGACTGCTTCATAATAAAAATGACTGTCATAGATCTCTATGACAGATCACCATAAAGAGAGCAGGATTAGGGCATTTTTTTCACCTCTGTCTTTCTCTCTGATTGCCTTTCTGTTAAAACTACTGAGAGATGGAGTGAAGCATGAAGTATTGTCTTTAAAGATGCAAACAGTGGCCTGCAGAAATCTTGTTTTGTTCAAATAAAATTCTTGGTTTCCTTTTTTCATAAACGGATACATTTTCGTCAATTTGTTGTTGCAATTCATGCGTTTGGGTGTTGAAAAAATATGGCGCGTTTTGTATGAAAATGTCAAATTTAATGCATTGCCTTTTCTTGTCACTTGCAGCATTGAAACAAATGTTCGAACCTTTGCTGACAGCTGTATTTAATTTCCATGCTTGAAGGCTCTTGAGGTCCCAGATGAATGCTTTGGTCCATTGGGGCTTCACATAGAAAGCTGAGCTTTTTAGCGATGAGAGATAATTGGGTGGCGATGCACCATTATATTCCAAAAGGATTGCTTAATTAGCAACATGTAGTTAACGAGCCAAGAACTCTGGGTAACTAAACTACATTGCAAAAAAACAAAAAAATAAACAATGCAAAAAAGGCCCTTTAGAGAGTTTTGTGTTTAATGTATCACACAGCAATGCTTACATACTATTCATGCTATAAACATATGGAGCTCATGATTATTCATATTGTGGTAAACTTAAAATACTCAAGTTGCTTGCACCATGTCTTCAGGGGGTTCACCAAACCTTTGAGTCTGGCATGAAATTAATGAAATTAACCACAATTGCATTTTACATTCTGTGTAATATTGTGTGTTGACACTCCATGCTCAGTGATGGTAACTCTGTAATGTTGATTAATGCCTTCATTTTCCCCTGTTTCTGATGAGTGTAATTCTACGTTCCACTGCTTTCCTGTCAAACTGCTCGACCATCTCCAGTACATCCAACACTGCAGCTAGAGTTCTTACACAAGCACACCGCACATATTACACCTGTTCCCCAGCAATTACTCCCCGTCATTTCTTGGATAAAGTGCAAACCTTCAAAGCTCTACATGGTCTGCCTCCCGTCGTCTTCCCGAACTTCTTCTCCCATACCGATCCTCTCGTACCCTTAGATCTTCCAACTCTGGACTTCTTACTGTTCACCAAAGCAGACATCTAACCATGGGGGACAGATCCATCAGCACCGCTGACACCAAATGTTGTAACACTCTGCCTGAGTCTCTCCATAACTTCATCCTTCTTCTTTCAAATCCTTGCTTAAAACGTTCCTTTTTTTTTTCTTCTTGTTTCCTGTCTTAATCCCTCTTCCTAATCCCTATTTTGTCTTTGTAAATTACTTATTGGCTTTGTGAAAGGCACTATATAAACCGAACTGCTACTACTACATCGTCTTATTTGTTAGTTAATTATTATTCTGAATGTAAAACAGAACTTGGACGGTGGTATGACACATGAACAGTTATGGGCATATGCCCACCAGACTATCCCAGAATGCTTCACGGCACGTCTGTGCAGAGCAGTAAGAATACCAGTAAGAATATAAATGGTTTGTCAGCATTGGTGCCTTTATCATTACAGCGCAAAGCCTCTTCTACGCTCTGTCTCTCTGTCTTCCTGTCGGGCCGTCTGTCTTCCCGTGTTTGCCATCTGTGTGTTCCTTCCCTCTGCAACATCACTGACCGTATGAAGACTTAAAAGGCTGGAAGAACAATGACACAGTAGGGAAAAAAAGTCCCAGGCAAGTTCAGTGTACGGCTGAAGCAATTTCAAATGACGTGACTCAAACCAAAAAAAAAAGTATGAGTGACAATTTTCTTACCAAAAGTAGGACATAATCACAGCACAGAATGTCCAGCACAGTGTCCAAGATGATGACGTGGAAAACGAGTCCGAAACTGAATATGCTAGAGAGACCACATACAAAATGCTGTTTAAGTATTTAACGTCCATCTGGTGCACACAGTACTGGCAAGACAAGTTTGTACAAAACATTCCGAACTAACGGTGGTTAATTAAATGCAAGCAAAGACAGAAAGTAACATAATTGATATCAGAAAGGAGATAATTGGCCCACTGCCAGTAAAATGCAGGCCTTTAGTTGAATAATCAAAATGTAGATGGACAAATGGAGAAATGATCATTTACTGCAGCCAAGCTTGATTTATCTCCCTACTGCTGCTTCACATCGTTTCTTTTTTTTGCTCTTTGAGGAGGTAGGCGAGATTTCCATGGCAGAGTAACAGTAATAGATATGACGATTTAATGGGGCACAGCCTTGTGTGAAACAACTGGATTCTAATAAGTCGAGCCCTCGTGTAGAATGGTGTCATGATAAACCAAGACAGAAATGTATAAGATTTAAGGGTGTGCTTTTGCGCCCTTGAATATTAGATAACCTGGGGGAATTCATGAACATGTAATGTTGTGCTCCAGAGCGAAAAAGCTCACTCGTGTAAAAAAAAAGACCTAATGGATAGATCTGTTCTAGAACTGCAACCTTTCCCCAGTGTCGGGCATTAGGGTTGAAAAGCCTTTGGACTGTAAGTGCAGAGTCTCCTTTGCAGTCAACATTCAACATTCATTAGGTTCATCCACTGGCCTCCTTGGAGAGTCTCCGCTTCAGTGCGTTCGCATGTCCAGCCCCAGGAACTGGTTTCACCAGGATGAGTGAAGGACTTCCTGATTTCCTGGCTGAGGGGTTGATTTTTCCATTTAATGTGGTGGTGAAGGTTTTCCATGGAACCCTGGTAAGGAGCTGTGCTTGACACTGAATATGTGGATGCTGTTATTGCACTTGGCTATAATGGATAAACTCTACACAGTGTGGGCAGCCCAAATCTTGCTGCATTAACTCAGGCTGGACATAGATTTGCAACCTAAAAACCGTAATCCGTAGTGAGCCCCCCCCCACCCATATTTGCATATGAATCTCCAGGTATTTAGTGTTTTATGTGCTTAAACAGTAAATATGTTTGCTTTACTTTAAACAGTGAATTTTGCTTGTGGGTTATTCTGTGTAGCAGAGATGGCAGCGTGAACTGCATTTGCGTATGGAAATGAGTTACTGCTCTTCACTCTTCTGTCTGCACTGAGAGTGTGTACCACAACACACATGTCTGAAGACATCCGTAGTGGGCTAAACTAATGGCGCCAGGCTAAATTATACCTCTTATTGCTCCATGTTTAATGGAGGAGTCTATTTGAACTGAAAAATGAAACTCCTCTGATGATCTGCAGCATCGAACCAGGGTCTTGTACTCCGGCTATAACACCATCATCAGGGGGGGTAAAACTGCATTAGGTGTAACGGTAATTGCAGTATATGCATTAGTCCGTTCACCCATGAGGCCGTGCGCTGATAGATCACTTGCAGACTTCAGGTACTGAACAGCAGAGAATACGTTATCACGTTGTCAGTTTCAAGGAGAATGAGATCTCTATAAATAGCATGAAAGTGAGCCCCACCCTAGAAATCTATATGGATGAATTAATTTCTCTGGTGATGGATGCTGCTGCTTTTCCATTATGAGAAATACACTGCATTGATATTGATGTCTTGTCGATTAGAAAAGTGTTTGTTACTAGGCTTTCAGACATGATGGGGTTTGAGTCAACAGCTCTGACTGTACAAGGCAAAGCTGCCAATAATGTGTTGCTGGCGATTCTAGTGTGTTTATAATAGAAGGGACGAGGGTTAAGATGTCAAACTCGAGGAAAAATTGCTGATAAACACACATTAAAGTTATGCGCATACACACCATACAAACTAGATGTGATTCTGGTTTGAGAAGTTTACTTCGGTGCTTTGATGTCTTGGCGTGTTTGTTGCGGCTATCCAGGAATGAAAACCGTGTATGTGGGTGTAAATAAATACTTACTGTTTTCTCCTAACAAGTTTTATTTATATTTCAATTTGCAGCATTGCGGTCAAAACGTTTTTTCCAGACCAGGAAAACTAAATCAAATCAGCATTGCTTTGTTTTCAAATGAAAACTGACGACCTTCTCATTTTGCAGTCTCATTCCACTTAGCATCTAATTTGTGATCTGTGCCCATGTCTGGATCCTGTGCCATTTCCCATCCTGGTCTAATTTTAATTCAGAAAGCTACAGAAGGGTTCTGTGTTAGCTGGAAACACTGCTTGAAACACTTCAACACATAGTAAAGTGTACATATGACTCATCATTGGTAACTATACCAACTGTACCTATATTATTAACTGTCCTAATGTGTGACACATCCATACCAACCAGTTTATCTTAAAACTGACAAGAATCTGTATATTTTGGGCTTAGTTGAGGTCTAGAGTACAGGGGTGATCCAGATTGGTACTTTTAACCACGATGCATCGATTGAACATTGTAGTACATAATATCTGGCCCCCAGTACAGGATTTTACAAATCCTAACCTGTGTTGAAAATGAGACCTACCCAATGAGACCTACCTGTAATGACATTTTCCACTAATATACAGGTGCATCTCAATAAATGACAACATTTATAATACATTAATAATAAACATTAATAATAAACAAAACACCTGCAAAGGCTTCCAAATTATTTTAAAATGGTCCCTTAGTCTGGTTCAGTAGGCTACACAGTCACTGGGAAGACTTGACAGATGTCCAAAAGGCAGTCATTGATACTCCATGAGGAGGGGAAGCCACAAAAGGTCATTGCTAAAGTAGCTGGCTGTTCACAGAGTGCTGTATCCAAGCATATTAATGGAAAGTGTGGTAGAAAAAGGTGCACAAGCAACCGGGACAACCGCAGCCTTGAAAGGACTGTGAAGAAAAGGCCATTCAGAAGTTTGGGGGGAGATTCACAAGGAGTGGACTGCTGCTGGAGTCAGTGCTTCACGAGCCACCACACACAGACGTATCCAAGACATGGGCTACAACTGTCGCATTCCTTGTGTCAAGCCACTCATGACCGAGAGACACAACACCAGAAGCATCTTACCTGGGTCAAGGAGAAAAATAACTGGACTGGTGCTGAGTGGTCCAAGGTGTTGTTTTCAGATGAAAGTATTTTCAATCATTTTGCAAATCAAGGTTCCAGGGTCAGGAGGAAGAGTGGAGAAGCACACAGTCCAAGCTGCTTGAGGTCTAGTGTGAAGGTTCCACAATCAGTGATGGTTTGGGGAGCCAGGTCATCTTCTGCTGTAGGTCCACTGTGCTATATCAAGACCAAAGTCAGCGCAGCCGTCTACCAGGAAATATTAGAGCACTTCATGCTTCCCTCTGCCGACAAGCTTTTTGGAGATGGAAATTTCATTTTCTAGCACGTCCACACCGCCAAAAATACCAATACCTAGTTTAATAAATACAGTATCACTGTGCTGGATTGGCCAGCAAACTCGCCTGACCTAAACCTAGAGAATGAATGAGAGACTGACCTAGAGAATCTATGGGGTATTGTCAAGAGGAAGATGAGAGACATCAGACCCAACAATGCAGAAGCGTTTAAGGGCTTCCATAACACCTCAGCAGTGCCACAGGCTTATCGCCTCCATGCCACGCCATAATGATGCAGTAATTTGTGCAAAAGGAGTCCCAACCAAGTATTGAGTGCATTTACCGTACATACTTTTCAGTAGGCCAACATTTCTGAATTAAAAATAATTTTTTCAGTTGGTCTTATATTCAAATTTTCTGAGATAATGACTTTTGTGTTTTCATTGGCTATAAGCCATAATCATCAATATTAACAGAAATAAATGAGTATGTGTGTGTATGTACATAAAACTTTATTTTATTTTATTTTTTTGTCCTCGTTGAATGTCGAGCTACATCACAAACTAACATGACTTTAGTTCTAAGCAAACATGGCGGATGACCGTGATGGCGTCTGGCCAGCTCCCGTTCTTTGCCGCTTCTGCTGTGGATGTTTTACAGCACACGTTATACAGACGTTCATAAGGTCGCCGCAGCTCAGGTCATCCTCTTTCCCCATAGTCCGCTTGGCTGTTGATTAGCTGCCATGCTTACGCCTTCTTCCATGCACACACACAAGGTCCGTTAATCTCAGCTTTCTTTGGATAATGTTCTCTCAGGCCTGATGTCAACATTGCGTTTTACACCAGAAGCCTGGCATCTCCGCCACAATACAGGATACTGCGTTATAAATATTGAGCAGTTAATGTTTATGATTCACAATCAGGGCTGTTCTGACTGGGCTGGGAGCAGATTAGAGGAGTAAAGACTGCATTATTTACACCCCCCACCAGAGTAAAGACTGCATTATTTACACCCCCCAACAGAGTAAAGACTGCATTATTTACACCCCCCTCCAGAGTAAAGACTGCATTATTTACACCCCCCTCCAGAGTAAAGACTGCATTATGTACACCCCCCCCCCTCCAGAGTAAAGACTGCATTATGTACACCCCCCCCAGAGTAAAGACTGCATTATTTACACCCCCCACCAGAGTAAAGACTGCATTATTTACACCCCCCAACAGAGTAAAGACTGCATTATTTACACCCCCTCCAGAGTAAAGACTGCATTATTTACACCCCCCTCCAGAGTAAAGACTGCATTATTTACACCCCCACCAGAGTAAAGACTCTATTATATACACCCCACAACAGAGTAAAGACTGCATTATTTACACCCCCCACCAGAGTAAAGACTGCATTATTTACACCCCCCACCAGAGTAAAGACTGCATTATTTACACCCCCAACAGAGTAAAGACTGCATTATTTACACCCCCCCACCAGAGTAAAGACTGCATTATTTACACCCCCACCAGAGTAAAGACTGCATTATTTACACCCCCAACAGAGTAAAGACTGCATTATTTACACCCCCAGAGTAAAGACTGCATTATTTACACCCCCCTCCAGAGTAAAGACTGCATTATGTACACCCCCCTCCAGAGTAAAGACTGCATTATGTACACCCCCCCCCTCCAGAGTAAAGACTGCATTATGTACACCCCCCCCCTCCAGAGTAAAGACTGCATTATGTACACCCCCACCAGAGTAAAGGCTGCATTATATACACCCCCACCAGAGTAAAGACTGCATTATGTACACCCCTCACCAGAATAAAGACTGCATCATGTACACCCCCCACCAGGGGCGGAATGCTCTAACAAATCTAATGAAGGTTTTACATTTCTATTCCATATTGTCTTAGAAGGGTGAAAGTTTGGTTTTGCAATGATCAGCTTGTCTTCCATAATGGTGGAAATCATTTGGAAATATTAGGGTTCTAAGTTCTGATAACTTTGTCATTTACCCAAGTTCACTCATGTGCGTGTACACACGTCACGTACGCACAGCATTTAACGTATCACATTTGTAGCAAAAATGATCAATGCATGCTCTTCTAGACAAATGCAGAAAGAGTTGCATAGAACATTTTGCAGTGGGAAAGTAGTTGGGATTTAAATTAAATAGATCGAGGAGGATGTGATGTATTACACTCATGGTATCAGGCTATCTGTCTAATAAGTCTGAAATATATTAATATATGTGAAGCTTCAAAGCAAAATGCAAAAGATTGCCATTTCAGTTGCAAAATGCAGCATTGCAAGTGTAAAGGATTAAATTCCTTTGAGTAGAGAAAGTAGCAAATAAGTTTGAAGTTTAAGATGGGGAGGACTTAATTTACATCCAGATCACCACCACTATGCAGACAGAGCAAAGTTGAAAACCTTTCTTGTGATATGTGACAACATTTCAATCACTTATCGACGAGGCTGAACATATTAGCAGGGCTTTTTACAGTGGAACTTGAGTTCCTTGTTCTGCTCACAGCAAACCGAAGTGTGGGAAGATCTTGATGCTCCGGTGAGCAGCCATGTTAATGGTGAAGGGCCCGGTGGCCCTCAGCCAGTAAAGGTCCCACATATTGCACTTGAGGGAAGTTGGATAGGCTGAGTCACCACAATTATTTGTCTTAAAACCAAATGGTCGATGCACTGGGTGCAGTTCATCAGCTTGGCTCGAGTTACAACACAGCAGGGAGGACAGTAGGAAAGCTTGCCAAGGTTCCTTGGAAAGTGTTTTTACACTGGCAGTGGTTGTAAGCTTGATATCTTAAGGCACTGCTCAAAGTCATGCGCTTTAGGGCAACAGCAGAGAGGATTAAGACTTCGTGTTTCTCTTGTAGCACATTACGTCAGTGTGGTCAGTGTGATGTTGCTTTTTTGCAGTGTCCTCGTGCCTTGCCTGCACTGATCTCCTGCCTCAGCCTTTGTGTAACCCATGCTAATGGAGCCCCAAGCCACGCTGTGCTTAGCAAGCCTAATAATCTCCTCTGCCCTGGTGCAACAACCGGCGGAGAGTGAACGTGAGTGACTGGACACTTGGGCGACAGCGCTGTGTGATAGACCTGTCTCTGCAGTGCTGCAGTACAGAGATGCTGGCTGCCTTGAAAGCATTCATGTGTTAAGCCACCTGACAGCAAGGCTGACGGACATGGAGGAATCGGTCATCTTTAAGTTTTCATGCTTGGGCATAGATCACATTTAGGTATATTCCTAGCGGGCATTTCTAATATATTAGGTTGAATGCTTAACAAAAATCAATTCATATCTTTTGTGCGTACATGACCTATATCTGTGTGTGTTTGAACCTCTGTCCAGAATGCCCTGTATCTCTGGGAAACTTGTGTACTCTGGAAATTACTGTGACAATTTTGGTATTAAGTGTTTGTATTAAGTGGCCCAAAGTGTGCCAAGAAAATTCCCCACGTCATTTGACTACCACCACCACCAGCCTGAACCAATGATGTAAGAAAGGATGGATCCATGTTTTCATATTGTTAAGCCAAATGCTAATGTTGCCATGCCCTTGTCACTGCTACTGTCCTGAACCCCTTCACCAAGAGTCGCTATGGTTACAGACTGAATGGACCAACCATCAGCCACGCCACTACATGGATGACATCAAACTGTCTACCAGAAGTGAACCAAATATAAACTCTCTAATCCATCTCAATCGTAATTACACATTGAAATTACATAGTTATTGCGATGTTATTGAATAGTTATTACATATTGTAATTACAGTTAATCCTAAGGACATCATCTCTCCCTTTTTGCCAACAATTAGCCATTATCCATCGTTTATGTAAATACATGACAGAAACAGGCTTTATATTCCCTGACTGTGACCGTATACTTGTTGTAAGCACCGTTGCTCTCAAAGCACCGTTGCACTTGTTTCTCCTGAACAGTGCGTGTAATATTTTAGAATTAACCATAGCACTTAGTTTAGTTCAGCAGATTAGTAACATGGTTTCACGGATTGAAACTTTTGAAGATGTGTAAAAATTGTTATACAGATGGAACGTGTCTTTCCTTGCAGCCACCACATTATTTCAGTGTTGTAGAAGCTTTCTGTGGATATGGGGGTCAGCGCTACCAACATATTCTGTCATTACAAAGACAAAAAAAAACCCCAAAAACTAAAAATGATGTGCCACCTCCTGTGTTTAGCATGAGCAGTCCCTGTACCACAATTCTATGATCTTTTGTAGTCATCTTTTCATCTTTTCCTTGCAGGGTCAAGGTTGCATTCTACGGTGTCCTCCTGTTCAGGTTTCCAGGGCCCACTGTGCTCCTGAAGTACACAATCAGGAAATGAGCTCTATTTATTTGGATCTGATCCCAGCACAGATCCAGGCTCCTCAGAGCTGCCAGCCCTCTGTCTCTACCTCACCGTACCCCACATTTACATGCACAGGCCCATGCTGCACATGCTCTGTAGCTTTGCTTTTTCATATAGGGACTTTTGCGTTTGTGTGAATGGAAGTCTATAACCATGGAGAGCTTCCATGGTAATTAGGGTCGTTGGATAATTACTCCCTAATTGATCTTGGCCATTATCGTCTTGCATGCGTAATCCACTTTTACCGCATAGATATGAATGATTAAAACAAGGCTTCTTTCTTTTGAATTGGGCCCCATCTTGGAATGGTGATGCGTCTATGTGCCTCTCCTCCACGGTAGAATTAACGACAGTTTGGAGTCTGATCACCTCCCAAGTTTCCTCTGCTCTCCGGCTTCCGAGGCTGCGAGCTTTATGGCTTCAGCCCCAGCCAGGCAGCCCTGAGGAATGTTGGGAGTCTTACAGGCGAAGGTGCACCGAGGTCAGGGAAACGAACGACGGCGCTGCATCTCCTCTGCTCCTATTCTTAGGCCGTCCGAAAGCTCGAGGGGCAGAGTCCCTCTTGGCCGAAAGAACCGCAGTGAAGAATAAGAGGCCGACGCTGGTGCAGTCTGACGCGCAGCGTCTGGTGCAGACGCGTGTTCGCGCCGCCATAGATCTCTCCCGCTTAGCTTACCTGGATCTGTAAGTGATGGACCTCGGGTCCACGGCACATGGGAGATTCATTGGCTTTGTTGCCATGGATCCTCCTCGGCAGCATAAATCGGGCGTAAGCCGGTGGGACTCTTACTGCGCACTCTGGCCTGTTTTTCGGTTTCGGCCTCCTAGTATGAGTTCTTTAGTGACGCACAAAATTATCACACCAAACTCAAATCACCTAAATACATAAAGGAGCCAGCGTATTGGTTTACATCAATATTAATAAGTTTCATGCATAATTCAGGTAGACATTTCTGCCAGTCAGGATAACCTTCTGCATTTTTCATGTACGCGTTTAGACACATGGTTTCTTCATTCAGCCCGACGTACTGTACAGCCACAAGCTTTGCATTACAACTTGGAACACTCAGCATTGTTGGAAACAATCTAAACGATAACCAACGGGTTTGGAATATCCCACACACTTAAGTTACTTACCCAGTGGGATATTTCTTCCTGTATAAACTGAAAGTGACTTTGAACGGCTTAATGTCTTTATAGTGGTAATGCAATATTAATTTTTGATGTGAGCTGAGGATTGACAGTGCTGTAGCCTGAATTTTTATTTTCTGTGAATCAAAAGTGGCATTAATCATCATAATATGTCAACACATCCATCTTAGGACGGAATTAAGGTGACGTTTTAGACAGCTTCACCTCTTATGTTATCATTTTGGACAGAAACACACTGCCATTGTCACTGTCATCACTTGCCTGCATATTTGTATTCAAAAAGCTGTCAGTCTCAAAAAGACTAAACCGAATACATTTTTAAAGTTCACAAGGACTTATAAGGTTGGCAGTTTTCCTTTGGAGACTTGCAGGGCAGAGTCACCTAGATGTAGTTTGAGACAGTCTGATATGATCTGGTCATTCTGAGGGAAACGAGAGAGAGAGAGAGAGAGAGAGAGACGTTGTTGGCAGCATGTGCAACACGCAGTACTTCCTGAAGAGTGTACAGAAGTGCACAGTAGGAACGTCATGCTGGCCAATATGGACAGAGGTGAAAGTGGGTCAAAAAAAGATGGAATAATGTCCTTTGGGAAATATATTCCTGCGAAACAGCTGGGGAAAAATCCTTTTATATTTGACAAACCTGATGATACTTGGAGGCCAGGGAGAAAGATGACTTAAATGTTATTGAAAATATGTTAACCTACTACTCAGACCCAGAGAACACATTGTAAAATATTACAAGAATGTATGTATGACTAACCCGAACCCTAAATTTAAATGTTAAAAATCTCAGTAAAAACAGCAGAAATATGATGACAACACTCCTAAATCAGGCATGTGGGCTCATCTGTCCTAGCTGAGAATGGTATGGGTGTACTCCTAATATTCCAATGACCATGGTTCATTGAATATTATACATTGTTAAAACATTGTGCAAGAAAACTACTTTGTATGAATTTGTTTGTTGTAGATTCCTTATCCTGCAACTAGAATTCAGGTCAGAATAGGAATTGCCATCTTTGGCCACTGTAACATCAGAGGGTGGGGGAGGGTAACTGTCTAATGGAGAAGATTGGTGCACAGAATGAGTAGCAAAACCAAAAATGGCTCTGAAAAGCAAAAATACTGAATGTTTTGAGAATGGCACAAATTTTGGTTTCCAAAAATGTTGCTGCTGTGGTTTTCACTGTGAAGAGGGATTAGATGAATTGCAAATTAATTGCAAAGTCATTCCCTGTCATGAAAATGACCTTATCACAAAAATTACTGCATTTCAGCCCAACAAAATTGCCTGCTAACATCATTTCAATAGCTAGCTCAGGAGAAAAGATTAACGAGGACAAGACAGCTGATCTCACTCCGTCATGCTGATTAGAAGAGCAGACTGGTTGCTTTAAAAGGGTCGTGGTGCTTTTCCCTTTTCTTCTGTTAACCGTGGTTACCTCTAAGGAAACACACGCAGTCATCACTGCTGCTTGTAAGAGCACCACAATCACCATTTAACCAATCAGCAAGCACTTCAGTGAGTGTTCAACCGCAGTGGCTTCAGGGAGCCAAGAACGTGGAGCGAGCGTCATGAGCGTCTCCTGAAGATGCAGCCACAAGATCAGGTCACCACCAGTGCAGAGCTCACTCAGGAACGGCAGAGGGCAGGTGTGAGCGCATCTGAACGCACTGTGAGATGAAGGCTTTTGAAGAATGTCTTGGAGTCGAGAAGGGCAGCAGAGACGATTAGACTGCAGAGGACTGAGGCAAAGCTATTTTCTACTGTTTGGGACACAAGGCAAAAGTGATAAACAAGTGGCTCGGTGAACAAAACATTGAAATTTTGGGTCCATGTCCAGGAAGCTCCCCAGATCTGAACCCCATTGCAGACCTGTGGTCAGTCCTCAAAAAGAGGGTGAACAAACAAAAAAAACAGAAACTCTGATCAAGGCCAAGCACTGATTAGGCAAGAATGGGTTGCCATCACTCAGGATTTTGCTCAGAAGCTGAGATCCAGCATGCTGAGGTAAATTGCAGAAGTCTTAAAGAAGGGGCAACACTGCAAATTACGTCTTTGTTTAAACTGGATGTATTTATCAATAAAAGTTTTAAAAATTATGGAATGCTTATAATTGTACTTCATTACACCATATAAATTTCTGACAAAAGGTGCTAAAAAAAACTGAGGTAGCAAACTTTGTGAAAACCCAAATTTGTGCCATTCCAAAACTTTTGGCCACAACTGTACATTTAAAAAGTGTAATTGAAAGTTATTCTATGGACGCCAAAACTCTTTTTATGTGTATTCAATACAGTGCATATTCAGTAGATAGTTGAAAATGTTTCAATTATCTGCGGACCTTGACCCCCCTATGGAAGGTGAGACACAGGGAAAAGGTGCTAGCATGCTATGTGCTAAGTTTCAAGGTTGAGAGACATGAACATATTGGTTGCAACTTGCCAGTCCTCTCTGAGGGAAAGGGTCACCCTGGCGTCTCTCAATCAGGCCAGGCTATAAATAGGAAACGGCCTCAGCCTGTCGGGGCTAAACACGGTCTACCTGCTGCCTCTAATGTACCTAATCAACTGTCTGAGCAAGGACTGTTGGACGAAGTGGCTGTAGAACCTTCACTGAGGCGGCGACCATGTTTTCAATGCCCGAGTGATGGCAGGAAACACCCGAGTAAGACTGATGCCTTGGTTAGCCTGTGAGAATTCAGTGGACAGTGTAGCATATGTAGACACAAACATACACAGTTAAGATAATGTGACATGGCATAAAATTGTCAAAAATCTACAACTTAGAAAGCATTGAGGAATACAAGTGTAAAGATGTTAATTTAGAGCCTTTGACAGATGTCCTTGTCCAGAGTGCCTTAAAGATGTCAAATAACTGTCTTGATGTGACAGTAGAGAGGTCAGTGTTCAGAATACCAACAGGCTTGATCACTCGCTGAACTGGAAAAGAAGACAAGACACTAAAAGAGAAATGTATTGTTTAGAGCCAAGTTCTCCATTACGGGAAATAACAGAATTGCCTCTTCAGCTAATGTTGTTTGGGCTAATTGAGCTTTTTCAGCCTCAGCAAACAACGTAATGAATTTATTCGGCTGTGCATTCTGTATTAACCGCACAACTCCTGTGCTATCTGGCTTTAGAAATATCTTTTAAGCAAACTTTGTTTTCAAATCAATATATAGTTCGTCACAAATGATATTACCTGTGAATTCAAGCTTTATACGAAAATGATAATCTTGTAAAGATACAGTGAAGCAAGGAAGTGTTCATTATTACTAAATCTGTAGGATGTTTTAATAGATCATAGATTCAGGCAGGACAGAATGCTTGTCCCTAAACTCAATGGCTCTGCCTTTGCAGTGCTGCCCTCTAGTGGTCTCTATAATAGTGCCTGGAGGATCTGCTAACTGTGGAAGCAGATGGGCTGTAATGACATCTGTCCAGAAACAGGGACAAACACCTCGGCTGAAATAAATCGTTGATGAAAGAACTGAGATATTCAAATGTTGCCACACACTTGGTTGCTGAGAATGGGGAATACAAATGCTTTGACAGATCATTGAGATAATGTGTAACATGGTACTTCCATCTTTCCGTGTAGTTTCTTGAAGCTGGCATGCCACCATGAAGCTTGCATGCCATTGTGAAGGCATTGCCCACTTGTGTGCCTGTATGTGCAGTGTGCTTTGGACAGCATCTGTCAGAGCTTCGTCCGTTTATGCATACTGCTCAAGATTCAAGAGTTTTATTATCATATGTATAGTATACTGTATGCAGTATACTGAAAATCTTATTCTGCATCCCTTTAACAACATATACGTGAAATGTTTTCTATGTAAAAGTATGTCTTTAATATGCAAAAGAGCTTTTTTAAGTGCTGATTTAAATCTGGCTGATCAAAAGCAGATTTTTAAGAAATCTTAAATCCTGCACTGCAACAATCTGCACTGAAATGCAAACAGTCTGCAGTAATGTCCTCAAACTGCATGTGCCGTGTGAGCTGCTCTTCGTGTGTTCTTCATGACCAGCAGACCCGTTTCCGTTCATAATGAGGGGGCCGTCCGAGGGCTGAACACACTCTACCTGCCCTTGGTGCTTGCTGCTTAGCCCAGTTGGCAGGCCATGCAAATGTTAGCATCAGTGCTAATGTTAGCATAAGCTCCGATGTTTGCATCAGCTCTGATGTTAGAGGCATCCTTTCCACAGCCTAGATGCACACACGTTCCTGTTGATGTCTTCGAGGCTTTTATTGTGTGGCTTTTGACACACATGGGAGCTGTGCACATGGCTAGATGCTTCCTGTGTCCAGTCATCGGCATCACGTTTAGATCACAGAGAAACGCTGCTCTATTTCCAGTGTTGGGGAATCGCAGCATTGCAGGGCCGTATCAAGGGAGTCGCTGGGAGACAAATCGAACAAAGAAGCACTACAGCGTTGACGACCGTGAATCTGTTCTTAAAGAATCAATGTAGGTTCTGCTGATGACTAAATGTCATTTGTGGACATGGTAGGTAGATTTGGGGCTGGAAGCAGAGACACTGGAATGAAAACGAAGGAATTTGCCTAATGACCTGTCTGCTTTTTGTCACCTGGAGCCCCGCGCAGGGTCAGGTATGGTCCACTGCTCGGTGGCAGTGTTGAGTCAAGTCACTGATCTGTGGTGAGAACCCCTTATGCATGATTCAACTGAAATAACTTTGACATGCTTCCAGATATTGGATTTCATTGCTGTTACTGTGCTGTTTAATTTCAGTCAGAATAAGAACTTAGCAGTTTTGTTTGTTTACAATAGACATATGGTTTGAGAAACCAGCCTGTGTGGCCATGTCATCTGAGATTTAGAAGCCATTTTTCACTATAGAATTACTCATTCTATCTTGTCTTTAAAAAAAAATTATTATGTTAAACAGAAAGAATAATGGTGTGCAGATAAATGATAAATTCTGCGTTGCTGTTAAATGTATGTTGAAGTTGCTTTTTTTTTCTCTTTCTCTCTTTCTTTACACCTTGTCTCATACTGCCCCTGTGTGGTAACTTTGGGAACTGCCAGTTTTTGGTGCTATCATGTCACTTTTTGCCAGTGGTCCTATGTTCTCCCACTTGGACTAGAATGTACTGGTCTTGTGATTGGACAATCAAAGCAAGGGACAGAGGCTCAAAGCTTATTACTGCGCTTCATTTAACACAGAAAACATGCATTTATGCCACCTTACGAAAACTTGCAGAGTTGTCCAAACTCAAAGAACTTTCTAGAAAGAGAAATGTTCTCATCTCACTAAAATGTCTGTAAAACACAGTGCTGGTGTACACATTCGCGCATGCATGCATGCACACACACACACACACACACACACACACAACTGCCTGCATGGAGCCATGTTTTGGGGTGTCAGCTGTCCCGGCAACCTGGACTGATCGACAGACGCTGTTGACCTGTTCACACTAATGTCCAGGGCTTTTGCATCATTCGGTATAGAAAGATGGCAGCAGACTGCTGTGGTGGTGGTGTGGTGTGGTGTGGTGTGGTGGAGGAGCTGTGGTGGTGGTGTGGTGTGGTGTGGTGGAGGAGCTGTGGTGGTGGTGTGGTGTGGTGTGGTGGAGGAGCTGTGGTGGTGGTGTGGTGTGGTGGTGGTCTGGGTGTCCAGTCTGATCTGGTGCAGAACCTTCGTCTGGTCCAGCCTGTGCACACTGCTAGTCTGGAGGCTGGGATGTCGTGCCATACAGCAATACCGTCGTGCCCCAGCTGTCCTGCTAGGCCCGCGATTCCCTCCAATTGATTTATTTCTGGTGGCCCGCCGCAATATCAAAATTGACCACCACACATTGATTTATTTTTCTTTCTTCTATTTTTTTTTACTATTTAAAATGGGTAAATCTTATTTCATTGTAAAGCGGTGTGCAGTGAAATTGATTCGCCCAGCCCTTCCTTGCTTCTCTCTCTCTCTCTCATTCTCAAACACACACACACACACATTTGCAATAGACACATATATGAATAGCCTCCCCTCACCGTGCACACTTTGTATGAAAACATGATAAATTGCAGTTGCTGCCGAGACGAAGGCTGATGCGAAAGTGGATAATGTCAGTGTTGATGCTTTAGCTCTGATGCGGAATCTTGGCTCCCTCCATCCAGTCAAATACTGATCAATATTTTCCAAGAATCAAAAGGGCCCCCCGTCCTTAGGGGGGCACAGACTGGCCACCAGCAAGCTCACAGCACCGAAGCCAAGTCAAAACATTTCATCATGTATGAGCAAAGTGCAATGAATTTCTTATTTTGTACATTGTTCCTACAGACTTAGAAAGCAGTGAGATTACATGTACAGTAGAAGAGCAACTAGTAAAGAGGATCAGCAAAACTCATGACTAAAGAGTATTAGTAGCGTTGTTACTTCAAACTGCAATAAAATCGCCGTACATATTAAGACTGAAACAGTATAATCGATCCTTAACTTTGAAATGTGGATTTTAAATGTGGGTTTAGCTTTGAGGTCAATTAAATGGATTTTTTTTCTGAGCCACTACTGTGGAAAGTCACAGGTGACCCACATAGACTTGAAAATGTGAAGAAAACTACATTTATATGTACATTTACTACATGTAAAGATCTATCTGTCTGTCTATCTGTCTGTCTTTCTAAGCTTTTAAACTTTTATGGTCTTTCTGCAGCAGGATATTAGAATGTGGAGTGGCTAGTAAGAGAACCAAGTGTGTTCGATCTGACAGTCTGACAACGCTGGGACACTAAGAGCTGCTGTCTGTCTGCTCCTGAGTAGACAGGGAAAATCAGGGAGATCAAAGAGTCACTGAGCACAATGTCCATGATGATGCTTTTAATTTATCAACGTACAGGGCCTTTTAAAGCACTTTATTGCAATGAGGGTAAGTGACCGTTAGCCATTAAGTCTTTGGATTTCTTGTTAGACGGAATACTGGAGGACCGTTGCATTCTTAAAACAGGTGTGTACTTTGTTCAGATTTACAGACTAAGATTAAAAATATCCATGATAAACTGTGGTTACTATAATTTACTGTAGGTTACTGAAGGCACAGAAAGCCTACCGGAAACTCCTGGTTGCTAGGACTGTGTTTATCTGGGTCTTGTAGTCTTTAGGTGTCTGGTTACCTGGCCATATCCATTGAGCAGGGTGTAGATAGCAGTCCTAAGTCTTTGTTATTGGGTTATCATGAGCAACATCTGGCTGCTGAGCATGTGGACACACCACTTAGGTTCATGAACAGACCATCCCGGACTCTCTCTTGCATTCTGTACGGCACCATCGCGGCCATCTTGACTGAATACTTCCCCACAGCACCAGTATAGGATTTCTGCCTTCCTTGGCAGGGCCATTAGAGTTTCCAAATAGCATGGTTTGAATTAAAATGGAAAAAAAAAATGAATGCCAGCTTCTTTGGTCTAACAGAGCAGACTCTGTTATTTGCTGTTTATATTTTCTATGTACTTTCTCTCTAGTGGTTCGATTGAAGACCACCGAGCTCTCATTGAGCGCTTAAATCTTCTTGGAGGCGCTGGCAGTCAGCCAGTGATGAAGGCTCTCCTGACTTCCATTTCCCATTGAAGTTGTCAACAGGTGGCCCTTCTCTGTTGCTAGCTCATCCCCCTTGGCACTTGCTACTCATTGTTACCTCTGTAAACAGAATGGCTTCTCTCAGAATCTGCTTCAGCTGACTCGGGTGATATTCTCTTAGCTTCTTTGATGTGAGGGCTTACAGTTTGTTTAGCTAAGCCTTCTTGTACTATTTCAGGGTACCCGAGGTAAGCAAGGTTCACCAAACAGAGCTGGTCCCTGGACAGAACCTCTAGTTTCTCTGCGTGTTATAGTAAACAGCACAGTAGCAGAACGGCAGACGTTTGACTGAGCTGCTGTGCTGTCGTCTGTACTGAGAACTTGTTCCTTGACCTTGAAGTATTTCTTGACGAGGGCTTTGTGTATTTTGTACGTCCATTGCCGGCCACAGCTCGATTGCAGTCATGCTCCGACCAGGCACAGAACAACGTTGCCCACTCCCACTGTAAGTCTCATGTCCCACTGACCATTGATATATAACCATTCATCTCATAAGCATTGGTCTTGTAGCAGAGCTGGTGTCTGCAGCTGTGGTGATGTCTTTTCCTGACTTTTCCGGGTTGTGTAGACCTTGTACTACACCCTGCAGCACAGCTGGGGGCAATCCGCTCAAACTTCTACCACCCTCATCTTGCTGCCATGGTGATCAAAGGTTCCCTCTCTGATTGGCTGGTGGTGTGTCGCATCTTCAAAGCTCATCAACGCTGCTAAAAGTCTCTCGTCACTGCTGTCATCTCCAGCAGCCATTCTCTCTCTCTCTCTGCGTTTACGAGGTTCTCCTGTGTTCTTCAGCTTTGCTTTGCACACTTGTTAGATAACTAATTTAGATAGCTAATTATCAAGCCATTCATGACTGGACGGGCTGTCTTTGCAAGGACACCTATATTGTGCTGGCTATTCAGACCCCCTGACCGGAGTCTTTATGCCAACCTTAAAGACTAAGCAACCATTTACAGCAAAGCTATCATTAAAGACAACACTGGGTCCCAGTTCATGTTGGTGGTAGAGTTGGTGGACAACGTAAGCTAGCTGAGTAACACATCTATCTCATCTATCTCATCTTTCATTAAATCTTACTGGTGATAAGATTTAAATAAATGTGTGCTTGGTGGAGATCTCTTATTGTAGTTTGAGTGAGTTGGTCATCTGAGCTTTCAAGTGTGACTAAAATATCATTGGCAATGAAATGTAGTATCACATACATCATTCAAAATGTTTGTTCCTCAGACATAAACATAAATTATGTTTTATTACATTTTTCCCCCCAGAGCTCTTTTACTAGCAGTTATGCCATAAACACTAACCGTTTCAATCTTAAAAGTGGTCATTAGCTGTTGCTTAGCCTTTAAGAAAATCTTAAAAGAAAAGGTTTGCTCACTAAAGTAAAATGTTTCTGAAAGGCAGTGAGAGTCGGTTTGACCAGCAGTAGGGGAACAGGGGCAGTAGGGGAACAGGGGCAGTAGAACGGGCAGTAGGGGAACATGGGCTGTAGAACAGAGGCAGTAGGGGAACAGTTCCTGGGAGTACACAACCCCACACATACTCATGCACACGCACACACACTTGCTCGAATTATTTAGAAATTGCATCTTTAGTTGCTAATGTGTTTATAAGCAGTTAAACAGTCTCACAATGGCAGAGGAGGGGGGGAAATGCAGCCCTTAGTCTTATGTAGCTATAATCAGCGAATCAAAGTTGTAATGCAGCATCTTAGGAAAGGATCTGGAGAACATTAAAAAGACTGTATGCTGTGAGATGTGCATTTGATCATGACTCTCATTTCACTGGCTGTGAACAAATGACTGACGTGTCATTAAATTACGTTCATTCAGCCTTCCATAAAATGACGGGGCTCCTGACAGCACCTGCAGATTGAGTCAGAACACTGCGGCGCTGTGCTATTCTTATATTTACACAGTTTCATCTGATGCCTGCGTCAGTCAAATCAAAGCGCTGTGGCAGGTTTTGGCAGAGAATGATCAAATGTTCAGAAGATGTGAAGAACAGAAGATCATGTTAGGATTGTACTCCAAGATTGAGTTGAGTCTTATTTAAAATTTAGATTGAGGGATAGAAGAGGTATAATCTTTCTCAGGAGACGCAGTGAGTGACTGCTACACTTCTCTGGCATTTCCCCCGAGGATTTTGCTGTTCACTTCTCTCAGGCTTACGAGTGCAGCCAGTTACTGTCTAATGAAGTTATCGACTTATCAGTTGTTTAAAGAAATAAACAGATCAGATGCTGTGCCTTTCAGGGCATCAAAATAAATGCATTTCATGCACATTTGTTTATTTCAGTAAGTCACGGATGTTACTGAAGCCTGTTTCATTTCACCTTTCTTTGAATTGTATTCTTGTACCATTAATCCCTGCTCCACCAAAACTCTGCTAAATGTAATTGAAGGGAATTGCTGTGGATATAAAGGATTAGCAGTGGCATGAGAAAGCAGATTGAATTACAATCTCTGGGGTTTCGCTGCCCTGGAACAAGCAGTAAAGCTCGCCAGTGAAATAGATGGAGTTGCATCACTTCAGTAGAGACCATGATCATGGTTATATCACAGCAGGCAAGGATGATTCAATTGACAACCCTCAGTGAAACCACTTCGGAACTGCAAAATTAGTAAGATATATGTATCGGAGTCACGTTTATTTCAGCTCTGAAACAATGTGGCTATTATGTAAAGCACTGCTGTTTACCAGTCTTATCCCTCAGAGGTAAATTCCTACTTCTCCATCCAGAGTTGACATATATATCTTCTTTACTCCTTGACCTCCTAAATCCACAACTATTTTATTCGGACGCGAGCTGGACCGTTATGAGCAGGAAGCCGGACAGTGGAGAAGCTCCTTTGCGTTTCTGGGGTCAGAGGATCCGCTACCCTGTGGCCGAGTGTGCTAAAGTACCTATTTGCATGCAGAGAGCACCAGCGCTTGACAGGGTTATGTGGCTGATTTGCACAGGTTCACTTGTTTTGTACACCGAGCTGTGGGTGGGAGTGGGGGAGTACAAATAAATTTGTGAGTGTGTGTTCGGGGAGAGGTGTGTGTGTGTGTGGGGGGGGGGGTGTGTGTAGCGTCTGTTTGGATGCACTGTGTGAGGCTCTCATGATGAGTCTATATAAAGTACCGCTCAGCTAACCCTGACCTCTGTGGCAGTGACTGAGGCTCTTCTGCAGTATACAAACAAAAAAAAGCTTCCATTTTTTTACAGTCATGTCAAAAACTAAGATTTCTAGCAGCACTGTGAGGATATCGATTTGATTTTTAATCGATACAGAAATCAGTTTTGTAACCCAGGCGCTATGGCGCCCACACAGTCACTTTCCTCTTTCCATCACACCTTTCCTCGGAATTCAATACATACTATGCAGGGCTGCCAAAACATGCAGATGATGTATTTAAAAAGTAGAATGGGTCTTTGTCCTCGCGTTTTATCACACTGTTTCATGCCGTTATGCTTACAAGGACACTCGGTGTCGTAAGAGAAAAAGCACCACTCAGAGACTGTTCCTCTCTGCACCTGTCCTCAAGGACAGAGATTTGGGTTGAATTTTTGCAGGTTTTAACATGACCAATTTCACTGTGAGTCCTAGACCGCTGATGGAAGCAGCATTTCCCTTGTAGACACCAATAGGAAACGATTAAGGTTAACAATAGTATTGTAGGTAGTATTAGT
Source organism: Brachyhypopomus occidentalis (assembly GCA_020368025.1). NCBI lineage: Eukaryota > Metazoa > Chordata > Actinopteri > Gymnotiformes > Hypopomidae > Brachyhypopomus > Brachyhypopomus occidentalis. The sequence continues at coordinate 1,536,475 of JAGXOD010000081.1, read as the reverse complement.
GTTACCAGTGTCGTTCAGTTAGTGTAATTACTAACTAAAAAATTACAAACTCTGTGATCATTCCTTCCCTCATGTTGCATCTGACCTATCCTTATGTACACATTCTACCCTGTGATTGCTCATTAGACCCCTAGGCCTGTGATGAAAAAAAAAAAAACCTCTTTACATCGCATGGATTCATTACAACGTAGATTAATAAGCACCATGATGTATACTGTATTGTGCTGGGATCAAGGTCACTTCCTCTGGTCCCTCATTGCCTTCCCACATTTCGGGGATGAGAAATAGGCTGAACTGCACAGGTTGTTCGATTTAAATATTACATCTGATTTAAATGATTGGACTCTCTTGCGTATGAATTTTAAATAATGAGGACTCGCCATGCTTTTAAATGATTGCTGTTCTTAATCTCAAATAGCCTCATTTGGCGTATTTATTATCGGATTCTTGTCAGTATTTATTGCTTGACGTGTTTAGTAATGTGTCAGAAGCAGTTTGAAAGGAGCCCATATGCTTGCAGCTCGGAACTCTACGCCGCGCGTCTCCCCTCTCTCCCTCCCTCCCTCCCTCCATCACCTCCCCCCACCTCCCCCTTGCTTCCTGTGCAGCGTCTGTTCAAAGAGTGGAGACATGCTAGTGCGGCGTGGCAAACGCTAGCAGAAAGTGCGCGCTCGCACATCCGTCTAGTCCCGCGCCCAAGTTGGAGCTCCTCTCTGCGACCGCTCTTTCAAAAGAAAACGAATCCGCGTCTTCTGCCGAAAGTTTAAGCTGGTCCTCCCTGGCAGCCTCCACCCGCCGTACGTACCCCGCGCCTCCCACGAGTGACGAAGGGAGGGGGAGGTGGGGGCGAGGGGTCGCTCTGAGCTGAGGGAGGAGGCTTGGTCACTTTGGTCCTGTCGCCAGGTCCGTGCGTCGTGAGAGGAGAGCCAGGACTTGTGAAGTGCAGGACTCTGCTCCGGGACCTGTGAAGCCCCGAGACCAGCGCAGGGAGCGCGTGTGGGAGACACGGCGAAAGGGCAGCATGGGTGCATTAATGGTCATTTTCTCTGTCCAGCCGAAACAAAGGAGGAAAAGGACGGGTAGGTGATGAGGAGCTGTTTCTGTTTCACCCTCATATAGTGTGCAGTGAACTGTAATGTAAGGAATGGCGTTGGTCCATTTACCATTTCGGATTTATAAAGTGATTTTAGAATTATTTTAAAGTTGATTTTAAAGCTTTGAATGCAGAAACTGTGTGTTAAAATATTCAATTTAGGTGTGTGTGGGTTTTTTTGTTTTTTTTGTTTAGCAGCTTATTAAAAAAGAAAAGTTTTTGAATTTTAGAGCAGATTGTTAATCTAGCATACGTATGAGCATTATACTGGCCTGAGGATCACCCCCCTAAACTGCTCACCCCAGATCCTCTTTTGGCCCCTTGTCGTGCATGTGAACCTTATGAGGTGATCTCATGAGCTCATATGAATCTCATGAATCATGAGGTTGTCCAGTGTGCACTGATATGCTCTCTAACTGAAGATCATTGCCAAAAAAAACCACTTCACAGCAACTCCAAGAACCTAGAAGAGCTGCTTATTTGTAGCTTGATGTCCACTTCTGAGGGAGGTCTGAAGTACCGTAACGGAACCTGACCTTTGAAGCTTCGTGGGATTCGGAGTGTCTTGAAAATGTCCTTTCTCCGGTTCTACTAAGTCTTTGGCCATTTCGGTGTTCTTTGTTCTCGATCATTTCTGAGAAGCTATGAATCATCGAACCCCCTTCGCATTATAGAAGGAAATGAAGGTGAGAGCTTTCCATCCCTGCGCCGCAGTCGGAGCCATTAGTGATATGCTACTGGTTTTTATGCATATCCATCGTGTAATATGGTGCCAAGCTGACAGGCTGTGAAATGACAAGTGTCATTTCCTTCCACGTAACACCGCTTGACTGGCACTTGGGTCACTGCGGACGTTTTCGATATCTCCTCCTTGTGACCTCACGTGGTGTTCGTGCACTGCCTCGGTGTCTTTGTTGTTTTAATTAAAAAAAGGAAAAAAACTGCTTGTTTCCCGTTTTTGAAATGATCTTCCCATAGTAAGATAACAAATGCATTACTGGTATCCAAATTACAAATTTATAAACACTTGAAAAAGCTTTTTTTTTTGCACATTCACCAATCACTTTACTAGAAACACTTAGGTAGTCATTCTCCAACTCTTCACACAGTAATCATTTCTGAAGTCAGAACCATTATTGGCTGGATATGGGCAGCTCACTCTCAAACTTCCCCACATGTATAAAAGGCAGCAACACTGCTGCACTCCTGCCAGGGCAACAGCCAGTCCCATGGCAACACCCAGTCCCATGGCAACAGCCAGTCCCCTGGCACCGTCTGGGGAAGGTCTACTGGCCAAATGATATGCAGTCACTGGTCCTATGGCAGTGAATCCAGTGAGCCCTGAATGCAGGGTGAATGTTTCTCACAAAGTGGGAGATTCCTGTCTTTCTTCACAAAGTGAGGAGCAAGAACCGCATTTAGCTTTTTCTTTTTATCTCCTTTTCAAACGAATGAGGAATTGTGTTGATTTTTGCTATTATTATTGTTTTTTTGTCATAATCAAAATCATTTATTATTTTTATTATTAGATGTAGTGGTAGTTGTAGGTGGTGTTGTAGTAGTAATAATTATAATTTAGCTTCTTAATAATGCTAAATTCAAGGTACGAGTGGTAAGGGCAAAATTGTTATGGAACGTTTAGGCTAATAAATATTGTTGTGGACTCCATGTTGACGGTCATGTAAGAACCACGTCTATATGGACGGCTATATTTAGTGTCTTATTTCTAACCTATATTTTATGGATGTTTTGTGGAACAGGTTGAGAGCAAAATGAATGGGTGAGCTGGGTCCCTATTCCTGGCAATAGATCATGGAAAAGACAGTTCTGTGCACTGTAAGCAGAAATCAGTGGAACCCAGTTTCCAAAGCAGGCGTTATGGTGGCCATGCAGTCTTGGATCAACTTAATTTGGTTGAACTGCGTCTGAGGTTTTACAACAGATTCGTTTTTGAAAGTCAGAGCAGTGAACTCAGGAGGTAGCGGATGCGAGTTTGGTACAGATTATAATCTGTGTTGCATTTTAATTTGTAATCCTTTTGGCTCATTGCTTTGTGATACTTTGAACTGGATATCAGCCTTTATACTGCACACGTATTGTCTTTCAGCAAGGACTTGGGGGGTGGTAGCCTGCCATTTCAGAGTGGCAGACTTGGGGTGATCTGTATCCATTAGTATAGCTTCATATTCACTCCTCAGAAATAAGTGACCCATTTTGGACTAAATAAATAAATAAGGTAGCATTTGCCTTTCACCCTTACCTAAGGCACCATTCAACTGAGCCAATAGTTTCTAAGGATGCTCGAGTGTTCTCTGTGGGCGTAGTGGGGGGATGGGGTTAAGTTGCTGGAAGGAGGTCTGTGTGTGTGTGTGTGTGTACATGTTTGTGTGTGAGTAAGTATGTGCCTCATAAATGAATATGCTATGTACGATAAAGCAGTCGGTTGTCAAGTGAGCACACGAGTGTTCCCAGCAGGCTTTGATGAGCACGCTCGCCCGCTTTCACAAGCCCTGGGCAGAAGGCTGTAGTGCCACTCTCCTCGCCCTCCAATACCCGCTCTTCATCTCCCCGGCCGCCCCGCTGTTCAAGAGCCCTTCTGCTTCTGCGGTGCCCCCACCACCGACATGTTGTTCCTGACATTAGCCCAGTCCCACCGACGCATCTGAAGTGCACTAGACGAACGCCGCTGCGCTAGCACAGAGGCGCTGCCTCATACCTGAGGGCTCTTCGGTTCCTCGCCGGCCTCCGCGTGAGCGGCCGGCTCCGTTTTACTCGGAACACCAAGAGCGGACGTGGGCAGCCGCGGCGAGAGGAGCGTAAGCTGGCCGCGTGGTTTCTCCTCACGGCGCGGCTGCTAATTGATTTCGCTTCCCCGGTCCCTCGCCGAGCTAGAGGTGGGCCGACTCCTCTGGCCCCGGCCCATTCCCGGCCCGTATGGTGTTTACGCCAGCAAACAGGGCGAGGAAAACAAGTACGACTAATCCTGGCGTCCGCAGGGCGAGCAGCTGTCACCATGGCGCCGGGTGGGCGGCCCGAGAACCTGTGCTGCCACTCGGCGGTGTGGCGTAGCGTAGATGCCCACGGGCGACTTCCGAGTGCCACGGTCACATGGCTTTTGGCAGCGTGATTCTGCATGCAGTGTTACACGCGCGCGCACGCTCGCTTACCTGTTTGAAAGCACGTCTTCACTTGGGAGCCACAGAAGTGGGTCAAACACTGGTGGACACCTGCTCAGCAGGAAACGGGTCCTGCTGTGTCGCCCAGTTTGCAACAGACTGACCGTGTGTAGGATCGTCTTGCTGTGAGGGGAATCTAAGTGCCCGTGTAAGATCTGACGAGTAAGCTCTTCTCTCTGCACTGAAGCCTTTACTTAACACTGATAGGAAATGCAGCCCCTTCCAAAATAAATATGCTTTCCACATGCGTTATTTATTGACGACATTTCTGTTCAATTTGTGTGTAAGTAGAGAGTCTGCAAGCTATTATCTTGTACAGAAATGCATCAGTTCAAATTTGCATTTAAATCGAAGAGCTTGAAGAGCCAGAGATTGAGCAAATCCCTTTGAGTGCTTCTGCAGATAGACTGTTTTAATTCCACGCCTGACCATGTGACTTTCAATGAGAGTTGGTAGAATTTATTTAGAGTCTCTTTGGACTCCAGAGAGATGATATGAAATAGACCCTCTGCACTGTGTCTGTTTCCAGAGGGCCGCTGCACACATGCTCGAGTTTCCTTACGATTTACAGATTTCATTCTCTTCGCTTCCGTTTTTTGCAGTGTGTTCAGCAGATTTACATAAAGAGTGTGAATGTGAGCTACATGAGATATGAGAGGAGCCAAGACTAGAGATGGGCCAATCCACATTCTTTCAATGCTGATCCGATTCCAATACCCAACTGCCAATACCGACACAGATTCCCACATGAGGTATTTTAGCTTTAAAATTTGCTTTATTGGGACCACCCAGCATTTGTTTCACTTCACAAATAACCAGGTAGCAACAATAGCTTTAACATTTTCAAATCAAATATTTGAACTGCAAAACTGAAATAAACATGTTAAATGTCAAAAATCTTTCATCATCTAAAACAAGTAATAGAACCTGTAGAGGTAAAGCAATAGAACAGTTAGAACAACTGTGTAAAAATCTTTTTACAATTGAATATTTACAATAAAGTGCACAGCTCTGCAGAAATAAACATCTTCACTATCAGAAAATCTTTGAAATCTGTATAAATAAATAAATAGCCACAACGCTAGAGGTTTATCGCATTTCTGGAAAACATTAGTGGGAGTCTCCTACCTGGTGGTGTCTTCCTGTCTGATAGCTAGCATTAACTCCAGGGGCCTCATGTACTAAAGGTGCGTACGTACAAAAACATTGCGTACGCAATGTTTCACGCAAACGATCAGATGTACTAAATGTGACTTGAACGTGAGAAAGTGCGTACCCCCACGCCACTTTCATTTCAGGCGTACGTATGTTTTTAAATGCGTATCGACACTTAGAGGTGATGCATTGAAATTACAACTATTAAGATATCCTTTTCGCACACATTGTAGTAAGCCCTTATTGGGTAAAATTAAATAAATTAAACAATAAATTAATCAAACAATTTCATTGCCTTACTGTAATAATTATTCAACGTGTTTCCACTTAGCCTAGATTATATAAACATGCATGAAATGTTGCGCTGGAGTTCTTGGGAGATGGCAGCGTTGGCATTACTGGAGGTTATTGCTAATGGCCGAATTCGCCGAGAGCGCGTTTTCCGTGACCATTATGATTTTTTTTGGCCCATGATGATGACTGGCTTATAAGCCGTTTCAGATTTCAAAGAGCTGTCCTCTTGAAACTCTGTGCTGAGTTGGGTCCAGTTTTGGAGAGAGAAACGGCGAGGAGTCGCGCATTGCCAGTTACTTTACAGGTGCTGACCATCGGCTTCCTGGCAACTGGCTCGTTTCAAAGAGAACTGGCAGACCGGTCGGGGATATCCCAGTCATCTTTGAGCCGTGCCATGCCAGCTGTGTTGGATGGGATCATATGCATGTCAGCTAGGTATATAAAGTTCCCATATGATGCGGTTGACCAGGCAAACATTAAAGCGCAATTTGCAGCGATAGCGGTTTCCCGATTGTAATCGGAGCGATCGACTGCACACACATTGCTATAAAGGCACCATCTGAGGAGGAATTTGCTTATGTGAATAGAAAACACTTTCATTCCATAAACGTGCAAATAATCTGTGATGCAAAAATGTGCCTTACTAATGTAGTGGCATTACAAGCTGGCAGAGTGCGTGATGGGTGGCTTCTTGGTAAGCAACAAATTTAAAGAATTTGACATTGCCAGCTTAGAATAATTAATTTAAAACATGGGTAATTGTTAAATTACTTAGGAGACCGCGGCTGCGCGCTCAAGACGTGGCTGATGACCCCCTTTGCAATCCACAGACTGACCGGGAGCGGAGATACAATTCTCTCCATTCTCGCACCCGGTCAGTCGTGGAGAGGGCAATTGGGCAGCTGAAAAGCCGGTGACGCTGCCTGGACAGGACCGGGGAATGCTCCTGTATCGGCCAGAGAAAGTGTGCAGTATTGTGAGGGCATGTGGGGTCCTGCACAATGTTGCGCTAAGGTACGGCATGCCATTGTTGGAGGTGGTGGAGCAACCAGCGGACCCAGAGCCAGGAGAAATGAACGCGCAGCCTAACCCAGGTGCCATAGAAGCAAGGCAACAAATCATGGCCGGTTATGGCCGTGTCACCCATAATACAGGCAACTCTCTGCTCAAATGCAGTGAGTTGGATGTCTCCTGCCCCCCGCCTGTTTGGGTCACACTCTGGCGATGTGCAGTCAGCCTCCGCTTTACATCCACCTTAATGTCTGACCATTTTTTTTTATTTCTGCTAGTGTGCGCTGTTCTGACCCCACAGCATTTACAGCTTCACACACGCTGTCCCACTCAGACCTTTTGCGCTTTGCCGTAATGCCAGAGGACAGCGTGCCAAACAAACATTTTTTCCGCGTCTCTACTTCATTTAGTAGCGTCTCCACTTCACATTCGGTGAAGTTTCTCTTCTTTCCCCGTTTTGACATGCTTTGTGATATATCCGAGAGGAAACTCCTCTGGTGCAGGGCATATTTACATGAATTTGCATATTTATAGGGGGCGTGTCACAGGCGGAGTCAGCCACTCTCTCATGTGCGCTAAATTCCACGTTGATTGGGATGTACAAAAGAAACGTGCGTGGATTACGGCGTAAGCACGGTTTGATACATCCGGATTTGTTGTTGCGTACGCCATTTTCTGGATTTGTCCGTACGCCAAGTTTCAGTAAGAAATCCACGCAAGTCTTTGTACATGAGGCCCCAGGTCCTCTTTCATGGGATACCTGTGCAAGCGTTTGGTTAAACCGGTTGAATTGAACAACGCAAAAATAATTCCACCTCTCAGCACATCGCATGTAGCTGTCTTCCTTTCCAGTGTTTTCAGACTAAAACTTTGCCAAACTAAGGACATTTTAGTCAAACCAATAGCTAATGTTATTTACTTTCAAAGTGAAGTTGGCACGGGTTCACAGTAAGACGTGGAATGGAATGTGGATCGGTGAGGTCTCACGTTACGTCACGTTATGGCAGGCCCGTTTGTCCAGCACAAGCTGCAGACTAGAATATGGATCGGTGAGGTCTCACGTTACGTCACGTTATGGCAGGCCCGTTTATCCAGCACAAGCTGCAGACTAGAATATGGATCGGTGAGGTCTCACGTTACGTCACGTTATGGCAGGCCCGTTTGTCCAGCACAAGCTGCAGACTAGAATATGGATCGGTGAGGTCTCACGTTACGTCACGTTATGGCAGGCCCGTTTATCCAGCACAAGCTGCAGACTAGAATATGGATCGGTGAGGTCTCACGTTACGTCACGTTATGGCAGGCCCGTTTATCCAGCACAAGCTGCAGACTAGAATATGGATCGGTGAGGTCTCACGTTACGTCACGTTATGGCAGGCCCGTTTATCCAGCACAAGCTGCAGACTAGAATATGGATCGGTGAGGTCTCACGTTACGTCACGTTATGGCAGGCCCGTTTGTCCAGCACAAGCTGCAGACTAGAATATGGATCGGTGAGGTCTCACGTTATGGCAGGCCCGTTTGTCCAGCGTGCAGACTATATGGATCAGGCCACGTTTGTCCCCGTTTGTCCAGCACAAGCTGCAGACTAGAATATGGATCGGTGAGGTCTCACTAGAATTGGATCGGTGACGTCATGGCAGGCCCGTTTGTCCAGGCTGCAGACTAGAATATGGATCCTCACGTTTGTCCAGCACAAGCTGCAGACTAGAATATGGATCGGTGAGGTCTCACGTCACGTCCAGCGTTATGGCAGGCCCGTTTATCCAGCACAAGCTGCAGACTAGAATATGGATCAGGTCTCACGTTTCACGTTATGGCCCCGTTTATCCAGCACAAGCTGCAGACTAGAATATGGATCGGTGAGGTCTCACGTTACGTCACGTTATGGCGTTATGGCAGGCCCGTTTGTCCAGCACAAGCTGCAGACTAGAATATGGATCGGTGAGGTCTCACGTTACGTCACGTTATGGCAGGCCCGTTTGTCCAGCACAAGCTGCAGACTAGAATATGGATCGGTGAGGTCTCACGTTACGTCCAGAATTTGTCCAGCACAAGCTGCAGACTAGAATATGGATCGATAAGTGAATCGACCCCGTCCGTCTGATCCCTGACGAGAGAATGACGTCAGTATTGGACCCGATACCGATGTAGGACAGGATCAGACCTATCTCTAGCCAAGACTCACAGGACAAACTAGTCATATCCCGGGCAGTGCGGGCTAGTGGAGTTGTGGTAACAGATGGTGTTTAGGTAGAGTGCATTTAAAACGTGTGCTCTGATTGCCTGAGGGAAGAGCCTTGGGCTACGCCAGTGAGTAATGGTAACAATCTGCTCCAGGCTCTGTGGTCTTGTAGGGGTCAGGATGCGGAGGAGGTGGTTGTGGGTTATTTCCAGTAGACCTCCAGGTGCCAGACTGCTATGACCTCTCTCTTCCAGGGCGAAAGACAGATTTGTTTCTTCATGTTCCAACAGACGGGGTGGTGTCGTCTCTCAGGGACACCTTCTTTCAACCTGCTACGAAACCCTCAGCACTTTAAATGTAACATTGGATTTTTAGAACCTAATGTAGAGGGGGTTCTTATACCTTGTGATCCACCTAGTAAATAGATCTTAAAGGAAATGATGAACCTTTGCATTCTGCAGGGTTCCATATACAAAAATTGATGAACCCCTGTTATCCACTTGAGGGCAGCAAAACCTCATCTTGTCCCAGGAGTTGCTTCAGCACACAGTGCATGTGCACAATTAGTAACTGAGTAACTAAGTTGAAGTCTGTTTCAGTAAACTATGCATCTGTATGAATGCAGTGCTCTGTACATAAGTTTGACCTGCTCGGTTTGTTTGTTAGAAATAACGTTAGCCTTCCTGTGTAAGAGTAGCTGTGAGCACAGTTTGATGGTGAGGTTGTGCTCACTGTTGAGAAAACAAAATCACCAGGCATTAATTATGCTGTTTTAAAGGCTGACGGAAAGCAGCAGAAACAAATAGAGGACATTAATTACATTTAACACTGTATAAACTTTCAATGCTTACAGACGCATTCATCAAGTGTTAAGTGTTCAATGGTAAACCAATTAAGCCATGTAGAGAAGTCTGAAAAATTACCTTTTGTCTTTGCTTTCTAAACAGTTGATTGGTGCTTTGAAGCAAAACATAGTGCTGTAAGGAAAATGGATGGTGTTGTTTTGCTTTTATTGAATTACTGGCAGTTACTTTCCTATAATTAATTCCAGAACATTAAAGTGAGAATGTTATTTGAAAACTATATTTGTTCTCTGTTCTGTGTGGGTAAAACAACTTTAGCTGTTCAGAGATGAATATGCTTTGGAAAATACAATAACTGTATCAGTAGAAGGTCTGTAAAGATTACAATGGATTCCAGTGGCTAGCTGCACCCAACAATACCCAATATCCCTCCATCAGAATACATCAATAATTGCTTTAAATCATAGTATTGTTACATGCTCCGTAACAAGGATCTAACAGATATTTAGTTTCAATAACTGAGCGTTCTGCTCCTGATAAGCAGACAGACTTGGGGCCCTGCGCTGGTCATCCTTCTGCACCACAGAAATGATTAAAACAAACATATGTTTGTCATATTTTTATGAAGATATCGATACAATTATTACTGACTTGGGCTTTCATACAGGTGAAAACGCATGAAAAACAAACAACAACAAAATTCTTATCTCTAGTTCCTTTAAGAATGGAAAAAAAAGAATATCTGATGCTGTAATCATGGCGATGACCCCTGTGGCACTGTGTGCTTGTGGCTAGCGCTATTACGGTGATGCTATCCATTACCGTTTATTTGTGGCAGCTGTGCTCACTCTAAATATAGCTAAGGGTCCTGATGGCAGGCTTTGTGTGACTGGATGGTGCAATCACTCTGGACGTGACAGGACGTGTGTGTGTGTGGGGGTGGGTGGGTGTGTTTGTGTGTTTGCTGGAGATATCTGAGAGATGTTGGGTTTCTTTCTCACCTGTGCAAAGGGATGGAGGAGTGTGAATGAAAGACTCTCACACAAGGATATTGTGTATAGCAATAGGTATGTGGCAATGGGTTCTATTTTTAGATGCAGTGCAAGCATAGACCTTTTGTTGTTAGTCTTATGAGTGTTATGAGGTGCTGTTGGATACATTACACTCGAGTTTGTGAGCTGCATTTGGTAAAGGGGGGAAAAAAAGCTGATATGATTGAAAAAAATACCCCCATGGTTAACATGAACGTACGTGTAGACAATTCCAAAACCATAGTGAGGATAATTGAATTCAGTGGGAGCACTTGATGATGGCAATCAAAACCTGGTTGAGCTAATCTTTAATCCCTGCTTGCCTTCCCAATTGCACATGATTGATGATGGAAATCGCTCTGGGAGAAACGTGTTGAAAAAGTTGCCTTATGAATGCCTTTTATTAGAATCTCTGCATGGTGCAAAGATTTTGCCCCGTAACTTGCATTCCAGTAATTTACTATATAAACGTGGAAAATACTGATTTATATAATTGCACCAAATAAAGCTCCAATCTTTTGTTACTCATCGATTATTGAGCCAGAAAATATGACCCAGAGTATTTCCAACAGACCCACCCGTGTCAGGATAAATAACAGATACGTTAGGTAATGTCAGCTCTACTTCATGCAGTCATCAGAGTGTATGCAGATCCATACTGCGCTTCACACTAAGGTGAGCACCTCGGGAACCTACAGGATTCTTGCATTAAACTGTTTGTTCACACCAGCAGGTTTTTGCTCCATGTCTCGGGTTGCCAGTTGTAGTATTACTGCCCTTCAAACTTTCTCAGCACCTTTGTTGTTTGCGTCCGCCTGGCAGGTAATCTGATGAACGAATCATGTCTAGCCTACGACTTGACCTTGCCAAGCTAGGCAGGTGAGAAGGCGGATACAGACACTGATTTAATAGCATTAATACAGTTTCATTAGAGAAGTGAAAGCACTATTACGCTAATTAAATTCCACGCATTAGCGTGATCCTGACTCCCCTAACGAAGCACGAGTTCTCCTTTCGGCGGTCTCCCTGACCTCATGAGCTCTGATGAAGAACGCTTATGCCAACAGGAACCGTCCCCCTAATTTGCGGCTTTGTTTCCATTAACATTGCGATGTCGATTTTCATGAAACTCTTTCGGAGGAATATTGAATAGCAACAACATTCACAACAGGTGTAACATGTTGTCATCGTGTCCAGTGCTGAGCCTTACTGTATTTGTTGCAGACCTTGTTTCCTTGGCAACAGATGCTCCATGTGACAGCGTCTCGAGGTGTTTAGTGCTTCTGAGCTCCACATATGGTGTTTTGTGTGAAGCTCTGTGTCAGGCTGGATTCTGACACCCTTACTATACGTAGTCCTCAGGCGTTATAATGTGTGCGCATTTGGAAAAGACACCTGGAGAGAGACACTCACGGACTTCAGTGCGAATGTTTTAACACCGGGTCAGAAACAAACAAGTGAACCATGGTGATTCTGGCTCTTTGGTTGTGTTCTAATTCGGTGATGTCTGTCCAGCACCCTCTCCTAGTCTTCTGTTGTCTCCTAGTCTTCTGTTGTCTCCTCTACCTTTATCTGTTTAGTCTTTAGTCTAATCCATCATGTCCTTGTGCCCTCTCTGCACTTCTTCAATCTATGTCTCTGCCCTCCCCTCTTCTCCCCAACACCCGCCCCTCCCTCTCCTCTCTCCTCTTCCCTCTCCCCTCCTCCCCTCTCCTCTCCCCTCGTCTCCTCTCCTCTCTTCCCCTCTGCCTCCAGTGAGGCTGAGACGGAGGTTCTTCACCTGTAGTTAAATGACGGTGCTCTCCTGTCCAAAGTGCCAGTCAGACCATGACCTGACCCAGTCAGAACCATGAACTTGGAGGGTCTGGAGATGATCGCTGTGCTGGTTGTGGTTGTCCTCTTTGTGAAGGTTCTGGAACAGTTTGGGCTTTTAGAGGCAAGCTATGATGGTAAGAAAAAAAGAAGCTGTTCTCTTCACTAGTTAATAGTCTTGTGACATGTTGTACCTAAAGTTTGGGTTTTGGTGATTTAATTAATTTGCATTTGAGTAATCGGCATGATCTTTGTGAAAATGTAGTCAGAATTAAATTCTTTTGAATTGTCTTTATTAGTCTTTCTTTCAGTTTCAAAGTTAGTGACATAACAGTTTAAGGCAGCACAGGCAGCAAATTTATGATTTGAAACAGTTTTAACCAGCCTGCTTTAGAGTAGGAAAAGTTGTTTTTGCCATTAGAGACGGTCGATGTCGATGTAAAGCTGCTTGAGAATCAGTCATTGTCATAATTAATACAAGTTTTTGCCTGGTACAATTTAGTGTCATATAGCTCATGACTGCTAGAGAGTTTGTTTATGGACTGATTCAGTTGTCGAAAGATTCTCAGAGTTGTTTTAATATTAACAACAAAATGTATTTGTTGCTCTAGTACATATTATCTTACAAAATGCTGTTCAGAATAGGTTCCCCTGCCTTCTGCACTGAACACAGGGTGTTTGGTGAAGCAGTGCTGGAATCACAGCTAGGGAAGTTCTTATTCTGGACGTGTGAATCTCACGCTCTGCAACCACATGGCTGTCTGTTAAGAGTCTGGGACAGCAAAGCGCTCTACAGGGGACGGAGGTCTCTGTATTTGTTCGATGTGCCTTTCATGAAGCTGTGATGCAGTGGTGTTTTTCCAGTGTCTTCACTTCAGCATTGTGGATGTAATGGGAGTAACAGGAATGGGTTGTTTTGTTTTGTTTTTTAGAATCAGAATTTGAAGTCAAATGTGATTGGTTGTAGGATGCTAAGATTAAGAATTGTGTCATTCAGAATGCCTTATATGCAGGTGGGCGGAGCCTGTGTATTATTTAACACTAATATGTTAAATAATCAAACACATTGTTTGACATTAGTCAAACAAATTGAAAGAACATCAAACCCTTTGTAAGAAGTGTAATGCTATTTTCCAGAGAATAAAAAAAATCATTAGAGAATCAGATAATTTAAAAATAATTTTAATTGATCGGTAGCTGGGAACGAATGGCAAAAATTGCACTCTTGATAAAAACAAATCACATGAGGTATAATTAGTTTGATTTTGTTCTCATCTAACTTTGCCAAACATGTCAAGTCAGATGCTTACTTTAGTTAATTAAGGCTGGAGTCTGCTCGCGCTCGGCTTTTAGCCCCTTGCGTTTTGACAGGCAGCTGAAACAAACGAGGGCTGTTTAGACACGAGCAAAATCTTAAATACCATAATTGATGGCGAGCTGCCTGTAGACCAGGCTAAGTGGCGAGACAAAGGCCGGAGGATCATTCCAACAAAAGGGCCATGGCAGCTCTCCCCAGCTCAGGGGACCGGCCTCTTATGCTGTGTTCACATACAGGTTTCCACAATGTGTTCACTTTTGATTTGCAGTTCATGTGTGATTCTGAAGGAAAACTGATGTATTAGGATTAAATCAAATGTAACAATACACTCCTCCCCTAACCCCTTTTTGTTATAGAAAAATACAGACATGGAACAAACCTTGCATATTCATTAAAAGAAATCAAAGGGAAAAGTGGTGTTTTTTTTGCATATGCTAATCACAAGACATGCTCAGGCTCAGCAGAACATCAGAAATAATTTGGGTATTATTATGTATGTTAATATGGTTCCAAAGACATCGTCGTAGTTTTTCCGTTGTATAGGTTTTTTTTTGGGATATAATTTGAATAATCTAAAGTGTAACCGACTGTCTACTTTGTTAGAAAATGTACACAAGGAGACTGACACTCATTGGCTACTCTGTTGGGTACACGTATCTCATAGGTACATTCATTAGAATACCATTACACACTGTAGCCATGCTTAGTTTGTCAGCTACCCTCTATCTCATCCATTACTGGTCAGTTTCTGCCTGCTGTCCTTTTGATGCCCGGTTATTATCTGGATGGTGCCTCACTCACACCACCACGGTGACACTGACATGGCATGTGCACTAGTACATCAGCCCCTGCTGTGTGGCCTGGTGTCTCTTGCCAGCAGTGGTAAAGTGGTCAGAAGCTGATCAGTGAAGAAGAGCTGGATGGATAGATGAGGGATAGAGGATGGATAGCAGAAAGGATGCATGGCAACAGGTGGCCTCTATATGCACACCTGCATGGAGCGTCTAATAAGCTGGTGGTGTGTGTGGATAAATTGCTTGTATACTGTCTTATAACATGCCTGTGGTTTCTTTACATTGTCAGGTATATCGACATTAGGAGTCGGATATATTAACATTAGATTCATGCAGTTTAATTTGCAATTTAATTAGCAAGGCACCTGGCCACTTTATTAGGAACACCTTAGTACTACTGCGTGTGACCCCGAAATGCTCTCAGAACATCCTCAGGTCTTCATGAAATGTTCTCCACAAGGAGATGGAAATGTTCCTCTGTGAGATGTTCCCTCCTGTTGGCATGATTGCCTCGTGTTATTGCTGCAGGTTTGTTAGATGATCATGCATGCTGTGAATCTCCCCTTCTACCACATCCCATCTGGAGATTAAAACGGTCATTAAAATACAATGAAGTCCTTGTTATGGTCATTGGATCAGTTTGAGATGACTGGTGTTTGTAATATAGCGCTGTGTCATGCTGGAAGTAGCCATTACAGATGTTTGCATCGAACGTAAGTAAATTGTGGCCATTAAGGAATCTGCATGGCATGCCAGTTTGGGTCTATTCATCTATGCTGTTTACTCCAAATTCTGAATGTTATATTCATGTTACAGGCAGAATTCACCTATCTAGGTTGGGGAGCCTGAACCCATGGTGGTTCCTCAAGGTGTGATGTGCTGAGATGCTTTCCTGTGGTTAGGAAACGTGGTTATTTGAGTTCCTGTAGCCTTCCTGTCAGCTAGAGCTGGTTTGGCCATTCTCCTCAAACCTCTTGTAATAAAGCAAAGCATCCCTGCCTGCAGAACCGGTACACACTGATTTGTTTTTGATTATTCACACCATTCTGTGTAAATCCAGACTGCTGTGTGTGTGAAAATGCCAGGAGATCAGTAGTTTTTGAAATATTCAAACTAGCCATCAACGATCTGGCACCAATAACCGTGAAACATTGACAGTCATTCAGGACATATTTATTCCACATTCTCACGTTTGGTGTAAACATTGGTTTGGTGTAAGTATTGCTCTTGCCTGATTGGTTAATTGCATAAAAGCGCAGGTGTACAGGGCTCGCTAATAAGGCAGCCAGTGAGTGTATGCTGTAAGGACACATTAACCAGGTAAAGAAGTATTTAAATCTAGACAACAAAGGTGGAGGAGGTGATCTCGTGGTCTCGCTATATTAACCAATCAAGAAATTGTTTTGCGGTCTTCCCTGTCTGTCAGTTACTTTGCATGCAACACGGCACATAGCGAGGGCTAAATGCTAAACATGCCTTGAGTTTTTGGGGAAGGTCTGTAGAGAAAGCGTGGAGCTTTTTTTGGTGTTCATGTCTAGGGGAAGTTAGCAAGATCTTCCACATAGATTACAGTAGCTTTAATGGCAATACTGGTCTCCCTTATTAACATTCAGTAACAACAGTTTCACATGATGGACTTTAAGCAGCATATTCCCATATGCTTCCATCTGTAAGTTCCTGTAGTGCAAGGAATGGTTTTAGGCTCTTTAAAGGGCAATTCCATAATTGATATATTTGACTATATTTACAGAAATCCTTTCATACTTGTAGGTAGAGGAGGTTTCACAGCATTTTGAAGCTTTGAACATTTATGGGATTTTGTCTTTTAAAGTAGGGAAAAGACACTTAGAAAGGTTCTTGGAGCACATATAGGTTAGAGCTTCACAGACTATAGGTCACAGACTACTGAAGACTAGCTTCACAGACACTTCTGAACATGTCACTGTAGCTTCACAGACTACTGAACACATCACTGTAGTTTCTGTCACATTTTCTGAAGATGTTCAGATGCACAGGCCATTTCAGGTCTTTTCAGAAGTCATAAAGTCACATTGAATGTGTGGTTATAGCCACCACATATGGTTAGAACAAAAGGTAGAGAGTGAGTAGTGAAAGAGTAAAGAATTGAAGAAATGTTATTATTAAAACCATCTAAGGAGCCATAAATTCATCCACATGACAACATTTTGCCAAAATAATTTCAAAGATATAAAATTCTCTCAAAGCGAAAGATTGGCTTTTGCTCATGGTTGTTAAAAATAGCCACCACACCAAGCTTGGTGCAAATGAATGTCTGTCCTTCTGGAGGAGTGACAGTGATTGACGCCAATGAGCAGCTGATCATTTTAGTAGTTGCGTCGAGGTTGCAAGTAAACCAACGGACGTGAATGGGTCGTCGTTGGATAATATAAATAAGTAACTGCCATTGCATTCACAGTGCACTGGCTGTAAATCGGTCAGAGACGCAAACCTTCGTACCAGGAGGCACTCGCTGTGGTGGGCTTTCCCTTCTGAGCGTCTCATCCTGGCTAAGGCTGGAGAAAGCAAATGGTCACACGCAGACACCAATCAGTCTCTGTCAGGCCCTGGACAACTACGTGTTGGGCCATCTGTTGTCCTTTTATGTGCTGTGTGCTGTAGGCCAGGGATACTGGTTTCACAGTCCACAATAAGTACTACATATCCACCCACCTTTTAGGTGTTCTTAGGGCCAATGCTGCAGTTGTTGCCACAAAATGTTCTATGATCTATCGGTGAGCAGAATCAGTTGTGTAAAACTTTTTGATACCACTGGTCAGCTAAGCTTGTAGAGCAGATTTGTTTCTATATGTAATATGTTGGGTGAGGTGAGATCATCCTGTTTTCAATCGTATGTCCTCATAGGAGAAATGTGGTATAATAACTGAGGAGGAAATTATGAAAAAAATCACTTTTTCAGATCTTACAGTCCTGCTCACCATTATTGGCACCCCTTCCTTTATTGCATAACCTGACAATATCTACAGAAATAAATATAAATGTACCAAAGTTATATCTTCAGGATTTTTTAATTGGAGGTTCAAAGTAATACAACAAATAAAACATTGTGTTTCAACTTGCATGTTGCAATTTTAAAGACAAAACAGAATGAACAGCATGTGCAGCAATAAAGGCACCCTTGTTAATATTTGGTTGCACACCCTTTGGCTTTGATTACAGCCTCCAAACGTTTCTTGTAGCCATCTATAAGCTTCTTGCACTTCTCAGCTGGTATTTTTTCCCACTCTTCCCTTGCAGTTTGTTCAAGCTCTTGAATGTTTGCAGGGTTCTTTTTCCCAATGGCAGATTTCAACTCACCCCAAAGATTTTCGATGGGATTGAGGTCAGGACTCATTGCTGGCCATTTTAAAACAGTCCATTTTTTCCTTTTTAAACCATTCCTGTGTGCTTTTGGACGTGTGCTTTGGGTCATTGTCTTGCTGGAATACCCATGATCTTCGACTCAAACCAAGTGTTCTTACACTGGGCAGGACATTATGCTCTAAAATCTCTTGATAATTCTCAGATTTCATGATTCCTGTGATACGGTCAAGGCCTCCAGTACCAGACGCAGCAAAGCAACCCCACAGCATTATGGATCCTCCACCATGCTTAACTGTTGGTAGGGTGTTCTTTTCCTTATAAGCTTAATTGCGCCATCTGTAAACAAAGTTGCTTTGCATTGCCAAAAAGATCTATTTTTGTTTCATCTGTCCACAGAACATTTTCCCAGAAGGATTGTGGTTTGTCAAGGTATTCTTTGGCAAAGATCAGTCGTTCCTTTTTATGTCTTTTCTTCAGCAACGGTTTCTTCCTTGGCCTTCGCCCATAAAGCTCTGCTTGGTTTAGTGTGCGGCGTATGGTACTTGTTGAAACCATGACCCCAGACTGTTCCAGTTTGACCTTCAGTTCTTTGGATGTTTGCCTTGGTTCTTTTTCCACCATTCGCACCAACCTTCGAAGACTTCTCTCATCAATTTTCCTCTTTCCACCACGTCCAGGAAGGTTCTTGACAGTTCCATGCTTGGCAAACTTCTTAATAACATTGCGCACTGTTGAAACAGGGATACCAAGGTCTTTGGAGATGGCCTTATACCCTTTGGAAGTCTTGTGTTTGATAATAATAGCACTTCTGATGTCCTCACACAGCTCCTTTGTCTTCACCATTGTAACAAAAGAACATGGCCCAAGGTTTGGCTTTTTAAAACCCTGAAGTCATCATTCATTGGCTAATTCATGTCACATGGGCACTGATAATTTGTCACAGGTGATTATCCTTTGCCATTTGCCACAGGTGATCGAAAATGTGTTTCCATACTAATTTAGTGTAAAGGGTGCCAATACCAGTGCCACATCAAGCTTTCGGTTTTTTTCTGTTTTTCCCTCACATTGTTTTTTTGCTTTAAATTGTTGTTTGTAATTTTCTTTTTTGTTTTAAATTTGAGTGCTCTATACAAAAAAACTGTTTGTCAATTACTTTTTTCAGGGGATATTCCACAATATGTACTTAAACTTCATGGGTGCCAATAATGATGAGCAGGACTGTATGCACATACATTTGAGTATCTGTTGAGTCTACCAAACCATAAACTAAGAAAAAAGACAACACAATCAGGGTTTTGGGGCCTTCCTAGGTCAGAAAATATAGAACAAGCTGTTCAAATTTGGCTCCCCTTCCTATGTCATATGGGGTCTAAGAATTACAATACACCACCCCCCATCTGTGTATCTCCACCCATGGCTTGAGATTTACCTTTGCAAAGGTGTACCATTTTGTTTTTACTCGGAAGTGCCAGACCTGCTAGCATCAGCGTCAAAGCTGCTCTCTTGACTAGCACAAACTGGTACGTGGGCCTCTGGCCTCCGAAGAGAGAAGAGCCAAGTGGGAAAAATTTAAATGGCAACATCCCAGCTACAGTTGGCAAGAACCAGTAACTACATGTGTGCTAACCAGTTTGTGTCTGACTGCCTTCTCAACCTGGGTCAGTACAACGCAGGACTGGCAACAAAACATTTACTAAATGAGGGATCAATTCCAACTGTCCATTTGAAAACTGCAGACAAGGAAAAGGTACGTTTTTAATTAACAGTAGGATAGCTAGTTAACTAGCAAGATATGCTCAAAATTGTAATAAAGTGCACAAGGGTTCCAGGGAAATAGGTCATTTTGAACAGTGGTCTTTCATCTGGGTGCTTCATCACTTTCACAGCTGATGAAAATTTAAGATACCTAGCTAATGTTCTCTTTTAACATAGCAAAGAAGCATCTATGCAGTCAAACGTCTGCTGTGGTTTATCCTATCACAGTTTAACCTTTTTTATGGTAACTTTATACTGTACTTTAAATCTTTTTGACCATCCAATAGTGTTTAGAGCTTCGCTTCAAAGTAATGAGACGTTAAAAGTACTCTGAAATTGTTATTCAAAGCCCATAGTTTCAGTAAAACAGTTATTTTGTTTTAATAGTATATAGGTATAAGATGTTAAAAGATAACATCTGCATATATTATTTCGAGACAGAAGAGTCAACCCTCCATGGTCCCTTTTGTGCTGCAGTCCTTGAGGAGAAGGCACCTGTCTGCTGAGGAGGTCAAACATTTCTATTATACGTTCTATTATACAGTAACTATGTGAAATAACTACTCCAGGATAATAGATGTTCATATAACACATTGTGTGCAAATAAAGGGCATATGAATGTGTATCAGTGATTTGTTTTCTCTTATTAGGGAAGGGGTGGGTGGGAATGTTTTGTTTTTTAAAGAAAGATCAACATGTATAAAGGTGGTTGGGCCTACAACAGTAAAGCATTCTATAATAATGCAATGCATAATTAGAGTCAAATATTTTTCATATTTAATTAAATTATCTAAGTATACTTTCAAAAGTATATGCCATATTAGGACATTATGAATACGTCATATGAATAACAATTACACATGTACTGAATACTAAATATACAGTACTAAATACTGCATATTTAATCTCATCACATTTATTATACATGTTTGTTCTGAATATTAATTTTGCTATTTAATAATGCAATTGTGCATGCTTCTTATTCTTTGTTTTTTTTCTTTTACACTGAACAGAAATGTATTTAAAATTAGAATTTTTGTGAAAATTATATTTGGGTTATTTTTATCAGATAATGGCTAAATTGGATTTAAATAATCATATGGGGTTTTATATAATTAAAAAAATAATTGTTCTGATTTAAATGGTTTGTATATATTGTCTTTACAATGTACAGTAGTCACACAACAAGCGTTTTATTTTTGCAACTTTGACATCCAGTGACGAAAAGGTCATGTAAGGGTCATGTAATCTGCCGTAAGCCTGTGTGGAAGTATTACTGAAATGGAACCCAAAGCTCTCATATCCATTTGCTGAAACCACACAAATTTAACCTATAAGTATTTTGGAATAGTGGACATATTGCTCACTGGTTTATTCTCATGCAGTACTTTGTTACAGCCACTTGGTGGAGTTATATCAATATATTTGGCATGCTGTATATTTTCCAATGTGGACACAATTCGGCATAATTTTCGGTTTAATAATATGGAATTTCAATTTGGGATTCCATAAATTTTTATATACCTTATAGCAAGAACATCTTACTGTACCTTATATACAAGAACATCCTTTCACCTTGCAAGTCTGAAGCCATTGTTTTAAAAATAAATCTTAAACTACTTCATAGTGTTTTGACGGGTAAGCCCAGTAGATGGCGCTACAGTAGAATATATTTTATGGGAAGACGTTCTATTCCCTTGTTTCTGAAGAGTGCTACCTGTGTGTATAGATTTATGTAGGGTCAGCGAGCATGTGCATGGATTTTGAGACCAGATAAAAACTGAATAGTTCAGTATAGAAATCAACCTATCAGTAGATAATAATTGCGTTGTTATTTGTATTCATGAGTTTGGGTCTCTTCGGTAGACACAGATAAAAGTTAGTGGAAAGTATATTTTAGTTTCATTAAAGGTATGTTCCATTGTAAATATGAGCCTATGTCACTGTTACATATGTGTTTATTTTTAAATCACCTTTACAAATGTTCTAATAAATCAAACTTGACAAGTGTACAGATATGGAACTGTATGTGTCACATAAATCACATTCAGACATTCACACATAGTGTAACCACAAAGTGCTACTGAGCAAGCATAATAATCCATTTAAACAAAGATATTTCTCTTCTTGATGAAAGCCCATTGGAAAAATGCAAAATTTTCTTACATCATTTTAAATCTGTGTGATTTAGCTTTGGAAACAAACAAATCATTTTCATGTTTCAGTTCATTCAAATTAATGATTTGCATAAGCCATGCATAAATATGCTCTTTGAGCTATCTAGTGAAGGTAGCTAAAAATGAATACTTAACTCACATTGTTTATTGGCTTTGTAACAGGTACATTATCAGGTGTGTTAACATGAATTTGCTTGCATTATTCAATTATGCTGGGGTATTCGGTCTTTCTTGAAACATTAATTTATATTTCTTCATCCATCATGTTGCACCAATAAGCTCTGCATTTTTGGAGATGTCGTTTGCTCATCCATATATACTCCAGTATAATTTCTTTAATGATGTTTACAAACACCTTCTTAATGGATCTTTTTTGTGGGGGCCAAATAACACTTGAAATGAAACTCTCATTCTTCACTAGAAAAAATGTCTTAGCAATGCATTCTCCATTAAGAACTATATTTATTGTCTTCCTTACTTAGGGGTAAATATTAAATGTTTTTAATTTTCAGAAAAAAAAAACATTTATTGGACATATTGTAACCATCTATAATACCCAAGACAACAAAACTAAACTTGCAACTTTTCCATCAACATATTTTGACAAGTCTGTAGGCAGGATTCTGATAGGAATATACTAGCCTTGCAGAAGATTTCACCAAACAATCTGACTAGGCGTCAGCATATTTTGTATGCTATGCAAAAAATCAAGCCTTCGGTAGCTAAATTGCTCGGTCCTTCGAGAAACAGCATATCCTTCTAGCCGGTTTGCAATGACAGGCAGCACAGCAGACCAGAGCACAAAACATGAATAAATATTTTCACATAGCTCTTGGAATTTGGACAAATAAGCCGCAAACCGTAGTGTGAGGATAAAGCCTGAGTTTATTACCATTTCTGTTGTAAGTGACAGTCCTGTGTAGGAGACGCTCACCCTGTCATACTGATGCAACGTAGTTCTGGACTCCCAAATAACTGTACTGAGGATTCTAAAGAATTATTGTAATAGAAAAAGTGTTCTAAATGCTCTCAGCCCACTATAAGCAGTGAAGTCAGTTATTTTCTCCCTGTATTAAAAAAGAATGGCATGTTATGCCTAGGTGTTGAGTTGAGAACTACAATAAAAAAACAACAATAATCTTATTTTAAGATTTTCCATCTGAAAACATTTACATATGGCAGAAATTGTGACCTTCACCAATCCAGGTGCATATTTTACAACAGGACAGGAACTACAAATCCTTTCTATCCTTATTTTATCCTTAGAATTATGTCATTTTAGTCTTTCTCTGACATAAGATTGTTTAATGGTGTGTACATCATGAATGACACTGGCCTAACCATCTTTATAGGGTAGCCTGGTGAAGCATTGCTCATTATCTTCAAGCTCCTGTTCATTTTGTAGGCCCTACTGCAGCAATACACAGTTCAGCACAGCATGGTGTGGATCTAATAATGTTGTAATAGCTGAGCATATCCGCCCACATGTTTTTGTCTTTTTATGACCCCCTTCTACAAAATTCAACAAGTGTCCAAGTGTAATAAAAGCGGCCCTGGCAGGGAATCTGGAAGCCGTTTGGTCAGACGGAACTGACGGGATGTGTAAATGTGCATTTAGCCTGTGTCTGCTCAATACCAGGAGGTACCGATCTCCAGAAGGTCAAGACTCCCACAAGCTGGAGTTCTCCAAGACAGCTGGATGGCATCCGGCTATGCGACGCGGCTATTTTAGTGGGAGTGTTCCTCAGAAGCTCCGCGCACTCCGTGCTTGTCTGTCTAGCCATTTGATCAGCATAGAGCCTGAATAAAACTGAGTTGTTATCAACCCCCACATGAAAGGAGAAGCCTGCATGTAGCAAATGAGTACTGGGAAACATTTTATGTAAATAAAGTAGGATGCCGCAATTAAAGCCGAAAGACCCTCTTTGGAAGCTCCCAGTGGGGGGAGGGGGGGCGTGAGGACTTGGGGATGTTGTTGCTGCTTTCATTTCTTGCACATTGCAAAGTCTGCACACGACAAACCTAACTGGCAAGATATACACATCATTAATGCATTATGCAAAATCTCACATTATCTGACAATGAAGACAATAGTTCATTCACCTAAGCTCTGTCTGTTATTCCACCTTCATGTTGCCTAAAGTGGTAGCATTTGAAATGGCCTCCGTTCTTGGTTTTCTTGCCTCGGACATGCCGAGCGGAATTTCTAGCTCTGGGCGGTGGAACGGCTGAGCTTGGTGGAGGGAAACGTAGTCTGGAATACTCTTCCCAGTATGGCTACCTCTCCGTCGCAGGTTTAATTAAGTTCCTGTCCCACAGGGACATCTCGGCACCGCGCAGTAGTGCCTGCGGTTACAATTGGTCGCCACGCTTTTTTTTTTTTATTGAATTATACGTTAACGGTTCCACTCAACAAAGCGGAGCCCACAGCTAACGGGTTTGTCCACAGATTTCTGTTTGATTTTGTGTAGTGTAGCCCGAACGTCACTAATCATGGTATTACTGGCAGTGGTAACCTTGCTTAGAGACATAGGTACACAGAGGCTCTGGCCTTGGCTAATTTGAGCCTGCTATTCAGGTCCTTAATGAGGACCACCAGGCCACTGACTCATGCCAGTCGATGTGTGATGTACGGGTAAAGATAGCTGTTGTTTAGTGTCATTGTTTTTGTTCAGTGTGGCTCATTGAAGCAGGTCCATGACTGCTGTGTTGACTAGTGATCTCAAAAATGCATTCTTCATAATTCGTCATTTTCTGGATGTCTGGATTGCAACCCAGAAAATGCCTTCTTAACATTTTTAGTCCAGATATAGTGACGAGAAGGAGAGAGAGTTTATCTTCACATGGAGAGCTTGGTGATTAATCCAACTCGTCTTACTCCTGAAATATTTTTCATGTAAATATGGCAGAGCACAGTTCAGATGTGTGTGTGTGGGGGGGGGGGGGTGGATTTGGAATTGGCCATTACTACATTGGAAGAAAGTGAAAATAAATAAGTAGTTTTAAAGATTTGAGGGGGGGTGTTCAACAGTCTGTTTTCTGTCTTATCACAATCCTGATTCCCTCTCAAACAAACTTGTTATTGATTTGGTTCTGCAAGCCTTTCAATAATACATATTTTTTTCTTCTACCCATTGATCCATTTTGTGGTCCACGTCTTGGGTGTGGTATTGTGTTATGGACAGATCGCTGCTGTTCAACGTGCACTGGATCTCACTCAGGCACACAGTGAATGTTGTTTAGGAGTGCCAGGTCAAATCAGCTAAAATTAGATGCTCTGCTGCAACTTCCTGATTCGATGTGCTGATTGTTGAACACGCTTTCTGCAGGTGTCGTGGAGTTATTAGTGTTGCCTCTCTGATTTGTTCCTCGAACGCATCAGGCACACTTCGCAAAGATCCCAGCAGCCCCCCCAAACACCCCCCCCCCTCTCCCCCGGCACACAATTCTACAAGCCCCATGCCATTTTGCACCCCCTCATGCTCCTCAACTCACTCCCCAGGTGTGCACCCAGCCCCAGGGTGGATACACTGCTTCTCCAGAGCACAGAGGCATCCTCTCTCTCTCTCAGAAGAGCTGTCGAACCCCTCTGTGCCCAAATGACAGATGGACCAGTGGATCGGTGTTATCGGACCCCGTTGTCCTGCTTATGGGGACAGCCCAGACAATGGCCACCCTCTAACTGTTTCCCAGCCCCATCTCCCTGCAGACAAGCAGAGCCCAACATCGAATGCAGACCTCAAAGAGACGGTGAAATATTGGCTTGGGCAGTAATGTTTATCTCTTAGCACATTAACTCCTAGGCATTGCTGTCAGTTGTCTGAGCAAGGCAGCCGGTGCTAAAAGCAAACATAAACAGCTTGTAAATATTTTGACAAGTTGTGTATTGGTGCAACAGCTTCCCGAGACAGGTACAGATTTTTTTTTTATACGGGTGACAAAGAATCAGTACATGTGCCTGTTTGTGTGCCTGTTTGTTGTGTGTCTGTGTAATGCAGGAAAACAATGTCTTTTCATGCCACATTGTGTATGCAGCTCTGGTGGGGCCAGCCATGGTTCAAGGGCTTTAATTGCTTGCATTTCACACCCGGTGCCTTTATAAATATGACAAGCTAATTTCAGTGTTTCATAAATATTGGAAACCTTAGCTGATTTGCATAGCATAACAGGTATCAATATATGGCATGTAATTAGTCCCAGAATACCACCTAACTGGTTTCAAAACAGCTTGATGTATCCATTATAGATTCATGTCATGTAACTGTCATTATTTTGATAAATGACATTTCGTGGCATGACTGTCCCTTGTTGTAAAGTGGTGTAGAGCCGAAGCAAAGAACAAACACTGCTAGGTGCCTTTTTATCTTTACACTGGAAACGATGGAGGAGAAAGCGACCAAGAGAACTGGGTGATACTGGGTTTAAAAAAAAGCTTTTTAGAGGACTACATCCTTACAAATCCTTCATGACAACTCACATAAATATACAAACATCAATAAATGTTTCAGAAAGTGCTAGCTGCCAATTTTGATGTGAAGTTGGCAAACTTGTGTCAAATTACATATATTTGGTGACATTACGATGTGTCATATACTGGGTAGGGTGAAATGACATTGCATGTTATGACCACCGATTTTGCTGCTGCACATTTTGTTGTTGTTGTTGTTTTTGGTATGTCAGGGTGACATCATGCTCATGATATGGCACACCTTGCCAATGAAACTTACACTTGACAAAAGACACTGTGTGGTAACTATGATGTAAAAAATAGATATTTTAGTGACATTTCTGACCCTGACGCGTTTTACTCTGACAGACAACAGATTTTGACGTATTTCATTTGGCTATTAACACAAACAGTAACAGATGGGCTAAAATCTGTAATTGTTCAAATACTCAGTAAATACATTTGAAATAATGTATTGAAGTTTCTATTAAAACCTTTCACACAATTATTTTTTATACACTGGAAAAAATTTCAAGCTGTAATGCCCCCTCCCCACTGTCACCAAGTGTGTTTACTTTCCCCACCTGTTAGCATTTTAGCATTGTTAGCATTGTTTTCTCCATTCAATGTGTGCATTAAATTTGATTTTATTTAAATATATTTATATATAAACTTCGCAACAGTGGCACTGTATGACATTTACACCATCTTGAAAATTAAATACTGGAAATGAGAAACACAAATCTGATTTTGTTAAGCACTCAATAGCAAAGGTTACTAGCTAGCTAGATAACTAGCCAACAAACAGGAATCCTAGTCAGTTTGTTGACTAGCTTTTCTAGGTCGACAAAATCAATATTGTTGGTTTTGCCAGGCAGTTGTACCTGAAATGACCACAATTTTGGAATGAATGTGTGTTCAAATGTAATTATTAGTTTTAGTTTTGTTACACAGTGCACAATGAGAGAACATTCTGTGAATTAAAAGTGCAGTCAGTTATAAAAAAAAATAGTTCAGTGAAATAACTGCTCTGGGGTAAAAATGGTCTTTTCTTGATTTAATGGATCTGCAGCACCTTCCAGGGGGCAACAAGACTCCTGTTTTCATTCAAAGTAATACTGTTTATTCAGACAAGCACAGCAACTAACAGGGAAAAGACAAAAACTAACTGGGGAAAAAACCAAAAGACAAGCGGACCACAAAGACGGTAGACAGCTGTCCTGGCCGCTAATTAAAACTAGGGACGCGTTGCATGACTGTTGGCCGTCATCATGCTGTCCCAGGTGTCTGATACTGTCCATCACCTGTATTCACTGTGGTGTGTCCAAACCGTTGGGTCTAGTAGGTCCTTGTCAGCACTGCTTTGGCCGATTATGTGTGTTTGAATCAGTTTCAGCGGTTAGCCATGAAGCTGCATAATTGAATAAGGTTTATGGCATTGTGGCTTCATCTGTCAAAATCTAACAGTGTGTATCTGGCTAACGTTATTTGTTGTTACTTGAAAATGATCTAGAACAGGTGGACCATTTCTCATTACCTTGACATTTGCTATTTTAATGGAAAGAAACAGCTCAAGAAGAGGTTTGAGTCACTAAGAACTCAGTATATTCATTATAAGAACACCACACCAATTTAAATTAGTTTCTTTTGCCCAGCTGCAGAATGTACATGTGAGTCATTCGTCGGCAGCAGTCTGTTCGGCGATGACTGTCAACCGTGTGGTGATGGAAGGCTTGCAGTCACTTGCAGTTGGCGTCTTCGTTGTCAGTTTGGTGTGTCCCTAGCTTAAAAGACACACAACTAGACTAAAAATATACACACATCAGCTATTTCTAATGCCACCGAAACAAGGCATTAAAGTAGTCCATGCTCCGCCTCTGCTTACTTCTCGAAATCCAGCCCCCCTTCTCAATGGTCCAATTGTCAATTCCCCATGGACCACCACAGTTTAAAGTCCCTCCTGGACCTAACATACAAGCTCACTAAACTAACCCTGTTGCGATGCAAGGACCCTCCTGTCCCTTCCTGCGGCCTGTGTTGAATGGCCAAAATCGCATACCCAAAGAAAGTGGCTGCCCTGGCAACATATCTCTGGCATTGCCCTGGTGTTCTTTGGTGAGCATATGTACCATGTGGAGGTGACGGCAGAGCTCCTCCTCCTCCTCTGCTCTCTGCCTCACACACCTAGCAAGTTCTTCCTCAATATGCAGGTCACCATTACTTGCCACACATCGCTGAGGCAGTGGCTCCTCCCACTCACTGTGTAGCAGCCTGCTGTGCAGTCCCGGCCAGCATGATGCGGCTTCGCTGTGGGTCCATGAGGTGTCACGTCTGCCCGACTCCTGCTTTTGTCCTGCTGGGGTTGATGGAATCAGCAGCCTCTCAACCACCTTTACTCTCCTTGAAGCATGTACCGCATTGCTTCAGTACGCTTCGGTAACGCGCAGGTGTGGGGTCGGGCCATCATGGTTACCGCGCAGGCGTCTGTGTTGGGCGTGTTGTGTTGGATGGTGAAGCAGTATTCTTGTAGCGTTACAATCCCACTGCGACCTGCCCGTCAGTGTCTTCGAAAGACATGAGCTATGCCAGTGAAGCATGATCAGTATGCAGGACAAATGGAATGCCATACAGGTAAGGACAGACCTTCTCTAGTTACATCAGTAGAGATGACCACTCTCTCCTCAAGCAGTAGTTACGCTCAAACTGTGAGATGCGGCCTTCTCAACCCCGTCTTTTACTTTGAGATGCTGAAGTCAGCATCCATAGCGAACTTGCAGTCTGTCCAGGGAAACGCTAACACTGGCGACGCATGGAGAGGAGCCAATTGCGCACTCAGCATCCTTGTCCCGCTGGAACGGAGCTCCTTCTGCTGTGAGCCAGTTTTGCGGTGTGGGTGTATCGGCAAACGTGTGCACGCAGTGCAGGAAGTATGACGCCAAACCCAGAGTGCTCTTCAGTTTGCCGGCAGTCGCTGGCATGGTCCACCAGCGCATCATGTCCACACTTCCTGGGTCGAATGTAAGGCGTCGTCATTGTGTGTGGGAGCAGATATGAGATGTGATTAGTAACTGCTTTGAGCTACTGATAGTCCACACAGAAACACCAACTGTTATCCTTTCTCTTCGCCAAGACCACCGGCGTTGCCCAGGAGTTGTTTGATGGCTTGATGATTCCCACCGCAAACCAACTCTCCCTTTTCTTCTCTGCAGCCTCTTTTTTAGCCAGTGGATGGAGCATTGGCTGCCGCAAAGGAGCTCGAAATCTGAATTTGTGCACGTGTCCCGTAAAGGCTGATGTCCCGCTACAACCGGGAGCCGCTTCCTCCCTCTCGTGTTGACTTGGCTGTCAGTGACGAACTCGAGTTGGACAGTCAAATTCCATGGGCCTTTGCTGGGTGTGCTGTGCGGTGGACGAGAGCATGCTGGCGGTAGCAGCAACACCGTCAAAGCCTGTGTCAGTGAGCACAGTGAGCTGTTTCCCACTTATGCTAAACTTGACCCAAAGCCTACAGCAGCTGTTGAGCTTAATGGCTGCTGTGTGTTCTTTTTACTAGATGCTCCTCATAGTTTATACTAAGTTAGAGTATGTTAGCTAGCTAGTTAGATAATCCCACTAGCTAGCAAGCTAATGAAATGCTTATATATTGGCAACTTTCGGTGAAATGTCGCCATTAGCTGGGTAAAATCCAGAACTTTGTTCCTTGAGGTGCCCATGCTCAGTAGATTCAGCATACCTCCTGCTTTGTTCAGCGAATTATTTACTTATTTTTGAAAGTTTGACTAAGCACAGTTGTCATCAGCTTTATGCCATCCTGGCACGGCAAAAAACGTTGATCTGAGTCTGTTGGCCTAACACTCTCATTTCACACCGCATCCTAATGTCACTAGAACTCTCCTGCACTTCATGTAATTCTGTCAACCTTACATCAAAGTTGACAAAAGCAGGTTTAATGATGTTTGTTGGAATAAAAATTTATAAATGTTTATGTATATTTACATCCGTTGTCATGAAGGGCTTATGTGAGTTATGAGGAAAGCTCCCATGGGAGGAGCAGATGCCTGGAGGAAGAGCTCAGAATGTTCCTCAGATCCACACTAGTGAGTAAACTCAGCCAGGGCATAACCAGCCATACCAAGCACCATCTGCTTGAATACTCTTTGTTGTGTTTCAGAACCCATAAAACCTTAGTGAACTTAGTGCATGTTTATAGACTTCAAAATATATTTCAATAGGTGATTACATTTTTCTGCCATAGTAATGAAATATTTTATTGGTGAACATTCTTATCTTTGGTTGTGTGATTGCTGAAATGCAATAGCCTGTGTGGTATTTTAGATGTCATTTTACTTCATATTGTATGATGAGTGGCTTGAAAACGATAAAAATTGCCACTGGAGACAATGAATTGACATTAAAAGCATGTATAAATGTATAAAGGGATAACTAAAGGGGTTATCCTGGTGCCTTTAGCGAAGACTTAGAGAACCGTATCTGATGTTCAGCGTAGCTTGAGGACCATGTATCTTGTTGCTGATGTTCTGCCCTGTGCATAATAGAACCGTTTGCACATCCTGTTTGATCTCAGATCAGTAAATGAAGCGTAAGTTTAGTGGGGTTAAGAACATCCTGCTTTTTGGCCCAGACAGATTTTAGGTGCTTGTTTGTCTGTATATTTGCTTATTAAATTGGCCAGGATTCCCAACATGGTTCACCCTTTAAAGATGTGGAGCCCCTTTAATTAAAGCTGACATTTTAATCTCATAAAAAAATATTTCTTGTCCAATCCCAGGTGTTGTATCACCAAACCAAAACAGCAAAAATCTTGGCACTGCCCACTTACTTACCAAGTCTTGTGTATGGCAGTTACACAGTTCCTCAGTCTGTGCTTCAGAATGCTATATAGACATATTGCATGTGGACATTTACTGTCTGTCGAAACGGTATGAATCCTACTGATAATACCATAACACCATGTTAGAGGCCAGGCTGTTTGTTTTACATATCTTGTACAATGAAATATTATGTTTATTTTTTTCCATTCTAAGTTACTTTGGTGTTTGGGCTGTTTACATTTAAGTCATGCTATTAGATTTGGCCATTACGGGCATGAAGGACATATTGAATATAGAATATTTTTCATTTCAGTAAGCATCATCAGAGCAGTAGTGCTTCAGGTGACCCAGACTCTAGTCTTTACCCCCGTGACTCCCTCCCTTGATAAGAGTCCCCCGAGATGAGGGAAGCTTCGGGCTGTCATGCAAAATATGTAATCTCTAACCAAAATCGATCGCTTCACCGTCAGAAATCGAAGAAGAAAGACCTGTGACATCAGACACATATCCTGTGCCGGACAGCGATAAGAAAGTCAGGTGCAGAATAAGGCACTCCTCCATCAACGTGGCATGACATTTTAGATATCACCTTCAAGGTGTTGAGTGTGTGTGTGTGTGTGGCGGGGGGGGGGGGGGGGGGGGGGGGAATACAGTGTTTACCTTTTTCAAAAATGTGTGTTTGTGTATCCCAGCTACTTGTCGTCGTCTGGTTCATTGGTTGCAACCATCCAAGGAACACATTGCATTTGACAGACTGTCAGAACACTGCAAATTCAAACTACCAGCAGGTGGCAGTAGTTCAGTGTTCTGTTGAACAAAGTAGTCCTGTGTTTTGAGATATATCACAGTATGGGATGCAGGCACAGTGAATCGCTATCTTTAAACTGACCTCGAGCAAATCCTTATGACCCGTCGATTGCCCCCCCACACCCAACCCCCATACGCAAGTCTGCCTGCTTTCTTTTCTGCTTAATGAATGTAATTGGTGTCGGTGCAGAATAGCAAGGTGCTGAACGCAATAGATTTTTTTGCCTCTGTGTACTGGGATCAATGTTTATGTATCCTGTGGGAGCAGACTCTGTAAATAAAAATTTAAGGTTGGCAGCATGTTTTCTTGACTTGGGTTCAAACACCTTTTTAACATAACATTATGTGTGTAGTTAACTTTTATGAATAAGATACTCTATGGTTTTTGCTGTGATATAATTTGACGTGGCCAGTTAGTGGAGTGTAATGGGTGTGAGCGGATCTGTGAGTGCATTGTTCGACATAATGATGAGCAATTGCAGAGACTGTATTCTAATGACGGAGCAAAAGAGAGTGAATCATGCCTGGTGTGTGTGGTAAAAAGGTCAGGTCTGTGTCTGTGTGGGTACACCTTTTCCTCTTCCTTCTTCCAGTCTCCCCCTCTCCGGCTCCACCCCTCTCAGCTCCTGCCACCCTCCCCGCGTCCTCCCCCTTTCTCCCACAGCCCTCCCCTCCGCTGCATCTCCGAGCCGGAGCGCTCTCTCAAATAAGAGTGCACTTCAGACTGACAGCAGAGTGGGTCAAACTCTCCTCTCTTCCGCTTCTCCTTGCCTCTGTTTGCCGGAGCCGCTTCTCCGCGGGAGGCCCCGTGGTCCCGAGCGCCATCCAGCCACGATCGACGCACGTGAGCTCCCCCCCTCACCACGGCCGCGCAGCCTGGATCCAGGACAGGAGCGGAGCGGCGCACGTGGGTGCCCGGGGGCGCCCGGCCCGTGCCGTCCCGCCCCGCGGAGGGGGCCTGGGCCGCGGGCAACTGGAGCGCGGGGTTGGAGCCGGAGGAGGCGGGGCCGGCCCCGGGCCGGCATGACCCCGAGCAGGGCGACATGCTGAGCACGGCGTGGGAGACGGAGGGGCTGCAGACGCTGGGCATCGTGGTGATCGTGTGCGCCTCGCTCAAGCTGCTGCACCTCCTCGGCCTCATCACCTTCTCTGAGGGTAAGAGAGGAGCGGGGGGTCGCGGGGCCGACGCGGGGTGCTCACGTGGACGGCAGCCGGCCGCGGCGCGGCGCTGTCACACATGTCCCCTTCGAGGCAAAAAAAAGTTGGGGCGGACCCGTGCCGAGGAGCTGCCCCTGTTTGCATGCGTGAGATGACGCAGGTAGATTTGTTTCCGTGTACAAGACGGAGTGGGAGAGAGGAGGGAGAAGGGAATCCACTTCAGGAAACTGTTTGCAGGGCACCCTGGTGGAAAGTGAGGAATGCAGTTTTAGAGCATCTTTCCAGGTGATTTATTTTATATTGTTTTAGGTTAAGGTGGGGGGGAGGGGGAGCATGATGCTAGCTTTTTCTTACACTTAGAAGTACTGGATCTCTGCAGTTTATGACTACAGTTATAAATAATTATGAGAATATCAAGCTTTCTGACAGCCTTGTTCAGTCTGGCCTCCAAATTTCCACTCCATAACACTGCTGAGTTATATAAACAAAGTACTTCTTGCTTGACATCAAACCACCAACAAGACTGAAAATGAACTTAGGGTTACATTTGACACCATGCAGTAGCATTGTCACTGTGAGTGCAACAAGGGTTTCTTCCTTTAATTTGTCTGAAACTTCTGAGACCTGCAGTTTTTTCTAAGGCCAAATCATGAATGATGAGAATTCTTTACAAGCTTTAAACTCACACTGGCCTTTGGATTTTGACTTTATCCATTTGAACCGGTTTAAACAGCTGTCACAAACTGCTCGATTGATTTAATGATTGTGGATGATGTTTGGCCATGTTTCCATATTGCAAGTCGACGGTACAGTACAAAACAAAGCAATTTAGTCCGACACGTGAGGCGATGTGGAACGATCGCTGCAGCGATTTGCATGATGGAAGGCTGCTCATTACCCACAAGATCCGTGTCCTTCCCTCTGCTTCCTTCACTTCCTGCTGCTTCGTTCCACCATCGTACTGAAGCCATTACGTCGTCCCTGCCATGCAGCACTAGAGTCTCTGTGGCGGCGTCCTGCCAGCTTAAGCTTTTTGGGCGTCTTGTCTGTGGCTGCGATATATCTCATTTAAACGGCTCATTTAACGTGATTAGACAGTGAGGTCAGCGTTCGCCAACGGGAACAGGAGGGAACTTTCACCCTCAACCCGAAGTCGCCAAGCTTCACCTTTCCATCATGAAGCACGGCCCCACTGTCTCCAGCCGCAGCCCCCTCTGGAAGCTACACGCTGAAACCGCGCCAGATCTCTCACATCCAGTTTACAGAACCACTGTAGAGAAATGGCGACTGACTTCTGTACGATTCACTCAGTTTTTTGGCTACTTATTTTAGGTCGTCCACTTTACATGAACAGTGCGAATATACATATTTGCAAATGTGCAATTTGTGCTCAGATTAGAAAAGTGAATCCATTCTAAATGCCACCTGTAGCTGGTGACAGTTTTTGTTTTGGCGTTTTTAGTCACGGGCTGCCTAGTGGACTTCAGGACCGAATTCTCATCGGAGGCCAGGACTATCTGTGGAAAGTGACAGCTTAAAGAAAGGAGGCCATTATGAATTTTAATGAGGCGTTCTTTTTTATTTGTTTCTCGTTACCTCACAGCTGTTTCCCAGCGACAGACGTTTTTAGCATATCGCCAGACAACAGGGCCTGAGCTCGTCAAGGTGAACCAAAACACAGGCTGTTTGTTTCTGCAATCATCATTCTTCTGCTTCACCTCTTGCATACTGAAAATGTAGGTTTTTACCTTCTCTCAGTTGGCTAGTGCCATCTACTGGATAGATGTAGTTTCATAACGTCAAATCACAGCCATGAGAAATTGAACACGAAATCTTAAAAAATCAATTCTGTATGAAAAGTCATCTCCAGAAGCAGGATGTGACCGTGAACCTCGACCCATCCCCTTATCCTAAAGGTGTGTATTTTATGGCTTAATCAGTGCGAAGGG
Organism: Brachyhypopomus occidentalis; assembly: GCA_020368025.1. Lineage (NCBI taxonomy): Eukaryota > Metazoa > Chordata > Actinopteri > Gymnotiformes > Hypopomidae > Brachyhypopomus > Brachyhypopomus occidentalis. Next base: position 1,501,336 of record JAGXOD010000081.1, on the reverse strand, counting down.
TGACTGAGTGGCTTTCACTGTTAGGACTTCAGTCGCACAGAAGGACGGAGAGACCAGCATTTCCTAGCAGAGGTCCATGTTCTTGCCAAATTGTATGTGACCTTTTACGATAGATCATTGAAGATTATTTGGAACATAATTTTTAATATTATGTTCTGGAGTTATGCCAGTTGTCTTGAATTGCCAGATTTTCTTGAAGGAAAAATGTAAAATGTGCTTAACCCCCCCTCTAAATGTTTCCTTGAGTCAGTGTATGGAAATTAGGTTAAGTACACTTTGTGTTTACAGGTCACAGTTGAGGTTTTGAAGTTCCTGGACCTTTCAAAACTGAAGTAAAAAGTGTTGAGTGTTAAATGTCAGTCAGAGACTAATGTTATGATTTCTGCTCATGACTTCATTACACTCTGTGGAACCAAGGAAAATCGTACTATTGGACCTTCAAAGCAGACAGGAGATCAAAGTGTCTGACAATAGTCATTTAAAGTTTCTATAAAAAACCCCCTAAAACAAGTGCTTTCTTATTGGTTGGAATCATATAAACACTTGACTTAAAGGTTATAAATTCAAAAACCGTGTTGCCCATTATATTAATCTAAAGGGATTACTTAGTAGCTGTACAAAATAAATAATTGGGATTATGTTGAAGACTTTTTGAGAGCAGCTAAAACTCAATTGCAATATTTTGTTCATTAGCTGCCAATTCTAATCATGGGTTACAGTTGGTGCAAAAACTTCAGCTGTTATTGCTTTGATGAACTGAGTGAAGTGATCGTTCTGATCCCTAACCATACATTAAAGGTGTTGCAACACTTACTCGATTGGTCTGTGCCTAAGCAGGGTGGATCTTAACAAAGCCGTTGTCTTGTACCACTCACTGAATACTATAGTTGCCGACTAATTAATGTGTCAGCGAAGATAAATATTGCCCAGTGCAGTTTTACGCACACGCGCACGCACGTCACATTACCAGTGGCGCCAGCCATTAGCAGAAAGAACACTGCGGCCACAATGGCGACGCTACCTTCTCTCCTGGCCTTTGTCTCAGACGTGTCCTTGTGTGGGATTCATGAGTCTCTGACAGAGATTCGAGTCTGAACTTTAGCCTGGAGACACTCAAGAGATCTCGGCAAGTGAGTTATGGTAATGGGTCTGTCACGAGCATAGCCCAGCGAGCGCCTCGTCTTTTTACTACCGCCTTAGTCATATTGTTGTCTTAGCAAAGCCACGAACTTGCAGGTAGATCATTAGCAGAGGTTCACCTGAAATCTGAAGCAACAAATTCCTTTCACAGATGAGCAAAGAATTGTCCATATTTAATGCAGGGCTATTATACCAGAAGAAACGACAAACCAACGAACCTGCCGTCACTGTCTCTTTGATATCAGCCTTAATATCATATATAGTAGACGACTGATGCAGATTGGCATCATTGACGCTATACATTGTCAACGTACTTGTTATATATAGATTTGATTAGCGGTTAGACCTGCAGATTCGTAAAGCATGAATCAGAACTACACACGAAACTTATGTATGAAAGTCAGGTGGGAAGAGAGACTGTAGGTCCGTCATGAAGACCTGCCAAACCCAAACCAGGCTACAGTCTTGATAGCTGGATGAAAAGCTTCAGTTCAGTTTGATGGCATTTCATTTATATAGCACATTGAGCATTAACCAAGCGACTTTAGAGAAAATCCTGGTCAAGACTCAGAATGTGCAGTTCGAGGGCAAAGGTGACTGGGAAAAAAAACCTCCCTTCAGAAATAGCCTTAAAGTAAGAGGCGAGTTCAAGACTTTATAGTTAATCCCAGAGCCGGTGCTGGGTTTGCAGTGGGAGGACACCGTCCTTTTGCGTCTCCATTTCAGTGTAACCATGAGTGGACCTACTGCACCAGAGACGTACAAGTAAAACACAAACAAACAGACGCGTGCCTGAATTTAATCTGAAACCGCCTGCTTGCTATGTTGCGAAATTGAGGGCAATGTGGTTTCTTGCTTCTTTGATCAGTCTCCATTCACGGCAGTGGTTATTGGCACAGAGTACGAAATTGACATGACCTTTCCATTAAAGTTTCCATGTATCTCCTCGGGCGGCTTTAGGTGTAATCAGAGAGATGGGGGAAGGTTGACACACACATTCGCCGAAGCATAATTGCGATTGTCCCAATCTGTTAGAACTGAGGAGGTTTAATGGATTCTAAAAGCTTCTTATTCCGGGGGCCTTACACTGCGAGCAGGAGAGCACAGTTGAGTGACTGGATTGAGTGGACTGAAAGATAGCCACCATCTGCTAAAGGTGTGTCATGGAAATGGGCCTAGTTAAATTACACTATATCTTGGTTTATCAATTGTCTTTAAGAGGCGGGAGGTGGAATGTGATGTCACTTGGATTTAGTAGTACTCACTGAGAGAGAGAGAGAAAGAGAGAGTAAGTCTCCAACGAATTATCCTCCATCACGGACTAGATTGTTCCATTTTCTTGAGAGACTCTTGTGGTTAAGAAACAAGACATGAAAATTATCTAAAAGGCTGTGTAGTTGTTTTTTCCAGTAAAAACAGCATTTTTTTTTCTGAGCCCAAAAGGCCCATTTCTTTTGTCCGTTGAACCTGGAGAGCTAAATTATATTTTGCTTGCTCTTCAGATAGCCCAAAAACATCTTTCCTGTTTTGTTTCAAAGTGACTAGCTATTTCACAAAAAGTCTGTATTCAATAGTAACTTCTGGAGTACTTCTGAAATCTTCTGAAAATGGGATTAAAAGGAAAAATAGTCACTGAGCTCTGGAGCTTTGTCGCAGGCTGCCTGAGGTACAGAGTTAGTCATCCATTACTCATTATCTTCATCAAAACGACAGAACTCGAATGTGCCACATCAGCTTTTTTTTTATTAGGGCCATTATTGCAATGTGAAGCTAATGTATGGAGAGGTGTTTGTGTCTGTGTGTGTGTGTGTGTGTGTGTGTGTGTTTTAGTTTGATCATCAAGCTAAATATAGCAACATGTATCCCTATCTGAGTTTTGCTTGTATGGTTATAGGCGTGTTTATGCATTATTCATTATCTTATAGTTAATAATAATTCCGAAGGAGATTTCTTTCTGTAGACACCCTCGCGTTGTTTGGAATGGTTAGATCTGTGGTTTGCTGCACACTTTGTCTAGCTCTGGTTGAATTTGTCTCATGTTTATTTACATTTTATTAATAATAGCACATCTAAGTGTAGCTTAGCTTCCTACCTCGTTGGGTAATTCAGAACCCCTTTTCCATATCTTAAAGGGGCGCTGTAGAGTGCCATGTTTGTCTGGGGCCGCCTCATTAAAGGGAATGTTGAATGACAGCATGATTATGTGTCTGGTCACAGTTAAAGGAGAACCCTGATAATGGGGTACAAGCTTTCTCTCAGTGTTCTGGGACCCTTTCTCTGATTGTATCCACCCAGAGCTTTAATAAGCCCCTTACTTATTGCAAAACCTTTTGAAGTCAGCAGCAGATGCATCATGTATTGCAGTAAGGGTGAGAGATGAAGGACATCTTTAATCAAGTCACATTCCCTCTGAAGTGGGTTCATGTAGGCAGTGGTGGTCTTCTGTTGGCAAGGACCAACATTGTCTGAAGAACCACAGGAAAAAGAATTATAAAATCGATTTCCTGAATTATTCTTGTACTCTGTCAGCGTTAATAATGGCACAGAGTTCTTGCTGTGGAGCACAGTGTGGTTCAAACGTGGAAAGGCTATTTGTCACTGGAAAGAAAAGAGATTTTCTGCACAGAGTCCTGTATCAGCAGTGCATCTAGATATTATATTTTTTATGAAGTATGCCATTTCATGGAGGTTGAGAGCAGCCTTCTCTGCCTGTTGGTCAATATACTCCTCAGTGTTCCCCCTATTTACAGACTGTCATAAAATTAATCTCTATTTTCAAAGTAGATGATTGTGTCTACCAGGTGTGGAGTATTTTTTGACATTATGTTCATTTGTTTAAGGGGGTGAGTGGTGGAGGTGCATTTGGCCCTGTTGGTGGAAGAGGCAGTAAGATTTCTGCATTGTCAGTGTGCTGTATTTGACAGGTTCTAGACTCTGTGTTCCCCACTGGTCTCTCATTGTAGTTGGTTATTCACTTCTGTTATGTTAGCCACATCCACGGATGAACTATGTTTTGCAAAGGTTCTAAAAAGGTTGCTCTTCTGTGTCTGTTACAATATTTATATGTGTGGAGAGCTCCTTCGCACAAACCCTTCAGCTTGCCTTCGTTATTACACTGGCTTTCAGTTCTCATTCAGTCTGTCTGACTTTAATTATTCTCTACATTTTGGGTACAGATGTTTGATTTTTTGCTTGCTTATTTACAGACAGTTGCCTGCTATTATATCAGAACCCCCTAGTTTGCACCTACACCAACCAAATCCAGTACAAGCGTTTTATGGGTGTACATACTCAGTGGGTCATTACTGGTCTGTATGTAATACTGTATACTACTGTTAACATATTATTGGGTGTTGGTATTGGGTGTTGACAGAAATTTGGACAGGTTGATTTCACTGCTAGTTCAAGAGTGGTCCAACTCCAGTCCACTGAGCACAAACTGCATGGTAAGAGAGTCTGTAATCTAACTGTATTTATAATAACTACATGCTTCTAATAAGTGGTGGGTGTGCAAATATGTATGTATGGGTGTATTTATTATAGAACAGATATGCAGACCTGTTAAAGTCATGCTGTTTTAGCACAGCAGCTGGAGCTGAATGATCAGGAGGAGCATCTTTACCTGACAGAGCGGGAGATCACACGCTTTAATGGCTAGGACAGGGTCGAAAGCCAAAAGGGCCTCTGGTAAATAGGAAGCTTGTTGCAGTTCTAATGTGGCATCTGGTTTGTATAGGAGCTTTAGCAAATGTTCCTGGCTCACAAAACACACACTTGCGCACACGTACACACTTGCGCACACACACATTAGGCCCTGCATGAGTGCCTCTTTGCTCCCTGGCAAGAACAAAATCTTGAAATTTCAGATAACGGCCTTAGTTACTTAGTATTTATTTATTGTTTTTTTCTGATTCAACTCCTTCCTATTCTTCACCTTATTCTTTTAATCCATAGCACAGCTGGACTCCCACCGACACTTTAAGCAGACTGACCTGCTAATGTAAACAGAGGATTCTCTTTTCGACAGGCATCCGATCGCTCGGATAAACCATCTGGTAGGCCCAGAACAAACTGAAGTGCTCAGGGTCGATGTGTACCTTATATGTTCATTTAGTACAGGAAACCGGGTGAATGATTAACTGCTGCTACAGTTGTGCACCAGACCAGAGTCTTTTGAAGATTATGTTTGGGAACCTCTGTGAGGCTAGAATGGATTTTTTTTTGCCTGCCAATGTGCCTTTGCAAGTTCCCTCTCTCAACAGGACAGATGCATTACTAAGTATTTAATAATGTGAAGACACCTGAGCAAACTGTGAACTACTGGTCCCTCCTCATTTTCCAAAGCTTGAAGTGACTTGAGGCACAAGAACCTTGGAATGTTGCCAGAAGCAATCAAAAGAGCATCTGTGGAGAATTTGAGTGTAGAACATTTCAATGTTTTGTTTATCTGAATTGATCTTTTTCAGGATATGGTTAGTCCGTCATTTTTAAGTCACCTAAAGTCATTTGTCCAAGCACTTCTGCAAGGCCCTGGACCTTGCAGAAGTGCTTGGACAGATGACTTTTGGTCACTTATATGGAGGTGTGGGGGTTTTAGTTATGACATTTAACTACCCTGCCTGCCTACAACCAAGGATAGAAGGAAGGTTATGGGGATCTCATTTCTCCAGTACTTCAGTGTAGATTATGAGTGTAGATTACAGCTGTACCATACAGCTACCGTTACTCAGGGGTTGGCCTAATAAACAATCACAGCAGATGGGATACTTTATAGGGAACTGGTGTTGGAATGTATTTATCTTTATCTGATACTTCTTATGAGTTCATCTGGCCTACTATAGATATAACCAGGAGATACCAGAGTTAACCAGAGTTAACCAACAAAATCATTAAATAATAACACTATTCTAAAGTTTTCTCAAGTTAACAAAAGATAGTATAGTAAACATGGAAATACAGTTATTCAGACCAGTGCAGGGTGCCTCAAGGTGCAAGAAAGAGAGACCCACATTATACCCTCCAGCATATCAGAGGAACAGAAGGTATCAAAACCAGGTTAACCAATGAATCAGGCTGACAGTATAGAGTACATTTACATACAGAACCTCCACCCTTTTGGACATTCTTTCCCAGTGAGTGATTTTAATGTTAGATTGCGTAATCCTTAACCCGTGACACTGTCCTAACCAGCCATATATAATTGATCAGTTTTATCCCATTTCTAAGGTAACGTCTTAGAATGAGTGTCCCTCCACAGTGTCTTCCAGGGAAAGACCACCCTCTGTTGCCACCCATGGTTTTACACAGGAACACCTGTATCCCCAGGACCATCCCCACTAGATCCCCACAGGAACATTGCATCCCGTCACCACTACAGAGGCCTCTAGCAGGAGAGTATGACGGCGCTGAGCAGGGATTTTCATCTCCCACAGGCATCTGTTAATTTAATGGGCAATTTAATGTGAAAGCGGCTTTGTTAAAATAGCACGATGACTACAAACGGCTAAACATTCTTTCATCAGAAATAGAAAGACTCAAACAATAAGACTGCGCTGCAGAGAAAAGCCGCAGGAGTTGAGAACATTTTAGCGTATTAACATCTGCATAATTGCATCCGCTAAGCAGCTGCCTATTTCACACTTAGACATTCTACCTGTTAAATAAATGTTGACCTCTAATTTTCAGTGACACATCTGCCTTCAACTTTCCTTATATTCCTTTTCAGGAGAGGCCTCTTAGGGCTAGCTTGATTTGGAATATGAAAATAAATATCCATATATGAACTAGATGTGGCTTTAGCTGAAGGTACTCATGTCTGTCACAGACTGTAGTGTGTGAACTCAATATATTGCTGTTTTATCAGAAAAAGGCTTAAATCTGCATGTTGATGTTTTAGAGCTCTTTTTTGAATTAGCTAACAGCAATCACCATTTCTGCTTCTTACATGTGGTGCAAATGACCTGGCTACTGTTAGAAATTCGGCCTTCAGGAGTCAGGAGACTGGACGGCTTCAGTGTTGACAAGTTTATTGACAAACAGAGCATGTAACATAAGGTGGATCATGACCAGTTCTTCTGTAGTCTATTTGGGAGGACCTTATATACATTGTGGAATGTGGGAGGAGGAAGGAGGAGGAAGACAAGGAGTTTAAGGGGGGTAAGTGGGGGATGAAGGTGAGGACACTTGGGCAATCAACAATGGGTTGGGTCGTCACCTTAGGGTTAAGACTTCAAAGGATATACAAACAAAGGACAGAAGTGTTGGGCATGCAAAGATGGGCAACCATCCCACACTTCTCAGGGATTTTGATTGTCACATCAGGGGTTGATTGTATATAGACAGACAGCAGACGAAGAACAATCTCCATAGAGACAAAGGGGTGAGATCTGAAAGAAACATTTTTCTCTCACTACGGTGCAGGCTAGCTCTGTAGTTTCCGTCTTTGGCAGTGCCCTGGAATGAAATCGCAGTCACGGATCTTCGACATCATTTTTGCTTGTAATTTCTTCTTTTCGCGCTCGCCTGCAGGCTGTTGGCTTCTCGCTCCATGGTCCTTGAGTTGTAGCCCCTCAGAGCAGAGTTGTAGCCCCTCAGAGCAGAGTTGTAGCTCCTCAGAGCAGTGCTCCTCCTGTGTTTGTGTCTGGAGCTGCAACTGACACCATCAGCTGGTGGCCACCATTGAGAACGAATCATAACTTATACCTTTGGTGTAATATAGCAGGCTCTGTGGAACAACAAAGTTTATGAATTACACAGTAGAGTACCGGTAGAGCCAGACCTGAAGCAGAATGTCTGCATTTGCCCAGACTGATGTGCATAGTCGATGTAGAGAAACCTTGAGAAATCTGCTGCCTGCAGGAAATGGGAGGTCAGAACTTTACTCTGGAATGAAAATGCTCAGGAATGTTACACTATCTACAGTAGAGTCATAAATAAAGCATTAACAGTGTATTTCATTACCACAGACTTTTCCTAAGTATTCTTCAAAGACTTTCGATTGATTTCACACAGGCTTTGGTCTTCCAGTGTAACTGAAGTTCTGGAGAATGCGGAAATGTACAAACATCTTTTCACCACCATTAGATTTGTTGATGGCAACTAGAATGACCATATATAATTATTTCCCAGTCTCTTTTTAAATACAAAATTTGTATCCAGTATTTAAACGGATAAAAAGCTTCAAGACAGTCTCACTAGAAAAGTTCAACATGTGCTTAATGGCAAGGGAGGTCACACTAAATACACTCTAAATACACACTAAACCTTTGCCTGTAGAAGCCATTTTGTTCTGAAACAGTTCTCTGTTTTTCTGTTTGTATCTTAATAAGGACACTGAAAAATAATTATATATAGACAATATTTGCTAAAACCTACAAATCTAATGGTGGCCTAAGACTCTTGCACTGTATACATCAAACATTTTGGTTTTTTGCATATAAAACTAGGCATATCTTTAAACCCCACTTCTCCTCTAACCTTAAACCCTGCAGTGAACTGGTTAATCCAGACTGGACTTTAATCTTCTTTGGTTCACATGCTAACCTTGGATCTTTAGCTCCTTTTAGCTAAGCGTAGCACTTTCCATAGGCCCTCAGATGAGTTCGCAAGCATAAAGTAACAGAAATGACTCATTGTCGAGTGGTGCCACACGCCTGACCCCCACCACCCCCCACCACAGAGGTCGTTTCGTAGTCTCCCACTCCCAATAATAATCAATCATCAAAGCACTGAGGTAAAGCAGTGGGGCAGACTCCTGTTCAGGACCGTATGGCTTCATGCTAAAGTGCAAACCCAGCATCCGAAATCAGCACAGCCTTCTGTTCATTGGGGAATTGATTCGGCGCAGTCAGCTACAGCGCTCCATGTCCGAGCTTGTGTTACCCAGCCCCGATTTCAGCCGTTTGCGTATAACGTTGTTCAGACAGTCAAGCGAGGTGTTCAAGTATGCTCTTTAATCAGTGAAACGTGAGTGACTGACTTGCTTGCTGGAGGACCACCGAACGACTCCGGTAATGAATTCCCTGGGGAAATTAAATCAGTCCATTTAAAACGAGGTTGATTTGCTGACATAAATTTCCGCCGACATCTCCGCATTAATTTTTCAAGCAGTTAGGATTTTGCGGTTGTAAAATCACATATATAGCATTTGTGATTTTATCAATAGGTTAACAAGGTAACTCTGAAACACGTATATGTGTTATTGGTTTCCGGGCTGGTTATGTGTCTCCCGGCTCTTGTGTTCAGCCCACACCCATTATTGCCATGTGTGTGGACCTTACAGTCTCTGGCTTCACTGCTGAGCTCAGGGGCCCTGGACAGTGGTGGCGTTTATGATGGCTGGTTCTAAGAGTTTGCACACCGTCGAAAGATGCCCCATTTCTCAGTGTACATCACAAACATCTTGGCACAATCTCAAAGGGTTTTAAAAAGAGTTTGAGCAAGGTAATTTTTTTCTCACAGCACGGCAAAAGTACATCATGACTGCTTCCTCCGGCTTCCTGATTTTTCTTCATGATTTCCAGCCCATTTTGTTCACATAAAACTTCATGACATCTGTAAAATTCAGAGAATGTGTAAATCACCATGTGCACTTTTATACTGCTAAAAATGTGGCTAGCATGAACATTCCCTGTTTTGGCAGCTCTAGATGACTGTTTCTTCTGAAGTGTCTTATTTGCCTGTGCATGGATGTGCATGTCATAAAGAACTAAATGCATTATAATGTTATATAAAGGCCATTTCACCTCTGTCTACTCTGTATTTCATAACACTTTGAGATCATACATTATTGAGAACTCATTTTAAATCACTCAGTTAACAAAGTGCTAAAGCTCACCATTTTGGCTAATTTAATCTGGCAGGGGACACTCTGAAAGTGTAGTGTTCAAGAAAGCAACTTTGCTGTCAGATAATAAACTATTGCACATGACTATGTATAGCATGTATACCAATAATACAAATCATACATAGAGATATATGCAAATGAGAAAGAATATGGGGTTTGTTAGAAAAAAGTCAGTGTACCAGAATATATTATTTCCAGGTTCCTGTATGTGACCTGTGCTCCCTTGGCCGTTCTCATCTCCTCTCTACCACTGCGAGAGAAAGAGCATGAGCAGACGAGCTCGCGCGTGTGTGCGCGCGCGCTCGCGCGCTTGTGTGTGAGCGTGTGCTGGTTTCTACCGTGACCGCCCTGTTTGCCAGTTCCGAGTGCTCTCAAATCATCCGATCTTTGGAGGGCTGCACCTAGGCGCCAAACGCGCTCTGTGCCTGACTACGTTTCCCATATTACCCGGCGCTCTGACATCCCCTTCATCATGGTCCACTCGACTCAGTTAACCCAGCACTTTTGGTAATTACACAGGTCGCTGTGGATGATGGATGACGGGCGGCGTGCAAACAACTGCCTCCTACTCACTCCATCTTCAAAGTCTTGCTCCGCACATTTCTGTGGGGCTTGAAGCACATTTCTGTGGGGCTAGAGCTTCCCATTCCACGCTCTTCGGGACACATGGGTGTCGGGACCTCGTGCCCCTGACCCAGGTCCTCACTCAGGTCCTGAGTAATTTATGTGCAACGTTTTCTGTTGTGCCTGCCTACGATTGTCCTAGAGTCACAGTTCCCTGCAGCCTAACACCACAAGGCCGAGCTCTCATCCATCACCGGGTCAAGCAAGGCCGAACCTTCCCCGCATGCCGCACACTCTCCTGCTCCTGATTCACCTGTCCTGCATGTTGGTGACCTCAGGTCCTGCTGGACCTTGGGTACCGTGGTGACATTCGTCCTATATTTCCTAGGTTACACCTGCCCTCAGGGCAGCAACAGGCGGGGAGTCCGAGCGCGTCTCCAGAAGCTCTTCCTGCGCTCTGCTGCCAAAAAGCCGTCTGCCAGTATCCAAAGCAAGTTCTCCCTGGCAACGTACTCAAAGCACACACCGCTCATGACACCGCTCATGACACCGCTGGTGCCGAGTCCCTTTATCAGTCTGTCTCTGTAATACTCCTTAGCTTCATTTCCATCTCTTGCTCTCTCACTCTCTCCCTCCCTCCCTCTCTTTCTCTCTCCCTCTCCCTCCCTCTCGCTCTCCCTTTTCCCTACTGCCTTGTTTTTCTCCCTCATTGAAAACCTCGTGTACGTCTGCAGCCAGTGTATCTGCTCCCCTGGCTGACTAATTGCCAACCATATTTTTTTCTCAACAATTACATTGTGCTGTTACGCTACAACGACATAGCAATCAAGTTAATTACTGTTTTTTACCCATCATAACATGACCTGTAAAATTGGAGATCTTTTGTCAAGATGCTTCTAATTGGTCCTTTGTGTCTATCTGCCCCAGGATATGATGGGATTCCTCGTAAGATCACATGTGAGATGTTGGCTTTTCCCTCAGCATGACTTTAATCATGGTGGACATTGGCTTGGATCCTGTGCAGTAGGCTTGAATAGCAGTAGCCTTGTATTGTGTCAGGATACCAAAGACAGTTGTCAGTGTTCCTGGCAAAATGTTCCTCTTCTCTTTGATGAGATCTTCACATTTGTGATATTTGTTTCATTATAGCAAGGTACAAGGTACTATAATATATAAGTTATTTAGTTTTAGTTCCAAAGATGTGTATGCTATTTCTTATTATATCAGATGCATTTGTTTCCCGCCTTATATTTTACATCCATGCAACTAATTGACGGATTTTACTGCGTACTGCATTTTCGTGAACACAATCAGCAGTAGATTTGCTGTCAGAATTCGCTCAAGCTGTGTTGGCAACACCTGTGGAACTCGCTTCCTTTGCATTCCACTTAAAGAGAAAATGGCATCCTGGCATCACAAACAGGCAGGTACTGTGTAATGTCCTAGTGGGACAGGTTTGTAGCACGGCAGGCCAGCAAGGACATTGCCAGTCATCTGAATGAAAGGCCGATATGGCCCTCCAAGCAGTCGTAGGAGACGCACTGTGGCACACGCCGCATTTGCTACCACTGCATCCGCATGTGTATGGATATTTGGTGTGGTTCAGTGCCCTCCACAGGCACCGCGGCCCTGGATGATCAGGTCTAATGAGAGATGAAGGGTGCTGGCTTTTCACTCCAAACTCATTTTAGCTTTTATCAGGTGTCTGATGGGACGCAGAGACAGTGAGGCACGGCAGACTCATAGCTCAGAGGACGTGTGTGTCTGGACGACCGGCCCGAAAGGGAACGCCGTCTTGTTCGCACCCGTCAACCCACCGTGACAGATGGCCAGCAGCTACTCCGCTCCAACCAGATGTCGGGGTTGTTCGCAAATTTGGCCACCATCTTCTAGGGGTAATCAAAGTGCTGGAAGCCGCAATTATTTTGTTCCCTGGTACATTTTAGGAGTTTTGGAGCTATGTAGCAAATGGGAGTTGGCAACAGGAATGCCTCAGATTTGTGGAGCGTTTGGATGGGCTGGGGTTCTTCAACAGAGCATTAAGGTATGCTGTAGGATTAACTTATGTCTTTCTTTGGATAATGTGCCATCTTTATAGGTTTTACTAGATTCATGGCACTTGGACAGAAGAGCAGTAAAAGGGGTTACAGCAAGGTTCTTACCTGAAGCTTGGCTTTGGACCAAACATCATCACTTATGTAATTTAGAATTTTAAAAGAGTTTCTGGTCATTCATGTTTGTATCTGTTAGTATTAATACAGTCTCGTATTTTGGGTAGGTTAACTGTGTTGTTGAATCTGGCTATGGATATGGAAAAATCACTGATAATCGCAATAAAAGCCAATGAAAAGTTGTGTGTGCAAATTGCATGTCAAAACAGATGTATGTATGTGTCAAAACTGTGTGTGTGTGTACCCAATTGCTTACTGACTGCACACATAAAACTGATATTCTGGGGGGACCTGGGAAAGTGAAAGTGACCAGTCTCTAACATTTATAGGATGACTTTGTTGTGTATTTAAGTGCTGAGACAATGAGTAAGTCCTGCCTCCTCCAGTTGTGTCATATTCACCTCCTTGACTCACATGTATAGTATTTGCAGCCAAACTACGGTCAGTTCTGTAACCATCCCCTCGGACGCCGACGCTGCTCTGCTGCGCTACAGACGTGAGCATCGGGGTGAGCTTCTCACGTGGATGTCGTTGTCCTTCACAGACCATGTCGAGGACGAGTTGGAGCTGTCGGCCGTACGCCATCGTCCCGAGGGCCTGGAGCAGCTGGAGGTCCAGACGCGCTTCTCTCGCAAGGAGCTGCAGATCCTCTACCGCGGCTTCAAGAACGTGAGCTCGCCTCCCCGCTCTCTCCCCATCCAGAACCCGCGAAGCTTTGACCCACCGCGATCAGCCCACTCTTATGCATCACCGCTGTGAGTTAGTATCGTATTAAGTTCAACAGCAAAAGGGCAAAAGCCCTCCTGAGCGAGGGCTGGTTGGAGTTTATTCCAAACGCAGCCATTCGAAAATGATCTTGCACGTTTCCCGCTAATCAGGTCAGGTAAAGGTCTCCAGAGTGGCCCGGAGGAAGGGAAGATGTCCTCCGTCACCTCTGGTGCGCAGTGGAATGAAACAACATCCAATTAACTCGACCTAAATTGTCAGGTGGCAAAGCATGAGGCCTCTGAACGGGCCCTACATTCTCACAGTGTCACGGGACGAAGTTGGAGGACCCGCACTGACACCATACTTGTAGCATCACACACACACACACACACGCATATGCATAGTGTCTACCCATTAGCAGTCTCGGGCACTAATGACCAAAGTAACTTTAATCATTATCATCTAGATTTCCTTTCATCTCATAGAATAGCCCATTAAAAAGTTTGAATCAGTTTTCTCCTTACAGCATTCTCCTATTTCCTAAATAGAATTAGAGTTTGATTATCTAATTGTGTTACAGGTCTAGGGCTCATATTGGGGGTGTTACCACTAGACCAGAATGTAAATGGAAATGAAGGAGAAAATAAAACGCGCTCAGATAAGCAGATGAACACACACCAAGACGAAATGTGACACACACGCATGATTGAATGGGCTCAACAACTATTCATTGTCAGATCATCAACCAGGCAGATATAACCAGGTGTATACAACCTTAGGTTAGGTGCTACTTGGTGGTAGTTTAAACCAATTTTAATGATGGCTCCTGCAAAGCTGGACTGTGCCAAAAGGAATCAGGAAATTAAAAACAAAGCGAACTCTGGCCTAACGTCTACTCTAAAGAGAAATAAACAGAAATGTAACTGCATACTCTAACCTACAGTGAAATGACAAAATCTGGTATGCACCCTCTTACCACATTAAACTAACAGTCCATAATACGGGTAGTGTAATATATAGTGCAGTTCCTATAGCAAAATACCAAAGCATTACACATTCTATTAGAATACATTATATCGGTACTGGAAGATTAAATTTAAATTTAAACAGATGTATAAAGGCAAAACTGTGTGTGTGTGTACACGGAAGCCACCTTGACTGTACTGATATAGCTGCCTTTATACACCAGTCCACCAGGCTCCGCCTCTGGTCACTTATCCAAATCGCTATTGTTCCATCACAAGTCCATCCACCAATGGGTTTTCTCAGGCGACTCTAGAGTTCAGCGTGACACGAGCAACAGAAGATAGAGAAAAAGAAAACATGCCCAAGGGAGCTCCTGTAACAAATGATCATTACCAGAACTGTGATGTTCTGCCCCTTCCATTTTGGATAATGGTTTCTATGAAGTGCTAAAAGCCTGTCTCTTTTTAATCGGGCAATTCATTGGGCACCTGTCCAGCTTGCTCTAAGTGATTCTGATGGCTTTAAAGGTTTGTAGATGGCTTTTCAGATGTATCATGTTCCTGTTGGAGGCTTTATCTGGCTTTCAACCTGACCACAAAAGCAACAGGGGCCCTATATAGTCATGCTTTCAAAGTCTCTATGGCAGTTAAAGTCATACAGTCGGCCCTCTGTCCTGGATGTCTCCGATTGGACTCGCATCAAAAGACACCACTGCCGGTGAGAAAAGGGGGTCAAACTGTGGTTTTATTCATTTCTCCATTTTTCCTTCCACACGTGCTGTTGGAACCACTCTTTTAAATTCCCTGTCTTCGGAGAACCAGACATTTAATGGCAAACTCCAACCTCTTGACTTTGATTCCAGCCTTTATGGAGGAATTCTGGGATTTTTTGCAGCGGCGATCTGCACGGCACAGCTCCTCATAGGAGGCGTCGCTCTGCCGCTTCCCCTCTGAACACCAAAGCTCGGTGCACAGGTCACTTAGAAAGGGGTTGCAGCTGAGATGAAATGTAAATTGTGATGAAAATGAAAATAACGACGGAATGGTAAAATGGAGTCGAGGGCAGAAAATATTGTGGATTTAGTGGTGGTTATTTTTCCAGCCAAATTAATTGCAATATTTTGATTTCATTATTTGCAAGCAGTGAGCGTATAAGCAAAACCATGCAATGTGCTTAATGTCATTAATTGTTGGTTCATAGCTGTTATACATCCATTATGGCCCAATCTCCTATGAATACAGTGTTGTGTACAGTGTTGTTCTGAATGGTTCCTTGTGCTTCTCTGTGTTTATCCATGTGTTCCACAGTTAAAAATGCAATTAAAATGCACCTAAGCAGTGCACTGTCCAGTGAACCTGGTCTTTGCAGACTAATGCAAACATTAATTTCCCCTAGTACATACTACATTTAGTCTCTGACTTTTGGCATTTTGAATTTTAGGCCAGTCAGCATTGCTCAGTAATCCTATTTGGAAATCTCAAAAAGTGAATGGTCATGGGGGCGTGTAGGCGATATTTAGCAGTATTTTTGCAGTGTGCTGTCATGCTATATTTAAGATTTTTTAAAATTAATGATTAAAAAATAACAATTAAAACATTGCTGTAATTCTTCTAGGCCTACCTTTAAGACATGCCAAAGTTGATGGACGATCAGAATTGGAGACATCTTCAAGCATGACGCTTCAAATAATGGCCTCGTTTGACAGCTCATGCCTGCTGCTACATTTTACAGCTCATTATCTTTATTAAAATACCTCATGTTGCGTTTCTGTCAGTGACCTTGATTTTTCAAAATATTTCTTAAGTGAAGACCGGACTGCACGACGACGAGTGTGTTCTTTGTTAAACGTCTGTATTTATTATTATCATTCAGATGATTATCAGATCAGTTTAAGAACCATCGATGCAGAAAACCAGGTAAAAACACTCACAAATATTTACTCACAACTGAATGTAAGCTAATTATTGAATGACCATGGGTGACTAGATAGAAAGAACTCCTAATTACACTCAGCTTATTTATAAAGTGCAATGAACCTTACGCTACTCCTCCACTCTAAATGATGCTAATAGAACTTTAGACTTGTAGGCAGTTGATGTAAGTGACGGTATTGTAATAAAAGCAACATATCTTTAGATGGTAATTACAGCGAGTCTCTCTCCTCCTGCATGCACAAAAGCGTTGAGGAAGACAGCTACACACAACGTTGTCTTTTAATTAACCAGAGCTCAGCACAAGAGCCTCTCTCAGATCATGGCAGTGTTGTGCAAAGTTCTGCTATATTAGCAGCCATGACCTGTTTGTGGAGTACTTCAGGTACCCAAAGTTAATTTGAAGACTCAAGTGTTGCTTCATTGTCGAAATAGTGCATTAACATGAATGGTTAGGGCATAACAATATTTTATCGACAATGGAATGATAAATGCTGCATGGCTTATGATTATGCACATTCATCATGGCAGTACATTACTTACTGGAGCTGAAAATGGCCTTCATATCCCCTCACACTTGTAAAATGCCACATAAATATGATAAAAAATGATTACAAATAAGAGAGAGTGTCATCAGCAGAGTGTCAGATACAGCTACCTTTAAAAATTGAAAAATAGACACTTAAAATATAGAGAATAGTTGTATGGCCAAAATCACAGCTCTAACAAATCTTTTGCTTGTTAATGTCATAAACTAAAGCAACATGACTTTTACAGCTCGTGTTTACGGGCCAGCACTGAAATACAGAGAGCCAACTCTCTGCAGTCTGGCTACACAATCCCTGATTAGAGCAATATTCATTCACAATGTACTTATGCTGAAATTAGGTTTTATTCATCATTTTCGAAAACAAATCATGTATTCTTTGCATGCTGCAGTCAATATCACCGAAACATATCACTAAGACAATATCAACAAAGCTTCTAATAATGGTTTAATGTAATCAAAGATGGCGGCTTATTTTCTGTCCAGTAAACTATCTCCATGTTTAGTCCTACTCCGAGCTTACTTTCTTTGGCCAAAGGCAAAAGCGGGTCTACCACTTGCTCTTCACTGCATGAATATCCTGTATTTGACTCTACGTTTATTCCTGCGGCTTTGCTGAGCTGCTAGGTGTGTTAACCAGGTCATGTCATTAGCAGTGGAATTAGGGTGTACCCTTCAGGAGTTGGCCCCTCCCACTCCGAGTGCTTTTCCTGCAAAAGTACGGTTACTCTGCAAACGAATTGCAGTATTGTTCATTGTCGCTTCACAATGCTCTTTTCAAAATGGCCCCTTGGAAAGTGTCACACAGATAAGGGCTGAGCAGTTTAATTGAAGACATGAACATATGTAGGCTGACATTAACCTACAGCTGTGTTAAGGACCAAAAGCAGAGCACAAATCGCAATGCATGTTTGAAAAACTTGAGTGCAGTCTTTAATGTAATTGGAGTTGTTCAGCTAAGGAATATATCTCAGCTCAGTGTTTCTTGAAAGGAATGTTACACGAGTTATGAGTTTGTCCCTAGGACTTTTTAAAACGAAACAGCATTGTACTGGGATCCATCATTCTTGGTGAAATGGGTGACTTGTCTAATTTAGAAACAGAGACCTGGAAATGTTGGGACTCTGTGGTCTGTCTTCCTTCTAACCTCACACCCAGGGTGGTGGCACAGGACATAGTTCAACCAGCACACACACACACACACACACCCACACACACACACACACACACACACACACACGCCCACACAGATACCCCCCTGCTTCTGTCGTCCTGGCTTCTTGAAGCAAAAGCACAGGGCCAGATCCCACATTATTTGTCCAGAACTTCTTGACCTGGTTATTTTCCATCTAAGGTCAGCAGAGCTACTCTCTGATTTTGTCCTCATCTCTGAATCGGGCCGTAATACGCAGAGGTGCAGTAGAGGACGAAGTTCATTGTAAGTTCAAGCAATAACGCTTGGGTTTAAATGCTGCAAAAGCAGAAAGTATAGTTTCATGATTCTTTCTTACTGTTCATTAGGAGAATATTAAGTGTGCCAATTCCCCTCCAAGAGAGCGCTTTACAATTTATTGCTACTATAGTTTAGGTCATCATTTACTGAGATGAGTAAAATCAGTTATTAAAATGAATATCACCATGCCACCAAATGTGGTTACGTGATGTAGCTGACAGCTGAGTAACTGTGTGCTCACATGACTGGCATCTGTTAACACTTTTCCACTGGCGTGATTCCAGTGCAGGTGCCAAAATCTTGAACGGCGCCTCAATTTTTCGCTGCAAAAAAAACTGGTCTCAGCCTGCCAAACCGGTGCCGTTCTGGCTCCATAAGCTTTCTGGTTTGGAACTAATGAACCCGTGAAGCAAGGGGTCAAAGGGCGGAGCCCTGAACTTACCTTCTTTCACTCCATTTACAACAGAAAGCACTACAGAAAAACAACAGCAATGAATCATCTGAATCAATCGGCTGAAAAAAGGCGGAAATGTTGATTTTGCTTATTTAGATATGCACTTAAAGAGGGAAGCAAAATTTGCAAAGGAACACTGTTCCATGTGGTATCGACCTCTGACTTCTTTTTCTAGATTAGTTAACGCCCATGTCCAGACATGTAACCGTTGAACTCTGAAACAAATGAGTGTCCAGTTTTAAAAGGTTTTAAAAGGGCCTGCAGGTAAAGGTGATCATGCAATTATGTCCTTTAATTCCAGTAAGAGTCTCTGTAATATTGGTTGGTTCAAATTGAATTACTGTAAGTTCGGAACTTTTTGCATTCAAAAAGAAGTGTGTTCATAATAGAAAATAATAAATTTCTATTATGAACACATTATGATTTCTGGTATTAGTTTTCTAACAATGGCAACTTGTTAGTCCTTTAGGATAAATGAGGAAGCTCAACAACCTGTGAAAATGCTGTAATTAGTCTGTTTCGCTTCCTGGAACTATAGACTATAAGAATTTCGAGCTCTTCCACTTTCTCTGGGTCCACATTGTACGCCTTCTAAATCCATAAGTAAGAAATGCAATGAGTGGCCAAGTAGATAGACACTAGACAAGCTGTAGACTATAAAATCTAATGCTTTATTTATGCTCTGTGGAGCCACACTGTTCTGTTTCTTATGAGATTCCAACATTCTGGGTTTCTCCAGAGTGTATAATGAATTGGAACTGATTCCTGTTCTTAGTGTTTCAGCTTCATAATGGACAGACTAATGCATGTGCAACGACTGTCCCTCACGTGTAATTACAGTTCTTTAGAGATCAGAGACTCTGAAGGACGTCTTTAAAAAGTATGAGCATAATGTTCTTTGATTAGCTTTGAGAGAGAACATCGATGTAAATGAGCAATAAAGGCAATATGGAGGGACGTGGCCACAGCGTGATCTGGATACTGCGGTGAGGAGAGGTGGTTTATTTACGTGTTATTTAAGTGTTCGGGGAAGGATGGGGGTTGAGCCAGAGAACGAGAAGAAGGGGCTGGATCCAAGAAGCCACAGGAGGACTACATGGCAGCATCATCCACACAGGGGACCAGGCGACATGGGCTTCAGGGGGCATGTGGCCCTCTCGTCTGGGAGGGTCCGTTATGAAAAGTAAGCCTTTCTCGACGACCCGCTTTAGTCCTCTGTCGCTTTAGCCTGGAGCCGGTGCGGCTCGTTTGCCGCTGGACATGTTCTGTTGGTCACTCCCGCCTACCCAGTGTGCGGCTTCTATTGCCTCGTTTCTTACGCTGCGCTGTGAGCTGCCGCTCTCCAGGGTCCTGAAGTGGGTCGACACGTCTGACCAGTTGGCACGTGGACATTTTTAATGCTGCTGACGGCTGCCCTGGTCCTACGCTGGATGGTATACGGCTGGAGGGCATGTTCAAACTGATAATTAAATATGTTATGTACTTTTGGCAAAGCAGACCCTACTGTTTCTTTTTACTTCTTTAAGTGATTAACGGTTTTTCATATATTAGCACACTGCGTCCTGCTCTGTAGTGCCGTAATACATTTTTCTGTTCTCAAGTTAGAGGTTATAAAATCACGGTCAGACTGGGGTGATAATGAAATAACTATTATTTTTTAAAAGACCATAAACTATAACTTTGCTTTATTGGCATAATGAAGAAGTATGTTAAGAAATTCAACATTTCTACATCTTTAAAGACTGCCATAGATACTTTAGATTCTTACTTTAAATGGCCACTTTATGCTGCATTATCTTATTGATAATAACAATAAATTTTATTTGTATAGTGCATTTCAGAACTCAAACATTTATTATTAGTAATAGCATCAGCAAAACAAACCAAAAAAATGTACAAATATGACCTTTATGCGCTTTTGAAAGTCAAGTGTAGCTGTGATTTTTCTAAAAACCCATCTCACTTATTGCTTTGCTTGTGTTGTCTCTTCCTTTATATTAATGACACTATACCCAGCCTGCCTTATCTGTTAAGCACTTGGGAAAATTCCATTTGAGAGCTTTTTGCTATAAATCAGGAGTGAGGCTCCCCATTCATTTTAGCCGCTGAATCAGCTATAGTAATACAATGAAGAATAGTTGTGTCTCGCAACATGGCGAAACATGAATAAAGCCCCTAGACAACAATGGCTTCTTCAACCTACGAAGCGATCTGGAATTCGCTATTGCACGTGTGGTTCAACGCATATTGTCCAAAGGTTTTCTACTTCGCCTTTCACGTTCTGTGAGCCGAGTCCCATTTTAGCTTTTTTCTTTTTTTCATTTCTGAAAAGATCTCATTGTTTGTAGAAATTGCTACAAAGCTTGAAGGCCTAATCTTGAAAAAAGTAGCAGAGCTATAGCTCATATTCAGAAAATGTGCATTATGTGTAATGCCTGTTTCAGCAGAACATATTGTTTATGATTACAGCCGTTGTTAAAAGTAACGGTTTCCTTCCTTACAGGAGTGTCCGAGTGGAGTGGTCAATGAAGACACGTTTAAAGAGATATACTCTCAGTTCTTCCCACAGGGAGGTCAGTATGTCTGTGGACATTACCTACCATTTACCCTCCAATATATGGTAAATTTTTTTCTTTGCTTGAGTTACTTTGCTGTGCCTCTGAATTTAAAGAGTAAATTACAGTGTACCAGAGGTGGGTTTGGACAGGTGTGTCCTCCCAAAGGCGTCTTCATAAACGGGGCACTTAACACGACTAATGTTAAGTGACTGGTAGTGCTTCAACATACAGTATATATACACATACACTGTACACATCCTGGTACTCAAAAGTAAAATGACAGATGTTAAAATTATTTGCAAACCTTTTAAAATGTGGATTTAAATGTTTTCAGTCCCTCTCTTTCTCCTCTGAATGCAAGTCCTGCGTAGTTTGAGGGAAATAGGGTTGAGATACTGTGCCTCTGAGGGTTGAGATACAGAGTGATACGAGCTGAGGTCATTACACTGCTTTGGCCAGGCTAAACTGGTTTTGATTTGTGTTTCAGATGCATCCACATACGCACATTTTTTGTTCAACGCGTTCGACACGGACCACAACGGCGCAGTGAGTTTTGAAGTAGGTAACACCGGAATTGCTTAATATTCCGGGCTGATTTGCATTGATATGCCATATGTCATAGAGTTCAACCTCACAATTATGCCAATTTGTGAGCATTGGCTCAGTTGACATCCCTGTAGTCTTGTATATTTATTGGGTGCATTTAAATTGTTTTTTTTTATTATTATTATTTTATTTTAAGGAAACACAAGTAAACACAATACATTAAACCTTAATGGGATGGGTGAAGGGCCTCAGTTGTCCACTGAGGCTTTATTTATTAAACCTAATAATTTTTTTTAATTAAAAGTACAACTAGGAGCTGCTCTGTAATGCTTTATAAACGTCCTTGGAGCTGCTGGTTGTTTCTCATTGTAGCTACTCTCACAGGCCCATGTAGGGAGAGCAGTATAAATGAGTCTTTGTAGTTTTGATTTAGAGCATAGTGGTACAAGTTCATATTCCTTTTTCTATTACATGTAAGATGTGGGCTAAAAGGGCTTTGTTATCTGTGGCCTTGACTTGGTTGCAGGATTTTGTAATGGGCCTGTCCATTCTCCTGCGAGGCACAGTGCAGGAGAAACTCAACTGGGCATTTAACCTGTATGATATTAACAAGGACGGATATATAACAAAAGAGGTATTGTAAACTTAAAACTATAAGAATATATTGTGACCCCCCCCCCTCCCCCGATTCATATTTACACTGCCATTGTGATTCTTGTAGGAGATGTTAGACATCATGAAAGCCATCTATGACATGATGGGCAAATGCACATATCCTATTCTCAAAGAGGAAACTCCGCGACAACACGTGGAGATATTTTTCCAGGTGAGAATACACGTTCATGCGCTTGTTTTAAAGTACATAACAAAACGGCACATTTAGCTAGCGTGCTTGTGAGATGACAGTTTATTAAAAGAATCTTTACTGGGATTGAAATAAAATGGATTGTTGTGCCAGTCTCACAGCTTGTTTGTATAGAGGGGCTTCTGGGAAGGGGTCTAGCTAGGTCCACCAACAAAGGTCAAACCATCATGGAAAGATCTTTATTTGAGTGATGGTGTGAAATTGTTCACTGGAGCTTTTTTTTTCTGTCTGTCTGTCAGAAAATGGACAAAAATAAGGATGGAGTGGTCACCATAGATGAATTTATAGACTCCTGCCAAAATGTAAGAACTTTTTTTAAACATAAGCATGAAGGTCAAGGTTATTCTGTCTAGACACTTTTCTTTAGAAAAAAGATGGAATGTTCCATAAATGAAATTCAGCAGTGTAATTTTTCCAGTATGATTTGATCTTATCTATGTAGACCCTATTAGACATGAAAGAAAATGACCTTTGGGCTCGCCTAATAAAATGTCCTAATGTTTTCGCAAGCACGTTTTCTTTTGTGTCATCGAGTGAGAAGATGAGGTTTCTCACCTGCGCTTCTCTTTTGCAGGACGAGAACATCATGCGATCGATGCAGCTTTTTGAAAATGTCATTTAATACCTGAATGGACAAAAATCGTCTCTGGTGGCTGGCCAGCTCTTACAAGGACCTTTCTCCTTCACATGCTCCGATGTCCTCATTAAGACAAATGCATTTGAACGGAAATCAACCAACCAGTTGATCCATGGAACCTCTCTCTCGGACTCGATCCACTCTCATTCTACTTCCTCTTACTTCAGCGTCGCTTTAGGGTCCATTTTTACGCTTAAAAATGAAGGTGCCCAAGAATGATCATTTTAAAGAATTCTGTGCATGTGAGATTCTGCAGATCACTTGAACGTCACCCGAGCAATCCTGGCTCTGTGAGAGGATACGTTAGAAAGGATCACTTCCACCCTCCCAGCCATGTTCCCCTGACAAAGATAATGTGTGACATGTTCGCTCTTCGTCGGCCAGGATTGAGGTATCCGTCTCCTCTCTCCAACATTAGTCCTGCGTAACCATCCTGAGCCGCAGTAGTGGGGAATGAGGAGGTGTCAGAGTCAAGATTGTGACGGGTACTTTGCTCCAAGACACATTAACCATTTACTGTGGATAGCATGATTTTATACGCACAGTGCATGTGGGATGAAGGTGTGCGATATGGTAATGGACCTATTCATCCTTTAACTACAAAATGATTTTATGCTAAAATTATTTATAAATGCCATTTCAAAGCTATAGAATTATCCTTTTTAATTCATATTCATTCTGGCTTATCTGGTTTAATTTTTCCATGTGAACTTTCACTTATGTCCAGTGCATCCCACGCCAGTATGATTTGAAGTTATTCCAGAACCATCCCATAAAGTTCTTGTGCAAAATGTTGCAGTTGCAAAAACTAATACAAAACAATGGATTAAAGCATATTAAAAGGATGGAAGAATGAAAGCATTAATGTTATATGTATTTAGTTTTCCAACTTTGTTCCAGTCACAATATTCTGTACTGCATATAGAATCCAAGATATTTTCAATATCAAATTGGATTTGAAAGCTAGGAGCTAGAAGCACACAAATTGTTATATTGTAGACAGAGAGTAATGCTGCTCATGTGTGTTTATATGTAAATTTATATAAAACGTCATTATGTTTAGATGTATGTTCTGAAGCACTATAATGCTGTTCTCAAATTAACAGTATGGCTTTATTTACTAGGATTTTAACATGATACCAAGAATAGAGCACTATTTGGTATTGGCTATACAATATTTGGATTCCAGTTCATATGTCTTGTGATAAGAATGTCATCAGTGTTGGTGTGCCTGGTGTCATCCAAAGTCAGAGGAGTGGCACTCTAGTGTGTATTCCTGCACCTGTTTCTAACCAGGTGTGGCTTTGAAAACAATGAACAATGAACATTACACTCTTTCATTATGTTCTGTAGCAGGACTGTGCTTTCATGTCTTCCTTTTATATCTAACCAAGCTACATTCGTCCCTGTTCCACCCTCCGCCTTCTTATTTCTCTCTTTCATTCTCTCCGTTTTCCAGCATTAGCGCTGATTAGCTCGCACTGTCAAAATCATAGATGCAGCGCTGTGATTGGCTACCGCACAGAGTGAGCAGCAAGCATAATGGGTAGCAGATGTAAGCGTGTTCCTTCGCCCGGTCGCATCCAGGAGCAACCTGGCACCAAGTCCAAAGGCATCGTTCTCCACTCAAAATTCTGCATTCTCCACTTCTACAGTCGCTAGCCGCAGCGTGTTGTCTTGTGTGAGCGCTGGGTTCTTTTGCGCAAATAATATGATGTTAGTATTTGTGTCAAAACCACTTAAATGGTTCTTTTGCCAGTATCAGTCTTCACGGACTGATCATATTTGTCATTTTAAATGTAGAGAAATCAAATATCCTTTTATCTGCAATCAGAAATTACATATTTTAATGATTTGCTATTGAATAATAAAACATTAGTAGTTAACAGTTCAGTTATAGTTAACTGTTTTCTGAAAGTAACCATACAATTACGCAAGTCTCCATTATTGACGTAACTGTATCTTGAAAGGTCCACAGTATGTGACTGACATAGCATTACATTAACATGGCGCCACCTAGTGGATACACATATGACGGTTCACCCTTTTCAGCGTGATCTTGCATGGAATTTGTGTCGCACCAAAAAGCTCACCGCATTTAATTCAAACTAACCAAACAGAATACATATATGAAACATATATGACAAACTTATTCGGGCTTGGAATTTGTTGACGTTCTTTTTGGTGTACAATTCAACCATTCTTGAGACATTCTTCCAACAGTCTTTGGAAACCTGACACAGCATATATCCTGTGGGGTTGTGGTAGTGGGATAGTAACGTAGGCAACTACAGAACATGTTGTCGCCATGTTGAACAGTGACCACTGGGGACAGGCAGTTGGAATCTCCTTACGGTACTAGAGCACAGAGGCATTTTGTGACATAGATTAAATAAACGGCCCAGAATGTACGTGTATGACTGTTTTTGTCTGCCTATTAATTTGCATATGTAAATCGTACGTGTCATAAGGTTTTAAAGTGAAACGTAGTGTTAAGCATGCTCAAAGATGAGAAGAGAAAGCGGTTTCAGGCGGCTAATTGAGAGTATGCTTTTAATCAGAATGTTTTATAGGCTTTAAGCTGAAATTTAAATGCCACATTATGCTCTCCACAAATGTATCCGCCCTCCATAAAATAAAAAGGAAAGAAAAAGAACAACCTATACAACCTCCCAGCTTCAGTTCCTAGTCAGGTACATGGCACATGAACGCCTCTGCGCAGGCGCCACCACGGTTACGCACGCGGATTACCTGAGGTATGTCTGCATATAAACCAGATTGCTTTAAAATATAGCTCAAGTCGTAATAAAATATTGAGGAAACTCAGAGAAGTACCATTAAAAAATAAAGAATTAAGGCAGATTTAATGTGATAAATAGTCACCATGTATTCTGCTCACGGTTGTCTTTAGTTTTGGCTCCTATATTTATAGGGTTTTTTTTCCTACTGCTGAACACATACAATTAAACGTTCATGGTTTACAAAGCTATTGTATAATTGGCTCTGAAATGAAGACAAACTGGTACATGTTCCAGCATAGTCTGAAGTGTTATGCATGCAAATGGTTTCTCTCTTTGTAGAGAAGAAATAGAACTTTCTCATTATGCCAATTTTGGTAATCCATTTTGGTAATAATTTTCTAATTTGATCCAGTGATGATCTATTAATTTAATAGAGATAGCATTATCTTTCATAGTAAGTTAAAGAAAGAACTTTTTTGCTTTCATGAGGTTTTTCTTTATATAACCACTGTGATATTAAAACGTGTTCATTTTCATTACCCCCTTAATATATATATATAAAACAGGAGATGTATATTTGAGAGAGAAAGAAAATTAAATAATTAGATCATTATTCAGAGTCCTCCTTTTTCCTATGTTATACATCAGAAGACCATAACATGGAACAGAACACACAAACACGTCAAGAATGGAACTGTTATTTTCAAACTGGTAATCTGATTGAAATGGACAAACCAAGCACACGTGTGTCCTGGAGAGGGAGCACCATCACTGGAAGGCAGCTCTGGAGAATCAAGTTCAAGATGTGCGCTGTCTTAAGACATTCTCTATAAGAGTGTGAGAGTGTTTGTGTGTGTGTGTGTGTGTGTATTAGGTGAGAAGCTGTCTGATCTCCCGGTGGACATAGCACAGGAAGTCCATGTAAGATGCTCCTCCGTACAGACCTTTGTCCTCCACTAGGTGTTGGCGGAACTGCATTTCTGATCTGTCCTTCTGCCTCACGATCACCAGCTACAAACAAACACACACACACAGTGCACTTAAGTGGAAACTCTCACTGCTTTACATACAGATGTTCATCTTTCAGCAAATTTCATTTTAAAATATTTTAAGACTGCTTTAAAAACACCCGTCTTAACTCTGATTTAACTCTGAATGATTTTTATTTGAGACTCTTTGTTTTAAAGGAGCTCTTTGGTTCTGTGACCCCCACAACTGTAACAGCTGTATGCAGGGACACACCAGGAGCTGGAGTGTACAGCAGTACCTTTGTGGAGCTGGAGTGTTGCTGGGAGATTGCACAGATGATGGAGTGAAGCTTCTTGGAGTGACCGTTATCCAACTCCGGTAACGAACTCTGCAATTGCATTACAACTGGTCAGTGATCAACCCGGAATATGATACCGGTGTGGACTCTTGTGTGTTTCTTATCAATATCTAGCGGTGGTAAGGGGATGAACATTTTTCTTCTATTGAATTTCATTCCAACTGCACTTCAGTGGCTGCCGGTTCAAACAAAAGCAATTTTGTGTTGCTTGGAACGATTCAGCGCAATTTTGAACGCCCAAATGCGATTCCGGTGAAAAACGGTGGCTCAGATTAAAGGACGGCAACATAATTCTGCAACTTCGCGTGGTGAGTACATGCTGCGTGTGAGTGTGCGCAACGGCGGCGTCTCTGACCACGTCTGCGCCGAGGTGAGCCAAGGAGGGCACGTCGAAGAGGTTCTGGATAAGGTCCGGAGGGCAGGCCTGACCCAGCCACAGGAAGACACGCTGGCCGTTCTCCAGCAGGAAGACCCCGGTGTCGGTCAGGCGCTCCTCAGAGCAGCGCACCGCGGCTGGCACCCCCTCGACCGCTACGTCCATGGAGTGCTGAGGGGTGGGAGAGAAATACCCGTGACCCGGAGCCAAGCAATACACACTGGGTGTGCGTGTGTCTGTGTGTGTGTGTGTGTGTGTGCGCGCATGCCCTTACCACAGGAATGAGTCGAGGGTACAGCAGAACCTGGCTCTCCTCCACCCCCATGGCCATGACGGTGAGGCGGTGGAAGACCCTGTCGTCGGTGGAGAGCTCCACATTGCCCACCAGCGCTGGGGTCTTCAGCAGGCTGTTCATGTACACGGGGAACACCTTCATAGAGTCGGGCAGGATCAGCTGCGCACAACAGCGGCAGATGGAAGGAAGCTCATCACATCACTGCTCTAAATATACTAAACGTTTATTTTAGAACCGACTATCACAGGTGCGAGTTCGTCTGAAGACCGAATGCAACGGTTCTCCCACAAATTGAACGCAACTCTCGCAAACTGCCGGTCCTATGACATGAGGACGGATCTAAAGGTGTAAACCGCGCTGAAGATGCAGATCGCAATGTGGCTAAACTGGGATGTTTCAGGGTATACGCGGGGTCGCTGCCCGCCGCCATACCTCGCCCTGAGCGCGTGCGCCCGCGCCTTGTCGCTCCTACCTGACTGGCGGCGGAGGGACTGGCGCAGTTCTTCCTGTAGCAGGCCAGCATGTGGGCCGTCTGCTTCACCAGGATCTCCCTGACCACCTTCACAGGCTGGGCCAGCATGGCGTGGTATGCTGGGGGGGGGGGGACAAAGACGGGCAGGGTTAAACGAGAAAAAAACATGCGCGCCATCTACCTCTCCAGTGTAATGTGGGAAGGGCTGGTGGGGGTCACCTGACTTGGTGAAGAAGTTGACCAGTGCATCGGTCTCGCAGCTCTTGTAGAGGTCAGACAGCTGAGACGTGCAGGCCAGGCTGAGGTTGTGGACGCGCAGACGTCTCTGCCCGGCGATGGAGGTGTACAGAAGGGCACACTGGGAGGATAGCACAGGAGCACGTCACAACCCAATGAAGGATCTGCTGGTTTTAGCGGATACGCAGTACGGATCTCGAGGTGCAGCACACGTGCACTGACCTGTATAAGGGCCCCAGCGTCCTCGCCGAGCGTGTCGTCGTGTTTGAACTCCACGGTAACGG
This sequence comes from Brachyhypopomus occidentalis, assembly GCA_020368025.1. Taxonomy (NCBI): domain Eukaryota; kingdom Metazoa; phylum Chordata; class Actinopteri; order Gymnotiformes; family Hypopomidae; genus Brachyhypopomus; species Brachyhypopomus occidentalis. The sequence goes on along the minus strand of JAGXOD010000081.1, from coordinate 1,472,219 downwards.
CCTTGTCACAGTCCACTGCAGCCATCTCCACATCTGTGGTGTTGTTCATATAGATGGCACCATAGAAGTCGGTGGCCCTGAAACCTTAAGGATGCGACAGGCGGTTACATTGTTTCTTCTGATCTCCCCTCTGTCTTTAATGAGCATTACATTCGCTTGTTTACTGCCGGGCAGTGCCTGTCGTACCTGTGCTGGTGCGCACACGCATTATGGCATCGAATCCAATCGCAGTCTTCACATCTCGCCTCAGATCACTGAGGAAATGTTGACCGTCTACCTGGACCTGAAGGGGGTGGTGTAGTTTTGGAATAGATCACAGGGGGGCAGTATTTCACAACAATATAATTACGATAAGTACAATGGGGAAATTCAAAGTTTCACTCTGGAGAACCTGGGGCGTGGCTTCAATCTATGCTAACTTTGTCAGGATGAATGTTTGACTAGCCTATTTGAATGGTGTGTGTGCATGACACGTGTAAACACAAACCTGGAAGTTGTTATACTTGTACACTGAGCCGCCAGTGTGTGTGGGAACGTCAGCCATCGTGGCCAAGTCCACATACTGGTTAGGGAATATGAAGAGGTCCACACAACAGCCTTGGTTCACACAGTCCTTTGTCAGCTGCTCATAGATGCCACGCTGTGACTGGAACAGGGTCTGCGAACACGCACGCACGCACGGACGTTAGCCACACATCACGAAAACCTTCTGCCAGACCTGCCACTGAAAACAAACCAATCAACCAAACAAACAGGCAAACAAGCAGACAAAAAAAAAACCGCAATTTCCGCGGAGCTCGTTAACGGCCCACCTTTTCTTTCTCCGTGTTCACCAGCTTTCGGTCGTCCCGGTTCTTCAGCTTGCCCGGGGCCTCCGCCGTGGGGAGCGAGGAGTGGAAGATGAAGAGTTTCCCGCTGCGCTCGGCTGCCTGAGGACAGAGAGAGCGGGATTTGGCTTCCTGCGGCGGTACCCGCGCTTTACACCAGCGGAAAGGCTGCAGGGGGTTAGTGGCAAACGCCACGTTGCCCAACGGTCCTACGCTCTGGACCGGGGAAGGTCAGAGTAAAGCTTTGTTTTACTCCGGGCCTGTTTCTAATGTGTTTGGTTCTACCTTTAGTGCCTCCATCCCAGCCTGGATGACAGGAGCAAAGACAGTCTCACTTTCGTTGGTGTCAGCAAACATGTCTGGGATCTGATCCAACAAGCTATGAAAGACAAAGATAAAAAGATTAAATATACATTTCCCAAAAATTATATGCCATTTCTATTCCAAGTGATATTCATTGCTGTTATTCTAACAGCTTTGACACAGGAAGCTCTTATATTTGATATCATTTAGTACTGGCCAGTTTAGTATTGGCTTTGAGGGAAATTACATTCCTGCCTCTTATCTACTAAGGCATGCAAAGAAAGTCTTGCTTTTAACAAGAAAGTTTTGTTTTAGAGCCTTACAACATATTAACAATATTATACTTATAATATTATACTATACTGCCCAGAAACATTTAAGATTCTACAATCGCTATAATAATCATAATCGTACATTTCTCTTCTGTATTACGATATTGCACTATACAGACTTCCTTCATAAATGTTTTTGCAAGCTTCATAACACTGGTCATGTCTACTTAATGTATCAAACATCTTAGAGTAACAAAGGCTTTCAAAACCATACTTGTTAATGACAGCTCTTGACTCCTGAAAGCTGACCAGGAATCCGTCGAGCAGCGGCACAAACATCTCGGCCACGTCCGAGACCACCATCATCTGAGGCTGGGCCAGGGCGCTGTTCACGTTGTAGAAGTGCAGGATCTTGTTGTAGGTGACAAAGCCCACCTTGATGACTGAACCCTCAGCCCCCTCCTCTCTGAAAACCAAACGTCCCAGAGAACCATCAATAACGCACGCACGCACAAACAGACGTTTTAGATCAGGGATTGCCCAGTCCTCAACCTGGAGCTCAAGATGTGTTAGAAGAAAAGAAAAGAAAAGCGTAGGTGTTACTTCTAAAGCCAGGACAGGAAAACACTGTATTGTATAATCGTACATATATCCCATATACGATATCATTAGAACAAAGTACGATGTCTAATTAACAATAGCACTGTAACAGGCTTTATGGACCTTACAAGCTTACAGTGTGGGTGTTAAGATGTCCTTGGGTGACTTGACCTGCACAATACCAATTTTTCTGCACCAACCCAAAACTGTTATCAAGCCTTTGGGTGTCACCCAATATCAATACCACCCAATATCAATGCCACCCAATATCAATATCAATATTTCTCATTAAAAACCACAGTGGAGCTGTGGGTCAGATGTTTGGTTTTTTTGCTAGACTAAAGCACGTACTGTGTTTTTCTTTCTATTGCTTTGCAATCAGGGTCCCTCTTAGGGAGACATATTGCCTGTCATTATCACCTTCTTTGTTCTCAGCTGTAATATACTCACCCGCAACACTTTCACACACACACACACACACACACACACACACACACACACACACACACACACTCGCTCTGCTCTACGGCTGAACTATATAGTTCGTCTGTAATTTGTCAATGAATGCATTTGTAACTCCATGTCAATTTAATATTGACCTTATAATTGTTTTGTGAATTTCAGCAGTAAATCGCTGAGGTACCCGCTACACACCAAACGCATCCCTGGCACTTAAGTGAACAGACAGAAGCTACCTGTTCTCTCTCTCTCCCCTCGGCCTCTGCTTAAAATCAATAGAAATATGATAACGATTAGAAGATGGCTATACTTTCTAGCCAAAAAAAAATCTATGGACGGACTGAGTTAGCTCATTTTCCAGCTTCTTATTGAAAATGTCCAGTCCACCTTACTACTCCGTCGGCTGACGGCAAACAGCGGTTATTCCGTTTTGTCATTTAAATATACGAAAGCCATAGAGTGATCACATTTGTGAATGTAGAGAAGCAGTATGCTTTACTTCTTCGGTTATTCTTTGCCAATACCGAATCCGGTGTTCAGGGTTTTGTTGATCTTTCTCTATTGCCCGACATGAACTTCCTTTACTCCACGGCAGAAGTGTAAACGTCATTGTTTATTTTTTAGAGAAAGTATTAAAAAACAAATCAGCGTTGTTTTTGTTTGAGGATACACTGGACAGCGCTAAAACGTTATTTTGTTTTATTTAAATGCTAGAAGTCAGATGACCTGTTCTCCACACTGGCTTATCAAATTTTTGGCAATGGAAATAAGCACAGGTGGGAGAATGCACAAATATTTGCATTTGAATATTATAGGTTTTAATCGGTAACGTGAAGAAAACACTATGGAAGAAAAAAAACGACACTGTGCTTAAGCAAGCGCAACTGTAATCACGTCACCTGCTCAAACTAGGCAGCCTGTTATCACGGGCCGTGCGCTGCTGTAAAGCACTGCTGTGGTATTCTCAATTTCGGATGGTATTGGAACAGTTTCCTTAAACGTTTCACCGATATCCGATCCAGTATTTTCTCCTAATATTGACCCAAATCGGATACGCGGCATCAGATCGGTTCCATCTCTAGCCAATTCCATAAAGTAGATCAACATCTTGTGGCAATAGCACATATTTAGACACTAAATTAATTTAGTGAACTCAAATAAATCTACTCGTGTTTTGATCACATCTAACCAGAATATCAGTTTTTTTTTTCCACAAACAGTAAGGCAGCTAGATTTCTGGGATATATTCTCATGGCTCTCAAGTGTCTTGTGTTCTATAAGGCCTTAGAAACGGTTAGTGGACAGGGCAATGTACACTGGGAACTATTTGTCAATATGATCTATTTGTCAGAATGATATCAGATTTGAAGTCAGGTTCAAAGTTACGCAAGAGAAATGTTTTCTTTCTTACTAAGAGAGAGTTCAGAGAGCTTTGTGTATTTGTAGTGTCGAAAGCCACTTCCTTAACATAAATCAGTGCTCAAAAGCTCACGTAAGCCAATGTGCCCAAGAACACATTCCAGAACCCAAGAACCCTTAAGAAAATGTTCAAAAGAAAAAAAAAAAAAAAAAAAAGAGTCTGACAAAAGGAATGAGGTCATTTTGGATAAGTAGTTATTGGATTGGGAGGTTGTTCTTGGATTTGACTCTCTCAGAGTTAGATGGACCATTAGAACAACATGCCCAAAGCTTCAGAAAAGCCAGAACACATACAAGCTAGTTTATGCTTTTATATGATCTAGTATAAATGAGAACAAACATTTCTGACAAAGTTAAAAATAACACTAGGAGAGTGAAACACAAGGTGAAGTCGCTTGTATGCTTTCAATTACAAATCGTTCTTATCTCTCCTGCCTTATCACTGAAGCAGAGAGCAAAAGTCAAAAGTACACATGCTCACTCACCACCATCTAGAAAGCAAAAAACTGTAACATAAAATGATGTTACAGCTCCATACCTGCTCCAAAATGGTTCTCAAAATGTTCTCAGAATTTATACTTCTTGCAGTATAAATTTGATTTATTAGATTTAGATGAGACTATCTTAAGTTCAATATGTTAATTGTAAACTGGCTCCAATTCTGTGAGGCTAAACCCTGTGCGTGAGATAAGTCATCCACAAATTCTGTATTTCTCTTAAGGAAACAACTGAGACCTGCCTGACATGTGTCCTGTTACGATGTAGCTAGTATTCAGCAAGTAGATACTGCTTTTGACCTCTTCATGTAAAAAAGTAAAAGGTTTCCAAATGCAACAGACATCTGTGTCCGTGACTTGCGGTTCTCTCTGGCCTTTGTAATTTGCAAGATTGTAAAACATGCAACTGGCTGGACTCACTTGGGTCCACAGGCCATTCCTGTCATTATCCATACAAAGAACAGATTCAGAACCAATACAACTCCAAAACTGGGAAGATCAGCCCGTATCAGCTCAGCACATGTTTTCAGGCACGAGTCCAGATGAGAAATGCAACTGTCGACATAAGGAGGTACCACCACGGGTTCACCTCCCAGCTGTCAGCCCTTTCTAAAGCCCTTTTCCTCAGTTTCTTTCTTTGGGTCTCAGGGCCTGGTAAACCAAACCACATAAAGATGTTGGGTGTTCAATGTGGTTTTCATTAAGTACAAGCACTCTAGTGAGCAAAGCCAGGAACGGAGGGGAGAAATCAGATTTAATACCGCAGGCTTATTTGGAGTGCACTACCGGAGTGCTTTTGGGGTGAGGTCAGTTTTCCAAACAAATATGGACGTATCCGCAGGAGCTGCTGGAGGAGGCAAACGTCGTTCCGCAGTGGAGACGTGCTCGCTCCCGGATCAGGAGGCCACGTTCCTGCAGGCCAAAGGGAAAGGCACGGATGGCCCGATGCCCCCCGGGCTCACTGTGGCACTGCAGCCTGAACCACGACACACCTCCGCCCCCGTAAGAAAAAAAAAAAAAAAAAAAGGAAAAAAACCTCGCAGGCAGGAATAGTCAAACGATGAGGTACTGAACAGCTGCGTGGGGGTTTGTGTTTGTTGTGTCTTATTTCTCGCTGCCCTTTCACTTTTTTTCCCCCTTCTTTTCTTCCTTTTTTTAAACTTTAGCTCGTGACCATATTTGGCATGGAACCCAGGTGCTGTTTCCTATTGGATCGGGTCGAGTTCCGAGCAGACGACCACCGAGATGCACCCCCACCCCCCACCAACCCCCGTTCCACCTGGGACGAGTTGGCAGAACAGGGAGGGCTTTCCCTGGGCAACGCAGCAGGAGGGCACTGAGCAGCGTGGCGACGACACCAACGCTCCATACAGCCAACGACAGGATACGCGTCGCTGCATGTGCAACGCTGGACCCGGGGTTAGAAAAGCAGACCCTGCGTGGTTCAGGCTGAGGTGCCCAGGCCCATGATGAAGTGCAAGAGGAGGTGAAGATCAAGAGGGTGTGAGGTAACCCACTGTGAACAGCAGCTCAATACTAAAGCCAAAAGGTCAGCGAAGTGAACTGAAATTGCACTCAAGCAATGAGTAATACTTCTGTTACCTATGGTAACAAATATCCTTGACATACAAAACATGTATAAGAAAAAAACGTTCATTGTAGTGAACCCCACCGCTATATACTCCAGCCTGTCTGAACTGCTCAACCAGAAAACAGCTGTAACCAACAACAGTAAAGAGTCATCTCACTTACTTTGGAAGATGATCCAACAGAGTCTTCAGTTCGTCACATATCAGCTTGACGAGGCCACTCTTTATGTTGTTGTAGGAGACATCAATCATGAAGATGTAGGCCGGAGGATTGGGAGGCTTATTGTTCTGAGAAAGGGAAGAGGGAGAAAGGAGGCAATCATAGAACTGCTGACCACATATAAACACAGTAGCTATATCTTCACACAGGCCCAGTTATAATCCTCACCAACACTGGAAATGTGTGACAAACTCTTTAAAATACATTCTAACTGGTTTTGACACCATCAGTGCCCATCAGTCCTGCAAAAGCCTGCGAGGCCGTTACATTTTTGAGACCTGGTTTATGGGCAAACTGCTGATCTGGGCAAAGAACACAGGACCTTCTAAGCTCCTGTACACAACTTCACTGCTTAATAAACGTTCTCAACCATTATTCAATGGTTTGCAAATATTGTTGACCCATCAGACCCATTTAAGGCACCGAAATACTGAGATTGTTAAGGCCAAACATAAGCGAGCGTGGGCAGAGCTGAAGCCGTTGGACCATGTGCATTCCAACCTCGCCGTTCTTATCAAAAGGAGAACAGTGGGAGGAGCCCCTAACGCACACTGTTTGGTTTCCTGGGTAACGGGGAGCAGCAGGGACCACCTCCAAGGTTTTTTGTTTAATACAGGACTGGAGCAGAACTCTAAACATTAAAACTCTAAACATTAAACAGCAGAGAGGAAGAGAGAGACGGACAGCTAGGACCAACTGAAGTGGGGCGAGCCTGAATGGAGGGCTTAAGAGAAGGGAGCACACCCAAGTTCTTGACCAGTCATTTTTTTAGATTTGTTGCAGAGTTTAAGTAAATTTTAATGGCACTACTGCCAATGGAATCGATTTGCAATTGTTGACAGCAACAAAAAACAAAAAACTAAACAAAAAACAGAATGCTTCAGCAAATATCCTTCATGGAGCTTCAAACTCATTAACAAGACAAACATATCAGTGTATTAACATCTAAATTGACAAAAATGTACTTTACTAACAAATGCTGTCAAACGTGCAATTACCTGAACTCAGTATAGAGTGTAGACTGCTACAGTCTGTGGGCCTAAGATTTAATTACCCAGCCTTGAATAAAAAATGGCTATGACAGCCAAGAAATGAGGTCCCTTCAGCTCCCTTCTGGAACATTCCAACAGCTTGCAGCAGAATCAAAGGAACCAACCGTTTCCTCAGATGTTTTCTTGTCTGAATCCCTTTTGTTGAGATTTGCTGATTAATATCGGATGCAATTCACAAAAAACATCTAACATTTTTGATGTCCAGTGTATTTGTCACATTCTACATTCATAAACAGTATTCACTGTCTATACTAAAATATGCCCTAGATCAGCCAGAACGCATCTGTGCAAAGCTTCATCATTATAATAGTGTGGGAGACATGGGTGACATCAATTATTATGTATTATTAGATATAAACAGTACCTCATATTTAATCAATCACCCATGTGTAAGGTATCGTTTGGAGGAGAGCGTTACCTTGCAGTAATCCAGAGTAGCGGTGAACTCATAAGAACCCAGGGATAGCTCAGGTCTTTCATACAGGTCCAGTCTGCGGCCCATGTGGTCCAGGTGCTGGAAATACTGGACAGGAACTGGGAGGAACGTAAGGACACAGTTTTTTTTTTTCCCCTTTGCTTGATCATTTGTTTTACTTTCTTTGCCTAATCTACTAGAAACATACATTTGTCCTCATTCTACAATCTTGAATTGGAAATATTAAAATCCTGAGCAGTGTATTTGTCAATCAAAGGTCACGGTGCAGTACCAACCCTCATTAATGCAGTTGCAGAAGCCGCACTGGTACCGCCGCCCGCCATCGATGAACATCATGAAAGGGCACATGTAGGCCTTACAGCGGTTACAGCGTATGGGCCCTGCCTCTCCGTGATTTACAATATACAGGGGCGCCTGGCCAAGACAAACAGAACCAAGTGAAGACAATGACATACATTTATCGCTTTGAACTGCGATGCACATTCTCTCAGTGCTTATGCTTATTGTATATAATGTAGCATATGAGGTACCACTGCCTATAATTCAGTCCATGAGGCATTCATCCACACGCATATGTTTTTTATATTTGGTAACTAAATTGCAATCATAAGCTTAAGAAGCATATGCAGAACTAATTGGAATAGGCTGTTCCCTGCTTAAAAAAACTGAGGAGGGCATGTTTCAGATGAGGCTGATTAACATCACTTGTTTTAAAGGATCGTCACGCGGGGCACATTTCCGAGATGGAACAGAGCTGGGCCAGGCAAAGTCAAAGGGAAAGCGAACAGAACTGCAAGCCCTGACAATGTCGTGTGCTCTGAAAAGTCTCCCAAGCCCTGTGTTTACAAAAGGCAGGTCAAAAGGGTTCACCTGGCACGCCTACGCGTGCATAATATACAGTGGGGTTGTAATGTGGTTATAAGTTAAGTTGCCATATTGTCAATTGTGATTTTCACCGCAATCGACATTTGTGCTCTGCATTTACCCATCAGTGCAGTGAGAACACACACACACACACACTAGTGATCATTAGGCAGCTGTGGTACACAAATGCCCAGAGCGGTGGGCAGCCCTAGCCTGGCACCCAGGGAGCAGTTGGGGTGAAGTGCCTTGCTCAAGGGCACTTCAGTCATGGCCTACAGCCTGGGAATCAAACCCACGACCCTCTGGTCACAAGACCAGCTCCCCAACCACCAGACCATGACTGCCATAACTGTAGAATGAGTGCGTAATTATGTAATATGGCTACAGTCTAATAACAAAAATCCCTGTGCGTCTCCTTTTGACCTGTGGCTAGTGCCAAAAGAGTGGGATGCAAGGCTGATTTATCTGGTTTTTTTATTGACAGAGCTGGAAACCTTTCATCTGACGTGTTCCCCAGACACTGAGCGTTAGACTAATTAGGCTCGAGTCAGAACACAATAACATTTCCTAAAAAGGCCCTATGGCACAGAGCTGTCACATACAGAATGGTGAGAGTGACTGAAATAAGACTCCAAGACCACACAACACCTGCAAACTTCAACCAAACACAGCTGATGGAACAAAGTCATCATTCGATCACATGCAAATGGGATGGTAATAGTGGTACTAGTAGTAGTAATGGTAGTAGCACTAGTAGTAATAGTAATGGAGGTAATACTAGTAGTAGTAATGGTGGTGGTGGTAGTAGTAGTAATGGTGGTGGTAGTAGTAATGCTGGTAGTAGTAGTAATGGTGGTAGTGGTGGTAGTAATGCTGGTAGTAGTAGTAATGGTGGTGGTGGTAGTAGTAATGCTGGTAGTAGTAGTAATGGTGGTGGTGGTAGTAGTAATGCTGGTAGTGTAGTAGTGTAGTAGTGGGTGGTAGTAGTAATGTGGTAGTAGTAATGGTGGTGGTGGTGGTAGTAATGCTGATAGTAGTAGTAATGGTGGTGGTGGTAGTAGTAATGTAGTAGTAATGGTGGTGGTGGTAGTAGTAATGGTGGTGGTGGTAGTAGTAGTAATGGTGGTGGTGGTAGTAGTAGTAGTGTGGTGGTGGTGGTAGTAGTAGTAATGGTGGTAGTAGTAGTGGTGGTGGTGGTAGTAGTAGTAATGGTGGTGGTGGTAGTAGTAATGCTGGTAGGTGGTGGTGGTAGTAGTAATGCTGGTAGTAATGGTGGTGGTGTGGTAGTGGTAGTGGTAGTAGTAATGCTGGTAGTAGTAGTAATGTGGTGGTAGTAGTAATGGTGGTGGTGGTAGTAGTAATGGTGGTAGTAGTAGTAATGGTGGTGGTGGTAGTAGTAATGGTGGTAGTAGTAGTAATGGTGGTGGTGGTGGTGGTAGTAGTAATGCTGGTAGTAGTAGTAATGGTTGGTGGTGGTAGTAGTAATGCTGGTAGTAGTAGTAATGGTGGTGGTGGTAGTAGTAATGGTGGTGGTGGTAGTAGTAATGGTGGTGGTGGTGGTGGTAGTGGTGGTGGTGGTAGTAGTAATGGTGGTGGTGGTAGTAGTAATGCTGGTAGTAGTAGTAATGGTGGTGGTGGTAGTAGTAGTAGTAGTGGTGGTGGTGGTGGTAGTAGTAATGCTGTAGTAGTAGTAATGGTGGTGGTGGTAGTAGTAATGGTGGTGGTGGTAGTAGTAATGGTGGTGGTGGTAGTAGTAATGGTGGTAGTGGTGGTAGTAGTAATGCTGGTAGTAGTAGTAATGGTGGTGGTGGTAGTAGTAATGGTGGTGGTGGTAGTAGTAGTGGTGGTGGTGGTGGTAGTAATGGTGGTGGTAGTAGTAGTAATGGTGGTGGTGGTAGTAGTAATGCTGGTAGTAGTAGTAATGGTGGTGGTGGTAGTAGTAATGCTGGTAGTAGTAGTAATGGTGGTGGTGGTAGTAGTAATGCTGGTAGTAGTAGTAATGGTGGTGGTGGTAGTGGTAGTAGTAGTGGTGGTAGTAGTAGTAATGGTGGTGGTGGTAGTAGTAATGGTAGTAGTAGTAGTGGTGGTGGTGGTGGTGGTAGTAGTAGTAGTAGTAACTTCAACAAAAAACAGTTTAAGTTAAAACATGAGAACCACTGACAAGCAACTACGTACTTCATTCTTGGGCACAGTGGCTAAAGGTTTGATGATGGTTGCCAGAGGCACCTGGCACTGCTTGGCAAGGTCTGAGGTACAAGGGAACGAATAGGTGGTGCACCGCATAAACCTGGGGCTAGCATTTCCTGCAACAACAGTAAACAATTTCCCCCCCAACAATAGGTTATTTTGAACTTTGAAGTAGGTTATCTTGAAACTGTTTAAAAGGTTTTAACCGTTTATTTAATTATTAAAATTAAATGTAGCTGTTCGAGTGGTTCTAGCTGTCTCAGAGTCTCACAGCAAAGAGTCACAGAACTCACCTTGATCCTGGACTGTGAAACCGGTCGTGACCAGTGGGGGCACCTGACCCCTGAGGTTTGTGGCGTACAGCTGGCCACCTCTCTTTACCTGGTCATCCTCGATCACTTGAGTCTGTTTAGTGAAGAGTAACATAATTTTACGGAGCGGAGCATACAGGACTTCTTATGTCCACCAAAATTAGACTTTATACAGATTGTGCATGGCCTCCATGGACTAGAAATGTTGAGTTACATGAAAACATTAATTGATAATGTATTTTTTTTTACAGTGTTCTTACTGTGCTGGGTATGGAGTCAGGGTCGAGTTTCTTTTGAGGAGGTCCAGCCATATGGGCAGCACCTCCAGGATATGCTCCTGGGAAAGCACCCGCCTGTGGCCCTGCCATCTGAGTCCCTGGCACCTGGCCACCATATGAGCCTGCAAGCACAGCAGCACTTAGACTGGGTGACCGAGAATCCACCTCACCTCATTCATGTATTATCAGACATGGCTGTTATCTGATCATAATTATGCAATACCCAAGTATGTAACAGTGATTATGATGGCGTCTGAATGTTGATGACACATTAATCACACAGCTTCCCAGGCAGAAGATATGGCTGCCAACACGCACTTTTTAAAATCTAAGACTTTCAAATCAATCGTGGTTTTTCCTCAAAAAGTGATGCATTAGGTGTACATGGTCCTAACAGGGCATGCAACGTTTGCACTGACACTGAAAGATTGTATTTGTAAAAGTATCAAATCCCCTTTTACCTGGCTGCTGAGGAAATCCCTGAGGTCCCGCCTGTGGCTGGAATCCACCTCCACCCATGAGGGGAGAGCCAGGCTGATTGTTAGGCATTCCCATTGGTGGAGCACCCATGGGCAGGCTAGCAGCCATTGGTGGACATGCACTTACTGGAGGAAGCTGAGGGCCTGGTGGAGACAATGGTGGATGTCCCATTGGTGTTGGTGGAGACATTCATTGCAAAGTGCAGGTAATAGCTAAAATGCATACAGGTGTCACTAAACCTACCATATCCACCAATGTTCATTGCACTCATCTGATTAGTGAGCTGCTGAGCTGGAGGCGTGGCCTGTGGCATGCTGTGGTATGGTCGTGGAGGGGGCTGTCCATAGGGAGACACATTGGGGGCGGAGACTGCAGAAAGAGGTGGATACCTAGAGGTAGGAAACGCTTAACTGAGACCGACATCAAATCTCCAGAGCTGTCTTCTCAGAAAACACCACAGACAAAACTGTGCAAACTGAGGGCAGAGTCAAGTTACTTCTGAGGGTGTGCGCCATTCTGTTGGATGGATGGCCCATACTGGCCAGACGCGGGAGGTGGAGGCATCCCAGGTGGAGAGGGTGTTGTGGGCTTGAGCACACCTAGAACACGTTCATGGAAAGGGCCATAAAATAATGACCAGGTCACCAAGGGATTGATGTCTATTAAAATTCAACATGAAAACTTTTCTAGCACTTAGCGATTAGGCTATGCTGAGACAAAGTGAAAAGCTAGCATATTACAGGTTTAAAGATGCTGACTGACTCGATCAGCATGGGGAAATATTAAAGAGAAGATTTCATGGGAGGAATGCTTAAGTATATAGTCTAGTATATAGTATAGTCTAGTATATAGCATTCTAGGAAGTGAAATATGTGAATATGTAAATATAATAATAATGTAATATGTACATAAATATGCAAATATCTGCAGAGGAAGGGAAACAAAATAGGTGCTCTAGGTGCTTGAGCTATCATCATACATCAACTTTAATATGTACCTTTTGAAATAACTACCATAAGCACATTTTGAAATAACCACTGTAAGCACAGCCAACTTGTATGAAGCTCCTTTGCACGGTGACGTTTCAAATGTGTAAGCACAAGACAAGACTTGTCTGACTCAAGTCAGTATGCGACCAGGGGAGCTTCAGTGTACCTGCAGGTTGTGTTGCAAAGGGCTGTGCAGGAGCTCCGTAGTGCCCGTAGTGAGACTGTGGAGAGGGTGGGCCAAACCCAGTAGAGTATCCCCCCATTCCTGGCTGGGCCTGGGAGTAAGGCGGCGAGGCAACGAAACCCTGCTGGCTCATCTTCTGTTAGAACCTGTTCATTACAGACTCTGAGAAGAACAGCAACCTGTAGTGAGCAACCTGTATTTTGAATGTATATTCAGGTTTGTACATATAATGCCTAGGTATTACACTACCACCTAGGGATACACTCTACCTTTACAGCTGACGCTCTCCCTGTGTTGCAATGTCGATGATTCTACAGCTTGACGAAGAAACAGGATATTCCATCTCTACTCTTAAATTACAACCTGCTGAAATGCTCCAGTTCTGCTCGCACTATGTCTTAAAACAACTCTTGGTGATGTGCATGAGGGACTTTTTACCAGTGGACTATTCAGAGATAATAGCTAGAATATTATCAACATCGCTTGTCAAGTCTCTTTGCCAACATTAAGTGATTTTCATTTTGGGAGTGGGGCTGTAATTGTGGATCATCTTCTCTGTCGTTTTCTGTACAGATGTAATATCTCGTGTTAACCGCAGGCATGCGAATTGGTTTTAAATTCAGGTCCACCAGTGCAGCTACAGATTCTGTATTCAACCATCATTACTCATAAACCAAGTAACACCTTCCCATTAACATAAACATCTGTCAAAGCATTTTACATTAATCGCAAATAAAAAATCTGTTCATTCGTATTTGAACCGAGTCCTCAAGCTTGTAGTGGCCTTTGCAGATGTTTCACACATTATCAAGTAGCCATTAGCTGAGTGAAGGCCCAAACTCATAGCAATGTAAAGTTTCTCCTTGCGAAAACAATTCGCTATGCATAATAAAACAGTTTTCTGGTATGAAACAGTAGATGTAATCACGCTGTCGGTAAACTTCAACGCCAAGAGAGAGCATAGTTTTGCCAGGACTGCCACGTCAAGGACGTGTTTAAGCCCGGTTCACGTTTAAACAACAATGCCATGTATATGCGGTTATTATTAAAAGCGTTTTGTAAACGGTCGAACACTACTATACTGAGAAAATCCGACTTTTCAGTGTTGTTAAATGTTTGTCGATTGTAGCAAGTCGAAGTACGCTATCTTCCACAGGCGGAAATAAGCAAAAGCCTTAAACTTTCCTAATGATTTACTACTGAAATGCATATGGTGAATATGACGGTTAATCTTATACTGCCTAAAATGAATGAATCGTGTGTCCAGTATTACAAGCAAGGAAAACTTACCTGAAAGGTGAAAACAATGCCGAGCGGCCTTTCTAGAGGCAATCTCAAATAGCGTAACGGGAATGCCACGTCAAACTCACGGCACCGGTGTCAGCGTACGGGCTAGTGTTAGTTTGCTGCTTCTTCTACGCATGCGTGCAGTGATGGGAACCACTACACGTCAGCAAAGATGCAGACGTGCGTAGCAAAACCATCCTATGTTCGAGAAAGCAGAGCGGAAGATAAAATCCTGAATGAGAACTCGGATATAAAATTTAATTAGTCGTCTACGAGTAATTTTACTACGTATCACTTAAACTCTTAAGAAAGCGTCTAAGAATTTCGAGGTGTTACGCTTACGCTTACATTCAAAACTAAAACAATTATATAAAGTCTAATCTAGCATATAAAACACATGAAAAAAACAATTACTGATCTGATCGTCATACTTTCGTGTCACTAGCAGATGCATTTGTGTGCAATATTAACGTAAAGAACTGATGTAGGAAGTAACAATGTGCATAACAGGTAGACGACAAAAAGTCACATACGAGCTATAGCCAAAATACTGATCTGCCAACAGGTTAATCCAACACTAACCTTAACGTAACCAAAACTATATGCTGTAGTTCAGTTTGTGTTTCATATTTGTATAAACTTGTATATTTTTATCATGGGCATAATTAAAGTGTTCCATGCTGATTTAGTTTACCACATGTGCTGTCATAATCAAAAGTTTTTATTATGATTTTAAAAATCCCTTAGAGTTTACATGCTCTTGGGTTCGAGCTTGTCTGGTAGACTTTTTTTAGTTGGGCAGGCCTCGGAGTAATGACGTTAGAAGTGGGCTGGACACGATGTGTTGTGGCTGTATACTTACCTAAACCACTTGAGAGATTCTTGCGAACAAACTTCATTCTTCATAGGCTTGTGAACAGCAACAAGGTGGCTGCCCGCGTGCGCCTTAAGGAATGGGAACAGGGGATTACGTCTGTATAACGGTGCGCGGCCGGGCGCCCTGGGGTTTTCGCCTCCGTCAAAGCGACGCAGAACCTCACCATCCTCTTCAGGTGTATCAGGTGAGATTACTAATACGTAGAAGAACATCTGGTCTTTGCTTAGCAATGAACAACATGGGATTAAAAGTTGACCACTGACAACAATTTAAAATTTGATGATTTGCATTACGTTGTATTGCTTCGAGTTTAAAAAAATATATTCAGATGACAACTTTCATGACAATCCTGGTAAACAGTGCATAACGATTTGTTTATTTGATTGTAGAAATCGGCGAGTAGGCTGATTCATGAAATGTAGATTTTAAACTTGAGGCAAAACTGGAGTCGAGGCAACTATGGCAAAGTTTATATTCTTTGACTGAAAACGAAGCCTCCCTAAATTACTGCAAAGTTATGGACACTGTGTACTACGAGTTTTAATACTTTATTAAAATGTTAAGCAATGTGATGAGTTTGAGGTATGAGTTGAGATGTGCGTTGGTATATATTATGTAACCATTTCCTGTGGGGTTCCCTGTATCCTTCTGCAATTTGAACTAGTTTTGATAATATAATGTGACTCTAGTATTCGTTATTAAATCTGGGGAAAGTATTAACGGAGCCCTGTAATAAGCGCTCTTTTTCAGACTTGAGCAGGGCTCCTTATATGGTCATGACACAGCTGTTCGTCAGTCTACCGCGGGCTGTCTGTTATCACTCCCAAGGATATGATCAAAAAATCTAAACACATAAAACCGTTAGTACTCGGTGGGATGATTATTAACGGACTTTAGGGGTGAAAAATTTCCTCAGAGCTAGACTATTTACTTTAGAGCAAAACAGTTGTGCAAGAGATTTTGCATGCACAGTAGATATCCCACTAAATTACAGTTTGATATAACAAATATATATAGATATAACAAATGTAGTTGTTTTCTTTCTACGTTGTTTACTTCTACGTTACTTCTGTAAGCTACATAATTAGAATAAAAGTATGACCGTTTATTTTGGGCCTTCTTCGCACATGGCTTCACTGTCCCAAGTCAATATTACTGCAAAGTAATAGACCAGAAACAATAAAGGTATTTAGATTTCATGATAATCTTTGGCCACAATGTAATGCATGGCTTAACCGAATAAAGAGAGATCCGAACTCAAGAGTATAAAGAGCATAGGCCGTTCGGGAGGGTTGGGAATATATCCTGATATTAACCCAAACTGTAATGCATAGAGTACACATTTGACAGAGCAATGCTGATTACAGCCGACCAGTGTGAATCAAAGCAAGAAACATTCTCTTTCTTTTCAGGGAGCTTTAAAGGCTTCTCCATGAAGATGCTTACACCGAATATTGCAATTTTTATACGCCAATAACATTTACATGTCTGCAGTAGTTCCCAAGATGTGCTTCAGTCTGAGAATAATGGTTTCCACACCTTAGGTTTGGTACCATAATTCATTTGTCATTCCTAGGTCCTTTAGTAATGTTCGAAGAGAGTATATTTGAATAACACTGTTGAAATCGTTTCTGGAGGATATCGTGCAGATCCTTAGATGGAGCACTGTTTAGCACAACATTCAACTCTTTCACAAAAATGTATTCATCCATCAAACATCAAACAACTCCCTAAACTGTCTAAAATGACCATGACTGCTGAGTTTTGACATTCTGGGTATGGCCTTGTGTTTATGGATTGGCAGCTTCATTAAACAGTATTATTATCATTCTAATACTGGTACTGTACTGTTCTTCAGACTGAGGACCCCACAGACGATAAAAGGGTTTTCATGTTTAATTGGTTGTACCTACAAAATTGCATTACTGCAATGACTCTTCACGAGTTTTGTGTATGATTTAAAATGTATTCTGTATACGAATTTAGGTTTTAACTGAATTTCTTCTAATCTCAACCTCCAGAAGCTTATATTATTACAGACTGTGTGGTTCCAGATAGCCATGGCTGCCGTGTGAGGGATACCTTGCTTACCTAATGCCAGAAGTGCTTGGTTTAGAAAAGCTGTCATCAGCTTGTCAGCACCAGAGAATGCTAACACTTTTCTAAAAAACACATGCATTCCACTGGGCTGAAAGCTAGCCAAGGCACAGGGCAAAACACTTAGCAGAGCAAAATGGCATATCATTGGGTTTATAATGGAATACTGTTGGGTATTTTAGTTTGGGTTGTTTGGTCTTCACATTCTGAGCAGTTAGCTGCATTGTTCTCAACGTTGCCCACAGTAGCACAAGGACTAATGAGCCCCTCAATGGTTTTCTCCCCATTGCTGATCTTCAAGTGTTCCAAATGCCATCCTACATTTTTTTCATCATCTTGTTCCTGAAAATGGGTTACATGAGCTATTAAGTGTTGTTGTACAGAGTGTTACTGCAGGATCGAAGAGCAGAGATCCTCTTGTTGTCTATATATAACTTGTCTGTTATATTTACATGCATTTTCTTTAATATAACGACAGCGGGTGTTGAATAAGTTCCTACAGTGCTTACATAAGTTCACTTCTGAAAGTGCCATTGCTTTCTGGAAATGCCTCATACATGTTGTCTCTCATTTTATTGATGGTAACAAGGGCTCAAGACTCAACAAACTCGGTCTCTTGACATTAAGAGTTTACAGAGCCACAGGCATTGTACGTACACTACTGAGAAACCTGATGTTAATGAAAGCGAATGTATTTTGGTCGGCCTGAACCTTGTAATGTTCACTGATGGGGGGAAAAAATGGGACATGTTATAACCGCTTAGTATCAAAATCAAACTGAAATGGTGGTTCAGTTGTAAGACAGCCGACTGTGAGAGTCCATTCTTTTCTTACAGTGCAAGGCACATGCAAAATAAAAGGCAAGTTGAATTTGGGGGTAAAAATTCATCTTTTCAAGACATGTACTGATGTCACTGCATGATTTGTTTAGTCACCCGCCACATTTATTCATTTGTGAGACATATTACTTTGGTGGTAGTTTGTGTATTCTGCAGCTGCTGAGGTTGATGAACTGAAACCAGACCTTCACTCTCATTCACACTCACTCTTCTGGGCTCTGTGTGAGAAGAGACATTTTAGCTGAGCAGTTAAATATTTGCCTATTTCCGAGCAGGGCCTGGAGATGACAGGATGACGTCTCTCACAGATATTCGTTTCTCCAGAATGGTTTCGTAGGTTTCTTTCTTCACTTCCAGCAAGTCATCTGGAAGACATAACTTTACCTGACTGAAGACTTTTTTAAGGAGGTGAAAAACATGTATGTCAGGGGGATAAAAAGATACTGAGAAGGGCATAGTGAGAACATGAACTATACTGTCCCACTTATGATTACGATAAGCAATTTCAGATGCACTTTTAACTTTTCAGGAGGCTGACCATGTAGGGGTTGACATTTATGTTCTGTGCATGTGCATGTGCATGTGTGTAAATGTTCTGTTGTGTGCATGTGGGAGACTGTTTGCCTTATAAGGCACTTGTTTTTCTTTTTTCTTTGTCCTCCGTCTTTGGGGGAATTCTGGCTTCATCACAGAGCTGGTGAAGTCAGATCTCCTCAGATTCTTAAAGGTGCAGAACCAATTGGCTTTTGGATGGAAGCAATGTGCCCAAGGAGGTAGTCAGAACCCTGAAATTACCTGCCATAACTGTATATGGACCTGCACATATAATCATTTTGTTTAGGTTATCGTCACTATATATACAATGCATGCAGCACTGTTCAATCACACCGATGTGCCATGAGCCTTCTGCAAAGCTCTTTAGTTTGCAGACGCATCTTGGTGTTCAGTAAGACCTTTGGAAACATCAAGCCATGATACCATTTCAGAACAGGTCAAACATGAAACTTAAATGAGCTTGTTTGCTCTTGCTTATTTTTGCACATCATTGTTATAATTTTTTTTTCTTAATTGGCACAAGCTGTAAAGTTCCCTTAACAATACATAAGCAATTGAAACAATAAATAAGTGCTTATGATAGTACTTGGAAATTTGATTGGTTAAGCATGCGAGAAACTATCCTGTAGCCTATGCCTCAGAGACTGTACTGAGACCATCACCACTGCCAACTGGCTTGTTGTTATCTGAGAGCTTTTCCTTGACAATGTCTTCATGACTTGCTCATTAGGGGCCTGGAGCCAGATTCTGTGCATTTATGACTTCTGTAAAACTTTGTGACAAAACATGTTGCAAAAAGTGCTACACAAATCAGTTTGAAATCGTATTAGCTAGTGTTGCTAAATGGGTTGTTTACACGTGTACATAAAATGAGTTTGTAATAGTAGCCACAGTAGACTGCCATAACTAGGATTTCCAAAATGAGATTTAAAATGATTGGCTAAGGTGATGGAGAGTTCAAGCAAAAACAGATGGCAACTATTATAAATGCCCTAGCCACCTAAATAACACAGTCGGTACATTTTTACATCTCCTGTCAGCGCTGTGCCACCATCAGAGGTCCTGTTTTATATATCCCCTGGAAAAACACTGTAGTTAAGAGCTAATATAGATTTAATAGGAGCTTTTGATTGGGAACGGAATGGTTCGTTACCTGTACTGTGCCTGGGAATTGTTGATAGAGAGAGAGAGAGAGAGAGAGAGAGAGAGAGAGAGAGAGAGAGAGAGAGAGAGAGAGAGAGAGATCTAAACTATGGGTATCAAACAGCTGCTTATGATTTTAGTATCATTATTTAACATTTTGTTTCAATGATGTCGATGCCTTTACTTGCGACTGTGACCGATATTATTATTGGATAGTTTTTATAAGCTTGCATCATATTGTTTGGAAGTTCTGAAAATAACTCAGCTTTTGGTCTAATGGTTATCCTCGAGGTTCCTGTTCGTACATGTCCTTTCAGCAGGGTTATCGCAGTCTTAGATGCTGCCGTTCCCCGTCCATCGTCTCAGTAAATAACGGGACTCCGTTTCTTCGCCATCCTTTTTTGGAGGGGAGGCCGAAGGGAATGATATTCTCACCGTTACTGCATTCCTACGTTTCGGTTTGAGCAGTTCCCCTACAGGCAGCGGAGACGCTATGAGCGATCCATATACGGCTACACGAACTGTTGCATTTACTCTTAAAGCTCTTAAGACAAATCCCACATCATCTGCGCTTTATTGCTCTCTCGCTTTCCTTGGTTCTCATAAACCAACCATATAAAGCTGTAACAATGCCCTGTAAATAACTGTGGTTCATCTGTTATGACTAAAGATGTTATGGTTACGTTACTGTACTGCTGTATTAGGTCGTATTCGAAGTTATTAGCTAGTTTGAGCCTCACGGCCATTACCCGCCACCCAGTGCTGTTGAGAAACATGTTCCGTTTAGTTATACTGCTATGCTGCTTGCACAGCCTTTTGTCCTAATTTCCTACTGTTTTCACCAGAAAATAACCTAGTACGTAGCCACAGGAGTCATTAGAAGTTTGTAACACCGCTCTAAGCAGTGCAAGGTTTGTGCTCAAGCACGTCTGTTGAAGTTCAAAGGATCCGAGTATCCGACGTCAGAACGCCGATGGAACACTGCCCTCTAGTGTTCGAATGGAGAAACTGTCATGCAAAGTTAACACAGTAAGACCTGAAGTGTAGCAATTTGTCATATGAAGGTTCACTAAAATGTGAAAATATAAAGGGTATCTATAAATCTGCTGAAAAGAGACAGACCCAGCGATTCGTCAATGATTAATAAAGCCAGATGAAGAATAATAAGTACAGTAATTTGAATATATATCTGACATAAAGCATACTATGATACTGTACTTTGCTTCTTAATAACCCAGCCAAATAATAGAGTATAACTGAACTTTCTGGGAAAGTTATAACTCACTTTTGAGGAATTTTATTAATCACATTTAGGAAGATGACTTGGACCTGAAGTACTTTCAATTGCTAGTAGAGCAAGACCTGAAGGAGCACATTTAACTCAGAAATACTTCTCTTTAGGTAGTGTGTGATCTGGTGTGAACTGATCCAGAATGTAGAGGAGAATGTGAAAATCTTATTTACAGTTTGGCTTGCATGAATGTACTCCTGTGTTTGGCATTTTGTTATAGAATAGCCACTACCATCCAAAAAAACTGATTAACTGTACATGGGAAAACTAATCAAAAAAGATCATCACTTGCACCATCATTTAGCCATTGTACAGTGAGCAACCTATATGATCCACAATATAATACTTAAAGCTAATCCAATGCTTATTCCAGTCACACAATTACACTCACCGGCCACTTTATTAGGTACACCTGTCCAACTGCTCATTAACGCAAATGTTGAATGTTGAAATGTTGAAAAGCCAATCATATGGCAGCTACTCAATGCATTTAGGCATGTAGACATAGCCAAGACGATCTGCTGCAGTTCACACTGGCTCTGTTCGAAATAGCCTACTACATACTACTGGCGTACTGCTTGGGCCCCAAATCAGTATGCTGTATGCAGTATGCGAATAAAAAGAATTTTTCCAGTACGCGAAACATCCCCGGATGACATACTACTTCCCCCAAATATTCCAGTACGCGAACAGAGCTATCTTCACGGTGTACTGCATCCCATCATGCAACGTTATGTTTACGTGACCCCGTAGTATGTTTTGCTTTTGTCGCATACTGGAAACTGTACTACAGACTACTACGAGGACCAGTATGCAGTATCCAGTATATACTGAGTGCAGTATGCAGTATGCCGTATGTAGTAGGCTATCTCGAACAGAGTCTTTGACTTTGAACGTGGCATGGTTGTTGGTGCTCACTAAAACTGGACAATAGAAGATTGGACAAATGTTGCCTGGTCTGATGAGTCTCGATTTCTGCTGCGACATTCAGATGGTAGGGTCAGAATTTGGCATCACCAACATGAAAGCACGGATCCATCTTGCCTTGTATCAATGGTTCAGGCTGCTGGTGGTGGTGCAATGGTGTGGGGGATATTTTCCTAGCACACTTTGGGCCCATTAGTACCAATTGAACATCGTGTCAATGCCACAGCCTACCTGAGTATTGTTGCTGACCATGTCCATCCCTTTATGACCACAGTGTACCTATCTTCTGATGGCTACTTCCAGCAGGATATCGAGCCATGTCACAAATCTGCAGCAACTGCGTGATGCTATCATGTCAATATGGACCAGACTATCTGAGGAATGTTTCCAGTACCTTGTTGAATCTATGCCAAGAAGGATTAAGACAGTTCTGAAGGCAAAAGGGGGTCCAGCCTTTTTATTAGGTGTACCTAATAAAGTGGCCGGTGAGTGTATATTACAGTTGCTAATGAGCCCTCATACACCTGCCGGTATGTATATATCAGTAAGGTTTTCACTCTTGCAATTGCAATTGCTGGTGTAAGAAAGGTGGCTTCTGCTTCCTAACATTGTTATACTGATAAAGGCAAATGGCAATATGTTAGCTGTGCAGACCATCCTTGACAAATGGTCATTCGTGTTTTCAAAGCTGACCTCATTTCAGGATTGATTTGTGATATGTATAGAGTCAAAATAAAGGTCATGGTAAATCTTATACTAGAGTGCCACCGTTAGTCCCTATTCTGGACTTCTGGATGACAGCCCCTCCACAGCCAGGAGCATTGTATGGACTTGCAGCTGTTGTGCTGTGTATAGCTCTGAACACTGACTCACTGGAGTTCGACAAGAGGTTGGATTACAGAAAAAGTGTCATGCACTGTCTATATGGAACTGTTCGAGTTGTGTTTTCAGGCAAATGTTGTCTGTTTGATCCAATAGACCAAAGATTGCTCAAACCAAAATGTACATTTTCTGGACATGAGTTGGCATAAATAATTTTTGCCTCAATGTTGTTGACATCCACCCCCCCCCCCCAACTCTCAACTCTACAGCAGTATAAAAGTGATGAAGCTAGTCCCTATGGATAAGCTTTGTATTGCCCTGAAAGAAAAAAAAGCGTTCTCAGGAAATCATTCTGCCCAGTTTATAGAATGATAGGGATTGTGATCGTGTAGATAAAAGGCTCACTTGTTGCTGTGATCCTTTCTTCAGGTTGAAAAAGACAGTCACGCTTGCCTGGCCGGTTTGTGTGACAATGACGAGCTGGTGTCTGTGAATGGAGAGCCCTGCTCTGCTCTTAGCTTTCCAGAGGCTTTGTCTCTCATCGAGGCTTCAACTGAATGTCTGCAGCTACTGGTGAAGAGGTACCTCCGCATCACTTAAATGCTAAGACCTTAAACCCAACTCGGATTCATGCAATGCGGTTCAGCCTATGATCAACAATAGGGGGGCTAGCTCAGCTAATACGACAGCACAACATGCTGTGATTTATCTAGGTCCCGTTATCTGGGGCCCACTTTGCATTTTGATTGCTCGTTTTATGGTGCCATGGCTGTCTCGCTGATGACTGATTTGACCTTTGACTCAACCAAATGGCAAAACCGTGTGTGTGGGTCCCAACAGTAACTATCCAGCTGAAGGGAGCTTCTATTGGTGACACACCAGTGGGTTGTGATAACCATTCACACGACTGAGTATAAGTAAAAACAATGTGGTGATTAACTGCTGTATGTTTCAAATGTCCCTCCATTTGTTGTAATGCTGTATGTGACTGTGCACTCAATAAATAGCATCTTGCCTATTAAAAACAGTGACCTTTCTGCATAGTGTCTCATCTGGCACAGTTTATCATTCACTTTTTACGATCAATGAGATTGCTCGCACAGTTATACTTTTGGCTGCTGTGGAATGCGTCAGTGTGTGAACCACAAATCGCATAGAACATTTTAACCAATATTTCTCCCTTGCAGATGCTGTTCTCAACCCCAAGAGAGTTATCAGTCAGTCAGCCCCACTCTCCGGATCCCATCCCCACACAGGCACCAGGACACCAGGGAAGTCTACGTCTCAGAGTCCCAGGATGAGGCCTACTACGGAGAAACAGACAGTGAAGCAGAGTGCCCTGGGGGTGCTCCTATGGTCCGAACCCAACTTTGTATTCCAGCTCCCATGGACAGAGTTGGGCCAGACTCCCAAGGCCCTGGAGGTGGGGATCCTAGGTCAGAAATCACCCCAGGAACCATGCTGGAGTTGCAGCTGTCCCTCTCTAAGACCACCCTGGAGGACGCATGCTGCACCTCCCTGGGCTGTGCTCGTGGAGTTGAAGGGACCTTCCACCGTAAAACAAACAACGAGGATGACAACAAAGGCACCCCGAGTGCACCAGGCTGCTCTATCTTTATATCTCGGCATGACAGGAAGCCCCTGGCTCAGCGGGGGGTGCTTGTCAGCTCCACTTCTGCCTTGCTAGGACAGGTGGAGGTGGTCGTGCAGTCTTCTGGGAGGGGCTCCGGGACGGAAAGGGTGGGGGCATGTGGTGCTGAGGAAGGGACCAGTGAACGACTGGGTTCTGGTGAGGGGGAAGGAGGGCAGACAGAGGAAGCTCCCTTCTCCACTGCCTCCTGTGGAGTTGCATCAGAAGAGGGGGACTCTGAGTCAGAGAGGGAGCACAGCAAACCCAACAGGCACAGAGCGAGGCACGCTAGTAAGTGACATCTCTACATTTTATTGCTGTTTCTCACGCTGTGTGATGGCGATTTGACATCTTTATGACGGCCCAATCTGGATTTGATGTCTTGTTTTGCTCCAGATTATTGCCGTCAGCCTGGAATAACACGTGTGCCTGTTGTACTACCAGTATAGTTTACAAGAGTATAAAATCCCAAGCAAAGAGTGTATTTATCATTCTCAGTATGAGCTGGATCATTAATTTAAACATATAATATATCTAGAAAGTAAGAAATGTTACATTGTTATCAAGACTATTTGACTAGTTTGTTTGACTAGTATGTTTTACATTTTCTCTTGTTGATTTTTCTGCTATCAAAAAAAAAAATCTGAAAGAATTCTACTCTTAATCTTGACGGTAATTCATTTCAATTCCTTATTAAACTTCATACAATCTTAATGTATGCAAGCAGTGGGAATGGGGCATGGAGGATGACGTGAAGGATAAGAATAAAACGTGGGTATGCTTGCACTGCCTGTGGAATAGCCCTTTGACAGACACCAGCATGTGTGACACCGGCTTGTTACCTGATCCTTTAAAAACTGGCCATCTTAGCAGCACTGAAAAGGGAAGTGTTCTGTTCTCCCCAGTGGCTTTTCCCACCTTGAGTCTGGCAGCAGTCGTATCAAGTATGTAAAGGAAACAGACGCTGAAATTGTTCTTTTGTTTTGCTTGTTGAATCTTGCAAGGTCAGACTGCTTTGAAAAGAGAGGTATGTTTAGTCTGTGATGTTTACTTTGTTTACTTTGGCAGAGCATTTAGTGTAAACGGGCAGGATTATTTTTATTATATTAAGAATCTAGAGATAAAGGATCTTATTGAGACTCAGATACAAGCATTTACCATTGTTGTTGAAAACCCTCCTTTTTTAAACTGTTATCTGGGTCTTTCCCTCAACTTCAGCATTACTACTTTGACACATTTTTACAGCTGTGAATGAGTTACTATGAATCATCATTCAGCAAATGAGGAAGAATTATTCATGGGTCAGTGATTTGTCTGATGTCAACACTTATAGAAATGCTTATAGAATTGATCTGGTAGTGTAGTGAAGAGACATATGTGACTTAATCATTTCCTCAAGAACAGTCCCCACTATTCCCTTAAGATGTGACAGAAACAATTATGGACCATGTATTCCAATGCATTCCAATGCAGATAACTCAACACTTTCAATTAACTCTAATTGAACTGCTAGTGATCTGAAAAAAACATGTTGTAAAATCAACAGAAATAGCACATGTAACTATGTACCTCTACAGTAAGTATAACATAAGTAACAACAAAGGAGGATAAGAATCAAACCAGGGCATGCCTTGGACCCATTTCATATGATTTGTCTTTATATGAACAGTTATTAAGAACTTATCAGTTTAATAAGAGATATTTTGCCTGCCCATTTTTACCCATGCTATTAATACACTTCATACTCCACATCGTCATAGACTAGATCACTATGAGTAACCATCTGAAATGTTCCTCTGCCCTCACCCCACCATCTTTACCCTCCATGTGCTCTAACCCCCCTCCCATCTCTGTCTTTCCAAGGGCTTCGCCGGAGTGAGAGTCTGTCTGAGAAGCAGGTGAAGGAGGCCAAGTCTAAATGCAAACGCATTGCTCTCCTTCTCACTGCCTCTGCCCCCAACCCCAATAACAAGGGGTTGTTGATGTTCAAGAAGCACAGGCAGAGGGCCAAACAGTACACACTCGTAAGCTACGGAACTGGAGAGAACGAGCCAGAGTTTGAGGACGAGGAGTCTGAAGAAGACCCCAGGGAGACCCATGCTGTTGAGGTCACAGTTCTAGCCACCAGCGAGGCTGAACTTGATGAGGATTTCTTCACAAACCCCCCAGGCCACAAAAGTATTGTGACCTTTGACTGGGACACAGGATTGCTTGAGATAGAGCGCAAGATTAACAGCAAGGAAGACATGAACACACTCCCTGAGACCAAGGGCAAAGGAGCTCTGATGTTCGCTCAACGCAGACAGCGCATAGATGAGATTGCAGCCGAACATGAAGAGTTGAGAAGCAAGGGGATCCCTGTGGAGGGGGTGCAGGAGGCTGAGAAACATTACCAACAGGTGGAGCAGCAATCTTATATACAGGCGACCGAGAGCCAAAATTACATGGATGTAAATGTGCACCACCAACACCAACAATACCAGCAATATCAAGAACAGTATTATCAGCAGCAACAACGGTACCAAGAATATGAGCAGCAGATGCAATACCAGCAACAGCAACAGCATTATCAACAGCAACAAGAGTACCAACAACAGCAACAAGAGTACCAACAGCAGCAACAGTACCAACAGCAGCAACAGTACCAACAGCAGCAACAAGTGCAACAGAGTTCACATCATTTGAATGGTATGTCCAGTCACCAAACCACTGTAGCGCAGTCATCAGTAATGAATAGAAGTGCAAAGCCATTTTCTGTTGAGAACAGGGCGGCTGTTCCCTTTACTTCATCTACAAACCAAGAGCAGTCCTGCTATTCAGTGGGACAGGGAGAACAAATTGCTTCCAGAGATGAGCGAATTTCTGTACCAGCAATCAAGACAGGAGTTCTGCAAGACAAGAAGAAGAACAAAGCTAAGCCCATGTTTACTTTTAAAGAGCCTCCAAAAGTTTCCCCAAATCCAGAGCTTCTAAATCTCCTGAACAGGGGTGACAGGAAAGCAGGGTTTGAGTCTGGTCCAGAGGAGGACTACCTAAGCTTAGGTGCAGAGGCCTGCAACTTTTTGCAGTCTCCTAAATCAACGCACAAAATTCCACCACCAGTTGCTCCCAAACCACATATAAACCCAGCCTCTCCACCATGGTCACCACAACCAGAAATTGCAAGCCAGCAGTTCCCCCAACATGCTGAAAATAATGTTGAAGCAACTGCCGGGGCTACTGGGCCTGAAGCCGACCCTGCCCCTAATATAGAGTCCTCAGCCATACCAGAGCAAGAACCCTCCTCGGCACCTGCTGCTGAACGACAGGAAGCTCTCACTAAACCTGCACTGCAGGAACAAGAAACAGTCAATGCATGGGGTATATCTGAGCCACAAATGCAACCAGATCAGCAACCAGAGACTTGGAATCAATCCCAACGGCAAATTAATAACCCTGTCCAACCAACTCAAGTCCATACAAAGCCAGATCCACCTGTCAGCTCATGGGGTCTACCTTCAACTCAGACCCACCAGCAGCCACCAGTAAGTGCTTGGGGTCCATCTGAGGTGCAGTCACAACCCCTTGCACAGTCACAGATGCAACCGCATTGGACGAAACAAGCCCAAGTCATTTCCGATGTACAACCAAGCATGAGCATTCAAACAAAGTCACAGTCCCAGCCTCCTTGGGTGACACAGAGTCCACCCCAACCCCAGAATCAACCACAGCCACAGCCACAGCCACAGCCTCAGCCTCAAATAAATTCATGGGCAACAGCCCCAACAGAGACACCACCGCAGCCTCCCTGGGCCCAATCTCAAATACCAACACAGCCACCTGTCAGCACATGGTCTCAAGATTTAAATCAGACCCAAGGACAGCCACTCTGGGCCCAACAACAACAACAATCTCAACCCTTACCACCTTGGACAGGCCCTCAGCAGACTCCCCAGAATCCTTGGGCTCAACCTCAGAGCCAGTCACAGACCCAACCACCTTGGGTATCTCAGAAGCAACAGCAAGCCCTGACACAGTCACCTGTAAGCACATGGACCCAACCTCAGAGTCCAGTGCAAGCACAGCCTCCATGGGTTCAACAGGCTCATCCACCCCCTCAGTCTCCACCACAGATGCAGCAACCACAGGGCCCTTGGCCTCCTCAACCACAGTGGGCTCAAGAATCTCAAGAGCATCCACAACAGATGATGAACTCTTGGGCACCAGGGCAGAATCAAATACAGCCACCCTGGACTCAGCCACAGATTCCAGCTCAGACACAACCTTCATGGTCGCAACAAACTCAGCAACAGGCACCACCTCCGTCTCAGACTCAAACACTTTTAAGTACATGGACACCACATCCCCAGCAAGGTCCCGTCAGCATTACAGCCCCTGCTGAAACTCAGAAGCTGCCTCAGCCAGTCAAACCATGGAGTCCACCTCAGAATACTCAGCCCACACCTCCACAACGAATGAAGTCATACACACTTGGGACTAAGCTACCATCACCCACTCCCATGAGTAATACAGCATCAGGCTCTGGGATGGGGACAGCTTTCGAGATGCCAGCCTTACGAGGGAAAGGGGCTGAACTCTTTGCTAAGAGGCAATCCAGAATGGAGAAGTATGTGGTCGATTCTACCTCAGTGCAAGCAAACAAGGCAAGACCTTCATCACCATCTCCTTCTTTGCCAACCTCTTGGAAATATTCAGCTACTTGTCGTGCCCCTCCGCCTTTGACATACAATCCAATTCAGTCACCCTCATATCCACCAGGTGCTGTCAAGCAACCCACATCTTCTAACCCTTCTTTAAAGAACAAAAATAAGGGTAAAGACAAACCTGCCCCCAAACCGCTTCATGTTCTTGATGTCATGAAGCATCAACCATACCAGTTAAATGCATCCCTTTTCACCTATGGGCCAGCAGCAGAGAAACTTGCTGCAGAAAAGGAGGCAGCTGAAAAGCTTGCTGCTCAGAAAGCAGCTGAAGCCCAAGCCCAAGCCCAAGCCCAAGCCCAAGCCCAAACTCAAGCTCATATCCAGGCTGCTGGTCCTGCAAACCAAAACCAGCATCTGAGTTATAATCAAGCTCCTGTCCCCTATGGCTTTATGCCACAGCACCCACAGTCACCGCAGCAGCACTATGGGATATCTGGTCCCTCAGCTGCTATGCATGATGGCCCTTACCACCACACTCCTCCTAACAACTACCAGCCCTGCCCTAATCCATATCAACAAGCACCCTACCAACAAATGTATAGCCCCCAGCAGGTTTACCAACAACCTCAATCCAGTCCTTACCAGCAAGGACCAAGTTCTCCTTATCAGCAGCCCCCTCCATATGAAGCTGGCCCTACCCCAACCTATTCAGCTGTCCTGACACCATGCTATCAACCAGCTTCAAGCTCCTATGATGTACCCACTTTTCCAATAGCTGCAAGAGCAGATTCCACCTCAGGAAGTAGCGTCGTAACTGCTCCAAAACCAAAGTTCTCAGCCAATAAAAATGTGGCCCAGGTCTGGAAGCCTGGTGCTACCGAACGTGTTGAGAAATAGAGTTTAATTAATACTTTGGCCTAACAAAGCTGGGATGGAAATCTGTATATGAAGTAGTTTCACAAAATGGTGCAGGAAATATTTCTGAAATATTTATCATCAATCAGCTGTGAAATTCAAAACAGAGAGTTTTTTAGTCATGGAATTTCAAAACATAAATGTATCAGAAAGTATTTTCTGCATATTAAAATGTGTTCAGTGTAACAGTGTAACAGTACACATGTACATGGGGCATGAGTTCATTGAGATTACACTGACATAGTTTCACCATTTAAATGTGGGTGGAACTCGAGCAAGTGAATGAATGAAAGGTAGCATTGATCCATATGGAAGAAAAATACTGATATATGAATGTTTGATGAAGGAAATTATGGGAAATTGTTTGATCAGATAGGACAGCATCTGAGTACTTTAAAATGTATTTTATAGTACTGAATGCTGAATGTGCTTCACTTTATATTTATAATCTATGTGACAGAATACCATACCTATATGTATACTCTATAGTATCTCAGTGGTTTTGGATAATTGATATACATATGTGGTACATGCAGTATTTTGATTGACACAGAGTTTGAAAGAAGGTACAGTACAGTTTTGACAATTTTATAACCTGGATGTGTCACTTATATTACTTACAAATCTGTTTTCAAGAACGGAACAAAAGGGTTAGTATTTTTTTAGGAAGGTAAGAAATGAATATACATTATATTGAATGTGGTCTGTCAAAGATCATTTTTATGATTATGAAAGTGGAGAGTGTTTGATGTTACTAAACTTAAATCTTCTGTATGTGACAGACAGAAAGTCAGCAAGAAGTAGGGTTTTACAAATTTTACAACTTTTAGACTTTCACGCTTATGTTTTCCATTGTTTGTATTCAAGCAAGAATTCACGCCTGATTTCTTTTCCTGCTTCACTCTTTTATTTGTTTCTACCAGCCTTATTTTGTGACAAATCAAATGCTAAGCTAAACAGGTAAAACAACCATCAGGGTTAAATGTGCAAACTGCCAATTTGGAAAGAATACGGAACATTTTTTATTTGCTTGCATTTTGTAGTTGCTGTCTTCCTCATGTTCTTTTATTTATCATTCTTTTTGTGTGATTTTTCTTCATAATGCACTTCCTGTAAGATTTGCCACAGTGCAATTAAAATGACTCTCTGTTCTTCTGTTTTGGGTTTCTTTGAGTTCACATCTGCATGATTCTGCCTTCTCCACCATCTCTTTCCTCAGCTTCTCACTTTGTCATATTTTTATTATTTTATCACAGAAAAGAAAAAAAGCAGCAATCATAGTCAGTGGATCAGAATGTTGGCACTCAACATGAAACAAAGTACTTACTGCCAATATACAGCTCTGAATTATACTTCAAGAATTACTGTCCATTGTAAAATTAATTTGGAAATCTAACACTTATTACACTGATAGCTCAAATCATGTTCTTCAGAATCTTTTGACTAAGGTAAGTAGTAGAATGAATGCCAATGAATACCAAGTTAAAGTTAAAGTCCTTAAAATGGGTATGCATTGTGTCATGTTCTTGAGGAGTGCAGAGCGTTGTCGTTTGTGAAATATGGATGCAATATGACTAATGTCTCACTGCTAGGCATGGCTGTGGCTATTTTGGGGAGAGTTTGATACTTCATCTCATGACCTGAAAGAGCAAAGGGCACTCGTGATATCAGTCTCCTGATTTTTTATTTTTTGAAAAATAAGAATTTTCATGTTCATTTAGCTTGGACCAAATCATTGCTTAAACTAGTCATGCTGTTATATATTTTTAAATGATCAATATAAAACAAGACCTGTAATGAAATTTGATGAGATGAGGATATGATGAGGTTTGATTTCTGCAAGAGCAGTTTTTTTTTCTGAAAATTATCATCTATTTTTTGGCTTGACTGATCATTAGAAGGATTATACTGGTTTGCAGGTTGTTAACAGCTGTTGTAACAGCATGAAACACTGAACCGAACTTAAAGAGCCATTTTATCAGCTCTGCTGGAGTGGATGACTCATGCGGCACTTAATAACAAAATGTAGTCTGAGTTTCCACAAACACCAGGGGGCAGCACAAACCTTTCTGTTTAGCTTCTGCAATTCAGCAACATCATGCTTTCTGGTTTAGAAGTGGCTCTATTTGCAATTTGTAGATTTTAGTGGAAGCATTGTGTAAAGAGGTTATTAGATTTTTGTGTTAGATAATGTCTTTCAGCGGGCCTTGGTTGTCAGTATTTCACACTGAACGCATCCACAAGGTCATGCAGCTCCATTAAAACAGGACTAAATCTGGATTACTCAGGAGTGCCCTCTCCATAAGCTAATTGTTCAGAGAAACCATGAGGGGGTGCACAGGAGCCTAAGTGGTGTGCTGACACATGCTGTATCAATGGCCACTTTATGTAATTCCTAGCTCTTTCACTTGGCTGGCGGGAGACTGACTTGTTCAGGAAGTTTAATCTGCCGTGTCTGAGTCATCCATGCATTCATTAGACGAAAATGCTTGAAAATGCTCCAGCTTGTCCTTGCACAACATTTCAGGGAAATAAATGCTACTTTCTGTTTCATAACCTTTTTTTTTGTAAGAAAAGGTTTAACAACAGTTTCCAGTCTCTAGGGAACCTTGACCTATACAATGTTACCACTTTTCTGTTGCCAGTCTGTTGAGTATTGTTGTGATTTTTTTTCTAAATATCTCTTTTCTGGTTTATCTTTAGGCCCTTGGAAGGAGTTCGTCCCTATCTCCACCTGTTAGGTTCTCACCACAGGGCCTCAGCTCCAGGTCGGCCTCCGTCTCCCCCAGCCCTTCCTCTCACGTAACGTACGGCTCGCGCTCCACAGAGGGGCAAGCCTTCTGGGTAGAAAAAGGCCGCAAGCCACCCACCCCGTGGGAGGCCGCGTCCCGCCACCCGCTGGGCCTGGTGGACGAAGCTTTCGCCACGCATAACATGCAGCACTCGCTTGCTTCCAGCTTACGCTCTGCTGCCCATCGCAAGCTGCTCCCCGAGCCCCCGCCGGAGTGGAAAGCTAAGGTGGGGCACGCGCCTCGACCCAAGAGCCAGGGCTGGAGCACCGGCCGATCGCCTCTCCCCTTCCTGTCCCCGACCAAAAGCACCGCGTCCGCCCCTGCCGCTCCTGTGCCCTACAGCCCACTGCTGCATCGGTCCCAGCCCCCTAGGTCCATGACTGAGGCGAACATCTCCGCCTCGCAGGCTGGCCAGGGGAGCAACAGGCTCACGGAGCAGACGGCCCTTAGGGCCACATACAGTAGCACCTGGAAACGCTAGATCCACGTTAGAGCATTTTTTTATATTTGTGCTATACAACTCAGATACAACAGACACTTAAGGGTTTTTTTTCTTTTGTTGCATGCAGACATGAAGTAGTTGTTTCTGAATGACAGTCGTGATGTGTGGTGGAGGTGACACGGGATGTGCAGATATGAAAATGGTAGTTTGGTAGTTTGTAGTTTGATAATCTTGATTGAGGGACCCAGACAAGGCTGAGGAATGTAGATTCAGGTTTCAGAAAAAGAACTTGTTTAGCGGTTAATGATGATGCGCAGCTAATTCCAAAAGCTTTAAAAAACTGCATTATATAACGGAACTTTAGCTGATTCCATATTACCATAGTTGTAAATACCATATAACATTAACAGCTTTACTATACGTATGCTATACACAACAGTCACGTGAGTCATATAAATAATTATGTCTGTTAGTGTTTTGGAGAAATTTCATTAGGGTTCCACACTTCATGGCTTGATAAAATTACATTAATGTGGTTTATTACAGTGAAATAGTTACAAAATGTAGTGGGTTTATGGTGTATGCAAATTTACCTGTCCCATTCATGAAACTTTCCAGATGGTTGAAGATGCATGTGTTCAATCAAGCATACAAATAGAAAATTCTGCACCTGCTTCTGAATGGCATTTTTTCAGTGTGTTGTGAAGAAACATTTAAGGCACAGCTGGATTAGTATAATGCATTTAGTTACATGTGTAAACCCATCTGTACTTTATTTACTAAACAAGGTTTGACCCTGTTGCTGGGACAGCATGAATGATTCACCTTGAAAGCACCACATGCGTACCAAGTTACCTGATACGTTTACTTTCATTTATTTATATGTAATTTCCTGTAGGGAAAGTAGAGATGTCCGATTTGAGATCATTTGTGCTTCTGCACTGTTAGTTATGAGACCAGATTCTCAAACACTGCACTAAACACTACTCTGTTTGCTCTGTCAAACACTACTCTGTTTCCTCAACATTTCACTGACTGTAGCAGAGCCACATTAGTTAGTGTTAGTGTTATCGCTTTATTTTTATTCTACTCAGCTTCACTAATTATTTAGCTTCCTCCACAGTTTAACTACATTTTAAGCAAAACTGTAATTGACTGACAGAAATGACACTGTTTTCTGCCTGGTTCATTTCTCTCTTTCCCTCTTAAGTAACCTGACGGTAAATACAAAATATTTGTTTTATGTTGACGCAATCCCGACGACAAAGTGACACAAGATTTTGCTTTTCACTTTCATTAAAATGAAATATACATTAAATTCTTCATGAGTTTGTCCATTTTTTGGCAAGGCAGTTTCAAAAATATATGTTGTCAAGAAAAGGCCAGAGTGAGTGAGTGAGACAGACAGAGAGAGAGACTGTAACACTAAGTATTCAGCCCCTGATAAGGTCTATAACAACATGTTGCCAATATGAGGATTATTCTTGATCATGTGGCCAATCAGTACTGTTTATAATGTTAAAATGCTTTAACTAACTGTAACTCACTAAATGTAAAAAAAGGATAAGAGGTAAAAGAGGAACATAAATACAGACTGTAAGCCCACAGAATTGGAATTCATATTTAACTAGCTCTCTATAACCACTGGGGGCAGCATGGTGCAGCAGTAGCAGTGACTGGTCACATGTTCATCATATTCAAATATTATAATTATAATAATAATAAAAAATAAAGAACATTTATTTTTTTCCCAGAATTCTGCAAAATTCATTAAACAATCATAAGTCATATGATTTATTTTGTCAGAAAAAAAGAAGTAAAAACAGTAGTAATAATAAAATTTCTTCGAAGATTTGCACCCTGCATACAGGGACGCCTATTAATATTCCCACTCCACTGAGAAGGTGAAGTCATACCTAGAAGACACATTACACCCCAAATGCATGCCAGCATATGTGTTGTCACCGCTATATTTAACTGTATACAGCCCAACTTTGCTCCACCCCTCCATGCCCTCATGGCTGGAGCCTCTTGCTCCTCACAAGACCCGGGGCCAGCACAGGTCATGTTACCCCATCTGGTTCTCACACCTCTGCCTTAAGGGATACAGGTACAACCATTGCGTGCTGCCTGAGACTCCCATACACACCTTCAAAGCACAGGTAAGGACCCCCTACATGTGTCCACATTTGGACTTACAGCGATCATCTATTGTCCACACGTAGTACATGGATAGATAAAAGACACACTACTGTATTCCAGTATAAATCTTCCTTAATCTTCATCATCAAGACACAGGTGATGTATGCATTTTATTCGCCCTATTCATCAGAGTGTGGTTACATTGTTTCTCTGCTTTTTGCTACGTCTGCTGACGTTTTTCTGTAACTTTGATAAATTCGTTGTAGCATCTTGCTCGTGCATGTGGTTTTGGTACAATAAAAAAGCTCGTTTAACATTTTTCTCAACTTAAAAAAAGCACCTCAATTCTGCTTAGACTTCATTGTTGATAATGCTACTTTGGAAAAAATATTATTCCTGGCATATAGTTTTTCTGTGAAAACAACATTTCCCCAGTGGTGTTGATTTCTTGACCTTTGTGGTTCTCTCTGCAAAATGTTCAAGGACTCTTTGAACAGGAACATGTGCCTAAAGGAGATCTGGGACACTAACACACATGAACCCACACTATTACCATGGTTTGCTGTACCACGTTGTCTTACCTGTCTCATGTAACATCAGACACTTGCTTTGGCCACACTGTTCCAGCCAGTCAAGGTTTGTTTAGGCATTTAAGCTGCCTAGTCTCTCTGTAGGATGGTTTGTACATGAAAATGTATGGCACACATGGGAACTGCATTTAACTGTCGAAGGTTATTTAAGGGATGTGCAATTTTCTTCCTCCAACAGGTACTAAATAAATGTAATAAATTTTAGCTGCAGAACACCATGTGCAAATGTATAACTGGGAGCTGGTTCCAGATTAGCTGCAGGCGGAGTTCTCGGGGTCGGTGTGCGCAGTGTGAACGAGTGAGGATTCTTCTGCTGTCCACAGCACCATGTCGCAGTTCACCTTCCTGACGGAGAGGGAGAGGAAGATGCAGGCGGCCGCTATTTGCAGAGAAGTTAACGCCACTGTTGGTACGATGAGGTCCCTTTTCATCAGCTGTGAACAACAAACCGAGGACATGTTGCATGAATTAAGCCATCTGCTTTTGCTTGCCTTTGAACGGATGGCAGTGCACGGCACTGTTTGGTCTGCTGCTATGGAGGCTAAATGTATTACACAGTGCTCCAGTTCCAGATATTGCATTGCCATCAACCACTCTGCCGTTATTTGAATGAAGTTGAGATGGACACTTGAGATGGAAATAAAGGAAGTTATGACTAACCAAGCAAAACTCATTTAAAAACATGCAGAAAGTGTCTAAGTAGAGTAAAAATAGGATATTATGTGTAACAGTGCCTTTATTGTTAATTGTCCATAATTCCAGAACATAATATTATATGATAATATCTTTATTAAATGTGTTATTTCTTCATGCACTTGTATGTGCACTGCATATGAACACACACCACAACACTCTTGGTGAGAGAGCCCTTCAGCTTGGAAGGTTTATTTTTGTAATTGCCCCTCTGCCCCACCCTGGCTGAGCTGTAAATAAGACAGACATTTTAGTACTGTAAGTAACTAATCCTTTTGTAGTTGTCTGAAATGCTATTCCGGGTGAGCCCAGTGCCCGGGGTGTGATCAGATGAAGATTCTTAACAGCTGTGGAAGTGTGCTGGTGAGATATCGTTGCAACCTTGATAGAGCCCTTCCATCTCCGTGCTTAGCCAGCAATAGAGCATTCGGTTCGAGCTGGCCAAATGAGGCCAGGGTCTCGACAAATGGCTGATCTCCAAATTCATTGGCACGAGCTGTGACCGAGCCCATGACAGAGCACAGGTCAAAGGTCACGCCTGAGTGAATGATTAATGTCAATATATGCAATGTTAATGTCACAGGAAAGGAAGTTGTGGTTATGGCAACTTTTTGATAAATATTAGAACTGAAAATATTGTGGAAAAACACTTAAACAGATACGATGCATTTCTGTGAAATTGTGACAACATGTTCAGCATTGTGCTCAAAATACTTTCAATATATTAAATATACATTGTTAGTATCAATACATTTGATACTTTTATATCAAGATATTTATCTACTATAATTATCTGAACCACTTGCAAATCAAACTCATTCATAGTTTTGAGAGGTATTTTTGAAGCTTTCCCCAACTGCTCATGTTGCATGAACCAGTGAATTTTTGGTGTAAACCTAACCTTTGCTGAGGACAGTGCACCCAATTCTGAGCCACACTGCTTTATTAATACAGCCTGATGGGAACAATCTTTGCTTTGAGTTTTGAGCACCGTTTTTATACAGCTTGTAATAACTACCATTAACAATGGCTGTTCAGGCACTGAAGACAGTACAAATATATAATTTCCTTACAAGTCGTTTCATTTGGTATACAGCTATGACCATCCTGCTTGTGTTATCGATTTAAGACATCATGTTCCATTTTATGGACAAGAGGACAAAATGGTTAAAGTGTGACAGACAATTTGACCTCAGTTAACTCTGAGATGCCATTGTTTGGTATAAAGAATGTTTTGCACGAAAACAGACGTCGGATGACTAGTGTTTTTATGGGAAACCACTCACTCGGTCTATGATTTGTTGACCCCTGCAGAGTCGGAAGTAGACCTGGGGCGAAAGATAAGCGCTCCAAAGGACATCATGCTCGACGAACTCTCCTTAGCTTCCAACAGGGGCTCTCGCCTTTTCAAGATGCGTCAGAAGCGCTCTGAGAAATACACCTTCGAGAGCATCCAGAATGAAGTTAACACTCACATCAATGTAGGTATTACCAGGTGTTATGGTAACACAGCAACCTCCCAGAGTGCTAGACACATTTACAGTGTAAAAGCAGTTGTGTATCTTACACAGTGTGCTATGATGGTAATGGCTAAATTAATTCACGTGCATTGAGGACCGTTCCCCCCGTGACTTATTTTATGTCTTTCTTCTTGGCAGAACCTTGTGATTCCTCCCATTTCTGGGATTGAAACCACAGATCTGGAAAGCAGTGTAGAAGTGGACCAGGCACCAAACACAACTCATCAAAACACATCCGACCCATGTGCCATGCCCAACCCTGACTGCATAGCACCAGGTCAGTGGTCATTCCAGTACACAGACCTAATAAGCCTAGTGATAGAAGCACAATCCAATCCGGAGTAAGGTATTTCAGACAACCTCACGGGGAATTCAATGCATTTGTATTAGGATATTTGCATGCTTGCTAAGTAATCTCTGTATTTGCCGGTCCCTCTGTGAACATTCCTGTATAATTACCCGGTCTCCCTGCAGGAAGCTTGTTGGGCATTTCCTGTGTCTTCTTTATACCGCCTCTGTGCTGCAGCCGTGTGTGATAGCATCTCTAACAGATTCTATCCGTCCTTTCCATGGCCTGATCTGGCCTTGTTCACGCATACTCTCTCTCTCCCTCTCTCTGAAATGATGGGTGCACTTCAGCAAAAGCACACTGCTACTTTCATAAGTTATACAGAGCCATCGATGTACTAGGAAGTAGTTTGGTCATCACAGCAGTGCAGCAGTATCACCTAAGATGACTGGACGGTTGATCATTGCAGAGTTCTGGTACAGGAACAGGCAATGCAGAATATGTGGCAATGCAGTAATACATTTTTTATGGAATGATTGAGGGTGGAACACTGAAACTCTTCAAAACTCAGATACGTTCCTTTGTGCAGATGCGTGTGGATAGACAGTGCACAGACATGGCTGTTTTAGGCAGGGCAAAAATAAATCATGCTAGTTATCAGAAAAAAAATCTCCAGAATGATCTATTAAAATAAACTTTGCTACATCTGGTTAGGTATGTTCTGAGCTGCAGGCAAGCATTGTCAGGAATATATATTTGTTTTGCCTATCCCTATGTCCCCTTTGCAGGCTCTCCGGAGTCCCATACATAAACCTTGTAATGTATTGTTCTGTGAATACGGATGGGTTCAATCGGTTTTTGCAGCCCAAAGCCTTTCTGTAGATGGTCTTGGGCTTGGTATTTCTTCCTTGGGGCTAATAAACTAAGGAAGGAGATTGTCCACAGCATGAGGGTGATATGTGACAGAACACCCTCCTTACATAACCATTGCTTTTGGGCTCGCTGGCTCCTGGTGCTGGCAGAGATTTGAGGGACGCTCTACTGGATGAGTGTCCCTGCTTTCCCCCACCGAGCGTAAAGACAAAGTGAAAATCAAAGTGAAGATTTTTTGTTTTGACACACTTGACCCTATTGCCATT
Source organism: Brachyhypopomus occidentalis (assembly GCA_020368025.1). Classification (NCBI taxonomy): domain Eukaryota; kingdom Metazoa; phylum Chordata; class Actinopteri; order Gymnotiformes; family Hypopomidae; genus Brachyhypopomus; species Brachyhypopomus occidentalis. The sequence continues at coordinate 1,432,619 of JAGXOD010000081.1, read as the reverse complement.
TTACAGCATAGGTAGCAATTAAATGTTGTTGTTGAAAGATACTATTCTAGATCTTAACATATTTACATAGATAATATCAAGGGAAGTGAGGGGTTGCGTGCTCTGGTGACTCGAGACCAGAGAAGCAAGCAAGTGAGAGATGGATTTTGTGAAGAGAGAGATTAAGCCTCTCTCTCTCTCTCTCTTGCGCTCTGCTGGACTGAGGTCAATGCTGTCATTCCTGTTGGAGTCAGCTTAAAGGTCACCATACACCGGAGCCCTTATCAAAACTGGGACTACCTTAATATTAACCTTCCACATTCTCTCTATTTTCACTTTTAGTCTCTGGAATTTCCTAATATTTTTGTCAATATATGAAATATGCTCATGTATCAGGGTTACAAGTACAAGTAGAGAAAAAAAACAAAGAAAATACAACATAAATCTCCCCCAACCCAACTGCCCCACCGTAGCATAACCTTCTAACTACAGCAGTGCTTATACAGTGAGAAGAAAGGGGTTAGGTTTTGTGTATAAAAAAACAAATACCTGAGAAACTTTCCAAAAACAGTATTCCAAAAACAGTAACCTTGGTGTAACATTATATGATATAAGGATATGTTGTTCTGGATTTTAAGTATGCTCTGGATTTTAAGTACTCCAGTACTTTTCTCATATATTTTTGTTTTTATTATTATGCTAAATTATATTTTTTTGCAGGACCAGCCCATATGTAACAAGTTCCAATGAACACCTTGCATACTGTACGTTGAACAGCTGGTATTCATTTTGTACAACCTTTCAGGAGTGAAGTATACTCATTGAATGATATTAAATTGGATAAACTTGTGACAGCTCTTCTGGGATTTACCATGCACCATTTTGGATTTAATATTATGACGGAGACCATCACTTAGGTTGGTTAAATGGGAACTCTGGCTGACTCTTTGGTCTGGTGGTCAGAGCTCCTACTTACCCCGTTTTGGACCTGAGTTCAGGTCCTGGGTAGGGTGGCTGCCTTCAGCCTTAATCACACATGGTGTCAGACGTGGGATAGCAGTTAGGCCATTGGCAGTGTGCCCTATGAACTCATCCCTGCTGTGAGGAGATGTGAAGCCCAGTGTGAGACCTCCTGATGAGGAGCATGAACATGGCCCTGATGGAAAGGCCAGTTGTGTGTCTTTTCCCTATTTCACTCTAGCAGTGGAAACAGGACCACCTTGGAATTCAGATATAAACATATACAGATATAGATGTAAAACCAGCATTACGTCTTGCTTGAATTTTATAATATCATCTTGGGGGCAAGAAGAGAGGCAGTAACCACCTTTAATGTGTTCTAATGTAAAGCCAGACTTGTAAGTATTTAAAAAAATATATGTTGCAGGGAGGTAACCTTTGCTATAGTTGTTCAAAGGACATTTATATGCTGTGGTATCCCAGTGCTTGGGACTGATGAGTTGTTATAAAATGTCACTGGGCCATACTGTATAATGTATGTACACATTCGTTTTCTTCTAATATCTATTCTGAGATAAATCTCATAAATTAAGTTAAGCCACATTGTCAATTGTGATTTTCACCCCAATTGAAATTTGTCCTCCACATTTACCCATTTGTGCAGTCAGAACACACACACACACACACACACACTAGTGATAACTAGGGGCTGTGGTGCACACGTGCCCAAGCGGTGGGCAGCCCTCCCGGCGCCCGTGGAGCAGTTGGGGTTAGGTGCCTTGCTCAAGGGCACCTCAGTCATGGCCTCAGGCCTGGGAATCGAACCCATCCGGTCACAAGACTGGTTCCCTAACCACCAGACCATGACTGCCCCCTATAAATAATAAATAATAATAAATGGAATGAAAATTGTTTTCTATACAGGATAAATGGTATGATCAATAAAGGAGCACTAACTGTGTGGAATATCTGCCTACTGGAATTCCTTGCTGTCATCTGCTAGTGAGGGAAAGTTTAATTTGTCCAAAAAACAGGAATTTTAATTACTTTTTCCCCTTGGGATGTGTACAGTAATGTATAAAACTGCATAAACTGCAATATAAAGAGTTTGGGCTCTTTGATAATTGTATAATTAGTCAGCTGTAATGAGACCAATGATCTGGAGAATTCTTATTTTCAAATTTGCCATGCTAGTATTTTTCCTCTAAGAAAAGCATTTTCTGACCTGTGTATCATAATCTATTATTATATTGTTCATTTTGTCACAACAGGAAATTTGGTGTTTAAAGCCAAGTATTGTGTCTAATGACTTAATGATCAATTGCAAATGCAAATGATCAGAGAGAGTTATTGCTAAATATTCATGATTTAACCAAATAAATGCCTTCTCTTATGAACAAGAATGAAATTAATTCTTTATAAGCTTTTATGAACATGAAAGTAAAATAAGAACTCATTTTTAGATTTATTTAGAGCTCTCCATATATCAACCAACCACAAGTCTGCCAAGTTTTATGTCCACTGATGACAGAGTCAAAGTCACTGGCCTGTCTACCTTGTTCAGAATCAGTTCACCTTGTTCTTAGATCAGTTCACAAGCTCAGTGTGGTACAGCTTGCTGGATCTGCAGAGTAGGTTTTGTCAAGTGGCACTTGCTCCAGATGCCAAGGAGAGGAGAGGATTCAGGCTAGATACCTGACTCTAGAAGTTCATAGTTATGGCTTTTGGACTGGCTGCATTTGCACTTTTGATGGAGTAAGTGCTCCCTGCCATCCCCAAGTATTGGTGCATCATCTGTGTGGACAATGTCCTGGTCCACGTACATCCCAGATTTGTTGACATGCTCGCCAGCCTGGAACCAGTGTTCCAAGCTATCAAGTCAGCAAATCTCCAGAGAGATCCAAAGAGATGCAACTTCCTTCATATAGCATGTGAGCTTCCAAGGTCACTTCACAAGTGGAGCCGGTGTGGAATCCATCCCAAGAAATGTAGATGCGGTGTGGTGGTGGCCCATGCTACGAAGTGTAGCCGAGCTGGGTTTGCACCACTACAGCAAAGGGGATTGTATTCCAGTGGGACAGGGAGGCCAATCATATAGTCACTGCTTGGGTATGTGAGATGCTGGTGTTCAGTTCAGGTGGCAAGTTCATTGTGGACACAGATGGCAGTGACAAGGGTATCGGTGCTGTCCTCTCACAGGTACAGGGTAAATTTCTGCTCTTACGTCTGCAGCGACATCTTCATCCTACATACTGTTCAAAGTTCGCTGACTTGGACCATGCAGTTCAAAGAGCCCAACGGTCAGGTCATGAGGTCATGAGGTCATGAGGCGCTACAGGAATACAGCTTCACCCAACACTGTGCCAGACACTGCATGGTAATGCTGATTCCCATGTCTTGCCATCCATATAATATGAAGAATTCCTGTGCACATCTTGAAGACAGAGCAGAGGCAGCTGAGGGGAATGACGCTTGGTTGGTGTGGCTGGATAGGGCACGGACGCCAGATACTCTGTGGTCACGGACCTGTTTTTGAAGAGATGCGAAGATGCTTCTTGTTGTAGAGTACTGTGGACATGTCACGGAAGATCTTGATGTTTGAATTACCATAAACTATTTTTTTCTTCTGTCATGAAACCTCGATTGTTCTGTGGTCCTGTAGCAAAGCAGTCGGATTACGTACAACAGCCCACGATTTCTTATTTTCTGCTGGCCATTGCTGAAGTGTGCAGTGTGCTAGCTCTATTTCAAACAGTAGATTTTGTTCTATGCCAAGGATTTTAGGTAGACACTTTTCCATGAAGGAGACTGCATCCTTCCCCTCAACTCCCTTAGGGAAGCCAGACATAGGTTTTCTTACATAGAATGATTTTCCAGACCGTCAACTTATTCTTTCAGCATGTTCATTTCATTCTCCATAATTACCTCTTGTAATGTTCATAATGTCTTTTAAAAGCACCACGATGGCAGTCTTGAAATCATCCTCATGTTTTTCGACCTCGCCTAGTCGTTGCCTTAGTTTTTAGCAGTCATTGAGAACTTTCTCCACAGATCTCTTTATTTCATTCAGGCAACCACCAGTCATAGCATTTCCTAAAACGTCCTTCCATCTCTGCGTGAAACCACACTGGTTGGAGATTCTGGGGGTGGGGGTGTTACTACTGCTAAAATAATTACTTTGGAGTATTTGTTTTATATTTTTCTTTTGTTTGTTTTAGGGAGGCATCATAATTGCACAATGGTGTGATGGTGTCCCCCCCACCAGTAGCCTCCGTTAGATGGCGGTGGCATTACACATGGCTTTTGTTTATGTTTTCGTCTTTTGTTGCACATGGTCTTTGTTTTGAGTTCTTGCTACGCCTCCCTCAGGTGATTCGTGTTGTGTCTTATTCGCCACACCCCCTGCCGGTTGTCGTGGTATTATGTTGTGCTGTTTATAAGCCTGTTTTATTTCAGTTTGTCAGTCATTGTATGATACATTGTCTTTGTAACTGAGTGCACTTTTACACTCAGTTTCATTTCATTAACTCTTTTCATTTCATAAACTCCTACTTTTTTCCTGCACATTTTACGCCCGTGACAAAACTTTACAAAACCAAAAAGTCTTCTGTATCTTGCTTCTGCAACAGTCAGGATTCGCAATGGATATTTTTTTTCACACCATTATCTCTTGCTGCCATAATCAGATGCCCTGAGAGACCCACATCTATTGCCACTGTTGTATTGGATCTTATCTACAATCAGTAGGTCTGGTTGGTTTCCCATTACTTGCTTGTCTGCATCTGGAAGTTTCACAGGATCTAAACTTTCATTACTCTCTATATCTCCTCCCATGTGTCTCCTCCCATGTGGACATGGGGGGTGTCCAGCTCATATGCCTTGCATACATTTCTGTATATGATCCCTGTCACTTACTGTGTCTCACCTGTATGCGCTTCCTGCCAGCATCTTCTACTAGGCATATTTGCACAGATTGCATCTTGGGTTTTGCCTGATCTAATGTAGCTCTGCTTCGATTTACTTAGTGCTCAGTGCTTTAATGTAATGTATATGTCAGTATGTAATTATGTAATTAATAAATATTGATTATGTTAAAGTCTTTGTGAATTTGATTTTCAGTGAAATTAGTGATGGAAACAACCAAGCTAGAACGAGATCTTAGTTAAAAGTGAACCGTGTGCTTCAGAGAAAGCATTGTTTTGTTTTCAAAGAAGCCAGCAGCCGTGGAGTATTCTTTTCCCACGATAGTGCAGGACGGAATGTGTCTCCTTGACCTGTGGTGGTCTCCCCACTATGTCTCCTCAGGCTCGTTTCTCATGTCGGCTGTCCTGGGCAGAGTTGGTCCTGAACAGACTCTCTCTCTTTCACATATGAGGTCCTTTAGACCATCTTTCTTCAAAATGTTCAATTTACTGTCTGTTATTTCTTTTCTTCCCTCTGACTCACAAAACCTATGACAAGGCCAAATGGCTATGTCACCCTAAATAAAATCTCATCTGCCTAATGCAGCACTTTCCACTGAACCCACAAGGTCCATGGGAGTATTCTGATAACGTCTCGTTTTTAGGTTATGGAGGTCCATTGAAGGAGATCCCAACAGAGAAGTTCAACTGCACATCTGTGCCCAAGTCTTACCATTCACCTTGGGAGCAGGCCCTATTCGGCGACCCTGCTCTAGCCGCAACACTGCTTGTGCAAATGCCTGAACTGGAGGCCAGATCTGAAAAACCTGAGTACAAGAGCTTCAACCGGTGAGCATGCTGGCCATAAAGAATGCACAAAACCCAGCTGTCATATTCTAGTGAAATATAGTCCCATCAGCAGTCTTTGTCTCCTCAGAAGGATATTGCTGAATCTTGAAGTCCTGCCTTATGGGGAAAGTAGGCCATATTTTTTAGGCAAAAAGATACAGCTCAGCAATATATGAAGTGTTTTGGAGTTTGAAATATTGAGCAATAGGTGAGAGTTTAGCTTCATATTAACCAGGCTTGCATTTACAAGGGCTGAGAGGTTTAGGGTGGGCTAATTTTTTTTAAGGGAGATTCCAAATTGTAGCAGTTGTATCTTTTGGCAGTTAGAATTCTTAGAGCCTTAACATCTAACCTTTCAATTGACTCCTAGGGTGGCCACTCCGTTTGGCGGCTTTGGCAAAGCACCCAAAGTCTCAGTTAAGCCTGTCGAGGAGGACCTTGTCCCAAGTGGCCCCAGTCTTCCACCTCCAGCACTTCCGATTGACCATGTGCCCACACGACCCTCCTTCAACAGGACAGCACTGGGGTGGGTGTCAGAACGGGTCCCTCTGGTCCCTCCCACTGTCACCCTGGAGCCCATATCATCCATGGCATCCACATTTATCCCCGAATCTGATGAGCTCTGAGCTTTTGTTTTTTTTTTTTTTTGCTGACGTATGGGATGTGCATGTGAGGCTGTTTCCACTGTAATCCAGGATGCACTATCCAAAAATGCCCATGTGCATAAAGGACTAGAAGATGTGTATGACTCTTGCCTCACTGCCTGATCACAACATGCAGACAATAACATCAATCCATAGGTGTAGGTACTTTTTGTAATCTGAAAGAAAGCTATATGTGCATAGTACCATTAAGGTGTGTAATTAAATACCTGAGTAACATATCATCTATGATATATGTATTATAAAAAGATTCCAGGAGACGTCCTCACATATATAGATCTACAGGCTTTTAATGTACTGGCTTTTAATTTTACACCCCATACACACATCCATACACCCCATGTAAATAAACAAGTTTAACAAGCTGTGAACTTATCACTATTTATACAACGCAAAAATAAGAAAATAAATGACTAAAGGATGTAGAAAGCCACTTCCTGTTTTTGTTTGTTTCTTTCTTTGTGTGTTTTTGCTTTTACTTTCCAGTAGTTCAATTGGTTTAACTGCTGTGCGCAGGCCCGATAAGTCATGCACGTGTGTTCTGTGTGTTCATGTTCCGCGTCACCACACGTGTTCAGCACTCTCAAGGTTACAGTCTCCAGGCCTGACAAATCAAATCCGTTATATGAACAGAACAGGGATGAGTGATGAGCCTCTTGCCTTTTGGCAATGCTGCTTGTCACTTGCATTCCATCAGGCGGGCGCTGATGGCCCCGGTGAGTGTCCGTCACAGCCCGCTGTGCTTCCAACTTAACGCTCCCCAACGCTGTGGCCGACTCAGCAAGCTTGTCATTGTCATAGAGACAGGCGACGGCACTGTCAGAGAGACGGGAAGTAGCAACAGCCGCACGTGTCCGCTTCTGTTACAACAACCACGGATTTGCGACTGTTTTGTTACAACATTATAGCTATTTTCTATAATGTTTGAAAAGAATTTGAATTGAAGATATTTTATGGTAATCTATGTAATTTTAATCTAAGATTTCTCTTGTTTGTATTTAGGTATTACTTGACTCCTTTAGAACAGACTTAGAAACAGTTTTGTTGGAATTTGTTGGAATCCTTCTAATAGAATAAAGTCATGTATTTTCTGATGTATTGCAATGCAATATATTTCCCTAAGATTGGCTTCTAATTTCTAATCTAATTACAATGGATGCTATACTTATACTCTGTTCTACGTACACTCAAGAATCAAAGTACCGTCATACCAATTTAAAGCTCTTTTTCATTCGACAATAAGCTTGTATTTGCAGCAAAGCCATTTGGGCTTGAAAAATGGGGACTTTCTTTACAAGTATCACATTATTCAATATGGAACCAGGGGCTTGTTTATTCTGTGGGTAGAGAGACAGCTGCTGGATATAAGCCAACCAATTAGTCCGAGACTGCTAGCTCAGACGAAAACCTGCTGATCGTCAATTGACTGCTTTCTGTGTTTTTGGTGTCTTTGCATCAAAAAAAAAGTAGATTGCAGATTCATGTGGCTAGATAATAAAAGCTAGATAATAAATGATGTTTCTGGGCTACAGTGTGGTCCATGCACCTCCAGACCGCCTCAACATACCATAATGCAAGAGTGAAAAGATGCTGAGGTAGACAGTTTAGGTTGTCAACCAAAGGTTATCAATCCTGGGAAGTCCATACTGCATATTGTTTGTATGCCTTGGGAATCACTTAACGAGTCACGTTTGCTAAGTTATAGTAGAGAAAATGCAGTTAACCATAATGGAGTAACAATTTTTAGAAAGCAGTGGTACCATTACTGGTTCACTACAAATTATTATAGTGTTACTAACAGCTGTTTAAACCCTTTTAGGAATTCCTGGAGCTAAACACCTTTAGAGGATATGTCTCCGTTAGAGGATATTTATCAAGGGCAGGATTCCACTCCCACAGTATGAAAAGGAAATATTTTTAAGTCAACTTTAATCTTTTAATACCACCTGGTTCTCATAAAGATGTGCTTTGGCAAACAAGCGAGCTGTGATAACTGCATACTCATGGTGGTCTAGTGTGCTGATTTAGGGAGCCCCTGTTTGGTCTGTTTGACACCAGGTCTCAACAGTTCTTTGATCATTCGTGAACTGTTCTGAACATGGACAGTCTGTGCCTCTACCACACCCTTAAACATGATATTAGTCTTTCAATGTGGGTTGTGCCAAAAAAAATGATTTTACTATCTGTGCTCTCAGTTTAGTGGTGAAGAAATTCGTTTGGCACATGTACATAGATTTGATTACACTTTCCATTATCACGGCTAAATATGCTAATCTTGCATATGTTAATTTACCTTATTTATATTGCCTGACTCCCAGCCTGCGGTTCCTGAGTGCCTTCCTTTCCAGTTAATATGTAATTCAAAGGAGCAGCAGGACTTTTGTTCTTTGTAATGAACCATGCACTTTAAGAATTAATGGCCATGGGGTGACTGGTCTTCTGTTGGATTCTGAATAGCCACAGCAGGTGGTCAGACACATGAGAACCAGGAGACTCCAGACAGGCTTACACCTTGTTACACCATGTTACACCACGTTACACCATGTATCATAAATTGGGTTGAGCTAAAGCAAAAATATCTATTGTGGGCAAGGTGGTGTCACGTGGCTGTGAAAATTGGCAGCAAGATATAGGTTATCATAGTCATGTGAGCAGTTTTAACACTTTTGAAGCATTTTTGTTCTGAAGCTTCCTAACTTGGCACTTATCTAGTATGACCAGGTACAAAAAAAAATTTTTTAAATGTTTCAACATTCTTTGTGCTTTCTGAAGAATCATTATAAGCATAAGGAAATGCAAATGTCTTCGATGTTTGTTTAGTCTTGCTAGTGAACAACACTTACTTCCTGCTATGGTACTGAAGATGGAAAAAAAATAGGATTCAGATTTGGCTCTGAGACCCAATCAGGGTCCTTCCGTCCTGGATAAATTGAAATAGTACCCTCAAGAGATCAATTCCAGCCTGCTCAGTCACAACCAACAAGATCATAACTTGTCCTCAAGAGACCAGTGGGGTCGATGCAGCCTGTGTACATCGGTTTTACTTGCATGAGCTGCAAAGAAATTATAGATACCATTTTCATGCTTTAAAGATGTATGTATTTATTAAATAATAACATTCTAATAGTATATAAAAATAGATATATCTAATATTATAACAAAAGCATTATGTTGAAAGACTGTCTTCTAGTTTACTCAATGTTGCATCAATGGAAAAAACTTAATTTGTATCTTATCCTAAATGTCAGATCCTGCTCGTCTGGCCCAACTGCCAGTATCAGTGAAAGCATTTGCTACCACGGTTACGGCAAACATGCAATGTGAATATAACGTCAACCCAGACCAAAACTAAGACATTTACACAAAAGATGAGCTGTTAGAGCTGTCTGGGAATAGAGCTTCAAAAACTCTGTAGAGGAAGATTAAGTCTCTGAGCAATTCATTACTATCATCTGTTTTGGACCAGTTACCCACCTATACAAATATAAAAAAATATATATATATATATATATAATAAAAAATAATAATAACAATATTATTAATAACAATGATAAAGTATATGTTGTTCACTGCGCAGCAACAATTTCTTCCCACAGTACAAGTCCTTGCAACAAATGTCTTTTCAGCAACATTACACCTTTGGGGTAACACCTGAGAAGTACAGGCAGATTCTGCTGGAACAGAAACCTGTGGTATAGTCCATATTCCAGCAGAGCAGACAATCAAGCCTCTCTCGTCTTACTCATTTGCTTCTCAGCATTTAGCACTCAAAACATCTAACTCTGAAAAAGGAAAACATACTGATTACATAACTTCGTTTTTGAAACCTGCCATTCTAGTCTGGGAGCATGCATGATTGAGCCTCTGCATGAGCCTGCTAATACCAGTACCTATATGTGTACAGTGCTAGTTTGCTAGTGGAATAATTACAGGATTCTTTTATAACACCTCCCAAAGATTTGCAATTAAGCAAATTTGTCACTTATCACTTATATAATCTTGTACACCTCAGGGTGTCTACAGTCAAAGTTCATCATGTTTAGAGAAAGCATAGTGATGCTTGTATATCCAGTAGTTTACAAGCAAAAGGGTTGGAACACCACTTACCTTGAATACCGCATTTAATACACGTATGCAGAAACGCCATCGTTCCAGAACCATTTGTGATACATATGGCTTCATAAGTGCACACATGCACTTACGATCATATCCTCAAAGCAAACCAGGCTCTCTGTCTTCCTCTGACTGTCTCTCTATCACAAATGCACACGTTAATGCTCAAACATTCGACCCATGACATAACAAACATGCAGAAAAGCTGTTAAATACTAGGGGAGGAAGTATTATGTATTCCACTGGGACAGTGTCTGCAGAGGGAAAACGCATTGTCCCCGCAACTGGTGCCTCAAGTACTTCCTGGTGAAAGGCCTGGTCCATTCAGATACCCTGTAACCTTTCAAGAACACACTTCATTACTTTGTCTGATTACTATTTCCTTTAAATTCAAACACCTTATAAGGACATACATATTGGATAGATATGGACCACTGCCCTAGTGTGAAATTATCAGTCCAGGGTCTGTCTGTGTAATAGAGTCAGTGTATATGTGATTCTCTGTAATTATTTTTGACTATTTGACATCATGTAAAGAGAGGAATGACTAACCACTGAACAAATCTTGTCCTATAATTCTCAAATTCAATTTTGTGTATTTTGGGAAACATTATTTTTTTATATTATCTTATATCTCAAATTATTTTATATATGTTATCTTGATCATGAGAACATAATTTTGAAAATTAGCCTCGTCCGTCACAACTTTCATTTCATATTTAATCCTGAAGCACATTTTAACAAAAGTGGACCAAACTGCTGCTTTCAGATAAATCAGAATCACACACACACACACACACGCACACACACACACACACACACACACACAGTTAAAAGACAAGAGTCAAATTACAGTAACAACAATAACAAGGAACAGGCAGAAAACAAAAAGACATAAAGTGCAACTTTTATAGTGTTAAAAGCCAAACAATAAAAACGTCTTAAAAACAAGTAATGTGGGGATTATCTCAACGTGTAGGGGGAGTTCCTTCCAAAATGTGGGTGATATCACAGCAAACGCCTGATCACCTGTATGCTTCAGGCTAGCCTTAGGGACGACCAGTTAAAAATGGTCAGTGGATCTAGAGACCTGGAAGGAACGCAGTGGGTTAAAAGGTAGGTTAGAGCCAGGCCGTTCGGGCATTAATAAACAAAAAGTAAAAACTTGAATTTAATTCTACATAAAGGCAGCCAGTAAAGGGACGCGAGTATTGGCTACCATTATCTTTAAAAAAGGAATCCCCTTTTAAATAGAGTATTTTCCTTCCATCTATTTGTGTACCAAAGATTAGACAGATGGCGTTAGACGGTTAATGTTGGCTTTACTTCACATTCTAGTGGGCGACAGATTTCTTCTTATTTATTTTTTTGGAAGCGTGCAATTTATCATTTTTATAACATAGCAGTGTAAACCGTCACAGGACCACTGAGCAAACTTGGCGCATCAGTCAACCTCGTCAGGGGACAGGCTCGGTGAACTAAACAACTTGGCTTGCTGTTTAAAAAAAGAAAAGAAGTAAAGTATAAAAACGTGTGGTCAAAAATGTTAAGACAATTCCACCACTGAATTTGTAACATTGTTGAGTTTGTCGTCTCTTGCGGGATAGTGTCTGAGTGCGCGTGCTAGACTGCAGTGAAACACGGCGCCGTACACTAGGGGCGGGGCTTGACCTCAGCTCTGAAACATCACTAATCCAGAAATTCAGGTGCCTGCAGTCAACTCTGGCTCACTACCGCCGCACATGAGCAACCTCCATAGTGGTGGCCACACTTGCTACCGGGACGTTGGGATTCTGTGTAAGATAACATAGAGTTATAAGAGAAGCAGTTACGTCGGAGAGGACTACGAGAAGTTACTATCTGAATAAGAAAAGACACTATCTTCTCGGTTATTACTTTACTTACCTTAGTAGGTTACATCTTTAATAACGCGCTCTTATGGAGATCCGTCTCTTCCGCCTGTGACAATTCAGCGTTTGACGCCAAACTCCAGTTGAGAAACAATGTGGATATTCGGGGATTTTCGCTGATAATTTTATTTGAAAAGAGGATACCTTATTGAAGAGCTACTCTTATAAACTCTTCGCATGGTGAGTAGTATATCCTGTGATGTCTGCTTTGTTTTGAGTAAACTTTCATCGCCATTTTTCATTCGCCAATGCGCATGTGACGGAAACCTACCTGATTCAGGTAAAAGGCTTTCACAATCCGTGACAATAGGTCACTACCACATATATGTTATTAAAATAGAGTTAGGTATATTGTTTTCGTTTGTTTATTCTTCCTAAAATGCATGACTTATGTAAAGACTTCGACTTTTACTCAAATCTAATATATCTTATCTGAAAGGCAGTGATAATAGTTTACTCTCAAATGAGATATTAAAAAGAACATAACCTATAAAAAGTTAGTGCAATGTCATGGCTCATATGTTTGGTCCAATATTTGCTTTTCTTGTGTGGTTAAGCGTTTAACAAGGTGCATATTTCCATGTCTGTGAAACGAAGAACATTTTGTCTGGATTTTAATTCGTCCATACATAGCAATCGTTAGATAACTTCGCGTCCAAGCATTTCAAACCGCAGGTTCTTTTAAATCGTGGTTTCCATTGGGTTGCAATGGCGCTCTTGTGTTACACATTTACGTCGTCAAATTCTGTTTACACATTGGGCCTTAAGTACATTATAAGGAGAGATGTTGGTACGCTTAGTCTCAAGTTAATAAAACACGATCTAACATGTGTAGCGTTAGTAAGCACAGATATTTATTTCAGGACAATACTGAATTAAATAGCTTTTTCTACTAAAAAGCAGATATCTAGTTTGAGTAACCAGTGTACCAGAGTACGTTCTAAACAGGGTACGTTATGAGAATAGTGTTTCTCGTCAAGTAGGCGAGAGATCTAATCTAAGATGTTTTAATTGACAGATGACGCAGTAATACACCTGTCTAAATTTCTGTTGGTACAAGTAGCTTATAATTCAGTTGTTTATATAATTGAAAAATGCTTGTTTTTCTGCATAAACTGCCGATTAAATATTTATATGTACAGACTTTTCTTCAGTCTTGTGGGTAATATCTACACAGTTAAAAATTAGAAGCATCCGTTTAAACATTAAAATGTGGTGTACATCTGCCTTATACTTCGGATACATGGGCTTATAGTAGTGCATTTAATGTCATTTGCCTGACTTTGGCTTGCCACAGTTTACCCCCTCTCACTTACTAGCATGGGTAAGATCCTGGAAGAATAATTTTCAGTTAACCTTAATCCCCTCTGTTGCCATTTTCAATATTCGTGTCACTTCAAGTAAAGTCGTAATCATGATTTATCCTTCCTGTAGACGGGTGTAGAGGAATATTTATATTACTAGAGCTTACGGAGTCATAACTTTTCCACCTCAAACATGCCTGCTCCTTCGACATGCTGAGCTTTGCCCTATGCTACGGTACAGCGTAGGTGAAAATGTGAAGGCATGTTGAAAAACCGGCTGATCCCTGCCACACCACCACTGGATGAGCAATGCTTCTGCTTTTCTTTTCTTCTTCTCGACCTCAGCCATGTTTAGCTGTTCCGTCGTACTGATCTAGCGCAAAGAGAACACGTTAACCCACCCACCCCATCAAGAAACCGCACAATGACCATTTCCTAGTGGAAATGAATGAAATAGTTGAGGGAGGAGGGGAGGTGGTGATGGTGGGTTTTTTTGGTGGTGTGGAAAGTAGGCTGATTGTACACGGGTGGTGTAGCTTTTGTTTTGAACTTGTTTACCAGTGACGGCATGCGCACGTGCAGTTTGAGAGTGTGTCTGTGTTAAAGTTATCAATGATTTATGTCCTGTAAGCACTTGGCCTGGGGAGCAGCAGAATATGTGATCTTCTCCTTTAATATGGAATATGCCTATATTTATTTTGTGCCAAGTTGTATTTTTAATGTAAGAGGTGAAATTACATTAAGTGTAAACAAGTAATCAGCAATACCAGCTGTTTTACTCAATTTATGCATATTCATGCAGTAACACTGTGGATTAAAATCCAACTCCTGAAGGAGCAATGGCATTAATAAAATCTTTGCTAAACATAGTGTATCGTGGCATCATTATCAAGGCAGTCTGGTGCAGATGAAAAATATACATCAAGGAAATGGGTTCTTGTAAGAGGGGTCATGAGAGAGTGAGTGAACTCTTAAAGAAGTCATATTAGTCGGGTAGAGAATGGAAGGAAAAGGTGATCATCGGCTGTATTGTAGCTCTGATGTTTATTAGCCAGCAGCACAGAAGAGAGGATGCATTTAGGAAGAGGCTTGCTACATTTAGGCAGTGATATTGTACTTCCTTGAAAACATTATAGGAAACGGGCATGGTTCTGCTCTGTGTTTACATGTGTGCTACCGGTGAGATCGAGTGTGCCTGTGAGAATAGCCATGCAGCAGTAATGATGTCTAGATCAGAAGGGGGTGTGCCTCTCAGCTGGAGACTTCGTGATATGTGTGTGTGTGTGTGTGAGAGAGAGAGAATGAGTGTGTGGTTTTTGTGCACGTGCAAATGCATGACCTGCTCTGTTGGCTGGTCTGAAAGTGCTGACCGCATGCTGGAACGCAGAGCCCAGCCAGCAGGAAGCCCACGCAGGAAACGGCCGCCGCATTGTTGCTGGAAGCCCAATCGTGCCGCTCCTGTCCACTGGGAACACTGCCTCTCCTGCACTGCTGGTTCAGAGTTTCGGGAGCGTGTCATGTTTCAGCCCCACACACTCCCCCTCAAGGCCTAAACGTGCCTTTCCTTTTTGCATGTGGAACCAGGGTGTGAGGGAATAGGATGAGGTGTTTTTTTTTTTTTTTTTCTCTCTCTCCACAGAATGGTATGTAAGGGCTCTATGTACAGTGTAGTTCTGCCTCTTATGTTCCTTAAAACAAAAGGTACCACTGGGTAATTTTTTTCCCTTATGTTCGTATGTACTGCATGTCCTCATGAAGTCTTTAAAGGTCAGGTCCTAAGCTTTACTACCAAACTCGGCACATATTAATTATTTATGGCCTGACGAGTTCCATACCTTGCCGACAGTCGTTAGTTCCCTCTGACAGGTCCACTGGTCCTCCTCCATTTCCCAGTTGACTTTGTTCTATAAGAATGAAATTACATCACTTCCTTGATGCGAAACAGTGAATCTGTTTCACTGCCTTGTGCCTGAAGAATAGATGGAAGATGTCAAGTTTGCGTGACTTACAATGCAAATCTTGGTTATTGTTTTTATTATAACTTTAAAAAAAACAAACAAAAAAACTTCCAGTCTGTGAGTCATGGATATGTTTTCACTAATCTGTACAACACTGTCATCATATTGGTTGTCGTTCATTAGTTACAACTGCAACTTGGAAGATGGGTTTTTTTACAGCTGGTTTTAAAGTGTAGTTTGAAGATGTGGTGAAATGTAGTGGACTAGTGTACCTGTGAAATCATCTATATGGAGTCTCTTGCTCACATGTTTTTTGCATTTGGGGGGGGAAAATGCGATGATGTTGTTAATGAGGCAGTTTATTAGGTTCATGAGGGGGATCAGCTTGAACTCTTGAGGTGCTTTCAGAAGTGTCTGGTAAACTAAATGAATTCAGGTTTTCTGAAGCAGCACCACGTTACCCTTAGATTTGTGTACACACCCTGTCTCCACAACTTCTTCAGAGTGACATTGAGTCATAAAACAAGCTTTCGTCATTACATTATTTAGCTTGATGGACAGTGGGAATTTCTCTGTATGATAAAAGGCATAAATGACGAGCAGCAGGAAGTGATGTCACATGCAGGCTTGACATCAGTGGGAAGGGTGTGGACAGGCTTGTTTGGGTAATGCAAGGGCTGATTTGGTGACCTCATCTGGTCTGGCTGGTCTGAACAGACAGCAGTACACCACAGTACTGCATGTTCTGAAGCCTGAACATCGCTTCAGGGTGGATACCAGACAATAATGAAAAACTGATTTCACATTCATTATATCACATTTAATATACTGCACAAGGCGTCAGTTGATTTGACTGTCACAAGATGTTGATTTTATTCATGTTTATGGTGCATTTCTTTCTGAAATATTGAAAATACTTGTGTAATCTGAAACTGGAGTTTTGTATGAAATATTCAGCAGACATTTGATAAAAAGGAAAAAAAAAACACTGGAAATATGATTAATACTTTAAAACCAAATTGACTCATCGGTTCTAACACAGAATGCCATGGGTGTGTTTCTAATATGTCAATGAGCCTGATAGATTGACTGTCTGCTTGGAGCCTGCTATGCTATTCCATTAAAGTAGAATATAAAGGTGTAGACCAAGACAATCAGAATCATGCAACAATGTGTTTGGATTATTCTGAAATTTTGGCACCAGGTTTCAGTGTCGTCTACATTGTCAAAAGCTTACGTAAGACTTTTGCAGCATCATGACAAACCGATTTGCACCAAAAAAAAGTTTGGAAACAAATTGGTAATTTATTTGGAACTGTACTTCACAGGACACGTTTTGTATAATGTCTGCCCAGAATAGAAAGGTTAACCATTTTTTTTTAAGGAAAGAAAATCTACACAAAAATGTTGTATTTACACAAAAAAAATCTAGTTATATCTTCACTTATTTTCCACTTAAAGAAAAAGCTTAGATCTTGAATCCTTGAATTCTGAGAGGTGAATTGACTGCATAATTTAGTCTGACAGTCGATGTAACCTAAAAAGTTACATCAAAGAGCTTGAACAACTCCTATGCCCTTGACACAGCGAAGGCCGTAGCTGCGTGAGACGCGTGAGCGTGAGACACTTATGCACGCAGCCACGTTGTCCCCAGTTGATCTGATCAGGGTTTCCCTGGACTGATGGACCGAGAACCGTAGCTGATAAGTGTCCGCTGTCTGCACTGCACTACCATTCCCACCCACACGAGGAAGCACTGAGCAGTCGCCATGCTATTGTCATGGGACGTCCTACTCAGAAAGGTGTGGTCTCCATGCCAGGAGACATCTTGTACAGCATATCAGACCTAGTTAAGCGATCGGAAATCCAATGGGACGAATAGACAGTTAGGCTGTTGATTTGGTGCATTCTTGGTCCCTTTGTAACCAATCCGAGCCT
The DNA here is from genome assembly GCA_020368025.1 of Brachyhypopomus occidentalis. NCBI lineage: Eukaryota > Metazoa > Chordata > Actinopteri > Gymnotiformes > Hypopomidae > Brachyhypopomus > Brachyhypopomus occidentalis. The sequence goes on along the minus strand of JAGXOD010000081.1, from coordinate 1,415,044 downwards.
GGGTATCGAAGCATCTGCAGGTTTCACTCAACCCTAGAAGTCCAAGATCACGCTGTGCTGCCAGTGTAATCTACACGTCTCGTATTCATTTGTAATCAAACTGTGCTGACATTCGTTGCTGGATTTAGGTCTGTGTGCATTTGGCAACTCTAACTGACTCTATTAAGCTTTCTTGTGTTTGCAGTTGTGTGTGTTGATGAACCTCTTGCACACATGTAATCTGTGGTAAACGCTGTTCGTAGACTCGAGCAGATGGTTTCTATATTAATGTTCTTTCAGCTTGCCTGATCAGGGAGATTTTCCAGTGCTTTGGCTATAAGAATTTTGAATTTTCATTTCTCTCATAGATTGCTTCTGAGCAAAATATGTACATATAGACACAGCACATATGATGTCACCATTTATAAATACGTAATTATCAGTACTTCTCTTTCTGAACTCATGCAGTTTTTTAAATCCATTTTAACTTGCTTCCACATTACATGGTCAAATTAATTTTGTTGTTGGTTCTGTAGTACCACACCATTAGAAATGGAATACCTGCTCTCCAGTTCGGAGATGTATCAACAGCCTGTACTGAGTCTAATCCCACAGGCAAGAGCTCTTTAGCAACACCAGGCTTAAGTGATCACCTTGGAATGCTGTTGCCATAGCAGGCAGTGGCCATGTTACAAATGTGCAGAGTCCCTTAGCGCTTCGAAGTGTGGTGGCGGTGGAGGAGGAGGTGGTGGTGGTGGTGGTGGCGGTGGCGGCTGCGGCAGGGGGTTGTTTTTGTGTTTTGGCTTTTGGTCAGGTATTAAAAACTTTAAACCCAGTGTAGTGAAAAGATATGGCTGTGGGTGAAATGGGTGAAACTCTTGGTTTTCATTTCTGGCTTGGTTACTTGTGGGAACTTTTTAATTACCACTGAGCTAGAAATGTTGCTGAACTGGTCTTTTTTACACCCCTGTACAGACACGCTGAGAACAATTGAGCTCAGCTAGAATGACCTAAATAAACCCCATTTTTACTGTATATTTATTAAAATCCAAACTTGCCGTGGAACTACACAGTCTCACAAAACCTTTCCGTTTCTGCAGGTTTATATTTCTCATGCACTCTTACAGGAAAATGCCGGATACTAATGTTCAATAAGATGTTATTTGCTACCACCATTGATGTTCACCAGACGTCCATTCCAAAGTATCAGCCAAGGCTCAACCGCAGAGCAATACGTGTGGCTTGCAAGGACATGAAGGGGAAGTGTCTGTACTGTACAGAAGTATTTATCTCTTTTGTAAGGGTACATGTGTCATACCAAAATGTGGTGTAAGGCAAATGGTTTGGCAAGTTCACCTACCTTAAACTTTCAGAACCTGCACAGCAAAAACCATCTAAGTCAGTTCACTTATCGTTCTCTGAATCGTTTGTATCTTTTCACATGGTAGGGGTTAGAAGCATCAGCCCTGTTGGTTTTGTGTCTAAAGCCTTTGTTCCTCACACATTTACTTGGGTTGGTAAGAATGCTGGGAACAGGAATGTTGAACCACTAAAATTGGAGTTTTCTGAAGTTTCTGAATTTCACCATCTGGCAGTGCACATAGGCATCAGCCAGAACCAGACTGCAGTTATTTGTTACCACAAAATCCTTCTATGAAACTGTTTCTTGTATATGTGCACGTGCTTTAAGCATTCTGATAAACCATGGATGTTCATGCTTTGTGTTCTGTAGGGGTTCTGATGAATGCAATCCAACAAATGTTCATTATGTTGGCTCCTAGATATTTCTGTTACAAAATGTATTTTTGTAGTCAGAGATGGGAAAACCGAGTAACCAGTAAGATTGAATCGGTCATCCGGATACAAATCTCAGTGTCCTCCTTCACCACTCATTGTAAGTGGGAATCTTGTTAAATCTCGCTCCCAAAAGCCCTTATGAAAAAAGGGTCAGTCTGGCAACAAGAACCTTGACCCCTGCAATAAACCTGAAAGGGGCAATCTGGCACCAAGAGCCATGACCTTTTCTCTCCCCATCTGTCTGTTCTTCGAGGAAACTGGAGTATTGAAGAGACAAATTGTGGGGATGATGGTGTTAGTCAAGTTTTCTGAGGTGGTTATTGACTAGCTTCAGAGTGAAGCTCTCTACTAAAGGGTTTTACACACATTTAAAAAATGACAAGAATGCAAAAACCGGCAGAGAGTTATATTGGGACATGTAAAGATCTTTTTGAGATTGGGCCAACTTTCAAAATCTGCATACTAGTATATTGGTGAACTCTTTTGTTGTGACCTGCCATCCCAGTGGAGCCATTTGCCATCTGTAGCCAGGCCTACTCCCTGGAAGAGGAAGGGTGTTCTGTACCAAATCATGGGTGTTTAACACCACATACCACATACATGCTTTTAGTCTTTACCTACCTAAAAGATTCATGTCTGTCTATGAGCAAGATGAACTAATGTCGCAAATTATTCAAGCTATAGGAAATTGTAAAAAAAAAAGCAAAATAATGATGTTCTAATAAGAACAAAATCACTTTAATTAGATCTGGTAGTTGCAAGTTAGATGTTTTTTTTGTTTGTTCTGTTTGTTTGTTTTTTACAAGTGGTTCAATGATTCAACAGTCTCACTTTCAAAAGTTTTTGAGTTGTTCCTCCTGAGATGTCATCAGATTGGGTCACATTTGCAGTCATGTGAAAATGAATGAAATATAAATAAACAATGGTTTAAAATTCCTGACCTCTTAGAAACTCATTGCTCTGCTACCCCCCAACCCACATTAAAATGTGTCATAGGAAGAAAACTGAGTTACTGTAAAGATGAGATCAGGTAGAGATCTTAGAACTGTGAGTGTGTTGGAGGTCACATCCTTTGAGTAAAGTGAGTTACTAAGAACTGATTAGAGTTACAGCTTGCACAGTTAATCCATAAAGTCTTCGTATACAAATTATGTTCAAGCATAATTAACTACTACTGCTCTATTCTTTGTTTTATGTTGGTTTTTTTAGGCTTCCATGCATGGAGTACTCGTGGACCAGCATCTGAGACATGGATAACCCTTTTGAGAGGTTATGTGCTTTCTACTGGCTTTCTGTCTGAGCTTTAAAATATGCTCAAAAGCAATAAACGGCCATGCATGGCCAAGGACCTCTTAAAACCTCCTAAAAGAATCAGCTGACTTCATCCTGTTCAGTAAGGGAGCGACCAAACAATCCAGTTCATGACGTGAATGGCTACTTACTATTTTGCTGCGGGATCCTTGGTGAAACCTCATTTGTTTTTGACCAGCTGGCATTACCTTGGAGGCAAATTTTAGGAGACTCCCAAGAGGCATTTGCCTCATCACTGAATCATTTGTGAGATTGTCTTCTCATGTTCAACACTGCAGCTTTTGTTTGTGGAATTACATAGCCTCCCTTCGAAGAGGCTCCTAATTCAAGGACATAACCCAACACCCAAACCTGCTTTATCAAGAGACTCTCCCTTAGCTAGAAGACAGATCCTTCCCCACCCAAAGTCCAATGGCATGGGTAAAGTTCTTCAGGAAACCTGGGGGCAATCTTGGCAAGGTGTACCAGCCAGGATCTATGCTGTCCCTGGCCCCCACCAAGGGACTTCTCAATGAGCCAGGCCAAAATAGTTGTTTCCTCAACAGTGCGGTACAGGTATGCTCTTCTGTTGTTTGTTTTTTGTTTCCTGTTCGTTGTTTGTTTGGCTTGGCTTGAAGTTCTTTAAAAGGTCTTTCCAATCATTTTCATCATTCTTTGTTGTCTTTAGTCTCTTTTTTGCCACTTCCCTCTGACTTTGCTGCATCATGTTTAGGAGTGTCATGTTCCTGAAAAAAAATATGTACTGTATTCCAGCTCACACACCCCCATCCACCACCAGTGACTCAGACCACTCTTAGCCATTGCCCCAGTCTGTTTGTCTGGGAGGAAGTATTTTTCCTACTGTGGGTAGACATGATATTTGAGCGTGTCTTTCTTTCTTTCTCCATGTTTCATCATCATAACACTGAGGGCATACCAAGGGTATGATTCAGTCAATTTAAGGTTATAATGAGTCATAATCTTAAATTGACCTCACACCCAAACACAAACAACTCCTACGCCTCTCAGCGTTGTCTTAGACCCTTAAGTGTTCACCAAGGGTGGATTGTGAATCACGGTCTGACCTTCAGAAGAGCCTTATGATCATAGCCAAAGAAAATATAATTTGTGAACTTAAATTCAAAGTTATAAGTCCTGGTGCAAGGATGAAACCTCAGTATTGCAGAGCTACTAAGCATATTAGTCAGTGGAGTGGCCTTAATGGAAGCCACTTTCATGGATCTTCAGCAAGATCTATCAAGAGACTCATCAGGTATTGATCTTGACGTGGCACACAGATTTCCCTAAATGTTCTGTGTGTTTACCAAGCTCAGTAGTGTGGTCAGGTGTCACTAATAAGGGTTGTGTAGCACCATAGGTAGTGAGTAACTCTTCAACACTACATCTCCCACAATGCTTTTCAGGTGCTATGGCATCTCGACATCTTCAGACGGAGTCTTCGACAGCTGCCCACCCACTACTGCTTAGGGGAATCCTGCATCTTCTGTGCATTAAAGGTACCATCTTCAGGGTGACTTTAGGGGTCGGCTTGATCAAAAAGCAGGAATTAGTGCTTCAAACGTCAGTGGGGAGTGCTGTAAGGGTTTTCTTTCTATGTTTGCTTGTTTTTTGTTTGTTTTTTTTCCCCGTAGGGAATTTTCTCTCAGTTTCAGTTCAGCAGAGAGCGTGTCTTGCCCTCAGACAACCTGCGACACGCCCTAGCAGAGACGTTCAAGGACGAGCAGCGTTTCCAGCTCGGTTTCATGGACGATGCCGCAGAGTGCTTCGTAAGTGTGTCCACATGTGCCTGTGTGCAGTCTCAAAAGGAACCATTCCACAGATGTTTCTCGCACTCACACATACAATCACATATTTCCTTTATTTACTGTAAAACTATCTGTAGTTAATGCTATGTTTGCACTTAAGCCCAACCATAACCCTCAGTACCCAAATGGAAACATTTCAGCTCTGTTCATTTAAATAGTTCAGTTTAAATAGTTTTAATGGTTTAGTTGAAATATTTGGTTCAAATAAACGCTACATTTTTTTTTTATAAAATGTAGCCAAGCATGTATGCCCTTCAGGCTTAAAATGATTTTTCCTCATCAACTTGGGAACATTTGAGCTGGCCAAGTAGATATAAACCCCCATTCCTACTATATGGACTTGCATGACTATCACCGTCTTCAGTGAGTTTTGTGTGTCGTTATGGTCTGGATCAGCAGCAGTCTATTTAGTCCCAGTATGGCAACAAGCATTTAAATCTCTCCATTTTTGGTCATCCATTACAAATGATATGCTTTTGTGACTGGCATTCATTTCAAACTTCAAACCACTACTAAATATGCTCCACACAGCTGCAGTGTTGGGGAAAGAGAGGGTAGCCTGTACACAGACTGAACAAACTCTGTTCGTTTAAGTCCAAAGTCAGCCCAAGGGCCTGATACCAGTGCGGTCCTCCCGTAGGCAAAGGGCCTGATACCAGTGCGGTCCTCCCGTAGGCTAAGGGCCTGATACCAGTGCGGTCCTCCCGTAGGCTAAGGGCCTGATACCAGTGCGGTCCTCCCGTAGGCTAAGGGCCTGATACCAGTGCGGTCCTCCCGTAGGCCTGTGTAGGGTTTTTAAAAAAAAATGTTTTTCCCCCTCTGGCAGCGTAATTGCAGTAAACCTGCTTAGCGCAAGGACCTGTAATCGTTTTCTGTTTAGCGCAGCAAGACCGTGAGGAGGAAGCCATTAGCTTGGTAAAGATTCATTTACAGTGCTGCTGCCAAGCAGCATAGTCAATGATGCCTCTTGATCAGGGCTTGGACGGGAAGCAGTCTGACCAGTATGCGAGTAACTCATTGTTTCAGTCCACTGGTTTTATGGCCTCAGGTGGAAATCGCACCTCTCGTGATCTATCGGGTTCGAATGTTAAAAAGTAAGCCGACTCTGTGCTGGTGCTTGCCAAAAGCAACCTTCCACCGGCACCATTGCAAATGCAGGCTTTTGTGTTCCCATGGCTGTGATGCTATGGTGTGTATTTGATTAGCCAGCAGATTTTATAAAGCTTAGTGAAGCTTACCACACCCTACTAAAGGTGAAGTAGAACTTCCAATGCAAACAAAGCTTTTGCTTGTGTCTTATGACTGAGCTCTGACCAGTTTCACATGGTCTTCCCTGCAATAACAAAGCTGACTGAGGTAATCGGCTCATTATCAATACATTTGTGTGTTTGCAGGGGTGTGGCAGAGCATGAAAAACTAAAATATGCAGTTCTGGGTCTCCATATCTCTGGAGCTCAGGGGTTATTTCATTGGTAAAGTATTTAGTGCGGGGGGCGGTGTTTGTTTTGGAGGTCTGTATCAAATATCTTTTATCACTGTGTCTGAAGGAAAACATTTTGCAAAGGATTCATCTTCACATCGTTCCCGATGTCGAAACGGACACGTGTACGTCCAAGTCTTGCATCACCCACCAGAAATTTGCCATGACACTTTATGAGCAGGTGATTCTTCCTCACCCTTCCTCACTTATGCAACCGCCCACACAAGCATGCACATTTCACACAGGCTATGTCATGATGAACAGATCACTGTCCTATTTGGGGAGGTTGCAATCTCTCAGGTGGATGTGTTGCATAGAAACTAGAGTTGAAGTCCTGCTTTAGGGACCGAGGGCTGTGTCCCAGTGTTCTCAGAAGGCATCTAGGCTTGTTTTTAGCTAGTTTGGTTAAGTTGTTGCGTATTTTACATGTAGATCAATTGCCACATAGAGGACATTCTGTCTTTTAAGCTTTATTTGAAATGCGGTATGTATACCAATACAATAAAGAATGACACTTAAAACATGCCTACCAAAAAAAGAGAGCTTAAAACACCCAAGTCCCCACCTATAATGACATATTCTCAGAGGTAATTAGTGTTTAGTAGTTGCCAGGTAGCATGTAGCTGAGTTTATGTATGTGTCTGCATGTGCGTATGTGCCTACACCTGTCTGGTCATGTTCTGCAGTGTGTATGTCGGAGCTGTGGAGCCTCGTCTGACCCTCTACCTTTCACCGAGTTGGTGCACTACGTTTCTACCACCGCCCTCTGGTAAGCTGGACCCCTCTACAGCCTGTGCCGCAGAAGATTTCATTTTACGATTTCCTGTAATATTTGTTCTTGGTTATTCCTGGCTTGATAACTGATTAAACCTCTCTCTCCCTCCCCTCAGCCAACAGTTCTTTGAGAAGAAAGACGAAAGGTTTAGTGAGCTGCTCCAAGCAGCCAGCACCATTGGAGATCTGCGTAACTGCCCGGTGAGCCCACGGAGATTACCCTCCTGAAGACCGACCAAGCTGGAATGAAACCTTTTAACGTGCATTTGAATCCGAGTCCCATCATTCCATCTGAAGAGCACATTGCCTAAATATTCAATGCCTTATCTGTGTAGATAAAACATTTGGCCCAACTAATAGTTCTACCAAAGTATTGTACTCCCACAAAGGTTTTGCAGTATTTGACAGAGACCCAAGTCCCAGCTTAATAGACTAACAAGGACGAATGAAACGGCTCCTCTCCAGTATTAGAAACGGGAAGTTAGCTTCATGAATACATAACTATTTGACATAAATTACAAAATGAAAAGAAAAAGCCAGACCAATAATTCGTGCTCACACAAGCGCCATTTTCTCTGTTCGTTTTACAAGTCTCTACACTGTAAGTGTTGATCTACACCATCTGTGTATTTCATAGCAGTTTGGAGAAACATTCTGTACCCTGGCAGTTCTCAACGTATTAGCAAAGTTCCAGAAATAACCCTGGTGAACGCTTCATTTTCTGCTGTTGTTTTCGTCCCCTCCTGCCAGAGTAACTGTGGCCAGAGGATCAGGATTCGCCGAGTGCTGATGAACTCACCACAGATCGTCACTATCGGCTTTGTGTGGGACGCGGAGCAGTCGGACCTCACGGAGGACGTCATCAGGTCGCTGGGGCCACACCTCAGCCTCTCAGGGGTGAGGCCACGCCTACTTTTGGTCCCGCCCACTTTCTCCCCCATTCGGTTACTTTTTGGTGGGGCTACAAATACTAAAGCATTAAAGCCAAAAGCACTATTCAGAAAGGAAGCAAGGTCAAAGGTTCGGCGGTGTCCTTACATGAGTTCCTCATTACATGGCGCTGTGCCAGGCTGTGATAGCAGACTAATGCAACTGTCTGATTACACTTACGGCATTAGGTCAGAAGAGACTGCTGACTGCAACAACATAAAGCTTGTTTCAGGGGGGGGAAAACACATTTCCATTGTATGATATTGAATATGTATTTTTTTTATTTAAATTGAAAGGTCCTCTCATGCATTTTGTGTAGGATTCTTTCAGGTCTTTTGTTAATGGTGTTGCTAATTGTGCAAGGTGACTAGGTATCAATTGGAAGCGCATGGTTGTAAGACAGAATGGCTTCTGTGGCCCACCGTCACGATGAACCAGCTCCAACAGGATCCTTTGACATCACAGCGGAGGACGTTTGTTTGCGTGTTGTTTGTTTTAGTGGCAGCTCAGCTGGACAGAGGGCTGGTTGTTATGGTGCTCTGGCGCTCGTGTGAGACATTCCGACCTGATGCCTTTTATAAGACCGAGGTTCTGTAACTGCGTCAGGGGTGTGATTGACCCACACGGACAACCGGACCTCTGGTGCGCGCGCGTGTGTGTGTGAGTGTGAGTGTGTGTGGTTTGCTCATTTATCAGCTTTTCTGTCCCCACCCAAAAAAAATAAGACTCCACTCTAAACAGTGTCTTGGCGGGCCACATTCCTCCCAACGTTCCCGACTCTGGACCTGACCACACTCCAGCAGTGGGTTCCCCTCGCAGGGGGGCCACGGGCCACTACAAAGCCCTCGATTCAAGCTCCGGCCCTTCATGTGATGGTGAAGGGCGTGCAGGAAAACAGCTGTCCCCTCCTGCGCTCTGGCCCATTGTTTCAGGCGCCGCAGGAGAACGACGGCGTTTGAGGAAGCGGAACAGAAGGAGAAAGTCACCCTGGATCTTTGCGCACTCTCAGTTCTCTGCGTGTAATCGTTTGTTTGTTGTATTGAAAATGGCTTCGGTGGAAATATTTTTTTGGCTCAGCAAAGCGCAGGGGGAAATGAGCTGATAAATCCTTTATTCAATCGTGTATGTGCTTGGAGTGATTCCGTAGGATGCCAGCTGTTATCCACTCTGTTCTGTTCAGTTGTGAAACAAATCAAATTGCAAATGTGAGAATGTGGCTAATTTCTCTCCCCAATCTCTCCTTCTCTCTCTCCCTCCCTCTCTCCTTTCTTTTCTATCTCTTCCTCCCTCCCTACCAGCTCTTTTACCAAGTCACGGATGAAAATGCCAAAAAGAGTGATCTGCAGTTAGTTGGAATGATCTGCTATTCCAGCAGACACTACTGTGCCTTTGCCTTTCACACTAAGTCTTCCAAATGGGTCTTTTTTGATGACGCCACAGTCAAAGAGGTGGGTTCCCTATGCATATAGAGTAGATTTTAAAGAATATAATTTAAAAAATTGAAATAAATCCATCTGAATATAAACAAATTGCATTAGACATTGATCCATGCAGTTCATCCATGCGCGCACACTATATGCAATAACCGAACCTCCCTCCTATATTAACTGACAGGCTAGTTCAAGTTCACGTCCTCTACGACAGCACATTTCATGCACAACCAGTTCTCTCTCCATCTTTGTTCATAATGCCGATTACCTTCATTTCTGAACTGTGATCACACAAGGGTTTTTTCTTTTGTTTGTTTTTTTTTCTTGGCATTAACTTGTAAATGTAAGCACCGTGCTGACATACCAGCATCGCCTCCTGTGTAACGTGCTGTAGCTTTATGCAAGTGTGTGTGTGTGTGTGTGTGTGTGTGTGTGTGTTTTGTGCGCATACATGTGGGCTCCTGGCCCGAGTCCTCCATCACCTCATCAGCAGTACAGCACTTGTGCTGTGTGTGCACTCCCGAGCACACAGGGCTGACCAGAACGTCGCCCACATTAAGATGGATTACCCCTCTCTCTCTTACACTCACTCTCTCTCTCTCTCTCTCACACACACACACACACACACACCAGCAAACCTCACAGAGTATTGCTAGGCTATGAACAGCTCGCACACATTTTATTTTAAAGCAGTAGAGAAGGAAGTGGGACATTTGGCCTCTGATTAAATTCATATTTGGTCCTAATGCACCCAGGTTTTAAGCATCGGTGTGTCTGTTTTTTTTAATATACTGTAAAGGCTTTAAGTATTACTTGGTTTCTGTCTCTGATGTATTCATCCAGACCTCTTGGCTCTTCAAAGAATCCCAGTCCACTGTAGACGTCAGATAGAGTGTGTGTGTGTGCGTGCACTTTCTCTTTCTCTTCACTTTTTCTCTTAACCTCTCTCCCTCACTCTCTCTCTGTTACACACATACACATGTGCTCACACAATTTTTCTTTTTCTTAATTAAGAAGCTAGGTTCCATCTGTTTGCCTGTGGTGCTGACACACACACACCTACCACCTGAACCTTTCTGAGCTGTTCATGCTTTAATCACTGACGATAATCTTGATCATCTCTGATGATTCCCTGCTTCTCATGCCTTCAGGATGCATTAATGATTACTGCCTCTTTAATTATTCCCAATGTCCATCACGTATTGCCCATAAGCTGCTGGCTGCCGGTAGAAGGATGTTTTATGGTACCGAAGGTGCTCATCTTGCTTTGGTTTCCCCTCCTGCCTGCATGGGTGTTTTTCAATAGGTGGGCACCAAGTGGAAGGATGTGGTCACTAAATGCATCCGAGGACACTTCCAGCCCCTGCTCCTGTTCTACTCCAACCCTGAAGGTGGCGCTGTGTCCATCGACGATCCCTCACGGACAAACAACGCTGCTACCCACTCCAAGAGCGCGGTCAATGGGGACGCCCCGGGTGAGGAATAACCCGCCGTGTTCTCTACTGACTGCACACTTAAGACTTAAGTAGTTTTTGATGATTTTTCTATACTCAGCAGCCGCTGTTCTTCTATTTCGCCACTGTAGACAGTAACACGTGGGTTTCCCTTCAGCTTGGCATCTTCTACTTCACTCATTATGTTAATTATGGCAGATAAAAAAGGTAGTGCGTAGCTATAAAAAAGGCATTGTTTCTTGTTAAGAATGACATTTACCCAAAAAAATAATAATAACCAGCGGTGTGGTTAGAAACTGACCACTGATGTAGGGCTGGAGTATAACCAAGAACTTTGCTCACCAACGTACAAGCTATTTTTTAATGAAGTGGGTGAATGCAGGTTATATAAAGAATTAATACTTCGTTCTGTTCTAATGTTAGCAGTAGATTAAACCGATGGAATTCTCCCAGACAGAGTGGCACTGATTTATATCGCAGTATTGAATATGGTGGTTCTCTCATAGAGTGGGGCTGGGATATTAAAGTGCACTGCTCCAAAAAGCTGGAAATGTTTGGAAGTGTTCCCAGGGATGAGAGGTGGTTATTATCTCTAGCGTCTGGTGACCTGGCTTGACCCCAGGCAGCTGACCGAGCGCTACCACAGGGCGCCCCCTCGTCTGCCCAGCTGGGCGGCCACGGCGACGGCCACCACTCATGACCGCTGACTCACCCGTGCCACCAGAACACTTTCCTTTCTGCTTGCCCTGACCAATCATAGGTCTGACCCCGCCCCCACCCTCGGATGCAGGTGTCTGATAGGTGACGGGGGCCGTCCGTCCGTGAAGCGGTCGGGGTTTAAGAGCAGCATTGCTGCAGCTGGGAGTTTGAGCTAATGTTTGTATTGATTGAACAAATGTACTGATGTATTCTAATTTTAGAACTGGCGCAGTCGGTTCCTTTACCACTTCAACAGCTCTTACCTCATGCCATATAAAACTTTGTGGTGTTAAAAGTATCTTTAGTATGTTTTTGGAGACATTTTCTCAATATGATTTATTAAGGATAACTAAGGCAGTTGCACGCGCAATGTAAATTCGCCTTCAAATATACTTGGTGCAGTCCACTTTGTGCGAAGTCGCTGCAGTCAAAGATGGCAGGTGTGCAGTGTAACAATTGCCGTTGCTAGTTTCCCCTGTTTGTTTCCTGTCTTATTGCTGTGGAAATGTTTCCGCTGAGGGGAGAGGGACAGCACAACACAGCATTACCCTGCACCAGAGGCAGTGCCAAACGTACTGTTTCCTGAGAGAAGGACTTGCAGTCATCTGGAAGTAACGAGTTAATGATCTTGGTGCATTGTGGGGTGGGGGTGGGGGGTGGTGTTCTGAGCCTCACAAACACCAAACGACCTGCAGAACCACTCAGCCGTTATCGTGATTTCCTGACACTGCTCCCTTTCTTGTCGTGTTATATAACGTGTGTCCATGTCTAGAAAGCAGTGGAGAAATTTGAATATCGGTCCTTATGTAATCTGTTTATCTTTTGCCCACAGGCACGCCGCTGCTCTCCGGCAGGAAGCTGGAGCTGACCCGGGAGAACCTGACCGCTCTGCTCTCTGGGCACGGCACCCTGAAACGCACGGGCCAGGCGCTGGCGGCGTTCAAGCGCGGCAACAACCAGACGAGCGGCGGGAGAGGGCCAGGTACGCGTGACGACGCAACACCTAGCAACCCCCCCCCCAAGCACCTTCACAGAACCCAGACCACCCCAAGCTGGAACCTTTACATTAGTCAACACATTTACAAACCTTTCAAACCTGCCTGAAGCAGTCAACGGTTTGTTTCACATGGAGATATTTGGATGAATGCCTATTGGCTTAAGCCAAGAATAACCTTGGACTTATTATCTACTAGGTCCCCTTTTAAGGTCCCTTTTATTAGTGAGGCAGGGCTTGAAATGTGACGTGCCTCGTTAGTGGGCCTTGAGTTGCTTGTTTTCATCATGCGGTGCCTTTCCCAGAATGCATTTCAAAGGAAAAGATAGATATGTCCAGGGGTGAAACACATCTTACTCTTCATTCCTTTCTTAATACCACCCATAATAACACAATGCCATCTCTGTTATGTCAGTGTTGCTTCAGCTAAACTTTCTAGTGGCTTTTCTGGCCTCAGGAGATGTCTTTCTCTTCTTCTTCTGTTGTTGTTTTTTTTGGCTCAGAAATATATAACCAATAAAGCTAGGCTGAGTCACTGTTTGAAAATAGGGTCTCAGCAGTTTAAAAGCAAATACCAGCCGTAATACAGAATGTGGAATTTTATTAGAGCAGGACAGATTTTGACTCATGCCGTGACTTGTGATGCATCCGTCTGAGCAGACGTCTGTAGGGTGTGCTGTCACTTTTGATCATATTTCTCTGGGGAATTTGGTGACTAGACAAGCCAACTGTTCGTTGAGCCTTTTCACGTTTTAATCTATTCCCTTATGCGTTAAAGTCTCCCTATGATAAGTCAAAGATTGTATACACCTCCTTAAAAGTGAATAAGGGCCTGCTTAGAGTCTAGTGCAGTACATCCACTTGTGCACTTGCAGCCTTGGACAGATGCTCTTGTCCAGAGCCACACACAGATTTATCAGTATGACGGCACGTGCACTTCCTGGGAATTGAACCCGTGACCTTGTAGTTGCTATAGCACCTTTTGCTCTGACCAGGTGAACTACAAGAGTACATTTATACGGCACATTTGATACACCGTTGATATTCAGTCCTTGCTGTTTCTCTGCTGTGATGCTCACACAAACACACACTTCCCCTAATTGTTTTAAAAGACAACAAGTGTTGTACCATCCCATGAGTCTTCACTGCAGCTCTGGTTTGGCACTGCAGAGGCACCACTGTTTTGGGGCAGCGTACGAGCCTCCATCTAACATTCCTGCAACATGCCACTGCTTTTCCCCCTCTGGCAAAGCAAATGAATAAAAACATTCACACACATCCACTCCTCGATTGCGCGTAAGTTTCCTCCAGAAGCCCATGGGTGTGTATAAAGTGCCACACTTTTCCACACTTTCTTTCCTTTGACGTCCCAGCGATGGTCGCTGTAAGACAAATGATAACGTACTGTACCGTAATGCACCGAGGTCACGAAGGCACTGCATGGGAGTTTTACAGTGCAGCCATTAAGCAGAAGTGACACTTTTACATTTGATGTGTTTAACATTTTATGAGTACTTTTGTAGCCAAGCAGCTGGTGCATCTGGGTTTTCATACGTCATTACACAAGGAAGTTTACAGATTGACCCACGACGCCAAAGACGTGTAGGACACATTTTATTTTGTGGGAAAATGTGTTTGTATCGCTGGTTGGTCTGAAGCTCTAAAGCCTGGTTATGAGTCACAAAGTCTGGAAGGTCCCTGGCTGTTCCCATAAACCGTAAACCCTACTAGGGGGAAGAAATAGAAATTAGCCTCATCTTTTGAATGGTACAAATTACTGCCAATGAGTCATGGAAGGTTTTTGTTATGGTGAACCATGTGTTTCATTGTAGCTCTAATGCGGTACAGCTCAAGTCTTGCATTCCCTCTACAGTGAAGCTGAACAATGATCCGAAGAGTTACTTGCGAGAGCTGTCCAGAGAAGCACAACACATGAACTTCATAAAGAAAGACCTGGACAGGGCCCAAGGAAAACCAGAACCACAGCGACCCACGGGTAAGATGCGGCATTCTTATACTGCGCACGCACGCACACACACATTTAGACACGTATGCTAACACACTCGGAGTGGAAAAAATGCGATTTAAAGGTCATTTTCCAACGTAATCTGCAAAACTAAGCTAGATGGCCCTGCAAAAGCCATGTAGATTCATATTTAATGATTGGTGCAGTGCTCCATCTCCACTCCACCCGCCTCCGTCCGCAGGCCCTTAACCTCGAGCCTCTCTGCTTTCAACGCCATCGAACAGTCCCCAGGAACTTCCCCTCTGCTTTCACATAAACCTTGTATCGTACGAACCGAATTTCAAGCAGGCGTGATGCACAGAATCATTTTATCTCCACACTTCTAACGACCTGTAATGCGAGATGAAATACAAGAGCGCGATAAAGGGAAGACGTTCTTCATCATGTCGCCGGTAATGCGTCCAGAGAGGAGTTAATGTTACTTTTGCCCTGAACCGCTAATGGACCATAACGGTGGCGACACATTTACATGTGCGTGCGTGCGTGCGTGCGTGCGTGCGAACACAAGCGCGTGTTGAGTGTGTGTACGTGTATGCAGCATGCCTGCATGCATCACTGCATGTCCGGGACAGCATGGCAGCCCTAACAGGGGTCAGCGTGGGGGGAAAAAAGTGCCTTTTCCCTCTGCGGCTGAGGAGGAGTAGACGTCAGCGGCCTGGCTGTCCTTGTCCTGCGTAGTTAGGCTTGATGTACACGGGCGGAGAGGAAGGCTGGCCACACGCACATGCCACATCACCCCAAAGTCAAAGGTCACGGCCCCAACTTCTAGCATGGGCTTCGATGTCTTCAGGTAGTTTGATGGCTGCGCTAGAACCTGGCGGCTTATATTAAGAACAAACAATACAGCCCATGACTACTTTTCTAATCTTGAGTGTGTCACATTAACATATGTGTGTGACCTTGGTGTGATGTCGCATGTGTGTGGGAAGAGGAACCAGCTTATATTTAAAAATGTTTCTGCTCCTCCCACACACACACACACACATACATACATAAAAAATATAGATATATAAAAGCCGGTTCTTCTTCCTTGTATAGCTGATGAAGAACCTCTGCCTGAAACACCATTCTCTGGAAATCATCTGTACTTTGCTACAGTTTTATCTATATATATATATGTATATGTTTGTGTGTGTGTGTGTGTTTGTGTGGTCAGAATTGCAGAAGTACACAAGGTTATGCAAGTGCTGCATTTTTGACTACCTCTACATCTTTTACTACAGCACAGTGCAGTTGCTCCCTGGAGTGTGCATGTGTGCGCACGTGCATGTGCGCGCACGTTTATTTCTGGGTGAATCTGACCAGAGCCGAATAGGGTCGGCTCCCCATCTCCAAAACGGCAGGTCTTGTGGGATGTTCCTGGTGTGCAGGGGTTAGTACCTGACCGTGGGGCAGTAGAAGGTGGCCTTGTCTGAGGAACCTCATGTGGATGGCTAGGTGCACATGTGTTGTTTACTTGAAGGAGAGATGGCACCAGTATGCATTATGGGAAGAAAGCATGCCAGCAGACGCAGGGTGACGCTCTGCATGGTTTTCTCCTGGGAAACCTTGGGACCTGGTGTTCATGTTTATGATGTACCATCTACCTAAACATTGTTGCACACCAAGAACACCCCATCATGGCACTAATATCTCCTAATGGCAGAGGCCTCTGTTAGCGGGATTGTTCAAGAATGGCTTGAGGAACACAACTGAGATCAGGGTGTTGGACTCCAGATTCTCCCCAGATCACTGTCCAATATGTGGGATGAGCTGGAAAAACGAGTCTGATCTATGGAGGCCACACCTTGCAACTTATAGGATTTAAAGGATCTGCTGCCAACGCCTTGGTGCCAGATACCACAACACGTCTTCAGACGGAGGAGTGTAGTCCATGTCGATGATATGGCTGGTTTTCTTTCTCTCTCACTGTCTGTGTGTGTGTGTGTGTGTGTGTGTGTGTGTGTGTGTGTATGTATAACGTTCAGCATGTATAACTGCAACATTGATACTGCAACTGCTGTTATTTTATATTTATTTTATACCGTCTCCATATACCTTGTGGTTTTAAATACCCTTGACCTCATCTCCAGTCACCTACCCTGAGCATTAAAAAGAAACGCCCTCCATCTCCATACATGAAATAGTGACCTGGCACAATTAATTTTACATACACACGGCCCATAAATATGCCACTGATTGGTAGGCTCCCCTCAGCATCCGCTGCCTTCTGTCCCCGCTACCTGGCCTGACGACGCTAAAGGAGACCTGTGCCTCCCACTCCAGCTCTGCAGACAAACGGCAGGAATGGGTTTGCGTACCAGGGCCCTGCAGAGTAGCAGCAGGGCGTCACCTTCCCGCTGGAGCACGGGACTTTTAGTTTGTAGGGAAAACCAGAGTTACTCTGTCACTGCTCGCTCAGACATAGACTTGCTTGACCTTCAGATTTTGGTCATTTCTTCACATGCTGTGCTCAGCCCTATCACAAATATGCTCTGGCTGCAACAAAATAGCATTAAAGATTTAAGAGCTGTGTTCGAGTCCAAAAGGTCAGGGAATGCTTGGACAATCCAGCTTTTATTGTATTCTCTGGAACAAGCTAATGGCTACTTTTGTTTTGAAGTGCCATTTTTCTTCTTCTCTCCCCAGATACGGTGTCTGAGAAGTCGTACTCGCGCTCGCTCTCTCCTCCCGAGAGCAGGTTCAAAAACGTGGAGTCGCGCCTGTACAGCAGCCAGGGCCGCGGCCCCACGCGGGTGGACCGCTCACCCCGCGCTGCCCCGCGCCGCACACACGCCCGCGCTCCCACTCCCAACCCCGCCCCTCCCAGCCCCGCCCCTCCCAGCCCCGCATCGCCCTCCAGCCTCCGCCTGGACGCCTCCCGCCGCGGGCGGACTTCTCCAACGGCTACGACACGGACAGCAGCCAGGACTCGCGGGAGCGGCCCGGGGTGGCGCCTGGCAACCGCGTCTGGCGACCCACGCGAGGCCCTCAACGTCGACAGCATCCTCGGGGTGGCGGAGGCGGAGCCGGGCGATCGCCACCTTCCCCCGGCCTGCGCCAGCGGACCTCCGGCCAGCAGAGGGCGCCGGGCGCGCCGGCCTGGGGCAGCCATGACGACGGCAAACCCAAAAGCCTGATGACCATTTATGAGGATGAGCAGAGGAACGAGATGGGCAGCCGGAGCTCGTTGGACTCGGAAGGCCGAGACAAGGACCGGCCCAAAGGTGCCATCAACAACATGGGCGTAAGAACAGATACCTGGAAAGCCCAGCGGATAGAGTCTGGGTACGAGAGCAGTGACCGGCTCAGCAATGGTTCCACTAACCTGGACTCGCCTGTGGTGGAGAACCTGAGCAGCAAAGAGATCCGGCCCTTCCCTGAGGTGTCTCTGTCAAGGTAAGGCTGGGCTTTACAGTATAACCCTATACTACTCTGTCGAGAGGAGTTGTTTGGTTTGGTTTTAAAATGTATTAATTCATCTTTTACACACGGTGATGCTGTTAAGAATATCGGGCCATGTTCTTGCAGATGGTTGTCCTGATCACACGGTTTGTCAGGGTGAAAATTGCTGTTTAAAATGCTGTCGAATTACCTCCAAATTTAAAGCCTTAGTTAAAATATTAGACTTGAAAATCAGATTTCTGATTTTTGCTTAATTAGCTTCAGTTCTCCTTAGGATATCCTTAGGTTTGCCTCATAATTTTGAGAGTGCCTTGAAGTGCCTCACTTTGTCTGTAATTACACGAGCAGTCACAGTTCTAAATCGTCTAACTGCCCGTGCCGGTTCTGGACTGCAGGATTTCATTCACGCCAGCTTGTAATATTGTACGTTTGGTGGTGAGTGGGGTCCGTCTTGATCAAAGTTTGTGCAGCTTTTAATGGTTTACGATGGAATGTTGAATTTGACTTGGGACATCACACTTGAGAGATGTGTTGCATGACTGGGTCTGTAGTCATTCGTTTTTACTTCCCAATCAATGTCTACAAGGTGTTTGTGTGTGTGTGTTCTACAAGGTGTGTGTTCTACAAGGTGTGTGTTCTACAAGGTGTTTGTGTGTGTGTGTGTGTGTGTGTGTGTGTGTGTGTGTTTGTGTGAGTCTCTTTGTGTATACATGTATAACCTCTGTCTGAAATTTTGACACTCCCTCACTGACACGTTGTGTGTATATGTAAAATGCATACACTTCTTAGACCCACCACAATATATGCAATACTGTATATGTACTATTGTGTACTACACAAATTTTTACCACCTCTGCATGCATGCACTCCCACATGCGCTCGTGCACGCACACATACACACACACACATTAATAGTACTGGATTATTTTCTTATATGCTAAATGAGAAAGGCTGGAATGGCGGAGGGCTGTGTGTCTTATTCCTCAGCTGCAGGGCACGTAGGGCTGACACAGCGTGACCGCGCAGGTACTAGAGCTGCTTCAGGCTGGCAGAGCTCCTCTGCTGCTCTGGTGAATTAGACTCATTGTAACTGAATGTCTACAACTCGTGGCAGTGTTCCACAGGCCCAGGTTGAAATGTTTAAATTAAAATGGTCGGAATATCTGAATGATACGATTTTTACATTTCTGTCAAGACCGCATACCAGTTATGGTCCCATCACGTATAAAATTGGTATTTCAGCAATATAATTGCCTGTTAAGTGGCATATTGCAAGACAGTGTGAGATTTATATCAAAAGCATTTAAAGTGTATTTTTCCCCCTGTTATGAACTTCTGATATACATTTTGTATGGATAGAAATAGAGTTCATACTCTTTAGGAAAATAGTTGTTACTAAAGTTAACAAAATAAAGTACTTTACTTCTTTCAGTTATTGTCCAGTCAGGCATGTTGGACCGTCCTCATCGTCCCTGCTGGACATTACAAAGCTTTTGGCTTCTAACTAAACATTTGCCTAATGTTTCCTGTTTGGGATGCTATCAGAACTAGAATCACGTTTTATGAGTAAAGACATGAGTTAAGTTCATTTTCCATTGTCCTTACCTTGTCACCTGACCTGGGCGACTGATGTAGCTGTCTTATGAATAACGTTTGTCCTAAGGGGGAATGATGGGAATGCAACTTCTTTAAGCAATATCTATTTATTTCTATTTATATCTATCTGGTGAACATAGAAATAGCAAATGCTGCTTGTTGTGGTACTAAAGTAGGAATGTTTTTGATGGAGGAACTGTCTACATTTTTTTTTAATAAAGTTGCAAATTTTCCTCGGTTTTTAATGTATTCATATTTCAGTTGAGTTGTAAATAGAGTATATAAATATATAGAGTAACATTTTTCTTTTATCATGTCAGAATAGCCATGAACACCAACTCCATTGATCTTTTGAATGTAGACCAGTAAAGACCTGTAAAACCAGTACTTTTCATATATTCCTGAATAATGAGTCACGAATCATAAATTGAATGTGTGTCTCTGTGAGACAAACAGCGCTGCTTAGAGGTGATAATGTAAAAAGGAAAAATAGACATGCATACAAGGCAAAGGCTGATGTGTAAAGATAACATGGAAGCATAAGTCTATACAGGTAAAATTTTAAAAAAGTGACTTGGTTACATGTTAACACTAGAATGAATACAAAATGGTAATCTCGGATACAGAAATCCGAGTGTAATGCAGTTTCTCCGGTTTGCCTCAGCATACTTTTCAATGGGAAGCCGGATGGATGTCATAGCTAGCTTGAACGCAACTGGGGTCAAATAAGGCAACAGGGCCCAAGGGTCTGAACATTCTGGAAGGAGTTCTAACAACCTTCTTGCCTTCTGCTAGCACTCTCACACGAGTTTAACGATTTGAGACTCACATAATTTATGTGATGTATGTGTAAGTCTTTGTCAAGACTCACTTTTTTAAGACTTAGCAATCACCAGAAAGTTATGTTTTCAGTTTGTGTACAAAGGTTACAGTGGGTGACATCCTATACTAACTAATTAAAATCTCAATATGGCTATTCGAAGTGTATGCTAGAATTCTATACTCCGATTTTAGTCCATATTTTAATACTATAACAGAACACGTATTAAAGAAATTGCACTACATTTAACATTGCTGCTTTCATTGTGAACAAGGCCACTGGACGTCTTGTCTGACAGGCCTCGGAGAGTTTCCATGAATGGATATTATCTCAGAGAGGGTTATTATTAATAGTGTAGGCCAAACAAGATTGTCTTTTATCCACCAGTCTTATTTTTAACAACTGCAGAAGGGCTGCACTGTTCTAAAATGGCACTGTAGACCTGAGTGGCAGATGAACAGGGAAGCCTCTCATCTGAGTTGAGCAGGGCCTCGAAATACAGCCTTTTTTAATGAAATGTCTATAGGCGGAGACTGTTCTAAAATACGATCTTTCACTGCAGACAGGATGTCACTGGGGATCCTGACTGTTCACAAGGAAGGCAGGAACACGTCTGCCTGCTTGAAGGGCTCAGTAAACCAGCACACTAGATCTTTATATCTCCCTACCAAACGTGTGAATGTATTTAATCTCACAGAGCGGTACAGGAAGCTGAGCAGGAATGGAAGGCTGACTATAGTAGCTGTGCTAGTCCTCTATGCCTGCACAGACCACGAAGCCAGGAATGGTCTCATCCCATCAGTTATATCTATGAAGCCTTCAATTTTGAGACAACCCCTAGTAACACTGATATCGATACACTATACTGCCAAAAGTATTCGCTCACCTTCCTTGACTCACATATGAGCTTAAGTGACATCCCATTCCTAATCCATAGGGGTCAATATGATGTTGGTCCACCCTTTGCAGTTAGAACAGCTTCAACCCTTCTGAGAATGCAGTCCTCAAGGTTTAGGAGTGTGTTTATGGGGATTTTTGACCATTCTTCCAGAAGCGCATTTGTGAGGTCACATGCTGATTAAGGACGAGAAGGCCAGTCTCTGCTCTAATTCATCCCAAAGGTGTTGTATCGGGTTGAGGTCAGGACTCCACACCAGACATTGCCATCCATGTCTTTATGGCCCTTGCTTTGTGCACTGGTGCACAGTCATGTTGGAAGAGGAGCATGGAATTGTCCAAAATGTCTTGGTATTCTGTAGCATTCAGAGTTCCTTTCACTGTAACTAAGGGGCCAAGCCCAGCTCCTGAAAAACAACACACTAAACTTTACACTTGGCACAATGCAGTCAGACAAGTATCGTTCTCCTTGCAACCGCCAAACCCAGATTTGTCCATCAGATTGCCAGATCAAGAAGCACGATTCGTCACTCCAGAGAACACACCTAGAACATGCTCTAGAGTCCAGTGGCGGTGTGCTTTACACCACTGCATCTGACGCTTCGCATTGCACTTGGTGATGTTCGGCTTGGACACCCATTCCACGAAGCTCTCTCATGAAGTTTGGATGTCTGTAGTGATTGACTCTGCAGAAAGTTGGCGACCTCTTCGCACTATGCGCTTCAGCATCCACTGACCCCGCTCCGTCAGTTTACGTGGCCTTACATGGCTGAGTTGCTGTCGTTCCCAAACTCTTCCATTTTCTTACAATACAGCTGATAGTTGACTGTGGATTATTTAGGAGCGAGAAAGGTCCACTACTGGTTTTGTTGCACAGATGGCATCCTATCACAGTTCCACGCTGGAATTCACTGAGAGCGACCCATTCTTTCACAAAGTTTGCATGCCTAATTGCTTAATTTTATACACCTGTGGCCATGGAAGTGATTGAAACACCTGATTGCGATAATTTGGATGGGTGAGCGAATACTTTTGGCAATATAGTGTATCTACATATCATAGATATTGGGCGACTTTTACTGATAGTTAAACCTTCCCTATGATGTCATGTTATGGTTTTAGTTGTTGAGTTTGATTTCTAATGCATGTGTAACTTCTAATTTACATAAATTATTCAGTTGAGCATCATTCCATATTGTGGGCACGGTTGATTTGCTGCTCGGTGATGTATTACTATTGAAACAATTTGCTGGAAACAACAAACAATTTGTGTGTGTGTGTGTGTGTGTCGTAAGTCGTCAAAATATTAGTTGCTGTTAACACCGAATGCTATGCATTACCCAGGCCCAATCAGGGTTTGCATGTAACATGATGAACAGTTCCTATAGAGAACGTATCAAACTCCTACACAGAGCATAGCCATGCTCATGGTTGTAACAGGAGATGGGGGAGAGTGCCTGGGATCAGGTTCCTCCGCGGTGCTGCAGCGTTTTGGGTGCGGGAGGTGATGCTGAACTCTGGATGGTACGCGTGCTCTCCAGAACGCTAGGCGTGGGAAAGCCCTCTGCGCTGACACATACACTGACACAGCCACCTGGGGAGTTGTTCTATTGTGCTGTCACTCAGTACGCTTAATTGTATATTTCTAGGGAGCTGAATCACCACCGGCGGTATGAGGATTTGAAGCCAGAGGTCCCACGGATGCCGTTTTCCTACGGTAAGCACCCAAGACAGTTTGACCAAGGCCAATCAGATTTTCACACAAATTTAAAAGTTTACATATAGAGTTTAGAAGTCATTGACTAAGCATGATTTATGTTCCAAAAATGTAAACAAATCACAGTAAAAGAAGAAACATGTTCTGAATGTTCTGTACTCTTTTTAAAAACAAACAAACAAAAACAAGGTCTGGCCTTGTCTTTTGTCTCTGATCCTCTTCACTAAGTGTACTTCCTGTGCACACTCCACATGCATGCAATGACTTCCTGTTCCTGGGTCTCCACCGTTGCTTTACTTTATGCATTGAAGCATTTACACTTGCTTGTAATCGTTATGTCTCGTTAAAAAAAAAAAAAAAGCACCAAACCTGAAAACACATAAGCAAACTGAGTTCAGTTTCACTTTCTCATATTCCGAGTATACCAAATACACCGCGTGAGTGGGTGATCTGGATTAGAGCACCAGCAACATTAAGCCAGTGTGAACCATGTCTTGCCCGAACCCGCGTTAAACCGGACACGGTGCGCTCCGTGAGGAGGTCATCGCCCCCACCACGCCCTGCACCACTGATTAGACAGGGGGAAACGAAATCACTGCAAATGTCAACAAAGATTCCCAAACAAACCGGTCCCCAGTTCTCTTAGTCCCAGTCATGCAGGGGAACCAGCTCTTGGAAGGATGGAGGTCGATTCCCTGAAGCCCCGGGTCCTGACCGCCTGCACCCAGCTACAAAATGACCAGAGATGGGCTGGCGGCAGGGTGGCATTTAGGATCGAACCTCTTGGTGCTCTGTTGTCGCTATCCAGATGAACTGGTGGTTAAAGGGGTCGAACGGGGTGAGGTCTGACAGCCAGGCGTTCATCCCGAGAGTCGGAACGTAGAGGTCCCGCCGTTAGGGGTCCAATCCTCTCTGTCCCGCAACCCCCCCCCCCAAGGTGGATTATGTACGCTTTTCTGAGTTGATTAATTGAAGCAGAAAGGAGCTGCTGCTCTTCAAGGGTCTCCGGACCCTTGGATGTGTTTGCTTGCTAGAATTATGAATTCGAAACCTGCAGTTTGTCTTTTCAGGTGCGCAAACCTTTCACACCATGATTTCAGTTTCTATTACTGTTACTGCCATTCAGTTCTGATGTTCTACAGGTGTAAGTACCAGCTCTGGTGTTTTCCTGTTGATGTTGGCGTGTTGGGCTACAGTGGTCCCTCCTGTTTTTATTCGTTAGAAGCTGACTGTGTCACTTGGGCTCAGGTTTCTCTCTGCAGTACAGAATGTCTTTTCCCATATCACATCCTTGATTCCGGTGACCTATACGTACCCAGATTGTTTTTTTTTTTTTTTACAAGGCCTAGAATGAGGGAGCAAACGATAAAGAAAAAGAAAGAAAAGCCAGACTCGTAAGCAGCTGTCCCATAAGCAGGCGTCCTGTGAAGGGCTACCTCTAGTCCCTTTTTTTGTGTGTTTGTTTGTTTATTTTACAGGATACTTCCTCTTGCTATTCCCCTCTTTCCCCAAACGGCCGCTTGCTTGCTTCCTGCCCGCGTCGTTTGTTTGATCTCAACACTGCGCTCACCAGTTTTCAGGCTGAGAGCAGCACTTTGTGTCCCACCAGCTGCAGCTAAAGGTCAAGTCAGCAAGAACCGATGAGTGTTCAGCCTGTTAAGTGGACATTCCCCCAGGCGACGGATCCCGCTGCGCGCCCCCTTTGCCACAGCTTTGTTCCTCTGGTTTCACACAGGCATGCCTTTCCCCGCTCGCCCCATCCACCAACGGACGGCGTGGCAACAGGGTCGTTCCTACCAAGCAGGAGCACAGCCGATACAACTCGTTAATTGCTTAGACACTAAACCGAGGCTGTTTGAACACCTGCGGCGGCTCCGGCCCTTTGGCGAACGAGATTGCCTGCCCCGGCTTTACGGTTTCATCACATGGGATGTATTTTCAGCCAGGAATATCTCTGACCATTCCAGCGCATGCACTGACATGTTTACAGGTGTTGGCACGTTACTGCTAGTGTGTGACTGCAATGAGCCTTGTGGTTAGTCACATGATGCAGTTTGTCGCTCACGTTGAGAAACGCACTGAGACAAATCTTGATTTATGTCATTTCTTCGTATATGTGTACAAATAAAAATACAGCACAAATACTGTATATGCTAAACATTCAGGGACGAAAATCCGATTTATTCTTTTTTTTCTGCAATTATTATTAAAAAATTACTGAATGTCTGAAATCAGCAAGGGTGCGCACAACACACATTTTAAAACATTGTGTGTTAGAGGGCTAATTTTAAGATTGCAGCCTCCTGTGATGACATTATCAATAGCTAACAAGTGATGTATTGTGCAGGCCTGTTTACCTGTAGCTGTAATGTTTCTGCCTTTGGCCAGATCTCCAGTGTGAGTCATGAGTTTGTTAGTTTTAATCCTTTTGACCTATTTGGCTCATGCAAGTGTACGAATTGAACGTGATGAACTGTAGTGAAGTCTGTGTTTCCCTCCAAAATGAGCTGTAATAATGCCAGTCAAAGCCCTTTGTTGTGTGTGTCATAACGCAACGGTGAAACCAGGCGATTTTTATTTATCAACTTAATTATTGACTTTGTTAGACATTGGTGCAGATGCTGTAGTGTGGTGTCATAGTGTTGTACTTGGTATAGGGATCTTAGCATGTCATGAGACCTAATGTGCCTAATGCGTGTAAATTTAAATGCCATCTTGTTGCATGCTGGAAAACTTGGTTATACTTAGACATCGATAAATGTTTCTGCCAAGTAACCTGATCCGATAGAGACTTGTCCAGTGCTAGACATAGCGCTGTAGTGATGACTGCTTTTGGAACTGGATTTTGTGTGTGTGTGTGTGTGTGTGTGTGAGAGAGAGATCTCTCGCACTAGCACTGGGCCTCCAAATGCATCTGTTTCTCTTTTGAAGAACAAGACTGTGGTGCATTTGTTAAAAAAAACTCCATAGGTTCTTACAATGAATGAAAAAGCTAAAGTCCAAGAAGTAATAACCGTGTTCAAATGAATATGAATCCATCGGACGAGACCAGTTTTCTTTGCTATAATAATTTTTTTTTTTTAGGATCCATACTGTTTTAGTTTTAACTTCCTGATCACTGTCCTATTTACCAACCAGCAAGGTTCAGGTAGCAGAGCCTCAGTGACGTCTGCTGGTCCTCAGTGACGTCTGCCGGTCCTCAGTGACGTCTGTCAACTTCAAATCAGACACATTTATTTATTTATTTTTTAGTAGCAAAATCCATTTCCTTATTTGGAAGTAACACCTTTTTTGCCTCCTCTAGCACCTGAGCATGTAAATTACAGAAGGTCACGTTTTTTTAGGAATGTTTCATAATCTCGGCCCCATCCTCCAGCCTTTCTTGGTCTGCACAGAACCTGTTTGGCAGCCCCTTTGTCAATATGCAGCATTTCTATTTGCTTTGTGGTTCAAGCTCACTGTGACTACAGCTGACCAATCCCCCAAAGCAGGTGTGTGTGTGTGTGTGTGTGTGTGTGTGTGTGTGTGGGTGTGTATCCCAGTGAGTGACCCTCAGCTGTGGAGCTGACTGATCTCAGACCACAGCAGATCAACTGACTGGTTGATTTATGGGTGTAGCAGCACCACCCGCAGCCCCCACACATAACTTGTCTATCTTAAGCTCCTCTGAAGAGGAAGGCTTTCAGGCATAGTGTCACAGGCCTGCTCACGGTATCTGCCTGGCCTTAATTAATGCCCCTACAGGTGTGATATCGTTAGAACTGAAGAATTATTATGTGTCTATATTCACTCCCAGTGGGATTGTGGGTGTCTGCATGACTTGTGGAGAAAAGCAGTGTGGCTGGTGGAGATTGTTTAGAATTTTCATCCCGACACCTTGGCATGTGATTGTTTTTGCTGCTAAGGAGAGACACGTCCCTGCCCAGGAAATCAAAGCCGAACCCTCTTTTCAAACCTTCTAGTTGATGCTGTGATCAGTGTTGGTGGCTTGGTGACGGTTGAGTTTGGGGGGTGAGTGATGACTCTTCCTTTCTCTGCCAACACAGAGGGGCAGCCCATTCCTGTTCCAGCAATGACATGGCAGCATTTGGGTTTGGACATGGGAAAACAGTTCACAATGGTGTGTGTGTGTGTGTGTGTGTGTGTGTGTGTGTGTGTGTGTGTATAAAAGCTTGCCATCATTTCGAGTAATGGTCGTCAAATGGAGATTCCCCACATGGGGTTTAGCAGCTTAAACATGATGGACTTGATGGGTAGGTGCAATCCTCTCAGAACTGAGTGCTGGCCAGAGGGATTCGGCTGCTAATGCTCAGCGTGGAAAAAACAGAAGGCGGCAAAATGCTGCATGTGCTGACGCATCACATCACAATCTCTAAAACACACGTACACACACACACGCGCACGCACAGAGAGTAAGCCAGTGCAGTTTCAGCTTTGGGATCTAAGAGAACTGACACCTGGAGTCACCACTGGGCTCTACGTGTACAGCTGACCATACAGGGCTGTTGATATTGAAGGTGGCTTTTCATTTTTGCTTTATGTAGAAATCATATGTGTTTTACATGTGAAAGTAATTGTACAAATGTGGAAATCTAAAAATTATAAAGCAGAAAAAATAAATATTTATATAGATATATATATATATTGATATGTTGTGTATATATATGTATGGTTTTAATTCACCTCTTAAGATTATTATTGTATTATACTATAGCAGAGTAGTCAAACAATTGGCATGATCATATACTGTAATGGGTTTCTAGTCTGCTCGCATCTGCTCGCACTTTGGCTGTATTCTGGCGCCCCCTAGTGTCACATTTTCCAATATTTTCTTACATTTGACATAGAACTTTATTGATCCCGAAGGAAATGAAAGTGTTACAGCAGCAGGAAATGTGATTGCACACAGACATACATATTTTAGGCAGGATAAAAGAGACTCGGAACAGAATAGGAGAGTAGATGTGTCTATGGCATATTTTACATAAGCACATATCCTGACCTGCATGTATCTGAGAGCAGTGATATGAGGTTGTTTAAACACTATAAGCATAACTCTGAGTAGCAGCAGTGTTTACAGTCTAAAGTGCAAAGAGGGACAGTGTCATTTACAATAAAAAGTGGCATTACAGTACAGCCTGAGATGTATTGCACAAGTGTGTATTAACAGAGAGGTGATTGTAGGATATTGGTGTCATCTAATGCAAGAATGAGACTCGTTGTAAAGTCTCACAGGAGTTGGACCATAAAGTCATATTGCTAAGTGTTTTGCAGTGCACTGTGTCCTTGTTAATTAAACACGTCTGCAGCCGTGACGTGCCCCTTCTGTCTGTCTGTACACGGTGTTCTTGCTTTCATTGCCTGACTTGCTGCAGAAGTTATTGCTGCATGGCTGTAGGGAGTGAGTGAGTCGAGGGGCCCAAGCAGGCCTTCTTGGTTCCGACCCATGTGGACTGAGACGGGTTCCTGGGCCTCCACACAGTCTGGGTGCTTCCTTTCTAGAGCCAGACCAATAGTCCATCTCCATCCAGTTATTTAAGTTGCCCTGACCATGATTACAAGCTGAATTCTCCCCACAAGCTTCCATTGCAGCTGAATGTATGTTCTGGTGTTTGACGTTCTGCCAATCACATTTCTCCAACAGCTGTGTTTTTTAAAAGTGTGTGTTTGTTAAGAGAAGAGTGCATCTGACACAAGCACCATTTCTCATTTCTTGCACTACACTAGAAGTGTTGTTTAAACAAGGCCAAGGAAGCAACTGACTGCTAGGTTAAAGATTCTCTGTAGTTCCAGGGAAACGGCATGTTTCTGCCATCAATGCTGGGGTACCGGCGGGGGGGGTGGTAACACACACGCATGCAATGTAACAGCCTTCGATCTTCTAAAAGTCTGTAATGATCTGATCACTCACTAGCAGATTTGATTTATTTAATGACACTTTATTGTGTCGACATTTTTAGGAGAACCTCTAACAAGCTGAAATGTGAGATTTTATTGTTTGAACATAACATAACAATATGTCTTGTTTATCTTGTAGGTAATATTCAGGGGAAATCGAATTTTAACCATGAACTTAACCATGTACAAAGGTAAACCACTGGATGTTAAGCTTGAATCCTACTGGGTTCATTTCAAACTCCTAATTAATTTGACCTTTTAATTTGTTTAATTGTGTCTTTTTAAATTGTTCTTACCACAACTTTGAAGACATATTGAGTAACGTCCCTTCTTTCTTACTCCTTGTAAAAGGCGAATTTTTCAACATGCCCCTGATCATTTGGAGAGAATGGAGAAACCGTTATGTGAGCCAAACGACCGTAGCTTGACACCCTTCGTCCACCAAACCAGCAGCTCCGAGTGGGGCACCTCCCAACGGTTCGGCCACTCTCCTGCTCCACCCTTGCCCCCGAAAACCTACGCCCAAAGAGCAGAGAACAGAGCAGGCCTCCACCAAGACTCCGCTCACACGGGACTTCTCTCTGCACTCCATAAAGGAGCGACTCCATCGAGGATAAGCCCGGAGAGATGGATGGAAAGCTCCTCTGAACCACATATGCACTCTTCTTCAGATACCAGCTCCAAGTCGGGCTCCTCCGACCAGGAGAGGGCAGACCTGTCTGCCAGTGAGAGTGACGCGTGGGTTGACTCCCCTGTCACGGGCGAGTGTGTAATCCCCACCACCTACTTCTCAGTTGATGGCTGCATGACCGATACTTACCGGGATAAGTACCATAAGAAAAGGCCTGCCCTTTATATGGCGACCGATTCTAAAACGGCAGACCACACGTCGTCCGGGGAGAGCGATCACGGTGAGACAATGTCCCCAGCTCCTTCAGACATGGATTTCCTGGATCTCCCTCGAAGCAAGCAAGAAACAGGTAAACTTGTCCTTACTGCTGTAGTAAGACTTTAATGTTCATACTCATTGTCGTAAATGTTTGAATGTGATCCGAGAAATGTAAATCTTTCTGCAGCCTACGCCAGTAAAACCATAGCAAAATGGAATCCCGTTTCTATAAAAGGACTGGACGAACACGGGTTCCTATGATGGCAAACATCAAGCCCAGCTGACTCTATGGTAATGAAGACTGGCGAGTGCTCCAAAGATGATCTGTCTAGACCTAGAAGGCCATTGTGTAGCCACAGTAGCTGAGGGATAAACATTATTAGTCTACGATTGGCTGAGTTCTTCAGCCAGTTTATGTTCTAAATATATTCTGATTTTTTGCCACTCAAGCAACACAGAGTTTAGGAAATGCTGCATTGTGGAAGTTTATTCTAATTGCTTGCTTCATCCAGCAGATATGAAAAACTGAAATTCAGAGGGGGCTTGGTGCCAAAGAGAGTGACCGGTCGCTTAGACAGAGACCTTGGACACATGCGGTGTCTCCGTCTACCTGTGGACTGCATTGATATGCAAGGAGCTGTTTTATTGCAGGATGTTTGTCTTGTTTTTTTTTTGTTTTTGTTTTTTCATTTGCACATGAGCCAAAAGAGAACTGTCTTTTGTAGTTTTCAATAATGTGAGCTTGTTAGGATCTGAGAATGCAGTGAATTATTACAATGGCCAAGATGTGGATCATCTGCTCTATTTGCACCTCTGTGTTCATAAATGATGCCCGTGAAACTAGATACACACATATTGGTTATAGAAACTGATTGGGGATGTTTTTCCTTTGTAATATATGATAGGACACTTGGGAAGGGTCAATGACTTTGTTCATATTCATGT
Source organism: Brachyhypopomus occidentalis (assembly GCA_020368025.1). NCBI lineage: Eukaryota > Metazoa > Chordata > Actinopteri > Gymnotiformes > Hypopomidae > Brachyhypopomus > Brachyhypopomus occidentalis. The sequence goes on along the minus strand of JAGXOD010000081.1, from coordinate 1,384,219 downwards.
TCATATTTTCTGTTTATTGATCGCTTGTGGAAAAACAGATAAGGTCAGTCATGCCCGTCACCAGGTTTAGCTAGATTTTACATTCTTTTGGACCTTTATTAAAATTCTCTTTGCCATGGTTTTAAAAGGTTGGCTTACATTTTTGCACCCACTACCTTAATAAATCGTAACGTTCAGCAAGCCAGAGTACGATGATCGTCAGACATGCCAACCCCATTTTGATTTATATGGAATCGTTATTCTTGTCTTGAAGGTGTGTAGATTGATTTTGGAGGTGTATTCAAGGGACGAAACGCTTAACTATAGACGAATTAGAAGCACGCACAACGATTTACCATGGCAACAAATACAGTTCTTAAGATAAAATGTACACCTCAGTCGTGACAATTCCTGATGCATCTGTTTGCACTTTGACATGTATAGATTGATCGATTGTTACAAGTGTTGAGTGTTTCCAGACACTTATGCCATCATTAATTTAGTTCACATTTGGCAGTTACGTCTTAAACTGGACTAAATCCAGATTTAGATTTTTCATTTACTGCAAATAAGGGTACATTTTATTGGTTTATTGTGTTGTTTCTTTTTATTGTTCCCAGAATTGTCGTAGCTATGATGTACATTTTTCATATTTTTTAAGTGTAATTACATTTTGTACATCGTTATGCAGACACTAACTGTGCCTTATTTTGTATGTAAACAAAACTGAAAATACCTGATTTTATTATAACATTTAAAATTCTTTTATATAACATATTTCATTTTTAACGATTAACAAAGGCTTAATAAAAGACTTTCATTTGATCATGATGTTGCCACCAGACTTTGCGAACTTTTTTCTCTCTCCAAGGAATTTAAACCTAGATTAATGAGCTTTATGTTTTGCTTCTTTTTAATCTTTATTATCCAGGTAGCAACTCCTGTACAATGTAGCCTAGATTGAACATTTACAACTCTTGCTTACACAAAATGTAGTTCATCGTACTGTCCATAGCTCTAGTTTACAGCTGTAAAGTGAAACCTCATACATGATTTGATGCATGTGCATTATTACCACTAATGTATAGTTTTGTGAATCTGGCTTCACATACCTACATCACTGAAATGTACAACTGCTGAGAATTTAGACCAACTTAAAATACTGGAACGTTTAAGGCCTCCTAGCAGGTTTCTTTATGCATCTGTAAGCTGCTCAAAACATCCTGGTTTGGTCGCAGTGCGTGCAGTACGACGTTAGGCATACTCGGATTGAGACGTCAACACCCTCGGTATTGCACTTCAACGGTTCTCTCATGTTTTCACATGGCACACATAACGATGTCCGCTTCCTGTCTTGCAGTCTCGCATTTGCCATTTTGTCTTCTTCCAGACCAGCACACATTTCTTGTTGCCCATCTTCCTGGTTTGGGGAGGACTCCGCCTCCAGTTGGTGTAATTGACGGGCTCTCCGCCGACCCACTCCCAACGGCCTTTGTTCTCCCGGTCGTTCAAGCCTGCAGAGGAGCATCATTGGTGTCTTAGGGTACGGTTTAACATTAGCATTTTCCCCAATTTGCACAAATATGTAAACAGGGGCTTAAAGGAGGGGGAAGGGTGTGTACCGATCCAAAATGGCTTCCTCTCACTGAAGTCCCAGAGCCAGTTCATATCCGCCTTGGACAGGACACTGACCAGACTGCCTCGGAAGCTGGGTCAAATACATGAAGGACATGATGAGGTATGGCTGGGAACTCTGGTGCACTGACGGTGCAGTGTGGTGGCGTGCTGGTCCTACCTCTCCCGACAGGCTCGAGCTGCAGAGCTCCACGTGGCTTTGTGCTTTCCGCTCCGCAGGTAGCAGTGGCCGCTGTGGTACGTCCATCCCCGAGGACACTTCTGAGCGCCGACTGCCTGGATGAGCACAAAGGTGACACCATTCGTTTTGAGAACGCCTGTCTTGTGCCCCCTTGTTGTTGCTCTGTGAGTCCACGTGCAATGGCAGGCGTTCCTGATGTGAGGCGCGTTGATTACCTCATCAGTCACAGCCCAGGGCCTCCAGGAAACCCCGTTGCAATGGAACAGCTTTCCTAAGCTCTTGTTATAGTGGAGTAAACCTGTCAGCTCTGGGGTGCAGAGCTTAGACACAGGTCTGGAGGAAGTATTCTGGAGATATAACAATGGATGTAACCGTATAGGAAGGTGAAAAATTGGGACAACTTTGCAGACAGATTTCTGTTTATTCATGGGAAATATTCAAATATATTTGTGTTTATATTAGGTTTTGTAGGTGCCACAGGTAACTTAACGGTCAACATTTGACTACTACCTGAGGAGCAGATCCCTTTCGGATATTTGTTGGTAACACTGGAAGCTGCCTCATACTTTTGGCTGGTAGTGAACGCTGCTGCCCCCTGCTGGACACTTGCACTTGCGCTTTCCTCCCGGTCTTAGAGGATGCGGTATCGTCTTCCACAGTCAATGACATGATCCCGTGATACTGCAATACAAAGTGGTCAAAGTCCTTTACAACGTACACAAACTGCTGATTAAATTTATACTTGTAGGTTGTCTGAAAAACACAGGGATCCGCTTACAGTATAAACAACTTCAGATCCACTTTGAATGGTAGAAGAGGGTTGAACCTGTGAGTGAAAATGACCTATTAGCCAAGTAACACATGTCCACATGACAAAGTCTTAGGTATATAAAAATCTGGTTAAATCTACTAATAAAAACATTTTACCGTATATGACCACATAACTTACTTTCTTGCCATTTCCATTGGTTCTTAGTCTTTTCTGAGGGACAGGTGGAATGTCTTGAGGGAGACTGTCACCTCGAGCAACAACGTCCCCCTGAGAGATGGGTAAAGTCTCCACCTTGATGGAGCCATGTTTGGGGTAGGGCCCTAACTGGAGCTCCGTACCCCGAAGACTCGTCCTTCCTGGGGAGAGATCCTTACCACACTGCCCTGCAGAAATAGGTGAGAGCTGGCATTCATAACAATTAAAAATACAGCAAATTTTAAATATTATATTGTAATTTCCCTTTCAAGTTTGTGCTAAAAGCCAATGACAAACAAAGCTAACTACAGGTATTATGTGACAAAACCTGTCTGCAAAATGTATGTTGCGTGTGTGCAACAAGCTGACCGTTCCTGATGTCCATGATTGTAACCATTGTTTTGGTGATTACTCCTAGTATTGCGCCTACAGGGGACTCCAAGGTCACCTCAAACATCTCCTCTGCCTCCTCCAGAGAATCCTGAACCAGTTCTACCTTCCACAGCCGGCTGGACATGCCTGGAGAAACAGATACACTGGGCTCAGCCTATAGGTAAGCCTGTATACACGACAAGACCAGACCATATGGCAGAATGGCAATCAAGGATTAAAAAATAAAACTAATTGTCAAAGGTAATGTACACTACCAGGGTCAAACTGGATCAAAGCTGAAGGGGCAGGTATGAAGTCCCGACCAACAGATGCTGTTAGTTCTTTTACCTGGTGAATGAAGATGACACAATGATTTAACTATGTGAAAAAGACAAAATGCATTCATTCACCACAATTAATTGAAACTGCAATATTCAAAGAAAACCACCAGGGGGCTAGATTGTTTCCCCATTTCCCAGCCTCTGCTCCTGTAGTCATGGATGAAATGAAACTAGATGGCTATGTGTTTTTACCTTGACGGTTACATATGTTGAGTCCTGAGTATTGCCCTTCCGCTGGATTGTAAGTGGTAGTGTCCCCTGGTCTTCACACACATGCTGCTCTGCTTTAGTCAGCTCCACTCTGGCCCAGCTGAACTCTAACCTAAAGGACCACAAAAGCAACATCAAAGAAGTGCATGTTTGCCTGATATTGGTATATTTCACAAGTCTTTAGTGCAAGCTAATGCCATATTGACCTTTTTTGGCACAACTTTAAGTAGCACTTACTTGTGAGATGGACCAGTGTTACCAAGCAGGTCAGAGACTGCAAACTCCAGGCTATCGGTCAAAGCCTCCACAGCAGTGTTAATTATGTAGAGAATATTCCTCCTGTTCAGATCCCTCTGAGTGAACCGTTGACGCACAAACTCGCCTACAGATACAAGAAGAAGCCTGACGTTCTTACACTGCCATAGGCTCCTAAAAGGCTGAGCTTGCCTGGGGGATGGGAAGGATGGTTTCTTCCTTCAGGTCATATAATATGTAAAGTGTCTTATAAAACACCAAAATCGTCATACCATTGGTAGAATTCTCCAAATAGCCAAAGTGAGGAACTCTGAGTATGTGAAAGGTCACATGCTCATCCAAGGAGTTTGTGTCCTGAGCCTTCAGCTCTCTGGATGAGACGTAGATTCCATAACGTCCGTCTTTAAGGAGCTCCACCTTCCACAGAGTCTTTAGAACTACCACACTAGGAGAACAGCTGTCTAATGCTTCAATCTGAAAACAAACACATACACATACACCACAAACGGACAGCATTTATGCTCAGTTATTCCTATATATATATATATGTTCAGTGATCATCTGTGTTCAACCAATGTCAATACTTAGCTCTGCACCTGTATGATGAAAAAGACTGGCTCTGTCTGCACCTTCCCTTCCACCAGGAAGCCTTGCTCAGTGCTGTCAGCAGCAGCGAATAGAAAGCGGTCGATCCGAGATGCTCCACCAGCGTGACTGTAGGCAACATCCAGGTCCTGTAGGTTCTTCTGGGTGAAGTTACTCCCTGCAGCTAGGGGAGCACCTTTCACAGTTAGCTGGCCATACTGTGGGGCCTGTACCACCCTGAAGATCAGGGAATGGGGAGGAGTGTCTGGGTCAGACACGTCTAGGTTATCGGGTGTGACGGTAATGGTGGAGCCCTGGGGAACCCTTAGGCCAACATTCTGGACCAATGTAGGGAGAACCTTGTCAGTCATCTCCACCAGAATCTCCAGAGTACCATTACGGGTGGATTTTCCATTACTGATGACAAACCTACAGTTTTGAAAGGACACGTAAAGGACACGTTGAATTATTTAGTAAATTTAGTAATAACATTATTATTACTAATAACTAGTAGCTTACTATTACTATTAATAATGATATTATTAAGTATCATTAAGTAAAGAAACAACACTTGTACAGATTCACACATAGTGGCAAGATCAAGCCATTGCAGCCATAGTCTCCTTACTGCAGCGTCTCTCTAGGTGAAGTTGCTCTTTTGTCATGGACGTAGCACACTAGATTAGCGGCTACATCCAGCTGGCTGAAAGAGTGAATGGGAATGCCAGTGTGCTTGATGTACTCCATGTGACCATGGGCTGGAGGTGCGACGATGACATAGAGCAGCTCTTCCGCCATGCCAGTGCCGTCCGTGGCTAGCAAGACATCTGTGGTGATCAGCACACGCTCGCCGCGGCTAGCTTTCACAGGCTTTATGAACAGCGATATGTCTCCTGAAAAGAAAAGTGTCGCTTGGATCACACGACGCACAGAATGGAAAAGCCCGATGAACGAAGATGATATGTGTGTTTTATACGATACCTTTCCCAAGCTCCTTTAGCGAGATACGGAAGTGTTGCGCAGGGGAGCGGTTTTTGCCGTCTTGTAGATGGAAGACGAAGGAATCTTGTGTGTGAAGCCCAGGTTGGGCTGTGTGCACGTAGCGCAGGAGGTTCATATCCAGAGCCTCCTGGGAACAGTTCATACCTGCTGACACGTCCGCCCAGCCCAGGCCTGCCTGCATGGGGCACCACAGAGGTTTGCACGACTTGACTCGTACTTGACAATCACTCACATTTCAGGTCATGCGGCATCATTGGAGTCTTTTGGCAGAGGGTATCCATCCCTTCACAAACTGACCTTGATCTGAAGCAGGCCATAAGAAGGAACACTGTCAAACACGTATATGATATCAGCGAGGGGAGTGTCGTTGTCATGAGCACTCAGCACAGCACCGGATATAAGCCTGGCATCACCTCCTTCTACCTGGACCCCGGTGTTCCTGCAGCACAGACACACAGTGCCTTTCACAACACCACGTTCACCTGATTTACCTCTGCTGGCATTGGTCAGTAAAGGTGTCCCAGCATCACAAGATGGCCATTGTTATGTTTTATGGGCCAGTGACAATCTGCTTTGTTGATTGCCTAGAAATGCAAATGAGAAGTGTCCGGTGTCTGAGCTGGTGCGGCCGGTGTGTTCGCGTCGCGTCGGTTACCGGACGACATGGGGCTCCTCGTCGTTCACAGGCAGCACCGTGACTGACACGTGTCTCTGGAGCTGGTGCTTCCCGTCAGAGAGCTGGATGACAAAGCCGTCCTGCTCACTCTCAGAATCATCATGCACGTACATCAGCGTCATTCCTGAGGAGAGAGTTGGCAATGGCCTGCTTTACACAGCAGAGATGTAAACACTTCAAGATCTCAAACGTAAACAAACATAATGGTGGTGCATGCTGTACAATGAATTTATTATGTGTGAAAACGTGACTCAGAACCTTTTCTGAGATCTTCCATGGTGAAGTCTTGGACATGGGCTTCAGGTCCATGCTTCTGCAGGGAGTTTTTATAATGGGCCACATCATTCCCATGAAAACTGGCCATGACGCCACCATGCTGGGGCTTCTGGGTGATGCTGAAGGTTAAACGATCTCTGGGAATGTCTAGATCCACCGCATTAATAATGGATGGATCCAGCTCCTTCATATCTCCCTCACACACCTATCAAAAGACACACCTTTTCTGGGAAAGGACTTAGATATACACTGTATGGTATGTTTCATCATGATTTTAATACCTTAAAAATGTCTTGCCATATGAGATTTTACTTTGAGCCACTAGTTTTCACTACGATGCCTATTCATGATCTTGGTGAAATGCAAAGACCAGCACTAGCCAGGAAAAATTGCAACCCTTTATTTCACCATTTCACCTCCAGCACTCTTTGACTTACAGTAATGTTCCTGGCTAGGAAATCGGGAGTTTCATCATTAGAAGGATTGATGATAATATAGAAGGGGACTGCAGAAGACTGGTGTTTGCCGTCAGAGACGCACAGCATGAACTGGTCAGCAGTTGGCTCGACCCTTTGGTGTCTGGATTGCACATAATTTACGTGTCCATTCATCACATCCCTGTAATAGAATGAAGCTGGAAGACAGAACACCAACAGAAAGCCAACAATGGTCAGCAAACACAGCTGATCTTTATCTCTATTTGTATTTCACTTTACTTTTTCGTGCTGTCGCATAATTACTATAACTGGCAACACATCTTTGAAAGCAACACCTTTAACTGTATGTGACATTGTAACTCTAGTTCAGACAAACACACAGTTCTGTGTAGTCACTGGCTAAGAATTTCGACAGCACTGGCTAGTTTTGATAGTTCAAAGGTCACGGGACTGACCGATGCTGATGCCCATGTTGCTCTTCTCAAAGCCCGGACTGGGCAGAATGTTCTCGATATAGCCAAACTGCGGTGGAGAGACCAGAGTGAGCAGCAGCTCCTCCAGAGGAGTGTCCTGGTCAGAGGCTCCTAAATGGGTGGCGGTGATTACTGCAGTGCTCCCCTCATCCACTCCAAGCACCTCACCTGTGGAGAGAGGGGGAGCTGTTCAGGAATAAATCCACCACTATGCTGACTAATTAGGAGCAGGAACTACTGCTGCTTCTATAACTAACAAATAACTTGAGCGAAATGCATTGATTGTTCATGCTCTAATGATAGAAATATATTTGGTAGAGCAAACATCTCTAAAATCATTCATTAACCTACTGATGTGGATTCTCAGACTTCTTTGCTGGATTCGATACTTGGAATAATTCAATCTGCCGTTAGGCCAGATTCTTTCATTGATCACTCTTCTATATTTTGTATAGACAATGTAAATTCCAAGTTCTCTGTCTAGATATATTAAACTGAGACAGTGTAAAAATATGAATGAAGACAGTTTTATTCAAGACGTAATTCGTATTAACCGAGGTAGCTGTAAGTCACTCCCTTCTGGTGATGATGAATGGAATGACTTTTATGCTCAAATTGCTGATGTTATTCATAGACATAAAAACAATTACAGGTAGACATTTATTATGAATCAGCTCAGATTTTATCAGCATTTAATCAGCTTTTGCATACAAAAGAATTACACCTGGGTCAAAAATCTCTGGTCTAAAGATTCTACAGACTGGGACGCTTACAGGCACTTCAGGAATATTGGAGTAAGTTCAAAATAAGGAATGCCAAATCCAGTTATTAAAATGAATTATTAAAAGTAATTCATACATGAGAATTGATTAATTAAAGAAAACAATTATGGAATTAAGGTTACCGATAACAATATGTGGCTGTTGGTTGTTGACCGGATAAACGGTAACATTGAGGTCGTAGACCGGATGGGAGTCGTGCAGCTGAGGTGTTGGTTTGTTGAACACAGGAGCTCCCTCATAGCAGCACGCAGACACTGGATCTGTCTGCCCGTCAGAGATCACAAACGTGATGGTGTCATGACGAGGGAGCAATCCAATCTCCCGCCCTTTGAGATGAGATTTACATCAGTGTGTTAAAGCACCAGTTAAGTGCTGTGGTTGATGACAGCATGTAGCCAAGATAAATCTGTAGATACACATAGTCCAATCAATTTATAAAACTGCAATAGGCCCAAATTTGAGAAGAATAACATTGCATATTGCTTAGTGTAGAGGTAGTAAAATGAAACAAACAAAAACAAAGTAATGACATAGTGAAACAAAAGTAGGAAAATGTAGCAGCTTTATTACCTGTGTGTTTGTAGGTGATGCTTAAAGCTTTTAGGTCCTCTTGAATGAACCTGTCCACCACAACACCATGTTTTAGCACAACACCGTGATACGGTTGACGGGCGATCAGATACGTGAGGCTGTTGTCATCACTGTCCACATCTGTTGCACAGATATACTCTACAGTGATCACCACCTCCTGTCCCTCCGCGCACTCCAGAACGGGTTTCAAGCCTGGGACCAGCACTGGCATTTCATCGTTAATTAGTGTTACCTGTCATTGGATGCACAAGTCTCACAGTCAGACACCGTGTTAGAAGAAGCTTTGTTGCCACGACACATGGCTCGGTACTCATTTTGAATTTTGGGGTTTGTTACCTTGACATGCAGAACGAAGTCAACTGAATTCACCCCATCTGAGGCTATGCATTCAATGTCATCTTGCTCTGTCTCTGAACCGTCATGGCGGTATCTGTGAAGAACAAAGACAGTCATCTGCAGAAGTGTTTGAATACTGTAGGTGGTTTATTATTGCAATTCTGTGGGATTTGTGGGTAAAGAAGGAATAATCATTTCCTGATGATCACAGAAAAACTAATTAAACTAACAAAAATGGTGTATAAAACACTACCATATCTGACCTAACTTTTAAGTTTTTCAGGTCCCTAACGGAGAACATCTGGCCTTGACTCAAGGGGGTGCCATCCAGATACACGTCCCCATGCTGAGGCTGTCTCTTCAGCTGCATGTGCAGAGAGTCCTCCGGAGAGTCCACGTCCGTCAGGCGCAAGTGCTCTGCACTTACCAAGCACTCACCCCCTTCCTCCACCGTCAGCTGAGTCACATACACCTGAGACACAGACACATCGTTCAGAGTCACACTCGGCCGTAGCAACACACCCGGCGTATTAGCCGTGTCCTCGACAACCGACAGCAACTGTCAGTAATGTGTCTCAACCCAGTAATTGAGTCCAACCAGACAGTTTCACATTTTTGCTCTAACCCTAAAGTGTTGGGAACTCGGACAGAGCAAAGCTGTGGAATTCTCGGACGGACCCTGAGGACTGGTTTGAGAAACTCTGCTGTATAGGACGTGCTTCACGTTTAATCCATGTTTTCAGTCTCGTTTAAATACTTAAGCGTAGAAGAAATGTACTGTTTTTCAATGCTGAACTTGTGGTTACGTGTCACCTCGGGAGACTGGTTGTCTACAGGCAGCACGGTAATGTTGAAACAGACTCCAGTGGTGATTTGACCCTGCTGGTTCGTCACTGACAGGACGAACTGGATGTGCTGTGGGTAAGGCCCAATGTCGTGGATAGGAGGCATGTAGGCTACCTTCATGTAGTTGACCGCATGCTAGGGGGTGAGAAGCATGCAGTTAGAGGCCATGTTCCCCTGTAATTAACCTCTGAGAAAAGGCACAGGCACAAGTAATTTTACCTGTGTGAAAAGCCTGAGCTCTGGGGTATTAGGGTCTTTAGTAAATTTTGGGATGCTGTCGACCAGGAACAACCTTCCTGCATCAGACACTCTGAGAAATAAAAGAATACCTGCACACTCCTACAATAAAACTGTGGCAAATATCAAAATGCGAGAACACAAAATCATAGAATGCTGCCATCATAAAAGTATGTTTCTTAAAGTTGTAAATGATGCGTTTGACCTTTGACATAGTCGAAAATGCATGACCGCTTACGCATAGGTGGTACTGTAGAAGGGTGGAGTGGTAACAGTGTAGGTGAGCTCACAGTCTGGAGACTCCAAATCAATGAAGTGCAGCTGCTGTTTGGTCAGATATACCACATCTGTCTCTTTGACTATCAGGTGCCGCGTGGTTCCTGGGGCTTCTTTGGGTGGCTGATCTGGCACAGGCTGGATTTGAATCACAATGATCTGTGGATGTTGTGAAATGATAACACGTTAAGTGCTGGAAGGGTTCTATTCATAATATACAAGTCAAAGTTTTTTGTGATGACAGTTTTTGCAAACTAGAGTGGGATTGCAATGGCTGAAAATATGAGTCTAGGTAACATCGGTCGGTGCAGGATGTGTTAGTATTTTATACCTGAGGGTCTGAGAGATTGGGTGGATCGTGGAAATCAGACAACACCACCTCAAATGAGTCGTCAAATACTTCACTACCATAATGCCTATAGTAGATGATGGAATGGAACAGATCCTTTTGGAGAAAGCGCATTACAGGATAACCTGCAAAGAACACATGAAAACTCCAGGAGGTGAGGTCCAGGAGATGGTGTCCAGGAGGTCCAGCAGAAGCAAATGCAAGGTTTAAGCTAAGACGATGATTCTAAAAGAGAGAGAGAGCAAAACCCTGATCACCTGTGATCCCTGGCCCGGGCATCTTCATGATCTCCCCTGCTTGAGGTGGTCTAGTGATGTTAAACATGATGTAGTCATCGCTGGAGTCCATGTCCGAAGCTTGAAGTATAGACCCTCGGAGAAGAGCCGTTTGTCCCTCAGATAGCTCCAGAACCATGTTCGTGATGAGGAAAGGTGGACTGTCGTCCTTGGGTAGAATATTGATGGGGAACTTGTGCCTGGTCTGATGGCGCCCATCAGTGATCCGGAAGGTCACAAAGTCCTTGGTGGTATCACTGTCATCATGATGGTAGCGCACCACCCCAGCCTTGATGTCACTTACAGTGAACATGAATCCTTTCCCACCTAAAATCATGTCAGGTAAAAATTAACCACTTAAGCAGTATTTAAGTTCATATTTTAAACTCTGACCCTTCACTGAATATCAACCGTTGCCGAGAACAAACGATCATCCCCCACCTCGGACAGTCAGCCTGCCATGTTGTAAACCTTCCACGGTGATGATTCTCACGGCCTGCAGATCATCGTTATCCACAATCTGAAGCTGATCCCACGTTATGGGACGAGACTGACCTTCCAAGAGACTGAGACCTATTAAAAGCACAATCATAATGTAATTAGTATGTAGATAAATGACATTTTATAATAATGTAAACTGTTTACTGGTGTAGTTAAAATGTTTGTAAAGGAAGACAGATAAGAATACTTACCCATGTTCCATGACACTCTTGGTGCATTTGTATCTGCCGTTCTGATCGACACATGTACCGTCACAGGCTGGCTTTTCTCAAAGTAGAAATCATGAACCTCAAACTCTACCTAGTGAAGTGAAGGCTAAAAAATCAGTCACAGACAGCCAATAACTACATTACATTCTACATACAAACAACATACATAACTATATAAATATACAGAGAAATAATCAAAATGTCAGGTTAAAAATGTGGATGAAGTCACCGCAAATCTACCAATCTTGTGAAGGGGTGTGAGATACCTCATAGTTCCTGCGCCGTGTCTCACTAGAGTTGGGGGGCTGATAGCTGATGAGCATGTCGTTGAGGTCCTGCCAGGTGAAGGAGGAGATGGGCTTGGTGTGGTCAGACAGATGAGTGATGAAACCATGACGTGGTGGGCTGGTGACATTGAACATCAGCCTGTTCTTAGGTGTCTCATCATCTTCTGCGTCCAGCGTGGCTGTGGAGAGTGGAGTCAGAATGAACTGATCCACCTCGAGAATAAACCTGGACATGAAGGCAGACTTGGGCGGCTGGTTAGGCATGGCTCCTTCAACTGTCACAGGAATCCAGGCTTGCTCTGACTGGGCACAGAAGATACTGTGTAATTTCACAAATATGAGGAGATAAAACCAAGAACGGGTGAATGTTTTGAAAGTCACATTCGCACTTTACCTGAATTATGCTCCTGCTTCTGGTATCTGTGAGGTCCAGTCTGATAGCAATGTAATCAATATCGGGTGACGGAGGATCAATATGCTGGTAGCGAATGCCCATCGTTAAGAATTCGTCACAGGACACTTTCGTGATCTTTATCAGTTTCAGCCCTTTTAAACAGTCTTCACTCTTGCACTTGGCTCTGGCCTTATTATCTAAACGGAAATGTGTAAAAGAAACATAAACAATCAAAATAACTTCATCTAACAGCAATTATTTTTAGTGGTTTCTAAATTGAAAAATAAAAAGTCCATAGGAGAGAATTGTTTACTAGCTAATATTGGAGAATGCTATACCTAACTGTTGTCGAATAGAGATGAAGCTGTCTGGCTCGTCTCCTCGAGGTCCTTCTATCTTTTGAGGTTGCCCGGTGACCAGCTGACCGTGTCCAGGTAGATGTGATTCTGGTGTGGTCACCCTGACTGTACACTCTATGTTGGATCGATGCTCATAGTGGAAGGACACCACATTGCCATCCAGCACGTTGGAAAGGCCGTAGAACTCGGGGACGTGCAGTGTCTTTGGTCCTAGCTTTATTATATTGCAGTCAGGTTCCATAATCTCAATACGCAGTGAAAACACTTCACTATAGGTCTCTGTCTCTGTGAACCTAAAATTAAAAAAATATACCAACAATTAAATGTCCATGTCTACAACAAACACTTTGCTGCTTTATTGTAAGATGCTTGTAAAATTGCTTAGCAAAGATAAACACTTCTTCTCTGACATAAAAAAATGTGAATACTTGTATAGTCGAAGCTTGACAACATCTTCTTTTAAAATGGGACAGCCGTTGTGAGTGTACTTCACCTCATCAGTGAAGTAGTGGCAGTCAAAGACCTGGAAGAAAGCACAGCAGCAAAGAAATGCGGAGGAGAACTAACTGACTAGTCTGGAGATACATAAATCCCAGAGGAAATATGTTAAATCTGTTGATGTCAGATTGTCTAAAGTGTACACTACATGAAGTTACATGGATATAGAGAAAAACACAGTTCTGCACACCATTATGTCAAGAGGCCTAGACACATAATGTGAAGTCTTTTAGGGAAACATTATGTGCACTAGTTGCCTTCATTGCTTAATTCAGACATCATTGTTGTGGTTACTTTGTTGAATAATTATAAACATAACCTACAGGCTATGATGTGAAAAGCCCAAACCCAAAACAAAATACAATGGACCTCCACACAATATTCGTTTATAGAATAATGAATACTGCAAGTTATGAATTGATTGACTTTAATTAGCTAACTTCATAGTTATCTACATATGTGACCGCTAAAGTAAAAGCCAGATAATGACCTGCAAAGCATTTAAAACAACTTTCTAAAATAACGTTGTTCATAATATAAGAGCATAATACAAAAATCTGTTTGTCTGTTGTCATTATCTTCAGTTGATATAAATCACTGTAAATGTATGGAAATACATCAGCTTACAAGTATATTTAAGCATATTTCTATCACCGCATTCTCATTTAGGCTCACTGTGCTTGGAGGAGGGGAGATCTAATTAGAGGGTTTCCTTTTCAATGGCAATCCTTTCATATCTGAATGAGATGGCATTTGTTCTTACAAATTTCTATCACCATCAAGAGTTCGGTGGTCACGCAATATAATCATTAACATTGCATCAAAAGAATGAAAAACCCTATTTGTTTCAGTAAGTCTGACATCTGATACTGTTAATTCCAAAGATTCTACAGCCCCACAGCAGAAAACGACCATCATGATGAAGAGGGTAGAATAAATTACACAACTACTATATTGATGATGAAGAGGGCAAAATGAACTACAAAATGACCCCCGAAATAATTCATTTTTAGCATCTTTTTTACGTCCAGCTGTTCTGTTCGGTGAGTGATAATTATCACACCCCCAAAACAGGTGGTTTGTAATGAGTGTGCACAGTGAACTGAGTTCAGGCAGAAATGGGATAGAGAGCACCAAAAGACCCTTCATTTCTTTACAGACAACAGTGCACCTCAAATATATTCTATTTCAAAGACGTCAGTAGGTAGGCTACGCTGATGTTTTGGTGGTGCTACACATCTTGTCTGATGGACAAAGTCAGTGGGGCTTTTTCAACTGACTTGTATTGCCAAAGATTACGATGCTCAGAAGATAAAGTCTGCAAGCCTTAAAAAGAAATGAACACGACAGATTCTCTTACCCTTAAGCAAAATTGACAATGGTAATTAGATTCTGGGATTCACCACAGTCTTTCTGAACATAAATATTGTCTGGGATAAAATCGAGGAGGGGTTATACCTGCGGGGAAAGTGTGCCGACACGTTGTGTAATGGGCTCATTCCGAACTACTTCCAGCTTGCAGGCGTCTTTCTCCCTGGGTATATGGAACTGCAGATCCCCCTCCTGCAGGAAGGCTGACTGGCCCCTCTTCACCCGCAGGCCGTGGTTGCTTTTCATTAAGGAGCCCCAAGTCCAGTGCCAAAGTCCCAACAAAAGGAGAAGCCGAAATAGCTGCCTGTGGATCCTTTCTTGAAGAGCCATTCTCAGTTGGTGTGGTCAAAGTCCTACACAGATTGTTCAGTTTGATGGACTCTTCCTTTTGGCGGTTATATTGCTCCGTCCTGTGCACTTGCGAATATGAAATCCTCGGCTTGAGAGATTTGGTCTGGCTTATGATAAACTCCTGTCAGATTCACAGTGGATGCTCTGCCCTCCATCTTCTCTCAATGTATTCAGACATCTTATCAAATGCTCAGAGGAGCATCAAATGCTGCAAAAGATTAGCCAATTCAACAAAGTTATACATGCTATATATTTCTGTGTTGTTCCAGCTTACCATACATGCAATAGCTTTGGTTGGACATTCACACAAAGCAAAAGGAAACACATTTTCTAATCCACTCATCTAACTAGGTTTGTCTCCAATGACTGAAATTAACAAAAGAAGGCAACAGGTAAAACATTTCTACAGATTTACTTTGCTGACATCTCTGACATGTTTATTGAGAAAGACCCAAACACTGCCCAGTCCCACCAAGATGAGATGTCAACTTGAAATATGACCTTTGACCCCAACAGGCCTCAAACCATATCTTTGGTGAGAAGACTGTCTCATCCATCAGCATCAACAACATGACTAAATGGGGTTAATGTCTCCCACCACAACTAATTGACTAAGCTTGAAGGACATGACAAATGGCTTCCACCTTGCTGTGGCATGCCCACAGACTATACTGCTATCATTTCTTTTCAGTAAGCCATTCTTATCATAACCAATTTACAACAAATCGAACGTATAGGATTAAGTTTGTACTGCACATAAGGACAACATAAACATGTACAAAATATTCACAAAAAATTTTACTCCCATCAGTACTTCTACAACTTTTCTTCCCGTTTCATTAACTAAGTTTGCTGTCAACATGAATATCCATAAAAACACTTTTTTTTCATTATCACAAAATGAGGAATACAGAAAAAAACATTAGCAGGATATAAACACAGTAAATCTCACTGGTCTAGAGCACAATGTGTCACGTTGTGTCACTGAGAAACTCCCCCAGCCCCTGACTTTTGCCTGTTTAACCACTACCCTTCCTCCATTTCTCATGGAGAAGTCTCCTCTGTGTGTTTCAATGGCTTACTCCTTTCTCCGAGACCTGTCTCATTTATTTATGAGGAAGTAAAGGAAGTAACATGGCCCATTTGTCTTCTGTTAGATCAGTCTTTAGGGCCAATGCTGTTTTTAAAGCTGTAGTTTTGGAGAGCAGCTGAGTTATAACTAGACTTTAATGGCACAGGGAGGGTTCAGAAAGCAACAAAAATTGAGCAATGCATTTTCAATTTTGGTAGCACAAAGTTCCATTAACTGAGTTCCATATTACATCCATTTATACAGCATTATTACCCTCATAATGTTCTAAAATGTTCTAAAAAGACAGGTGACATGAAGTCTTTTCAATAGGGAGACATTTTTTTTTTGCAGTCGGACAGCACTCGTGGATGATGTCTCCAGGGGGAGTGGACTAAACCTTTAATCACAGTGTTGAAGGGTGGTGGTTGGAATGTTTAGAAGCATGATGATGAAGACCTAGGTGGCAATACGACTGTGTTTTGTGCCCCCCCCCAAGTCTGACAAACGCATTGCATATTATATGTCTGCTCTCACATTTGTGAAGAACCCTTTAAGACCTAACGTCTCAGTCTGACAGTCTTTTGATAACAGTTTGTCTTATCAAAAACACACCTGAAAATGGGAAACACATGTGCTTAAACTGTTCTACCAATGCCATACGGTTGGTTGACTGTGTTTGGGTCTTTCCTTTGGAATTACCTCATACATTTCTTTGAGAGCACATATCAATACCAGGTTGTTCAAACACGTGGTGCACATTGAAGGGTTCTGGTGCAGACAAGCACCAGACCTGCTAGTAATGAGTAACATCTATAGTTTTAAGCAATCCTCAGCCATTATATTTATATGTAATAGTATTACATATACATAATCATTATTGATGATAATTCCAAGGACCTGAAATAGGCTTTCTTTTTCTTTTGACTAGGAAAAATAGGCTTTCTTTTTCTTTCCTGAAAAATTATACTGGGTGTATTTCAGTAAAGGCCCAAGAAATGGTCAAACTTTCTTGTTCATTTCTTCTGCATACTGTAAGAAAGGGGTTACCTGTTATCCATGCCAGCGCTTATCATTACAGGTGAACAAAAGCATGCCTGGATGACAAAACTAGCATAATGACTGATATATCCAGGACTCAGTCCAAGAGAAGCTGAATATTCTATGGAGACCAGCAGGTCTGGCTCATTTATCACTCTTACTGAAGACATGAGAGGAAGATAGAACAAAATACCAGAAATGTGGTCAGGATGCATTCTGGCCTAAGAAAGCTGTCCCACACTCTTAAAGATTCAGGGCACTTTGTCCGTTAGATGACACTAATGAGGATTGTGGCACCATTGCGTCTTGCACTTATTGTTTTTTCAAAAACTGAAGGTGTGAAGGAGGCAGTGTGGATGTTACTATACCACAGCTGCAATGTCCCATTCCTCGAGTGTCCCTTTCCTCTAGTGTCCCATTCCTCTAGTGTCCCTTTCCTCGAGTGTCCCTTTCCTCGAGTGTCCCTTTCCTCGAGTGTCCCTTTCCTTAGGCTACACAGCAGTTCTCTTCTGTGTACCAGTGGGAAACTTCATTTCCCTTCTTGTTTTGAAATTCAGCTAGTTTCTCATTAACATTTCAGTCACACTATGTACATTACATACGGGCACAATACGGCACTCTCTTTGAAACCTCCTTAAACTTCTCAGTAAGGAATTTAATTAAAGCTCGAGTTGGGGACCTTTGTTCTTTCCAAGGAAGTAAATATGTGTAGCCCCAAGGTACATGAATTTCATGTGTTCGAAGGGAATTAAGTTTCTATATAGACACACCTTTCCCTTATAGCCAGCCAAAGAACATTCAACTAACGCCACATATAAACATGACAGAAGCAAAACCAGACCTTGAGACCTTGTGCAAACTGAGCCCCCACAACAATGCAGGGTTAGGATGTCTGTAGTACGGGAAGGATTATGAGCTCTATGGGTGATTCTTCAAAAAAAAAAAAAAAATAGGCCAAATTCCTTACTATGCTTGGGGCAGATTAGCACTGGGACCCTTTCCCATCCACTTAGTTTTCTGACAAGATGTTCTTTATCCTAAATCAATCCAGAGGCTCTCTGTAGAATATGCACCACTCCCTGAGTCTGGGATTACTCCATTCTGCCCAGTGCCCTCCGGGATAAGTTGCTCCATCCCCCATAAAGTGATAATCGTGTGGAAAATTGCTCTCAATTGCCTATGGAACACTGTATTGCTTAGAGAATTTGTCCTTTTTTACGCACATGGACATTGCTAGGGGCTTTATGTCTTAAAGTGCAGATCTTATCTGGCTGAGCTACTGTTCAGTGCTGTGCCTCTTGGAGAGAACACATTCTGATAACACCAGATCTAACATTTCTGCACACATTATGTGGGAGTTCATCAGATTCATACATTCATGATGTTTTTTTAGCCCCTCTTCCTGTGAGGTACAGTAGAGTGCTTAATACTTGAAGCATTATCCCACTGCACGCCCTATGCTTCACTTCATACAACATGATCTCACCACGAACCTTGTTCTTTGGGGCAAGATTCAACGTGCTGTAAAAAAGGCCTTGTCTATGATTACACCACTCACCTCATTTAAGGTGTTCACTGCAAGGTTTGAAGCAAGTTCAGTGTTGAAAGGAATCTGTGTGAGCTCAGGTAAATACATGATAGTAATGAGGTCTGCTGAGGGGATGTTTCCTGTAAATCCATCCAATGAGGAAAAAAAAAACATAAAGCACAGAACCTCTGAATGGATATAAGAACCATTATAGACAGTAGGTGAGTAGACAACAACTGGCCGCAAGAATCCAACATGAAAACGGCATCATTTCTACTTTTGTTTGTTTCGTTTTTGGAAATTCAGATCACATTAGGTATATTGGTATGTATGTGTGCATGTAGGTAGGTAGGTATTCATTATTATTACAGCTGTTAACTGTACACAATATAAAATACATCCTTTTCAAAAAGGATTAAAGGAAACATTTAGTCACATCCCATTTTCACTCAAAGCCTATAAACCCTAATTAGGTGTTATATTGCATGATATGCAATTGTTCCATATTGCTTGTATTAAGGGGAAAGTGCAGCTCTGTCTGCATTAGCAGAGTTTCTGACACTATGTGAAATGGGGGAGCATGCTTCACGCTTCAGGATTGACAAATGTACATGTGGTTTTGCATGCATGGCCGGCCTAATTATGGACTGAGATTGAGAGGTTGCGACAAAGGAAGCCCCAAGGCAGGTCGTCTGGGTGGCCCGCACCCCTCTGCACTGCTGCTGAACCGGCACATCTTAGCCTCGAATTCCATTCAAGCATGTGGGGGCAGAGAGATCAGGACGTCGTACCTGCTCTCTCCAAAATATTCGTTGTGCGTTGTGAGGAACATGTGATATTTACAAAGACATACATGGGTAATGTCTAGCAGCTACTCAAAAACACGTTTAAAGTGTGAAAGACCAAGCTCTGGGTCACAACTCCCACTCAACAGCATTTCAGAGTATAGCCTTCAGAAGAAATTATCTTGGGTCAAACAGTGGGGACAAATATCTGTTGTTCCTTTCTTGGCAAGTGATCCCTCGATCACTAGCTGGGGAGGAACGTAGACCACGGCGGGAGTCTTCCAGAAATGCTGCCTTTTCTTCACGGCACAGAACCCTGCTTCTCATCTCACTAATGACAGACTCCCAGGCCGCTGTTTCCAAAGCAAAGATGAGTAAAGCATGCATGGGTGACGGCTGAGGGGTGAGGGGAGGTGAAAGCTGCTTCTCCTCTTTCTAAACATCCCTGGCCCTCATTTGGCAGCGTACCAGTCCTCCCTTCTCCTGTGCGCAGGGGGGCTGAGCACTTCCAGGCAAAGGAGTGAGAGCGGTTGTCAGTGGGGTAATTGTGAGTCCTGGCACAAAGAACGCTAAATGGAGCTTGTACACTTGACCAATATGTAGAAGTTGACCGAGAAGGGCACCCCTGCACAGAGCACTATGGTTTCCATTTTACTTTGAACAAAATGAATAAAGCCTGAAAACATTTTATGGTGGATTAGCTTGAATGAAAAGTGCTAGGTTGTGATCCGACGCTGAGCAGAATATGAGGTAGTGTTCTCTGTTAGGGACTTGGATATAACAAAAGAAGATTGAAAATGTATGTTTACCTAAGAACACATAGAAAGCAAAACACTGGCAATATTGTTTGCACTAGATTGCAACTCCAAGAAATAAAAAAAGTACCACACAGAACATATTTTATGGTTAATACCTTTTCACACAACACATTTAAATATTAATAATGTATAATATATTACTTTTAAAATAGTTACTTTTTATTGAACCTTCGCTTGACAGCTGTGTTGGCAGATGTGCTTGCTGAGGCTACTCTAAACTTGCCTCCTCCAATATATGAACTTCAATTCTGTCATTAAGATGAGCGCAATTACTAAACACACAAACATACACACACATACGCCTGAAGACAGAGAGTCTTGTTCTTACCTGAAACGCACTGGACAGGAGCCTTTCACACAAATGCCTGTTCTCTGTTCGCTCTCCAAGAGCGCCGTGCTGTTTGGGAAGGATCTTCGGCATTCCACAGCAACTGCCTAATTGAAGAAGTGGCTCTACCAGCCCCGATGGCAGTCCACACCCCTGCACCCAGACCCGGGGAGGGAGGCAGCCTGTAGGAGCCGGGGAGGGAGGTGGCGATGTTGTCCCGCTCCACAGACTCCAGTGAGGGGGGGGGGATCAGCATACAGAGGGTCCCCCAACAAAAACAAAAGAAATGCAGACACAAACAGAATGGAGGGATGCAAGCACGGAGGAAGATCAAAGAGGAGGTAGAATGCTTTTACCATCACGGGCTGTGACATCTCCTGTACCATTAGATAATTAAAGACTGTGGAGTAAGTGGAGACTGTGGAGTTTTTCATCATATTAAACAAGGCATCTGGACAAGAAGCATGTGTGAATTTTAACATCCTTGTTTTTACATTCCCAGTGCTGTTTAGGTTTCTTTTCTACATTGTCTGGTATCTTCACTGGCTGTATTCCATCCAGTCCATGACAGATGACCTGTAGTGATGGAATCTGAGGAGAGATGAAGAATGCTCCCTTTCTTAAACTGAGAAGTTTAAAGTTGTAAATCGAAGGATTAATGGTCTTCTAACCATATTGCTGACACCAGTTTCCTGTGCCAGGTGACCTCTGACTTGACAATCGTTTTCAGATAATAGCTCAAGTCTAATCTAGAAGTTTGTTATGTTAACAAACCACTTAGTTTTTGTTAGTGACAGAAATAATAAAAAGCCAAAAACCAAATATTAAGTTGAAAGTAAAATGCTAACCTCTATAACCAAGTAATACTTCCTGCAATGTCCTGTAAAAAGTTCAGCATGTATTTGAAGCTCACTGAAAGATGAGAAGCCACTGATAACTCTAGGAAAAACACTGCCATGCATGGATTTGGCTATCTGGAAAATCTGAATAGAATATAGTAAACACAGCTGCCTCCAAACTCAAAACAATTAGCTGAAAAGAAGACCCAATCTCCCCCCGCTCCCACCCCCCCTTTCCCCAAAGCCCCTGACCCAACCCATTCCTCCCGCCAACAGAGAATGAGTCCACACGTACATACAGCCTATTATCTGCAACATTCTCTCCCTGGGGCCTGTTGGCACATGACAATGTTTTAAGAAGTAAGTGGATCCAGGTTCCCCCCGCACACACACACACTTATAAACTTCAGGAGGTTACTGTTTTTTGCATTGATTTTTCTAATCCACATGAATCATCAGAAAGAATGAATCTGAATAATGAGCTGAATCTAAGTGAGTGTGCTCACACTATACAGAACAAATGCCTTTTATACACTTCTAAGCACTTCTACACCTCTGCTTTGAGTACATCCAAAACATGAGGAAACGATCTCCGTTCAGGTGTTTGGTCAAAGTGGATTTTAAAGAGCACTATTGTCTTCTGTTCTAAGTCAGCCTGGTTTAAGTGGCTCATTTCCAGGAAAGACTTGCATTCAGTGCTGAGACAAATTAGCCCTTAAAATTCATAAATGCTTGAAAGAAGCTTAGGCAAAGAGCCTCGTAAAATACCAAAAAAAAAAAAAACCTTTGAATTAAAAGCAGCAGACATTATCGATATTCAGCCTATTATAAGCCATATTTTTTTATTTGAATTTTATATTTTAATGTAAAATATTAAAATTATTTAAGAAATCATTACTGACCTAAAATAGTATTACTGGTAAAGTAATGTCTAGGACTGTTTTCACGTATCTTCTTGATTAATGATTACAGGTTTCCCCATCTTATTGTAATCAAAGTAAAGCAGTCATACCGGAACATCCCTCCCCCAAAAGCTGAGATATGAGTGTTTGGTCCCACAAGAACATTCTACTCCACAGATTCATTTGGAACAGGTGGAAACCCTTTTCTTTATAAATATGCCATTAAACGGTGAGGTTTCCTCCTCTAGGCTTCTGTTTGGGTAAGATAAATGAGTCAGTGACCATGTTCCTCGCACCACTAATGGACACTGGCTTATCCAGGAGCAAAGCAGACCAGCAGAGAAGGAACTGGAACAGAACAACATCTCTATACACAGAGCTCTGAGAACAGCTGTACATGAACAGGCTAAAACACCACACCAGAATTATGATTTCTGTTTCACATGTACAGCTTCATGGAGTTTCTAGTAAATTCTAAAAAAAACTAAATAGTTTGAACGTTTCTTCTAACAGATACTCTAAGTATGAGCAGGAAAACTGTGCATGGCTTAGGCACGTAGTGGTCTCTAACTACACATGTAGCGTTCTATGGCATCTATAATGGTTTTAACTAAATAAACACATCTGTGAACACAGTGAATACACCTGAGGTAGTATGCCACCTTAACAGCTCTTAACAGAAACATTTTATAAGTTTTCAGATCTGGTTGCACAAGGATGCCCATACACGTTTTGATTTAATTTTTAACTATATGTTTCCCCCTACTGGTAAGCCCCAGTAGAACTCCAGTCAAAAAGTCTCTATTGACAATACAACATCACTTTGTTACATACACAGTGCAGTCGTGTCTTTGTTGTTGTAGCATTACCAGCTTGTAAGTGCTATCACTTTAGTAAAGGCTTCAGACTAACTGATATATAGACATATTTGAACTATGTTTCATATTTAAGCTGTATACATATTTGTATTAATAATTTAACGGTGACATTAAACCTTTATGTTATGTGATAGCTCCTCAGACGAAGGATAGCAAATGACAGCTCCTTAAACCCAGTTGAAGAAGTCATCCAAACACCATTACTACAAGGCGTGTCAGGGAGACAGCCTTCGCATATGGAATGTTCCAGAAAGGCTGACTCAGAGTCACAGGCATGATCACTTGTAACAGTAACACAGGAATAACACCTCCCCTACACATCAGGTTTATATAACCGTGATATGAATCGACCACAGGAATGAGAAAAGCATCAACTTGGCAAAAGAAGGGTCACTGATAGCAATGATACATGGGAACCATTAGTAAGCATGTGCATTCATTAAGAGTCTATAAATGAAACCCTTTTTTCTTTCTCATCCACAAACTGAAATAGTCATAAAACACCTGAGTACTGGGAAATGCAAAGGTAAAATGAAACAACACTGACATCTACTGACACCTTGAAAATTAATTTCTTCAGATTTCAAGTATAAATAAATAATAAATATAACATATTCCAAGTACTAAGTAATACATATGTTTACATAAGTCAACCCACATCACTATTCCAGTAAACTACCCTTGTCAAAAAGAAGGCAAAGAAGGTCTTCTTAGAAGCCAAAGTAAGTATATATACTTACTTTATTATTACTGAACACAGAGGGGCTTGCAGTTAAAAACAAGGAACACACTGAAGAGCCTTAGAAGAGCAATCTTTAAACCAAAACAAAGCTCTCTGCTTTGCTCCACTGCCAGGAACAGCAAGGGCACCATGCCTGTCAAATGGACTGTGACATTCCAGGGTTTTTCTATGTGAGCAGTAATTACGCTCCCTGCGGCTCAGCTGTGGGGGCCGTGGCCTGTGGATCCTTCCCACCCAGCAATTAGCGAGTGAGGTTCAGCCTCCCTCCCTGTGCCCTGGTCTCATTGTGAGGTGCAGTCAAGAAACGATCGCCTTCTGCTTATCTCTCTTCGCTGTTGCTGAAATGGAGCTCCGGAGATCTTTGGGGTTCTTGTGTGCAACCCTAGTCCTGGATGTGTTTAGTGCCGCGACGTTGGAAGAGGATCTCCCGGGGGACACGGGCAACCGGGATCTCAGCAAGGCCATTCTGGAGATGCTGCACATCAGGAAGCTGTCGGTGCCACACCAGGCGAAGCCACACCCATACATGATACGGATTTACCAGCTGCTGACCACACAGGAGTCAAGGCAGTGGAGTGATGGCGATGGCACCCTGGTGCAAAGTTTCCGCAGCATCCAAGGTAAGAAGCTCTTTCCGATGGGTCTGCTGAAACACTGAGGCAATATTATGGGTGGGTTTGATGATGAAATGCGTTCCTGCTCCTGACCTAAGAACAGTTGTATCGACAACTAATTGTGTCAACTTATATGACTTGTAACCAGGAGCAAAACACAAGATGCCAGGTTGGATCTGGTTTAACGTGTCCCACCTGAGATCTTCCATGACCGTTGCTGAGCTGGTCCTACTGAGGAAGACCCAGCACCCTGAGCCCCTGAGTGTGACGGTCGCTGTGCACGGCTTCTCCCCGGGGACTGGCGACACGGGCACGAGTGACCCGCTCTCCGAACGCCTGCTGAGCTTGGACGAGCTTCCGCCATCGGGCTACGATGTGTTCGACGTGACGGCGGCTCTGAAGACGCGCCGGAGCGGCGCGCTGGGATTCCAGCTGCGTTTCGGGGACGAGGGTGGCAGCCTGGTGCTCCACGAGGCCCTGACACACAGCCTGTACTGCCTCCACGGGAGCTCGTTAAGCCAGCCACTGCTGGTGGCCTACAGGGCCAGGCCGACGGAGGTGCTGCCGGGCCCGAGCTCGGAACGCAGGCAGAGGCCCCACTGTGGGGCCACCGCTCAGCACGAGGAGCAGAGAACAAGGACCAAGCGACAGAGCGGTACCGATGGCACAGTGTGTGCGCTTTACGAACGCCACGTTAACGTTCGCAACAGTGAACTCGGTCAGTGGCTTATGCAGCCAATGGGGTTTAACGTCAGTTTCTGCAGGTGTGATTTGCAGGCAGCTGTGTCAGTCACTTGACCTTTTCTCTTTCTATTAAACTGAATCTTCCTAAATGTGGCTACATAGTGAAGGTTACTTTTGGTGGTTTACCTGTCTCTTTTGTAGGGGTTTTTGCCTAACAGAGGAGTCAGAAATCTCTGTGGAAATACAAAAACTACATAAAAAGCATACTGAAAACCATACGCTTAAAAGGTATTGTCATTTTAATAATCTTTTCTAACCATTTCTCACAAATTTTAAATTGTTTAAATGCTGAATATTCTACTTTTCCAGATCACTCTGCAGTCCGGAGAAGGAGGCTCCTCTCATGGTGATGTATCGAAGTTCCACAGATGACATCATCATAAAGGAACTGAAAAACCTCAGGGCAGAGAGCTGTGTCTGCTCATAAGACTAAATAATACAACCTGACCGGAATTATTAGTGCTGGTTCTTTGGGTAATGCAGTTCTTTGGGCTACCCATCTAGGTCACCAACTTATCACCCCATTTTAATAGAAGTAACTATGACTACTGGGGTAATGAGTGGACACTGGCCGTCTTCGAATCAGTGAAACCTGCTTGCACAGAAATATATCCATTCGTTCTTTTGGCCACGGGGAGGCAGAAGACTGCAAAGCGTAAAAAGGAATAAAACAATTCTCAATTTTACAGCGATTTATCGTTCTATAATGTGTAACCGCTTAAACAGTGATGAAGTGCATTCGTGTGGTTATATTGTGCATTGATATTATATTGTGCATCAATCATATTCAGGAATTCTCAGTAATGTTGAGTAGACGCAAATAAATCTATGAAAAACAGCTGACATTTTAATGTCGAACATTGTAAATATGGCAAGGACTCAGCGTTCGTATGTTTGTTTCAGTAACTAGCCCTGTTTTCACTAGATTAAAAAACGAACATTGCCATAATGATCATTGGCTTGGTCTCCTTTACTCAAGACGGGAAATTAGAAATCAGAACATATGTGTAAAATAATTTCTCTTTGTTTTACTTTCACATCATCTGTAAATATTCATATTCCCAACCATCGTCTCTACAACTATGCCGTACTTCCTTTAGTGAACACACTACACAATTGGCTAAGACTACAGTCCATCAACACCAGCCATGTCAAGTGTAGGGAAAACCAAGGGTTAAAACGTAAAGAAAGATCGTTGTTCGTCGCTGTGTTTTGTTTTTGTTTTGTTTTGTTTTTTAGTCAGACCGCAGATTTACAACAAATGGCACGTCCAAGTCGTTGTATCTTTTAGGCGCTAATATTCGTCTGCGCCGAGGAACATGATCGACATTATGTCTCCGTTCTCTGGATACTGACGGGGGGAGTTTTACATCGCTTTACTGAAAGGGTGGCGATCAAGCCGAACCTGCTACTCTCCAGATTGTATGTGACCCAGTAGATAGTTACTAACGTGAAGAAACGTATCCTATGTGCAAGAGGACCAATGATGTCAGGAAAGCATTACAAGGGACACGAAGTCAGTTGCTGTATAAAATATTTCATTTTTGGATTTAACATAATATTTTGGGTAAGAACATTTCCCCCACCACGTTGCCTTTGTTCTAGTTTTATGTCATGAAATTCAAACTGAAGGCCAAAACGCTTGGGTTCTGCTTTACGGTTTGTTTTATGAAACGTTCTTGAAATATATCGAAAACTTGAAAAAATACGAGTTGTAGTTTGTGCGCGCAACAGAAGGACGAGCGAGTTGTCGAACCACAAAAGAACCGGGTCGAGCAGCGGTGGACTGCCACTGCCGCCTGAGTGTGTTTCAAAATCCTTATCGCTTAGGGAACATTTCGCTGGGATGCTATTTGCAGTATCTTGTATGTTGGTTTCTACGGACAATCTGTAGTTTATTCGTTGTAACGTGCTGTCTCAAGTGCGTTTCAGTGGGCACTGGTAATCGGCTTTATCGGTCACTACTGACAAGTGTTTCTAGGTTTCTCCAAAGCTTATTGTTGTTTCATACAACGTAAGTAATTCTTCCTTTCTTGCATTCACGATTTCTTGTTGTGGTATTTAAGTCGACTCGCCTAATTACTAGCCTGCTGGAAAGTTTATTCTTTGCAGTGATGTTAAGCGAACCTACAGTACTTAACTGAGTACCATCTATTCTTGTCACTTGATGTGGATGTAATATTCAACTGTGAGATTAAGCGAAATTATACGCAATAGTTGCGCCAATTTAAGACAGACAATTCGCTTCGGAAGGTTTCTTCTCCAGATTCAGCTTGGTAAGCAAGTCATCGGTTTAGTTAATCAAGGTATTGGTTTCTGTGCTCTGTCAGGAAATGTAGATTAAATCAAATCGTGGTTTGAATTTGTTTGAACAGCGGTCGATTTCATATTTTGGGAAACGTCACAGTTGCCATGAGATGTCTCCGTGCTACTACACAACATGTATTTGGACATACCTAATGAATACAAGTTTAGGTTTTTGTGTTATTTATTGCCACTTCACAGAAATAGCTGCTTCCTGATTGTCTCCAACAAGGTTTAAGGATTCTAATACTAGTAAAGTAATCAACTGGATTAAATATAAATATAAACAGCTGTATTTTAAATTATTATACTTCACTGAGTAGGTGGATTGCCACATAACACAAAACATAACAATGACCAGATCCTTGTTCCTTCCACTTAAGGAAATAACCTCCATTTTCATAATTTCCTCTATAAATATATAGCACGCAGACAAAATGTGCTGCGTCCTTTTTTCTAAGAGACAACCGAGCACATTCCTGAAATGCTCTGTCAAACCTATGATAAAAATTCAATTGGTATGGAGTTTTTAGAGGAACTGTTTAGAGGAAACGTTAAAAGAGGGCAAGATGTCAGCCAAAATGTTAAATGAACTTATTGTCTTGTTTTCCCTCATGATTTAGATCCATTGTATTATATCCATTTTATGTCTCGGCTCCATCATCACAGCAGCAGAGTCCCAGTCCTGAATTCCAGGTGGTTGTGACCCCCAAGGGGGAGCATCTGCCATCTTTTACCATCAGTGTTCCATGCTTTGGACAGACATGGCTGAGCGGGCAATTTTCTGACACTGGTACACTGTGTTCTTGGTGCTTATGCTTTGCCTCAGTTGTGATGGCAAAATAAAGTTATTAAACCTCCCTTTTAAAACGGTCTGATGACACGTTTGGGTCATTGAGCTCAATGGCAGAGACTTGTCCACCGTGATAAAATAGGAAGAAAAATCTACTTTTTCGTATATTGTCTATTTGTTTAAAGCAGTACTGAATACAAGTAATTGTCACATAAAACACAAATGTTTATTTGACCATAACTTGAAAGGTAAGAGGTGACAATTACATATAGTATATAGGATTAGGTCTGATGTGATTAGCAGAGTTTTGTCGTGCACTGAGACGTGTGATTTATTGTGCACTCGTCTATTTGGAGTCACAATGCATAACTGTCCAGAAGTGATGAGAGGAGAGGCTTGCAAAGAGATTTTCTTTGAGGACATGTAACTGAAATCAGGGATTTGTTTCATTTGCAGTGCTTGTTTGTCAAAGAGGGTTTTTTGTCTGTGTGTGTATTACATGTGTGCTGTATGTGTATTGCATGTGTAAATCTTGTTAGTGATGTTTCACACATGAAAAAACAATCAAATATCTGTGCTGCTGCCAGTGCTAAAGAAGTCACCCATCGACCATAACGGCAAATTGCAAATTGGAAAACGAGTTCCTTTTCCTCCATCCTGTAGCATTCTGTTCTCTATGTGCATATGTTTTGGATTGATGGCCTAAAAGTCTCCCCTAAAGAGGCATTTTGACTTTATTGGCTGATTGACTGACTGACATAGTGTTTTCATTACTGATATGTGAGTGCATGAGGGGTCTCGACACATCTGTGCAGTAGCTAGCTAGGTATCACACAGTGGGGCTAGCAGAGAAGTAAACAGTATACACCTCAATTGCTGTGAAGAGTAACTTGGGTTCTCCCTAAAATTAGGTAGGTGGATTCCACACAAGATGGATTGTTATCACGAACATTAGCTAGAGGTTTTGTAGGAGGGTTTTTTCATTCTAGCTGACTTGCTTTCTTTACGTTCATGGAACGTTTGTGTCAGTGAGGACTGCTGATATTATTAGCATGTTCCGCTTTGCCCTGTTTCTTAGGACTTGCAAATATGAGCTGCTGTTAGCATGAAAGATATATGTATTAGGTAGCTATGTAGCATGAAAGATCATACGCATTTTAACATATTAATAATTTCTCTGTCGTGCCAGTAAAGCTTGGCACACAGAAGACCACTCAAATCCTCAAACACTACTATTGACACACGTGTGACCAGCCCCAGGCTTTTGGTCCAGTCAAACTTTAGGCTATGCATGTGTTTCCTTTGTATTCAGTGACTAGGCAAAGGTGAATAAGCTTGAGGTACTTCAGAAAGCAGCAGCCTTCATCCAAGCCAGAGCATATTACTCCTGTCTTATTCGGTTTACATTGGCTTCCTCTTAAATTTCACATTTTAGGATGAAGCATTAGCACATCTCGCTGAACAGTAAGACCGTCCCACCCACTTTGCTGAGCCAAGGCAAGCTTAGCGGCTAATCCCCCAGATTGCTTTCAACTCAGATGGCGGAAAGCCTTTTTTCTTCTTTAACAGTGTTTTAGAGAACACTGGGCTTGCAAACTCTCCAGATCTAGAAGAGTCATTTTCACCAACTGACTTGTTGAGTACGGTTGTTGAGCTCTGGTTTAATCAAACTCATTTTAGCTTGTATGCAGCAGGGGATGATATCAGGAACCTTTGGTGCTATGCATGCATCTGCTGTTTTTGTTTGTACATTAGTAAATTAAGTATGTTTAGGTAAGCTAGTTGAGTTGTATTATTTCATGTGTGTGTTTGTCCTTTTATGGAACATTGTTGTATTAAATTAAAATAAATGTATTAAGTTACAATTAAATGAAATTCTTATTTAAATGTGATCTATGTTTTTAGGCTTCAAGGAAAAGCTTTGTGCATTAGGCAGTTACAATGCATGAAATGTTTAACCTAGCAACACAACAAATTCGTCTGTTCAGTGGACAGAACTGTAACGGTTTTATTGGTTTAAAAACCTGGTGCAATTACACAGGATCCAGTCATTGTGAGGCTGTGACCATATGTTTGTGTAAATTGAGGATTTTACAACAGCTTCCTCCAATCATATTTTAGGAAAGGAACTCAACATTTTCCATAATATCTCAGGGACTTGCAATATATAGGAGAAATCTTTTAAACCCTTCATAAATGACCTTCCCATTGTTGTAATGCCATTGACACTTGTGTGACAAATCCTGTGTAAAATGCCGTGTAGCTGATAGCGGTCTGGCAAAACTAGACATGCCGAGTCTCATTGAATCCAGATTTAAAAACACCTGCTTACACCTGGTCATTTCTTGAGAAGAGTATGTCAGTTGTATTCTGATACAATCTCAAACACATGAATTAACACTTGGTAGTCAAAAGCATCTCTGCTTAGTCACAAAGGAAACAAAGGAAAGATGTACACAGAGAAATACGCAGAGTACTGTTTTGTCAGACAAAACAAAACAAGTGTCTATGCACACAGGTTGATTAGGAGGAATCGAGACACAGGTGCAAACATTTATAATGGTTCCAGTTACAAATCACGGGACATGGAGGAGACTAGACAAAACACAAACAGATGCATTTGGTGCTCTTGACCTGAGATTCGCAACACCAGAGGGGAAACCTTGGTTAATGGTTATGGAGGAACAAAAATGGGGAATAGATCTAGTCAAAATATAGCTAGAAACATGGCGTAGGGGGTATAGAGAAGTTAGGAGGCTCCATTAAGTAAAACCACAGGACGTACTGGCTAGTTTACTCATGCTATTGAGTACTTGAAAATGGAACAACAGCAGGACTCTCCAGTGCTGGTATAGAAAGTACATCTTTAGCTTCCAAGTACTGCAAACAGCTCTCCAACTAATTCTCTCCTGGACTAGAATTTCACAAGATTGGTCATTTTCTCAGTGGCACATGAGCAAGATTCCTTTTTCCTTTTGATGATTCAACAATTGGCTAGCCGGCTTTGGCATCTGGAGTTGGACAAGTCTTTAAGCAAGGTGGAAATGGACCAGAAAGCAGAACCGGAGGAACTTATCTGAATGAGCTACTGGCATGGTAACCTGTAATCCCAGAAATATACCCAAAAGCACTCTGCAGTGCACAGGGAACAGGAAGATATTGTAGCAGAGCTAGAGCAGAACTTCAAAATATAGGTTCAAAGTACCAGAAGACACAGAGCGGTTAAGAGCTTCCACCAAGTAGTGACAAAGGAGCTAATTGTCTTAATGATGGTAAAAAAATTATCCTTTCATGAGCTAGCGTTCAAATTGACAACTTTATATATCTTTCATTGTTGGGTTTAAACAGCAGTCATAGTATCTGCCATCAGTATACTGGTATTACAAATAGTAATATGACCATGGATCTTTTATGCAGAAATGTTTAGGTCTACAGATTATTTACACAATGGTGTTTAGATATATTTAAAAAAAATACTCTGATAGTTTTCCGAAAAGTTCCATTGTCTTTTCAATAACTAGAAAGGGAGAGAATGGAACATGTTGTGCTGATCTCTTTCACTCTTGACCCCAGTTGAACCCTTGACAATGCTTTTGTTCTGGCAAACTGTGGTTGTGATTTGTTTCCCCAAGTCTTCACTTTTACTTATACTAAAGGCAAATGTTGATTGAGGGTTTTAGTACCTGCTGCCCACACTTTCTAGCACGAATGTGTTAACATAGAATATGTATATTCTGAGGAATATGTGTATGAATGTGTGTGTATGTATATATGTATGTATGTGTATATATATATATATATATATATATGTGTGTATATATGTATGTATGTGTATATATATATGTGTGTGTGTATATATATATATATATATCCCTTTGATGTAGTTTCTCTGAGCCACAAAATGCCTGAAATCCATGCAACACAGCTATATTTTTTAATGTGACCCATAGAAAGTGGTGACCACATGTAAAGCTCAATCCTAAACCCATCACTTCTAAAATGCTTTTTCCAAAGCCCAGCCTAGTTTTTTTTTGTGAACAAAAGACTCCATGCATGGCTGCATTTACATGAATAGTTCATGCACATAAGGATGTCTGTGTGAAATGTGGGCCTGAACCCATGGGGGCTGCCACTGAAAGGAGATTTATTATGAGGCACAAAAATGGCTGGGAAGATGTGAAATAACTGGGCAAAAAGGAGGTAGCGGATGATGAGAGCAAGTTGAGTTTGTGAACAGAACTCTGGAGCCTTTTCACGTCTGTGTTGACATCAGATAAACAGACTTGTTTACTTGTTTGAATAAACAAAAGGGCCCATCCACTACAAGAGCCACGTGCTCTGTTCAAAGCAGATGCAGATCTGAGGTCTCTTGTAAATGTGAATGGGAGCTGAGTAACTTCGTGCCCCAAAGTACAAAAGAAACGTCTGGCCTTCTGGGAAATGCACACCAGTTCCTTCTTCCCCACAACGGTTCCAGTTCAGCTCTATGCATTATGTATCTAGGAATACATACCACAACCACACAGAACCAGCAAACACATTTCTAATACTTATTATAGTAAGCCCCACTGAGTTCCAAAGTAAGGAGAGATTCTAGTAAAAATGATGAAGCAAGGGTATAACTAAAGTAGAACCAGTGTCTGCATTCATGTAGTGTTCTCAGACATAACTGAAAAGCACTTTGATATATGGCCGAATAACTTGGAACTTAGAATAACAGCTCTGTTGTGACTTTCCAAATCCAAGCTTTTCTTCTGCGTAAGGGCATGAGGTCCATAGGAGAGACCCAAGTTCAGCTGGATAATGCATCTTAATTTACAGAGCTCAGTGCACCCAGAGACACCAGTAGAGCCTGAGAAAACTGGGTCGTGAAGTCCAACACACTTTTTGCTACGGAGTCACAGGCAGGGAAGGGAGCGTCTGAAAATTTAAGACTCTACTGGAAACGTACAGAGCAGCGCCAGCATTGCCCCGAGGCCAAGCTCTGTTTACAGGGTTGGATTGCTAACAGCATGGAGTACCGATGTCCAGTCCTCTTTAGCGGGTAAAGTGTTAGCAGTGCTGCTGTGGCTTAAATGAGCCTGCTGCTAAGTACCAGAAGCTGACCTGGCAGTTGCTGTGGTTCCCAACAGAGCTGACAGAAAAATGACTGTGAGGGGAAACGGCTAGGAAAAACAACGCATTTTTGTATTTGCTTTGGTTACCAGAAGATAAGCCTTTCGCAACCGCCTTGAGATTTACGTTTTTCAAAAGTAGGTAATAAAGTCATTGCTCCCTCCAGAGCTTGAGTCTTTTTGGCATATGAGACAAACCAGTCTCACTGCGAGTTAAAAGTAGTATGTATTTGAATATATGAATGTATTTGACTGACGTAAACTAGTGCTTCCCAATACACCAGTTATTCATTGCTTAATTTCTTAAATGGTTTTTGCAGTTTGAGAAGTCTTACCACTGTTATATTCTGACCTTAATGGGCTGTGTTCTTAAAGCTGCCATATTCGGGGTTTGCAGTTGCAATTTGCCAAACAACTGAAGGACTCCTTCCCATCCCTTCAGCCTCACGCCCTACTGCCAAGTGTCTCTTCGAAGCTCCTCCATTTTGTCCACTTGTCATGCTGTCCATGAAAATGCAAGAAATAACTATCAGATATTTAGCCTTATCTTTAAGTGCTTTAAAAAAATATTTATTCATTTAAAGGTATTTTAGGTATTGGGGGAAGAAAATTAACTTTGATGAGGTTTCAGGAATGACGTTGTTCCCACCTCATCTGTACTGAGGTTGGATGTTGGAATTGGACTGCTGGCCCTGTCTGTTTGTCACCTTTTAGACACTTAACGCTAATATTTAGGCTAAGAGGCAGTTGTGAAACCAGGAGCTATCTCTGTACTGACTCAGAGTTGTATTATTTAATAGTTTAAAAGTTTAATGGTTCTCATGCTTTCCAGATAGCTTGGTCTCTTTTTGCTGCCATCTTTTATTTTGATAATTTACAGTCTTGGCATACCTAGATTACAGAATTGCTAAATCACTGATAATTCTGACACTCCCAAATTTTTGTGTGCTGAAACGCAGTCACCTTTTGACTTATTTTGATTTAAATGTGTCCAGGTGTCAAACCGTGCTAATACCCCAGTGCGTTGCATGTGATTCAGTGGGTCAGTACACCCACTCACTCACCTCTAGTCATATTTCTGACTCGTAGAGGTGTCCTTCTCCTGCATTCTTTTGAAATCTAACTTTTATGTAAGTGGAGAGATTTCTTCCTTTTACCGTATTTGATTTCATGTATCTACTAGCTGTTAAGGTGGTCTCCCCTACATGGAACATGGAACACATTGAGTGAATATAATGAATATTCGAATAAAATAAGTGAACATATTTTCTGTTTTGCAGTTGCTGGGGGTTGCCTTCCTAGGAATCGGCCTATGGGCATGGAGTGAAAAGGTGAGAAACAGCTGCTTGACGAGAAACAAGACAACTAGATCAGCCCAGTTCCACTGGACCACCATCCACTAGGGTCAACAGTTCAGCATCTGAGAATGCTTGGAAATCCAAAGGAAACAAAGAATTTGAGAGGTCCTCTGTGTCGTACTGCGGAGGAAAATGCCGCTTTCTAGAGGCTTGCTATCTCGCAAGCTAATCTACTGCACAACGGAGCAAAATAATTGGCCACTGTTGTGCTTTGCAGTTATAGAGCCACAGTGAACATAAAGCTAACAGAGGTCACAGCTAACAGAGGCTTGTTTCTCTTGTGTATCTTTTCTGGTTGGTTCCTCGCTCATGAAAGGACATAGATACATTTGAGGGAATGGGTTTCTTCCCCTGAAAAAAATTCAACTTTTTTATATTATGTGGTTAATAAACAGGTCTGTTGGCTTTTGAAACAGCATTTCATGTTCATTAACTGTAGTAAAATAATAGTAGTAATTCTCCCAAATTTGATTGACGTATTGCCAGAATTTTGCAAATGTTAAAAAAAAAAATGCTGGATGTTAAAATTGGATGTCAGGTTATCTACCCTGTGACACTGCCCTGTGAGTGTGTTCAGGTGGTGAACAGAGAATCATTTGCCTGAATACACTTCTAACAAGTCATATCAAATGTCGAGCAATGGTGAAAAGTGAAATAGGTTTATTTGGATGTGAGAAAACATGGGCGACTGCAGTCACAGAGGTACCTATAGCCTCTGTGTTGAGGCCCATGTGTACAGTCAATATACAGATTTCTTCTTCCCCTAATTACGTCATAGACATCTACAGTCTAGCACTCCATAGCTATGTCGAGCAGAGAGGGCCAACATTTCCAGGTATGAGTGTATGGACCATGTGTGCAGGGACCACACATGACCCAGACAGACCCTGACAGCAGTATCGCAGGGGAGCGTTCCTGTAACGGAACATGGGCAACGCGTATGCCGCTCTGACCTGCTGCTGTGTCCCGCATCAGTACCTACTCCACCGATTCCATACCTGTTCCACTCAGTCACACACCACTTCCAGGCATGGAAAAGCGATCTCGCCAAAATCCTGTGAGAAAGTGAAGTCTCATTTCACTGTCCCTTTTTGTCTGCCTTTGTTTCTCATTTTCATACAAAGACGCTCAATAGGAGGGAACCGTGGGGAACATGTAAGTCTTCGGTATGAATAAAGCTCTTCACTTCTACTTCCACTTGTTTGGGTGGAGACTGATTTATGCTGAAACACTTTGTGTGAGAAACCTCGGTTCTATGTCCGTCTCGCATCTCAAAGATAAGGGAGCGGCTTGTGTATGTAGAGAGATCGACGTGTAGAGTGTTACTCCATTTTACGATGTTCATTGCAGTTGTTAGCATTCCTGTCGCTGAAGACTACAGACATGTTTTGTCTGGCTCGGACATAACGTGTGTGTTTAATAACATATGTGTGTGACCCAGTTTCATTGACCAATGTCTCCCTCTCACTTTCTCCATGTCTGTCTGTCTGTCAGGGCGTGCTCTCAAACATCTCCTCCATCACTGATCTGGGTGGATTTGACCCCG
The DNA here is from genome assembly GCA_020368025.1 of Brachyhypopomus occidentalis. NCBI lineage: Eukaryota > Metazoa > Chordata > Actinopteri > Gymnotiformes > Hypopomidae > Brachyhypopomus > Brachyhypopomus occidentalis. The sequence goes on along the minus strand of JAGXOD010000081.1, from coordinate 1,347,765 downwards.
TCTGGCTCTTTTTGGTGGTGGGAGGGGTGATGTTCATCCTGGGTTTTGCTGGGTGCATTGGAGCTCTGAGAGAGAACACCTTCCTACTCAAATTTGTGAGTCACGGTCATTGTAAAAGTACCCATCCTTATAACAGGGATATCTCAGGCTACTTGTAAAATACCTTAATCTACCACAAACAAAGCGATATGTCTTTTACCACAGCCAAGATGTTTGATGTGCGTCAGTGTTCTTCCTGTAATTAGTGATGTGCTGTGTGTAGGGATCTTTGGTTAAATAAGGGTAGAGTTTCTCGGTTGTGGCCCGTGCTTTCCGGCCCACAGTAAATGTTTGTTTATGATGCGTTCTGCTTACTTCATTGCCTTGTCACTCTTGGGTTTTGTTGAACAAACACACAAAATACAAGGCCATTACTTGGACACAAAGTAGTGACAAGAGCTGCTTTCTTTTCTTGGCCTAGTTTTCTGTGTTCCTGGGGATTATATTCTTCCTGGAGCTGACAGCAGGAGTTCTCGCCTTTGTCTTCAAGGACTGGATCAAAGACCAGCTGAACTTCTTCATCAACAACAACATCAGAGCCTACAGAGACGACATCGACCTCCAGAACCTTATCGACTTCACACAGGAATATGTAAGAGGCAACGTGTCGACCGTATTTAAAGATCAAGTAAACGTGGTGATGAAACGTGAGATGAAACACTAAAAAGGCGAGTTGGTGAACAAAGCTTTAGGAAGGGAAAGACAAAGAAAGAGCACCATCGCTGCATCTCTTGTCACTACGGAAATGCACGGAGCCAGTTACCATAGCAACCTGGTCTATGACTTGCTAGGACTAATAGGCTGAATCCTCACGATATTACTCAAAAACTTCACAAGACCAGTGTGTTCATAGGGAGGACATGAGAGTGGACAGCTTAGAGACCCATGGTTTCCATGTAACAAAGCTACAGCATCTGTCTGAACACATGCAGCCTGCGCAGAAATCGCAGACACCTGCTGGAATTTGACATGTGAAATAATTGTTTTTATACAATACATGTGGTGTTTAGTTAGTTTATTAAGCAATGAGTTCTTCAAAAAACAAACATGCTGATGAGCAGTTTAGGTAGTGCGGTTAAATGTCAATAAGCTAAATTCAAAACACTTCATATCATTTGATGACTGAAATTTCACATGATATTGTAGTATATGGAGTAACGAGGAGTCTTCCAACAGATGTAAAAGGCAAAGGCCTCTTTAAAGTGACAAACGTCTTTGAGCACAAGGAAGCCACTTAGAAAACAGGTTCTGGACACATGATCACACAAGCAGCAGCACTGTGAGCCCTTTGTGTCTTTTATGAGGTTGTTTCTGACAGGCGACTCTCCTTGTGCGAATTTAATTCATTATCGAGGTCAGTGGGTCCGTCAGTCTCCAGGCAGGCGTGGACAGTGCCAGCAGACGGTCACGGATAAACGACAAAGCGCTCTGTTAGCATAGGCTAAAAGCCTGATCCACCATGGCCAAAGATTAGCTTTTGTCGACATCCTGTACCGACAAATATGTTCATTTCACTATGACAAAGCAATTAGCTTGATGCTTAGCCTCGATAACTTAGTCTGCCGCTGTGCCCCTGTGATATATTTATTGCTGCCGTCATCTTAAATAAGGAGTGAGTATATATACCAGTGCTTCCTTCTCAGATAACAAGAAACCGCGAAATTCTTTGTCACTGTTGTTCTCTTTGCCGCGCACAGTGGGAGTGTTGTGGGGCTTTTGGAGCAGATGACTGGAACCTCAACGTCTACTTCAATTGCACGGACAGCAACCCCAGCAGAGAGAAGTGCGGGGTGCCCTTCTCCTGTTGCACGAAGGACCCTGCGGTAAGTGACAAGGCCCCGGCAGCGAGCCAGCGGTAGGCGCACGCATGTGATTCGTCTGGAGTAACAGGGAAAACACGACGCGAAAAAAAAAGACATTTGCACGGTAAACAAGGGCATGCAACTCAGAGGAGGGCGTCTGAGGTGAACGGCGTCAATTACTGCACGCTGCGCGTTGGAAACCTCGTAAATCATCGGCTGAAGGTTTTAAACGCGTTGACTGCAGCCTTTTAGCTTCCTGTGTGCAGTCAAATCCGTTCAACGTTCAGACCGAGGCAAACGTGGAACAGGAACAGAGCGGGCAAACATAAGCCAGTGAAAAGGCTCGTGTCATGAAGGGCTGGTCTTCAAGATGTGCCCCCAGACGGGTCCACACAGTGCCGGCGGGGAAACATTTTTCCCGCTTGCCGTCTGTCCTGTCCACACGCACCACCATGCCTCCATGACAACAAAGAGTGCCTTTCTGCTTTCCAAAGGACGATTATTTATGGCCATATTTCCTGTTTTGTTTCTTCGTAGGAGGATGTCATCAACACGCAATGCGGATACGACGTCCGAGCCAAACCGGTACGTCAATCCCATGTCCTTTCTTTCTCCAAGCCTGGCCTCTTATTTCCTGTTTGTAAGCGAGGTCGAAGTGCCCTAGTGCCAGCGTGCGGTCACTGCGCGAGATCACAGCTGCAACATCAGTTGACCTCCTAGCCCGAGTCCGCTCGAGTGCCCGAGCGCTTCACCAGAAACAACACGATTAAAGGTGGCCGTTGTCATATCTTCAATCTCATCCTTAATTAAAGAATTGTATTAGACGAGTATGCAGGTAAGGTTCAAGTTTGAGGGCTGAATGTGACTCGGCCTCTTGCAGGCCGTGACCACTCCGCACCGTAGGCGAGGCTGACGGTCTCGTAGAATTGTAGGAGTGACCCGTGCACGGCCTTTTAACCATATAAGTGAACAGGGTCGGCGTATCATCATGTGTGAAGCTGCATTAGCTCTTTATACACTTGTGGTTTTGGTCCTCAAGGTTTGTGTCTCATTTCTTTTAGGATCCTGAGCAGAAAACTTACATCCATGTCAAAGGCTGTGTGCCTCAGTTTGAGAAGTGGCTACAGGATAACCTGACGGTAGTGGCAGGCGTCTTCATAGGACTTGCACTCCTGCAGGTGAGCCAGTGGCATTACATACATGATAATAACAGCGATAATAATAAACGATCAATTTCTGAAAAATCCGACCTCAAACGAATGCCCTTTCCTGTATTTTTATGGAGTAAGGTTGTCTGAATTTCTTTTCTGTTTGACAGATATTTGGCATATGTCTGGCGCAGAATCTTGTGAGTGATATCGAGGCGGTGCGGGCAAGCTGGTAAGTGAACCAGAGCCCTTTCACTTTCGTGGGCTGCTAGCAGGGCCTCCTGTGTTCGCCTCCCGGAATAGCGACTATTGCATGGGTCAGATCTGAGTGCGTCCAGAGAGGTTTTGGGACTTGATGTAGATTCAGTTCTCTAGACTGCCACCTTGTGGACAGTATGAGACCGTTAAGATAAGCTTTTCCCTACATGTGTTTTCCCCTACAAGTTGATGATTATCTATGCGCTGTAGTGTTATTATAATTATTATATTATGTTATATTATTATATTATTTTTGTTGACATTTATCTGAGATATAATTATTTAAATAATTTATTTCTAGGGTTAGGGTTTTTTTGCAAAAAAATATTTAATATATCTTCACAAACTGGTATTGAGTCATAGGCAGGGATACCAAGAGGCTTTTACTACATTCTGTCCTCTAAAGCTTTCATTATCTACAGCGTGTGTGATGCACTTTCATTATCTGGGTGAGCTCTGTATGGAGGCTCAGCTCACAGTGTGTGCGACACACCACCATCTCTACGCCAGCTCACCTCAGTTCTTCTTCTCCTTCACATCTCCGCCATTGTGCTGAATTCACCACTCACCATCCCCGCAAAGTAGCCTGAGCCCTCCTGACAGAGGGGCACATGCCCACCTAGTAAGAGCCAGAGTACGGCACTGTCTGATCTTCCGCCTATGCCAAGTCTCCTGCCATGGATGGCCCTGGCAGCTTCTCCCCTCGTTAACCTGACCGTTCCTCTGAGGCTTGGGGACGAAATATATATATAAATAACACGGACATCTTTGAAATTATAATGCCTTATCACTAATAATTTCAAATTGCACATTTGAAATTAAAGAATCATTATTAGGTTAAAGGGCTAACAATCAGGTTTAATATGTTGGTATTTACATAAGAAATGTTGTTAAACATGGTCCCCACTTACCAGGGGACACATGTCCTGCTGATGGACATACATTTTTCGGTTTATGTTTGGGCTTTTTTTGCCTTCAGCCCTTTCTTGAGTGAAACGCACTCTTGGAAGGGCCGGGGATTAGGTCAGGTGATTTATTTGGCCAATTAAGAACATTCCATTTTTTGGCCTTGAAAATTTCTGTGGTTACTTGAGACATTTGTACTGAGTTATTGTCCTTCTTTAAAGTGAAGCCTAGTTCACCTTTGTTTTGAGGTAGCTGGCTGGATCTGTGCAGTAAAGAAGCCTCTGGACACTCTACACTTAAGCATTCAACCTGCTGTTGTTGCCTATATCTTCAGTAAAGACTAGTGAACCTGTGCCACTTCTCTGCAGCAATTCACTGATGAAACAGCCAAGTTGCAAATATAAGATGGTCTGCTCTGATGGTCTGAATTACAAGCAGTCCCTTTAAATATCTCCATTCTTTTCTCCTCCCATTGCTCTGCTACAGAGGTATTCTTCATCAAACGTCCATAAAACTGTCTCGGAATACAGTAATGATCTGATCTTGATCTCTGTGTGTGTGTGTGTGTGTGTGTGTGTGTGTGTGTGTGTATGTGTATATATATATATATATATATATATTCTCTCAGAATTGTAAATGTATAACATATAAACTACTCATTACTATTGAGAATTGGAATAAGCCTGCCTGACAGTTATCATACTGGATCACTAATGACCTTTTTATAACAAAAAATAGCATTGCTTTGGAAGGGACAGTTTTGCAAGTGTTCCAGCTGTTTCAGCACAACAGATTGGGTTTAAAGGCTAATTAGCCAGCCCTCCATTAGATGAGCTGGGTTAAAGGAGGCACAACACGACACTCAGAGCTACTGACCTAAAAACCTTTGCTGTCCTTTTAACAAATACGGGAAACCAATTATTTCGAGGCCGGCTGCTTATTCATGCCTTCTTTCTTTTTTGTGCAGTTTGTTCACCTGAAGTTTCAGCTGATTCTCCTTCAGACTTTCAAAGGTAACAGACGGAACTTTAAAGCGGTTTTTACAAGGCTGCATGGCTGAAGCTGCATCTAAACTTTGTGTTTTCAACCCTGCAGCCGTACGCCCAAGTATGAGCGCCAGCCAGTATGACTCTACACGCCAAGTTCACTGGGTCGTGTGTAAATGTGATATGCACCATTATCTTTTACGCTGTGTAAATGTAGTTTTTTTTTCTCCCTCACTTTCCTTCACATGTCAAACACTCGTGTAAGAAATGTAAAAAAACATGTTTGGCTATGTGCATGAATCCTTTGGGAGTGTAAGTGTGTGTTGGGGGCTGTGAGAGTGGTGTGTGTGTGTGTGTGTGGGGATTGGTTAGGGGCTGTGACAGTGGTATGTCTGAATGTACTGCATGCCTCTCGCAGTGATGGACTATCCCATGTTAGGTTTTGATTAACACTGTTTCCCTGTATAAGGACAGTTGTACATGTGGTTTTACTGTACATGTGGAGTTATTAGGGAAATAGTAATGCTACAATGGGCTCCTTGCCCAGTTCCTGAACAGTGAATATAGTGTTAATTGTGCATACTGCTGATTTCATCAGCTTGTTTTTCTTTTTCATTCTACATAATTTAAAAAATGTCACTTTTTTCCCCCTTTTATGAACCTGTTTTATGAACATTTATGATAACTACTGGTGTCTTAATGTCTCCACAATTATTCTGCATCTATTCACAATCCCGTCTCTTGGGAACAACTTGTGGTACAATATCAGAATGTACCATGACTGAAATGTCTAGTGGTTCGTAACCTAATCAGGAATATTATTTCAAAGGTCAGGGTTATAGTTAACATAAAATGCAAGTAGACTTTTTAAAATATATTTTGGCACATTCAGGCTGCATAGCATAGAGGTTGGTCATGTTCATTTTGACAGCAGTGTAAATAATTAATCTGTAAAGAATTAGCCTGAATTCAGAATATAAAACTGGATTCACAAATGACTGCACACTTTGAAGTCTTGAACAGACTTCAATACAGTTTCTATAGAAGGCAAGTATTTTTGAAGTAATTTCATATGTAGTTTTCCATACAAATATCACTCCTTTGAGATACTTTATTTAAAGCATTAAAATAGACTAAATTGAACAAAACTGCACCAAGTCAAATGTATTAATTTTAAGAATGTTCAGCTAACTCTAAGGATGTATAAATGTATAAGGATATGGTTCTGTAATGCAGGCTGTCATTGTGATAATCACAGACTACTTGTATTGGAGGACTCCAGACTTTGGGGCAATCCCAGTAAAATCGGTTTGTGCCGAACTCTTCTCTGTCTGTACTTATTTTGTCAAATAAACCAAGATTATTTAACGTGCTGACCTGCTGACGTGAAGAATGGTATTAACATTAAAACTGAGAAAGGTGTGACTTGATGGCCTTGGTGTAATGATTACAATGCTGTTATGGGATGGCGACTTTGTGCCAGTGCGACCTCTATCCTGATACTTAAATACACTGCCAAAAATGTGTTTTCAGTAAGGCTGCAGATCAGCAATTTATCAACACATTTTCTGTAATTAAAATTTGATTTGTGAAATTACATCTCTTCAGATTTCATTTTACTGTGAATTTTACTCTGAAATTACATGGATACATGGATAAATATCTTAGGTAACTTTTATACTCTGCACCAGACCTCACATTGGAATGTCACACTATCTCAATGTGTGTAGGTTAACACATTGTAACGCAAAGGCCAATGTGTTCTTTTATCACACTATATACCCTTATGATGAACAGCTTTGATGAAGCAAGCGAATGCCTGGACAGAGATAAACCAACATACCCACCAGCTTTCACAAGCACTGTCCAAGCTGTCCCGTGCCTGGACATGCATTGCGCTAGTCACCAGCGATCAGATGCGTCCCTCAGAAAGACCAGAAAGTGTCTCTCCATGGGGGTTTTATCTCCAGAAGGAAACCGAGCCTGACATTAGCTTGCTTCTCAGTAGATAGTAAAAAGCTTCAGCATTTATATGAATGGGCCAATCTGCCTTCAGGTTCTCATTCATAATTTTCCAAAAACAAACAAAAAAAAGACCATTTGCATCTGCGCATTCTCTGTAGCCATGCTTGTATGAGAGATGGAGCCTCAGAGATAACGGAGATTAGCTGTACGGCTTAGGGCTTAATAACTGACGAGCCTTTCCTGTTTTTTAATGATGGGATTTGTTTGGGTTTTGCTTTCCCTTGGTCACAGGGGAAGGTAGAGTACAGCTCTGGAATCTCCTCCATGTTCCACGCTTCTCCGCTTATGGTCCCTACACGTCTTCTTTTGGAGTTCTGGTATTGACATTTTAAGCAGATGTAAGTGTTCGAGAATTCCCAACTGAACATACCAATCAGGCTCCCTTATGAATAGGAATCCTAGGGATAAGATGGGGACGGCCTTGATGTCATCGGAGTGACAGTTGGGCGTCTGTTACAGTCTGTGGTTGTATTGATTTAAAAAAGACCATTTATGGATCCAATGCAGTCTTTTAACCTGGCTAAAATTAATTTACAGGAGAGACCATAAATCATGTATCGAACCAAAAGTTGGCAAACAACAATTCATCGCCAGCAATCATCTTTAATAATCAGAGTCTCAATCTCCCAAATGTACAATTCATCAATTACATTTACAACAACTAGTTGGGTTTATACTTTTAATGCAGTCGCTATGAATACGTTGGGATTGCCGTGTGGTTCATTAAGGGTACAAACCTGACGCACAATTCGTTTACTGGAGAAGGGGAAGAAAGGCCACGCGGGGTTATCGCGGCAGCCCGGCGTGCGGCCGACCTGCGTGGGGTTGCGGGAGCACAAACCCGCACACATGCAGAAATCCACCTCAGGAGAGAAGAATGGACCGCGGTACCAAACGCACGTGTGATTGAGCGCGCGGGAGGAGAGCCCACGGCGTCCGTTCGCGGTCATGCGGTGCCGGGATGGTCGTCTGTGGCATTATTGGCAGTATTACAGCCACCTCTGAAGAAAACACACGTGTGCGCACGTGCACACGCACGTGCACACCAACTCGTCCGAGCCCTTTCGTGATCATTTCACACGGTGCGTTCTTCTGTGGACCTATAAATAATCCAATATCCAATTTTGCTAAACAGTGTTGTTATACTTGCTGCAATGGCAGTCGTGTTATGCAGAGGGCTCCGTCCCAAAAGATCATACAGTAAAAAGTTATTGACTGGTGAAACTGTGCTGCCACAAGACCCAGCTGTCCCTCCTGACAACTGCCACTCAACTAACACCTGCGATCATGATTAGGGTTAGGCTGCCCAGACAGTATCCACAAACTTCCTGTGACAAAAAGCGCCACTCATTCATCGGTACCAAGACAAGGATTATTTGTTCAAATGTCCATATGACAATAATATTCTATTTAAAAAATGCAACGCACTAAGTGAAATGGAAGTAGCTCTTGCCAGTAAAGTGACTTCATAAATAGCAACATGGGTGGCACTAGGACCAGGAGGTATAACATAAAGGGTCTGCTCAGGTCCAGATGTCCCATATACAGTACAAACACATCTTGATCTCTACTCAGACAGGTCAAAGGCAGGTGGAGGGGGTTGGGGGGTGGAGGGGAGGTCGGTGTATCATACGAGCAAGGCCTGGCTAGCTGAACACAGATACACCATTAAATAAGACCAGATAAAAAACATGCAGGTCTCAAAATTGGCTGGTACTCAAGCTACACGCAACACATGGGGTTTACACAGCATGGGTATATATGGCTGCACTAGTTCCTCCTCTAGCCCTCATGTGGTTATTGTCTAGTTCTGTGTGTCTGTGTTTTTTTTTATTTTTATTCCCCCTTTTCAAATTTATATATATATCTATTTTTTTTTTTGCATTTTCAAAGCCATCTTCGTCTTCCTCGATTAGTTGTGGACACTTTGTTCGTATCACAGCTGAGGTCTGTTTTAAAGAAAATGCGCTCTCTGGTGACTCGTGGTACCCATTTGCGGGAGTCAGGAACGCATGCACAGACAGTGTGGGGACGGGGAGAAGAGGAGTCGTTACAGCAGGGGAGGGGTGGGAGGAGTCATGACAGCAGGGGAGGGGTGGTGGTGGGAGGAGTCATTACAACAGGGGAGGGGTGGTGGTGGGAGGAATGGGATACCTTGGCACATGAGAGTGGGAGATGGTGAGGCCAGTAGGAGGTTGTGGACATTAACAGGAAGGGTTGGCAGGCAGAGTGGACAGAGTGTATTTGTGTGTGTGTGTGTGTGTGTGTGTGTGTGTGTGTGTGCGTGCAGAAGGGCGGGGTTTATGTGGATATAAGAGTCCTTCAGCTCTGTGCCGTTAGCCTCTGTTCTGTGAGCGAGGCCTGGTGGGACACCGTTTTGTTCTCGTGGGTGCGTAGCTTGGACACCACGTCAATGAAGGCCAGACTCTGTACTTCTTTATGAAGCGGCTCTGCAGACAGACAGACAGACAGTGTCAGAGAGAAGCACGGCGACTATGCAAATCAAGCAAACTTCAAAAACAATTTATAGAAACTAGCAGTGTGCGGTCATGCATCCAAGACTCTACAAAGCTCCCATCAATCATGCATTCGATACTATTCCAGCTAGATTTGCAAGAGGCATCGGAATGTCGTTGCTTTTTCAATACTAGTAAGTACATTGTAGCAAACGATTAGATTCTGTAACATTCAACGCCTTTAATATTGAATATAGCTTGAGGAGCTGAATCAGTATTCTGTATAAGCAAGTCAAATTCTGCATGATCATTTGTGCATGACTCGGATGGGCGACACACACAAGCCAGCTGGCTTGAACAGTGAGAAGGCAACGCAGACTGTATGGAATGCAGTAACCTAGCTAACTAACTAGCATGGCTACACCCAAAAAACCAAAGATGTTCTCACGTCTGAGACTTGTGGGAAAAACAGGCTGAAGGAGTCAAGTGTGGGCGTATTTTGTTTATATCGCTTATGAAGACGACCAGCCAACAGATACAACAAAACTAGTATGCTAAAGGTGTTATAAATGTCTCCACTTCCAATCAAGCAACACCAGCCACCAAGCCATTTAGCCAAGAAGTACCCTGACCTGTACGATGAAGACAGGTTAGCACAGACAAAGGCTATGCCGGGGAGCTTTCTTAAGTGATTCATGGACTGTTCTGTTGAGAATTTAACTGTTTTCGAGATAAGCAAATGACGAACAGACAACATGGACAAACTCTCTAATGTAATTACAGAAAAAGAAAGTATTTCGTTCATAATATAATAAATATACTTGCTCAATTTAGCAAGATTTCATTTAAATATCAGATTTTTGTGCGCCCAATTCGATAAACACTTTGCACTCAGACAATGGAGGGACTTTATATTTTTGTGGGGGTTTTATTCCAAGGTATCGTTTTGGTATCGAGATACACATGGTACCAGTATCGAAGTCAAAATTCTGTTATCGTGATGAGCCTAATTCCAGCATGTTAGCATGTGCTTCCCACCCTTGATAGAAAGGCACCTGCCTCACCTGAGCCCATGACGGAGCAGATGAGGATCATGGAGTTGTATTTGATCTCAGGAGCACTCTTCTCCTCCATCAGGAGCTTGTGCAGCACCTGCACCAGCGTGGCCCCTACAAAATCCTTCTCCGCCGAATCTACCAGAATGTCAAACAGAAACTTTATGACATTCAAAATAGATGACATTTCAAATATAGAAAAGGCTTTGCTTGCGATCACAGGAAGCGTTTTAAAATGTCTGTGAAATCGGGTAAATGATTTCATGGATGGAGATGGCTGGTCTATAAAGGAAGCAGAAGGTAATCCAGCAAGTGGTAATCTGAGAAAAGCCTTAATGTGGACTGTACAATCCAGCCCTAAGGGGATCTTTAATCAGGCCAATTCGCAAAGGTAAATTCACCAGCATCTCCCACCTAGCATATGTAATACAAATCTGTACGTCTTTGTTACCCAAGTCTAGTGCTGCTATGAGACCCAAGGCCACCAGTGCTTCATTCTGCATGATCATGTGTTCACTCGTTGCCATGGTAACCAAGTGCTTAACGCCACCGCACTGAATGACTGTCCGAACAACTTCCTGTTTGAGTGCAAAAAAGAAAAAAAAAACAGTTATATGAATTATTAGAATAAATTCTAAAAGTTACACAAGTGTAACATTGCTTGACAGTGTGTGTGTGTGTGTGTGTGTGTCTCAAACCTTTGACTTGCTGTGTCGTATGAGTGCTGAGAGCAAGCGGTTGGACTCTCCCATCACTCCTGCGTGATCTTTAGCCTCACACCACTCCACCAGCCTCTCCACCAGCTTACGGTTGGTGCCCAATTGCTCCGCTGCATCCACTACGACCACACACACACAGACATGCGGATGCATACGCACACAAATAAAAAGATTCTTTGAGGAATCTAAAAGACACGTGTCTCAAAAACACGTTTTCCGGATATATGGGGTGTCCTTGCACAATGCACACGTACAGTAGGATAAATAATAATCCTGTTTGTTCCCTATCACTAGGTAAAATAATCTAAGATGAGCATTTTGCAGCCTACTGCTGGTTTTCCTTAAATTCAGGAAAACATGAAACGTCTCATTTTGTTGAGATGAATTTCTATTTTTCCCCTCAAACAGCACATTAAAAAGCTTTTTTTTCTGGTTTGACCAAACAGTGACGAGTGGGAAATGGAGACACCGGAGCGGAGTTGGAGTGGAGGGACTGCAAAGTGCTGTGAGGCAGGAAGCAGGAAGAAGAAAAGCTGCGGAGCGGATCTGGATCGGATCCGGAGCGGAGCGATTACAGAACCTTCTAAGTGAGGAGCGGAATTTTCTTCCATTCCACTCCATTCCACTCCGGTTCCAGCAGAATATGTGCAGAATATGATGCACTTCTAAATATTAAGACATTTGAAGAATCAGACTGTATATTATCAGCATATTTGAATGAAATTAACATGTGCATTAAATTACAATTAGGGAATTACAATTAGGGAACATTACCAGATAAGGCTAGGATAATAAACAAACCAAATACAGCCAATTAAATGAGAAATTCCCTTAATGGCATTTAGTCCACTGTTGTGGAAGAGTAAAAGGGATCAAGGAAAAGAAATCAGACTCTGTTAGAATTTTTTGCAGGTGGCGGAGTTAAATTTTAGTTAATGTTGGGACATGTGATTGTAGAGTGGTGGCTGGAGGGTGAAATGAGATCCAGTTTTTCGAGTTGAAAGTTAGAAAATAAAGCTATTTTTGTGACATCACTGACACCGATGGAGTTAGAGTGCATATTTGAGATGTCTAAACAGTGAATAAAAACCATGTAGGTTTTTTTTCTGTCTATATTATTTTGGAATTCGGATGATTTATTATTGATGGCAAAGGAAGATTGACGTAGGTCAAAAAAGACAGAAAGCACAAGTTTAAATTAGGAAAGCTATTCTGAAAAATTATACTGCTTCTCTTATTTTATTATTTTATTTTACTATTCACCAGTATTTGATATTTTTTGAAGGAAATTAGACAAACATTGGCTGTTTTTAAAATGTTACAGTACAGGCAAAATGCAGTTACCACTACTGATATTTTATTAGCTTTCATTTATGGTTCTCACAGCCTACCCTAAAACTCATCCCCATTCCCACTGTCACTACGGGAACATTTTCCATGGTGATCTATACACACAGCCTTCCGCGGTGAGTCACGTCTGGAGTGAAATATGCAGGACTGCAGAACAGATGCGACTTGCCGCAGTCGTTGAGCTGCTTCTCGCGGAAAACGGGCTTTTTTTCAGAAGCATGCTGGGATTTGTAGTAAGCGCACATGCTAGAATAACAAACTGACCCTTTCTAGACAGCACAAGGACATGTTTAAGAAATTCCACCCTTTCAAACCACTAATTTCTATCGGTGTGCCCGAAATCCATTTTTATACCTTAATTCTGAGACTCCGCCCATGTTCTCCACGTCACGGAAATGGGAGCCCACCTTGAGGGTCCACGATCACCTCCATGCCTCGTTTCAGCTCAGCTGCCCTCACACACCACATAAGGGACCTTGATGTGTGTGATGCAGCTTTTGCAAGAGGACCTGTGGTGCCTACACTCCTCGAACGAGGACACAGGCCGTTTCCCCACACCCCTCTTTTCCCCACACCCCTCTTTTCCCCACACCCCTCTTATCTGAGAGGTGGCAAGGAAGTGATCAAAAGCTCAGGTGAGCTGGGGCGTGTTCATGACTTCGCTGGCAGCTACCTTGTGTGTCGATGAGCATCCGTAACGTCCCCAGCAGCTTGAACTGAACTGGTGGCATCTCGGACGGTAGGAACCTCAGAACCACGTCGGTCACGCCGGCCGTGAGCATCTTAGACTTGTTCACCACTAACGAAGAGAAGAAGGAGGCGAGCAGATATATAACCTCACCAATAACCCAAAAACAGTGATGCCCGTCAGGTTCCAGCCAGCCACACCCCCATGGGGCGGAGCCAGGTGAGAAGGTGAAGTCACGGCACCGACCTGGGATAGCCAGGTTCCTCAGGGCGCTGAGAGCGGCGTGCTGCACGGTGACGTTTCCCTCCTCCACATGTCTATCTAGGAGGTCCAAGAGCATCTGTACGATACCAGTGTCCACCATGTGGATGCAGTTCCCATCTAACGGCAGGAGTAACACAGTTTTAAATAAAATAAAAAACACCCAAGCTAAGGCTAGCCTGGAGTTCACATAGCCTCGGGCTGCTGTGTGAATTATGAATGAGTATATATCAATGTGTCCGCTGAAACTGTTTTCAGCATAAAACTGTAATAATACGGTTTCCACTCTGCATCCTGGCAGTATTAACTTCAGTTGCCTGTGTTGAACGTACAGGAATATTGAGGGATGTATCTTTATAAACAATACGGGATCTTAAAGGAATCCTCAGCACAATGTCCAGGTCTTTATTTGGACACACAGCATGAGAGCATGCATAACTTGGTAGGCATGTCTGCATCTGGCGCGTGTAACACTTAATCTCAGTTAAGGGATGCTAGCAAACGGACATCGTCGATCTTCAGCGGTGCAGAAACACACACACGGCCTGGAAAGCTCAGGACATTATCCACACCAATACACAGCAAACCGCAGTCACTGTTGCTAGAAGTGATCAGGGCTCCGGCTGTAGAGCTCACCATTGCGGGCGAAGTTGGCGATCGCCAAGGCACCAGCTAGCTGAAGCTGGTGGCTGTTGGACGGGACCCAGGAGAGAACCCTCTGGAAGACACCACCTTTCCCCCCATCAAACAACTTCTGCATTGACTCGTCTGGGGGGGGAATAAACACGAAGGGAAAGATTATCGCCAACATTCATCCGCTCCCCGGCGTCCCATAACCTCTCGCGTTCTCTACGCAGCTGGGCCAGCGTTTCCAACAAGCTGCTTCGTGACCTAATATTTTTGACAAATGCAGGCGTTATCTACATATTGTATATGCAGACATGCACATATCTCGGTGTATGCCGTGATCATAGGTGTTTGCATTGAATTTTGCATTTCCAGCATAAATATTTAAATGTTTCTGGTTAATACTTTGGCCAAATACAAGTGACTCATGAAAGAGACAGGAAGGTTAACGACTCCAGGTACAACACTCCAGCACAGTCAGCCAACTGACTTACACAACAGTAGTACAACACTACAGTAGTGGTGTCAGAAATGGTGGATCATCTGATTGTAAAAGGTGTGGCACTCTAATGTATTCTAATATATGAAGTAGCTGCATTGCAATCAGTCATCAACCTGTAAACCCTACTCAAAGTACTGCTGCGGTAGGCTATACTCTAGTGACCCACGCAGATCCTGCAGCATAAAATAAGACCACACAGACCAAGTAACACAACAATAAGACTCAAAAATGCTGAGTTAAGTACTACATTCTGATTTGAGGGGAAAACAAATCCTAGAATCCCACACTCTACACTCTACAAAGAAAGAGCTGCCCTCCATCCATAAAACGACATCCCTAAAATCACCCCCGGCGGAAGTGTTAGCACCCCACGCGCCACTCAGCCGGCATCAATTATTCAGCCAGAGATGAAAAATGCTTCGTGCTCTGGCTGTCCTGCATGCTAAGCAGACAGAAGGGGGAAATAACAGCACGCCTATGTCAACAAAGGGGCTTCGACCGGCTTTCCTCGCGACCCCGTCCCCGTGTCAGGACCGCCGAGGACAAACTGCGCGTCGGCGTAGCCGTTTGTCCACGTCTAGACTGAGGCATTGTCTCACTTCAAATCCACTGTGCTTGGGTATGAAGCCAAAACACATCTGGCAGGAGTTTAAATACTCATTGACTGCACGATCTAGATTTTGTGCATAGTGATGGGTGCCTCAGTCATGGATGGGTTTCTTGTATAAATATCTATTTATTTAAATAAAGTATGTCTTTAGAATGTCTCAGGTCAAGATTTGTTTTGACTGCTTACTGCTTTAGCTACATTTTAGTTGACATTTGAAGAATATTTTATTCAAACCAAATCAAGGTTCAGCTGGTAGAAAAAATATGAAATATATCTAAAGGTTTTCAGCTAAAAATATCGGTTATGCATTTTATCCAAAAAGTAACCTAGATGCTTCTAACCACAAATACTGTCACCAACCATCACCTGCTTTTGACTGAATTAACATAGTCCTCTACGTGTCATAATTTTTACTGCTAGTGCTTAAACTTTGCGATGGGAACTCTGATGAAAAATATTTCCCTGTTGACTATAAAGGAGCCTAGAGCCTGACTGCTGTCCTGGGTGCTGAAAATCTGCCCAAGTGCCTAATTATTCATGCTGGGCTGTACCGCACGTCATCATGACAGCAGGACTGAGGCTTAGCAAAGGGCAGGGACAGCACCTCCCAGCAGCAGAAGCACCATGAGGTCGGAGGCGGTCTTCAGCTGAGCCACGTCCTCCTCCTTGTCGCTGTCCACCGTCTGACCAACCACGTCCAACAGGCACTCCACCAGGCCCGCCTCCACCAGCTGCAGCTTGATCACATCTGGGGGGAGGAGTGGGGGGATGGAGAGGGAGGAATAGGGGTGGAGAGGAAGGGGGCAGTTAGGTGAAACGGGTAAACTCTTGACGACACAATGGGTAAACTCTGACGTAAATGCTTGACACGACAAGCCGGATCTCTTTAGCACGTTGCCACCATCACGGCAGCTCCCCAGGCACAGGCCTGAAGCACAATCTCATTTGTGGTGTTCGGTACTGAAGGGAGTACATTTCTAAGTGTGCAGTATTTAACGTGCTGTGTTACATAACACTCATTACTAAACAGAGTCAGACACAAGAAATTAATATGCCACTATCAGTAAAACAACGAACAAATACAAATTATTAAGCCATCGATTTCTCTCCGTGGTGCAAAAAACCATGAACAGATGTGAAAGCATGAACAGGGGCTTTTAGTTTTACACACATGACCACCCTCTCACTCTGCCCTGGCTGACTAGATGAACCCCTGCAACACTACAACAGGTATTTTATGTCTCTCGCTCTCCTCACGAACATGCGCACACGCACACACACAGACCCCCCCCCCGGTGGTGTGTTGTGGCTTTAAGTAGGACGTTGTCTTGGAGACTGACAGTCTGGGAGGGCAGCACTGTGCACTGAATGGCAACAAGCAGCCAGCCCCGTCGGCTCCTCGCTGGGGACGCTGTGGTCCTCCCTAGCTTCCCTCACACCTTCACCCGCACCCTCGGCACTCCGCCGGCCCCTCACACACCCACACACTCCCTCCCCACCCCTCTCAGGTCATTAGCATAAGGCCCAGCGACATGTACACACCCTCGGCTTCATGCTCCCTCATGACTTTACCTTTACCACGTGGATCTCTTAACAAGCCCTCCTCCAGAGCCTTATTTACTCTTTTGTGTTTCGCCCAGGCACACGCACACACACACACACACACACACACACACACACACACACACACTCAGTCGCAGGCACATATACACACACGCCTCTCTTTCGGATTCTCCCTGGCCTCCTCTCCCTGTCTTTGTCCATCAAGCTTTGAAAGACACACATATCTCTCAGAGCAGCCCACATGCTCTCCTCATCTCTCTTTCACAAGGGCACACACACACACACACACAGGCGCACAGGGCGAATTCATGGCACAGAAGCACAGCACAGCTGTTCCCAGACCCCAGACTCCCACTGTGGCTACAGTGGCACAGGGGCAAATGACACCACTTATTATCCTAACACAGACGGAGCTGAAACAACTTCAGCATCTGGCTAATTGCAGACCGATCTTTAAAACTGGTACGTCTCCAGAGGCCCAAAAACAGAACAAGCTTGTAATTCCTGTGGTTGTACTTTATTCTAAATAGCAGATTCTACGTTAGATATTATATACGGTGTAAAAAAAATAGTGCGATATTTTCTCTACTAATCCAGCAACACTTCATAACCCTCCTTTAAGACACTGGCAACTCAGAGATCAGTGCTTGCAGACAGCACACATGCTTAAACACAAAAGGCAGTGTGTCAGTGGGACATGGGCCATGGAGTTCACATCTATATTTAGTCAGGTTACACCACTCAGGATTTTCACCTTAAACACATCACATTCCCAGATGATTCGTGAATGCCATGCAGTGTTTTTTAACAAAACTTCAAAAAAAAGTTCAATCCTTCTTCTGACACCAGTGAAAGCGAATTCACTTTACCCGCGACCAAACTCATAAACGTCCTTTTTCGTCTGTGTAAATCGACCTCTGGTTCTTACCATTCTCTGCGAGTGGAGCTAGCACCTCAAAGATCATCTCCTTCTTCTCGTGCTCCACCTGCTTCCGGAAAAGTCTCACGAGCTCCTCTGCAATGTTTGTAGATGCAAACTGCTCCTTACTCGATTCTGCAGTGAAACAATCAGCAAACAAGACGACCACCTCAGTGAGGGTGACACTAGTTAACACGTACTGCTTCCAGCTTAATAAAACCAGCGCTGGGCAACTAATATGACACGACATAATAAAATTATAATGCTTGTAAAATCATTTAAATGGCCTGGGTCATGAAATACAGGAACCCACAAGGTACTGGTTGTTGAGTTCTTTGTAGCTTAGAATACTAAAATCAAGGCTGGAGTCCAGGAAACATATTGAGCAAATCATTCTGCATAATGTGTAAACACATGGAACTTTCTTCTGTGCCCTTGTGTATGATTTCAAAAGTTGAACAATAAATACCAATTCAGATTTCAGTCACTGTTAATTTGAAATGAACTTAACTTAATAACCGATCGATGTTATTGATGTTATCGATTTCAATGTTACCAGTTAATCAAATTATTGTTCATAAGGTACTTTGGAGAAGATATCAATATATTTTACAGATATATAAAATCATAAATATGGCTTTGAGATTGTTAAATCTCCGCGAATTTAAATGTTACATCTAAAAATTTGATTGGCTGAGCCAAACCCCAAAAGATCTTTTTCCGTTTGCTTCTTTGTTTTGTTTTTCGCTATTTTCTAATTCTGTTCAGATTTGTGGTTATTCTGGGGTTCGTTGAGGTTCTTTCATTGTGGCTTACACATTTATAAAATAATAACAGTTTTCAGACCTTCTTTTTTGTTATTTCATTTTATGTTAATTTTATTTGGCATTACTTAGATTTCAAAAGTGTTCCCTGCACAGACAATGCATGTGCAACATGTATCCCACTCTAGCCAGACTGAATTGTTTGTTTAGTTGTATTGTCATTGAAACCAGACATGATGTGGGCTGTTGCATATGATCTTCAGCCAGGTATCCAGCAGACAGATGGAAGGTCAGAACCTTTGAAGCTCATGAGGTCCAAGCAGATGTCACGCCAACTGCTAAGTCCTACGAGTGAAAATTCATCTTTCGCATAGCTGGACAAAAAGTATACAGTTGTCTGGCTAGACTAACACTCAAAACCTTGTACGATTTGTCTTGAGAAAGAGGAAACTGAATTCACATTTGCTGATCTTTTACTCTTTAGCCGACACATCAGATAAGAAGAAACGCCACCGATTTCTACTTTATGGACAGGTTTTTGTTTTGTTGGTTGTTTAAACTCTAGATAGCATGGCTATACTCTTGACATACTTTATTATAGAGATTCTAATTAGAGATAGTGAGAAACCTTGGTGTGCAGTATTCAGTGTTCTTATTAGTACCATAAACAGGTTGTCTTATCCATCCTCACACTCTTCAGCAGGCGTCCGCTTCTGGTTACAGAATGGTTGGATATTTTTGGGTGGCGAAACCTGTTATCACACCAGCCACCTTCTCTGTTGACGGGTCATTCTCAACCCAGTACCGAAAAGTGTGAAAACTCCCGCAAACACCGGCGTGCGGCACAGCCGTGTACGACAGCAGCGGCGCTGCCGCGCTCAGAACAGCCCGCCGTCCGAATAACGAACAGCGCGAACAGTGGAAGACGCTTGAGACGGCAGCTCACAAGACTGGTAGTGCGTGACGAGCCCAATGAAACATGATGGAACACTGGCTCTCGTGCAAGAACCACCAGTACACACAGACTACATCATTTATACGATTTCTTTTCTCATTCACCAATTTTGCGATGAATAGAATTTTCTCAATGCCCTGAACCAAAACAATGAGTGGTCTGTACCTGTTGTACGGATGAAGTGCAGCTGTTCTAAACCATGGCAATAGTCGTCCATCTAACAAAGGCGTAGAGCCTTATGCCATGCCACTGCACAATTACAGAGTTCATAGTAACTTTACTAAAAGCGTTTAACCAAAAAAGCGTTTAAATGAAAGCGTTTAGACACACGTACAGACAATAGGAGTAGAGCAGGCATATTGCTCCGGCATCGTTGAGTGGTCAAAAACACTAATGCAAAGTTCTTGTGAACTCAGGATCTTATATGGGCGGCGCTGCACGTAGAGCTGGGAGCAGCGATCACAGACGTGTGATGCTGAGGGATCAGAGATAAGAACACCAAAGCGTTCTAGGATGAGGCCGTTGCGCCAACCTCCACCAGCAGGGTGGCGTGGGTGCGATACCCCCACCATGCCGCTCTGCCCCACCCACCTCATCACCGTTCCAGGAGAAACGCAGCACTGCGTGCGAAGAAACAGGCATGGCTTTCGATCCATCGCTCCGCCCCCCGCGTACATGAAGGTGGGCGTAGGATTTTACAGACAGCAGCAGAGAAGGACCTGAGCCACGGCAATTGGCGAAGCCCGTTGGCGACTTACCCAGTTCTGCCAGGTTTCCGAAGGCAATGAGGCACATTTCTGTGAGGGGCATGTTCTGAGAGTGGACCCCGAGAAGCTGCACCAGAGTGGGGATCACCCCCATGCTTATCAGCTGGGCCTGCAACGTGTCTGGGGGGGGAAAAGAGACGAGACATGCGGTATCATCATCAGCTCTCAGACGCACCAGCGCAGCAAAATGGAGGTGCCATCGCTGAAGTAGATGAGCTTCACTCATTATCTCTGTGTCAGTATAGCTGTCGGTGCTAAACCCGCTAAATGAAGGAAGCACTTCATCACTTCAAATTAAGCACTGCCGTTTGGCAGTTATGTCTTGTGGTGGGTGTTGCTTGATTAGCAGATGGCTAAATTTGAAATGCATGTAGGCTAGTGCACACATGCTAATGCAAAAACAAACATGAGAATCCAGCATGTCTAAACAACCCCAACATGTTGGATGCCGATGTGAATTCAAAGTCCTGACTGATATGTGTGTGACAGCGACAATGTTTCTCTCTGGAACCACTCACACTTTACATACATCAGAATATCATCTTTTTTTTTTTTTTTAAAAACTTGGCCATAAAACACACATTTCAGCAATTACCCATAAGTGCATCTCTTGCCGCTGCAATATGGGTAACCCCTACACCTTTGATTTCATCATATTATCAGCAAGATGAGAATGATGTCTGAAATGTAGCTAAAGCATTTTAAAGACTGACGAATCTTCTAGATAACCGCCAGCACTGAATAACGTGTGTTCATGTGGACCCATGTAGAAAGACACAGGCAAGAAGAGAAAAAGCAGGTAAGCATTAAAAACAGAGGAGCGAAACAAAGACATGTTCACACATTTGGGAGGAAATGGAAGGAAAAGATGGGAAGCTGATGTCTGGAAACTTTCTGACAAAGAAGCTGTAAAACATGGAATGCAGCATGGAAAGAAAAGCAAGTGTAGGGTTAGGTTGGAAACTACCCTGCCTTTCAGACAACTGCTCCCCAGTTACACCTACTACATAAATTAACTTAAACAGGCCCAATAAGGACTTTTACTGGAAGGATCATCTTTCACACAGCACCGTGGCCACGCACGCTAAAGATACGCGGCCAACTTAGATTCCTGAAGACGAGGGATCGTTTTTCTGTATGCAAAGTAAATACGACTCAACAGATCTGTGCACAAACACACAGCAACTTGTAATCCAGCCGCACGCATTCAATCTACCCACTGGTCTCCACCTTTCACAGCGTGGATGCTGTTGAGGCAGCTACGTCAGCAGTAGTTAGCAGCCTTTGCAGAGAGAAGAAAACCTGTTGAAAGAGGGTGGAGCAGGAATCATTTAAGCAAGATTTCATACCAAAGGCTGCCGTGTTTGAATATAATGACCTCAGAAAATTTTTTTTTTTTTCAGATTATGAGCTAGGCATTTATGAAGTCTCTTCTGAAACCTGCCCCAACCTGACCTCCCCTGTTCAGGTGGGAAATGTGCAGATATTTCCAGGGCAAAGAGCAACAGGCTTTTGCTCTCGTTCTGCTTCCAGTCAGCCATGACGTGGCTGGCAGGCTTCTGCAGTGTGCGGTACTGGAGCCTCCATCCTTATTAACGATAGCTACACCTGCCACAGTGACAGCTGACCGACAACAGAGCCGCTGCCACACGCACATGCTCATGACACGTACATGCGAACGCGTCCACGGCCGCACAATAAAGACGGTGCTGCATCAGGACCCGCGTAAGGCCACGGACGTGGCTTCTGACTTTAACCGTCCTCAGGATGTCTTCTATCAACTGTGGGAAAGGCATCTGGTAGGCTGCTCTAGCACAAAGATTTAAATGATTGATGAAATGAAATGAAACGAAATGGTCATGGTCATTGTAACTCCACTGTTATGGTTATGAGCTAAACACCACAAAATAAAGGGGCAAAGTTGAGAAAGCATATTCAAGCCTCATGATCTCAGTATTAATAAGAAGAGCAGTAAGGCATGTTGAAGTAATGCTAATTACAATTAATTAAGCAGCATAACCGAACTGTTAAAGTCAATGAAGCATTTATAATGCAAATAAAAAGCATTAAAATGTTAAATAGCCAGGTACTTATGGAATATCTTGAGGGAGAATTAAGAATACAAATATATTACAATTATAAACCCTTATACAAGCAAAACGGTGAAAAAATATCTGTTTCACAATTCTGTTCCTCTGGATAATTCTGTCTGAATAGGAATGCTGATTTACTGTCAGTAAAGAATGCTTGCCTAGGTAAAATTCTGGTCTGATCCACTTACTTCAGAGTATGCTTAGTTTAAAGTAGGATTTTCTTATAGAAGCCTTTTTTGCACATTCCCCTCAGACTGAAGACTAAAAGACCAGAGAATTACATACAGCGTGCAGACAGAAAGAGGCACACAGACAGAGACACAGACCGGCAAAGGGACAGTGTGAATGTGGAGTGGACATATTAAGTAACAAGTGGCTTGTTCACTTTTCAATTACATTCTCATTTCACTACACATTTTCAAACAGCAAGAAGAAACGAAAAGGTGTGATCCCAATTTAGCCAGACTGGACAAGCCGCAAGACTCGAGAGGTAATATAGTGGGACTTAATTACCGTGTCATGCCCAGCCAGCAAGAGAAGAGCTCGGCTTGACCACTGATTACGCAATACTGGAGCACAGGAGTAAATGCCCCGCATGCATTCTGGATATTACTGAAGATCTAGACGCTGCTGCACCAAATAAAACGTCGGCCTAGTCAGCGAACATGGATTAATATTGGACTCAAGTGACATAAAAAGAATATAAGGACTCAGGCAGTCAAAGAGTTACCCTACATGCAATTTAAGTACCTGTAATGTGTAATCGCTTTTTACTATGCTAACGCGGAAAGGTGGAATCTGAAAAGGAAATACCAACGGAGCTTTAAGAAAACAAACTGCAGAAAACAAATCCTGAGGTAGCGACTGGAAACAGCGACGACGCTTGCTAACGTCTACACGGACAGCTGGCGGGCGAGGCACAGCGAAGCGCCTTAGGGCTAGCCACGTCTCAGACCGAGCGGCAGCAGCCAGCAGATGGGATCGAATCAATGACCTCTTCAATCATGGATATGTTCCCTGGTCTGCTGGACTACCAGCCACATTTGGCACCTAAATCCTAAACAATTCTAAATCGCAGGAACGGTGTGGAGAACGGAGGCTAAGCTAGGTGAAAAGACCCTACTAGAAGCTCAGGGACTGTGTGGCCAGAGCACATGTGGGTCGTTCAAAGACAGAACGTTAGTCACGGCACCATCTACACAACAAACATCCTCAGTCATCTCTCCTCCACCACAGAAAATGTCAGTGGATTTCATTTAATTCTGCATTCTGTAAGATTTGATCACCCTATTTGTTTGGATCACGTGTACGTAAACCTACAACACTGGTACGACAGTGAAGCTAAAATCAGATGCAGTCTGATTAGCTATGTAGACAACCATGTTTTTCCTAGAACTAGACAAAGTAGGGCTGGCCCACAAACCTTTTTTAAAGCCTTTGAATGCTTGTTTGCGGATTAATACTACTGTATTATGAACATTTCATAAGAAGAAGAAGCATGCATGTATCAGAGATATAACAAAGTAAATTTAAAAGTGCAATCCACCTTAAAAAGTGCAATGCAATTTACAAATATATATGGCATAAATAATAGGCTTACTTAGATAAGGATCACTTTACTTATACATCACTCTAATTTGAACTCTTCTTATCTCCATGGTGTACAAGGTTCTTGTCACATTGTATTAATTAATTTTTAAAATACATTTCCACACAACTTAGGGCAAGGCAACATGGACTGAAGGCATGAATTCTACGACACAACCTAGCAGGGTAGAATTTATATTCCATGTTTGACATTCTCCACACATTAACAAAAACACACTTTCCTGCAGCTTACGTTTGCACAAACGAACAGATAGAAGAGATAGAAGCGTCAATGCACTAAACTGACATTCAAATACCACTGACATGCACCAACATCGTGAGTATCTCAGGCGTGTGGGCCAGCCCTAATTCCAAGCTGTCCGGCTGCTGCAATGTTGCTGAAGCAGTTCACTGACTCAAAGGTGTGTTTTTAATCTGCATTGAAGTGTTAGTTTTTAAATCTTAGAGAATGCTTCTTTTAAAGGCAAAGCATTGGATCAACATTAATGAATAAGTTGTGTAGGGAGGAGGAAATATTTTAGATACATTTTTTTCCGTGTCCAGTTCAGTTAATGTCAATCCCGCTGGTTTAGAAGCTGGTTACTAACAGTATGCAGTGCATTTCCCAGAGTCTGATAAACATGAAGGAAGGCATAAGTGAACCAGAATCGTTAAAAACAAAGTTCATCACCACATATCTTGATTTGGATGGTCCCCTAGAGATTTTGCATTGCTGCTCAACAACCTGTCAGTTACCCTACACGGGGCACCATATAAAACAACACAAACAAAATAAAATATTCATAGGCTAATAAACAGAGCCTCTAGCTGGCACTAAGAACTACCAATAGTTCTAACTAGCCTAATGCATCACTGGCAGTTTGTTGAGCAGCTCAGGATACACCTATAGGGAACCACCCAAACTCTGTTGTTGTTCCCTGTTGGGGAATGGTCATTACCATTATCATTGCTATAGTTCATCAGCATGCCACAAAAGACAGTCAAGAGCTTCCCGGTGGCCGGGTCAGTGTTAGGGGCCAGAGCCTTAATGTGCTCTGCTACTATCTGAGCCCCGCCCGCCTCGTCAACTGCACTTCTGCCCTCATCTGCAAAACAAAGAGGTCACGTAAAAAAAGAATAAACAATAAACAAGACAACAAAGGACACAAAAAAAGAGACAACAACCTGTAAATCATAAGTGATAGGAAAGGGAGGCATTAACGCAACTAAAATCACATACGATGACAGATTGGGATCTAATAATAATAATAGTAATAATAATAATAATAATAATAACAATAATAATAATAAACATTCTGATAATAGATCAAGACGATTGCTGGTATGGACAAGCCCGTATTGAAAAAAATAAATAACATTGTAAGGAAGAAGTTTTATAACAGAAATATTAATACAAAATCCTAATTAACAGCTGCTGAAGACACAGTTCCTTCTGTCTGAGCTGGATGACTCCCGTGAGTCTGAAACCACCCGATGAACAGAACCACAGGCTAGAGGAGGCATGATGCCGGCACAGCAGCTCACGACCACAGTGTAACGCTTGGGCCCACCCACACGTGTGAAAGAGTATCTGGAGACTCGCTTGGCCAAACCGAGCACCAGGACAGAGCTCTGTATTAGGCGTGTGAAGTGCTAGTAAGAAACTAATAGGCTGAGGGTACACGTGGGATTAATGATTACTATAGTAAAGCGAGGGAGGATTAAACACAGCATCACAAACCAGGCGCTCTCTCTCCTCGGGAATATGACGCCTCTAGGGAATATGGATATTAGACAGGAGGTCATACAAATCATATCAATTGAACTGCACTGTTCCCAGTCTGCCATCCCTCCACACCACCTCTGCCCTCCCTGCTTCTCCTGTATCTCCTCCCCTCCGCTTTCTGTCCTGCACGGGTGCATCATAGGCAGCCACTCAAAGCCCAGGCCGGTAGCGCCGGCAGAGACGCGCGTCGGCCGCGCCCGGTCACGCAGACCCCGGGGCAAGCTGGCCGAGCCAGACCAGACGAGGGATAGAAAAGAAAGAAGAAAAAAAAAAAAAAAAAAACATCAATCGAAATAAATTTTCCAACACACTGAATGGGGATTTAGCCAAGCGGATAACATGCCAGGCAGACGGCTACCCAAGCAGCGACAGACTGAATCTGCAAAAGCGGCAGTGTGCAGTGGCACTCAGCCGATTAAAGACCCCACCCAAAAAAAATAAGAGCGCTCTTCTCAGGGAGAAACATAAATAAATGAATGAGTTCATTGCGGTTGAAGATCCTGTGGACGCTCTCAAGCGTCAGGCTGGCCACCTGCATCGGTCGCCACCATCAAAGAAGCTGGGGGAGAAAGTCAATGGTGGCGGAGGAATCACATCTGAGCATTGAAGGTCTGCCAGGGACTGGGTTCCCTGTGCGGCTCCCAGAAGGCAGCAGGAGAATTAGAGTTCTGGCAGGATGAGAGACACCATGGCAGGGCTGCACTTCGGATTCAGCTTCTATATGTCACTGGGATCAGTATAAAGCATCAGCAGTAGGAGACACGGGCTACTGAACGGCTTTGGACACTGATGCCTGATAAGTATTGATAGGACACACTATTTCACCTAAAGTCAAATCTGAAAAACTGTATTTTAAGTCTTAATTAGCTTATGGAGGACAAAAATGTATTTGGTCCAAATAAAACATTCTGAGGTCAGAAACAAAAATGGACTAATGGCAAAAGTGGCTAACCTTACACAACCCACGTAGCTAAAAATGCCCACACACACTATTGCACTATGCTACTAACTACTCTGGACAGCAACCGATGTACTGAATGACAGAACAATAAATACACCTTATGCTGCTGTGAAATTCAGTCACAGATGCGCATGCACACAAACTCGTGCACATGCACACGAACAGACAGACACACACACACACACATGCGCCCATGAAGCTACGAATGAGGCAAAACTACTAAAGTCACTAAATGGCTGCTGTGTAAATGCTCAGGTACACTCATACACTCGTCCTCCATAGCAAACATTCTTTCTTCATCACAGAAGCGGCAGACAAAAAGCGTAAGATTCGTGGAGTGAATTAGTAAAGACCTAAAATCTAAGTCTGCGCATAAGGACAGACGTCTGCGGCCTTTGTCCTCAGCTGGAACTGCTGGAAGCACATGACACATAGTAGACATCAGACATGCTATGCAGGCCTAGCCTAGGGTAGCGCTTGTTGTTTCTGGGATAAAAAAAATACATCGCAGAACCTCGCGTCGCTGCTTCTACGCCGCCCTTTCTCAGGTATTACCAGCCCTTTCCGTGAACATCACCTTGGAAGGCAAAGGACCATCCGACAGGCTGGTCCACCTCTGGCTACTGCTCGTCACTTTACTAGCTGTCATAGATGTAGGTTTTTAGGCTGTTCCCACTGTAAACACCAACAGGGTTGGTATAAAAAAATGTGTTACTGCAAAAGCTCTGGTCTTGAGAGAACACCCTGTTTTCGAGCCAAGGCTTTAGTGAAATAGTTGTCCAACATCTGCCAATGTTTTAGGTATGTTATAGTAATTGGCAAGGCCATAGAGGCAACACTTAAACAGTACACAAAAGCAGACATTAGAGTTAACTGTGCTACTCAATGGCAGGTGTTCAAAAATGCCTCTTCTAGCTTAAGATCTATTTAAAAAAAACTATGTAAAAAAGCTACCATTTGTAAGATCAGGGGTGGATATTGGGAGATTGTACATAGCTGTGGCTGCACGAGACTAAATCTCTTGTACATAGATGTGGCTGCGCAAGACTAAATCTTAAATTTCTCTTGTACATAGATGTGGCTGCGCAAGACTAAATCTTAAATTTCTCTTGTACATAGATGTGGCTGCGCGAGACTAAATCTTAAATCTCTCTTGTACATAGCTGTGGCTGCGCAAGACTAAATCTTAAATTTCTCTTGTACATAGATGTGGCTGCGCAAGACTAAATCTTAAATCTCTCTTGTACATAGATGTGGCTGCGCAAGACTAAATCTTAAATCTCTCTTGTACATAGATGTGGCTGCGCAAGACTAAATCTTAAATCTCTCTTGTACATAGATGTGGCTGCGCCGAGACTAAATCTTAAATCTCTCTTGTACATAGCTGTGGCTGCGCAAATCTTAAATTTCTAAATCTTAAATTTCTCTTGTACATAGATGTGGCTGCGCAAGACTAAATCTTAAATCTCTCTTGTACATAGATGTGGCTGCGCAAGACTAAATCTTAAATCTCTCTTGTACATAGATGTGGCTGCGCAAGACTAAATCTTAAATCTCTCTTGTACATAGATGTGGCTGCGCAAGACTAAATCTTAAATCTCTCTTGTACATAGATGTGGCTGCGCGAGACTAAATCTTAAATCTCTCTTGTACATAGATGTGGCTGCGCAAGACTAAATCTTAAATCTCTCTTGTACATAGATGTGGCTGCGCGAGACTAAATCTTAAATCTCTCTTGTACATAGATGTGGCTGCGCCAGACTAAATCTTAAATCTCTCTTGTACATAGATGTGGCTGCGCAAGACTAAATCTTAAATCTCTCTTGTACATAGATGTGGCTGCGCAAGACTAAACTAAATCTCTTAAATCTCTTGTACATAGATGTGGCTGCGCTCTTAAATCTCTCTTGTACATAGATGTGGCTGCGCGAGACTAAATCTTAAATCTCTCTTGTACATAGATGTGGCTGCGCGAGACTAAATCTTAAATCTCTCTTGTACATAGATGTGGCTGCGCAAGACTAAATCTTAAATCTCTCTTGTACATAGATGTGGCTGCGCAAGACTAAATCTTAAATCTCTCTTGTACATAGATGTGGCTGCGCAAGACTAAATCTTAAATCTCTCTTGTACATAGATGTGGCTGCGCAGACTAAATCTTAAATCTCTCTTGTACATAGATGTGGCTGCGCGAGACTAAATCTTAAATCTCTCTTGTACATAGATGTGGCTGCGCCAGACTAAATCTTAAATCTCTCTTGTACATAGATGTGGCTGCAAGACTAAATCTTAAATCTCTCTTGTACATAGACTAAATAAATCTTAAATCTCTCTTGTACATAGATGTGGCTGCGCGAGACTAAATCTTAAATCTCTCTTGTACATAGCTGTGGCTGCGCGAGAGCTGCGAGTCACTCCATTTGGCATGAACAACGCTCCAGGTTTCACTATCCCATGCCCACACAGTGTCTAGGAGAACTGCCCACTAGTCACAACCCCCACGCTCAACAGAGCTCATGAATCACGAAGACAAGGGAAAGAGGGAGAGGAGAGTCAGGCTCTTTGACTGCGTTCCAAAGAGCAAAGTATTAGTCCTGTCAGTTTTCTCCTTTTGAAAAAAAAAGAAAATCCTTGAAGCTTATCATTATTCCTTTCAGCCCTTCCAAAGAGCCGCCTGGACTAAGGGTAGAGATACTGTAATGTAATTCCCGTTAGAAAGGACATCTGTGTAGATTTTCGGGTTAAGGATATTCAGCAGCCTTAGTCACAGGCAAAGATTAAACTCAGCTGGGGTTTTTCGGCTCAACAAA
Organism: Brachyhypopomus occidentalis; assembly: GCA_020368025.1. NCBI lineage: Eukaryota > Metazoa > Chordata > Actinopteri > Gymnotiformes > Hypopomidae > Brachyhypopomus > Brachyhypopomus occidentalis. The sequence continues at coordinate 1,318,128 of JAGXOD010000081.1, read as the reverse complement.
GCCCTAGAGTGGGCTGGCTGACTCTGCAGTGACAAGTGTTGGCTGTGTCCCAGGGTCCCTCTCAGCTGGGCAACAGTTCAGCTGCTCCATCACTCACGAGAGTTGGACACCAGCTGGTTCCTTTGCACAGAGACTGGAGCAGCTGCCTATTTTACCGTTTGGTAATAACCACATACCTGGCCTTACAGTTCTAACTGGCTCTAATGGTCATGAGCAAATTGAGCTCAGCCGAACCTTTGTGGCAAAATGAATCACAAGTTTTACTGCTGGTTGCTCAGGTGACTAAGGGCCAACAGATGTACTTTTCCCACTTTTATTAACCTACCTAAATACCTCCGAGCTGACAATTTTTAGATGCTGATGGCGTGGAGCTGGACCACTAGTTGTTTTTTCCAGTCTTCGCATTTGTGTGTGGGCTACGGTACATTGCCATGCACACTTTCTAGGGCAGAATGCACTCGAAATTCCCTGTTGCTTCTTTCCACTTTTCTCCAACCGTACATCATTTTCTCCACTAATTTACATACCATTTAACCATCAAACATACAGTCAAGGATTGCTATAGTACAAAACCACCATCTTGTAATTTGGCATGGACTAAACATACAAGTTACCATATAGACACTGATCTGTTAAATCAAGTAATGGATGATGAGAATTAGTTAGACGGACCAATAAGCAGAGTTCTAATGAAGTAATGAGGGGTAAGCACATATTAACTCACATCTATCACATACTCCATAGTAACAAAGCAATTAAGACAAGGTAAAATGAGTGGGAAAGAAGTTATTTGCCGTGCGTTCGAAAGACACGACTCTGATGAATCATATAAAAAACAGTGGCGTCTGCTCCACTTTCAGCGCTATCAAACGAAACTGCCACCTCACTGATTTGAGCTTCCAGTAATCCACTTTATATATGCCTGTAGATTCTAAAATGGCTCCTAACAGACCGGCCAGCAAGAAATGGGGCGGGTGGGGGAGGGGAGGGGGATTGGGTACTTACGGCTGTCGTAGCAGATGTTGCCCAGGGCTCGACCCGTCTGCAGCAGCACCTCCTGGTCTTTGCAGTTGAGCAGCTGCACCAGAGGGGGTATTAGCCCCGCCTCCACACAGGGACTCCGCATAAACTCTAGGGGAAGAGACACAGGCCTTTCAAACGAAGATCTCCCGTCATCCAGGTTACTGAACTGTCTAATAGTACATGAAGCTGACTGGATTTGTAGTACAATTTTGAAGACAATTCACTGCTCATCTCTGAAGCTTCCTCATTTCCTGTTGAAGGAATCCATGGAAACATCAAAAGTGATGTTAAATGCAAAACACTTACAGATGTTTAGAAATTGAATTCTCAATTTTCACTTGTAATTTGATACATACGGATATACATTCAGGCACTACGCTATATTTGAGCAATCATTTGCTAAGATCTTTATTAGTGACAGATGGCCCGCAAGCTCTGAAAACAACCAGCCAGTTAACAGCGGAATCATTTTGTGTGTGTGTGTGTGTGTGTAGCATGTATCTGGTGCAGCCGAGTTCTCTGAAAAGAAGGTCACATTTGCTGGGCAGATTTCAAGTACCTTCTGAAATGGGACGCCAATTATAGCACCTTTAAAAAACTGCTCATTCCCTATGAACACCAGTGTCCCCAAAGTACTAATGTCTCCTGTGGGCGGAGCATGTATATTCCCAGCAGAACATGGCTAGGCACATGTCAGCGGGAAACTGCCACAATGCCGCCAGAACAGCAGGCTAACGCCATCCGCTTGCCTTGCATGCCGCTAAAAGCACATTCATAATTGTCTTTTTACCTTTCGCAAAAAGTCCATTCTCTTCCAACCTCTCGTCGCATACATTTGCTAAGGCATGGTTTAATGAAACGCTTGTATAATTAGCCTAAAAGCACTGAGTGAGGAGCACTGACTCGACAGAATCGAGGCTTTAAGGGCTTTGCAGTCTGGCAGGAATTGTGGAAGATGAAGTAACTGAACATTGAGCTATCTGCTGCCTGAGGTGAATATGGAGGTACTTTTTTCCCCTCAGATGAACATCAGTCTGATAGATAATAATGTTTTAACAATAAGTCATTACTCAAGTCTTTCTAACTAAAAAAATGCACAAAAACTGAAAGCAGGGATAGAACCTATAACTTTTCCCTGAAAGCGATTAAAGACTTCAGATGGAGAACAAACTGATAAATGCGGACTTTGGGCTATACCTCTATCCGAATTTGAGTGGAAAAGTCCAAAAGTCCTCGGCAAAAAGAGACCACAGTAGATTAAATAAATAATAATAATAATAATAATAAAAACACCTCACAGTGTAGTCAGCCTGCCAAGCTGTCGTAAACAGCATGATCATGTCTGCCCACTACGGAGCATGGGAGTCTCATATTCTTTAGACTAGACTTACACAGTTAAAGGGATATCCCAAACCATCCTTCCTTATTCACCTAGGATCTGATGACTCTTATAGTCTCATTTGAGACTGCAGACTCATACATTTAAAGGGATCTCACAAACCCATCATTCCATATACACATATTGATGACTCCACAAAACAAACAATGGCCTAATTGCATTCATGACACAATGACACATTTCAATATAATATAAATGTGAATAATAAAAAATGGGAGGTAATGGTTTAAGGTGTAGCTCGACATGTGATATCTCCGATATTCCACATGCAACGATTAAAGAAATAAATACTGTAGACAAGCTACAGATGCTAATGCCAGAGAAACAGAAGGAGTCACTTCAGATCACTCCTTCTGTTAGCCAGCCAAGCTCCATGTTGTGTGACAACAGGAGGACCAACATTGTTTACTGGCAGTGAAGCTGGCAACCACAATGCGGAAAGGTGAGCTGTAGCAGGGAGGACACAGCTGCAGATGTAATCAAAAGTATATCTTTGCATTTAATCTTTTATTTATATTTGATTAGTGAATACATGGAACCTTGAACGTGAGAAATTAATAGTAGGCTATAATTTACAATGTTCATAGTATCCCCAGCTTTTAATTAAAGGTACTATAGTGCTATTAAAGATGATGTAAGCAGTTTTACTGTCTTGATATGCTGACAGAAATCAATAAAACAGATGCTCCGAAAAATAGATCGTCACTGTCTTGAGCTCTGTAATCAGCAACTAAGAACTGACACAGTTTAGCTGAAATGAATCAATGAGAAATCCTTTCTACAAGGAGGTGGTTCTTCCTGCCTGTCAGTATTGTACATGAGACATTTGGTTGTTTCATTGAAAGGAAGAGGTGGACTCCTTCACCGACTGGAAGAAGAAATATCATCAAACACTGCTTACAGTATCTGTGATGAAAGTCCTAATCTAGAAATAACTTCCCAACAATCAAAATAAATAAGATAATGAGAACCATACTGCCCAGATATTCATCTTCTACATGACATTAATAGGAAAAATCAAGGAGGAAGACAGATTATTAAAACAGCAGGATTCAGTGCAGACAGATGGATGAGGGTATGAAACACAAATAAGATGGTGTGTGTGTGTGTGTGTGTGTGTGTATGTACGCGCATGAAGCGTCCTCACCATTTTTCGCCACCTCTGCTATGATGTTGGCTACTTTTGGTGTGCAGGAGTTCTGTGTAGCCAGTAATGAAGGCATCATAGGGAGAACACCCATCTCCTGGATTTTTTCACTTGCTTCCACATCTGTTAATAAAGTGTAAGAATGGATTAACATTGAACAAAACTGACATAATTTATGGCAAATCAATGATATGGTCTATCCTTCTCATCCCAGAATTGACTGAAAATGAGTTTTATTACTTACTAAATTACTAGAATAACCTCATTATATTATTGAAATATTGACTGATCGCAACAAAAAAAGAAACTTGGATTCTGCTGTGCACCAAGGTTGGAAAACCATCAAGTTGCTACTATTTTAGTATTTAAATATCCTATCAATAATTAATTAATTAATAAAATGAATGTATTTAATATAAAATAAATAGTGTCCACCCACTGAATTCAAATCATTAGAGTTAGGCTGTAGACTTATTCAGTCATATGGGTTGGAAGGTGGGTATCTTTTTTTGTACTGAGGACTACAACAATTTAAATTCAGGGATATTGACCCTAAAACTTCTCTAGTGACTTTAGTCTTATTTTATGTAATGAAGTGAACATTTAACCAAGGTTCCCATGTTTGCTTGACTGGAAAATAGCAAAGACGATACCAAAGTCAGACAGTAAGCTCATACACTCTTCAGTCTACCAGAGAGTGAGCCATATGTACCAGCTTCCATATTTCATTTGCAAGTATCCCAGCATTCTTTACACCAGACGTTTACAATCATTTTTTAACTAATTATAGATTCGTTCTTTAAAAAACATGGGGCAGTGATACATGAATTAGAATGGTCAGATGGTCACTAAGTTAAATTCTTGCAGTATTTGATAATATTGTTTATTGGCCCAAGGCTAAATCCTAGTAATTACATTCTCAGCAGGGTAAACACAGACCATATTATAAGGATCCTTGATGTTCAGGTATGAAATTTTCTATCCATATTTTCATAGCAATGACATTTTCACAAGTAATTCAGAGGTTGGCAGACTGTTCATTGTCTAACCTTAATACTTGGGTTTGTTTTTCAGTTGTGTGAGATTGATAAAACAGAATATAACTGGATGGTGACATTTCTGTAATCTGCCTGTAAGGCTTCCATAACTAAACACACTCAGGGACTTTTACGGTTTCTGGAGCACCCAAGCCTTAGGCCAAATTGCTGTCAGGTTCTTCAAGTATAGTTTAAGGTATAAAAGGAGTTCAGAGTTGATGTCCACAAACCATCTTACAAATCTCCATCTCCAAAACACCAAAAAGTAAACTATATTTCCATTTTGCAATTTAACCATTTTCGTAGCATAAGCATAAGCATAAACATGTTAATAATTGTAGTTCAAATTAAAACTATAAGCCACAAAGTCATATTAATATGGTGGTGACAGCTGAAATTAACATAACAATTCTTTGCAGGGTTTGAAACTGTGTACAACGTGTAGTCTGCCAAGTAATAAGCCTGCTCCAGTAGGGATCACTACTCTTACATATATTTACATCACACTTGTCATGTTTCTGTGGTACACTATTTTCTTGTCACATTTTCACTATATTTTCCACTGTATTTTGATTTCCCTTATCATCTGGTAATTTAAGTTCTCACACAGCTGTGTCGAGTCTTTATGCAAGGACAGTATGAATTCACCACCACTAGCCATGACCTCTGTTTTTGTAGAAGAAAATAAACTAGTTTTTTTTCCCTATTCACTCCAGCTCAATGCCTAAACACTTCAGTGGCATTGGCAGGAATTGTGCGTGGGCTGGTTCACAGGGCAGCAGTGGGTGTGGCCGGCATGCATGATTGACGGGGCTGACACCACTCCCCCTTCCTCAACACACTCCAGCAAACTCTTGGTAATTCATGAGCACCCCCTGCATCACTGCCGCAGCACCTCTCAAGTCCACAGAAAGAGCAGCACATCAATTAGATGAGCTTGAGCCTTGAGCGGCCAACCATTACACTCATCAAAGCAGCACACAGACGATAACGCACTGCTGCCCGTAGCAATAAAGCGGGGCTGCAGAATCTATGGGAGATGTTCAAGAGCCTGCATTCTCTTCCACTACGTTCCCCCCCAAAAAAGATCTCCATTATAGTTAAGGCTTAATAAAGACTGTTATGACATCATTCATCAGGATCGGGTATCAGGAAAGTGCTCATCCAACACATTTTTTTCCAAATACTGGCATTCAATCTGCCAAATACTGGATCCTGCTCCTAATTTGTCCTCATCTTGTCCTCATAAGTAAACGAATTAGAGCCCCGGCTACTCTCATGTGAAAAATAAAGTGTCAATAATGAAGGAGCCAGTCAGGCTTACTGTTGTGGGCCAAGGCTTTCAGCAGGCAGTCCAGGCAGCTCTCTACGCTGTCCGAGGTGCCGTCTGCTGAGGAGAGCTTCAGTGTTTTCAGGGCTTCGCTCAGGTTATCTGCTGGGAGAACACAGCATAGCACAGTACAGAGTTCACAAAAAAGCAACACGTTCAAAGCACACTGCGCACAGAACGCCCTAAAAGATTCTGAAGGAGTTCATTGCTATGCTGGTCGTCAGCTGTGATATAGGATGTGGCAGCATCCATATAAAAATCTTTGAATGACTTCCAAATGAGACCAGGAACATCCGAGACCACCACTAATCTAACCCACCAAGACGTCTGGCTACATCAGATCACAGAGGAATGCTGCCGTATGTAACACATCTAGGTTCTTTCAGTTAGCACGGCAGCCCTGCCCATGTCACCAAGGCCCGAGGTCATGTGATTAAAGTCAGTGGCAATGCTGGAGTACAGTTTTACAGAAAGTCATTGCAGGTGAGTGTTAAGTAGAAAGCCTATTAAAGGGTCTCTACCAATCTTCTTGGAGACAAGGACAGCAGGGATACTCAGCAGTTAAAGAGGATGGGCTCCGATTCAAAAGGTTTGCCACACTGCTTTATTCCTCAGAAAAATCCTGGCTGAAAGCCTTGAGCCTCTACTGAAGCAGCATCATGCTCACCGGGGGCTAGCTATCTTGAATACAACGAATCTCAGACTTGACTAAATAATTAAGTACATAAACAAATGAGTGATTCGACCATGGCCATATGGTAAGGAGGTGACTCTTGGCAGATAAAGGAAGAGAACACACTAGAAAAATGGATCATTGTACCACTTTCTGAAGAAAACAAATGAGCATTAGCAGCCATTTGTGTCAGCCTTACAAATCTCCACTTTTTAACTCCTAGCTTGATGTGGAAGACTTATGCAGCATGCAGACATAACATGAACACTTACTGGTCAGTACCAACCTTTGTTTTCTTCTTCAAAGAACAGTGATAGGCTACTCAATTGTTCATTACCATTCAATTTAAATAAGATAAAGAAAAAAATCAGCTCAAAAAACTACACGACCTAGAAGAGTTCAGTTCAAGTCTATCTAGGGCTGGGCAATACCACCAAAACATCATATCCAGATATAGGCTAGGTGATTTCAGATAATGATGCATATCATGATATAACACTTTTTGTGTAAATACAATTTAAACTTTTGTTTATATATAATTACCACAAGGAAAGACCCATTTCGTAGCAGTGAGTTCAATTGCTGGCTATTGGCTGGCTAGCAAGTTCCATCGTTTTATCACGTGGCCTAACACCTGAACACACAGGTGTCCTTACTGAATATTCGAACATGGTCAATGTCAAGTTTGTGGGCATAACAGACAAAAATGCTGACCCAATGTTCAATGCAAACCCCACGTTCACTGAAAACCCCACGTTCAATGTCTGACTATTCTCTGCTACCCTTCTTTCGAATCATCAAACCTGCCAAAGAGATTCATTATTCAGCAGTCTGTTGTCCAGTGCAACATCCATGTTTGTTTGTGTTGCCATAACGCAAAGCGTCATCCACATGATGAAAAATATTGCTGTAAAACATGTGATTTGTGACACTACGGGGAAAAAAGGTACAGCATAATATGAAACAAAATCCTTTTTCTGTGGTCACACTATATATAATGTCATATCGCACAGCCTATGTCTATAAATATACTTTAGTACACATTATTGGCCTTACCAAAATGAACACCTGAATAGTGTTTGTTGGCATAACATGCAAAAGTGCTGGGGGAAAAAAAAACTTCAGAAACTGTGACTCAAGCCACATTCATTTAACAATTATCATGTTTAGCTGTGCCAGATTGGCTGGAAGCCATAGCAGCATAAAGGAGATCCTGTTCAACCCGACAGCTTTGCTGAAATTCTAAGGATGCACACAAGCATTGTTCACACTGAAGATGGTCACCCATCATGCCTTCATCAAAGTTTTGAATTCAAGTTTGTATTTTGAAGTTTGTAAACCAGGCCAACAGTTAAACATATCTTCTGAGAGGGACACTCAGGTAAGGTGATAGATAGATAGACTAAAATTAGATTTTTTTTTTTACATGAAAAGTTTTGTTGTGCTATCTATCTAGAGACAAGGTGGAACATTTGTTGTTACCTTGATGTTCCCATATGCAATTTTACAGAAGAAAGGAGCTTGTGAAGTGGTGGAAGTCACTCAGAACTCTGTACAGCCTGCACCATCATGAAGCGACTGAGCCATTGCATCTCGCGCTGGCTCAGGACGTACATGCACTGTCATTCAGCGGCTGTAGTCTATCTGGTGCATCTATTTCGGGTGTAAATACACACAGGTGATGACAGTTGACGGTGAGCTGACGGACACTGATCACGAGTCGCTCGCAGTCGCCGTTTGTCCGGTGTCACTTCGGTGTGTTCCCAGTATTAAACAAGGCAACGTTTATGCTTTCAGCCTCAGAGTTGTCACCCAGGGACACTGCCTTAACCTCAACTACAAGTGACACATTGTAGGGCAGTGAAAAGACACCTGGTCTCCCGTGGCAAGTTTAATAAATTAGCGATTTAAGGCCAAAAAAAAACATCAACCTAAGAGGAAATCAACGCACCATGGTTACCTGAGGTTAAGAAGGTTGTATAGTGTGTGCATATAAGTGAGTCTGTATGTGTGCACAAGAGACACAGAGATGAACATATAAGTTGGATGGATTTATAGATAGATAGGAATATTAAACAACTTTGAGATCATTAAACTGAGCACTGTAATTACATTTTCAGCTTCGCCGGATTAGCAGCCAGAGACCAGTTCAACCCAGATATCAGGCCTGCAGTTCTGTTTAGACAAGCTGTATCTCTAAAGACTCGAGCGCATCCTTCCATCAGCAGCACGAGCGTGGGCGCGTGTGTGTTCGGGGCGTAGATGACTATGACCTCTTTTCTGCCGACTCACTAAAGCCTTTCCATATTTTCACATCTGCAGAACAGTTTCAGTTTCATATGTTAAACCGTTGTCCAACATTAGACTACATCGTTTCTAAAAATGTGACAGAACACACAATAAAATGTTAAGTGTCATGTTACTGGTACAAAAACAACAGGCGGTTATTTTAGCCGCTAGGGAAAATTATTTTACAATACACTGGTGCACGCGAGAAATGTGACTTGCTATTTTGCACGGGGTCGAACCTTTCTGTGCGTGGATGCTCTCATCAGCAACATTTTACCCTATACTGATGCTTTGAGATGGCAGAAAGCTGTCGTTATAGATCCTGCACTCTAAACTATTCTCTTCTGAAAATAACGACGATGTTTCAATACATAGCGGGACGTGCGAATGAAACTGTCTGTACTATCTGGTGTCAGACTGAACATGAACACCTAAACTGCTAGTTGTTTTTTTTTTTCCTTCCTCCTCCCTTGATGGCATAACCGCCACATCCCAGAGGAAAACGGTGGGATAGCTGGTCCACGTAAACTAGCTCGACTTTCTCGCTGACGCGACGAGCATCCCGAACAAGTGTAGATCAACAGCCAGGCTGTTATCAGAAGCCAAATCTCGACTAAGAGTAAAACGCACCTCTATGTCAGTGGGTTTTTTTTTTTTAAAAATGCAAACACTTACCCATTTGTCTTGGGTGTTTTCAGTCCAGTGCTCTTCGATGTATGAATGAATTCAGATGTATATCTATATAGGCTATATATAGTATAATTTTTAATTCGTATTAGGCAGTTGGTATAGTTGAAGTGGCAGGAGCAGCTAGCTAGCTAATGGTTTTGATTTGCTTGTCAGATATCCGGCAAGGCCCACCTTAACCCACGCTGCTCCGTTCCCCGGCAAAAACGTAAAGGCAACTATCTATACTGCATACCCCAATGACCCTTCAACCCCCAAAGCAGCTAGCGTCGAGTGCTTGCCGGGCGGTGCATAAATCTTAGCACCAGACTATGCTGATGTCTGCGGTTATGTAATTTTATCCGTATATGATCAAACGTACACGGACATTCAACATAAACCTACCATGCACTTCCTTCTACTGGAGCAGTCTAGTTCCTAACCACTGAAACTAAGCGAGACGAATTGCCGCCTTGCTCCAAGTTGATTGGTTCGTGTCGGGCACAAGCGCTCTCGTATCGGTTGTTGATTGGACAAAAAAGATGTCATGTGCAAGAATTACGCCCTTCGTGAGTTTAATCCCACCCCAAGTTTGATAGCCAGAATGTGTTAGCAAGGACTGAGAAAACTCTCAACCAGTGATAATTAAGTAGAACATGGTCCATTTCAAATATACATGCTTTTATAGCAAGGGTAAAGCAAAAAAAAAAAATAAAAATCTCAAAAAAAGTCTCATAAATTTTAAATTGGCACCGTAGCTACATTTACAGTCGTTATAATTTTGTTTATATAATAAACATTTGTGTTGCCATTTCATAAGTCATATTAACCTGAGTTAATAACCTGTTATTTGTGATGCTGAACTCTACTTAATAGAGTTCATAGAGTATTAGATACAAGCTAATTTATTATTATAGCCTACTGTTCATGACAAACTTGTGATTTATGACATAGCCTACTATTTATGACATAGTCTATTTTCTGATCTTCACGTGGCAGGTGCTTTTGCAGGAAGCAATTTATTAAAATGTAACCGACAATCTCTTGATATCAAATCCAATAAACGATCATGAAAGTCTGTGCTCATGCCTCAGTGGGACTATGAAATGGCGCCCCCTTAAGGCTATTTAGTGCATTATCTCACGGAAATGAAGTGAAAACCTTACACGTCTATTATAATGCTACTTCACTGAGGGTCAGACTTTTTTTCTTATACGTAGTACGTAATTCCTTATAACAAACTCTAGTAGTACATTTACACGTTCACAGCAGCCGTTCTCTAATTTAAATATTGACAGTTTAAAAAAGTAAGAGGCACAGTAGAATGCTGTCACAGACTCCTGATCTTAGGTGGATAACACTATAAAATAGTTATCACACTGCTTTCAGTGGCAAGGTTTCCCATAAATCCTGATTCTTACCATAATTTCCCTCATGACCTGAAACACGATAAAATATCATTTTGACAGAAAAGTGTAATGAAATTTAATGAACAGCATTGTTTAATAGATTACTTTGTAGTTGCCACTGCACTGAATATATGTGTCAGACAAAGTGGCATTCTCTAAAAATATGCATTCGATAAATACCATACTGTCTGTTAGCACTGGGAAACAGTACTCCTAGATTTACTTCTAAAGCTTTTTAAACAGGGGACAAACTGTTCACTGGGAAGCTGACATTCAAAACCTAACCTGGGTTTTAATAAAAGTAGGATTCACTAAAGTCTTCACAACACCCAACACCCAGTGCGGTCTGCAGTGCAGTATAGTTTGGTTGGGCATTGTGAGAGACAGAGATTTACTCCTATATAACCCACCGCTAACATTGGCAGACCTGGTTTTAAACATTAAAAACATTACAGCACTGTTTGTTGTAACACGCCACAGGTGTTAAACATTTTTTATCCTTGGCTAATGTGTATCTAAATGCACTTATTCAAACACACACCACATAAAAGGGTAAAAGTGCATCATAGATGAAAACCAATGGCAGATGTCCAAAACATATTATCTGACACAGAGGAGGACAGTGATCAACACAGTAATCTATTCACCATGGGAAGGTAACTGATAATTATACTGTATAATTTAGACCTGTATGCACACACTTTAGTTTACTTTTTCCTACTGTTCACAGATGTTCTGTCATACGATTAATATAAAAATACAAATACAAAACTGTCCCATGTTTTACCATTTTATTCATGTCATAGCAGCAAATGCTTTGTTTATGTATTGTTCTTATTATGCAACATTACATATTTTCATTGGAAACAATCTTAAAAAAAACTTAATTCATGTTATTTTGCCCTCTATTATTCAATGACCATAATGTGAAGCAAAAAGAAAAATAATTAACAAAAGCACAGAGAAATGGTAAACCATGGTTAGAATAGTGAGTGTGGTCAAAAGTAATTATTCATAGGTTTTGTGAATAAATATGGCACCTGCATGTTAGTGTCCTTAAACTGTTACAAATATCAACTCTGCTATTCCTCTACAATGGTAAGACAAAAACAGTGACAGGCTATAGATGGAAATCTACTTAATTTAATCAGATGGAGCATTTCTTCCAATGGAACAAACTCAAACAGATTATACATTAGTGTACCATCTAGGGTTCTTTATGTTCTACTGTCCACAAATAGTTTCATATCTGTGGAAATATCCATCCAAGAAGCATGACACTCCTTTGTATAAACTTAGATAAGCATCATGCATTTCTTAATATTTAACTCACATGTTATAAAATCATGCATTTTTTCCTTAGCACATAGATAAGATGTTCATAATTACAGTTACATTTTCTGTCAAAACCAAATGTCATCATTTGAATTCATCAGAATTCAGATCACAATATCTGAATAGTTTCCTTTAATCCATTCTCCTACACAGACAGCAGTTTGGTTTAAAAAAGGATCAACGAGCAAAAACAAAAAGTTTAACGAGAGAACAAAGATAACTGGAGTTTAACTGGAGTTAACATCGTGTAGTTAACAACATTGTCTATATTGTTTATAGACTGTCTGAAGAACTCGTGTGAAGAAATGCTCGGTTTACATTCATGTAACACTTAGAAGAAGAAGATGTACCTTTAATCCCCTTAGGGACATTCCTCTCTGCATTTACCCCATCCAGAGTGAACACGCACATACATGGAGCAGTAGGCAGCCACCTGCCACTGTGCCCGGGGATCGTTTGGGGAGTTAGGTGTCTTTCTCAAGGGCACTTCAGTCATGGTTACTGCCATTTAAACGGCAAAAACAATCACAATGAAAGGAAATACGTTCACATGTGGCAAATAGTCTTTTTTAATTTATATGTCATAAACAAACAAACAAGCAAACCAATAAATCATAAATCTATTTTCATTTCATTAGCATGTTTATTTAATTTGTGTTCTTTGCATTTTCTGTAGTCATAAATACTTTGTAAACCATAAAATTTAGAAGCCAATAAACGACATATTTGCATTAGTATAGTAACAGCTTTACATTTGACCAGCCAATTTAATGATTTATATTGGCATAGCAGTGCGGTCTTTGTACGGTCGAGCAGTAGGCTCGAGTTGTTCTTATTCGAAGTTAAGCTCAGCTAAAACCTGACATTAAGATAACAGTAACAATTCTCATCTGTTTGATGTTAGATGTATAGTACAGTAACAGTGAAAGAAACGTTTAAACCAGTAAAGACTGTACAGCACTGAAGCTTTCTTTTAAAGCAGAAATCTTTCTCTACGGGAAAACGCGGCATAAAAGCACAAGCAACATACAGTAATACAATCACATTTAAATAAGGAAGTAAATGGTAAACAGCAAAAATGCTTAAATGGGATGGTCAAAGGCTATAGCATATCAAGGTGGACAATATTATAATCTCTTGTGCTGTGTTTTATACAGGCGTCATAAAAGCTAGTTAGCACACACACTCACACACTCACACTCAGGCAGTTAGAGGGAGCGCCTGTCTCCCCCTCCCTGCTGGAGCTGACAGCATCCTCTTTACAGCGACGCTGCGTTTGTAACCTCTCCCGCTACTTCTGTCGGTGCGCCCTTCTGAGAGCGAGAGTGGAACTGCGCAGAGGCGGTCGACAGCGTCTCAGTTCAGCCCTGTGCTTATATTCGCCTCGGTGCCTTGTTCTGGACTACCACCATGGGTATGCTGGCGAAGAAGGAGCGGAGAGGCAGGGATGTCAAAGGCTTCCTGAAGAGGAACTGGATTCTCATAGCAACCATTGCTTCTGTGCTATTAGGTAAGCCTCGTGCAGAGCTGAAGCGGTCTTTTCATTTAAGGCAAGGCAGATAGCTACGTTGTTCCAGGTCTAGCTTATGAGCTTTGCGGTGCTAAAATGTTGTGTTGCCGTTCAGTTATTCTGTTGTCTATGGTTTTATTGTCTGGTCTGCATTGAGCATGCAGTGACGGACAGCGGCTCGATCCTTACGCAGCTGCAGCACTGTCTGTCTCTCGCTCTCTCGCGCGCTGTCTCCTTCTCGTCTATCCTCTCTGGTTTTGTATCTACCTTGCGCTTTAGCCCAGTATTTGTACAGTGCAACGTTTTTAATTTGAAAATCATTATGGGACACAGACACTGAGAAAATATAAGCAATTTTTAAAAGATCATAGTGTCTTCTTATCCATCTGGACATGTTATTTCTTTGTCTTTTGTACCGTTTAGCTTTATAGCAGTCTATGGGGACCATTGATATAAACAGTACACTGACTGTGATGACATCATTTTTGGTATTCCCTACTTGGAAGAAAGAATGAAAGAATGTTAAACAATAATAGGTTATTCCACGTAGCCTACTCAGTGTGCATGTCTGTGTGTGTGCCTGTGTGCGTGTGTGTGTGTGTGTGTGCATGCGCACGTTCATGGCCAGGTTAGTGTCCCAGCCTCAGATCACTGTTCAGACATATTTTATAGCCACTGTCTAACAAACTCTATAGGCTGGCTTTCCAAATGGAGATTTCCCACTGAACATCCTGCACAGCCCAACACTGAAAACTTGCGCCTGTAAAACTCTGCCCTGTGACTTAACTAGCAATAATTACAGCAGTTTAGAGTGCCTGTTGGGTAAGCACTAAGACAAGGTCCAAACAATAATAATAAAAAAATGTTGTCAGTCCACATAGTACAACTTATATATTATAATATTATTTTTATTTATTATTTTTATTATTATTTTTATTATTTTTAATTTATTTTATTACCTGTTATTACCTGTTTGTTTATTTTGTTTATTTTACTTCATTTCATTTTATTATTTTTTATTATTTCTTTTAATCTTTGCTTCATTTTAATGTTTTGATTTATTTAATCTGTAAAGCACTTTGAGTTGCATGTATGCATGAAAGGTGCTATACAAATAAAGATTATTATTATTATTATTATTATAATTATGCACACTTATGTTAATTTGTCACTTATGTGAGTATATGCATAAATTTGATATGGACTTAAATTACAATCAAGTGATCTGCCTTTGGTGTTCATTATTATACATAATCATAATAAATCCTCAGTACAGTTTGGACCTACCAGCTCTTTAAATTTAAAACAGCATTAAAATCATGACAAACTGTAAACTGCATGACGTTTCAGAGCACTGATCAAGAGAGTCCATCATCAATCAACTCTTCCATGTTAGTCATTATCCACAGCGTGCGCTCAGTGTAGACCTGTGGGCAATTCTGGCGGCTTTGCCGTAAATAGGCAGCGGTACTGAGGTAGCAACCCTGAGCAGGATTTGAACAGCTCTTTACAAATCCCAGATCAAAGGAGGTGATATTATTCTCCTTCAGAGATCTCCAAGCACAGACTGCTGCACTGCATTGGTGTAAAGCAAAAAAAACAACAACAAAAGCAAATTATTCTATTACTGGATAAGTAGGACCTGGATAGACCAATATAAACTGATACACTGGTTTAGAACTTGTGTTGATTACTTGTAGATTCACTCTCTCTCTCTCTCTCTCTCTCTCTCTCTCTCTCTCTCTCTCTCTCTCTCTGTGTCCCCCCAAGGAATCGGCCTGGGTGTGCTGGTGCGCGAGTATGCTTCTCTCTCACAGCTTGAAAAGCAATATTTTGGCTTCCCTGGGGAGATCCTGATGCGAATGTTAAAACTAGTCATCCTGCCACTGATCATTTCCAGCATGATTACAGGTATTTGTGAATGTCTAGTAACATGACAAGAATCAGTGAGACAGGAAGTAAGGATGGATGTAAGTAAGGATGGATGTACTGATAAAATACTGAGTCGTGGTATGCTGAACCTCTTATAATACCGGGGACACAGAGAGATTTGCACTGAATAAATTTACATTTTTAAAGTCTCTAATGAACATCTGTATAATGCCCTTCCCCCTCATGCCACCCCATCAAAGAGCCTCTACCAAGTATCATGAATGTGCGTGGCTGCACCCCCGCGATGCCACCCTCAGCCACCAGAGGGAGGCACAGAGCCTCTCCTCATTAATTGGGGATTATAAATGACATCTGTGTCTGTCCCTGCTTAAGAGAGCTCACACACTGTGGCGTGACAGGTTTACACTAGTCTCTAAATGCACAGGTCTGTAAGTGATATCTCCTCCAGGTGCACGTTAGTTTCCCCAAGGCTTTAAGAGCACTTAGAGCTCCTCCCTGCCCCAGAAAATGCTTGTTATACCTGCCTTATCCACTCTGTGCTTGGGTCAATCCCCTGCTGTCTGTGGGCAGCTCGTGCTGTTTATATAGGTCTCCAATACAAAGGGATCTGGATTTGTTCCCACCTTGGTGTGAGACCACATGCCACAGTAATTGTATGCTACAGTAAACAGTGTTTCAATCTAACACGTTTAAATGAATGTTGAATATTATTTTATACTTTATTGTGTAATTAAATGTTCATAGTAAATAACGGAGAAGTTACATTGTGGCTTCCTCTTTGGCAGGAGTGGCGGCTCTGGATTCTGAAGTGTCGGGCAGGATTGGTCTTCGTGCAGTAATATATTACTTCACCACCACCATAATAGCTGTCATTCTTGGTGGGCAACAGAAGAATGTCCATTCTAAAGATAGCTCCGTGGTTTTACACTTCAAAGCACCACACTGACAGCTCTCTAATCCCCAACAGGAATTGTCTTGGTAACAACTATTAAACCTGGAGTGTCTCAGACTGCAGACAGTATCGACAGAGCTGGAACCACTCCCAATGTGACTACTGTTGACACCCTTTTAGATCTTGTCAGGTGATCAGTCACTGTTCATCCTCATAGCTTCCCCTTTCCCAACAAATATTACTAACACATTATGTGTGTGATGTTTCAATGTAATTGTATACGTATTCAAAATAAAGTAAAATAAATTAATGATGATAATAAAGGATTATTGATGATTATATTTTTATGTTTCCATTAGGAATATGTTTCCTGAGAATCTTGTGCAAGCATGTTTTCAGCAGGTAAATAACAGGTCTTTTTATTTTTTATGTAAATGAATAAACTTTGGTGAACTTTGCCCTCACAGACATGCTACAATGATTTTAAGTGTTGATATCTCTCTTTCAGTACAAGTCGCAACGCAAAGAGATTGAACTGGCTGTGACCAACACAAGCAGAAATCCAGTTACAGTAACTTTCCCACCTTTTACCACCGTGATGGCGACAATTGCACAGGTAAAGGTCACTGGTCTAAGAAAAGCTGTTTTCTTAGTTCTGGTAGCTTAGTTCTCTGCTAACAATCATGACATATTAACCAGCTTTAGACCTACTGTTTCATCAGAACCTGACCAAAGACTACACTTTAGTGGGAGCGTACTCAGATGGGATCAATGTTCTAGGCCTCATTGTGTTCTGTGTGGCATTTGGCCTTGTCATCGGAAAAATGGGAGAACGTGGTCGTATCCTGCTGGAGTTCTTCGATGCTTTGAATGAGGCCACAATGAGAATAGTCCAAATCATCATGTGGTCAGTATTGTCACTTACATTCAGATTGTATAGTTAGTGAATTTTAGTAGTCGGTAATGCCAGGTTTTATTACTATACTTCACTTATCGTTATGGACATGTTCTGTTCTTGTTTGACTAGTTACCATTCTTGTTTTCAAAGACTGCTTCAAGAAAGGCAATAAGACCCAATGTTGAGGCCGTGTTTGTGTTTCTAATGTATTTTTCTTGATGTGTCATGACTATTTTTGTTGCAGTTACATGCCTGTGGGCATCCTGTTTCTGATTGCTGCTAAGATCATTGAAGTAGACGACTGGGATATCTTCAGGAAAATGGGCCTGTACATGGCCACTGTGCTGAGTGGGTGAGCCTATGCTAACACACTAACATTCTCATGTTGATTTTCAGTGAAGGGGATTTACTACTGCAGTCACAGTAGCGTTTTCTTGTCCAATACTGTTTAATATGAGCCCTGTCCCTGAACAGATAAGGGCCAAGGACTTTTAAAATTGCTCAACCCGCAGATGTGGTAATAGGACCTTTTGCGGCTGTACAATCCCTTAAATTTCCTCTGACGTGAATGATGCAGCTGACTGAACACCCACGAGGAGATTCTTTAGCTCTGGCTAAATGATGTGGAAGGGAACGGGGTTCGAAAACTGCTAATCGCTGAGTCATGCTGAGAACATTTAGATCTCATATATCTGAGCAGAAGATAAATCCAAACTTACGTAACACGCCCTTGGTAAAACGCAGGATGTACTTAAAAGTGAAGCCTGCTGCCCCCTCCATCACATTATAGTCCACTTGAGCTTCACCTTAAACATGTGACCATGTTTGAGCAATATCAAAGCAATATCAAAGCACTGTCTTTTATCTAGATAGATAGATAGATAGATAGATAGATAGATAGATAGATAGATAGATAGATAGATAGATAGATAGATAGATAGATAGATGGATGGATGGATAAATATAGATATATATTACACATCCTTTCTCTTGCTTTACAGACTTGCTATACATGCCCTTGTATTCTTACCTTTGATCTACTTGGCCTTGGTAAGAAAGAATCCTTACACATTTGCTCTGGGTATGGCGCAGGCCTTGGTGACGGCTCTCATGATCTCTTCAAGGTGAGCCCCAGCTTATAATGTGTTCAATGTTTTTCTGACTTGTTGACTTAGAAACACTGTAGTATGAGGTTGGAAACTGTAGAAATAATGAAAAAAGTGAGTAAAGTTGAGTAAAGTTGATGCCTTGACCTATACATAAAAATGCTCACATTTGTTAAATAAATATATGGTCTGTTAAAAAATATATATTTGAACAGATTGTACATCAAGTATGAATTCAATTATTATATGAAAAGCTGTGAAGTTACAGTTGCAATTCTTTATATTTAGTTCCGCAACCTTACCAGTCACCTTCAGGTGTGCAGAAGAAAATAACAGGATCGACAAGCGGATCACACGCTTTGTTCTTCCAGTGGGTGCTACCATCAACATGGATGGTACAGCACTTTATGAGGCGGTGGCAGCCATATTTATTGCTCAGCTGAATAGTCTTGACCTTGATGTGGGAAAAATCGTGACTATTAGGTAAGTATAACTAAAAATAAGAAGCATTGTGACATGGCACAATTTCTTCTTCTTTCCTCATTCTCAAAAGTATGGTTCAGAGAAAAATCTAATGTATACTTTTTTGTTTCTTGTAAGCTTCCATTACTTTGTCTCTAAATTACCCTCAAAGCACCAGAGCTAAAAAAAAAAAAACAAAAAGCAAAAGAAGCAAACATCTTGGTTAAATTATATTTATGGTCAATGAAAATGTTGTGTTTTTCCTCTTTGTAGGTTCTTAGCTAAAAGAACATTTAAATCACTCTCTCTCTCTAATATGTTACACTGATCATAGTGCCGCAGTGGTTTTAGGAAACTGTCCAGTTAATAATAAACAGGAAGCCAGGAGAACCCAACAGTAATTTACTCAATGGTATTGCAGTATCACGGCAACAGTAGCCAGTATTGGAGCTGCAGGAGTCCCAAATGCTGGACTAGTAACCATGGTGATAGTGCTGACTGCTGTCGGTCTTCCAGCCAGTGATGTCACCCTCATTGTTGCTGTGGATTGGCTGATGTGAGTACCTGTACCAGTTTTACATGTTCAGTTTGTTTATAGATACTTTTGAAACTTTACATTTGCATTTCTACATTTTGGTAGACTCTTATCCATAGAGACCTACTGTATTCTCACTTCTCATGTTTTTATTGGAAAAGATACATCATAAAATGATATCACAAATCCTGTAGTAATTCTTGAATTTTACTTTATCAAAAATGAATCCCTAACTTGGGGATTAAGGTCAAGCAGCCTGTTTTTTGCAGATTTGTCTCCCTGTGTTCCTCAATGATGGGGAACATGAAGGTTTCCTACACTTCAGTAATGGCAAATTGTCAAACCTACTTCCTCTGTCCTTACCGTTTGGTTTAGTGACCGCTTCCGCACTATGATCAACGTCCTGGGGGATGCCTACGGTGCCGGTATAGTCCAGAAGCTCTCAAAGCGCGAGCTAGAGAGGATGGACATCACCTCCGATGTGGACGTTGCCAATCCCTTCGCCCTGGAGACCACTCTTGATGACGAAGAGTGCGAGAAGAAATCCTACGTAAATGGAGGTTTCACCGTAGACAAGAGTGATGCGATTTCCTTCACCGAGACCTCACAGTTCTAGTTGCACACCATCAGGGCTATGCAGTCAGTAATGGAAGATGGGAGTGAATCACCTCTAAAGGTGTTCATGGGGTGTATAGCATTCATGAAATCAGTGCCATAATGAAGGGAGGGCGGGGACTCATTTCAGAGGACATGTCTGAGCGCAGACATTATCAGTAGCTGCCATCACTGTCCTCCCTCCACATCTACTCTATTGCTGTGCCATTGAGTTGAATACAACTGCTACTTTGATCGTGCCAACAGAAAAAGGCATTCATGGAAGTGAGGAAAAGGGGTGGTGAGTGCTTCCAAAATGCCTCGACCGGTTGCCAAGAAATATGCAAAGGCACTTTTTACACGTTTTTCTTACCTTCATTGTTTTTAGTGGTGTCACTCCATCAGTTGTTTGTGTAGATAATTCAAAATGTCTTTGTCTGATTTTGTATTTTTGCTGATGGAAAGAGTCACTATCATGTCAGTAAAGCAGATTTGTGTATACTGTATGTATTGCAACAAAGCGCATGTCCTTAACAAAACTATTATATTTCTCATGTGCAGTGTAAATACAAAGGCAGACATCAAAGCAATATGGTACTGCTCAGCGTTGTAACTGGTTTTTAGTAAGTTACTTTAGCCTTCCTCTTTCTCTAGTTATAAAGCTGGTGAGTTGTGTCTACAGTTGAGAGCCAATTTTTGTGAGCTTTGAGCATCTTGAATTTGCAACTTGTGCCAAACTTGAACATTCTGATATGAAGGGAACAAATAAAACCCTGCAACATTTAATGAAGTATTGCATGAAGCAATATGATGAACACCGTGGGTGTGGCCTTTAAAGGATGAATGGATCTTTGTTTCACTTTTTTATTCTTAATCTTCATTTTCTCCCAATAACCAGCTCTCATCGATAGTATTGATCTGGGATGGCCAAGGCCAGTGCATACTCCCTCCTTTACATACAAAGTATCTTTCTAAGGTATTACCAGGCAGCAAAGCTCACTTAAAAGGAACCATACTTTTCTTTCTTTTTGTCTCCATTTTTGGGCTGTAGAAGTAGAGATACTGGGATACTTTGCACATGTGCATATGGGCTAGAATGTAAAGTGTTATTAAAGACTGACTCAATGTGTCTACAGTTGATTTAGCTATGTTTTGGTCAGTGCAAATTAATTTGCTATTTCATCTGTCATTGTTAATTCACTGTTCAAAGACAATTCTGTGTGCTAGATTGGAATTGGAAAGAGGATGTCGTCATTGTGACATGGTTAACATTAAATGTTGACAACCAGAGTTTATACTGTACAGTCTGTTCAAAGCACATTTCTGTCAAACTCAGTCAATTACAAACATTTTAAAATAAGCTTACAGTACAATGCAACATTATGAATCTACAAATCAATAAAATCTAGCACATCAGAGTACCCTTTGTTGTTTTGGTGTCTTTGATTAATACAACAGTTTTTTTTCTTGGGGTGAATTAGAACTTTTACTGTAACTTTTACTAAGAAAGCTCTGTAAAAGGTGTGGGAGGTGAGGGTTAGTTATTATTTTAGACAAAAATATCAGGCTATATCTGTACTTTAAAGAAGAAAAAAAGAAACATGCAATATCAATCAAAGCAATGGGTAAGACTGCCGTGATCACAGACATAGAGTAGAACATCTGTGTTCAACACATAATTTACTCTTGTCTCCTAGGGCAACACACCTGAGAAGTGCTCAAAGTCAGGTGTTCCCTTCCCTTACACACCAGTGTTATTTTTTAGAGTTTCTACTAGATATTCTATTAATATTAGAATATGATATATGAGAAAAGGGCAAGGCAAAGCCAATAACTGCTTAAAGTGCACATTAGTTGCAACATAAGCCCATTAACTTCAATCTTTATGTTGTACATTTTTTATTTTTCCTGTGAAACACAATCTGCTGAGTTAATCGATAATCGCTGATAACACCTGGATCACCAAATGTTTGCTCTTAATTCTCAGTACTGAGTACATTTTAAAAGTAGAATGGGGCTTTTCAAACCACTTAAATCAATAACACAAGGTGTAGGCAACTCAAATATTCATTTCATAACTATGATAGACTTCACACAGTAGTGTATACACACACACACATTGAATGATATAATTGACAAATCGATGCTGAAATGTGTTGGGCACTTTTGGCTGCTTCACAGACAGGAGAGGAAGAATGTCCTGAATCCATGAATACACTACGACACCTAGGAAGGCAGTTTAACATTTCTTTATAAATCCCCCGTGTGCTAAACACCATCTCAGAGGTTTCCTTCTATGGTTTTATAACAATGCTTTTAGAAATCTATGATAATTTACATTTTTACTGCTGAGGTCAGTAAATATATGATCGTATTAATATGCTTATCCATATTACCATTTGTTTTTCTTAGGTAGATGTTTTTTTCCCTGGGCTTAAGGTGCAAGAAATGGATCTCCGTGTTAACACTTCGTCTATTTCTGACTCCGTAGCACCCTGCCAGAAGACAGGAAGGGACGTATAATATAAGGCACAGTCACTAATGGTATAGCTACTGTGTGTGTGTGTGTGTGTTACTCACAAAGGCCAGTCTGTGCATGGCATTGGGAGATGTGAGGAGGCTGCGGACCCGCTCCTGAACCTCCTCCCATGCATTTGTGCTACATGAGAGAGAACTGTCAACATAAAAACATAAGATGTCCACTGTGCAGTAATTATGGCCAGTTCTTGAGGTGTCCGCTTATATATAGACATAAAATAACAACTTGGATGAAGCATTTGGCTTGGCAGTATTTTTTCTTTTTTTATTGAAATTGATATTACGGTACATTATGATTCGGAATTAAAACAAATACTATATATAGAACATATAATAGTAGTCATAGTGTTCAGTTCCATGTAACGAGACACACACACCTGTTTCTTCTTGGGCTTGCCATGTTAGAATGAGTCAGTGTTGCTGTGCTGGGAGAACCTTCATATCCCAGAAGGGGAATGTGCTTGCCCAAGTCCTCACTGGAAGGAAGGAGATCATCTGTCTCTGAAGAGGAGCCATCATTGGGGACCTAGTACAAATCAGAAATGTGTGTTATTAATATGGTTATTAAGATGTCATTAATTTTTCCAATCCAGCAAGGTATTTGATAGCACTTTCAGGTGGCATAAAATGCAAAAAAACAAACAGGAATTTTTTTCTAAAATTTTTTTCTTTCATTAATAAAAATAACATACCAAGGGACTGGAGTGGCTTCTTCTAATGTTTCCTACATAGAAATATTTAAAAAATCAATTTTAAATCACTTTTACTCATTTACCTCAGCTATGTTGTGTACAGTGTACAAACCGTGCTCTGAAACTAAGTCTCAATACCTGATTTCCTGGAGCTTTTGGAGTCATGAGGCGATGGGCTTCTTAACCTGCTCTTTCTACCAGGTGAGCAGTGAGATGCACTTCCACCCTTAGACCATGAACCCATTCCCTGGGCAAAAAAAAACAAAACTGTTATACATCAAGCTTCTCTTTATACATAATTACTTTTAGTGGGTGCAGGATTTCACTGTTTTCAGACACAGTTGGGTTTCTGCCCCCTGCTGGTTGCTACAGTAGAAGGAAATGTTTTTTTAGGTAAGTGTCAGGTCTGGAGTCCAAATCTTTTTTAAATTATGAAAAAAATACTGTAAAACCTATTGGATATAGCTGATCACCATGAATAAAATTGTGGTAACATTCTCTTAGTAAATATATGCATAAGAAGGGATAATCACTTAATCAGCAACCAAACACATCACATGTCATTTTAATAGCTAACCTACATGAACTTTAGAGAAAAAAGCCTGAATATTGGTACAGAGACCACCTGCTAGGCTTACTTGTCTGCATGTTGTTTGAGGAGAAGAGCTGATCCTGTTTGACCCAGCCCTGGGGAAGGGGGAGAGCGAACGGGACCGAGGTGCCTCACCCCCCCTCCCAGTGCCCCACAGGCCTTGAGGCCTGCACGGTGCAGAGGACCGGTGGCGATCAGCCGAAAGGCAGCCCTGCAGCCTGGGCTTCTTGGCTCTTTTCCTTGTCATTACCCTCTGATAAAAAAGTACGTAGAATTTCATGTGCTTTTACAACTTTATTGGAAAGGTATCATGGCACAAATTGCATATCTTAAATTTTTTAATTAGGCTTTCCTTTTTCCTCTGAACAAAATACTCAAATAAGTTCCATGCAGTATACACTGATTAAGATTATCAAGGTTGGTATCAAAAGAGATGATGTGCATATTTAGTGTACCAAGCAGGGAAGTTAAAAGCAATGTTTTGGGTCTGAAAGAGCACGACTGTACCACAGGGACACTCTGGGAATTAAGTCTGTCTGAGCATTCGCTGATTGCCGTCCTAGTAGAGAATTCTAACCTTGGAGAAATGCCCTGTGGATGAAGAGCAAGGCACAGTTACCACTATGCACAAAATCAGTAGACATTATTATGCATACTAGTTTGTGGAGAAAGCTGATATTTGTTGTTTCAACTGAAATTCAATTTATAAAGTTTTGATATGCCTTAATGATATCGTGCACAATAAATATATTTTCTAAAAATACAGGTTATTGCCATTCATTTTATTATTTATTTTACCTTATCTAAATTATGACAGTAAAATTACAGTTAGAGATTATCTTACAGGAAAAGAAGGATCCCTGGTCATTAGAACTTCTCGACCTTCCCCAGAAAAAGATGGGACCAATTTAGGCTCAGGGAAGAGAAATCTTCGAGCATCTTCTTCATAACTGGCCAGTACATAACCAGCTGTAGCAAAGAAAAATCCATGCAATCCCAATATTCTTACAGAAGTAGCCTATTCCTTGGGGTGCTGAAAGTTATGTTATGAAGCTACCAGGTGTCATCTTCAGATTTACCTGGAGGAATCAACTGTATAAGTTGAACTTTGACTGTTTCACCTGTAATAGAGAAAATATAACCTACAGTAATAGAAGTATACTTGCAGACTATTATATATGTTTGTTGCTGAGTTTGAAAATACTACTACATATAGTTAAAATAGTGTTTCAATATTTGAACAGCAAAAAAAATTGAATGTAAAATTAATGAACTCAGTGAGTACATTGTAAGATTTCAGCAACAACTGCAGGATCGATAGCATACTTGAATATCTGTATGAAAAGCAAAGCAGATCA
This sequence comes from Brachyhypopomus occidentalis, assembly GCA_020368025.1. Classification (NCBI taxonomy): domain Eukaryota; kingdom Metazoa; phylum Chordata; class Actinopteri; order Gymnotiformes; family Hypopomidae; genus Brachyhypopomus; species Brachyhypopomus occidentalis. Next base: position 1,292,750 of record JAGXOD010000081.1, on the reverse strand, counting down.
AGAGGTATCTGTACAATTTAAAAACAAACCTTCAGAAAGTATATAATCTAACATTTAATACACTGACATCACAAAAATAATCACACTGATAACAAAACAAAGATAAAATTCATCCAACCTTTTCAAATCTCATTTTCATTCTAAACAGTAATGGGAATACTGCTGGTAGACATTCAGACTTTCTGTATTGGTTCATCAGGCGCACACTGAGGTATATGTCATCTTTGGCTTGTAAATGCACGCCAGGACAGGTTATCTGCAAACAAAATATCTAGCTACTAAGTCGCCTAAAACACACATACAGTCAATGTCCAGCTATAAAAATGCAACCCTCAATACATTTGTTTTTTAAGACAAAACCTTACTGGAATTTTACTAGTGTGCAAACTGTTCACAGATTAACTGACCTATTATATCTGCGCTCAACAGATTAATTTAACATCGCTAGTTGTTGGTTTTGCTAGCTCTTTCTATCCCTCTTACCTTAGATAGTTAACTGGCTATCTTAGCTAGGTTAGTTAGCGTAGCTAATAAGGGGTTAAAACTAAATACCACTTACCGCTCTAAGGTGTAGTTCAACAACCACTTTGAGTCCTTTCTGAGACATATCCTTATAGTTATCAGTTCTTTAAAATTCGCTTCAGAAAAGTTTAGTAAATTACCTAACTTGACTAGTAACTTGACTAGCAAAGTATTATGTACCTAAGTTCAAGTCAGCGTCACGTTTCCATGGTATTTAACGTGCGTCCTTCGGCATGTCCGGGTTTTCCCAAAATCATTACAAGATAGTCACAACATTACGCACAATTTGAATGGTCATTATGTAAAAATAACACACACAATTCAGTTCTAATAATTACTTTCGGTGTTTACACATTTATATCTTGGTTTTTCCCATATCAACAATATGTTACTGTTATCAATGCACCTGGCTGTCAGTGCTTGATTTGTTTACGCTACAAAAAGAAGCCGACGTATTTTTATGAAGTAGTAGCGTTTCTTGACCGAAAACTTCTTCTCCAGTTGAATCACTGAGGTAAATTGTGAATGCATTAACGTGAGGGCCATTCCAAAAATAGCCCTTTTCATTTCATTCAGACTTTTATTTTATTTATTGGGAACTATATATCGGAAGTGAAGAATCCTTTAACGCAAAGGTAGTTTACAGCCTAGACATAAGTGTGCACGTCCTTCTAGCATACAGAAATAAATATTGCACAACCGGTGATTTATGTATTCTACATTAAGATAGTCTATCAGCTAGTCATGGGATGCTCTGTGCAACACTTTTTTGGATTGCGAGACTGACTTGCCAAGGACCTGGAAAGACGTCCTGCAGATTAACGTCCCTGAATTAATAATCATATTAACTAAGGAAATCAATTTGTGCGCTAAAATAATCCATGATTTTAACGAACTGTAAGAAGGCTTCTCGTGAAAAAGGTTAACCTACCTCGAATTTCATTCCATTTTAACGACTCACAGTTTTAGGTACTGTCTCTTACCCAAAAGATACTGAAAGTTGAAAACAAGTTAATCTGGTCTAAAATTGATCATGAAAAACATATTTCCCAGCTAGGTGCCGTTTGTGACACATAGCCCTGGCCTCATTTATTCTTGAAGCGGGAGGAACTATTCAGACAGGACAGCAATAAATCCTATAAATGGCAAAAACATACAGAAACAGCAAAAACGGATTGACAGCAGAAGTCTCTGTACTTGTATTCTTGCATTCATTCATAATGCCATGAATGTATGCAGGTTTTCCCCTGCTTATAATAATCTGGGATCTATCTAAATGTATTTAAACAAAAAGTGGACAGAGATAGCAAGGAAGAGAGAGACAGTTCATGTGTTTAGTTTTTATGGTCACCACAAGTCAAGGGAACCAGAAATGCAGCTGAATACAGAGTTCAAAAACAAACAAAATGTTCTGCTAAATAAACTAAATATTCAAGCTATACAATCCTCTAAATCAAGCTAAATCAAATAAAATCAAAGTAAGTAACCAGATTAGATATCACAAAGACTTTAGCTTGCTTTTTTATATCTGACTGGTCATTAGATGCCAAACAGCACTCAAATGCCACCCCAAAATTGTCAAGGTCATGCAGAATTTAAGTACAATAGATTAATACACTAGATTTTGGTGCAACCAAGATACCCAAAATCTAGGGAAATAAACACTATATCCTTCAAGTACTAATCATTAAGAGTACTGTTGCCAAATTGGCAAAAAATATAAGCATCACTTTACAGACAGTTATAAATTCTAGAACCAAGATTGTACAACAGAAAAGTGACTTCACAAAACCATCATGTAGCAAAAAACAAAAACAAAGCAACCTTGAGAGTGTGATGAGGCTTTAAAAGAAATTATATATATACATATACATTAAAAAAGACAGAAAAGTGCATCTGATTTAGCTCTGAGAACTCTAGGCTGCTGATATGGTTTTATATATTCTTTTAAAAGGATGTGAGGTTTTCCCATTGGTTCTATTTTCCGTACACACTTTCATCACTGTATGCAATATACAGGAAGAAATCCTCTTCGTGATGCTCCTAAAAATGGGGGAAAAGAGAGATGGTTGACATATCATATTCATACTGGATAAACAAACAAAGATGTAGTGTATGAGAGAGAGAGAGAGAGAATCCACAGATGGCATACCTGGTATAGCAAGCCCATGGTTGCGGAGGTAGGAGGAATTACATTGTTTACAAAGAAGAATAACGCATCCTCAGCCCTCAGGTGGATTCGTTTTCGGATGAGAAAGTAGAACTGACCCACTACCATGAGACACAGAAATGACTACAGGTTATCAGAGCCTTAGTAACACAAATGCCAATATAAAGAATATAGACAGGACACTAAATAGTGTTGACTCGTTGGTAATTATAAATCTTATACAAAGACATTAGGTATTTAAATTACATTTATGGATAACAATAAATAGCTTAATTTTAAGATGATTTCAGACATTTTCCATCACCATCTATACCATGTGACATGAGATTTTTTGCTTACCTGTGAGATCAGAGGGGACAAGGTATTTTTTTTTATCCAGATCTCCTATTCTGGCTTTTGGGGCCTTTTCAACAATTACCTAGATCAATAAACATCAACAATTAGGTCAATACCAATGTAGCGTTTTATCAGTATAGAAAGCCCTGGCTTTCCAGACTAGGGTTAAGATTAGTCTTGGAATAAACTGCAGTGCCATCTGTGAATTATCAATATAAATTTTTATTAGTTACATTTGTAAACTAGCTCCAACAGATCAAGGTCACATTTAGCCCACACTTCAACATAAATTTTTAGCTTTTATATCCTGGCTATAAAAGTGCATACTTGAAAAATAATCACAAACTAAAATATGCTTTTTCATTAGGTTTTAAAGATAAGATATTCTTTTGAAATACTCTAAATGATCTAGCCTTTATAATGAAAAATTTTAAAGAATTATTTTTACTTTGACCAAGATATGTTCCAAAAGACATTTAGTTTTTCTTTATAGTATACCTCCACATACTCATTTTCACAGAAATTTTTTTTTTTAAACAATCATGGCATGACTGAAATTCAAAGAAATCTCTGCATGTGTTCAAGTCAAACAGCATAAAGCATGTGGACCGTGGACACATTTTTACAAACTATTAAATCACTTAAAAATAAGAACGAACATGTGAATTGCTTAGTGTTATATTTGTAGCATTTGGCAGAGGCTCTTATCCGAAGTGATTTACATAGGTTCTGTACAATAGTGTGTGCGTTCCCTGGGAATAAATCCCACAATTTTGCTCTACCAGCTCTACAGATATGTGGGAGTATTATAGAGTTAGAACAGACGGGAAAAGCAAAGTGTGTTAGTGGTGCTTGAAAAGGTTTATTCAAGTTGCAAGCCAGTCTTAAGATTTGTAACTTCATATTTAGCACACATACCGAACTTGTATTTGTTTAGAAACATCTTGTAGGTGTACAGAGACTATAGCCAGCCCAATGGGCGGTAGACCATTGTCCACACAGTAGTGACATCGAATGTAAACACTCCAGCAACACTGCTGTGCTAATACACACATACCAATGCACCAACAGGTACCAACACCTATTACAGTGCCTATGTCAATGTCACTACTGAATGATTACTATGTAGAATTGTACACCTATAAAATGCACCCAAACATGGTGTACCTAATAAATTGCCTATCGAGTGTAAACACAAGGTATGTGTGTTCATTATAATCCAGCACTACATGTGCCGTTTTGTGCATACAATTACAGGGTTAGCAACCCATGTTAGATTACACTGAAACTGTACTACACTGCATTTACATTAGACTAATCTAAATAGTTAACTTAGCTAGCGTCAACTAGCTACGTTTGATACTTAACATCCTTTAGCTAACATCTATCTACCTAGCTAGACATTTATGCTGGTGTATCTTGGGCCTTCTAACGTATTACTTCGATACCGTCAACATCATTTTTGTTGTTTTGATGTTAGCGAGTTAACTATAAACAGGGTACAATTACAAGTTAGCAAGACAGTTTATTGGCCACCATTCAACGGGTTAAATATACGTAGCGTAGATTACCTACATAGCGTTGTCTAACTATATAGCCAGCGATCTATTCCGCGGCTCACATCGAACGTCTTCAGAAGATAAATGGATAGCTAAATAGCTAACTACCCATTTCATTCGGTGTCGACTAGTTATTCATAAGACAGCTAACCTAGCTACACTAGCTGTGTATACCTAGCTTTGAATAATACCGAGATAGATTTCAAGATACAGTCTTCAGTAACTAATGTTAGCAACGGCGTAGAGGTGAGCGAGCTAGCTAGTTATCCATTTAGCTAGCTAGATACTTACAGGAACCCTATCAGGATACTTCTTTCTTATTTTCTCTCCCTCTGATCGCCTCTTCTCGAACGGATGCTCCTCTTTATACTGGAACTTCATCGCAGGTAAATACAAGACGTTGCAATGTAATAAACTGTCGGTTGTACACGAAGTTTACAAACTACAGAATTTAAACAGCGCAACCGATTGCTAGCCAGCCAACAATGTTTTGTGAAGGTGTTTTGACGCGGATGAATACAATAACAATAGTTGCGTCAACCAGTGTTCCCTCAGAAATTATCAGTACTTAGTATACTTTTCTCTACGTTATTAAAATCTAAACATGCGAAAATATAAATCAATTCAATAAAAAACAAGTGCTGATATTCCGGCCCTCTGTATCACAATAGTGATGCAGGTACTACTTTGTCATAACCCTGTCAGAGCGCAGAGCGTCTAAGTAGACGTTCGGTCGGTATTTACGTAGTCGTCACGAGATGTAGGGAAATTTGTAAACTCAATGAAAATGTCCCCAACTGGTGAAATGCAACGGAAGGCAAGATGTAATAACTAATATACTAATATAAACATATATTCTAGAAAATGACCTAAAACGCCTGATTTTAACTTAAGTTTTAATCCTAGAATTATTCAAATTAGGTAGTTTCAGTCTGTTGCGTCACCGTCACGATTCAGTTCATGGAGTGCTTGGAGAACGCGCGCACACAATATACTAGGACCTCTGTCCAAAACATGCTGTTCCTTTGGAACTCTTGTGTACAATTTTTTACTACTTTTACATCTTTAACAATAGTAAAAGGCAGTGTTAAATATGACTATATGTTCCCGTTTCACCCCTCTAATGGGTCTTGAGTATTTAGACTGTTGCTATAATTGAACCCCTCTGGACGGTGACTGATGCGGTCATGCCTGGCAGCTGTTAGATTCACTTCCATCTCAGGAGTGATGACCAAAATGCTCTAGTCACCACTGGAACAATCTTAGTTTTAACCTTCCACATTATCCGTGGCTCTTCTTTCAGTGCCTGGTACAGCTCATATAATGTAGTCAGAATGTTTTGTTTTCACATTACCTCCTCAAATTCAGCCTGACCATTTAAATCAGACCATTTAAATCAGATCAACTGGTTTATTCAGTTAAATCCAGAAGTGGGAATGGGAAAAAAGAACAAAACCATGACCAAATATCCAAAGATTATGTGCAAATCCATCCATCGATCCATAATTACGCAGGAAGAGAGAACCGTCATACTGACACGTGTTTTATTAGTTACGTGCAGATCTCAGGACTGAAGTTAACCAAGTTTAAAAAAAGCAATTTTTTACTTTTGAAAAATTGTAAGAAACCAGATGTCTCTCAAACATGGGACAGCCATGTATCTTTAAATGCTCTCCAGTTTAATACTATTTAGGGCACAGAAAGAATAAATTAACCAGAGGTATAAAAATTATTATAAATTTGGTTCTGGACAGTCTGGGGGGGAAAAAGACACATTTGCCTTATAGAATTTAAAGACTGAAAACTGTACCTCAACAATACCCCGGTGACTTTAAATTTACCCTGAATTCAGCCACATTAGGAGGTCCATGAGAAAACAATTGTTCTATTAAACATCACAAAATGTCCACCAAACCTGTTACCTTGTTTAGCAGGCACCCATTTTCTCCAGTTTTTTTTTGTGATATAGTGTCCAAACTAGATCTCATTCTGATTTAAAATTTCCTTGCCCAGTATTTAAAAAAAACACAAAACAAAAAAAAGAAAACAATAAATAAGTCACAGGTGTCTTTCCCCACAAATGTATATGACTGAACTGCACTGTTACCCCTAGACAGTTGGATCTTCATCACTTCAGGTCAGCTGCTGTCCAGGGGGCTAAAGTCACACAGTCTGTTCTTCGGACTCACATTACAGACAGGCAGTGCCCGCATGGCTGCCTTCAGAGGGCTCCCAATTCAGCAGTGCTGTTGCCGCCTACTGATGATCACAAGCCGGAGGTCCCGTTGGCTCTTTTGCCTTCACACCCACCGAGATGGAAGTAGAATTTGCCATGTGCTGCAACCTGAGAACTATAGACCTGCTGTCCAGAATCGTCCCCACAGAGAGCTTCCCAATTTTTAGTCTGGAACACCATACAAATAAAACCAGCTGCTCCGAGGTTTCACACTGGTCATCCCTGGATTCACTGGTTTTATGTGCAGTCATGAGTACCTCACAACATGCACCAGATGTACCAGACAACCTCAATGCCCTTCCTGGGCAGATACTCCATTTCATTCCCATTTGTATTCTAGTTTGGCAACTCTCTGCCATCATTTTCCTCAAGCTCACATCTGGGCCACTGTGCACCCTTGTGCTAGGTGTTGTAGGAAAATGGCATCAGCACTAAGAGGGTGAGGATAAGGCAGAAGTCTGGTAAAATCTGGAAAGGAGAAGAAAACACAAGGTGTCCTATTTGGACAATCACCAGAGTCGATGCTGGTGGAGGTTTCGGCTAAGGACAGACCGGACATCAGCAGTGAATCTGTAGATAGAAGACATGTTCGAGTTTCATTACAACACAATGAAATTTGCTCTTGATCAGGTGCGGAATATTTTAGAATATTGTTTAAATAATCACCTCAGTGCATCCAACATTGGCAGCAGGTTAAGAAGTGCTGTGTCACTGGGGTCACTGAACCATGACTTTATAGGTATTGCATTATCTGTGGGAACAAAGAGAAAGGATTTATAATACAAAGCTGCTGTTCTAAAGTTAAGTATGTGTTAGAAAAGAGGCAAAGATGAGTCAAGAGACCATGCTGATCTTCAGATTCTAGAGGTTTATTTGTGAGCTTGGAGTATCTTAAGACAAGTTTTCTAATCTAACATCAGCCAGTCTAACACAGGAGAGAGGTCAGATGTAAGTAGAGAGAGAAAAAAGAGGAGAGGGAAATAGATAATCATCTCTTAACCTTGACATGTTCATTCATAGAGATACAATACCATGACACAGGGGTCACAGAATTATAGAAGCACATAGCAACCATAAGTGTAAATCTCTCAAACCTAATACAAAACACCATTAGAAATAATCGTAGTCGAACACAAGCACATAAGACGGGCATATGAATGCTAAGGACAATGGTAAAGATTTCATTTCAACCAAGTTACGCAAGTGTGAACTGATAATTTGTCATATCTTTTAGGAAATTCATCTGTTAAATTTTAGTGACTTATACCACAAGCCTCTAATGTGATTTATCGTACTCCAGCCTTGGAGCAGGGACATTATCAATAGTATATTTTCCACTATAGGGCCAAAGGCAATGTTAGGCCATTGTGCACATTCCAGACTTCTGAGACTGATTATTTTTTTCAGTTGTGCAGAAAATCAAGGACAAATTGTGGCAGCAATGTCACAAAACAAGTCTGACTGCAGTGTCTGACACAATGGATCACTTGGAGCTATACAGACCATTTTTGTGTGTGCACAACACAACACAGATGAGAGAGGCTCACCTCAGTGTGTAGAATCAGTGAAACTCGATGCTATTAATCCATTCCACTCAAATGGTTATGTGATCTGAACGCGGTTAATTAACCATGCTGAACACGATTAGTAAAATATTCGTGCTGAACCATGTTCATGTGAAAACATGATTGGAAAGATATTCAAACATTCATCCTTATAGTGGAAAAGAGGCAAGTGACTAGAGTTGGGTACCCCTGCTCTAGGATTTTTCTTCTTTTTCCAAGAAAAGTCTATTCACTGATAAATGCCAGCATGAATATAATGACTAGTGGAAAGAGTAGAAAATGTTGGTTTTTTAAAACCCACTAGTTTTGTTCAATATTTGTCAAACTCTAAAACTGTGTACATATGTGTCATCTCTGAGCTGTGTCAATTATATAGATCTTCTTAAATAAGTAGCTACATGAACCACGTGAACATATCACTAAATAACTTGGAACCAAATAAAATATAGACTTCATATAAAACTGTCCCTAATCAGTTGGTTTTAGCTTACCTGGATGACTGCGATATGCTCCAGGTGAGTTGTCAAGAATTACTACACTGGAAAGGTCACCATGTACAAGGGACAAGTCTTTTATATAGCTACCTAAATCCAATGTGCAGTTCTGTGAAAACAGGGAGAATTGTGCATGCATTATCTCCTTTGGAGAAACACTGGGGGCATATATATATATATATATATATATATATATATATATATATATACACACACTATATATATTTATTTCATATAAAATGAAAAACCGATGCAAGTTACCATGGGAATTCAGGTTACCTGTCTATAGTATCTGCGCTTCAGGATGCCTTTGTTGTTGTCTAACTTGTCAGCTACTGCTGACCCATAGATTTCCATGCTAGCAGTGAATACCACCAGTTCATACCACTGACTGACCACCTCTAAGAAGAAGTCCACATGGGGTCTTTTATGCACAAAAAATCTGACTGGGTGTTTGTCTATAACAACCTGAATACAGAACAAAGGGAGAAGAGTGAAAGAGGAGAAGCAGTTCATTTCTCGTACTGACAGAGAGACATATTTCTTTGTATACACAACTGCTCGGGGAGACAGTGGTAGGTATGCTGCTACCTAAATTTATACATATGATTCTTAGGGAACAAATCAGTGAGCATAAGCTTGAGCTAGGCATACCTTTGTCTTTAAATTCACGCTTGGCTATATTGAAAATAATGACCTCCTCTCTATTCATCACATAATGGCCAAGAAGATCAAGACCTGGTAAATACAGTCCTGAAATCCTGGGTCATTAAAAAAGAGGAGCCATATCCTGAGTGCAGACCCAAACCAAACAACTGTCTGTGATGGTTTTCCTAAGGTATGACACATTTGGCGTGACTTCAAAAACAACCTAACTGGCTTCTCTGATGCTAACGTTTGAGTGTAGCACACGTGTCATTTCACCGATTACTCTTCTGATGTTATATGTTTTGCTCCGAGGTGCAGCATGTTCTTACTTTAAGAATGAAGTCTGGTGGAGTGCCTGGTCGCACCGCCGGTCTCAGAACCCCATCATGATGAGAGTGTATCAAAGTCTCATCAAGGTCTAAAACCAGAATTTTCCTCTTCACTGCATCTGCACAAATACACCAATGACATTGTCAGCAGCCAATATAATCTATATTATACATAGACACACACATTTATATAATGTCATAGAGGGGCAGCAGTATGCCCTGTTGCCCGTCTATGACCACTCAAAGCATTAAAAGCCCATTTGCCTGATTGGTTATCCACTGTCCCACTGTCTATTCCATCCTTCTGTATTCTGTTCACTCCATTTACACTGAAACCAAATGAATCTCCTGCCGATTTTGTATTTTCTCATGTCCATTTCTTACTCCTGAGTAATTAAGTGAACTATGTCTGTGTGTTGGGGCAAATTCTAAATGAATACAGTTAAGGTGGTAGAAGACAGCCTTGATTTCAATAGCTCTAATATGAGTCTTTGTATAAACCACATAAACTGTATGGCCATAAATACTTAAGATACCCTCCCTAAACACAGAGTTCAGGAATTTCAGCCACAACTTTTGTTAACAGGTGTGTAAACCCAAGCAATCATGGACCAACACTGGCAGGAGAAAGTGTCATGTTGAACACCTCAGTGGCTTTAAATGTTGCACTGTCACAGGAATGCCACGTATGCTGCAAGCAAGTGTGTGAAATTTCTGCCTTGCTAGATCAGCTCCAGACAACTGGAAGTGCCTCACTGTGAAGTGGAAGTCTCTAGAAGCGACAACAGCTCAGCCCATGCAAGGCAGCAGTGTGTCAAAGATGTCACACACACACACACACACACAGGCTGTTCCTTCCTCTGTAGCACTTACTACAGAGTTCATCTTAATCCCAATGGTTTTGGAATGGGGCGTCCAACAATGTCATAAATGTGACAGTGTTGTGTCCACAAGCTTGTGGCCAGTTGGCTGAGATGATATTCTAATATGGAGTCTCAAGAAATTACAGTGGCTGTAAAGCACGTCATTGTGAGACTTACAAACAGGATGAATTAATCTGAAATATAACCAAAATAAATCAGATATCCAGTATAGTGTTATGCAGCAACAATGGACTGGAAAACTTGGTAAACATGGTAGACCACAAGGCCACATTAATCAGTAACTGAAGAATATATTCAATAAAGGGTGAAAAAAAGAACCAAACAACATATTCAATACAGGCACAGATTTGTCAAAGAGTAGCATTGACAACAGAATACTCTGATCTTGGAGAGTTACACAAATTACAAATATGCCCACTGGTAAGAATTTAAATCAGAGAGGTTTATTATTTAAAGTAGAACAGAATTACTTCTGAAACATGCTATGGATGTGTAACAGTAAAACCGATTCACTTGTCCTTAGGAAAATGAAACAAAATGCAACATTCTTTTCTCATATATTTCTTATGTTGGTTTTGCTGATATTTATATTTGTGTGATTTTATCCACCATTTCTTTTTTAACCTTCATTGGATGAATCTTGCACCTGAGGAAACCACTTGAGGTCAAATCCGAGTCAGGTAGAGTATTCTCAATACTCAATACTTAATTTCTCTCATGCATTCTTCTACTTGGTTGAACCATAATTCCAAGTTATTGTGTACCTAATGCACAGATGATTATAAAATTTATAACAAGACAGACAGAAACACAAGACAGAGATACTCACTGAGTCTGTTTCTGGACAGTGGTGACAAGGGTAAGGTATCATATCGCACTGTCTGATACTGGATTATCTAGGACAGGAGACAGTACAATGTGGTATAAAACATGATGTTTTAGGGGTCTTTCTTCATACAGAAAAGACATTTTTGTTTGCTTGTTTTTAAGAGATAAACAAACCACAGGAAATGTCCATTTTGAAAATAACAAATTTCATTTCATTTAACAATATAACATTAACATTTCATAATCTGATCATTGGCAAAAGGAAAAAAGCAGCTTTCTGATGTTGTTCCAGACCTGGTTGTGCACTTTAAATTCAAATGAACATTTTAACTAATATCAGTTTTGAGCCAGGCAAATTATAGACAGATGTACTCTAGTGAATGGGCCAATATGCACTTTGAAAACATACATACATATTTCCAGTAGTCTCAGACACAAAGGTTATAAAATACAATTTTTGATTACTTTTCCCTGACTCAGCTCAGACACCTGTACTTTGTCCACGAACTACAAACTGCACAAACCAATACTCCCCCAGTTGCAGTTTGCATTTAGGGTTGCCCTTGAAGATATAGCAGCATCATCTGAGAACTTTTCACTATAGATATTTTGTACCCATTCACCCACGACCCAAGGAACCTGATCAAACAGGGTTGTCTTGACATTTCCAAGTAGGTCATATCTTTACAGACTCTGCTGGATGCTTGTGCACCATAAAGTCTCATCCTAAAGATTATTACACAACCAGCTTGCTTGTATATGCTGCAGACTGCTGTCTTGTAGCTTTGCTGATGACTCATACGGGCTACTTGAGTTCAATTAGCTAAAAGCCTAAATGTTCATAACTAACTAATAATGAAAGGTAACTTTTTGTTTTGTTATTGATTCAACAGTTCCAGACCTCACCAACAACGCAAATCCACACACGCACATTAATAACGCCCGGAGGCTTCGCCATTAGGCCCACGTAACATTGGTTATAAACTGCGTAAACTCACGTACACATTACACAACTGTAAGGATACAAAAATTCAGACTGCAAAACAGGTCTTTGATTTGAATTTCACTCAACATGTGCCATTTAACCGGAACATCAGTACATGCCCTGATAAACCAGTAGTTTAAAAACACAACTATGTAAAATAGGTTACAAGTGATCCCTCACCTCGCAAAGCAGAACCCACGCCAGGCTTCAAACTTTTTAACAGCTAAGCCATCTCGCCCACGACAACATCAATACACACGAACAAATTGTTGTTCTTTGTACATGTCCCCGATATTGAGCTCAGCCCACAAGATGCAAAAAAACTTTCAAATTTCAAACGCTCACCGTTCTTAGGTGTTTCCTGAGCATGTACAGAAAGAAGCCCCATATTTTGGACGTCGCGCCAAAGAAAGTGCGGATGCCCAGTAGACACTGACGGGTCTTGAGCACGTCCACCATAACACCTGTGTCCGCAGTTTGTGTAGGTGAGATGTTATGTTAGCTACGCAGCTCACTCTTTCGGGACAAGGAGACCCGTCTGTCCAAGTAGTTAAAACTCAAACGTCCAACTGAGCGTCAGCCGACTTCAGTCTCTCACAGAGGTCTCTGCTTCAAATGGAGGAAAGGAGCTAAAATGTCTAAAAAGATTGCATGTGCAAAGTTTCACTTTGGTGGACGAAGCATGGCTTTAAATAGATACGTAGCTTGCTTGGTTTAGTTTTGCTGCTGGAATGCCAGAAGATGCAACTAACGTTAGCTAGCTTGCTAGCTTTCCAACTGGCTAATGACACTGAGAAACAAATCCAGTTTTTCCAGGACACACCAGTGACATGAGTACTTCGAATTGGACCGCGAAGAGGGCACAAATGATCTAGCTGTTGCCACACTGAGCGTGATTTTTTTTTTCTTCTCCTCTCAACTGAAATGTGTGACTAACCTAATAAAAAGTCAGTCAGCCGCTATAAGGCAGTTCAAAGCAAATCCGGAACAGGACTACAGCCTGCCATCGTCATCCCAACGTCACTTCCGTGACACTTAAAAACTTGACTTGGCTTTGGGGATTTTAGGTTGAAAAACTGTACTTTAGGAAATCAGAATAGATCAGTAGGCTGTTATGATTTAAAAGTAACCATAACGCATACATAAATATTTAACAAATTTATGTCAAACTTCTTTTGGAGCGACATAATTTACAAATATTTGCATATGTTAATTTCAGAATTTCCCAATTCCGACACCTAGACCAGTTCCATTGCCATGAAAATTTTAAGATATGTCACCACTGATTCAATGGTAGCAATTAACCCCACCTTGTTAAAATATCAATGACTAGGATAAATACTTTTTAAGTGAACTTTAAGATGACATTCGCATGGAAAAGGGCAAAGACTTATGCAATGTAACAATTATCACATCTTATATACTCAATTTTAAAAACATAAACTGCAGAAATATTTAGCTCATAAATCAAAGCAGACAAAATGCAAGCAACATGCTTGTCCTTAAGATGTTTACAACAGTTTCTAAACAGGTATATATTTTATATATAGGCTTTTATATTATTATTTAGGATAGCAGATTTTCTAATGTTTTTCTTGTAACCATGTGCTATCTCTAGCACCAATACAAAGGTTCTCTGTTTAGTGGTGTTTTTCCACCACTAACAGTAGCTCTGAGACATATTTTAAATGTTAAGGTCATCATCTGGGTCTTCTTCATCAAAATCATCATTGGGATCAGGTTCATACATAATCCGTCCAGAACCCTGACTTGGCCTCAACAAAGCAGACTTCCTGTTTATAGATAAAGAAGTAAATAAATAGGAGAATCGCAACATTTCCAACATTAACATTTACATGTTATGTTATTTAAGCGCTGGCCCCATCATAAATGCGACTTACTTTTCTTCGCTAAAGGCAAAAGGGAGGGCAACATTTTCCTTTGCTTCTCTCTCTGCTTCGGACAAACGAAGATTAAAGGTCAAATTTGATGTTGGATCTGCCTGCAGAATGGAGGAGCACACGAGAAAACTAATTTTAACCTCCTGAACTGCATGGAGGGACATTTAAACATCTAAATATCCAAACATTCACATTCACCTCATTTGTGTCTAAATCTGCCTGTACATGTCCAGATCCACTAGGCTTGTTCTGTATGGATAGTGTCAAATCATCTGTTAATCTGAAAAGGTTCTCCTACCAGGAAACAAAAACAGCTCATTAAATTAAAGCTCATAATTAAAGCTTCAGAAACTTCACATTAAAGTGCCTTTAATTACTGTTTCATTACCTCTTGCGTAACCTTTCCAGATTTTTTGCGTTGCATTGTCTTGGCCACAGCATAGTGTACAATGTCCACAGGTGTCACAGAAATAACAGTGCTGGCTAAGTGACATATACTTCCCACAATGCCCTGCTGATGAAGGTCCTTGTGCAGGAGCCCAAAAATCATCCTTATAGAGCTGTCTGCTTGTCGGTGAGAAAAATACTTCAGAATCTACATCTCCAGCAACATATTCAAGATATACTGTTTTTCCCAAGAGGGGCTTTTAAATTAATATTGTAACAAACTTTTAAGATGATATAACTGCTTCCAATTAAAGTCAAGCATGAATTCAACAAATCAATTAGGAGAGGCCAAATAAATTATCAAATTTCCAATTTTATTGCTGAAAAAAACTATTTATGTTTAAATATTTTATGTATATAGTGCAGATGTGTGACCTATTGCATGATGTCACGGTAATACGATACAAGAGCACACAGAGTATTGAGAGCATCAGGCTACAAATCTGAAATGGCCCAAAAGATAAGATAGGTTTAAATGAATGAAGGTATGATACATAGTATAAAAGGATGGATATTAAAAGGTGCATAAAATCTTACAAAAAGCAAACTACATACACCAGGATTGCAAATACATTGCTAGGTAACTAACCTCTTTTAAGCTTCTGAAGTTCTTGACATATCACAACAGGGTCATGGTGTCGTAGAATCCAAGACAGTGAGTCAATTACAAGTATTGAAGCTTTGGCATTTTGTGTCTTATTGACCAGCTGTGTAATGTCAGGTGCAGTGAACTGCTTCACTGTGAACAAGGACTGCTTGGTCCAGCCCAGAGGGTCACTGTATGCATTGTGGAATTGAAGCCTAATAACAGAAAAGTAAGTAGGGCACCATCATTCAGTGATTTCAAAAGACACTCAAAGTTTGACAGAGTCTGATTCACTGTGACCATGTAGGATATCATCTGATTAATTTTAAATTGAGATTATTTGGTGCAATTATTCAGTGCTGACAAATATCTGTAAAATTAACAATTTCCATTTCATGATTAAAAAAAAAGATTAATGCCAAGACTTACAAATGCATGTAATTCCTGTCCAATCCCTCATGAATCTCTTGCTCAGGAACTTCAAAACCCAATACATGAACAGTCTCTTCCCTTAAGAATTTAAACATGATTCAAAAGAAGAAATGTAAATCATTATATCATACACCCCAAAGTTAATCTAAATAGGCAGTGCTGGAGAGGGTGCTCCAAAACTATATTAATGCTGTGTGTGTTACTTCAGGCAACAGCTACATGAATAGTAGCACTTCCTTCAATAAACTACTTTAAATAAATAGAAAAATACGGTTCTGCCAGTAAACAGTGTGGCAAAAAATAACATCCTATTTTACATTTGACTCCTTCTAAGCATACTAGACAAATTTTAAACTTCTCAGACAATTGCTTAAATAAGTTCTTAAATATTCTTAACGTCAAAGATTTTAATTGTTTTTTTCCTGACTTTGTATCAGATTCTTCCCTTTATGTGCATTCATACCTCCTTATAGCGCTATTTATGTAATACTTTAACAGATGTCGTCCAGAATAACTGGTGGTGTCTGCAGAGGAGAAATACGAAATTACAGAAATCTCTTGTACAATAAACAGGAAATGTACAATAAACAACTGCATTAAAAGGTGAAGATTTTAAAAGAATGACCACCCCCCTCCTACACACACACACACAAGGAAAAAGTCCGTCCATGAGATCGGTAAAGAAATATTATCTTTACCCTGAATGACAACGAATCCTCCTGATTCTGTTTCTTGTAATACGTTTAACATTATATATTAGGCTGCTACTTAGTCAGGTTACTATGTTAGCCGAGTTTCGAATTGTTTGGAAGCTAGCTAGCCAGTTAACTGTGTAAATACTTCTATTCTTAATGCATTTCTTGAATCTCACAACTCATAAATTCTGAAAATAACAAAATAGGCAGCTGCATGTAGCAAGACAGTACCGCCAGCGTCTTCTTCAGTTATATTATAGCAACTTACAAACAAATGCGAAGCACATACTGCCATCTAGAGTATGTTCGTAAGTTATGGTTTTGAAAATCTTTTGCTCGCACACCGGTCATTTGTTCAATATCTTGACGCTAGTAGGTGTAGGTATCCACAGTAGTGTGTGGTTTCTGACCTACATTGCGAATACCAACCTTGATGTACATGCATCTCCGTGATACACTGAGCTCTATATTTTGTCCATTGATAAAGAAAATAATAGTGCCTTTCAGTTTAAAATTGAATGTGGAGGCATTTTTTTAATAACCTGCCATAGAAGTAACTGTTTTTATTCGGGAAAATGTACGTAATTTTCGAGGTACCAATTTTACATCATTTTTACACCTGATCGCTTGCTGTGCTTTTGTGGACTCGGCATAAATAAACTCCATTTCCCATAAGTCAACGGGCAGCAGCTTGCCTGGTGTATCTTGACCGTAAGGGGCTTCAGCAACGCGACCGTGAACGCAACTGATTGCAACGCACGCGATCGGTTGACATCGACGGCTTGAGCGAGGCGCGGTGAGGACGACACGCAGACGTATTTTAAAGTACTTCGGTCGTTGTTTTCTACGTTCGAGGGAAATGAAAATCGCCCGATAAACCGATCACTTCATAGAAACGATGGACACGGAGAAGATGGTTAATACGTGGTCTCCACAAAGCTCGCCGACTCGGATTACCTGGATTTAGTTTGTCAAACTGTCTTGATTGTCAGGATTATTTATGCAACGCCGTGACGAAGAAATTATCTGGCTAGCTAGCTAGCTACCGAAATAACTCTTACAAACTAGAAAGTTGAATTGACGGTTTAGGTTCCAACGGGATTTGTGAATTGTTTGAAAATGTTTGGTAGATCCGTTTGACGCGACGAACGACGAAAATCGCCCAGTTTTGTCGTCTGGAGAAAAAGTCAAAGCTTCTGTTAGCTTGAGCGGGCTGGTTAGCTACCTAGCTAGCTTGCTAGCTTAGGTTAACTAGTCTGTAAATCGCCGGCCGGGGTTTGCGTCTAAACCGGGTAAAAATCCGCTGTCCATTGGCACCGAAGTTGAGAGGACCTCAATGCTGAGGTGACAATGCTTGAAATAATGTCCGAGCACCAAGGTGAGTGAACATAAGTAAAGCGATGTGAAATCATCAGTGCCGAAATAGCTAACCTCATTAGCTAGTTAGCTATCTGGATAATACAAGTCATCGTTCTGTTAGCCGGGTGTTATTGGCCACAGCAGTTGCAAGCTAACGTTACATCGAAAGTATCAGCTCCTGTGGTGTCATAAATAGTAGTCTAGTCACGATGGCTGTTTGAAGGCTGAAGTCATAGTTTTTGAAACTTTTTTTGACTATTGTTGAGGCAATTGCCGTCAAATATTCGTTAATTTGCAACGAATCGCTTGGAAGCGTAACACTGGATGATCATTTCACTAGCTGGTGTTAACGTTGGGTTAACTGGATGTGTCATGTTACTGTTGCTACTGGTGATTTCTGACTAAATCTGTCAACAGACCAGCTAAATTAGCTACGTTAGTTAGCTAACTAACAAATGTAACTCTTAAGTCAAAATGGTCTTCAGCAACCACCCATTAAAGTTACCCCACCACCACCTTCGAGCAGAATATGTCCACTGCAAGCAGCTAACTAGCTAGCTATCGTGGTAGCAAGCTAACTTAAATTATCATCCAAACGACTGCCTTGTTTGCTACATAGCTAGCAATTTTCCCAACATTTGAAACAAGTCATTGAGCCAGCTAGCTAGACTACTAAAGTTGGCTTTCCCGTTTTATTGTATCTAAAGGTGATGAGTCCGAATTTATCTTCCAGACAATGAGCAGCCTTGGTCACGTCTCTTAATTTGTTTGTAGCGATAGATATCTATAGCCCCGGAGTCCCTGAATGTTCCCGGTTAGCACTTTTTTTTATTGTCAAGTTAGTTAGCAGCGGTGCTACACGACTAAACGTTTGACATTCGGAGTAAAATGTGAAACAGCTACTTCACAATATAGCTACTTCACATTTTGTAGCTGTTTTTATATTGGGTCGAAAGACCCTGGAATAAAGCCTCAAATTCAAGCAGAAAGGCTGTTGTTACTTTTTACTAGCCAGGTTGCTTAATAGCTAGCTACCTAGCTATGGCTGCTTGTGTCCGCGGGTACATCGAAAATAGTGTCTGCATAGGAGATTTGTATTCGTTTCTGCAAAATCGAATTAAGCGACGCATTACCCAAGTGTTGTCTCGTGTATAATACTGTTGTTAGTATCCTAAAAAAAATAGTTAAATGAATGCTCGAGTCTGCGTCCTGAGAAATGGATGAGAACTGTTTATATGCATTGCAATGTAACCCTAACTTTCGTTTGTAATTGTTAATATGGCACATGCAACTTGTTTAGTTAGCTGCTGGTAATGCCTTTGAGTAAATATCGTAAATTTTCAGATGACTAATGTAAAAAATAAACATGAAAGAAATACACAGGAGCACTTTTTTCAACTCGTATTTGTTTTCTATTTGATGCAGATTCGTTACTGAAATGCAAGGCGGAGCCCCTGGTAAGTTTTAACAAACTTAATTTGTCATCAGTGGGTAGATCTCATCATGTTTCTCGGGGTATCGACAATAATAATGACTGAATCTGATCAATTCAGCCACCAGAGAGAAGAAAGAGAACAGTTGAGGACTTTAACAAGTTCTGCAGTTTTGTCTTGGCCTATGCTGGGTACATCCCATCTCCAAAAGAGGTTTGTGTCAGTAATGCAACACTACACAACATGACACAATTTAGCCTGCAGTTTTGTTTTTTTGATGTTTTTTTTTTTTGCCCAGAAGGTGACTTGTAAAACCTTACATTTCTGATGTATGACTGGTATTAAATATATTTGCAATTAGCATTAGTGTATGGTTTGATTGTCTCTGCAGGAAAGACCATGGTCTCCAGCGTCTTCCAGTTCTCCCCATAGCTCTGGCACCTCAGGTGAAGGTGGAGCCAGCTCAAACGTGTCTGCAAACTGGGGTGGCGGCACCTCCGACCTCCATACTATTCACACCTTTGTGCGAAAGGCCCGTGCCAACAAGGGCGTGAAGAGCATGCGTCGCCTACCTTCTGACAGCACCCTGTTGGACAAAATGAGACTAAAGGACTCCCTTTACGAGGGCCAGGCGGGCAACAAAGCTGAGCGCAAGAAGGACAAGAAGCTGAAGCGCCTGTCTCTTGGCTCGGGCGCGGGCGACAGTAGCAGCAGTGGCGGCGAGAAGCGAGCCAGGATCAAACGCTCCAAAAACCCCAAGCAGCCCAAAGTCCTTAAGAAGTTTAAGAGCTCCGCACCCAGCGAAACAGACTCTGAGACTGGCCTTGGCCAGGGAGAGGAGCACTCGGGCCGGGGAGAGGCGCCAGTGCGTGGGCTGCCGGCTCCAGGGACCGGGCTGGTGAAGGCCGAACGAGAGGAGGTAACCAGAGAGGCAGAAATGAGCTCCAGCGAAGGGGAGACATGGATAGCTGACGAGGACATCATGGTGGAGTCAGGTGAGTGGCTGTACCTGTTGGATGTGTTGGATAAATAAATGGGGCTTAATGTAGTTGGGAATGGTCATTATCATCCATCTCCATTTAAATTACTTTTATGAACAATAGTGCTTGTGTGAATGCACAGCTACTTATTCATTATTTCGATATATAATCAGAAGCCACTCCAGTTCCCCAAATATTTAACAGCATAAATTAATGTACATTTAAAAATGTACTTTATGTAATTAAAATGTACATGGGGGAAAAACAGCTAAAATGTAATGCTATAATTGTCTGTGCATGTATCACACTGTAACCTAAACCACATTCTTCTTGGCTGTTTTGCACATGTTGAAATACAAGCATCCCAACGTTGGTTTTAAATGTTAAATGCATTTTTCACGGCGTTTTGAAATGCAAACATCTGAATGAAATCCATGCAGGTGTTGCAATTCACATCCAGTAAAAGCTGAATACTTCAACCTAGCAATACCATGCTGCTGACTTGTAACGCTTTATCAGAACATTGTTACAGGATTGTGATTGGACTGGTATTAATTTGGTGCTCCTTAAATCTGTATGTGAGCAGAGTATCCTGAGCCTCACTCTTACTATGTGCATGTGAAATGTGATGCCTGCTTGGAGTTCATTCAGGGGTTTAGATTGTGTTTCAAAATGGCATGAAAAACGTGTGTCATTTAGGAAAAGCAACGGTGCCTTGATTGTATTTCAATGTGTACATGAATACAGAGCAAAACAATAATAACTACATTTTATGTATTTTTTTGTGGATTGATAAGTGTGCACACATTGCAGAAAAGCAATATCAAATAGCTACTGCGTTTCAGACAGTTTTCTCTTGTTTATTCACTTGTTGTGTTCACATTATTAAATATCGCACATTCTATTCTACTGTAGGCTTTAAGCATATATTTATGTTGTGTTTTGGGGCTACCAGGCAAAGTATGACTACCTAGATAACAAGATAAATATGTAAAACACATGCACTACAAACTAAGACCTTGAAGTGATTTTTGTTTTGGATTTGTATTCGAAAGTAATCAATAATTATAAGATTATGGTGCTGGATGTTTTAATTCAAGTCTGAACATCTATATTGGGTGAGCCATACAGGAATTTAAGCCATTTTCTAAACCATCTCCCCATTTCAGGTGGACCACAAGTAATTGGACTAATTAACCATTTAAAAATAATTGTTTATTTACTTGGCGATAAATCTTTTGCATCCTATAACTGTCTTAGGCCTGCAACCCACAGAAAGATATTATGAGGTACTTGGTATCATCCTTGGAGAGGATTCGCCTAGCATGAAGTGCATCTTTCGTCTTTCATTTCTCTTTCTGCTACACTGGTCCAGTTTGGTCTTACCCACCTGACTGGGCTGTGAACTGACCTTTTGTTTGAACGTTCCTAGTAATGAAGTGTTGGTGAGCCGCACCTTGTGCTATTGCATTTCTCTCTTTTTGGGATTGCTTGACGCATCTTTGGCTGCATCCTGGCTGGAGTTCTTGGCCTGTTGAACATTTTTCCTCTATGACTTTGTTCTTCAGACATCCACACTGTCTGTAACTCTTTTTTTTTTTTTTATCTTTTACTACGCTCACCAGTGTGCTCCAACAATGTGCTAAACGCTTGATTTGTCACAACGTTATTTTAGCTTCGACTCTTATTGATCCTCTGCTGTCACTGCTTTGGTTCAGACAACAGCAGCAACCCCAGATGCAAACACCATGTGTGGAATGAACTGGAGACCTTTGTTGTTGATTCTCTAGTGCGTGAACAATGCAAATGTCACATCTTTGAGGCAAGGTGTCCATGTATATTCTATTGATAATTAATCCAGTTTCTTTTGGTCTTCTAAAATGGGAATGCTCTCAACAATGGGGGTGAGGATTGTCCTTTCCACATGGCTCACTCGATATGGATGTACACATGCTATAACTGAAGCTGACGTTCAGCATTTTAATGTCATAGTTTTGTTTTGAGTGCAGCATGCAGGAGTACAGAGTCAAAACAACCCAACAATTATCTACAGACTGCTTGCTGTTTTGTGTGTGTTTTTGTTTTGCTTTTTTTTTTTTTACTTACACATTTAAATGTCATTGTAGCTCTTACATTATTGAGTGCGGCTATGGCTCAACCCCTCAATCTATCCATAATATAGGCGATGACTCATGGGATTTGATCACCTGCTACTGTGGGAAGCCCTTTGCTGGAAGACCCATGATTGAGTGCAACCAGTGCAGCATATGGGTTCATCTCTCCTGCGCTAAAATCAAGAAGTCCAACGTGCCAGACATTTTCTACTGCCACAAGTGCAGAGATGCCCGACGGTCGAGCCACAAAAAAGACAATTGAAGAGGACACCCCACGTCTTTAAAGCCCTGAACGAACCCATCCTCAGCACCCTATCCAACACGACAGAAAACACAAGCACTCTTTTTGAGGAAGAACATTTTTTCACCAGTCCATGATGCTGGTCAGCGTTCCTCCTGCCTGTGTCGCAGAGCTATTTACATGTTTGACAATCATTAGGATCACTAAAATCACAAGGGTACTTTCTTTGTGTTCACAGGCAAACTTTGTAACCACTCTCTAAAGTAAGGTCCATCCACCACCTTGGTGTGGTTATCAGGACCATCTGCCACTACCTTTTATGGTGATGCTTTCAGATGAGAGAGCTTTTTTTAAAAAGAGAGTTTTGTCTGTCCACATGATGAAACAAGCAATAGAATTAACAACCTGTACACGGGTTATCATTTTAGACATCTCAGTTTTTGCTTTCAGCACATTTTTTTAATTCTAACAAACATTTTTTTGATTTGTGTGTCAAGCTATTAACAGGTAGGCATATTGCAAATGTCTTTAGGTTATTAGAGCTTTATTATCTCTGTACATGATTGTCAGCTTCATGGAAAGCTGGTCAATACCTAGCACTTACCAATAAATCCAAGATCACTCGGTGCTCAAGAGAGGGAACTTTTTTGGATTCGTTCTGTCAAACGAACTTTAAAGCATCATCAGATTGCTTTTTTTGTGGACTTTATTGAAGAACCTAACTTAAATATTTACAACGCCCCATCACTTTCCTTCTGCCTAGAATTAGCAGTTTCGCATTGTGTTGACTCTTTTTGTTTGATTTCATTTTGAAGGAAAGGGTTTTTTTTGTGAGAGTTTTGAATGAATGGTGTTATTTGGAACGGCCATCTGGTTGTTGCTCGTGTAACATCCCCAGTTAGTTGTAATTCATTTTTGTTCACATATTGTTTTTAAAAAAAAAAAAGAAAAAAGCTAAAAGGGGTTTTAATCTCTTATCTGAGAACTGTTTGAGATCACACCCAGAATATTAGACATTGTGTAACTTTCATGACATTTGAAAGTAGTTTGGAGACCAGATCTCTTTGTTGTGTACAGAGAAGAGTTTATGCTGCAAAACCTGTGGCATATTTTGTTTGTTGATTTTCTTTGTTGTTTGTTGGTGAGGTGGGGGGGTTTCTTGAAATCCCCAAAATGTAGACTTTGACCCCCACCTCTCCTATTTTTTTACTCTGTAAATATTATATCCTTTGAACTGTACATATATGAAGGCAAAGAGAAAAGCCAAGCAAATGTTATATTTTTGGCATCTGATCTGTTTCTTTAACTGTATCAAAAGAAATAAAGCCTTTTCTTTATTGGGGATCATACTGAAGGTTCCACATTTTAATTTGATCTTTTAGCAAATAAAAAAATGACATGAGCTTTTGTTAAAATTGTATTAGTATAGGCACACAAGTACAGTGTTTGTCAGTTTGATTACCACTAGAGGGCGATATTAAATAGTAATAAATAAGGTAGGAAAAATAAAGTAACACCCAATGTTACAGACTATTAACATGCATGTTTCTGAATACATATCACGCCTAACCATAGACTTGAAGGGTTTTTAATGGTCAATCCCTTTTCCTAGGGACTAGTCCTAATCCATGCCTGTAAAATGAGCTGATACTGTTGGTCTTCTGTCTCTACAGCAGATCATTCAATATACTGTTCCCAGTTTTCCTCAGGTTCATCCTGAAAGAGACGAACATGTAAGCAAAAAATTGGAATCCCACCCACATTAACCACTTTGGGGAAAACCAGCTCAGAAACAGATGCTAGTGTATTTAAATAATTGTTATGCCTCCATTTTCAAGAAAGTACAAGATATTCCGTGATGTATTTAAATGCAGCATGAGCCTCATATGAGCAGAGGTGTTTGATTGGCACGCTCACCTTTCTATGTCTGCTTGACAAATATGAGCTACCAATCCGATCCAAGGGCACAGTTACCCTTACACTGCAAAGAGCAAAATCAACAGGCTCATCTCTTGTCTTGCACTAAAATCATCAGTTGGACAGACAGTTGTCTCAAACAAAAATTCTACTTTGGTCTTTAAACTGCAAGTGTGTGTAAACGCGTTGGTGTTGGGATGTTTTATCTCGGCATCCGTCACCCACCTTTTGTCTTTGCTCTTGTGACGGTGAGTGTTGGGGAGTGGAGCGGGAATGTGTTCAACTGTTGAGGGGAGGGCGGGAGGCATCCGTGCTGGGTGGGGCTCCCAGTCCTGGGTCATTTCCCCTCCGTTATCAGGGACGAGCTGTGTTAGATCAGAGAGCTCAGACAGGTGAGGGGACAAATCCTCATCGAGCCTGTGGATGCTCTTTGAAAGGAAACGGGGACAGAGGAACAAGTTAAATACCCAACTCAAAAGTCTGAAAGGAATGAACTTACTAAATGTTTGTTACGTAGCGAAAACCACTAAATATCACGTTTTCTGATAGGAGATTATTTGAAACAATTGGTAAGTCTGCCCAATGCTGTAAGTAAAGGCTCTAAATTCAGCAACATATACAGCCAGCAGTTTAATAACTTTGGTATATGACACTTACTCTGGTGAACCGTAGTCTGTCTGGTAGGAGGAATGAATACAGTTCATCTATTAAGCAGCAAAGAACCAAGACAGGCAGCAAACACTTAGAGGGCCTCATCTGTGGGGGAAAAACACAATGGGCATACAAAATACTACAGTTGCTTTAATAAACTGGTATAAAAGTGTGAATGCTAATAATTAAGTATGCTCATAAAATAAGTATAGTGTTCCCTAGCTTCATTGTCGCAACGCATTTATATCGTACATGTTCAACATAATTTCTCACTAGTCCAAAGATGCATTTCTAAGCTGTAAATGATTTCAAAGAATGTAGCACTTTCCTGCATTACCTTGTCAGTATTCTTGAGGAATTGTCTGCAGTGGTTGAACCTGCTCAGTCAGTGTCAGGGGTGTTGTGAGGCTGCCCTTTGTCGCTTTGGCATGACTGTTGGGGTATTTGTAGACCTAAAACTCGGGTGGGTTTATATATGCCAAGGATGGCAGGATGATTATGGATAGGGTGGGTGGGTGGAAGTGTGTGTGTGTGTGTGTGTGTGTATGTAAAAGATGACTTCACCCACCCTCCACTTTAAGGAGAACAAGCACAGATGTGAACGTGCTGGACAGAATTGTTTACAAATATAGTTTCAATCTGGATGGATCTGGATAGAGAAGGTAAAGAGGTCAACAAATACCTCAAGTTTACCTTAAGCATATTAAGCAATTTGGTTATGAAACAATTTTGACAGGAGTACAGATCATCGATATATCAACAAAAAACAGTTACGATTTCATGTGTGCTAATGCAGATTTAATACTTTTTCCTTTTATGGACGTACATTTTAGTGTGTATTGAATACCAGCAACTTCTACATTCTACACTGTTACAGATGTTATAGCAATAAAGGACAGCCGGATCTTCAAAAAAATTATCTTATCTCACGAGCATCCAGCCTAATCCACAAAGGTCACATCTGGTGTAACTTAATCTGCAGTCACACCAGCTCTTTTGCAAAGCAGACGGTATACCCATGGATTAATTCCCCAACTATGTACTTCTTGGCACATACTGGTAGAAAATGTTAGGCTAGAAAAGTGAACTGTTGAATTTAACCCTTCTAGAACATGAATTCCCATCTCCTTAAAGCCTTCTGTTGTTCATTTGCATGTGCATCCCTTTGAGCTCCTTGTGTTGTTTCAAAACTAGAAACCGATGGATTGTCCTGGAAGCATTATGGAATATATAGGTGGTCTAGCCAAGGCAGCAAAATCTACCACTTAAATGCATAGTTCATAGGTGTGTACAGTCACTAAGTTAAAGACATCTCTGTACTCTTTAAATGCTCAGTTACATTTATTCAATCATTGGGTCACATCAGTGCACAGAAACATAGGTATGTGCATTCCTTAATATGCTTGGTAGGTTCGAAAAGATTTCTGCAGGTCATTGGTGTTGCCCTTGTCTTCCATGCACCCATGCTTTGCATTACACCCACTGCTAGGGAGAGTAGCAGTGGTTCAGAAACTCTTCCATATTGTTTGGACTATTGAGGCTCGATGAATATCCAGGCCTTTCAAATAGATATTGTAGCCTTTTTTTATTTTTATGCAATTTAGGCAATTATTAAGGTGTACTGAAATTTCCATTGATCATGGCATGACAACCATGTGCTTCTAGTCTCATGACATTAAGCGTAACACCTGAGTCCGGTTCTAAATAATTTTCCTAGAACCATGACATTTAGTTATGGCCCTTGAATCCAATCCTAGTTAGTTGAACTGATTGATTAGTTAGTTGTCACATCTGATATCCAGGTAAAGGCAGGATGGACAATCTGTAGAAGCTTAACAAACAAGATGCTCAAAAGGCACTCAAGTGTTTCAAATGCTGCCTGTACAGTGATGTTTTAAGCAGTATTTGCAGCATTAACAAAGAGGATTTTAACTGTTAATTTATGACCATTGTGCATAGTACGTCTATTATTTTGATTTTGTTTAAGATAAGTAACTATTACAGAAAGCCAAACAATTACATTGTCTTGCAACTGCAAAAGACTATCAGTCATAATCATCTCGTGTCAGACATGTGCACATTCTGAAGAATATGTATATTTGTGCTGTTAGTTGACTGTACCTCCACCTTACAATGTTAAGAACAAGGTATTGGAAGGACACGAGCTTGTCCAACCAGCAGTCTATGTGTGTGGTCAGCTGGAGCATCTGATTATCTCTCCAATTTCATCGCTGGATTCCCATCCAGATCCTCGCCGTCCACCAGGGATGGTAGTATTGGCAGGAATGCAGTATGCACATCGGGTAAAGAGAGAGGACGGGGGCTCTGTGGATGGCTTACCAGCAGTTCGACACGTTTTCTCTTTTCCTCTTTTCCCGCCCTCTCCTAATTAACGCTATTTTTGGCCTCCAGGACCACCAAACACTGAGAGGCCGCTGACAGATAAAGAACAGCGTAAATAAACTCGCTGTACTACACAAGCCCCACGAGCCCGCCCAGAAGTCTGTCAACACAATCATGGAGCAGATAGGTGGCGCCGATGGCTCTAATTAGTACCAAAAAAAAGGGAGAGAGAGAGAGCGAGCGAGCAGGAGAACGTGTGTGCGCGAGCTCCTACATGATCATCTCTGCACTCCTCCACCCCCGGGTCTCTGCCCTATAAGTACCTCGAATGATCAGCGGTGCCAAATATAGATCTGCTGTACTTAAAGACCAAATCGACACCGAATTCGTTCAGTAGATCTAATTTCGCTGTAGTGTTCATCAGTTCGCATATGATTAATAATAGTAATAGTGTTTTTTTTAGTTATTGCTGTCTTTTACGCCTGAACAATTAATCCAATTCATCTTAAAATTGCAATATAAAATGTATGCATTTTTCAAATTGCACAGAGCTGCAATATTAATTGGCAATTGATGTTATATTAATTTTCTTTTAATGTAGGATGAAAATGTGTATATTTATGCTAGATAGATGTTTAATGCTATGTAGATCATGAATACGTACTGTACATGGAGACTAACACAATGATAACTTGCCATATCGGTCAGAAATATTTTAACTGGATAATATTCCCGCTTCACTATTCCCATAAACCTCAATACAAAATTGGAAAAATCAGGTGGAGTAAGAAATATGCAAATTTGTTAATACATAGTGCATTGCACGAGGCCTTTTGTCTTAATCCAGAAAATAATTCACTCCCTGATAAAACACTGTCTGGTAGGAGGACTGACTGGATTACAAATAATACAATAATACTGGATTACAAATAATTTCAGATCATTATGTAACCTTTATTATTAATTATTAATTATTATTATTATTGATTATTAATTAACTATTATTATTAATAGTAATAATAATAATAATATCTGATCCTAGATCGCTTTCATTTTGTGGTGAGAATTAATCATTTATGCCTAGTCATCCTGTTAATAAAGCATTACATTTGTTTAAATTTTACTTTTAATTTTGCACATTTAATATTGTTCACAAGTCATTGTTTGCAGAGATTTGGCTCCAGTCACCTAATGAGCAACCTCCCAGGCCTGACATAGGAAAACAATGCTTGTGTTAATATTGATCAACCCTGTTTAACAATGTTGTTCTTGTACCCCTGCTGCCTCACTAGCTGCCAAGGTTCAATAGTGGGCTATAGTATAATGCTCATGTACTTCTTATTAGCAGAATAATATTTGCAAATATATTTATTTATATGTGATCTTCACATTTTTAGTGATTAAAATATATATATTTATATGTCTTATATGTGTATGTATCTGTATAATAATGTTTGATTTTGTCAATGGGTGACTTTTTTTCTGCCCATTGTCTGTGAAGACCACCAGTGCTTTGCCTCGGTTTTGCTGTGATTTGTTTAACCTACTCCGTGCTGATGGATGACAAAAGGATTTTTGCATGTTTCATCATTGTTAGAGAAACAGGATGTGGCTAAAGTACACACATTAGTTCCTTCAGACAAAAGTGAACTAAAACAAATATAGACGGGGTTTTTCTTCATGTTTGCATTTGATGGGATCTTGATGGGTGCAGTAAAAACATAAAACAATCAAACTAAATTTAAAGGATTTTGTTTTATGTGAACAGACGGTCATTTCAGACAAAGGTCCTTCATCAGCTGGATAGATAAGACGCACAAAACAGCAGTGATGATGGATGTGCCAGTCCCAAACGATGGAACCATCCAGAACAAGAAATCTGAAAAGTGGGAGACCAGGCACTGAAAGAAGAAATTGAGAGATCATGGAATGTTAACAACAATCTTGGGGCACTTGGGGTTGAGGCTCGTACACTAGATGAGTTCCCAACAGATCCCAGGAATGACAACAGTCACTCACAATACAGAAGAGTGCAATACTAGGAACACTGTAAGATCCTTCCAATTTTTCCAAGCATTTTTCCCAAATATAGGAATATATATATATATATATATATATATATATATATATATATATATATATGTGTGTGTGTGTGTGTGTGTGTGTGTGTGTAGCTTCTATTTTAACTCTGCTGAACAATTTGAGAATGTTCAATATTTTTTATTATATGTGGTACATTTATATGGCACTTTTCTCAAACCCCAGGGTGCTTTAGAGAGAGAACTTTTACAGTCAAATCACACACACACACTGATAAGAAGCGGCAGCCAATTTGTCTCTCCATCAGAAGCCACAGGCCCCTGTGGGACTGCACTGGATGCAGGGTAAGAGAAAATATGAACGGTGAAGCCAACAGTTGTTCCCACGGTAATTGGAGCACAAGGGGCTGTTACCCCCAGACTGGGACCAGCAGAGTGCAGACCTGGGCACAGCTAAGATACTGCACGGGACCCTCAAGCTCCCAGACCTCTGGCATGTGATGTGTCTCAGGGACACTGGGGCGTGCAGGTCGTATCACAGACGACCCCTCTCACCCTGGGCACAGAATTTTTGAACCTCTCTCCTCAGGCAGGAGGCTACGGTCCATTCGGACCAGAACCTCCTGCCATAGGAATAGTTTCTTCCCCTCTGCCGTTGAGCTCATGAACCATAATCCTAAGATTGTGACCAGCACCTCTCAATAAACGCTCATGACCCCATGCACTGCACTGTCATGTTCAATTAGTAATATTGTGTTATAGTGGCTTATTGTAGTATTATTCCATTTTATTTCATTTTTATTTTATTCTGTATTTATTGCATGTTTTAACTTATTTGTTTTTATGTTAGTACCAAGTACCACAGCAATTTCCTAATGTTGTGAACCTGTTCACTCATATGGCAATAAAAACATTCTGATTCTCTCTCTCTCTCTCTCTCTCTCTCTCTCTCGATAGATAGCTAGATAGATAGATAGACAGACAGACAGACACACATACACACACACACATTACTCAGAAAAAGTTAGGGATATTTGGCTTTCAGGTGATATTTCAGGATGAATCTAAAATACACTCTAACCTTTACAGATGAACGTAATGTGACCTTCTCTAAACCTTTTGAATGTAGATGTCCAACAGATGTTCAAGGTTTCCTAAAATAGCTTTTGCATAACTTGCTATTCTCTAAAAAGGAGCTTAACAGCAACATTCACAAGTGTTTGATCCATGAATCGACCAATAAATCAACCAATAAATTTCCCAGTTTAATTAGAATTTAAACAGACCTCCTCATCATGCTGTTCACATTTTGACATCATCAGACCAAGATGATACTCAACATTGTAAGGCTTCAAACAGGATGTGGCCGCTGAGCTTAGGGTGTTGGAGTATGGTCAAGAGTCACAGAAAGGCATAGAAGTGGACGTCCTTTGGTCACATCCCACACTGATGACCGTTTCATTGTAAACAGTGCCCTGTGGAATCCGGTGCAAATATCCCTAACTTTTCAGTAGTGTGTATAATATCAATATATAAGAGAGAGAAAAAAAATGTGTTGAAGCTCACAGTTTCCAAAGAAACAGGGTATTTCGGACAAAGTGCTTCTCTGACCTCTATACGAATCGTCCTGTTTCTCTGGAGACTTTGTGTGCTTCAGTACAATTCAAGATATCTATGCATTGTATCCAAGTGCACTACAGTTACTTACCTGGAATCTTCTGAAAAATTCTCAAACACATAGTTCTAGCAATCAGGTACTGGAAACATTCTTTGGTCCATTTTGATGCGATAGCATCACACAGTGATCTACTTGATTTGAGATCTGGTGGCTATAGAGGACATTTGAGTTAACTGAACTCATTGTCATGCTCAAGAAACCAGGTTGAGTGATCATTTGAGTTTTGTGACATGGCACATTATCGTGCTAATCATCAGATGAAAGGATGGACATGTTCAGCAATAATACTCAGGTAGGCCGTGGGTTTTAACAATTCTCAACTGGTATTAAGGGGCCCAATGTGAAGCAAAAAAATACCCCCTTACACCACCAACATGAACCAACCTGAACTGTTGATACAAGGCAGGATGGATCTATGTTATTTATCAGTTACTTGTTCTTAGGTCTTCTGCTGCTAAAGCCCATGTGCTTTGATGTTTATGCATTCAGAAATGCTCACCTTCTTTCCTCAGTTGGTAATGAGTGGTTATTTGACTTACTGTTGCCTTTCTATCAGCTCTATGAAGTCTGGCCATTCTCCTCCAACCTCTGACATCAGTAAGACATTTTCACCAGAGAACTGCTGCTCACAGGACATTTTCTCGTGTGGACCATTCTCTGTAAACTCCAACAAAGGGGTTGTGTATAAAAATCCAAGTGGATCAGTCATTTCTAAAGTTCTCAGACACGCATGTATAGCACCACCAGCCATGGCACATTCAAAGTTACTACAGTCATGGCAAAATGTTTTGAGAATGGCACAAATTTTGGTATTCATAAAGTTTGTTGCCTCAGTTTTTTAGAACCATTTGTCAGATGTTTATATGGTATAATGAAGTAGAATTCTAAGCATTCCATACATTTTTTAACTTGTTATTGACAAATACATCCATTTTAAACAAAGACTTCATATTTACAATGCTGACCCTTCTTTAAGACTTCTGCAATTCACCTCGACATGCTGGATATCAGCTTCTGGGCAAAATCTTGAGTGATGGCAACCCATTCTCGTGCTTGCCGTTGATCAGAGTTTCTGGGTTTTGTTTGTCCACCTTCTTTTTGAGGACTGACCACAGGTTGTCAATGGGATTGAGATCTGGGGAGTTTCCTGGCCATGGACCCAAAATTTCAAATTTTCTGTTCACAGAGCCACTTGGTTATCACGTTTCCCTTGTGTCATGGTGCTCCATCATGGTGGACAAACCATTGTTCATCACCAAATTGCTCCTGAATTGTTGGGAGAAGTTGATCTTGGAGGACATTTTGATGCCATTCCTTATTCATGGCAGTGTTCTTAGGCAAAAACTTGAGAGAACCTCCTCCCCAGGATGAGAAGCAACACCACATCCAAATCGTCTCAGGATGCTTCACTGTTACAACCCCCGGCAAAAAGTATGGAATCACCAGTCTAGGATGAGCACTCAATCAGACATTTTATTCTGTAGAACAAACTCAGATCAAAAACATGATACAATAATAAGATCATTCCAAAGTGCAACTTGTTGGCTTTCAGATACACTAAAAGAAATAAAAAAAACATTGCGGAAACAAAGTAAATGTTACTTTTATTGAGCAAGCACAGGGAAAAAAAATATGGAATCACTCAATTCTGAGGAAAAAAATATGGAATCCCTCAAATTGGAGGTAGAAAATAAGGACACACCCAGTCAATTTCCTTTTCCTAAATGGACATCTGCCTCAGATTAGAGCTGCTCGTTAGTCTGCAGTTAAAAACACCTGCAGTCATGACACCTTTGAGGGCTGCTGGATGAAGTGGAGTGGCAAGAACAATGGCTCCAACAAGATAAATGTCTCTGGAAACAAAAGAGAGGATTGTGAAACTTCTTGAAGAAGGTAACTCTTCATGCATGGTTGCTAAAGATGTGGGCTGGTAGACCAAGAAAGACCTCAAACCGTCAAGACAAAGAACTTAAGGCCATTTGTCTTGAAAACTGAAAAAGTACAACTAAACAGATGATGCTGGAACTTTTGTTTGGTGCCGTTCCAGTAAGATTTATAAAGAGGACTGCCTGAAGAAAACAACCAAATTTCCATAGTCCTTGATATGGGGCTGCCAGGTCAGGCAATGGCACTGGGGAGATGACAGTGGTTAATTCTTCTATCAATGCACAAGTTTACTTTTGGACAGTTTTCTCATCCCTTCAATTGAACAGATGTTTGGAGATGATGAAATAATTCTCCAAGGCATTCCTTGGAGAAAGACGCATTCAGTAGATGTCATGGCCAGCAAATAGTCCAGATCTCGACTCAATTGAAAAAAATGGTCCACAAGAAGGCTCCGACCTGCAAAGCTGATCTGGCAACTGCTATCAAAGGGACTTAGCACCAAATTGATGAAGAATACTGTCCCTCAAGTCCATGCAATCAGAGACTGCAAGCCGTTATAAAAGACAAAGGTGGTGCAACTAAATACTAGTGAAGTTTTTTTTTTTTTGTTTTTATTTGTGTTTCTGAAAGCCAACAAGCTGCACTTTGGAATTACCTTATTATTATAAGTTTGTTCTACAGAATAAAATGTCTGAGTGCACATCCCAGTGATTCCATACTTTTTGCCAGGGGTTGTAGTATGACACAGGACTCATTTTAGCACTCACCTTTTCTTCTCTTGACAATCATTTCAATTTTTATGATAAGGTCATTTTCATCACATGGAATGACTTTGCAATTAATTGCAATTCATCTAATCACACTTCAAAATCTACAAATTTTTAATACAATTGCCACTATAAAAACTGAAGCAGCAAAATTTGTGCCATTCTCAACTTTTTGCCACAAATGTACTTCCCTATTCTGATGCTCAGTTTGAACCTTTCTGGTCTACATGACTAAATGCCATGTGCCACTACCATCTCCGTTACATATTTAGTTCTTTGAGAATTATATGAATATTTCATCTTTCAAACAATATCTAAAGATATAAGGTGTCATAATTTAATCACCTTGGCAAAAACCAATGAAACCTTGGCATTGTTTTTATTATATATACACACCAATTCCTACTGCAGAAAGTTAGGACACTATTCCTTAACAGCTGGTATTTCCCCCTTTTGGCTGAAATAACCTCAATTAGACATTTCCTATAACCATCTTTGTCTCGGAGATTGACTGGGAGAAAGCTTTTCCCACTACTCCATGCAGAATTCTTCCAGCTGTGTGGTGTTTGAGGGCTTTCTTGCATGCACAGCCCTCTTCAAATCACCCCACAGCATTTCAATAGGATTAAGATCAGGGCTTTGACTTGGCCATTCCAGAGCTCTCCATTCCTTCCTTTGGAGCCATCCCTTGGTGTTTTGGGTCAGTCATGTTGCAGGGTCCTCCCCCATTTCAGTTTTGGGACAGATGGAGCCACATTTATATCAATGTTCTCAACGTACAAATTGCCTTTGCAGAGAGTGGAATGGCTGGAATATTATTGGTTTTAAACCCCTATTAAATACTTTCCCAGACTCATATGTATATACAACCTTCTTTCTAAAGGGCTCAGAGAGCTCTTTCCTTTTTACCTTTGCAATACCATGCACTTCAACAATAAAGCACAAACCAACCTGATGCCTAAAGTTTAAGTAAGACAGCTTAAAAGGTCCTAATAATGGTCTAATCATTTGCAGCTGATGTTCACCTGATTCTAATTTTAGGCATTTTAAGTGTGGGGTTGTCCTAACTTTTCAAAAGAAAATGTTGCATTTCTAATATTTACATTTTGCCAATTATTTTTAAAAGGTATTTAAGTTTTATTTGTTTAGCTGTTTACCTCCATCCCTGAATATTGTTAGAATGATCAAATGTCCACCTCTTTAGATATGCTAAGAAAGATGAAAGTTTTCATGTGGTGTCTTAATGTTTACACTTGAAGATATATATATTAGAAGTGCAACAGTGCATAAGATTGATGGTCCGGTGCACACCACGGTATGGACCCTATGGTTCTGTACTAATTCGGTATGGTGGGTAAAGAAAAAAGGAATAGGTTGGACTTCCTTCTCTCAATTTATTTGAACAGATAGTGCAGGTTACAGCATGTTCCACAAAGCGCTACACCCCCCCAAAGAACAAGCAGTGAGTGAGGGTGGTGACGGCACATCCACAAGAATTTCAATGCACATATGTCCTAGCATGTAGTGCAAATGACAAACTTAACTTACTTCCCACCCCGGCACAGAACAGAAGCAGAGCAGCAGCATCGCAAAGTGCGTAAAGTCTCTTGGAGTGTTAAACAAAACACACAGCTGCAAGGCTAGAAAAACCTTCCTTTTTTCAATGTAAATGAGCGGTTTTTAGAAGCAGCGTGGATGTCCAACAGTACTGACGTCTGGCTTTCAGTGTGCTGCACCGGGGGACTACATCTGAGGGTTTAAATAAAGGGGGAAACGAGAAACACAAACAAGCTGCAGGTGTGAGTGGTGACAACTGTAATATGCAGTAAAATGTAAGCTGTAACATAGGTCGAATGGTTTATCTAGGCTGAAAATCAGGTGTTATAGGTAGAAAATAAAATAGAATACAACAAAAGAGAATGTAGGCTATATTTAAACAAAGCTTAAGGGAGAAAGCTCTCAAGTTGGCCAAAGTGTGTGGACACCCTTGCTAATTCTTGAGTTCAGGTGTTTCAGCTACAAATATTGCTAACGTGTATTCAAGAACACACTGCCATGGAATTTCCTTAAACAACCAGTAGAATGGGGTATACTGAAGGGTTCAGTGACTTAAATGTAGCACTTGTGTGGGATGCCACCTTTGCCAAATGCCAGTTTGTGAATGTCTGCCCTGGTGATAGTCATATTATTGTGAAATGGACATTTTAGACTATTATTTGCTTCCAATTTTGTTGCAAGAGTTAGATGACGGCCTTTTCCCGTTCAAGCATGTGATCCTGTACACAAAGCAAGGTCAGTAAACACAGGCTTTGATTGCAAAACGGTCCTCGGTTATGCATGATCAGAGAAGGCAAAAAACAGACGTTGATACTGCGGTTTCTCTTATGTTTTGTTTTGAACACAGAGCTATACGCGCTATTCAAATCGCAAGTCACAAATTGCATACTACTCCTCTCTAGGAACACGGACGAAAATAACTCAACTCTGATTTGAAATATCGGATTCCACACAACTCTAAAAATCCTATTTTTGTCTCATTAAAGAAAAAATCGGATTTGAGTCACTTCGGGTTATAATGTGAACGTAACCTTATTGTCAGCCACAGGCTATGTAGTTTTCAATTCGCCCTTTGTTTTAGTACTCGCCGATGCTGACCTCTAGTGGAGCATTGGAAAGTAATTACTTTAAAGGTTCTTCTCCACCATAAGACCCGTCGGAAGATGGCGAGCTTGTTCACGTATCGTAATTGCGACAAAGTATTGCTATGTCAAGATATAAATTGTAATTAGATTGAGATTATTTTATCGTAACAAATGTGTGCTCTTTAAATAAAAATATATATGAGACGATAAACTATGACAACTGTATAATTTGTAGCACGATTTTACATTAAGCTATGCGTTACCTCACAAGTTAACATGTAAATGAAGTCGAATGATGTTTAACCTGTATTACTCCAGTGGGGTGGTATTAGTCTGATGACTTTCTCATCTCATCAAGTTGGGGTGAAAACATATGGTTTCCAGGGGAAAAAATCGGAGTAGGCGGAGTAGGCTATTCAGCCAGCATAGGTCTAGCGCACACTTGAGTCAAAACAGTTTAAACGAAAGTAGAGACGATTTTTGTCGGGTTTTGTCCTTCCGTTGTTCCGCGTGTTTGTGTTGTTGCGGAATTTGAAGGTGCACATACTTATTCGTCACTGAAGCCCATCAAATTACTTCCCAAGAGGTAAGACTTTGTTTTGTTACCGTGATTTGATGTCAGGCGTGTTTTTTAAATTATGTACAAAGCTCATACGCCAAAAATGCGTACAATATTGTTAGCTCTACGTGCTTGATTCTTCGTTCCTGTGTTTTATTCCTGAAGGGCTACTTTCCGGTACAACTCGTGTTTTAAAAACCACCGATACCTTGAACTGGATTACTTTTACAGTTTTTAAAGGTTATCTTGAAGTTCACACATGTCAACAATTACAAACAACACATTTAGGCGTCTTTTCATTAAGGTTTATTCGATATTACTAGAAAAGAAAATTAGGGTTTTTTAATAGAGCCGTTTTTGTATTTTATTGTTTTCAGGATTTTGTTCACTTTTGTACCGACATCAGCTTAAGGATAACGCAAACAAGTTCGCTTTCTGGCTACCTAGCTGTTTTCTTTCTTAATGAAACACAGTCGTGAAACATACAAGCTCGTCGCCACACCCACTCATATTTACGTCATGTTGTTGCAGCTTCATGTATGTTATGCACTTTGACTAAGATGGTTCTAATCTATGCTCTATGTGCGCAAATATCTCAATGCAAAATTACTTTTTTTGAGCAGGTTACAGTGTTATTAAACACCGATAGGTATTTTTAAAGTGTTTTTCCACAAATATTTGACTCTCATGAACATGAATGTCTTTGTTACCACAGTTTACATTTGCGAATATTGGGTTATAGTGCAGGCAATGCCTTCAACCAATCTTGCCGTCTTTTGTACGTTTGCTTGTACACTGACACAGAACACAATTAGGCAACACCTAAAACGTTTCATTGTCCGTTTGATTTCGTGCTAGGTCTGTTTCAGAGTCATTTCCCTGAAGAGGAGAAGACTGTTGCCCGCAGACCTCACTAACATGTCGGCTCAAGGTAATTCAATTTGCCTGCTTGCTAGACCTGCTTCTGACTGACCATACATGTTTTCCTTTGAGAAAGCGCGCCACACCTCTCAATACTTTCGTTCGCTAGTGGGCTTAAAAATATACTTTAGAAATATCTGTTACGACACCGTCGAGCCTCTATTAATCATTAAATATTAGCTTAAGTGTATTGTAGGGAAGTAGCAAGTTAATTTAACTTCCTGTACAAATATTTAATCTGATTTGTAAAAATCTGTGCTCAAAAATATTAAATTACATTTCTGTAGCACACATTGGACGTTGATTACTTGTATCGCTGTTTGTCTTTTAACCTTAAGTTAATTTATGTAATGTATTCCTTAGAAAATGCAATGGGGACGATGGGCATTTTAAAACCAGTAGCTAATTAATGTAAACTTTACATTTGTGGCAAACTAGTTATTGGTAAAATATTCACAACATTCATGACATTAGAACACTGACATTTACAAAAGGTATCACATAACATGCATCATAAACGTACCATGATTACAAGCCTGAGCAATTTTGAGTAGATTTTTACTGGAAATGCTCCTGGTTGCCCTCAGCATCCTGTACTGCCTGACGGTACTTGTTCGAATTGAGAGGATGAACTGTATCCTTAATTATTTTCATACAATAAATAAAACCATTATAACATTGAAAGAACTGTCCTGTTGGAATCTGGTTCTTTCATACACTTCATTATACTCTGCGAATGTGATTTTTGTCTTGTTGCTGTTCATACCCACATTCCAGTCATGCAAGTTGTGTTACCAATGGGTCCATATGGGTGTTTCCAGGGCAGAGCTTTTTACCTGGGCAGAGACCGGTTTGCTTCTTTTCAGTGCAGCTTCAAATTACTACATTATATCTCAGCTCCGGTTACTGTGATATGAAAAAATATAGCTGGGAGCTGGAGAAGCTCTTTAGTTTGTACTTTTATCAAGTAGAATCCACATGTGCTAAGTACAGCACAGGTGTGTGCTTTATGCAAAATGAATTATTTCGGCCAAGGGTTAGGAAACAATAGCAAACATGACTATAGCCGCTGTGGATAACGAGCATAGTATGCGCTACAGCTGATATGGCTAATAAGAGAGAGAATCTTGTTTTGAAACTGAATGCTGAAACTATCAGAGCTGGTCTGTAATCTCACACAGACATTCTTAAGTGGTTTCTGACTGCATTTCACATTAAAATGTATTTTATGGAGTCAAAGTAGTAGTAGCCAGAATCTGTGTTTTTGTGCATGTATACCAAATAAGCAAGTCTATTAGAGATTCCTTAACTGAGCACGTGCATGATTTGAGTTTACCATTTGGAGGACTTAAGCTTCCTTTAGTTGTTGGCTGTATTAGCCATGTAGCTACAAAATTTGAACACCACAACATGCTTGGGCTGATTGCATATGGAGTAACACAAAAATCATGTGGATTTGATATTTTACAAACTATATACGTTTATGGCAAAGGTCAGCCAAACAAATCCTTTGTACCATCTGTTTGTACCAAAAAAGAGGATTAATGAATAATTAGTACAAATGTAAAGTTTACATTAATTAGCTACTGGTTCTAAAATGCCCATCGTCCCCATTGCATTTTCTAGGGAATACATTACATAAATTAACTTAAGGTTAAAAGACAAACAGCGATACAAGAAATCAACGTCCAATGTGTGCTAGAGAAATGTAACTTAATATTTGGATTTGTCCCTCCCCCATCTTCCTTCACTTCTGCACATTGTAGTACTGCTGGTTTGTCACACCATGCCCCTAACTGAAGGATGTGATGCAGTTAAAATAAAATGATGGACTTATTGTGGCAGTGTATGCTTGGACGTTTATTCAATAAATGACAGGGTTGTTGTGAATGTTAATATATATATATATATATATATATATTCTTTTCAAGTCCAGATTTGGCTAATTCACTTTGACAGAACTAAGATGTGACACTGTTGTTTACCTACCAAGTCCTAAACTCTTAACTGGTAGGAAAGTTTGCGTTTTTTCTTTTTTAGTTCGTCATAAAAAGAGCACCTTTTGCACCTTCATCCACCACCACCAAGCTCTCTCTGGACTACGTCAGTTACAGAACAGGGCCCAGTTTCCTGATATGACTGGGCAACGTTCGCGTCATTGCTGCACAGATAGTCAAGTGACTTTGTAAACCTTATTAATGCCCCTCTTAGGAGTCATTGTGTGCTTCTCAAGGAAGCTCTAACCTGACGCAGCTGGAGAATTTTGGCTCAACCAATACTCAGCAGACAAATACAGGCAAAGTTTTGAAAAATGTACTTCCACAGGTCTTTCTCAGATATTGGATATGACCTCTATAAAATATATATTTGTATTTATGTTTGCATATATTGCCCATTCCTACATTACTAATTCTCTAGGGCAATTACGTAGATCTCAGTATGTTGTTGACATTACAGTTTGTTTGTTTTGTGTGTGTGTGTTTTTTAATTCATTTATTACCATTCAGTATTCCCAGCTAACGGTCAGGTAAATTAGTGGTTTATTCTGCATGAATGATATCGCAATGCTTAAGAACATGTTTGGGATTTGTTCTGTGTTGTAATTACCATGCCTATAAAGTGTATGTAGTTATATTAAAAGGTTGTAGTAACTGTAGCCAAGCTCTTTATTAAAATGCTTGTTCAGATGTTACATACATTAATTTTTGTAATAGGGGCTTGAAACTTTTTTGTTTCTTTCTTCATTTCCATCAGGTTACCAGCACCCATACCCCATGCCCCAGGAGGGTGGCTACACCATGCCCCCCTACCCCATAGGAGGCTATGGAGACCCGTTACAGGCTCCACCTCCTGTAGGATTCAATATGGGTTACCAGCAGAGTCCAAATCAGCCAGTAATGTACCAGCCAGGCCCAGTTAGCTCACCCCAGCATCCGGGTCAGATGCCTATGGGTGCCTATGGAGGTAAATATGGAGAGAGCAGTATTCAATTCAATTCAAGACAAGACTGTTATGAAGGACTGTTTTTAATGTTGTATTTTGTTCTTTAAAGTCTGTTCTGAAAATTGCAAGAAAGGAACTGCCCCGATAATACCTTATGTTTGTATAGAGCTGGCAAGATATAACTGATCATTGTATAGAGCATATTCACATTGCACTCTTGACTTTTAAGGTGGTCCTCCACACCAGTCTGATCCATCGGCTGCGTCCTTAGTAGCAGCAGCTCCTGTGGCTGTACCTGTGGGGGTTCCCCCAGGCCTGGAGTACTTAACACAGGTAGAACCCGTTGTTGTCTACTTCCTGTCTCCCTTTGATTTTCATCTCTCTCAGTAACTTTGTAACCATTGCTTAACTTTTTTAGATTGACCAGGTCCTGATTCACCAGAAAGTAGAGTTGCTGGAGGGTGAGTTTGATCTGTTTGATCACCTTTGGCTTGTAGTGAAAGAGTTGACAAAGTGAGGAAATCCTTTTGAAGAAATAAGATAATGGGGAAATTAATAAGATGTCACCATCTTGAAGAGCATTTGCCTGCTAAATTGAAAGGGAACTTTTATGGAGTCTTACTAATCATGTTAGTGTCTGGAGCTCCTTCGTGAGCTTTATAATGGGAATCAGAATTTACTTACTGGTCTTACAGTGTTCATTGGCTTTGAGACCAACAACCATTATGAGATCAAGAACTCCCTGGGCCAGAAGATCTACAAGGCCAAGGAGAAGAATGACTGCTGCACGAGAAACTGCTGTGGCTCTCTGCGGAGCTTTGACATGAAGATCAAAGACGCCACGGACCGCGAGGTCATCCGACTGATTCGACCTTTCCGCTGTGCCACCTGTTGGTGCCCCTGCTGCTTACAAGAGGTACAAGTGTCTTGAGGACTGGTTTAACATGGGGTGTGTGACAGAAGCACACCTGCTCTGAGATGAGT
This sequence comes from Brachyhypopomus occidentalis, assembly GCA_020368025.1. Taxonomy (NCBI): domain Eukaryota; kingdom Metazoa; phylum Chordata; class Actinopteri; order Gymnotiformes; family Hypopomidae; genus Brachyhypopomus; species Brachyhypopomus occidentalis. Next base: position 1,250,675 of record JAGXOD010000081.1, on the reverse strand, counting down.
AGTTAGATCCATGCATGCAGTCATTCAATCTTTGCTTTGCTTGAATTTTGATTCATTTATTTTTTTGCTGAATTATTGCTTTTTATATTTATTGTGAATAGTTGCGTCACACTCTTCTGTCCACAACCCACGGCTGCTTACCTTCTCAGCCGTCTGGTTATTGATCCAACACACTCAAACCGGACAACCTTGAATTGGTTCTAACTGGCTGTTTTCTTCTTGGCTTTGTCACACTGTAATATTTATGAAACAATCCCTAAACCGGGCATCCAAAGTCCCCTGCTTGGATTATACAACGTTTTACCTCTGTCAGTGTGTGCTAATTCCCATCCATTCCTAGCTCATTGTCTAACTTGGTCTAAATTAAGTCAGGCTGACCGACAATTGCAAAGCTGCTGACCAGTGATTCTCACAAATCCTTTTCATGAGTATACAGCATGTTTGTTTCCTGATCATCACTGTTTCCATTTGTATATGGTTGCTGTAATGTGAATAACATTTGTATGTTTTTGTCCCTTAGATGGAAGTGCAAGCACCCCCAGGCACCACCATAGGCTACGTGTCCCAAGACTGGCACCCCATTTATCCAAAGTTCTCCATCAAGGGCCCCAACAAAGAGACTCTGATGAAACTGGAGGGCCCCTGCTTAGCCTGCAACTGTTGTGGGGATGTCAACTTTGATGTAAGAATGAGGACCTCAGCCCTGCCATTGCCTCTTTAAATTACATATTGCAGTAGATAAATCTGGTGACTTGACAGCTTCAGAAATCAGTCATTTCAAAATAATAGCCCTTTTTTTGAATACAGCTCCTTAGCTTGTCCTGTTAAGGATTTGTCTTAAAATTGATGTTGCAATAACACATTGGATATTTGATTCTCCTATAACTCCTATTTCCTCAATGTCCTCTCAGCTGAAGGGCAAGGATGGAGGCAAGCGCATCGGCCGGATTAGTAAGCAGTGGAGTGGACTACTGAAGGAAGCCTTCACAGATGCAGACAACTTTGGCATCCAGTTCCCTATGGATCTGGATGTCAAAATGAAGGCTGTGCTCATGGGAGCTTGTTTTCTTATTGTGAGTATCATCTTCACAACTCGGTCTACTGCATAAACATACTAACATCTGGTCTGGGCTATAAGTAGCAGTAAGTCACTTTTTTTTCACCAGAAAGTAGCAAATAATATTTTTGAAAGTGGTTTATAGGAACATTTGTTTTAATCTTTAAAGTGCAACTTACATGAGTAGAGTGAAACTGCTTTGTAGTCCTCAAATGAACCAGGTTGTGCTCCAGTGTATTGGTATAATTGCTGCTTAATAATATGAACGGAAAAAATATACTTGTTCCTTTATTGAGCCTCACAATGATCAGCGATGGAATAACTGCAGATACCGGTCGTTCCATTGCTGATCAAGTTAGAAACGTTTCAGTGTTGTCAGCAGCAACATTCTGCCCATCACGTGTCACTTCTCATGAGGGAGTAATCAGAGGATGGGGGTGTACAAATGTGAATCAGAAGTTGAACGAAGTCACAATGGAGATGGATGGAGATTTTGTATTAACTGTATGGGAGCACCCAAAGTTACACAGACTCTCCTTTATACCACATTTAAGAAATTATATTGTGTAATTGTATACTTATAGCCTGCACTCATAAGATTGTTGTACCTACTGAAGTGGCAAGTGAGCCTATGTACAATGTCGGATGTTTGTGTTAAAGCAACTGGTGTATATTCACATATATAAAATTTAGATGCACACCATACACAGTGGAAATGGATCCGTCATGACTTTTTGTCTATTTTGTCTTTGCAGGATTTCATGTTCTTTGAAAAAGTTGGAGACTCCAACCAACGCAACACTGTTTTCTCTTGAGGAACAAAGACATTCTTCAGTATGCCTTAGTCTAAAGAGATGCTTCTTTTGACTTATCTCAGATACCATTTTCTGACGGTCTTCGGCATATTGAGGCAACTCTACCATTTAGAAATCTAGTCCTAAAAGTCAGCTGAGATCATAAGCTCCACTTGTTCAAGTATCTGGAATTCTCTCTCTCACTCTCTTACACTTGTGTGCTCTTGGTCTCTCTGTCTTGACCTCCATAAAATCTAAAACTAAAGCCTTTTCATTAATCAAATGGTGAATGGCTAAACCAGTTTTTCCAGTTGCTGTGTAAAGACTATACACCAGTCTTTTAGATCTCAAGCCATTGTATTTACTCTTGTTGCTGGTATTGCTACATTGCATTAGTCCCATATGTCTTGGTGCTCTGTGGTCATTTAATTGTTTCTGTAGTCTTACATAAATCAGGTTCAGATTTGGTTTGTGCATAAGGTGTTTGATTTCATTCAAAGGCCACTTATTACATGGGAGTTTACAGTCCAGTCCACCACATGGCCAACACGCGCACACACACCTACGGGCAATCTAGAGTGACCAATCAACCTAGGATGCATGTCTTTGGACTGTGGGAGGACACCAGAGTACCCAGAGAAAACCCACGCAGGCACAGGGAGAACATGCAAACTCCACACAGAGCAGCCCAGACCGAGAATCGAACCCAGACCGCCTTGCTGTGAGGCGACAGTGCTAACCACCACACCACCATGCCGCCTTTTATATTATTATATAATGTTTAAATTGTCAACAATGGGGAGTGGGGGGGAGCATTCTTAGTTCTATACTCTGTGTAATCAAACTTTTTGTTTTTGTGTGAAATAGGATCAGATATTATGAAATCTTTCCTTTCTGTGGTAGTGGAAATCTGTGGTGGATGACAGCATGCATGAAGAACGTGTGCATGTTTCCAGGGTGGGGGATGAAGCAGAAATCCCCAGACTTTCACATCACATGGATGTATTTATTGTAATGGACAACTAATGTCATGTGGCTTTGAATGCTGTGTGTGGCTTCCTAATGTAAATTAGTAGGAATTTTAGAGATTCTATTCCCATGTATTAATTAAATGTGTACTAACTAGAGCCCAGTATGTTAGATAAAGTATTTATCAATTAACCATGCTTAATGTGAATTTACATAAACAGTAACTAATAAAATATATTGTGAATTCTCATATTACATGGTCTGGTCATAGTCATGGTCTGGTGGTTAGGGAACCAGTCTTGTGACTGGAGGGTCGTGGGTTCGATTCCCAGGCCTGAGGCCATGACTGAGGTGCCCTTGAGCAAGGCACCTAACCCCAACTGCTCCCTGGGCGCCGGGCTAGGGCTGCCCACCGCTCTGGGCACGTGTGCACCACAGCCCCCTAGTTATCACTAGTGTGTGTGTGTTCTGACTGCACAGATGGGTAAATGCGGAGGACAAATTTCGATTGGGGTGAAAATCACAATTGACAAACTTTACATCTTGGTTTACAGAGTTTAATCTTTGTCCATATATTAACATTATGTTAACTTTTGTAAACAACCAGGGGAAAAAAGTATTCTGTTATACACTTTCGTTTGTCACAAATGTATGCCTAAGGACAGATAATTGGGATGTGAGGTGTAGGTCAGATATTCTAATACATTTCCCTTCTGTGAGATCTCTGTGGTGGGATGGCTGAATGCATGGTAAAATGCCTTAATGATCAAACCTGTTACATGATGTAGTGATTTAGCAGGTGACCACTCCTGGAATGTGGAATGTGCCCGCCCTCACCTTGGTTGTCTTTTTCTTGATTGTCAGCTTTTTAACCTGCTGGGTGTGTAGTTGACTAGGAATTGCAAATGCTTGGTTCACTGATGGGGAAAGTCTTAAAATTGAAAGATTTCTTTGTAATATATTTAAACTGTAAGTATGATGATACTGATGGAGAAATTAAGCATCTGTTACTCACTTGTATGGCTGTGTTTTTATATATATATATATATATATATATATATATATATATATACAGACATTTCCCAAGAGGAAGGCCTAAATGAAATACCCACAAAGTCACAGAGTTTGCTAAGCTGCAAGGTTTAATACAGTTTTAAAAAAAGTGAAAAATGTCCTTGTTTTAGAAGGTGCTGCAATCTGTTTTTTTTTTTGTGAGTTTCAGTAACAAGTCTGTGTGCATTAGGTGTGGGAGATGTCATGTATTGACAGATATGTGGGGGGGGGTGGGCTAGGTTCAAGGGACTGCCAGATGGAGTTTTCAGATTTCTCCTCATCGCTGACCTTATTAATGCCCCAAGCTCCATCTGCTTTTGGTTCTGTGAATTTTAAAAAATGTTGAAAAAGAAACCGTAGTGATTTCTGTAGTAGTTATACAGCTGAAGTGGACACTTTCTCTGATCCGATCCCTCACTCTTACAAGGGCTTCACATGCAACACACTGACAGAATGGCACTTAAGATGGCTTCAGTTATTCCCCGAGAGCAAATGGTGAATCCCAGTTGATGAGGACGGCACAAACAGTAATGAAACTCAGGGGAGAGTCTCATTTCAGATAACTAGTGCTGATCATAGCTGGTAATTCTACTCCACTGATTCTAAATTTGGAATAAGGCCTAGGTGTTGCCATGGGTTTGGACGGGAGACCCTCTTAAACTTGGTTTTGTGTGTGAGTACAGGGATAATCGTTTTTCAGTGGCTTTACACTGGGTGTCTTATTTCATGGGTATTACATATATAAATATTTCTTCTAATATTCCAGAATATTTTGTGTAGTGAATGAACAAAGTATTCTTTGACAGAACTGCCTCAGATTGCAATACAAAAAATGGAAATATGTAAATGTAAACTGTTTCTTAGTTGTAAAGAGATCTTGGGTATCTTGAAAGTCACTATAAATATAAAACTTAATTCATTCAACTTTAATAACCTAGAATTGGCATAATTAAAGTCTATTTATGTTAACCTATTAAATAGATTCTCAATAAAAGATACTTTAATAAAACTTTTGCATATAAAACTGTAAACAGTGTAAGAAACTGCACTGTGACAACAGTAATTTTCTTAACTACCCCCTCCCATTTGTCCTCCTTAAAAAACAATAATCCTTCATTACAAGCAAACAGAATTGAAATTGTTCTCAGCACTGTACAGTAGATCTGAAACTCCTAGGTACCATAAACATTTACTCATTCAGGTGGTAGGGGACAATGTAGGTTTACAATATTTTCTTTACAATATATAAAAATATATTGTAAACCTGCATTGGATGAGTAGGTTGGGTTTGTTATAATTTAAGAAGCATCTTCCACAAGGCCATTCCAGAGTAGGTAAATGGAGCAGAACCTGCCATTGTTGGTTTCCACACACAGCAGAGATAACGGTTCCTAGATGTACAACACAGTTCATGGGCAACAAGAAATGCCAAAGTGTTTCCAGCCATTTGTCGCTCTTCTAAGCCACATGGAATTTGTAACTCCCATCTTGCATTTTTAAACTAGTACAAATAGGGATTACCAAAAATGTGCTCTCCTTTGATTCAAGGCGCTACTCAATTACGCTACTCTAGTGCTGCAGGTGTTGGTGATCCTGTCGGTGATCTCGTCGATAACCTGTAGGTGTCATCGAGGAAGTTGAGAGATGCTCCCTTTTAGCTCCAAGGCAGAGGAATCACCTCACATCTTGAACTTTTAGCACCTGATTTGTTGTGAATTAACACCGAAATCCACCACAGGATGGTCAATGTAGACAGAGCTCAGAAAAGTCTCCTTTCTACATTCTGTCCCCACGTCTCTCGGGCGCAGCATCCCTCACCATGCGGATGAGGAAGCGACTGGCCGCCTGCAGGTCCCAGTTGTAGCGTGCCAAGATCTTGTGGCAGTCTTCTCGGGAACACTGGTTCATGTGGTACAGCTGCTCCATCTAACACAATGATGAGTGCATGAGTGAGAGTTAGGCATATGTGAATGTGTAAGATGTGAAGGGCAGCATCATTATCACCTTCAGCTGCTGCTGTGCCAACACTGGATTCCAGTCATTTCGCTGTAGTGCTTTCTGAACCTCCTCAATGGTCACCCCATGGACTGCCTCCTGGACCTTTTCAATCACAATTTTGTTTTCACCACAGAATTATTTAACATTATAAATTAGTAATGCAAAGCAGACAAATATAACCCAAATATAAATATATTCAAGATTATTTAACAACTTGCAGGAAATGTGTGATGACTTAAGCATGCAGTCTGCTCAGACAAGATGCTAATGGTTGAGTAGAAGCTTCCTTTACTTGTTAGCTACATGAGGGCTCCAAAGCAAACTAAAGAATCAAACTTTGTATGCCCAACATGGTTGGCGTAAAGACTACAGTTGGCATTTATGGAAAATAGAAAAAAATGTTCCCTGAATTGTTCCATTAGGGTGATAAGAGAATTATGAGCAAACCACAAACCCCATTTATGACATTTGGTTCAGTTATTGTGTTTGCCCAGCTACTGTGTTAAACAGCTCAATAGTTGGTGACATCAACAAGGCAAATACGTTGGCTGATTTCCAAAGAAACAGGTGATTATACCTGCGATACGAGCACCTCCTTATCCATCGCTACTTGCGGTGGATACCTTTCACGCAGCCTCTCTCTTACTTTCTCTCGCTCTTTCTCCTTCTCCCTTTCCCTCTCAAAGCCGTTGTCTAGATGGGAAGCCGACTTGGCCAACTGGGCCATCTTGGTGAGGTTGCCAACGCCCATACCCTGTTGCTGCAATTGGAACTGTGGGGGTGGATGGGTAGGAAAAGGCCAGGGACCAGGGACAAGATTTCCCCTCCAATCACGCATCATCGGGGCCTTGCGTTTGACGTTGGGGGGTGGGGGCCGTGGAGGAGGATTGACGCCACTGGCGTCGCTAAACCTCCGCGGGTCCTGGATTTGATGAGCTGGGATGGCTTTGCGCATGCGAGTTCTCTGAGCCAGGCTACCACCACCCTCATCCTTGTCTTGAGGGATGCCCAAGACTGATTCAAGACTTCGAGACATGCCTAGAGAAAACACACAGACCAGGCCCTTTGTTATGGAATAATGATGATTGAAAAATAAAAAGACACCAACGGATTTTGGAAAACCTACCACAGCTAACTGCCAAATCAACCACGATCACACTTAGAAACAAACATTAGCATGGCATATGGTAAGATTTAGCTGTGCTAGGATGCATGTAGTAATGCTTCCTCTAACCTGCCATTTTCTTTAGGTTGGATCCTTCCTTCTCTTTCGATATAGGCCTCACATTTCTAAAACTGAAAACATGATTGACAGTCCTAAGATATAAGATTCTATTAAAGTCTTTTTTAAAAATGAGATTCCATAACTTCAAGTAAAAACATCACAATTTAAACACATTCACTAGGTCAAATTACCTAGTATTCACTCACTCATTGAGTCGTTCTGGGGTTCCCCAGGTGCACTCTGGTTTCACATCTCCATGTCCTGTGTGCTGTAAGGTGCCTTTGAGAGGAGAAGAGATAAGACCTGGAGTGGGACTAGGGCCGGGTCCACCTGCCGAAGACATGAGAGGGGCGGTCAGGGCTGGGGGGAACCAGCCCACACTCAGCGTCCTCTGGTTCTGACCCTTCCATTCACACAACTCCAATCTGGGCAGAGCACACAGAACAGAGAAAAGCACAGCCAGTCAAAACACACTCGTTTGCTCTTCTGCATGCTCACTTCAGTGGCAAAAGGAAATGGCGTTAAATTCAATTCTTTAACCAATAATATATAATAATATAACCAAGCCTCTAATTCAGACTTTTGCCTTTATTTAAAGACACAGTGAACACATGTTAAAGTATTAGAATGTCTATATGATGCCAAACTATGATGTTATCCTTTCAGCAAAATTTCAATAAAAAATGCAAGAAATATGACCTGCATATGTGAAAGAACAAACTAGCTTAAACTGCAACAGATATTTTAATGCTCAGATGTGAACATTCATGATTATTACAATTATTAGATTATTCATTCATTCATTTGTCATCAGTTATAGTACTGGTTTGTTTGGTTTTATATTTTTTATATATATAATGTTGGTTTTAGTCTGGATTGGTGGTTAGCACATTTGCCTCTCAGCACGATTGTGTGTCTATGAATGTCTAGTTAAGTTCTCAGAGTGTGTGCATGTGAATGTGTGTCTTCATGCTCAGTGGTGGATGGTGATCTGTCTTGGGTGTTGTCCTCTCTACCCTCCCTGCACCTGATTCAGTCCCCCGGGTGGCTGAGGTTTCCGTTTGAGATTACACTGAGTGCAACTGGCTGCTGCTTCTCACCGCGTGTGTGACTGGATGTAAAAAGCTGTGTGCGTTTAACTGTAAAGCAACCTCGAGTTCCTTGAAAGGGGCCACATGACTTCATTCCTTCATACACTATAAACTTCTGCTCAGTTCAGTTTTAACTGTGACACAGAGTGAAAGAAACAAAACACTGGTAATACTGAACAAATGATCTCACCATGGACCACTATTCCAATGAGCATGCTTGATTGACAACCAGCTGTGCTACTAAAGCTGAGCTATATATAATATAATAGCACAAGGAGGGAGAATCAGTAATGAACGTATTGATGATGATAGCTATGCAAATAAGTCTTAGTTTTAGGCACCAGATAAGCCCTGTTAGTGAGTCCTTATGAAATAGTAGGTTTTTGTTTACGTCATGTTCAGAATAAAACTATAGGCTGAGACACAAATGGCTAGGTCTGTGGACATTTAAAACATTATAGACTTCACTGCACCATAAAAGCTTATAGCTAGCCTAGTACTGATGAGCATGTGTTAAGCTGTTTTGTGACACCATATGTTGTAAAAAGTGCTTTTATGTTTTCCTGATGTTAATGTACATATGTCCTGATATGCCAGCTTTGATGTTCAGAATTAAGTATTGATTCTACAAGGTGTCTTGTCAGCACATTCATTTGTGTGTGACCATGCAAAATATAAAATCAAATTTAAATTTAGGTAGAATCTGTTACTCCAAGACTACAGTATATAGTATTGATCCACATGTGTAAACCTTACAGTCTGTGTTTCCGCCTGACAACACAGCTACATCAGAATGGGAGAAAATCTGGTAAAAAATAAACTATTAATTTATTAGATTTTGTGATTATATTCATATGACATACTTTGCAGATGTGCTTACACAAAGAGCAAGATTAAGAAAAAATAAAACAGATTTAGGTTCCCTGGATCTAAAACCTATGCTTCAAGAAAATGACAAAACCAATGCAGAGCCAAACATTTGCATTCCCTGTGTTGCTCTTGAAAGGCCCACTTCACAAATCTTTGCAGGAGGCCGAAAGACTAGAGGATAAATTATGACCGCTGCCTAAGGGGGTGGAGCTAGTTAACAATCTCTCCCCATTCTCCAGCACTGCTCCACCCACTTCTGTTAATGTGTCCTTGTTCCTGGTCCCCCTCCTTACCCATAATCTATGACGGTCACTAGGTCATCCGTCTGCAAAGTGAGCTTTCTGGGAGCTATAAAGTCCCGCACTGCACGGACCTCCTTAGGCTGAGCCTATGCAAGAGAGAAATAGAAGACAACTGTACAGGCAACCAGCATGCAAACCTCAAGCTAAGAAATTACAGCAGCCGAAGTGCTTACATTTAGTTTTTTTTATCCTTATGACATTTGTGATTCTGAAAATCAATTTTTAAAAGATCCAAAGTAGAATCTTTTTTATTTCCTCAATGTAGATAATTTTTCAATCTCCAATCTTGAACACTGATGTTTTGTCCAATGCACGTAATGAGTGTTAGTGTTAAATCCCTCTCCCATAATCCTGTACGCGTCAGGAATGGAGCTAATTCGGACAGCACTTTAATGTTCCTCAGGCACTGACCTCAGCAACCAGGGTGGTGAGCTGGGTGAAGGTGGGCCTATCCGTCGGGCTGCAGGCCCAGCACTTGTGCATCACGCTGTAGATCTCCTGGGGACAGTCCGCCGGCCTCAGCAGTCGCTCACCCTCGCGCTCCACGCGATACAGGATCTGCACACAGCACACAGCACACACCACACACACAAGTTTACATGTGCTGAAGGTGCAGGGGAGCGCGGGAGCACATCCAGTGGCCACTGCATCGTATTTTAAGTTTGGCTAATCCTCATTCCACAATCTCTTTCTGGCTTTCTGGTACAGAGCCACACACAAACCTGTCTCCCAGACATCCCAAGCCAGGGCTCCTCACAGTAGGTGAACATTTCCCAAAGTGTGACCCCAAACATCCAGACATCTGAAGCATGTGAGAAAGACCCCACGCGCAAACTCTCAGGTGCACACCTACAGAAGAAGAGCAAGGAAGAGATCAGACTATGGAATCAACACGTCTTTGATAAGCACGAATCAGTTTGGCCATTTGTAACAATGTGAATACACAATAATATCTTACTCTTTTCTGACTAGCCCTAGTTTTGCTGGTCTGGTGTACAATGTTCTAGTGCTCAGATGGTATAAATCTGTTGTTTGTTTTCCCCATAGATTTTTATTCAAAATGACAAAATATTAACCAATCACCATTTCTAGTGTTTCAGGTCATTCGTTGTAATTATGTTCGCTGGACACAAGACCCCATAAAATAAAAGGTTGACAAAACGCCCTTGATATTAACAGAGGCTAATTTTATTACTTTCTCCAGATCCTACAATATCTTCCATGTCATTCAAATTAATAAACTATTTAACAACAACAACAAAAAACACATTAGCCCCTCACCAGGCAAATGGGATGCGTCTGTGGGGTCCCATGACATAGTGGTCTCTGTCTTGGCCCAGATCCCTCATCAGGCCAAAGTCTCCAATCTTCACCAGCTCTCTGGAAGCCAACAGAACATTCCGGGCTGCAAGGTCCCTATGAATGAAGCGCCGGGCCTCCAGGTACTCCATCCCTGTAGCGATCTGGGTACTGAAGAGCCAGAGGCGGCCCAGCGGGTAGTTGCCCTGACGCAAACGCAGGGTGTCGTACAGAGAACCAAACGGGGCCAGCTCCGTCACCTGAGGAATAGGACCGTATGGGTGAGAGAAGAAGGAATGAAGGCAATGTGATGTTAGAGCTGCTTCATCAGCTGGTTCGCTCTTCTTCGAGGAAAGGTCTGCAGGGCATTTCCAGATGAATGTTGGTTGGAACTGCACTCAGCAGGTGTAGATGTAAGGCTATAGATTGTAGATGTAAGGTTGTAGATTGTAGATGTAAGGTTGCTGTTCAGAGGGCCAAAGTGGATTGTATCAGGTGGTGGGCCACTCTAAACGTAGTAGTAGCAGTTGTGTGTTGATAAAATCCCAGGAAACCTGGAGCACATAAACCTTACCAGCACACTCAGTACCATCGCTAACATCATGTCAGCTTTATTGCTGTGTTGAGATGTGTCAGCCTTCCAACAAACACCTGGTTAGCAGTGATCATGATGTCAAAGCCAATCAGTAATGAAACATGCTGGTAAAGGACAAATTGTCTATGCCAATAATTATATATATATATAAACTGACTTTAAATCACCTCACCATTTTTAGAGGCTGGGTGAGGACCACACCATAGAGGCGGATGATGTTTGGATGGTCCAGAGACTGCATAGTGGTGACCTCCTGCAGAAACTCCGTCACTGCATCCACCCCCCTGGACATGCTGCTCCTGAGGGCTTTCACAGCTACAGGCAGCTAGTATGATAAAGATGGTTAAGTGAGAAAAGACTAATATAGATTAAGAGAGAGATTAAGAGAGAAAAAGTCTAATATAGTATAAAGTCAGAGGTCACTAGTATGATTCCCATTAGGCCCTCTAATAATTAACACGCACTGACATCTCCATGTTTATCAATGTTTTAAAAAGTATCACATACATCAGTTTTTTGGTTAAATCTACTTGATACAATGCTAGAAAGCAATGTGTTCCATTAAGACATAACATATCAAACAAAGCAAAAGTTGTTGTTATCACTGCAGTGTTAAAGACATGCAAATATGAGAAGTATGATGGCATTTGGGAATTCCATCACAATACAGCTTTGCAGCCAAAACATTTCATGTCATGTTTTAGATCAAGGCACTGTTTACTGTTGTCAGGTAAAATAACTTGCAAAAGGGAAAGATTCTCACCACTCGTCCAGTGGGTGTGTGCCACTCCGCCCTCTTCACGACACCAAAGGAACCTGATCCCAGCCTCTCCGCAAAGACCAGCTCGCTGTCCTGGATAAGGCAGGTAAGCATTCGTCCCGCATCCGACCCCTGGCTAGACCCACCAACACTCCACTGGTCACCTCCTTCTGGGCCACGCCCCCCACTGAAGACCTGTTATGGTATTGGACAGAACGATTGACACAGTGTGGACAATGCCAAAGAGATAACTCATGAGAATGCTTTAGCGGGATGCAAGAGTGCACCTTGGACATCCACGACCGTGGTCGCATGTTGGTTTTGTAGCGCTTGACCGCATCCCATAATCGTCTTTGTCCTGTTAAAACAACTGTATTAAAGAAGCTTTAAACAACTAGTAAAGTCCTCACATACATTAAATAATTCTATAATGATGTTCTGAAGAAAATCTGGCTCACATCTTCATCTTCAAAGTTATATGAAAATAATCAAAATCAGGAGTAAAAACCTGGTTTACTGATGCCGATCTGCTCCAAGTCAGACTCCTTGACATAGTCCAGGTGCTCAATGCGTGTCACATTGAGTCCGTCACGGATCCTCAGGAAGAACCTCTCCAGTTGCACTTCCGCCAGGAGCTGGTACAGCCACTGAGTGTCTTGATCCATCATAATTACATGGTCTTTTAGCACAGCTTTCAATCTGAAACAGAGACGAGTAGTGCTGATAGAAGATGCACTGGTAGGATTTAGGACCTGGTGATTTCTCAGAGTAAAATGGAAATTATGACCAATAAACTGTTCATGAGATTAAGTGGCTATATGTGTGTAATGATTGTGTGGTTGTAGAGGTGGTGTCAATGATAAAATAACAAATATACAAATAAAGTAACCTCCTTACATGTACACTACCAGTCAAAAGTTTGGACACACCTAGTTAATTTATTCTTTTCTACATTTTAGAACAACAGTAAAGGTATCAAAAAATGAAATAACAGATGATGCTATGTTAAGACAGAATAGACAGTTTAATAAGTGGCTGTAGATGTAAAGTTCTTCAGAGCCACACAGTCCTGAACAGTTTGGAATGGCTATGGATGTTCTTGGTGTTCCCTTAACCAGCTTCATGAGGCCTGTGATACCCTGAATACATTCTCATGTATGCTGAGAAAAAAAAATTCATATATAGGCCATTATTAGACATTAACTAAAAGATTAAAAGATCAACTGTGACTGCCCTGATTCAGATATTGCAAAGCTGGCATGAAGCACTTAACAATCAACCCAAGATGGATGTTCATGCAGTGTTTGTTGATTTTTCACGAGCATTTGATACAATCAACCACTATCAATTGCTTCATACACTGGCTAATATGTCCATCAGGCGTCCCCTCTGGCTCACTATGAGGAGTTATCTGAGTGACAGAGTGCAGAGGGTGCAGTGGGGTCCCTGTGTATCTGACCCCTGGGCAATTCCTGCTGGTGTCCCGCAAGGGGGGACTATTATCTCCATTGCTCTTCGTCATTTGTATCAATAGCCTGGATTCTTGCCTGCCTACTTCTCTTATCCCAGTAAAATATGCAGATGATCTTACAATCACAGAGCTCCTAATGGGGTCTCTGCCAGGCTTGACTCAGAAAGCCCTGGATTCTGTGGCTGACTGGGGTCAGGAGTTTTCACTAATTATGAATGGTGCTAAGACAATGGATATGGTAATTAGTGCTATGCGTCAGGATAACATTCCCTCTCCACCTTGCCTGATTATCTCTGGGCAAAACATCAGTAGAGTCTCCACCTTTAAACTGCTTGGAGTCCAGATATCATCTGACTTATCGTGGGATGCCCATATTAACTATTTGATTGTAAAGGTTAGACCTAGGATCTATTATCTTGGGGTTGCCAAAAGAGCTGGTCTACCATGTGAAGTCCTAAAACAAATATACTTGACCTTTATACGCCCAATCCTTGAGTACGCTAGCCCAGTCTGGGGAGGACTGACAAAAAAACTCTCAGAGGAATTGGAAAGGGTTCAAAAACGATGTTGTAGGATTATCGGGGTCCCTTCGTCATCTCTTCCGTCTCTTAGTGCAAGACGTGATGAGGCCACCCTGAGACTCTACACTGACATACTCAAGGACAAATCTGCTCCTCTAAGAGGCTTCCTGCCTACAGCCTCTACCTCCGCTTACTCATTGCGCCGGCAGCGGAATATGTAGTACCCATGAGCAGAACTAAAAGACATGAACTCTCTTTTATTCCTCGTGCTCTTAAATTGTTTCTTAAGTAATTTATTTATTTTATGATAACTGTTTATGATTAAGTTAGTAGTTTATGTTTAAACGTTGATTGTTGTATGTTTGACACATTTCAGGCCTCGCTGTTTAGAAACTGTGTTTTTATACTGGTGCGTTCTGCCTTGTCAAATTGAATAAATCTTATCTATCTATCTATAACTATTTATATTTGTCTCAGAAGCAAATTTAAGCAGAAATATACCTTCAGTCAGCTGAGTCCAAACTTTTGACTGGTAGTGTAGAACCAAGTTCCAAAGCGTATTATTCCTTTACTAACCACCTCCTGCCTGAAGAGCAGAGACCACCACAACAATAATGTTTGCTTGCTTGAAAACTTTCTACTATCACTTCAACATTTAAACAGAATGCAAGGCTGCACTTCAAACATGTTACTCTGTATACAAAGGTGTGTTTTTTTGGTGAAATCAGTTATTTCCACTTCATTCGGTCTCAGAATGTAAAGTTAGCTGCACAAGACTGAAACAAAACAACCAACATATATCTTACCTTAATCACAAATCCACGAGCTCTTAATTCTATCCACATATAATGCCCTTTGTGACTTTTCATTTTGAGAGGCTAGAGAATACACCTAGTCTAATTCATGGCTATGTCAGAACAATGTGATTGCTATGGATTCCTTTATGCCACCCAGTATCTGTTGTGAGGGACCTCCCAAGGTTGCAGGGAACAACAGACAGGCAGTCATCACCTTTAGGATCTAGGCACGGGGAGTTAGTGTAAAAAGAGAACATCTCTAACCAAACCAGCATTCATAAGAAGTACATACTAAAACAGTAACAAAAATAGTCTATTTCTGATTCATTTCTCTATATATGAACTTCAACATAGCACTTGATGTACAGATTTAAATAATAGGGTAAAAAAAATCTGAAAATAACTGGATGCTCTAAAAGGCTCATTCTTTGCTGCACTGGGACCTTGCAGCTGATCCAGAATGCATCATGTTCAACCTTTCTGAGTTCATATACATCACTCCACTGTTGCATTCCTTTCACTGGCTTCCTGTAGTCACAAAGACAAAAATGTACCTGCTTCCTCCTACCTGAAAGCACTAGTGTAACACCATGTATCAGACACCCTTTAACACACCCAAGTACAGCTCATCTGGAACACACCTCAAGACTCTTCTCTCCAATAGCACCCAACTTCCACTACCTGTCCATACAGTGGAGTCCTTTGCCTTCTTCAAATGTAGACTGAACACCCACCTCTTCAAGAGGCACATGAACTATGCATTGGCACGTCATAGGCACTCAATTACTAATCCTTCAATTGCTAATCTACATGCTTTTTAAAAGTCCATTACTTGTAAATATCTATGTTGTGTGCATTTTCTTTGACCTGGTTGTAACTTGCTAGCATATGGATCACTTCCACGGAGACCAGAAGGCATTTTTTGTAAGTTGCTCTGAACAAGACTGTGTACTAAATGCTGTAAAAGTAATGCATAATGAACCTAGGCTGCCAACTGAAATTCGTTACCAGAATTCAGTGAAGACAAAAACTCAATTCAGAAACTAAACAAACAAGAAGGAAAGAACAATTAGGTACAGAATGCAAGACAAGGAAGAAGCTTTAGCTACAGGTGGCAAAACGAAGAGGGCAGACAACAGGCACATAAAAGGACTTCACCCACATCACGCTTACGGCTCAGACGCCCACGCCACGCTTACGGCTCAGACGCCCACGGCACGCTTACGGCTCAGACGCCCACGCCACGCTTACGGCTCAGACGCCCACGGCACGCTTACGGCTCAGACGCCCACGGCACGCTTACGGCTCAGAGTGCACTCTGAAGGAAACGGTAGTCTACTGGCATTCTACTGGCATCTACTGTCCACACTAGTGCTTCACTGGATATGCAGTGATATGGTCAAGCTTTGTGTGTGTGCAAAAGCTTTTAGAATGCAAAAGGGCAACCACTTTTTAGTGCCTTTCTGTAATACCAGAAATGCTTTCTGAGAACCCCTAGAATGTCACTAAAGAGACCAAATGCAACACCAAGGTTATGGTAAACATGGACAATAATAAAAACATCCTCTGCACAGTGAGACGAAAGATGAAGCTATAATATATGGATATTCTATCCTATAATAACTTCCAGGATGGACAACGACAACCCAGTTTGCTTACTGACTTTCATGCATTGAACATGCATTAAAAGCCGTCCGTGTTCTTGTTTATGAAGACAGGTCTTCCACAGACAAATGTGGCCTCTTCCGTTAGATACATGAGGTCAGAGTGTTAGGGCTACCTCTACAAGCACTGCAATGTAGCGGTGCAGAGGTGCAACATTCTTTTGTTCACCGCTTTGGTAAATTATTAAGTGAATCCAACTGACAAATCAATTAGTGTGTGCAGAGAATGAGTCAAAATGAAGGGGCTAGTTCAGGCAGGTATAGGATAACCAAGAGTGTCAAAATAAAATTCCCAAAGACTACACCCATATACCCACACCCATAACAAGAGAAGCAGCTTTGAGTTAGAAAACATACTTTCAGATATACTATGTCACACGATAGTTTGTCAGCCCAAGACTAAACATAATCTATGTCAGTGGGCCAAGTACATGGCTCTGAATAACAGCCATACAAAAACTGAAGAAATGTTCAGAAACATTTGATCGCATACTTCCATTCTGAGTAGTAAATTGTCAACATTTGTTGAAGGATACAGCATGCAGTGTTTATTAACCAACATGCCAAGGTTCTTTGTTCTGGAACAAAGTGAGTGTGATAGCAGGTGTGTCTTAATACATCTACAAGTGCTTACAAGCCTGTAAAATGTGTGGTGTGTTAAGTCAAAAATGGAACATTTAAGGAATATTAATAAGGGATATTAGGAACAGCTAGCTATGGGTGATTCAATATCAACATGTCTTAGGATTTCAACATTACATTTAAATCAATGTCTAGTCACTTTGTAATAAAATACAAGGAATACAGGAAGTATATTATACATTATAGAGAAATCAATTAGCTCTCCAACATTAAATCATTTTAAAATAAATATAATTTTAGTTTATCCATTTGATTAAGTAAATTATAAATTTTCTTATTTCTCACAAATGTGGACTGTGGTATTATGTTTATCCAGAGACTCAACTTAAAATATCCCATATGGTAGTAATATCCATCTTAGATTGTACTAAGAATGATTATTGGTTACAGTACAGTTTCTTATTTTGCAAAACATGCTCTACCAAAACAGCTGTTTATAATGTTTAACTATATGTTTAAATGTGAGCACTGCTGGGATTGTAGTGAGGGGTCAGCTGTTGTTTTTGATACCTCTCACCGTGTTCTTTCGGACCTATGAAAGGTTTGACACATTTTGAGCTATTGATGTCTTATCTTTTCATGTGGCCACTCCGAAATATGTGAGTCATGCCTGAGCAATTTAAAGAAAAGTTCTTTATGTATCCATGTGATAATATTCTCATGTGGTAATATTCTCATGTGATAATATTCTCATGTGGTAATATTCTCTGCTCTGCTTGTGGAAATTAAATTTCTCTGAAAGGCATTATAACCCAACAGCAAAACGCCTTGGTTCTAATGGTGAATTAAGTCAGTTAAATGCACATATTTTGATAAATGTACTGTGAAAGTGTAACTAGGGTTCAAAAAGCCTTCGATATTAATTAAGCAGATATGTTTTCTATGTTAAATGTTCTTGCTAGCAACTAATGATAAAATATCACCATTTACAGCCCATTATATAACACAGGCAACACTTTCATTTTGTTGGTGAAACACATAGGTAACTTTAAAGAAAACTAAATTATTTTAAAATGCATATACCATAAAATAGCATAAAATAAAAAGGAACGGCATCAAATATAAGTAAATGTAATAATAAACACTAGTTTCTAAATTGATTCGCCAAACCATCAAACAAGGCCCACAGGCACCTTTGTCATACCGTGACGTCAACAAACGCGCAACACGTTGGACAAGGTGGGCTGTTCAAACGACAGGTACTTACAGTTTATGTCCAGCTCACTTTCTTATTAAGATGAATGCGGGGTTGATCCTTGAAATACATCACCTCGCTCACCAAAAAAATATACATATCAGTCGTACTAGGCTCTGTCCTTAACCAGCCAGACGGTTTTAGTTAGGCCTGCGCAACGCTTCGAATTCGCCGCTCCCTGATATTATTTAGACACGTAGTAGTTCGTTTTAGACTTTAACACGTTCCGTTACGAGTGGGTTGTCCGTAAGGAATTTGTATTTCTTGTCAAGTGTTTACCTTACTAAATGTCTTCTGCTCTTGGAAGCCCTCTACGAATTCTCCAACACCAGGTTGCCGATCGCTCGCCAGAATTTCCTAAACTTCCTCAAGTCCACTCCGCCTCCTCATCTCCCCGCCCATCCCTATCCACCTGTAGCCTACAGCCTTATAGCAAGCTAAACATAGATTAACCTACTCAAATTCGGAGATTTACAAAACAGTGTGTTTTCTGTAGATTGTGATGGTGCACTGCATCAACAGTTTTATTGGCTTTTTGACTGAATGCGCACCTAGGCTACAAGTTTGTTACAACTTCAAACTAATTTATGGATTAAACTTGCGTTTGGTAGTAAGTGCAAAACGTCTAAAATCTAGTCAAAAGCCTTTAAAATGTTGTCGTTCTTCACAATTAGCTTGAATGTTTGAATTCACGTTTGTTTCATAACTACCTGATCTGGTTCTGCCAGTCTTACCGGAATTTTATAGTTTCTCACAGACACCACCCCCCACTCAAACAAACAAACACACAGATGCACGCGCGCGCACACCCACACACACACACACATTGTTGTGTTCTAGCTCTTAGTACTACACAGAATGGCTGATTTTCTTTACAACTTTGTTAAGACATGGCCCCTGCCATTTTGACTCCATGATGATATGCAGGGGCCTAAAGTACTCTAAAGTCAAGCAGTTCTAAAGTATTTCACTACTATGTTATCGTTACAGGTTAAGCAACAATAAATAATAGTTATTACATAAAAAAATACAAGCCTCCTTTCCTACTATGTTACCGTTAATAATTTAATAATTACCTAGATGATCTTGATAACATGAACATAAATTGATAACCCATACATTTTAATAGTTTAATAGTAATCATTTTTTTCAGTTTCACATTTTCACTCTGCTTTCATTAATTGTCTTCTACTGTGGTGTTTTCACAGATAAAAGCGTGCTATACTCAAAAATGTAGCTACTAAATTATGGCTATTACTATTGCCATCACTTAGCATTCTGCTAAAGTTAGAACTAATAATTTGTCAATAAGTATCATCCACCAGCTAAAGTTATGTACTATCTAAATTTCCACAAATACTTCAAATCACACTTCCTGTCACTTCTCATAGGTCTTGATTGCCGGTGGTTATCACAAGCATAACCGAGTGACCAGTGCAAACGTTGAGAAAAAAAACACAGCAAACGTTTCAATCACCAGACTTCCATCAGTGCCAATGGAGACATGGCAGAAAGACATATTATCCAGTATATTATCTACGCCCTGTGGTGTAATTAATCAGAGACATCAAATCCATAAATAAGGACCCATGGCAGTGGATAGAACTATTTAGTAATCCAATTAACCACTGCAACGGCTGAAACACTCTCAGTGGTTCACTTAAAGATAGGAACCATTAATCCACTACATTAGAAAGTAACTGAATCCAATAACAGTAGCATTTATAAATCTGCCACGAAAACAGCTAAATGACTAATTCAAGGTTTCATTAGGCCTCAACAGATATTCAATTTTGAAATAAAATAAATCCATCTGTTTTCACAAGTATCAAGCACATCTACTACTATTGACAAATGTATAGTCAGAGACACCTTTGTCTGCACAATAGGTGTATCTGATATTTGTGTAAGTGACTTGGTAACATTGGGTAGTAAAGTACACTTAACAGAATAACAGCTAGCCAGATATTCATTTTAAGAAGCAGAAATAAATATAGTTGTATAGACCTTGTCAAGAAAGGTGTCAATTTCTCCTTTGAAATGTCTGGTGGGGTCAAAAGTTAATTTGTTGCAAAAGGTCTCATCTGACAATTACCTGAATTACTTATGAATTCCTGTAGTGTAATCAGTTTTATTCATGAGTACCACACCTAAACCTTTATTAGCAGGTTTGACTACTTTTTCTTTGTTCTAAGCCAATGTAAAAGGCTTCTCATTCATTCTTGGAGATATTAGATCTCTATTTATTTTCAGGCGACAAAAAAGAAATCTTCCACATCTCTTTCACAAGCTTAGAAAAGGTATTAATAGGTGCACTATTGATTACCGGACAAAAAAATACTTCTGTATTTGAAATACTCTCTGATTGTCAGTAACATTTGAAAGGATCATTGTGAAACAGATATTTAAGTTTAATGTTACACAAACTTGAAAAGCTGTATCTTTGTTTGGAAAGGATCTGGAATGGATGAGGATGAAAATCTTTTGTTCAAGACTCAAGATTCTGTAGCATGGCTGAAAGGTTGATTTATCAAACTGAAGATCAGTTCTTCACATGTCTGCTGTGAACATGTCTGGTGTTGTACCTTTGTCTTGCTGAGACCTCATTTGCCATGTCAGTGATCGGCCTTGCTGCTTTTCTCCTGTGTTCTCCTGTGTTGACCCCTAATTTTCTTTTCTCAGTTTACTTAATGAAAAGGTGTAAACAAGCTAACATTTTTGTGATTTTTTAAAATTCACATTTTAATCATTTTAATAATGTTCCATCATCCATGTAGAGAGGTGCCAGTTGAGGTGGTTCGGGCATCTGTCCCCCGCAACCCGGACCTGGATAAGCGGGTCAAAATGGATGGATGGATTGTAATACATTATCAGTATAGCTGTGACACTTAAAATTTCTCTCATGGAATAAGGCAAAATTTAGTATTGAGAGTTTAGGTTTTACTGTTATAATACTGCCCAGGACCTATGTCTGGATGGTTCAATATGATGGAGTGAATATGTTTAATGATGAACAGTACTACAGTTGAGATTTATGGCGCTGTGGTCACAAGACTAGACTTAAATTTCTTGGGAAATTCACACCTAAACAATTAAGTCTGGCTACAATCATTGGGATTACATTGTTGTTACAGTCATCTAATCCAATAAACATGGATCATGTCAGAGACCATAGACCTGCTCTTCCAGCACATCTGGCATTTTGAACTGCTAAGGGACATCAGAGAACTGCTAAGGGACATCAGAGAACTGCTAAGGAGAACTCTATTCATCATATGTTTTATCCCATTTGAGTGCCTCCTGGGGCTTCAGTTATGCTTGCATCTAAGGAGTCTCCCATCCTATGATCAACTGGCAGTCCAGGTTCAGTCTCTCAGTTCAGTCTGAGAGGATCTGGGAGTGGACACTTCAGCAACTCCAAATGGCCATTGCTGTATTAAAAATAAATGAGCTCCAAAGGCAAGTCAAAACATCTACCTACCAGCCAGGACACTGGGTGTGGGATGGCAGGATGACACCTGTCAGTAAACGGGAGCTTAGGTACTTAGGTCATTGGACAATCCTACACTGCATCACTGCATCAAAGTCCACTCAACACTGCAGATGACTCTTCCACTCTTACAGGCCCGATTCTTGGCATCTGGATCACCCTCACACTACATCCTACAGTGGATTGTCTGGTTGGCACTCATCCAGTGGGACATGCACATTCATTTCCATACTGGAGACATCAGGCTGAAAGACTTTGTTACAGTTATTTACCACTGGTTTTTGAGTTGGCTCCTTTTCTATGTTCACTCACTTGAATTAATGTAATTTTTGTAAACTTCACACACATTCTCTCTCTCTCTCTCTCTCTCTCTTTCTCTCTCTGCAAAATGTCAAAGGATGTAGGTACAAGGTAGGTCTACTTAATAAAGTACATTACATTAAAAAGAAATATTAGTCTAACAGAGTTTTATTGTTTTATATAAATTACATCACAAAAAAACTGGGACATTCATTCATGCTTACATTTGGGTGGGATTATTGGGAATGTCCTGTTAATTTGGTGACGACCTTTAATTGGTGACTAAAAAACATTTCATTTTTGTCTCCAACAAAAAAATGTCCGCTTAAAGATGGATATGACACTGATGATGATGTCTTTATTCTTAAATATGATGTCTTACCTCAGGCCCCCTAAAAAGTGCAGCCAAACCCTGAAGCTCAAAAACAAAGCAACTCCATCTCATCTCTGTGGCATCAACAGTCACCTATGTACTCGGAGTACCATGCAGTTCAATTAATATGGCAACAGCAAGCTGGAAACCCGTTATATAGAACATGAAGCCAGAATAACAATTACAGAAGACAGTGACCAGCAACAAAACTAGAAAACATTTGGGTTTACATACACAAACGAATCACTAATAAAGCACTGCCATGTAAATGACAATACCAGGGTAGCCTTGACAGATGGTATCATACAGTGAACTGTCAACTGTGATTGTTTAAATGCTTGTAAATCTATTCTTCAGTCCATTGCCGCTATCCATTGTACCATTTGATCAATTTCTGGCATCTACAGCAAACATGATGTGATTGTCCCATAAAGCATTTATATGCAGTATAAAGTGTTAAACCAGGATAAATAATAGTTTTCAATGCATAAGTCCTAAAAGCCTCACTTTGGTTACATTTCTGTTCGCTGTTACCTTCCCTGCATGTGTTTGGAATATGATCAATAAATTGTACTTTAAACATAGAAGGATTATTTTTTAATTTAATATATCTTAAAGTGTCATACTATATTCCTTATTAACTCTCCTGATGACATGAATTCTACCAAATGATCTTGTAATCATCTTTTTATGGTTTTCTTTTTTATGATTTATTTTTTGCCAGTTTGAAAAACATGACATTGTGGACATTCCAGTCTATAACATAAAATGTTCAATTAGATACTCTTAGTTAGATACAATATAATGAAATCCTACATTATCACAGTGGTTACATTGATTAAGACCTTACATCTCAACTCATTCTCTTTTCATGTGGCAGGAAGGTAAATATGTAGTAACTTATCACCAAGTGTAGGATATCTTTAAAATCTAATAACTGAAACTCTCTTTCAAAAATGTCACTGAAAATAATACTACTACTTCTGCATTTTGTGTCACCATTTTGACCTAGTGTTAGTGTTATTAAGAATCCAATTTTTATGCACTCTCTGTAGGATTCAAGCCAACTTTATTGTCATTCACATCGCATGCGGTGAAACAATTTGTTTGCTCAAGGTCCATAGAAGAACAAGAACACTAAACAATATAAATACCATGTACAGAAAAATATAAAGGCTATAAATATATAGTGGTTTAAGTGATAAAGTGAGTAACAAACCATTACTCCACTTCATGTGTTTTTTCTTCAGAAGCTACAGTATTTAATAAAAAATTTTTTCATGGTGTAATTCTACAATATTCCTCAGTTGTTGTGGTATTGCAACCCCTCCCCCACCCTACCCAATAATAAGTAGTTGCTTGGTGACTCTAAAATTGTGAGTGGGGAGTGCAGACCTCATGACTGTGCATTTAGTACTGAAAGCAGTGCCCTGCAGGGGATTCTCCAAAATATTCATTATACCACCATTTATATTACTGGTTAGTATGTGATGTCCTAATGGTTTCAACAAAACACAGATAGTAAGATAAGCATATTAAAGATAAGCCCAATACAATATTACAAATTCTGCCAATCATTTATTTCATGACAACACGACTGACCTCCATCCACGTAGTAGGCTATACCATATGGACATTCACTACATAGATGGGTATTCACAATCATTTTTAGGTTCTTCTGAAAAC
Organism: Brachyhypopomus occidentalis; assembly: GCA_020368025.1. Taxonomy (NCBI): domain Eukaryota; kingdom Metazoa; phylum Chordata; class Actinopteri; order Gymnotiformes; family Hypopomidae; genus Brachyhypopomus; species Brachyhypopomus occidentalis. Next base: position 1,226,523 of record JAGXOD010000081.1, on the reverse strand, counting down.
CTTGTCATCTGTATGATGTGCTGTACTAATCACAACAAACTTGAACAAGTGTCTGATACTCGTAGCGGACCCGTTTGTCTACTTTACCGGATGGTAAAAGGCGAAGTTAAACGTAAGTTCGTTATGCCGCCTTGAAAACTGTAGCTACCATTTTTCATACGTCACATTTCACGAACGCGGTAAAATATTTCCTGACGTCATCAATAAATGCTCAGGAAACGCGTCATACTTCGTTGAAAGAAAGCGACGGTGTTCATTGATTGAAGATGAAGACCTCGTAATGCTAAATTTGCTAAAAAATCTTTAACACGTAGTAAACCACTCAGCAAAACTGCTTCTGTTAATACTTCTACAAATCTGCACGCAGACGGTGAGTATTAAGTCGATAGAAATAAAAACTACGCTGTGATATCAGTTTATTTGGTTAGCTGTCGACCTAAGATAGCTGGCTAGCTAGTTAATTTGCACGTTTATTAACACTCCGTAGCAACGGTCAAATACCTTAGTGGGTCATAAATATTAATGCCAGTTATTACTGTGTTGATATAACATGCGCAACAAAAAAATATTTATTCATTTATCGAAGTAGACGTTGTACGTAGTAAATATTTATAAACATGCTGCTCGCTTGCTTGCTAAATGCTAGCTAACTTGTTAGGAGAAAATGTGAATTTGGGTGGATTGCTCGCTAGTTAGCCAGTTTTTAGATTTCTTTGTTGTTTTTTGCGTCAATCTACTCTGTTTTTCTACAGCATTTAAAAAACGCAAAATCACTGAACTTTTTTCAGTTGTAGTATTGATAGCTTTTTATTGTTTGCCTACGAGGATGTGGAAGACAACGACAAATATTAATGTAGCGTTTGCTATCATAAAACCTGTTATGATATTGCATGAATATTAAAAACTTCTTCAACACAATACTTATTCGAAAAGCGAAAGCCTTTGTTTAAAATAGAAATACATAATACCTGGTTATTTATGCTAACAAATAATCATCTGTAACATCCTGCTTTAGTTTGCTCAAACTATGTAAATCTCTTAACAACTTGCTTATTCGTCTCCAGAGCAACGACAGCTCAGCTTGTCACTTGGAACCGTTAATGTTGTCTGGGTTGTATAAATACCATTTGATGCTCTTAATTCAATATACGTGTATTTTATTGCTATATTTGATGCCCTGTCTTGTAGACGGCGAGCTGGCGCAAGTAGCAGGGTGCGCGTGGACCATGAGAGACAGCGGGGCAAGCTTGGCTCATAACCGCTGGCAGGGAGAGCTCTCCTTGAATGTGAGCCACGAGGGCAATCATGGAGGCATGGCAGGCGGACATCTCTTGGGCTCTGAGTCCCCTCACAGTGCTCAGAGCAGCATGCACATAAAACTGAGCCAAAAGGAGGATTGGACTGGAGAATCCATGGAGCCGGATGAAATGGGTGAAGAGGATGGGTTCGATGAAGATGAGGTGGACGAGGAGGAGGACTTTGAAGATGAACACCTGGAGGATGGAGAAGAGATGAATTTTGAATGTGCCCCATTGGAAGATGAGGATGAAGAAGTGGACTGGCTTGTCCCACATGACTCGTCACAAGTGCAGCAATACCAGATGCTGTCACCTTCAGAGAAAGAACAAGTTGAGCTCGACGCCATGGACTTTCCAGAGAGCCCTCTCCGGGCTCGGCTTCACGGGCTCAGGCAACAGAGGCTGAAGCGATGGAGGAGGCTCCGTGCCTGTACGGGCCTGCGTTTCCGGCTTGCTCAGAACTGGAAGACATGGCGGCAACGTGCATTATGGGTAGGCACGCTTGGGCACAGACGGGCAAGGCGATGGCGCCAATATAGTCTTTATTCAAGCAGACAAAGGCGGGATCCAGGGCGTAGATTATCCCTGCAGACTGCAAATGGAAGCCAAACTGGTAAGAGATGTTGTTGTAAGCTGAACTAGTTCTTAATATTTTATGGAAGCTCATTAGTATTTAAGGCAATGACTTTTAACAAAAAGTATAAACGGAAGACACTGGTCAGTACTCGACTTGCTGCTTTAAGCAATATCTCATGATAAACATGTCCTTTTCTCCTCAGAAGCTCCATTTAGTGACTTGAATGGTCATCAGGGCCTTTCACAGTCCAGCTTAACAGTCAGTGTTGGAAAACCTGACGTCAGGGATTTCTCATCAGTGCTTAGTACGAAGCCCACCACTCACAAGGTGGAAATGGCCCTTACAGAAGAACATGTATCCTATGTCCAAGGTAAGCAGTGATTGAAGTCTACCATCTCCTAATTGGGAAACTTGAAAAATTCAGCTGGATTTTAGTCTGCCCCCAAAGTATTTCAGACTTTTGTTGATTCAATTAGCTTTTAGAGGCAACTATCGGGCAAAAGTTATTTATATTAGAGTCCCATACAAATATATTCATGTTTATTTCTCTACCAGGAATTTTGGATGAGTCGCTCCACAAATATGGCAGTCTGATACCTATACATGCTGATGACATTGTACAACAACTGGAGGAGGTTTTCAGTGAGATCTTTTCACAGCCTCACAGGTATGTCAAACCAAATATATATTCATATGATAAAGACAAAAACACGCGGACATATTAACAAACTAAAGAAGTAACTTGTCATGTTATACACTAATCACCTTTTATTCCGCTGTGAAAATATCGTTCACACAATTTGCATTTAACAAAAATGGATTGTGATTGATTCTCAGACGGGCAGAGGTGCAGCGGCTTATCCAGTCTTATCAGAGATCACCGGGTACGAGCATGGTACGAGGGTTCAGTGTAAACTACAAGCGTCACGTCCTTACCATGGATGATCTTAGCACCCTGTATGGACAGAACTGGCTTAATGACCAGGTACAGTATGGTCCCCTGCAAACATGCTCATCCTTGTACAGTACTTCTTCATCCCAGCACTGCCTTATATCTGTTGTTTTCCCCCAGGTCATGAACATGTATGGAGACCTTGTAATGGATTCGGTTCCTGACAAGGTGATGAGTAATAAAATGTCTTTTTATGCCTTTTACAGTATGTCCACAGTAACTCTTAGTGACATTATCCAAATGTGTTTGCATCCATGTTCTCTCAGGTTCATTTCTTCAACAGCTTCTTTTATGACAAGCTGAGAACTAAAGGTTATGATGGTGTTAAACGGTGGACAAAAAATGTAAGACTTTTTCTCCTGTCCTTGCTTTCCCTTTGAATATTTAGAATGTTGTTATAAATGAATTTTAAAACATCATTTAGATTACATTTTTTGTTTTTATTGATAATACAGGTTATACTTTATGGGCCAATGTTTGAACCTCTGTTGGATCATCATATAACCCCTTTTAATCTAGATGCCTTCTGTTTGGTTGCCATGTACAGTTTAACATGCAAAATGTATGTTATTACTGAATGTTTTGATCCAGGTTGACATCTTCAGCAAGGAGCTACTGTTGATTCCCATTCATCTGGAGGTGCACTGGTCACTAGTATCAGTGGATATCAAACAGCGTTTCATCACCTACTTTGACTCCCAACGAACCCTTAACCGCCGCTGTCCCAAGGTCAGGACGTCTTGTGGTTTCATTTGTCTAAAATTGCCATTAATGTGCTCCACGGAATTACCAAACAATGAAGTTTAAGATAACTGCAAGTTTGGTCTGTGGAAATTTTTTAACTACATTTTTTCTTCTTTTTGCTATGTAGCATATTTTTAAGTACCTCCAGGCAGAAGCTATGCTAAAACAACAGAGAGATTTTCTCACAGGGTGGAGAGGCTTTTTTAAAATGGTAAGTCATATGAAAAATTACCACTGCCTACTACATGGGGGGGCTCTGATGTCTGCAAACTGCTTAGTACACATTTTCTAAAGCAGTTTATGTACTGCATGTCATGTCATCTAACAGGCAACTTGGAGTATGCTGAAGACCATGTAGATTCACTAAGCCTGTCATGTATGAAATGTGTAGTTTGGAAAGTCTTTTTTATTGACAGTTCTGTTGTTTTTGCTTGCTGTCTTTTACATGTCATATTAAAGATTTTCTGATATTTTATTTTTTATTTATTTATTTTTGATTATTGCTATCCTGAAATTACTCCAAATACTAGGTTAGCATTACACCAAACAGCATGAATGCTTAATTTGAAGGCTTAATGTGAATCATAACTGTATTATAATGTTGTGGATGCCTAAATGGAATTTTCGTATCTAGGAACCCCCATCAGCTAGTCAGGTTTGTATACACAGTTCCTGTTTCATAATTAAAAATTATGAAGTGTGATTTTACACTCATGACTTAGTCATGGTTATTTGGTTACATGGTGCTTTATGGTTGTGGAGACTATATTTGTAAGTTAACAGAGGTTGTATTTGTCTTCAGAATGTAGGGAGACAAAATAATGACAGTGACTGCGGGGCATTCGTCCTTCAGGTGAGTTCATCTATAATTTTTTACACTTTTCGCCATCACAAATAGGAATACCTTTGATTCATTGTGTAGTGGTTCAGCACATATTAAAAGACAAGTAAAATAAAGCTAGGAGAAGAAATACAGATGCATTTTGTGCTTGGTTGTTCTTTTTCTTGAGGTAGGTGTTCAACCGGTTAACTTTTACTCTCGTCATACTTCATTATTGATTTCAGTACTGCAAGTGTCTGGCACTGGGGCAGCCCTTCAGTTTCAGTCAGCAGGACATGCCTAAGCTGAGGAGACTCATGTACAAAGAGCTTTGTCACCGCAAACTCTCACTGTGATGGCTGTGGATGGTTACAAGAAAGAAACTTCTGGAAACGGACTGTCCAAAGTACAGAGACACTTTAAACTGGACATTGCATATTCAAACCCACCTTTTCATTTTTCTTATGTATCAATGTTTGTTTGTTTTTTTTTGTGGTTGTCGGAGGCCAATCTCTTTTCTAAAGTCTACCTTGTTGATATGTGGCAATCTTGACTAGGAGATGTTTTGGCTTCATCAATGAGGTAGATTGTTTTTGATCCACCCCCCATCTCCATTTGTAAAGGTGTTGCTATGCTTTTTATTATGTGTTGGGAAGAGTGATGTGCTACTCAACGTGCAAATCTAAAAATGTCTCCCACCCCCTCTTTTTTTCTTTCTTTCAATAAATGTCTTATGAAAACTGGTGTGATTCTTGTCAGATTGCTGGGTCAAGTTTGTATATGTTTGTTGAAGGGCAAAGTGTGAAAACTAGAGTTTGTTTATTGATTACTAAGTAATTTGTGTGCTCATTTCTGGTACATTTTCTGAGTTGCTTGTCAAGGCCCCCCAACTGCCATCTATAGTTTCCATCACATTTTTAAAAAATTAACACAAACGGCCAAACATTCCAAATAGAATGATGCTTTTAGTTAGCTTTATTTAGAATGATGCTTATTTTGATGTTACGCACACTTCCACGTGCCTCTAACGGAAAATAACGGCTCCGTATATTATAGTGGTTTGCCATTTATCACTATTTTAAAGTGTACACTACAGTTTTGCAGTGTACTGACAAATCATTAGAAGATAATAACCGAAAATTATAGCCTTTTAAGTTAGTTTTCCGTGAAATGAGTTTAATCAGCACATTAGGAATGCATTACAATCCATTGTAATTTCGCTTTTACATCATCATTTCTATTTCCGTGTATTGTTCATGTAATCGTTAACCCACCGGGTCACAGTAAAATTATTTCATTGTGACTCAATGATTTTGACCAAAATCATTGAGTCAACATTTCCTCCAACTATGCCCTGACATGAATCGGTGGGCGGGATAACGCGGCATTACGACATGTGCTTTAGCCTATGAGATGTCCCAGTGACCTGCCTCTGTTTTGACTGATGGTTGGCTTGTGCAATCAAAACCCTCGAGTTAACATCACTGCCCACGTATTTAGCACATTTCCGCCATTCTACTGTTCTTTGTGATAATGTCGGCTCAACATGAGGATAGGTAAGTAGTGGTTGTTTCATAATGTGGTTTGTTTTAGCTTATGTGTTGATAAAAATGAAAATATATTTCGGTGTTATGTATGTGATTAGTTTAAAATATGATATGAGTTTTCTAGTGACCATTTTGATTGATTCCATCTAAGAAAAACCGGTTGCCTGAAAAACGACACGACACGTTAGCTAGTTGGCTAGCAACGCCGTTCTGCGTAGGAATGAAGTGAAAATGGGAAACATTTAACCAATAGATACATAATTTTTTGTCTTTAAGTTTAGTCTTAATGATTCCATGTTTCCTCGTCACAAGTCTTGTCACCGTATCGTTCCACACGTGCGGTTAAAACGGCAACGCGTTAAAATATACCGGCACTTGTGGTACAACGTGACTCCTTCGCTAGGAGCGTTCGCTAGCTGGTTAGCCAGCATGCTAACATTTCCGTTAGTTGCCGGCTTTCGTGTCGCGCGTGCTTGCACATGGTGGTCCCATGCTGTCTCTGCCTAACAATGATAAAACGTGTCTTTATTAGGACAACGTAATAGGGAAACTGGAAATGAAAATGTAGTATCGATACACCGACTACCAGCGTGGTTTAAATTGGGATTTAATTAATTTCGAGGAAAATTACGCTAGAGTTAAATATGAGATGCCATTGCAGAAGTTAGGCCGAAGTCTGGCCCAGCTGTTGTGTTCTAGCTAAGCTACTAGCTAAGCTACAGACTGGAACCGTTTAATTTATTCAGTATTAAATTTACGTATGATTACGGAGAACCTAGATAGCAGTTCTAGCTATTTGATATTCGCTTTGGTCGATGTTCTCGCTAGCTAGTAAACAAAACGTTGTCTAATTAGCTAGTTAGCCATAGCTAGCTAGTTAGCTCACCAATAAAACGGGCTAGCTTGGTTAGCTTTCAAAAACTATTGTAATTTCAGTGTTTATACGTCTCTCTTCCTGTTTAAATAGTTTACACGTCGATTACTATCAAATGTTGAAGGCCATCTTTATCAAACATCCTGTAATTTAGTCGAGCCCATAGGCCCTCGCACTTACGAATTCAAAAGGTTAGGGCAAAAATGGCGGACTCCAAAGCCATTTTCTACAGAAAATTGCGACGTGTCTGGTGTAATGTCGCCTCCCCACCATCTCAAGTCTTTATTCATCTTTCTTGTGTCTTGATAACGACACGATTATTTATTCATTATAAAATATGTAGACTTTTATAAGATTTTTAACTCTTGAACTTTTACTTACAAATTTTACTTGAACAAGTCATAAAATGTAAACCCAACACTCATTTCCATTTTGTCCTCAACCTCAATGTAAAAATATTTAGACTGTCATGATTGCGCCATAATCCGTTATATGGCATTGCTAACAATTGATTAATATGTCATTTCAGACCCAGAGACAATGGCCCCGAGGGCATGGAGCCAGATGGAGTCATTGAGGTAAAGCTTAGTTTTGGGTATTAAAGCATAGGTCTTGAAATTTCTTCCACCTGTGTAATGCCCTGCTGTAATGATGCTTTGCTTTCTGTAAAAGTTCTTTGCTAGATTGCTTATTAGAAAGCTCTAGCATCAGGTTGAAATCAACATGCATGTTTTTCTTCTCTTGTTAGGGCAACTGGAAGGAAGTTGTGGATAGTTTTGATGACATGAATCTGCGGGAAAATCTTCTCAGAGGAATCTATGCTTATGGTTTTGAGAAACCTTCTGCCATTCAGCAGAGGGCGATTCTCCCTTGTATCAAGGGTATGTAGCAAAGTTTTAAATCTTTTTTTCTGGTTACTTGTGCCCTTCCAAGGTGTTACGGTATTGTCATGAACACCCTTACCAACTGGGCAAGGCATTGCCTTTTGGTGGCAGAGTCCTATATCTGGTAGGGGGAGAGAGAATGCAGCCCATATTCATCCCAGTCGACTCTGTACCATGGGCTGACGACTGGTTCATGCTATGGGCACAGAATTACTTTTTTTTTTTTCTGGATCTAGTTTTTATGTTTGGCTGGCAGAGACGTTAATATCCATTTGTTTCCTTTTAGGTTATGATGTCATTGCACAGGCCCAGTCGGGCACAGGGAAGACGGCCACATTCGCCATCTCCATTCTGCAGCAGATTGACATCGATCAGAAGGCCACACAGGCTATGGTCCTGGCTCCCACCAGAGAGCTAGCCCAACAAGTAAGAATCCATAACACCTTTTGACTCACCAAAGGATGTAGAAGGTGGCAATTTGACTGTTGGACGCTTCCCTTATCAACTGGGCAAGGCAATGCCTGTTAGTGGCATGGAGACCTATATCTGATGAGGGAAGAGAAAATACTGCCTATATTCATCCCAGTCTGCTCAGCACTGTGAGCTAAAGGCTGTTTCATGCTATAGGCACATTTTTAGAATAACCCTCTGGTTTCTCAGTCACTTGGCACTGAGACACACTTGGGTATGTAATCATGGAAGACATGAGGCATGATGTGAAGAGTGAAGGCCATGTTTATTCTGTGCTGTGTCTGTAACATTCCTCGTTTGTCTCTTTGTCCATCTCAGATCCAGAAGGTGGTCCTTGCCCTGGGCGATTACATGGGTGCCACTTGCCACGCCTGTATCGGCGGGACCAACGTTCGCAACGAAGTGCAGAAGTTGCAGGCAGACGTACCCCACATAGTGGTGGGGACACCTGGGCGGGTCTTTGACATGCTCAACCGTCGCTATCTCTGTAAGCACAGGCGCCAACCTCGAACACCTTGGTCAATAGTGGAGGGCTTGTATGCTGTCATGATGATCCCCATGCGTGTCAGCTGACTCCGGTAGTCCCCTGCCTTCCCCAGCCGGTCCCAACATTTTGTTGGACGCAGGCTCGGGGCTGCAGGCCTCTGGAGGCATGATCAGACCTTACTGACCTGAACACAGCATTGTCCCTCCATTCCCTGTGCTCTCCCAGCACTCTGTAAACCCGGGTGGTGCGCAACAAAGCCTCTTTCATGGGTAAAGTGAGTTAACTGGGTCAAATTAAGGTGATTGAGTTTAACCCCAACAAGAGTGGCTCTGTGAATTTTGTAGGGCGCGCACCCCCCCCCCCCCAACCCAGTTTTTGGTTCGACGTGGCATCAATTTTGAAGCTATAAAATCTGTTGACTAATGTCCTGTATCGTTTTAGCTCCCAAATATATTAAGATGTTTGCACTGGATGAAGCTGATGAGATGTTGAGCCGGGGATTCAAGGACCAAATTTACGAAATTTTCCAGAAGTTGTCTTCAGACATTCAGGTAAATGGCATTTCTTACTCTTGGGGAAAAAATACATTTAATGCAGCACTGAGCTGTAAAAGTTTCCAAATAACACATTTGAGATGCAAGTGGTCTAGTTTTGGAAAATTAGTTGGCTTTCCAAAGTTCCCTCTCCCCTCAGCTCTGTGCTGTGAAGGGAATTAAGTTCTTTGGTAGAGAATTTGAGCTGCTCTCCACTGTGATTGGGTCCCCCCCATCCCTCAGCACAACTATAAAGCGGCTGACATTCACATAGTATAAATATCTATCTGAACCAGCTGACATGAGGACAGTCATTTTAACACATTGATTTTTCCACAGGTGATTCTCTTGTCGGCCACCATGCCCCAGGATGTGCTCGAAGTCACCTCCAAGTTTATGCGGGATCCTGTGAGGATCTTGGTCAAGAAAGAGGAGCTGACCCTGGAGGGTATCCGTCAGTTCTACATTAATGTGGAAAAGGAGGTGAACAAGCTTCAAAGCTTAGTGTGTGTGTGTGTATTTTGATCAATTGGCACTAAGTCTTTAAAGTTTAGCAAACCACTAAAAATGTAAAAACAAAATCGTACATTGTGTACCTGATGTTTCTAGTAACTAGCTGTGTAGTTTTGTTGCTGTTTTATGATGATTACCATGCGTGTCAACTGATTCCAGACTTCTGCAGTGCTTGGTGGCTGGTGAGCGTTTTGCTAATCAGTTTACTTGAGCCTGTAGGACTTTGGCTGCATGATCAATTTCTAAGTCTGAAAACAGCACCATCTAGTGGCAATGCCTTCGCAGTGCAATTGCCAAATGCAATGTTGATCTGGTTGTGCAGCATGATATGCTGAAGTTGTGGAATGTTGGTCAGGAGTTACTTGCTTGACCACTGATTTTTGCGTAATTTTAATAATGTAATTGTAATTTTTCCCAATCTCAGGAGTGGAAGCTGGATACTTTGTGTGATCTATATGAGACTCTGACCATAACCCAGGCCGTCATTTTCATCAATACTCGCCGGAAGGTCGATTGGCTGACTGAGAAAATGCATGCTAGAGATTTCACCGTCTCTGCTTTGGTGAGTAAACTAGCATCCATGCTCTTGTATTCTACCCTTATCATCTGGGCAAGGAGTTGCCTGTTGGTGGCAGAGTCCTATATCTGGTAAGGGAAGAGGAAAATACAGCCCATATTCATCTCAGTCAGCTTGGTACCGTGAGCTAAAGACTGGTTCATGCTGTGGGTACAGATTCACTTCACTTGTAACACTGTTTAGCCATTGCTGACTTGAGATGCAATCCGACTGTTTTCTTGCAGCATGGAGACATGGACCAGAAAGAGAGGGACCTGATCATGAAGGAGTTCCGCTCTGGCTCTAGCCGTGTTCTCATCACTACTGACCTGCTGGTGAGCTGATGGAAGGGGCATCCCCATTTGATTGCTAGCCTCCTCTCAGTCAGGTGTTGGAATGTACATCTTGTAACCTGCTTCTCTTTTTTTTTTAATAATCCCTTAGGCCCGTGGCATTGATGTGCAGCAGGTTTCTCTGGTCATCAACTATGACCTTCCAACAAACAGGGAGAATTATATCCACAGGCAAGTCCAACCACGCACACTGGCAAACTCTCCTTTGCACTTCTTAAATGTCTGTTATATATATATATATATATATATATATATATATATATATATATATATATATATATATATATATTTTATAATATATAATTTTAATCTTTTTTTCCTCCATTGATTTAATTTAGGATTGGACGTGGCGGCCGTTTCGGCAGAAAGGGCGTCGCCATCAACATGGTGACGGAAGACGACAAGCGCACACTCCGGGACATCGAAACGTTTTACAACACCACCGTAGAGGAGATGCCCATGAACGTGGCCGACTTGATCTAAAAAAAAAAAAACGTTTCTCTGCTCCTGTCCTTGCTCTGCCCTTTGTGTTTCTTTAGCGGCTAATGTTGAAGCTATTGCCTGTTTTCATTTCCCCTGTAATTCCGTTGTCTAACCCCAACCAGAGCCAGACATGATAAAAATCTGATGATTTTTAAAGAACTCGAGTGTTCTTTGTATGATTTGAGATGATTGACTTTTTGAGTGAGCCTTATGGAAGCTGTTCCTTAAATGAGATGTTCCATCTGTAATTTGAACGTGAGCCATCCAGGGCTTATTTGTATTTATGGACTGAAGAGCTTGGCACCAAATGGGTAAAGTGGACCTGATTGTTTGACTTTCCATTTTGCCATAAATCTTGGCTACTCTTAATAGTTTCTTGAAAATGTTATCATGTTTACATAGGCTGGTGGGTCTTGTAGAGCCCATCCTGCTTGTTGGGTGTTTGGATATGGATCGGTCTTGCATTCCCAGTATTAACTTGTGCTTTCTGGGCATGGAGTGTTGAGTCTTTTGGCTTTTGCAGTACGTTTCCTGCCCTCTCCATTATAAATTCCATAATCCATAACTGTTATTACCAAACTTTTTGTTCTTCATTTAAACCACTTGTATAGTGCTGTTGTGTAGTAGCATTTTCTTCTTAATAGACATTTATCTCACTGGTGCAGAAGGTGGCAAGGTGTAAGATGGGAGGTTACCACCACATGGCATATTGTATAGATTCACTGTATTAAGTCCTTATGTATTGGGAGTGTTGCTCCAGTAACCTACCTCACCAAAATAAATTGGAGGGGTCTTTGAAGGACCAAACTACAGATGATTAAGTATATAGAGATTATAATTTTTTTGTTTGTTTCTGTTATTTCTGTTTTCTTTTTTTTTTTTTTTTTTCTATTCTTTTTTTTTTCCTCTAGTTGTTTTGAAGAAAAAAAATGCCTGTCTTGTGGGTTGGTTTGGGTCTGGGGTTTACATTGGTCAGTACTATTTTTAAATAAATTTGTTAATGATAATCTTTTTCAGACAGAAGCCGTGTATTAAACTTTTTCTACATTTGGATTCTGAATAGTATTTATTTTAATTCTCTTAAATAAAGGTATTTCTCCTTTTTAACAAGTCAAACTCTGTTTCTTGGACTTTCTTGGAGCTGCTGTACTGTATTGAGCAAACGGCTGTTCTAGAGGATTTAGATTAACATGACAAGTAGAAAGCTCACAGATCTTAACAAGAAATGTGATGCATGCTCCATTTACACAGTTCATGTGAACCTGTGAACTTTCCTAGAGTGAAATGTCTAGTGTGGTTTTAAGTACATGCTTGAGAGAGGCATATTTAGTAGTCCTGGTCTTTTTTTCTTCCTTTGTCAGACATGTTTAGTCTGTTATCTATTGAAATGAATACTTTAGTGCAGTTTACATTGGAAGACAAAAACCTTCATGGGGAATGGGAAACTAATTTATATCCACATATGCACTGTATTATTAACTTGAATTTCTGTTCTTAATTATACGATGAAATTGGGGTAATCAGGTGTGGTTTATTTGATGTCATGACCATAAAATGATATGGAAAGGAGTGTTTATTAATGATGCACATCCATTGTGGGTTTCACTAAGCCTTAGAATACTTGTCCACAGGGGGGCAGGCAAGCTGTTCATGCTGGTAATGAAAATTTAAACTGGTTGGTTTCGATATTGTAGTACAGGGGACACTCAGTTCATACACCTGCCTGTGTACATTTTATTCCTCTTATGTCATTTAAATTTCATGCTATCAACTTTTGATTACTTCAGCCAAATCGCCAACCCACCACCAGCATATATACATCCTACTCATAAAGGCACTTCGTTCTTAAACTCCTCACCGAAACACTATTCTAATTCCCACATCGCGTATCTAATTTTTTACCACTTCATCCAATCCATTCCATTGCCATCCAAAATAACCAGGTTTTCAAGAGCCACATTCCTCTCCTACCATTAAAGGTCTACACTGAAACCAAAACATGCCATGAAACCCCTTCCCCCAGGCTGCATGTTGTTTTGCTTATGCATCTTCTGTGTAGGTGGCCCTTCCAACACTTTCACCATGTCTGGATGGCAACCCCCACGGTCCCCTCCCTCCTCTGCAACTCACCCCCCTGCTGGGGGCACAATTGTGGGCAGGGGGATTATGCAAGTAGGAGGCTCGTAAAGGGCCTGCCAGGGTCCTTCTGTGCAGTGACGGATGGCTGCAAGACTGAAGACCCAATTTACATGAGAAGAGGGAGAACAGAGGCCCTATTCAGCCAGCCTGTCAGGGAGGACTCAGGGACAAACTGCACTCTTTCCAACTTGCCTTCTTCCCCTCTGAGCTTCTGTTTTCTTCTTTATCTTCTCCTCATCCTTCCTTCTTAATTCTGGCTTTCCTGATGCATCACGTACCTCATCTCTTCATTTTCATCCCACTTCATTTCCATTTCATCCCACTTCATTTCCATTCTTTCAGATTTGTTTCCATTTCAATACTTCTCCTTATCTTTTCAGATGTAAGCTCGCATCTGACAATAGGCTGTAATTTGGATTCAGTGGAATCATATGTAAGTCGTTAAAACATATATTTTTATTAACCTAGCCTTGTATGTGCTTTTGTTCTTTTGATCTCTCTCTCTCTATATATATATATATTTTTTTTTTCTTCAGTTCAGATATTTAGATATACCACACACACACACAAGTATAATTTAGACCCTCTTTGTACATTGTTATTTTTACAGCAAGAAAAAAAAACATTGCTGATGATTCTGTAAATATGAGTTCCACCCAAGACTGTCTGCATTCAGCTACTGCCAGTGAAGGCTGACGTCTCAGATTTAGACTAGTCATACTCCCCATTAGCACCTCCACAGTGAAGGAAGATGTGATATTACACACTTAGAAAAGTCACAGAGGTGTTGCGGCTATCACTTAATGACCTGAAAACTAGCACCCCAATGACTTTTGGTGTGTGTCATTTTACCTACTTTAGTTAGATTACTATTATGTTTAATAGAATGGCCATTTCTGTTTAATGAAAATGTTATTTTTGTTTAGATTCATCCTCTTTTGAAGTAGATTCACAAAGTTGGAAACCTCTGTAGAAAATCCTGTAGAAAAAAAGTACGTTCATGCAGAGACCATAAAGAACCAAAATGTTTCTAAATGATCTAAGACGGCATTAACGATGCTTGCTGAGAAGGCACTTAAGTCCTTATTGGACCAATTCTTTCTTTGCAAATCTCTGTGTATTAAGGGAAAGTTATGGTATTAACATACACTTAAAGGGGTTTCTTTGGTAAGGGTTTTCCAAAGAAACAAATAGAGTGTTTTTCCGCCACTGAGTAGAATTTTGTTCCTGTGGAAGTGCTTTCATACAGTTCTGTTAGATTAGTTTAGAGTCCAGTCATTGGGCTGGCATGGAAAAACAGATTTGCCCTAACTTGTTTAAGACTTACATTTTTGAACTCCTGAAACATGGGCTTTACAGAATGTGAGGATGGTCACAGCCAGTTAAGGGCGGTACATGTGTACTCAGTAGGTATACTGCATGTGCATGTGCGCACCAACTTTGAGGTGCTGAGTCTTCTTTGTTGAAAATCAGACTGATTAATCTGAGCACAAAGGGGGAGAGTGAGAGAGAGAGAGAGAAAGAGAGAGAGAGCAGGAAGCAGAAAGAAGAGAAAGGAAGACCAGGCTGGAAAATATCCAAGAAGATGTTGTCGTGGATACAGAAACGCGAGACTGGAGCCCTACAATTCAGTTTGATTGACGTAAGGGTGTAACAGTCAAACCCGAGCAGACTTTTCACCGCTCACGCACCTGCAGACTCCGTCACACACCTGTGTCTACACAAAATCACCTTTCTGCACACACTCCTTTTTTCCCCCAAGCAATGGTTGACGCAGTACGAATCCCACACCCACAGAAACTCTTTGACATGCATACATCAAATTGTCATGAAAGGAGAAGTTTGGGATACAAATCTTTCCATGTAACTATGGTCATTTGACATATGTTTGAAAGAAATTATTGGCTACCACAATTCATTTACAAAAGGTATAATAAAACATATAAACAACATTGCCTGTCTGTTGGTAACAGCCTGAGTTACACCAGTACATATTCTGGCTAATTTTGATCAATCACTGAGGACCATTTTAGTTATCAATTAAACCTATACAAAGCCATAGACAAAACCTATTTGGATCCTTATTATTATTTTAGGATTTAGACACGTCCCTTTGTTTCAAGAAACCTCCAAAAGTCGTGTTAGTTGTACTTTAATAATTATGTAGTATACATACCTGTACCAGAATGAGTAGAGATCATGTTGGCCTTGCAATTTTGATTTTCGACATTACACCCACATATACAGCCTTCACACTGAGGCAGTGATGATTAAAAAGAAAGGTTTTGAAACCAGTAGATAACTAATCTCCGAAGCATGACAAAGTAAAAGTTTATTTTTTTCAAAAGGTGCAAACAAAAGAATGTCCTGCAAATGAGAAAATGTGATTAATAAAAAATGAACAGACTGAATAGACTTCCCTAAGTAATGCAATAATTACTTAATTGTACTTAGATATGTTTTGTTTTGAACCTCAGGTTAACATAAAATACACTGATAAAATTAAATATTTTATGAAGGTACGTGAAAAAGAAACGTACTTAAAAGTATTCTACTGTGAGAGAAAATACCATTGATGTTATACTGGCTATAATAATATGATAGACACAACAGATAATAACGGAATATAGAAACGTCATAAAATATCAGCAGAGGCTCCCTTAGATCCGATGTATAAAGTGTCACAAACACTGTTTTTTTCGCTCAGAGGAAAGCGCTGTTCTCTGCGCTTTCTCTAAGTTCAAGCAACAAGTGCGTTTTCGCCACACCCCTGCTATAGTTAGGCTAATGTAAATTAGCTGCGTCTCGGTATTTTGATTGGTCCAGCGAGGAATACAATTTTCCCTAAAACCACGAGTGGGGGAGAGTGTTTTTGTTGTCCCCCAGTTAATATTCAGAGTCAATCACTTTTCAACAAGTGGGCTTGTATACTTGTACTTGGAACAGAATAGCTTCGTTTGAGTTCTTTTCTTTCTTTCAAAAAATCTTACTGCGTTCACTGAAGACTCAAAGCGTTGTAATGGTGAGCATTTTATGACACGTGGAAGTTTTTTGTGTGAGTTTGCTAAGTTTTTTTTGATCAGGCAAACGCGTCGCCGGGAAACATGCGGCAATAGGCTGCACCTGCGTCGCATTTGTTTGATTTGAGGCTATTCTGGACAATCATACTTTCGACTATTTTACGCGCAGAGTTCACTACTACGGCAAGACAACAATGATGTATAGCATGATGGAACATGAACTAAAAACCTCATCAAGTCATCAGAATTCCCATCTGAACAGCCAAGTAATGTCTCCGGACAGTGCCTCTGGAAACGTACACCCAGGTACGAAATCTGCTTGCTCATCAGGCGCGGACCCAATGGATAAGGTAAAGCGGCCTATGAACGCTTTCATGGTGTGGTCCCGAGGTCAGCGACGGAAAATGGCACAAGAAAACCCTAAAATGCATAATTCCGAAATCAGTAAACGTTTGGGTGCAGAGTGGAAACTTCTGACGGACGCAGAGAAGCGCCCATTCATTGATGAGGCGAAACGGCTGCGGGCTGTCCACATGAAGGAATATCCTGATTACAAATACAAACCTCGCCGTAAAACCAAACCACTCATGAAAAAGGACAATCCAGTGAGTAAATACCCACTCTCAGCCGGCAACCTGTTGCCGCAGGGACAAGGTGGGAGCCCGAGAATGGAGAGTTACGGCTGGGGTCACACGGGAGGCTATGCGGGCATGCAGAGCGAGGCACTCGGCTATCCGCAGCAACTCCATCGCTACGATCTGTCGGCACTCCAGTACCCTGCGGCTATGTCGGCAGCACAGACTTACATGAATGGCGCAAACTCTTATAGGTAAGCACTTATTTTACATTACGTTTTCTGTAATCAGAATGCCGATGTTCGATTTAACAGACTTGAAGGCCTAAGAGTTTGGTGCATCGCCGCTGTTCTTTAAATCGGGTAATTAAGGAAATGTCCTATACACTAATAAACGAAAGCAAAAAAATTTATCCTAACTTGCAGGGTAGGCTTTTTAACAAAATAGCGCGTTTTATTAAAACATTTATTCCCGCAATGTATTATGTAGTAATACAGACGTTTGACCCCGCCACTTTTGTTTCTTCTTTATGGCGATGCAAAACTTGTCTGTGGGGTTCAGTTAAATATTCTTCCACTGCTTGTGACGCTCTCGCTCTCTCTTTCTAATCTAGCTCTAATCTTCTCCCCAGCCCAATGCCATACAGCGGCAGTCCCCAGCAACCCAGCCCGGTAATGTCCATGGTCAAGCCGGAACCTTTGCCCCACTCCCCCACTGGAGCTGCTACCCACCATCGTGGGGCCATTCAGGGAGACCTTAGGGACATGATCAGCATGTATATCCCTGCAGGTGATGTAGGGGACCCTGCGGCCCAGAGGGGTTACCCTAGTGTCCAGCAACACTATCTGGGCAGCACTGTGCCGCTCACGCACATATAAGGTGGGAGGAAAATGACTGGAACTAGCTCAGCTGGGTCATTACATAGGTTTGCCATGCAGTGAGTAATCCGTATGGACCCTTGATGAATGTTCTGAGCAGCTGTTGCACATGAGATCATTTTCTACCTCTTCTGACCTCCCTATTGTTTTTAACTCTAGGTTTAATTGCAGCTTCTCGTTTCTGCCCAGGATCATACTTTTAATGCAGCTTGCAGGTTCACCCCCACAGGAGTATCTCAGCAGAGTTTCATATTAAAAAGTCTGTGGGATTTCTAATGTGCGCTTGTACACAGCATTCATATTTTAACTGGGGGGGTCATTGTGTAACATTTTCCTTAGGATCAGAATCTCAGAACATGTGCCTCTGTGCAATTCACGTGGAGGTTGGAATAATCCATGCACTAATGGGCAATCACGATCAAAAATTAAACCAAGATATAAAACAGACATGTTGAAATAATGCCAGCCAGTCATTATCCTGATGGCTAATGAGTTTCAAAACTGTACTTTAATGGTGCATGTATAAACTAGTTTTGCTGTGTGAACCACAGAGCTGGAAACTGGATGGTTGATTTTTACATATTGAATGATTACGTTTGAATCTACTAGTGCCTTTTACAATAGTATAACATTTTCAGTGGGCGACTGCAGTGGAGTTTGTAAAACTAGTGGAATTTACTGGCCTGAAGTTGGCTTCAGTTCATTTGGGATGTTGAAACTGTAAACTTTACACTTTTTTTTTAATTAAAATTGCTTTTTTCAGAATTGTACTTGGAAGGGAACTTATTTTACTAGAGCACAGCCAAGCCAGACACTGACTTTATGTACCGTCAATCACATTAGAAAGTTGTAAAGTGTATTTCAACATGAAACTAAAGTAATAATGACATGTCTGTACAATGCGTCCCTGTGTAATCTGTACAATGACTATCTCTAGCACTGACTTCCACTATAATTATTTTTAAACCAATCAGAATGCACTCATATTTACCCTCCGGTCAATACCAAGTATTGCCGCAAAACTAGTGTTGTACCCTCTCAATTTGAAGGTGTTTTTCCTTCTTGTTTCTGAAAATTTCTAAAGGGAGGGTATTATTTTTTGCCCCCTTCGGCCAGAGAAGCAGTTTGCAGATTTCTTTTTTCTTACGGTTTTGTTAAAGTCTACAGACTAGCGTTTTAGTGTTTTCAGTTCTCAGTACAGTTTTAGGCTAGGAAACTAGTAGTCACTAATGATAACGTTGTAATTTATATTAAAGTAATGAAATGAGTGAATGTTTACATTTGCCATCCAAGTGCGTATGCAAGTCCTTTTGCATTAATGTTTGTAAATAATCTTTTGTACAGTTGAACCTTTTATGGCCCTTATAAGGGTCTTTTTGCATAAACAAAAAACCTTAAAAAAATTAAATGTAAATAAAAACAAACACTAAACAACGGCTGTCTTTTGTCCGAATCTGTCATTTTAAGTAAACACACGGGTCTTTTTCGTTATTACTCTTCAATTTGGTAGATAAACGTAGTTTATTAATCTTAATTGTTATGGTCAAAATTAAATTAAAGGTTTAATACTTCAATGAGTTTAAAAGTTTTCGTATTTTGTGAGCTTTTTATATGGTCGAATTTTGGTTTAAACTGTCTTAATTTTAAGACGCGTTGAGCACTGATGCTTTTGAGAAACTATGCGACTATACAGTGGAGCATTTTTCAACCGGCAAATATGAGCGGACTCTCGCCCGCTTTCAGAGAACTTCGGTGACCTCAGAATAAAGGGTCGAATAATTCGGCCAAACTATTAAAATTATATCTGTGAAAAGCGTTCCGTCCTTGTCCTCAGCACGGCCGCCCTTCTTCGCGCTGAAAGCGGGTGGTAGGTCGTAATTGGCCGTTTCTGAGGCATATTGTCCGATGCTTTTGAGTTCGCAGGTGTGCACAGTAAAGCCCCCGAATCCAGAACGCCACTCCCCGGCCGCTTTGTTCCCTTTTTAGCGCTCCCCGCTGCGCAGAAAATTAGTGTTGCCGTCATCTCCTCTCCAACTTGGGGTTAACCCTTTCGCGACGATCCACTAGGCCTATTATAATGGTAATAAAACGACCCACTTCGGCTAATCGGAGGCCAAGGGGAGGGGCGGAGCAATAGGCCTACGAGAGCTGCATCCTTGTTTAACTATTTAGATTTCTGATGTTTCTAATTTTAGAGGGGACCCCCTTACATTTTGTCCTATTTTTATGCTTTTTAAAAGTTTCTGATTGGTGCAACTAGCCTACTATTATGTCTAAGATGTAGATGATGTATTTTCATTTTATGCCATCAACTGTCTTATTTTCACCAATGTACTGCTGAGGGTAACTCGATAAATACTACACATCATAGACTATTTCACTTTAAGCCTCGGTTTCTTCAAGACTCCTAGAAGTCCTACAGGATGCAACCTGCTCTACTGCCCTTGTCGCTTTTTTAAGATAAAAACTAAAATTATTCCACGCTCCTGCAAGACAGACTCCCCTCAGCTAACCTATTTCTAGCCGATAATGACGTAGGCTAGTTACAGTAACACAACCTAGGATGGCCATAAGGTGTGTAATGACGGGTGGTTTCTGGAGAAGCTGGTAGTCTAAACGAGGTGGGGGTGAAATGGGGTTGCAGGATTTTCTTGAACACATGCAATCTCTTAGCAACGAGTAATGAGGCTTCTACAAGACGTCGTCATGGTTTCGATAGGCTGGTAAGGAAGTGCGTAGGAGATAATGGCAATTAGCAAAAGTTGTGATAAATGGTCTAAACAGGAGTTGGAAAATGGTAAATGAACGTGCAGTTGCATTTGGTTGCTTTCGTGCAACTTTTTTTCTCTCAGATCAAAAGTTCTGTTTTACGACCGATTGGGTGTACAATGTCAGAATGCCTACTATACCAGGAAAACAAACATTACGTGTTACCATGGAGACGGGCGCGTATTATTTACCTGCATTCCGAGGGAAGCCTACAAGCCGCTCCCATCCCGCACGCACACACGCAAGGAAAAGCGAAATGTATAACCTATGTGACAATCGAATTGATTTAACTAAAGGAAAACAAAGTGCAAACACTATCGATGAACATCAGCACGACCAGCTTTTTTATATGCTTACAAGAAAATAAATCGTATAAATAAATAACTACAGCCCAGGCCTAAGAGGCAGGCCAAACCTGAAGTTAGTTTCCCAGAGTTTAAAATAG
Organism: Brachyhypopomus occidentalis; assembly: GCA_020368025.1. Classification (NCBI taxonomy): domain Eukaryota; kingdom Metazoa; phylum Chordata; class Actinopteri; order Gymnotiformes; family Hypopomidae; genus Brachyhypopomus; species Brachyhypopomus occidentalis. Next base: position 1,205,605 of record JAGXOD010000081.1, on the reverse strand, counting down.
ATTCTTCTTTCTAAGTAATATGCGTTTTCGTTTTATTACGACCGCACACACAACTAGCCTACTCCATCACCAGCTTGCACAATACGTTGACAGACTGCCCAAACGTTGTTTGCGCACAGGTGAGTGAGTGGGTGTAAGATTTTTTCCTTTCCTTTTTTTTTTTATAACGCTGTTACGGTTGGTTGAAATGCCACCAGCGCAGTATACACGCATGTTTGACTCACCCACACACGCCAGTGTTGAGCACCGCCTGTCACGCAATAACAGGGCGGTTCTGCGGGACGGGGCGGGGCGTATCTTAGATCTGACCGATAATGTTTGTTGTGTCTGGCAGTGGCCAAGAATGGATAGTATGATAATTTGTCCACCCACCTTATTATCACTACCTATTGTCAAAAATGTAATATGGTGTTTAGACAGCGGTAATTCTAAACTGCCCAAATGTCCAGATGCTTTTAAAGGCTGATATAGTTGTGTCTCATTCTTGCTACTGTCTATCCTAATGCAGAAAATTCAAAGAGAATGACAGAAACATCAAACAGAAGAGTTTCCTCACAGAGGGAGGGACGTTTCTGCTAAATCTCTCAACATTTGCTGTCAAGGGTAACATTTTCGCTGCTGCCAGATTGGTGTGGATAGCCTGCTGAGCTAACGTAGGCGAGGTGCTTAGGTTGTGTTTGTAATCGCTTCATTGGCCCTGTTTTATTCACACGGTTGGTGATCAGGTGAGACACACGGGCTCCAGCTCGTCACTGAAACATATCGACTCAACTTCAAACGACTGGCACAGAGCCACACAAAAGTATCAGCTATTCATTTATCTTTCTCCTGGCAAGGTGATGATACACTGTCACTTTAATGAACATTGTCTGTGAGACAGCTTGATCACTGAAGCCAAAGTATTTGGACAAAAATACATATACTGTCACTATATCTTAAAAGTGAATATATCCAGGACCCAGAATCAACAGAAATAGAAACGCACAGAGGGAGGTTTCTGATTATGACTACGTAAAACTTAAAATCATTTTTTCCGAAAACCTAATGCTCACGCTCACCACTCACCACTGTCAATGTGCAAGCGCTAAAGTGAGATTTTTTTGTTTGCTTGCCATTACATGTGATGGACAGATTAACTACCAGTGTGTAGAGACTGAGACTTCAGAGAGGCTTGCAGCTGAAACCTCAGGTGGGTATGAGGTCAGAGCCCACCTTTCTGAGTGGCTGCAAAGAGCTTTGACAGAGCATGTGTACATTACAGCAAGGCTAATGCACCTAATAGTGTTTGCCAAGTGCGAATGACTGACAACTAACTCTAATGAGCCACACCCAGGGCGAGACTGGTCCTGCAGCAAGCAGGCAGCAGGAGGGAGGATGGGGGTAAAGGGAGAAGAGGAGGGAGGGGGGAGTAAAGATTTTGAATAGTAAGATTAAAAAAATGCTGACGGGATAAATACCTAATCTATTAGTTCATACATTAGGCATTAGGTTGTTTTTTGAACAGCATTTTTATTCTTTGCTCTCATACTGGAAGATGTTTTGTTTTGAACTCTAAAAATCTGACAAACCGGTCTGTCACACGAAAGCCTCGTTATCATCAAACACCCCCAGACAGGTATGGCAGTGGTGCATTTCATTGATTAAAAGATATGAATGAAGAATATGCATTCTCTCAGAATGGGGGGGAGGGGGAGAGAGATAAGTACTTGAGCCACACACTGAAGATATCTGAACAGCTGTACTTCTGAAGGGCCGACAGATCCCACCGTCAGAGAAGAGCTCTCAAGAGCGGACCTCCCAGGAGCACATGGGTGATAAAAGCAGTTTATCCGACCTTGCATGTTCTTACACCTGTTTAACTATTTTGATATTATAATATTTCTAATTTTAGAAGGGAACCCCATACCATTTCTTTTTTACATTTGATTTGTACAACTATTAGCATGCCTGTTATACAGATGGTGTAAGATTAAATTAAATTAGAAATGCAATGCCTATCAACTGCCTGCTAATTTGACCAAGGTAGTACCCAGTATAACTCCTGATAAAATGGCATTAGATCCATTAGATCAAATCTGAATAAAAGTATGATCACTGAAGCATCATGGACCTTTACAAGAAGGAATGGAATTAAATGTAAGCCTCGTATCAGCTCAGGACATTTCTGGAGTAGTTTGGAGTATGTGCAGTAGTTAACTCTACTACCCTCTACAGGCAAAATTATTTCACACCACACACTAGTTTTTATAATTTGTTTAGATTTATGTTTAGCAGTATGCAACACTATGCAACAATATAACGAGTTTCAGGTTGATTCAACTTTTGAATCAGAAATTGAATTAATATTATATGCTGCTGGATTGCATGCTTTGGAAACACATTGAATGTGAACTGTGAATTGAATTTATACAACATACAAGGTGGATAAAGTGCAAAGGATATTAAATAAAGGATATTACTTAAATATTAAATTCTAAAAATTCAGAGTGTGTAATACTACAATAAAAACAAAAAAATAGATAAAATAAAGAAAGAAACAAACAAATTAACAAAAATAAATACTTCCGAATATGTATATTTCTTACTCACCCTGACTGGGTAAAACCTCTTCAGTCTCAACACTCTCCCACGTAAACAAGTGTGAGGAAATGCCAAAATCACATTTTTGTTTATTTTGCTCTACTTCAGCACCCTGGTGATTAGTCTACATTTATATAGCAAAGTAATCAGACAGCAATGAAGTCTAAAACACATGTTTAGTGCGAAGAGGCTTTAGAGGTTCTAAAACATGGACAGTGTTCCTTTCCCTGAGTTATAAGGAAATTCTGAAAGGACTGGAACAGATTATACATGGTCACTTATGAATTTATGTAGTCAGTGGAAATGTCAATATGTAGGGTCTCTTTGAATTTTTGGTCCTATAGTTCAGGCCACAACAGTGTCCTTAGAGAATGAATGTGAGAAGAGATGTATATCTGTATGCAGAACCGCATATGGATATTACCACACTTCACTGGCTAAAAGTGTGCTCCACCGCAGTGGAACCTCGGTCTTAAACAACTGACCTCAGAACCGATATGTAATCACACCGATTTTGATCCAGGTTTACATATAGAGATTCAAGGAACTGTTCTGAGCAGGAAGCTAAAGGAAATTTCGATACTGAGGCATGAGTCGTTTGGTCCCTCACAGCTGTGCGGCCGGTTTACTCAGTTTTCTTCTTGAGGGCTGGGCTGACATTCCAGTAATACAGGACCTGAGCAGTGATCAGTCCATTACAGCATGACGAGATGATATAGGTGACGACCATCAAGGAGTCACCCGTCTCCTACAGAAACCCATGAAAAATAAAAAGAAGGGAGATCGGGAACCTAAGCACAGTACTGTAATCGGATTGGTTGATATCTCATGAGGCAATTACGTAATGTAACAATCACACAATGTAACAATCCCTTAAAATGTCCAGAATTAGACTGAATAACTGCAAGTGTAAAGTGTTTTTATCTCATAATGAGAAATATTAGATGTACTGTATTGCCTACAGTCAAGATGTTTTCACGTGCATATTTGTAAGCGCACCTGCACTGTGGTGAATATTCGGGCCAAGGAGCCAGCAAACAGCAGAAACACCGAAATGGCTGACAGTTGTCCTGTGTGGCCATTACTGTAGTTGGTGCCTGCTTGAATCAGCTGAAAACAAGCAGAAGATGTCAAGGGAACAATTAACCAAATCTTTCACCATTTTTCGTTTCTGATCAATTCCACCACTAAGTGAGCCTATAGATAGTGGTCAGATACCCGTCCAAAGATTATAGCAGGCATGTTAGAGGCTTGCATGGTAGTGACAACAGCCATGGGAGTGAGAGGAGAGAGGATGACAGCTACAAGGACAAAGTAGGTAACCAGAAATCCCAATCCTGCAAAAAATAAATAAATAAAATGAAATAAGCGATTAGTCTTTGAACAAGACAGATCTTGGTACAGGTTATGTTGTGCAACTGATGATCAGCATAACTTGCTAACTGTAATTTCATTTATGTCAAACCCACTGTTTGTATGTGTTTTACCTTTGATGGTGCTGCCACTATAATGCTGAATAAGAAACCCAATTGCAACAGTTTGAAACATGAGGAACAAGGCCTCACCCCAAGCACTGTGGATGAGAAACACAGTGAACTCTGCACAACCAAGAAGCAAAGTCACAGTAAACACAGCACAAATAATGTCTTTTGAATTAATTTACAGGCACATCTGTACAGATGTCAAAGAATTAAAATCTACTGAAACCCACAAGGTAACTCAGTGCACTTGGTTCTCTTTAGGCTAGTGGAGCATAGTGTGTACTGAAGGCCTGAAACACCCTGCAGGCAAATGTGCAGTTAGGAAATGTGTGGGGAGCCTGTATTGTCATTGACCCATTAGTTACAAAATGAGGGATTAAGAAGTTGCTACATGACAAAACATTAGCAAGATGGCAAATTGGTTACAACTACTTAAAACAAAAGATGGACTTCTGCTCACACAACACTTTTATGTGGAGAGGCACCCAGGCCTACCTGAAGGGAAAGCTGTTGGCAATGCTGTAGGCCATGGTGCCTGTGATTGCAAACAGCTCGAGCAGCACAGACTTGAAACTCAGACCTTCTGCACTTTTGGCACCTATCAGCTTTAATATCTGAGGCAGCTTTACTGTGGAGAAGAAAAATGAAGATAATTCACACCAAATGTAGCTGCAACTAGTGTAGAGAGAAATTGAAACAGTGGACAGAATGGAGTTTTTTCCTTACCCAGTACGGAGCCAAGAATGATTCCAATGCCCAGACCTTTGCTTATAATTTTCTTCAGACAGGCAACTGTGGGGATTATAAAAGCTCTCTAAAACACAGACGAAATCAACGAAAACTACCAGACCTTGGCATCCAATGAGAAAGCGCCCTGTGTAAATCCACAAACGGAAAATTCTGCAAAAACACACTGGCTAGCTAGCTAAGTAGATATCTAGCTCAACACGTCCGCATCTTGATTTAAAGAAATGCCCGCTTTACAGAAATATGAAGTCTAAAAGATTAATCTCACTAGCTAGTCAGCTCAATCAACCTGCCTAACTTTGACAAGGGAAAGAGACGTGACAGATCGATGACAACTAACGTTACCTAGCGACGTAACCTGTCTGACTTCACATGTCGATAACCTCTGCATAAATTGAGTATCTTACATTGACATTTTCATTTTGTTAAGTTAGCAGATACTTTAGCTAGAAGTTAAGAATTCAATAATTGTAGCTATCTAGCTACAGTCAATGACACGTCAAAACAACTTATTTTTCTATTATTCTGTGTAAAGTTAGAAATGATCGATCTTACCATGCAGAAAATTAAAGTTGAGAAAAAACTCATCGTAACATTTTTCAGGCATTAAATAATGAACCAGAATCTCTTTAAGAGGATCCATGAAGGATGTAGCCACGGCTTCCTCGGATGTCGCCATTCTGCCGACTGTGACGTCACCCCTGTGTTCAGCACTATAAATCCTCCCTTTCTTTGGGGAAATCGTTGATGTTATTTTGTTCCGTTTGCTTTGATAGCTTTTTAGTTAAAACAAACGAGGTAAAGTCGAAGCGAGCACCTAATTGTGGGAAAGCGACTAATGAAAACTCCAAAGTAAGCACATTTGTGCGCTAAAAGGTCATAAAAGTGTTTTACCATTATTATTAGCAGCCTCACATTTTTCTAGTATAGCCTTTAATAAATGTTAAGTATTTCCCATGTAGACAGACAAACATAGAAGAGCACATAGATTCTGAGACCACATCCAGTAGTTCAGTTCCGTTCTTGGAATCACCTGGAACTGACCTGAACACCTAAATAAAGAATCAAACAACCATTTTATTTTAATTTTGAGAAATAATATACCTATTACATTTCAACATAAATAAAGTTTCGACATTATAATTAAAAGCAAAGCTTAACCCAGCTTTGGTTAAAAGCATACAAAAACACTGTGGTGTATCTGTGAGAGAACTTCACAGAATCAGTGAGAAAGGACTATTCCAGATAGAAAGGCACAGAAAGTGTTAAATTTCCTGGATTTGTGCTCCAACTTCTAAGCCAAGGTTCTTAGAAGTTAAGTTCATGGTTAGGTTCATGGTCCATTTTTTAGGGCTGAATGGAGACACCAACTGCTTTTGCCTTGTTGCTGTTTCACAACCTATGTGGACTCTTGCACTTTCTTCTATTTTGTAGATACTTCGTCCATTGGTTTTATTTGAAGATGTATGTGGGTTACATCACATAACTGAAATTATTTGAATTTAATTCAATACCCTTAATGATCCTCTTGGGGGGAACTTGTCCTGGGCTCTCAAAAACTGCAAGTAATAGTGAACGATTATATTTATTTGAAGCACATATTTATTAGCATCTTTAGAATTTGAAATTCATCATAATGGCAAATGAAAATGTGTTCTCTGTGTTATGAATCATCATTATTTTTAGTAGTCATCACATTATTGTATTGTTCCATGTCCATGTGTTTAATGTATAAGGTAGCTGCTGAAAGAAGTTCAGGAATCCAAATGACCTTTATATTACTCAGGGTAGGCTTAGACCAGGGTTCAGAGTGCATGACCTCTCTTATCCTTGGGGATCTTAAAAGCAGTTTTGAGGACAAACTGTGGTGGTTGACTGGAAGCACCTGAGAGAAAAATCAGAGGGAGGACATTTGAATTCTCTTGATTTTTTTGCTATATTAATTCAAGGTAAATTGAAACAGACCTGAAGTACAACTTAAAAAAATATTTTTATAAATCAGGAGATATTATGTGATTCTAGTCTCACCTAACATGTTGGTCTGACCAATACAGACACAATCTGGGGTATACATTATTTAAACAGAAATTTTAAGATGATCAAAAGGAGCTTGCTTTAGTAAATAAGGATTATAAATAATTGAGCTATCTTGTGTCCTTATCCCCCTATCTGCCTAAATCATTGTGTAAGATTTATCCCAAAAATTCCACAAATCATTCAAACAACATAATGTTTTTAATCTTAGAAAATAATCCACATGAAAAAAAATCTTGTTGAAGATGAAAATAAATCTTGCAGTGAACCTTGATAAGTGAAACAGAAAATCTAATTATGGTTACATTGCAAAGTTCACTGGAGATGTAATCATAATAGTGCAAAGTTCACTGCAGACAATGAATGCGGTTAAAGAATGTTCCTTGTTCCTGATCTTGCTAGATATTGCTACATCCTATCACAATGGGCCTACTCTGCTGTCCATCACTACTATGTCTGGTTGGTTAGCTATTACCATTTTATCAGTTTGTATCTGGAAGATCCAGAGGTTGTTATCCACCAGCTTGATGCCATGAGGTGGCTGATGGTTTCGACCTCCTGTTCCAATTATCCACTGAGCTACCCACCTGCTACGCCATATGTGTGTGTGTGTGTGTATATAACAAAACATGGAGGTTAGGTAAATTGGCAGTCCCTGAGTGTCTCTTCATGTTCAATAAAAACAGTTGTCTGAGTGTCTGTGCATGAATGTGTGTGTGTGTGCTTGTATGCCCAGTGGTGGATGGTGCTCTGTCACTAGGGTCTGCCCTCTCTCCTCTTCCTGCACCAATTCAGTCCCCCAGGGGGCTGTGGCTTCTGGTAGAGAGTACGCTGTGAGCAATTGGCTGCCGCTTCTCGCTGGTGTGTGATTGGTCGTATAACCTGTGTTAAAGTTGTAAGGCAACCTTGGGTATCTTGAAAGGCGCTATATAAAGTGAACATTCATTCATATAAGTGCACTCATCCAAGAGTGCAGGTCAGGCAGCAATGAAATCATGACGTCAACACAGAAACGAAGTCGCTATGTTAGTGCGTAACAGAAGATGGCGCAAACTCTCCATGGTGCACACTGCGTAAACGTAGTACTTTGTTCCTTGTACGACTCCGTAGGTGTAACGCTAACGTTAGCTAGCTACATTCGTAAGCTTTTAAAAAAATTTAAACTAGCCTATACAGAGCCACTACCAGAGCATGTTTTGTGCAATTAATGATGGACACGTGTACCGTCAGAAAAACTGAGTGTGCCGATATCGTAGACATTTCTGGCGAACCTTACTGCATTTGCGTGTTGAAACAAGGTTACTGTCTTGCAGAGCCAGATGGTTCTTTTCGGGCCGACGGCACTATTTCCTTACTAACTGGACCAAAAAGGATTTTAGTGGACACAGGCGGTCCATGGGACCGAGACTTTCTACTCTCAAAGCTAAAGGATAAAGGTCTGACACCAGCCGATGTGACTTTGGTTGTGTGTACTCATGGACACTCCGACCACGTGGGCAATTTAGGACTATTTCCCAGTGCAACAGTGGTCGTGGGATGTGACATAAGCCAGGGAGATCGATATCTCCCTAATCATCTGGCTGAGGGGCAGCCATACACGATTGATGATCATGTAAGGATGGGTTTTATATGCGAGTATACTTCACTAATTCGTTATCATTATTTCAGGTGAATTTGCTACTGGTTATAGAATCATGTAGACAGGACTTCAAGACAGTCCTGCACAGGTTTGCCAATTGCTGAATGATACAATATCAAATTAACCAAATTCACTCTCTAGTTACTGTTTTGTTAAGATCGAGAGTTTCGATGGTTATGTTTATGTTTGCTATTAGTTAGAGGCAGAATGTTTGCTTAGTTTGAAATTAAGTCTTGGAACCAATTTTTGTGAAAAGTCATAAATGTTTCAAAATTGTGTTTCACTGATAAATGAAAGTAGGAACTCTGATAGAAAAAAGGGTTTTCAGATGGATTACACCATTACATTTGCTCACATAAACATTAAAGCATAAATCTTCTTTAACCACCAGGTGTCTATCATCCCCACCCCAGGCCATACAGGACGGGATGTCAGTGTTCTGGTTAAGGGAGCCACTGTGGGAACAGTTCTGGTTGCTGGGGACCTATTTGAGTGCTGTACAGATGAAGATTCTTGGAAGGAGCTTAGTGAGAACCCAGAGGTGCAGGAAGTGAGCAGACAGACAGCTCTAAGGATGGCTGATGTCATCATTCCTGGACATGGGCCTGTATTCAAGGTGTTTAGGGAGACACCAAAGACAGATCTGACACATGTGTGAAAACCACATGGCAATTTTGTATTCTACTGCAAGGTCTACTAAAAACTGTGCATAAACTGAATATATACTGGATAAGAGCGTCGGCTAAATGCCCTAAATATTAATGTAAATGAGAAAAGGGAAAGGATAAAAAGAGAGCCTCTCTGACACCCTGTGCCATATTTCTTAACTATAATTTTACATGGGGAAGAATGGCTCCCGTCTCACATCCGAATACAGAGTAGACACAAGTGGACTGCAGTGAGCTGAGACCTGATTCAGCACTACTGATTAGGGAAGTTGAATGGGAAAGACAAAAGTAAATGTGTCCCAAGGCGAAGCCTCCTGTCCTGGGTCTTTTCCTCCCACTGAGCATCGTGTGTTTTGTTCTTGCTCGTCTTTTGATGACTTCTCTAACGATATTTTCAGCACACTGTGCAGCCCTGTTTGTGGTAGCTCACATTGTGATAAAAGGTGGCATTGAAGGTGGTATCGTTGGGTGTCACTCCGTGAAATTCTTTTGCTCTATCTACACTACAACATTAATTAAAATGGTGCAAATCAACCCTGCTGTTGTTGGCTCTCCCGAGTCATGGCATGGCAGTGAGATACGCAGTGCAAAAAATTCTTATTCATATGTACAAATCATTGCATTAGATAGAGGCATTCAGCATGGTCATGGCCTTATAGCTTTTTCCTATATCAGTGCCCATTCTCATTTGAAGTAATGAAATTATACAATTGTATAACATTTAGATTTTCTGTGGGAAAACTAACTGTTTCATTATGCATTGTCTAAGATATGTGTTGACTACATTGTCTATGTCTGTTCATAATAAGGCCTTTTTGAACAACATTTTGGCCTTCAGTTCCAGTTTCTGCAGTTTACTCAAAATTACAGTAGATATTTCTAGGTCATGAGCATCACCGTGGCTTTACACTGTATGATGCAACCACATATATAGCACTTTCACATTTACTTGCCTTTTGTGGTCTGTACGCTTTGCAAGGCAGGTGTGTGTCCTAAGTGTATTCCACCTGTTCTTAATTCTGATTAAGCCATTTTGAGCCTCATAAACAGAGCCCCAGCCATGATAAGAACTATGCTGCTGTTTGATTGGGTTATAGTAGCAGAGACCATATTCTGAAATGTGGTTGTTAACGGTCATGTCTTCTGTAAGAAAAGGAAGCTTGTAGAAATGTCTGAGACAAAAAAACTGCACCACACTTCTGAGCATTTCCTGAGCAGTCATGGACATTGAGTTTCTGCTCTCATTATGGCATGAAGACAAATGACAAGATATTTGACAAAACACAGCTTCTCTTGAATCGGGATTGGCAGAATTTTCTTCAGGTAAGTGTCATGAAGCTTCAGATTTGTTCAGGGCTGTGTATCAAAAATCATTTTTTATAAAGTTTGCAAAACAAGTCAATGATTTTTTTTAAATCTAGCTGATTATCATATTTGATGAGTTATGAAAGCAGAGCTAAGTGATTGATGTATTTACACGTAGGATGAATAGGAAATGCTTGGCTTGATATAGATACTGAATTCCCAACACTGAAATAGGTCATACTAGCTCATTTCCCCACTTGAACAAATTTATTAGATCCTTTCAAGAATACAATTTTAATCTGATATGTTTCATACAAGCAAACAAAAAAAGGATTCAATACATATTTGTAATGAGTGGATAATCTAAATCTTAAAACTATACGGTGCTCTAATTTTCACACATCACACTGGCACACATCTAAAATATTTGTTGCAACTAAATTACTCTTACCGCCGAAGGCATATGAGGAAGTGATTAAGGCAGTGGCCAAAAGCAATGTGTTTATCGTTTGTCTGACACTTTCATCTCTGTGGTTGTAGCACTGCACTAGTACATATCTCTGCTGATGGAGCAATTCATGCATTGCTGTCAGCATCCGGGTGAATCTGAGAGTATGGAGGGTCAGTAAAAAAATATATGAAACCCTAAAAACTAAGGCCAGGTCTGTGGATGACTAGTGATAAAAACAGTAACAATGACTTATGTCATTAAGATGACAAATGGTGACTAATTGCATAGGCTGATAGATATTTATAATGTGAAAAGTGCTGGCGTATTTAGCAATTTTTAGCTAAAAATGATTGTTCAGCAGTACATAGGTGTAAACGTGATCTACTTGGTGTTACCTTCATTTCCATCACTTTTATTGTGATATATCGGAATCGGTCTTTATTTGCCAAGTATGCTCACACATACAAGGAATTTGTGTTTGGTCACAGTAGCCCACAGTGCACAACAACTTACACACATACAAGGAATTTGTGTTTGGTCACAGTAGGCCACATTACACAAACATTAAACAACCTGGACACACACACACACACCAGTAAACTTAACATGTGTATTGTTGTATATTGCAATAAAGTGCTAAGTGCATCCACAAAGGTCACTGTGCAGATTGTATTTAATAATGCGTATAAATATAAATATGGAGTGCAGAAGAGTCACTGGTTGAGGCCGTAGGAGTGTTTCTGAGTCACTATCACCAGATAAAAGTGTTGTACAGTGCAGGAGTAGAAGAGCAGAAAGCATATATGATATATGTCCCAGTGTCAACACAGGATACTGTATTTAAAAACTTAATTTAAAAAAGCTTTTTAAATGCTATATTATTATATTGTTGATTATTATTTTGCACTAGTGCTACTTTTAGACAGGATTAATAAGACTTTACATCATCATCTGAGGTTTTAATGGTTGTAAAATCTCAACGAACTTTTACATGCTTTTACTATTGATTGTAAATATAGAGCACGTTGCTATTTTGGCACTTTTGACTAAGCATATGTTGTAGTTACTTTAAGTTACGTATTTGCTAGCGTTACTGCAGTTTCTATGTCATCAATGTAGGTTATGTTCATATGATGTTCTTTTACAGCTCACCGGAAGCCAGCTGTGGACACCACCCAAAAGAGGAAATATGCCTTTAGACTCAACAGCCCTGGAGGATATAGTTGCCCATTGTCGAAATCACACACAAACCCAGAAAAACATCACGTTCATTGTTGTTTATGCTCTGGTCTTTGTAATTGGGCTAGCCCTCAACATTATGGCACTTGTAGTTTTCCTCTGCCTCAACAAGTTGCATTCACAAACCACAGTCTACATGACCAACCTTGCTCTGACAGACCTTCTTCTGGTTTGTACGCTTCCTTTCAGGATCTTCTATCACTGTGGTTTCAAACTTACTCAGGTGATCTGTGAAGTGGTTGGTCTTATACTGTTAGTCAACATGTATGGAAGCATCTTTTTGCTCACCTGCATTTGCCTTGACCGCTGCTTGGCTGTCTGTTTCCCTTTGTCTCCCCGAGTACGTGAAGGTCGGAAAAAAGCACCATTTGTGTGCCTGGGGATTTGGATGCTAACCATAGGGGCTAGCCTCCCCACGTACCTGATCCAGAAGGACAACAATGCACAGTATTGTTTTGATGGCTTTCCACAATATGCCGTACAAATATCTGCCCTTACCTCCTCGCTAACAGTAGGCTTTGCATTGCCACTGGTGATCATGTTGATCTGTTCCTGGGGCCTTGTGAAGGCCATTAGAAAAAGCACCGCAGCTCAGACAGCTGACTTGGTTGACATTCGCAAGATCCATAGGATGGTAGGCACTAACCTGGCTGTCTTTCTCTCCTGCTTTCTTCCATATCATCTTATGTTGGCAGTGGCGCATGTCTATGTAAACTACAAGAGCAGTTTGCCATGCTCTGTGCTATCTGGCTACCACTACAGCCTGATGATCGCTTGCATGAATGCAACTCTGGACCCACTAACTTACTACTTTACCACAGAGACGTTCCGTAAAAATGTTGACATTGTTGCTGTTCGGAGGATGTGGACCATGAACAGTAATAGCTCTGATGGAAATACCTCTTCCCGACCACCTCTCAATTCGTAATGGTTAAAATATGCATTTTATCCGGGTAGAAACTGAAAATTTGTATTGACCACATACTGCCATTATCATTGTTGTGAATGTGTATTGAGAAAAGGAGTTTCACTTGGAGTCTTGCCTTCACAAAGGTACTGGATTGCACTGACCTGAAAGTTCACTGTTCCATTTTACTATTAATGTCTTATGCTCTATGAAAGCTGTATGAACTGTGTCTCTTTTCCTTAGTGCAAAGCTGTAGTGCAATACAGTTTTAACAACAAATATCACAAAGGCCAGTCATACACATACATACAAATATGTGAAATTGTACAAAAAATAGCTGTGGATTAAAAAAACAGTACAAACTCAAAGTCAAAGACAAATTTATTTATGTAGCACTTACGTAGCACACACATTGACACAAAACAGCTTTACAAAGGTATAGGTCTAGATGTCTAATGAGCAAACCATTGGTGACAGTACAGTGTCTGTTGGTGCAAAGTGACAACTTACCAACATGGTGCAAAAATGACTTAGTGATTAATTCTGAAACTTCAGTTGGACAGTGCAATAAACAGTGCAATAAATAGTGACCACATCACAATGTGCAGAACATTTGAGGTGAGAACAACTCGAGCAAGGCAAAAATAATTGTGTTAACCAAATAAGAAATAAGGGTCTAGGTGACAGCACTTTTGCACCATGATAGCTCATGGAGGCATCATGAGCACACTTCCCCTAAGATCACCTTTGATTTGTGTTACTTTGGTGTCCGACACCTCTGACCTGGGTCTGCTGGAGGAGCATCCTGACATATTAGCCTCATTGCCCAAAATTGATATTTTGGAAAGAGAAAATGTAATAATCCAGGTGTGGCTTAATGAATAAACAAATACTGCTCACCTTCAGAGTAAAGGATTCCACTGGTATAAAAGGTGACTCAGTTTAATCTAGTAAACTCTAGCATAATCTTGTCATCGTATTAAAGAACCACAGTAAATTGCCTATTGAATGTCATTACAGTTCTTTTCCATTCATACTATATAGTCTATTGATATTTATCATCTTATGTAAAAAAAACCACCAGATATGTTGATATGTAAAAATATATAGAATAAAAAAAAACATAAAACTGAACAGTTCAGTATTTATTTACAGCCAAAAGGAACAAATACTGCTGTGCATGTGTACCATGGTATTAAATTGTTTCAGCATACCGTTTTCTACTTGAACTTAATAATGATACAGAATCAAAATGTTTTACAAAATACATGTGACATTTTAGACACAGGAGCGAGATGGGGGTAGTGGAGATGAAATCAACAGTGTTTATTTAATAGAAAACCCGTCTGTAAATCAACATAACTTTGCAGACTTAATGTGAGCTTGGTTTTAGACTGGAGCAAACTAAATACTAAGCAAATTAAAGATGGTTTATGTGGAGAAGAAACAGGATAACAGGTGCTTGGGAACAGCTACAGGCAATAATCAATATGTGGGTGACTGTTTGCTGGGTCAGTGTTTGTGAAGCATGACCGGTGTGGGTGTTAATAGAATCTTGGCTAGATTCCGAAGGGGGAGTAACAACACAATACAAAAAGTCAAAGATGAACTCAAGTGCATTTGTGTTATAAATGTGACATAATACGGGGTATTAGTGGGTGGTGAATGTAAAGTCTTTGGGTAATTACATCTTATTGCATTAAAGAGAATGTAAACCAACAGTAGTCAATATAGCAAAATCAACCTCTTTGGTTAATTTAAAAAACAAATTAACGTAATGTATACTGAGTGCATAGTAAATGTGCAATGAAAAATGAGGACCTTTACATTTTAGATGTAGGCTACTTAATGTGGCAAAACAATCAATTACACAATGTTTTACACAATTGCTTACTACTATTCTTAATGCAGCAAAGTGACAATTTTGGTACACTACCACTGAAACCAGAAACTGTCCATTGTTTTAAAATAGTTTTAGCTTCCTTTCTGATCTCTGTGGCAGGTTTTCACAACCGCCTCCATCACATTCTCGGACTCCTACACACATCTTTAATAGTATGCAGTTCTGCGCTTCAGTGTAAGTTCTCAAATTCAGACTGGACCAGAAGTGAATGGGTTTTAGCTATTAAACCCACCAACTCTTACAGACATGTAACAAGATGTGCCTGCTTTGTAGTTGTGTTGCTTGGAAATTGATTATTTAAAGCAGAGTGAAACAAACTGAATTGTGAAGAATGCATGCTGAGTTTCTTGAAGATCAGTTTTTGCATTATTGGAAAAATACTTCAAAAGGATCTTCATTTTATATCACCCATTATTGATGTCAGTCCACTGAACTTCATCTGCTGACTGATGTACTTTACAAGACGGACTGATGTTCTTTCTAAGACTTTCCATTTTTGAGAAGGTCACGCAAGATGTGCAAGAGTATGAACTGTTTTGAAACAGTTCATTTCCATGATGTAGCACCAACTTTGCCCAAAATAGATCAGACTGCAGCAGTAGTAAGAACAGAAACTCTGGCTGACCTGTTGGCAATTTATTATTATGACATTTTAGTCATGCAGTTGTACTTTGGTGACAAAAACATTTTAATATTTAAGATATTGTTAAGATATTTACTGTTTTGCTTTGGATATGAGTGTCTGCTAAATTTTGAAAATGTATACTTATTTGGGATGTTTGAGCTCACTTTTGTGACAGTCATTCCCTTGATTTTAAAGGTTGTCTTTCTGCATATTTCTGTCTAATTCTAATTCTGACTATTTCTGTCAAAATCTAAGTGATCTTAAACAATGACAAATTTATGTGTCTTGATGTAAGGAATCCACCCAAAGACTTCTGGTGAAAGGCAGTATCACGCAACATTGTTCAGAAATGTGTAAGTCAGCAAAGTGTGAAGTTTCCTTTATGAGCCCACGTGACAAAGCAGCACATTTTGTAACCGTCCTAACGATATACTGAAAAATACTACTGGTTGCTGTTTTGCAGTTTAACCGTTAATCTAAGAAAGTGAAACGATTATCTGTTTACCATCCTGAACAAAATGTTTCTTCAGTTTTGCGGGTTTTATTTTGCTTATCGTGTCACAGGCAACGGGAAGCTGCTATCTCTCAACTAGCCCACACCACTCTTTCTCTCTCTATATACACACACACACATATACCAAAGTCTGTGGTATTATGGTATATAAACACACAGTTTATTGTACATGTAGTACATGATATGTCCTCGTTGCAAAATGCTAAAAAGAAAAAGTAAGGCCGATCTAAATGCTTTTAGATTGCAATTATAGCCTTGGCACCTTGTCTATTATTCTGCTGACTGTGGGTCATTACGGCCGGACAGCTGAATAAAAAGAGGTTTTAGCGCGCTTCACTGGAGTGTGGCCGTTCCAGAGACAAAAGCGAGTACAAAAGGATGGGGAAAATGAGGAGGGGATGTGTGATCGTAGTGAACAGAGAAAGGGATACACATAAAGACAATTTCGATCGGTGTTCTAACACTTAAAAAAAAAAATTTATGCAAAGGCGTCCTACAGCCATATTAGACCATGTTGCACTCTCTAAAAACTTTGTTTAGTTGTATATATATATTTATTAAAATAAGTATTTAATTCTGTACCCTATCGTCCCTTGATAGAGCATCAATCGACAGACTTGATGTCAAAAGCAAAGACTATTTTGCATAGTATAACGCTCTTCAAAAGGCACTGGCAAAAGTAATCTGAATGATCTATCAAAACTTTTTAGCCGTTTATCAGACCTCAGAGCTTTGCGCTCTCGTGCGTCACTTGGCAACTCAAGCAGAAGCGTGGAACCTACGGGACTGTGGGAAAGTGTGTTTCTAAAAGCACCCATACATTTTCATGTTAATTGTGATGGGTGGTGGTTGGAGGGGAGGTTTCAATGGGCACATGTTTAAAATGAGGTCACATGCTGCTATTTTGCAGCCTACCTGCAAGCCAACACTACCATAAACCACATCATTTGAACGACGCGATAAAGTAACCTCACTGAGTCACTGTACTTTTTCGAAAGTTTTAGTTTTACTTCAGAAATACCCCTGTCTTTGGCACCGAATAATGACTGCCTCCAATCTCAGCAATGGATCAGAGAAGAATTTCAACTCCAAAGAGGAAAGAAAGGTAGATTTATCTTATACGATGATTTGTAATAGCAGTTGGACGGAAAGCGTTGCAGCATCACCGCATAGTATTTATTTTATTTCAGAGCAAGTAAATATTTATCGTTGTTATGGTATTTGTAGTATCACGTGATCTGCCTGCCGCAGCTAAACTTACACTCACACCACGCGCTTACAGTAATCACCAGCCTCATCATATTTTTTTTAGCTTCGAAAACCACTGATAGAGAAGAGACGTAGAGAACGTATCAATTCAAGCCTAGAGCAGCTCAAGGGTATTATGGTGGACGCCTACAATTTGGATGTGAGTAACCGCTACCAAGCCATCTATCTATCTTTCACACAACCCACCTGTTGTTCCTTGATGCACAGTAAAATGCTTTCATATTGCCCTATTAAGCAATCCAAGCTGGAAAAAGCAGATGTTCTGGAAATAACTGTGCAGCACATGGAGGGTCTTCAGAGGGCTCATGGGCCAGGTGAGATTTTTGATGAGATCTGTGGTGTCATTTTTAATTTTATTTTTTAACTTTACACAAACAGAAGAAGAAACATGTGTACAACAGAAATGTGCAATATCAGTTGCATTTACATAATTTAATTCTTGTTCTAATTACCTGTTAAGTTATGCAAAAATAATAATGCATAATTCAGAGTCTTGATTTCCACCATCTCTCTGCATTGTTTTGTAGCGGGTAGCCAGGGACCCAGCATGGCCTTTGAATCCCGCCACCGTTACAGTAGTGGTTATATCCAGTGCATGCATGAGGTGCATAATTTGCTCCTTAACTGTGCTGGCATGGACAAATCCCTGGGGGCCCGGCTTCTAAACCATCTTCTAAAGTCTCTGCCCCAGATCAGTGGAGAGAATGGTGCCACAGGAAATGCTGGCAACACTGCCCCCAAGAACACTCTCACCACCTCCCCTTCCCAGTCCCCCCTCCCTCTTGCCTCCTTTCAGCCCCGCTCTCTCCAGCTCCACACCCCTCCTTCTCCTGCCACCCCTCCCTCACCCAGCAACCCTCACTGCTCTCCCAGAATCCTCTTGCCCAGAGAGGGGGGCAGCATCAGGTACCAGGAACAGCCCTCCCCACCTAGGTCACGCTCCCCCCAACTTCCAGTGCACGCAGGGGCCCTTCCCCCCTTCTTCCCAGGGGGCAACCCCTCCATGTGGAGGCCATGGTGATTGAGGGTAACCCTCCCCCAGCTTTTCCTTGCCCCCCTGCCTCCACTGTTCCCTAATAGTGTCCATTACATCCTCCTCTCCAGGGATGTTTGAGTGCTGGGACGTTTCACTCTGAGAGCAGAGAGGTCATGGAATAATAGTAGGTCTCAGAACCCCTGGGGGTTTTGTGGCATCATTTCAAGCACTATTCTGTATGGCTGATTTATAATGGTGTGTGCTTAATTGGAGATTGGAAAACAAAGAAAGACTGTTACCAAGGTTACTTCCTCAGAATGGGGGCATGTGTGGGAGAAAACTTACTTCTCACTTGTATGTACTGAGCTGTTGCTTTGGTGTGATTGCAAGAAGTTTCTTTTTGCGTGTTTGTATGGTAGTTTCTTTTTTTTAATGTTTTCTCTTTTTGTTATTTCAAGAATTGGTGTGGGTTTATGCGCAAAGGATTTCTACTACAGAATAATGGATGTGTTGACCTCATGCTAAACGTCTGACTGACAGTGCTTAGAGTGGAAGAAAGCAGAGGAGAGGTTTGAAGAAAATACTTAATTCTTGTATATTACAAGAAGAGCATGAAACTGGTACCTCATATTGAAGCGACTGAATTGAGTTCCTTATTTCTTTGAGATCTGTCATTTTCTGTAGCATTGGTTTAAATTGATAGTGAGCAGCTAAAGATGATGTTCTTTTTTTATAAGTATGACAAGATCCTTTGTGGGCTTGTGGCATTAAGGTGAAAAAATCAATGTTGCAAAATGATCACTGTAGCCCCTTTATTATGCTTGTCTTCCAGCCCTATGTATAAGTCCTAATAATGTCAAAGTTTATTCTTTCTTTGTCTTTGTCACTCCATTTATTATGTTCATGCAGATACAAGTAGCCACAGGCAGGCCGACCCGACTCCAGTACCAGAGCTGTGACTAGTAAATAGGTGCTTCCACCTACTGGTCGATTGTATAATTTCTCAAACTGTAGCAAATGTGTTAGAAAATATGAAGGTGGAGCTCAGTCTGGATGTTCTATGCTGCAAAAGTACACAAAGACCACAGAATGTTAAATGACTCAGATAAATATTAATGCTAGGATAAAAAAGCACATGTTGGAACCTGGAATCATTGGTTCAAAGATGTTTCTGTTTCCCTGACAGAATTGAACAATTTTGATTCTAGAATATGATGAGAATTTTAATCTGAGGAAACCTATTTCTTCAGATTAAAATCAGATTAAAAATCAAATCCAAGTGGATTAAAAGACACTTGGATAGTTTACATTACAGTGAATTTCAGTATAAAACTAGAATCAATAGCATGTTGTTTGTATTTGTTTACATTTATGCATGTATCTCAAATAATCATTGCTAACAGAGGAGAGTGAAAATGTCAAGCTTTTGTTAATAAAACAACTGCTTACCATTTGTGTGGTTATGTCATATATTGAAACATATTGCTATTAAGGTGCGATATAGGCATAAGAACTTTGGAATTTTGAGCTATAAGACACTATCAGCATATGCTGCGTGTTGTTTATAAAAAGTGGTTGTGTATAAAGACACAATGATGTTTTGTATGGCACAGAACAATTGAATATATATATATATATATATATATATAATACCTGCTTGGGTTTGCTGATTTGTTCTATATCATCATGTATTCATGTAGCACGTCTGGTTTACTTTTGGGTGACAAATGTTGGGCTCTGTGTGTTCTAATAGCACAATATTATGACATAAGATTTCTTCTTCCATTTTCTACCATCGCATCAAGCATTCATTCAAAGCCTTAATGAAACTTCAGTGTATGAAGAAGCACATTTCAACTACAATATTGAAATATTTTACATACAACTGAAGAATAAGATAATGATAAAGATAGAGAGAGAGAGAGAGCAGGCTTACGAGAGATCAAAAGTTTTAAACTTGTAGAGAAGTACACAAGTTTCCAGAAAAACATCCCAAGTGATAACATCAGAAACAAGGAACTTGAGAAGCTTGAGAAGGGCTGAGACAAGAGCTAGAAAAGATGTGGGAGGTGGAGGCAAATGTGGTTTCCATAGTAACTAGACCAGTAGGGGCTGTGGCCCTTAAGCTGGGAGAATGGCTTCAGCAGATCCTGGTAACAAATTTGGAAGTCTCCATCCAGAAGACTGCAGTCCTGGGAACTGTCAAGATACTACACAGGACCCTCACACTACCTGAGGACCTGAGTTTTAAGGAAAAAGACCACCTGGAAGAGGGTGCATAGGGAACTTTTATATGAAAGAGAGCATCATCTGATACCTTTGAGACCAGCACATCTTAATCACTGAGAAGCATTACTTGGAGGATAGTGCTAATCAAACCATTCTGTATGGTTAGTATAGCAGACAGCCTGATTAGGGAGGGAGAAAGGGTACAACCACTGATCTATAATAAAGAACTGGATGGTAATATAGGTTATTGTTCTGATTCAGTCACAGGAAGAGAATTGTCAGTCTGAGAGGTAAGACCATGTGATTAGTGATTAGTGTTCTTTAGCCCTGATCAAGAAAGAAAATCTTAGTGAAGTATATGATGTGGCAAATGAGGCACTTCAAACATGAATTTTTAAAGATCCTGACATGGGTGGTGTCACCCTTGATTGTTCATCAGACAAAGAAGACTAAAAGATTTTTTCACAAAAAGATCTTCTGCATGTCCACAAGGGACATGTGACTCTTCATTTACATTTCTGCCTAGTCACAAACAGGTGGGTTGCTGATTCTTTCAGGGTATAGCAGTCTCTATCTCTGTCCCAGTGAAGGTCAGGCCCCACACAGAGACAGAGCATAACTTTACATAAAACCTAACACAGATTAATTATGATAACAAATAAAAGTACAATGCATGAGTGAAATAATATGTGAGTGAAAATCTATAATATGAGTGGAATCTAAAAACATCACTACTCAAACTACCTCCTGTCACCTATACAAACCACTCCCATCCCAACTCCCTTTGTCTCAGTGCTAATTCTGTCCTCCTGTTATCAGGTAACACCTCCTTATAGATACTTCTCATGTTCTCATCCTTGTCAAGTATTGTTTGCCTTTGGTCTCTTCCATTTTTGCTTTCATCTAAATCTAATTTTTTGTCTCCAAATCTCATTTTTATTCTCCTGTGTTCTACTTGCTTGGGTTTGCTGATTTGTTCTATATGTGTAGTATTCAGGTAGCACGTCTGGTTTACTTTTGGGTGACAAATGTTGGGCTCTGTGTGTTGTAATAGCACAATATTATGACATAACATTTCTTTATCCATTTTCTACCATCGCATCAAGCATTCGTTCAAAGTCTTAATGAAACTAAAATACTGCAAATGAATAAGAAAAAGAATAAGATGATAGCTGACTTAATTTGGCATAACAATTTGAGTGCGTCACAGCTGAGACATTTCTGTTCACTGGATAATTTATTTACTATAAGGAATTTTGTATCCACACCCAGGAAAGAGGATCTCACTTTATTCAGGATAATGAAAGAACTGATCGCTCAGCTTGTTCACCACAGGCATTGGCACAAGAGCCCAACCGTGGAGGGGGTCCGACTGGTCGGCTCTATGTCGCTACACGGATTCGGGGGAAGGTCATGAAATGGGTTCATGCTTCGCCATTCGCCACTCACCCCGGTGTGCAAAGCACCCTTGAGCTCATTCGGCGTCGCTTTTGGTGACCTGCTCCACTCGCTCTTCACCCATGACTGCTCTCTATACAACATAGTCAACATCATAGTCAAATTTGCAGATGATATCACTGTAGCAGGACTCATATCGTAGAATGACGAGACAGCCTGTGGGGGAAGAAGTTCAGCATATATGCAAACACAACAAAAAACAAGAAAATGATTGTGATTTTGAGGACTTCAAGTGCTCTGCTCTCTGTGTAGATAGAGAACAGGTGATGAGCCCGTCAGCTTTATGTTCCTTACCTTACCTGGACCACACACACATCTCCCTTCAGGTGGCAAAGGACCAACAAAGACTTTATTTCCTCAGGAAGCTAAGACACACCCACCTCCATCATCGCCAGCTGACCAACTTCTATTGGTCAGAGTCATCTGTCTTACTGCTGCACTGTGTGGTTTGCCACCTGCACAGGAGACAACAGGAAGGCACTACAACAAGTGGTGAGGGTAGCACGACAAGACACTACCTCACCTTAGAGAAATGTACCCTGGCCGGTTACTAAAGAAAGCCAGCTATATCTCTAAGGACCCCACTCATCCTGGACATAATCTGTTCTCCTACCTGCCCTGAGGGAAGAGATATAGCTCAATCAGGCCCAAAACTAACAGTGAAAAAGTGTTTCTATCCACTTTTGTTTTCTTACCTTTGAAGTGTGTTATTCTACTTTGCATGACACTCACTGAATTATTCACAGAGCTATTAAAAATGACACTAAACACATGTTTAATACTATCTAATATTTTGAACACATCTGCCAACAAATGTAGAACTGGGGAGTATTTCTGGTGACACTACACAGCCTTCAATTCATTTCAGTGGGAAGTTTGAGTTCATCCTAGAGATACAGTGGGAGAAGAAGCTGGGTTGGTACGAGTCTACTTATTTAGTGCTACTATGTTATTGCTGCCAATGAAAGTAAAACCTGTAAATGGTGTGTGAGGGCCTTGCCAGCTCTTTTCTTGCCACACATTGTTTTGTATTGTGTAGAGTTAGGTGTGGTTAGGCAGTAGCAGCTGTACACCCTCATCACTCAGGTAAAGTAAAGTAAAGTGTTGGAAAACCACAGAATGGAACTTTTCTGGTTTACTACTTTGTGCATATGGATATATTACCTAGTAAATACCATGAACACTGATGTCTTCTTTCCTGTGGCACATAATTAACAAGGCAGAGCTAATATTAAAGAAGTTTGTAATCGATGTTGAAATGCATAGTAAAGAGTAGAGAGTATGGAGAGAGTATAGTTAAAAATAAAATCACATGTTTAAAGAACTGAAGTGAAAGAGCTGCCTGTTAGGCTAATACTGGCACTGAAGTGAAAGAGCTGCCTGTTAGGCTAATACTGTCCCTGAAGGATGCTGTTGGGTAAATTGGGAATATGGAGTGTGCCATAATAAGGTGCTCATTAAAATTTGGTATGCAACAGAATATACCTCTACATTACATAAAGGTTTACCTGTGTTGTTGAATTTCAATTTTTGGCATTTTGAAGTATATTCTTATACCAAGTATAAACAGTATTTGAATACATACATATGTCCTCTTTAATTTAATAGTTTTGTATAAGTGCATAAAACAGATGTCTCATGGTTTTAGAGACATACAAATAGTGCCACGATGAGACGGTGTGGAAGCCACCAGGCTCGGCTCTGTTCGTCTTCCAGGCGTTTATTAATGTGGTCCTGCGGGAGTTCTTGAATAGATGTGTCGTCGCTTATATCGATGACATCCTCATCTATTCACAAACCCA
The DNA here is from genome assembly GCA_020368025.1 of Brachyhypopomus occidentalis. NCBI lineage: Eukaryota > Metazoa > Chordata > Actinopteri > Gymnotiformes > Hypopomidae > Brachyhypopomus > Brachyhypopomus occidentalis. The sequence goes on along the minus strand of JAGXOD010000081.1, from coordinate 1,181,778 downwards.
GAATCAACACGTGCAAGACGTCAGAGCGGTACTTCGCACTCTGCTGCGCAATAATCTATATTGCAAACGGGAGAAGTGTGAATTCCATCTCCGGGAACTTAATTTCCTCGGCTATACCATCCAGCCAGGCTCTGTACGTATGCAATCGTGCAAGGTAGAGGCAGTCAGGAGATGGACCCGTCCTTACACACGGCGCGAACTTCAGAGGTTTCTGGGTTTTGCAAACTTTTACAGGCGGTTCATCATTTTACAGGGGCTCTGAAACTGCGCTGGACAGAGGAGGCGGATGATGCGTTCAAGGCTCTGAAAGGGGCGTTCGAGGAGGTGCCTGTTCTGTGTCAGCCTGACCCGGCGAGACCGTTTGTTTTGGAGGTCGACGCCTCTAATGTGGGAGTAGAAGCGGTACTGTCGTAACCGTTTAAAAAGGGTAGTCCACTCAAGCCCATTGCCTTCTTCTCGAAGAAATTAAATCAAGCAGAGCACAACTACGGTGTGGGAGACCGGGAGTTGTTAGCTATGAAGCTAGCCTTCGAAGAGTGGAGGCACTGGCTTGAGGGCGCCAGGCACCCTTTTACAGTAGTAACCGATCACAAAAATCTGAATACCTAAAGACCACCAAACGGCTTAATGCCAGACAGGCCCGCTGGTCGCTGTTTTTCTCGAGATTCCAATTCCAAGTGACCTACAGACCCGGAGAAACGAACACCTACGCTGACGTTCTCTCACGCTCCTTTCCAGGGAAGGCAGTACCGACGAGCCAAGAGCCCATCCTGCCAGCGGCATGCTTTGTCAACGCGCTAGAATGGAGCATAGATCGGGCTATCAACGCGACTAATCCTCATCCCGGGTGTCCCCAGCACCGCAGCTACGTGCCTCCTGAGCAACGGACTGCGCTCATTAGCTGGGCACATACTGCGCTAGGCACGGGACATCCCGGCTCCACGCGAACGTCACAGCTGCTGGGAGCTCGGTACTGGTGGCCAGGGATATACTGCTCCAGTCTGTGCGAGAAGTAAGGTGCCGCGCACCCCTCCGGCAGGTAAGCTGTTCCCTCTGCCTATTCCCCGAGAACCATGGTCACACCTGGCTATAGACTTCGTCACAGATCTGCCGGTGTCAGAAGGACAGACTGTAATAATGGTGGTCATTGATCGGTTTTCAAAGAGGGTGAGGTTCGTGTCTCTGCCCAGCCTGCCCTCGGCCTGGGAGACTGTGGACCTCCTGTTCAGGCACGTCTTCAGGCAGTTCGGTCTGCCTGAGGATATCGTGTCTGACAGTGGTCCGCAGTTCACCTCACGGGTCTGGAGGGAGTTCATGGCAAAGCTTAACATCACAGTTAGCCTCACATCTGGCTACCACCCCCAGGCGAACGGGCAGGTAGAGAGGATCAACCAGGAGCTGGGAAGGTTTCTACCCGCCTACTGCAGCGAGTACCCTGAGACGTGGTGTTCCCTGCTGGCTTGGGTGGAATATGCCCAAAACTCCCTCACACAATCCAGCACAGGAAAAATGCCTGTGAGTGTGTTTATGGTCGACAGCCCCTGTTATACCCCTGGCATCCTCCGACCAGCCTAAAGTGGAGAACTGGTGCAAACGGAGCGAGAGGGTCTTGGAGGAGACGCACCTGAAACTGAAGCAAGCCGTTAAATGGTTTAAACGGAAGGCGGATCGTTGGAGGTCTGAGGCACTGCCATACCGTGTGGGAGACAAGGTCTGGGTGGCCACCGGGAACGGACGGTTAGGTGCCCGGGGAAAACTCGGCGACAGGTATGTGGGCCCCTACGTCATCACTCGCCGCATTAATCCCGTGACCTATCGTGTTAGTCTCCCTAGCGACCGCTGCGTGTCCAGGTCCTTTCACGCGTCGGCACTGAAGCCCCTCTGGGAAGGACCCTTGAATGAGTCGGGACCTGGCCGGCCGAAGGGGCGTCGGCTGGAGCGGTCCTTGGGCAGAGGGCGCGTGCCCAGCGTGGTTTCCAAGGCAACGCACACACGCCTGCTCCACACATGCCCTCACGTCGCAAACCACTCCCCCTATCACAATCACCACAATATTAGCGCCTGCACCTAATCACTGCACCTAGACTTAAACCCACAGGATCTGCGGTTCAGTGCTGCACATTAATGCGCCTGCGAGGATCCTTTTGGAGGACTCCTGCTTCTGCATCGCTGATCCGATCCCGTGGGACTATGCTTGCGAGTATTAAGCTGCTAAACTCTCTGTGTTGTCACTTGCTCCGTTTGTTGCATTACGCCTGAGTGTTTGATTCATGGATAATAAAGAATCCAGTTCTACACCCTTGCCTTCGGCTGCTTCCGTTCAACCGTTACAAATAGGCTTCATGTCTGCTGGCTTTATACAAAGAGTGAAGACTGGGATTGGATCTTAAGCCACATTCGCAAAATATCTGGAGAGGAAGTGCATTTCGGTTCTTTTGAAGTGGGTACTTCTATTGTTCTAATTGTAAGCTGTTACGGAACAGGTCAGATATTTACAGGGGAAAACTCAAACTCAAAATATCCAGAAAAACAAGAGTCAAAAGCCAGCACAAAAATTTCCAAGTCAAAGGGAAAATGCCAAAGCCAGAGAGAATATAGCCAGTCCAAAAATCCCACAATCGGAAAGGCAAAACAGGCAATAGGCAGTATATAGGCAGGGAACATGGGAAACAGGTGAAATCAGTAGTCTGGTGAGGAGGAGGAATGTGCAAATGAATGGTGATTGGTTGATCATTCTGAGCTGTAAATGGCACTCTGGGAGTTGTAGTAAGGTTGGTTGTCATTTGAGATGGGAGAAATGGGCCACATGACAAACACTGCAGAAAGAATATGCTTATTCTATCTAATTGTAACCATCATAGAATCTACATAAGGATATATTTAAATTAGTAGCACATCATTACATTTGACCAATTTTCCCTTTCAAATCTTCTTCTTTCGGCAATTCCCGTTTAGGGGTCACCACAGCGGATCAAACTCCTCCATCTAGCCCTGTCCTGAGTGTCTTCCACTGACACACCCGCCACTCTCATATCCTCTACCACTGCATCCATAAACCTCCTCTTAGGTCTACCTCTCCTCCTCTTGCCAGGAAGTTCCATCCTCAAGACCCTCCTGCCAATATACGTCTCCTCTCTCCAAACCATCTCAATCTCGCTTCTCTAACCTTATCTCCAAAACAAGCTACATGTGCTGATCCTCTAATAAACTCATTTCTGATCCTATCCTTCCTCGTCACTACAAGTGAGAATCTCAACATCTTCATCTCAGACACCTCCATCTCCCTCACCTGTCTCTTTGTCAGTGCTACTGTCTCTAGTCCATACAACATAGCAGGTCTCACTACTGTCCTATAGATCTTACCTTTCATTATAGCCGACACCCTTCTATCACAGGTCACCCCTGATACTTTGTGCCATCCATACCACCCTGCCTGCACTCTCTTCTTTACCTCTCTTTCACTTCCTCCATTACTCTGTACCTTCGACCCTAAGTAGGTAAATTCGTCGACCTTCACCAAATCAACTCCTTGTAACTGGACCTGTCCACCGTCTGCCCTCTCATTCACACACATGTACTCTGTTTTACTCCTGCTCACTTTCATTCCCCTGCTTTCCAAAGCATACCTCCATCTCTCAAGCTCGCCTCCACCTGCTCCCTACTCTCACTACAGATCACAATGTCATCAGCAAACATCATAGTTCAAGGGGACTCCTGCCTAACCTCGTCCGTCAGTCTGTCCATGACAATTGCGAACAGGAAGGGACTCAGGGCTGATCCCTGGTGTAGTCCTACCCCCACTTTAAACCCGTCTGTCATTCCTACCGCACATCTCACTGCTGTCACACTGTTCTCGTACATATCCTGCACCACCCTCACATACCTTTCCGCTACTCCTGACTTCCTCAAACAATACCACAGCTCCTCTCTCGGTACTCTATCATAAGCTTTCTCTAAGTCAACAAACACACAATGTAACTCCTTCTGTCCTTCCCTATACTTCTCCATTAGCACTCTCAAAGCAAACATAGCATCTGTGGTGCACTTAGCTGGCATGAAACCATACTGCTGCTCACAGATCTCTACTTCTCCTCTAAGACTAGCTTCCACTACTCTTTCCCAGATTTTCAGGCTGTGACTGATCAACTTAATTCCCCTGTAATTACTACAGCTCTGAACGTCGCCCTTATTCTTAAAAATCGGCACCATTATGCTTCGTCTCCACTCCTCAGGTATCTTCTGGCCTTCCAAGATTCTGTTAAATAATCCAGTCAAAAACTCCACTGCTGTCTCTCCCAAACATCTCCATGCCTCCACTGGAATATCATCCGGTCCAACTGCCTTACCACACCTCATTCTCCGAATCGCAGCCCTTACTTCCTCCTTGCTCACCTGGGGCACTTCCTGATTCACAACCTCTACCTCTTCTAACCTTCTTTCCCTTTCATTCTCTTGATTCATCAGTTCCTCAAAATACTCCTTCCACCTTCCCAAGACACTCTCCTCACTACACAACACATTTCCATCTTTATCCTTTATCATCCTAACCTGCTGCACATCCTGCCCATCTCGGTTTCTCTGTCTGGCCAATCTGTACAGATCCTTTTCCCCTTCCTTAGTGTCCAACTTCTCATACAGCTTGCTATATACCTTCTCTTTAGCTTCTGCCACTGCTCTCTTTGCCATACGACACATCTCCTTGTACTTCTGTCTACTTTCTTCATCCCGCTGAAAATCCCAATTCTTTTTAGCCAACCGCTTTCCTGTCATTACCCAGTACCTGTCTCACCTCATCCCTGAATTTTACACCACAGTCCTCATCCTTTAACTTCCACCACCTGATCTTAGGTGCCACTCTCACTCTCTTCCTCTTCTTCACCTTCAAAACCATCCTACATATCACTATCCTATGCCGTTTAGCTACACTCTCCCCTGGTACCACCTTGCAATCACTAACCTCTTTCAGGTTTTGTCTCCTACAGAGGATATAGTCGACCTGTGTGCATCTTCCCCCACTCTTATATGTCACCCTGTGCTCTTCCTTTTTCTTAAAATAGGTGTTAACTACAGCCATCTCTATCCTTTTAGCAAAGTCTACCACCATTTGTCCTTCCGTATTCCTTTCTTTAACACCATATCTACCCAACACCTCCTCATCACCACTGTTCCCTTCACCAACATGTCCATTTAAATCTGCTCCGATAACCACTCTCTCTCTTCTTTAGAAACCTGCAAAACTACTTCATCTAACTCCCTCCAGAATTCTTCTTTCTCCTCCACATCACAACCTACTTGAGGAACATAAGCACTGATGACATTCATCATCACTCCAACAATCTCTAACTTTACACAGATCACCCTGTCACTTACTCTCTTTACCTCCACTACATTCTTACTAAACTCATCCTTCAGGATTACTCCTACTCCATTTCTCTTCCTGTCTACTCCATGATAGAAGAGTTTGAAGCCACCACCAATGCTCCTGGCCTTGCTCCCCTTCCACTTGGTCTCCTGAACACACAGTATATCTAACTTCCTCCTCTCCATCGCATCAGCTAGCTCTCTCCCTTTACCTGTCATAGAGCCCACATTCAACGTACCAACTCTAACCTCCACCTTCCTGCTCTGCCTCCTCTCCTTCAGCTTCAGAACCCTCTTCCCCTTCTCCTCCTCCTCCTTGTCCCAACAGTAGTCCAATTTCCACTAATGACCTGTTGGACAACATCACCAGTGGCGGTCGTTGTTAACCCGGGCCTCGACCGATCTGGTATGGAATTTCTATTTTTGATCCGCATCATTTGATTCGCCGCAGTTTTTACACCGGATGCCCTTCTTGACGCAACCCTGCCTATTTATCCGGGCTTGGGACTGGTTACCAATTTTCCCTTTCAAATACATGTATAATTATTGGTGTATAAATTCATATATCCTATACCATTTGGTAAAGTATAAGGCGATGTTGATATCTATACCGAAATCGATACAGAAATATGTTTGTTGTTTGTGATTTTTTCTTTAATCACATGTATTTTTGGCTGTAGGGACAACAAAAATACTGGGAACAGTAACAACTCGGCTGGTACCCAGCCAGCCTTCCCAAACCATACCCACCAATCACAACACACTTCCACATTCACCCATAAACTGAATCATCACCACCACATGTCCCTCATTTATCGCCACTCTGTTTAATACCCACAGGGTCTTGAGTTCAGTGCTTTGCACTGATGGTATCTAGCTACTCTGCTTATTTGACAAAGTGTCTAGAAAGAAAGCTACCCATGTCAAAATGTAGTATACAGTTGTACAGCTGAAAACCTTTTATTTCATACAAAACATTTTCAAGAAAAAACTAGGATACAACTGACAGTAGAAATGATAAAGCGACAAATTGGAAGTTTTTTACAAGTTTTTTACATTGGGCTTAGAGCTGTAGTCTCTTATTACTGGCTAATCTTCTTTTAATGCCATAAACACTAAAAACATAGACCATGAACCATGCAATAATTGTCTCTGTTAACCAAAAACTGTACTCAAATAAAATTATTGTTACTTTAAAATAAAACTTACTGAAGTAGTAGTATTTTACATTATTACTCAAGTACAAGTTTTTACTCAAATACATCATCAGAGAGCTGAAAGCGCTCAGCATCTGCGCTACGTCAGCTAACAGATGTCTGCGCTGGCTAGCATCATGCTGAGTGATAGGGTGGAGAAGGAGATCGGGGGGCCTTTTAGAACACAAACTGAATAGACCAAACTTTGGCTGTACTAAAACAGAACAAGATGGTCGCTTATGATGCAGAGCTAGCAAAACCAACCGCTGCTAGTGACACGTGAAAACTTCCAGGTGAAAGATAACTGTATCCAAAGTGATTGTTGGCAGACTAGGAGAGCTTCTAAAATGTGCAGGATCTTGATCTTCCACTCACAGTGTCACTCGCAATAGTGTTTGTGTAGACACAGGAAGATAGTCAACCAAAAGTTCCACAAAAACAACAAGTTGTGAACAGTTGCTGACTATCCGTAATGGATGCGTTAAAGCAAACAAAGCAGGCCCCTGCTTATAATTTAGCCTTGTAGATTCACAATGTAGGCCTTGTGGGTCACAATGACACTGACATAGCTGCCTGTGCCAGTCAAAAATCGCTTTCACATGAAAATCTCTATGGCCTGGTAGTGTGATTTTTCAAATGTCATTAGTAGTGGTTGCTATTGCTATTTCTGCATTGTAGATTAGCATCTAGCTCTGCTCGAGCATCACCATATCGTATTCTCATCATTTCCTGTTTACTTAAACCTCGTGCTAAAAAGTGCTTCCTGATGCCCTTCCTAAGGTTTGTTTGACAAGAAGCCCCACTGACAATAACAATACAATCGCAAACAAAATTGTAATTGAATTTCCATTTTGGCAGATAAAAATACACAACAGAATTAGCATTTTTTTTTTGCATTTGAATTTGAACAAGGTCTGGAATATGTTGCCATAGAACACAGCAGTGACATGGACATAAGACGTTTGAAAATATGCCACTATTATCATTATTCTGATGTTTTATGTTTTCAGGGTGAGGCAAAGCATTGTGGAGGTCTTTTTGCATAAAAAGAAACCCAAATTCATGCTTTCTGACACCATCTTACAGAGAATCATCAAGGACACGAGACCTCTTGCTGTTGTGGCGGTCCAAGGCTTCTGTGAGAATCTCCATTCATTTCACGCTCCTCCCAGTAGATATACCCCGAGCCAGCACACAACATTGGGCTGGGGACTTCCAATGGTGAGGTCTCCAGCTTCTTCCCCTTTTCCCACCTCAGTGGAGAAGCCGAGCTGGGGTGTAGATGGAGACAGTGGACAGTGGAGCTCTGGGGAAAGTCAGTGGGAGAGGTGGAATCCTCCTCGTGTTCAGAGTGGCTTACCAGAAAGTAGAGGTCCTGGTTGAGGTAAGCAAGCCAATTGTCCCCCTCACTTCTGGAGTCCCTCCTCAGATGTTTGTTGATCACAGCAATGAGCAAATGACCCACTTGCTTCTGTGCGCAGGTCTGCTCATCATGTTCAGGGAAGGACCTCCAATTCTCAATACCAGAGGCGATTGCTGACATTGACAGGCATCCTGCTCCGCCAGTCTGTCCGTCACATTTGTGAGCTTGAGAAAGAGTGAAGTTGCTGAGGTGAAAGCTTTAATTAGATCTAACGATTAGACAAAGTGAAAATGCAGCACAAGATTGGGAAGGTTCACAATGACCAACACCTAAAGAGAATGACATGGACACTTAAGTATACACAAGCACACGAACACAAGAGAGGAGTCAGGGGCAGCTAACACGACATGGGGAAGAGACAGGGTTGGCCCTAGGGGTGGGTTGGGGTGGCTTTGACCAACCACCCCCCCCCCCCCCCGCCCCCAGCCCCCGAGCAAAATGCAAGCAAACACTATTTTTCTTTAACTTGTGCCATCCTCTTTGAACCAATCACAAAAATGTATTATAGCTGTTCAGTGTAGAGCTATTTCCTTGCTTATTTCTGACTGGCTCATTGCAGTGCAGACTGTGTTGGGCAGCTTGGGGGAGTAGACAGCGTATAATCTTTACTGTGAACTTCTACAAGTTTAAACTCACATCTGCATGCTAAAATGGGTGATTGATTGCTTGATATTTCTTACTTTTAATATTTTTGTTGTTTACCAATAGGAACTAGTCCTTAGCTAATGACAGATCTCTGTTTGCTGGTCTCTAGCTAACTATAATAACTTTTCACATATTTTTATTTTGTGCATTTTACATTGAAGAAATTGCTAATGTCCCATCTGTGTATGCATTTGAAGACACATGCACATTTGTTATTTTTATTACTTTACCTCATATTTATGTGTAAGCCAGAAAAATTAGCTCTGCAGTCAACATTTACCATCAGGGTCAGCTAAGCAGTTCTGGTTTTGATGATTCAGCTGTATTTCTAGCGGATGCAAACTGAACCAAATTCTCCACTGAGTAGTGAAGAGAAATCCCTGTACAGACCCACTTCTGTTTTTCCCCTATGGTTGTCTGACATGAAGAATTCCTGATATGCTCCAGGCAACTGAGTGTATAAATTGTACCTATGGTTACATAGTGAAAATATCAACAACACATAAACAACGCCACAGTAATCCAGAGGGGGTGTAAAGGGAGATGAGTGTTATAGAGGGGTGGTTCTCCCAATGCTTCCTTTTAACTGGCTATTAGCATCTCCTGGCATCCCCTCTTCAAATCAAGAGAAATATAATCTAATTTATACAAAAATATACAGTAGTTTTCCCACCTGTAAATAAAATAACTTGCACAGGAACATACTGGAGGTGTTTTACTCACCCATTGGTAAGGCCTACACCCCTCTGTCCGTGCTCACAGCCACTCAAACATGCAACACATGGTATGGTCAAACCATGTTCCTTCCTGTTTATTAGTCCCTAAACCTGATGGCACATTTAATATTCTGTAACTACTGTATGGGTGAGTCAAGTGCCATGTTTATTCTTTCCTTTGTCTAGGATGCGTGATTGTTTTGAATACATTGCCTCTAGATTGTATGTGGACAAACTTGATTTCCTAGAGAGTTTTGGCACATGTCTCTTACGCTGCGGACTTCAGAAACTGCAACTTTTGTTAGATTATTGCCACAGAATTTGGTAACCTTTTGGGCTCAGAGCAGTTTTTTTTTACACAGAACCGTCACTATAAAGAATGTTGTTGTTATGGTTTTATTTGTTCATACAATTTGGACAGTCACCATTGTTCCAAGATGTTTATAAATCTCTTGAGGAAGCTTCCTTGACTTGTAACCTTGTTAAATATGCATTTGCCAAGGCACTGTTTGTTTTTGAAAAAGGGTGGGTGAAGGTCAGTTTTGTCCAGTGGACAATATTTTGGCCATTTGGTTTATGTAAAAGTTTTTCTTCAGTAGCTTCACCTTTAACCTCTTTGCTGAGCCTGACCATGTTTTTGTTTTCTTTTTTTTTTTTTTAACAGCTGCTTGTAAGCATGCTTTTGGTGGTATTAAAGCAGTACCGAATGCAGTACTTACTGCTCCTGACAACTATAAGCCATTTAAATCAGAGGTTGGAGTTTGATGTTTGATGACCATGGTACTGAGCATCTAGTTACTTTTTGTATACTGGACCATAGAAATGGAACTTGTTATCCTCTTTGAAATATTATGTTTCATATGAAGAACATTTAGAAACAAGTGAATAATGGGAAAGGAATTGGGGACAGTTAGTATGGTTTTAAATCATTCAATCACTCATTTCAACTCCAATTGACTACAACAATGCAGGACATTTGTTTCTGTAAAACATACACATTATTGAAATTATCTTCATTCTCCAGGTAATTAACTGGATGTGTAAATTATTTCTAAGGGTAACAATCATTATATATGCAATTTATTTGTAATAACTCCTTTAAAAGTATACAAACTGTTTTTGATGGGACTTCTAGCCTTTGGTTCACACCATTGTTAGGACCATGATTTTTTCATGATTTGTATTGTGTGTTCTAGCATGAGTATTTTAAATGGTAATGATTTATATGATTATGGAATATGTATTAAATCATGCAAATAGTGTACTTCTACAAATGTATGAATGATAATAGAAAACATAGTGAAATACCATGTGAATTTGGTCCAGTCCAAGGTTGGAGAATATTTAAAGAGCAGATTGCAGGTATTTTGGGGTTGGCTGGCAGGGGTTGCAGACTCCAGTACATCCAGTACAGTGCAATGGTTGAGAATCACTTTAGATTAACTTAGTTTTAACTTTAGTTTGATTTATCTGACTTTAGATTAACTGATATACTTATATACAAAATACACCTCATGGATGCACTGGGATGCATCATCAGTGATGTAACCTGGGGTCATCGGGGGTTTCGGGTCTTGCAACATCATACACCCTTACCCAGGTGACCCAGCCGGGGGTGATCAAGCCCTGACTTGCGCCCCAGTAGCAGCCCACGGATCTGCCCTCTTCATCCAAAGCCACCTGGTGGCCTTTTCGGCGGCTTCGCTTGTGGACTTGATGGCCCTCTTCTTTGCGGCTCCTACGATGCCAAGGCGGCTGAGGACCTTGCACAGAGACCGCCCTGAAAATCCCCTGCAGCCTTCCTCTATAGGCTTGTATAACGTCTTCCAGCCTCGCTCCCTGCACTCCTCCACCAGTTCCTGGTACTTCTCCCTCTTCCTCTCATTGGCTTCCTCAATGTTTTCTTCCCAGGGCACTGTCAGCTCCAGTATGATCAGCCAAGTCAACCTGCAGCTTTAACTTTAGTTTGATTTATCTGACTTTTTCCCCTTTTTCCACTTTTGCATTTGTTATTTGAGTTTTTTTGTGTGTGTGTATTACACCGTGCACCGGTCACTGGATTAGTGTGAGAATAAATCACCATTATTGCATTGCAGCTTCCTGATTCTGAGTCAGTTTTTCCATTACCACTCAACTATCCTGCAACATCAAGGTTTCAGACCATGTTGGCATAAGATGGCCCCTGATTCTAAAATGCTTAGCTCACTAGTTCATTATTATGATTACATAAGAGCATTATGAGTTGTTTCAAAAGCCACCCCTATTCCCTGTCTGAAGCCACAAATCAAACATCAAGCAAAAACCAATTTAGATTATCTACCTGGTGTTGACTGGTGTTTTTTTTAATAATCTACTTACATATTATTTGTATTGCAGACACCCATAGATACTTTAGGTAGCTCACATATCTTGAAACTAGATCAAGGTAGCTTACTAAAATCAGCTGCACCTTTTTTGTGCAAATTAATGTGGTGAAGTATGTAAATAAAGTTGCCTTGCCTTGCCTTGACTAATTAAGTGGCTGTCATCCAGACATTTCTGTCAGTGGATATGTGGAGTAGTTGAAGTCCTTTCTTGACAGCATATTCAGAATACAATTAAAGCTCTGAGGTTTTTCTTGAGTAGAACTTTCAGAACATTTATTTTTTCATAATACCTAGTCTATCCTTTTAAAAAATAAGCAGTTGCCTTTACATGCAAATAAATCAGGTGATAGAAAAGGCAGGTCATCTGATCTGGTGATCTGGAGGGTCTTTGATGTTAATTACTGACTCAGGTGATGAAAAATGGGCCGGGATAGACGGGGACAGTGAAAGAGGCTGGTGAGATCGGGGTCAAGGATCTGGCTAGGCGGTACCCAGCTCCCTTCTTCAGGCTCCTATACTTACCAATCCACTAAATAAGGAATCTTCCTGAAATTATGTTGAGGAGTTGAGGAGGGTGTTGACTGTATAGGTGGGTCTTCCATCAGTGTCACATGGAGGTGGAGGATCAGTAGACAGACCAACTACCTCCAAAGTAACTGTGATAAAGTGCTTGAGGGAGGACATCTGAAATGCAGAGGTTACTCAGTTACCCACAAGTAGGTGGACTCATTGATCTTCTCCCTAATGGTGTATGAGCCAATGTACCTGGGGTGGAATTGTTTTCATCTGGTTCAGTCCTCCCATCTTTCATGGCCACCCATAATCAATTTCCTGTCTTGTAGATGGCAGTAGCTCCTTGTCATTGATCTGCAGAACTGTTTTTGGCCGCCATTAGATTAGCTGTTTTAGTAAATGGGAATAATGATATATAATTCTTTCTGTCTATTAGAAACCAATAGAAGTCTGGATAAGGCTTTTTATTAATGTTATGTACATATTTCCTGTATTTTCTATTTTTTACCTTGATAAAGAGATTGCAAAATAATGATGTGGTCATTATACCTTCACAGCTGACACAAATCTAATGGTGGCCTTTTGCACAATACTGTACCTTTCTTTTGAAAGCCATGATGTCATGATATGTGCAGTCAGCAGTACACTTCATCCCAGACTATCTGGCTTTATTGCATCCAAGACTGGATTGCCAGGAGGCTGGAACTTCTGGGAGCTCTGGAGTACATTGACTGCTGGAATCTTGGAACACACTCAAATGCGTTGAGCCCTGGGCACATAGGCACTCCGGATGTTCCTGGTTGTAAAGACACAGGAACTTCCCCCAGCTCTTCGTTTATGTACTCCAATTGGCCATTATCCACTGGTTAGGCTTACAGTCACACTGAGCTTGTTGAGGAGTTCCCACCAGATCTATGACCTGAACTGAACCCCTCTGCAAAACAGCAAGTAGGTGTCTGGGTAGGTAGACAGAGCAGCTTGCCAGCAGGTGGAGTGTGGGGTTTTGCTCCTGGTGCACAATTCTATATGGTTCAGGACGCTGTACAGAGAACCACCAGTACCGAGATGAAAGTAGTGCCCCTTGCCCCATGCAAGTTGATCCTGGATCAACATTCCCCAGAGAAGTGTTGCCCTCCTCCTGCAGTGAAACATATAGCCACCAGCTCAGTGTTGGTGAGGGTTGGCCTGAGCAATGACACTGTCCCATTTAATGACCCCCAGGAAGCAGGAGGGGGCAGGATGGGGGCAAGATGGGTTCATGGCTGTTCTTTGATCCAGGTCAATAGGACAAATTGAACCACGAGAAGAAGGTGGACCATCTGGGCTGTTATGACTTCTGGAGGTACTGGAGGTTATTGTGGTCTGTTATGACCACAAACAGATGTTGGGTGCATCCCAACCAGTGCCACCATTCCTCAAACTGCAGCGTAATTACCTGTAGATCCTGGTTCTCTACACTGTAATTCCTCTTCACAGGGACAAGTAAGAGAAGTAAGCCGCCTGCTTGAATTTGGAACTGGTTCCTGAATGGTGGCACAGCAAATATCCCATTCCCATATCCAGTGTATTCACCTCCATGACGAAAGGACTGGAAGGGTCAGGATGTTACTGAACCAGCGCAGCAGTGCATTTGGGAGCAGGGTACGGCTTGAGAAGTACTGTAGATGTGTGCTGGTGGATTTGGTCTGTGAGGCATGCTATGTACTGGCTGGAGCATGACAGTAACACTGTTTAGTTACAATTACCTTCTCCATAACTCTTTGAAGTCACTGAGTCACATCTTCTCTTTTTTCTTGAAACAGATCCCTTTCCCCTGCTTCTTTTCCCTTTTAAGACCACCAAAGCTATATAAATCTCACCAGCATTTAGCCATCATGGCAGCACTACAGACAGGAAGCCACATTCAACTTCCCACTTTCTGCATCCAAGATGACAACACAAATATGCTGTCAATCTGTAAAGCACTTTGAGTTGCATGTATGCATGAAAGGTGCTATACAAATAAAGATTATTATTATTATTATTATTAATAAATAGAGGTTTTATCTCGTCTTTGTATGCATTTTTGGTTGGGCACCTTTTGTTCTCTTGCGTCAAATTTCAGTCATAATGTAGTTCTTCTCGGAATACATAGATGTTGAGTGTGATAAGATTAAAAATAAAACTCGCCAAGCAAGCTTTTCTAGCAAACCCTTCTGTGTAACAATCTATGCAGTAGAGAATCCTAATCAATGCTGCAGGAGGACACTTCCTATCCATGGAGAGGAAGAAAGCAATATATATGTTTAACACAGTGTAAGGTAATGCGGAGAACAAAATCTCATTTTTAGGTTATTTTTAAATGCATAACCAGAAAGAACATGTCTGGGTAATAAAGGACATCTGGGCACCACAGTCACACACGTACACTTCCCTGCATTGCTGCTGCATAGTCTTTTCCACATCTCCTGTTTATTCCCCTATCCTTTTAACCTCTAATGCATTATCAGCAGAGTGGTAAATGGAAATTGAAAATGGAACTCTCTTTGTTATTAATGAAATGCATTTTTATGAATTACATCTCTCTTTTTTTGTTGCATCAATGGATCAAAAATATGTTTAATAGATGTCAGAAATATGTGAAAATCAATGTAAATATCACAGCAGACTAGGTACCCAGATTGAGAAACATGCCCACTCACACACACAAACACACACACACACACACACACACACACACACGTCGCACCTGTACTGCCACATTCAGGTTATTATATTCTCACTTTTTTATGATGTGTAAGGAGGGGTGTTTGGATTGTGCTGTTAAAGTTACCAAGGTAATTATACACTATCTATACAGTTCACTGGATGAAGAGTGCATGCCTCCTGTAAGTAAAAGACACACACACTGACATTTCTAGACAGCTGATCAAATACATGTAAAACATTTTAATGAAAAATATAGTTGTCTTTTAAGAAACATGATAACTAATTGTTCTTTACAAATATTCCAGCCATTGTGCAGGACAAGGAAATATTTGAGTATGCCTGAATATGCAAGGCCGTATTAAATGCGACTGCATACAGCAAAGTTTAGGAGGGATGACAAGATACACACATGCATTCATACACGAGTTCACCTGTTCAGCAATAATGCAGATTCAGAATTTGTTAAACAAAGTCATTTTTGTTCAATCAAGATGACAGCCTGCCTAAAATCAGAAATTTGTATCGCCATTATTATTAGGTACCAATACTTCTACGTCTAACAGCAATATACTACTACTGACTGATAGACTAACACACTAGCTACTTATCATGTAACTGTATTTTAGCCATTTTAAATAACAACATTGTGGCCTTTCAATTCAGAAGTATTATAATGGCTGTTTACAGTAAGTCTGTGTTTTGTCTAAGCACATGGAACATTGAAGGCTATATCCACACTATGCATAGTATTTGGATTATTGTTAAGGTTATATTTCACTCTAAAACATAAACATTAAATTACCTTGGTGATTATACTCTGTATAAAGTTTGATAGCACCAAATAATAAAGTACTAGGTCAAATGTATATGATCCAGATTTACACAGGATTAACTAACAAACTTTTCAGCTTTAGTTCCTGAATGTTTTTTTTGTTTGTTTTTTTGTGCAGGGTAAATACAAAACATTCAGATATGTAGGCCTATGTAGAAGATACAGTGTATGTTAAAAGCTTACTTAGACTATACATGTAGGTGTTTCTTAAATAAAACTTTTAAAAGATCGCAGATTGCAATGTTTAGTAGATTTTCCCAGACTTGAAGGTGGATAAACCCACATAACCTTCTTTTGGTAATCTTACTCCACACTTTTTTTGAAGACTCAAATGGGTCTTGTGATCCCTCGATGCCCCCTCAAGTTACAGTGTTTGGAGTTAGCAGGCAGAGGAGAGCTCTGTGATGAATGGGGCCATTTGTTCTACTGAAATATTGTATGAGAGTGAAATGGGTTGTGTGTGAGATAACTGAGTGCTAACCTAAATGTAACAACAAGGTCCTTGAATCTTTAAAACCGGCTAAATAAGTAATGAATGAAAGTAAAATCAGGGTGAAATGTCTACTGGAATGCAGAGTGCTTAATTGAATAATTAAAACCAATCTGTTTTAATTGATTAAAGATTAAGGTGACCCCATTTCAACATGACAGTTTGGTGCTGTGATTGATTTATGGCTCAAGTTATGTTATGCATTTTATTGTTTCCATTTTTTAGAAAAAAAACAATTTAACACAGTTAACTGTTCTATGAAACACATCTGTAAAACTTGTACACACACTATGGCAGCTATTAAGATAGCTGCACTGACAGTAGGCCCTTTCCTGGTAGGCTGCTGGTGGGCTGGTAGGTTTTCCTACAGATTCCGTATTTGGTCCAAGAATCTATTAGTTGCACAGTTTAGCCGGTTCATTTTGGAGAATTTGATGCAAACTATGCACTTTAACTGCGAACACAGGCAACGCAAATGCATTTTTAGACAGTTTTAACTAACTTTACTGTACAAGCGTTCACACGCGTGCGCGCACGCTGTGACAGACGGGGATGCGGTGGGGGATGGGGGTTGGGTTGGCAGAGATTGTCTTAGGTTGCAAGTACGTGATAAACACCAAGTCGGGACCAGAAGAGTGGACTGAAGACTACTTAGAAGAATGAGCAACCTTTCAGTGAAGCTTACCTCATATTTCTTTTTTTCACCACAGAATTAAACTTTGATTTTAAACTGTTGTACCCCTGCCCATAACGACAAACTATTTGGGGATTCTAGTTAGTTCACCAGGAATGACCGAGTTCTGTGGCGTTTCTTCTGATGATTGCTAGAAGGAATTTCGGATTATTTTCTGTACACACGGTGATAAAACAGTAATGACTACGGTGAGAGGGCAACCACCCCAAAAGTAAGCACCAGTTTAATGACATTTTCCCTATTTTTAAACTAACCACCAAATATATATGCTGTAGTTCTTTTGTTATTAACAACAACAAAAGCTGTAGTTTGTGTGTTTTGTAGGGCGGATAACTTTCATCACCACAGGATATTTCAGGAGGCAATATAATGCGCTTTGTAAAAAAAAACAGCCATAAAGTGCTGACTTATTTCAAAGCCGTGGAATTCGCAGTTATCAGCGAACATCTACCTAGCTAGCACTTCATGGGCGTTTTAAGTCACATTATACTCTTTTTTTAGGCGGGTAGAGCTTGCAAGGTTTGCACATCTACCTAACCAACACTCCTTGACACGTTCAAGCCACAAGTGTGCCACATTTCGTTCCCACTGCTCACTCGTTTCGGATAACCTAGCTAGCTAGCTAGCTAATTCGCCATCAGCCCTCTAAACCGTCATCCAGCACTCGGGAATGAAACGGATTCTTCTTTTGAGTTGATAAGTGAGGATATGGCAGTTTGGTCTATTCTAGACTTAGACATGTCACGGTTTCGTTTGCTAACTTGGTAAACTTACGAGGCTTGACCAGAACACGCACAAAAAGGCACGAAACGGACTACCGTAGCTAGGTTTTGTGTCATTTTTTCGCACATTAATATCAGTTTCTTACGATTACACGTCAGTGAAATATAAGAGCCAAAGTAAGTCAGTCTGCTTCTGTCTGAAGTTTTATAAAGTAGCATGCCTGTGTCTTCGATATATTTAACTATAGTTAAAGCTTAATAACTTCGAAATTCAGCAAGCTAGGCTACTTGCCAAAAGACTCAGCGTACCGCAGATATTAAAAAAACGGTGCACACAAGATACCCTTTCTCAGACATCTACCATTTACTCATTGGTATTTTTGGAATTAACAATTAAAAAGCATTCTAGATTAAGGCTACAGTCATGCGCATTCCAGCAGGTCATGAAAAAAATATTCATCCAGTGGTTTTCCTTGTCTCCTAAACAATGAAGGAGCTCACAATATAAACAACTGTCATGTTAAAGAAACATATATATGTGTAATAATATATGTGTAATAAAGTGCACTTACTCTCCTGCTAGATTTAATCCTTTCCTCAAAAGCTTTAGTATCCTTTTTAATAATAGAAAGCCTCGCTAACAGACACTGACCCTTGCTTTGTGAAATATTAATGTGTAGAAACTGGGCCAGAAGGGTTAGATAGGCATTGTGTCCATCCTATCTTCCTTTCTATGTTTGTGGTTTTCAGACTGCCTGGCATTTGGCTTCTCAAGCTGACATTTGGTTTTTCAAGTTTCATGAAATTGTGAAATAAGGCAATGTCCTCTTGAAGGTGAAACTAATTTATGTCCAACATATTGAAATCATAACATTCATTCCATGAGATTTCTCAAGTGTCCCAATAGAGTCAATGGGTCCTTTGTCCTTAAGTTTGCAAACGTAGTTGCTGCCATAGCCACAACCGGCAGTGCCAACACGCACATTATTCATATTAATATTAATCTTTGATTTGAATTCAAATGCCTTGCCACTGGGCAAAACAAATCCTTAATTCTGATTGTCTAGAGGTGACCAACAGGCCATCTGTTGGTTTTTCCAATATACAGTTGATTACATCTCTTGCAAAAGCTAAAATAACTCCTGCAGTGATGCATTAGGAGACTTTTTTGATTTATAATAGAGCCTTTCAATTTAAGATCATCTAGTGATCCATTTGGACACAGACATGTTAGCTGGGTTCACAGAGTGTTTCAGGTCTTTCCAACATGAGACACCCTCTCCCAGGCAACCCAGCTGGAAGTGATCAGTTCTCAGCTTGTGTACAAGTAACATGCGCACACGGAATACTCATTCTGAGACTGTAGGCTTTGCATAGAGACTTAGCTTCTGAAATAAGATATAAGACAGTACACAAACATTACTTCTAAGAGTTTCAGTGGGCCCACAGTGATAGGGCAGCAGCATATTTACAAACATTTTAAATATTATTATTAATAACGTTAGTAATATTATTTCCATCTTATGACTTGATAAACTATAAACATGTCATCTTAAAAGTTGACTGGGACTAATTTACAGGGCCATGCTTAGATATGTTACTTACCATTAAACCAACATTTCCAAGAAGTGCTTTAATTACATAATTACCACATCATAAAGTGTGTTCCTTATCAAAGACTGTAGGCTAAATCATACCTCCCTCTCAAGGCACAGAAACACAGGTATCTTTAGAATCTAGTAAAAACAGTAAAATACTCATTCATAAAATCAAAATAAATCTAGAATGTGATGTGCTTAGCTTTTGAAGCTTTTTTTTTATCTGAATGTGGTTACACGATCCATGGAAGCCTACCTTAAAACATGTATTTGGACAGAAGCATTTCACTAGTAACAGTATTTTAAAACACTGAACATCTAGAAAATAGGAAACTTGAGAATTTTCCTTAAACCTGAAACTGTTTTCTTGTTTGTATGTGTGTTTTCCCTTTTTACTGTCCAATACCAGATGTTAGGTAAGTGTATAATCTTAAGGCAGCTGGTGATGAAGTCAAAGCATGTTATGACTAAGAAGTTAATCAGACTGAATGTTACTGTTGCTATAGAACAGTTACTTCTGTTTCTGAACATTTTGGGTTCTACTCGTCATCCTTAATAGGATGATAATATTAGCTAGCTAACACTGGAGAAAAAATGCTCCATTATCGTTAGCATTCATTTGGTTCACCGTTGCTACCCATCTCCTGTGATCTGTGTTCGATTCATCTCCTGACCGCTGCCTGTGTGGAGTCTACATGTCCTCCCTGTGCCTGCGTGGGCTTCTTCTGGGCACTCTAGCTTTCTCCCACATTCCAAAGGACTGCCTGTTATGTTATTTGGTATCTCTAAATTTACTTGGTGTGTGTGTGTGTGTGTGCACTGTGATGGACTGGCACCCTGTGTAGAGTTGGTTCCTTTCATACACCTTGCAGTGTTAGGATAGGCTCTGACTTAAAGGTCTTTTTAGTTGGCTTTTCATAAGGACTGTGTAGAACCTCAAAAGAATAAAAGGACAAATTGAGTATAGATACACTAACTGGAGTTAAGTCCAGTTTTGGAGAATTGTTTAAATATTCTGACATATACACATATTTTACTGTACTGTGTTCATAGAAGAGTGTAAAGTTGCTCAGGAATCCTAAGGGTCTGCCTGTACCATGCATGGTGAGAAATGGGCCTAGTAGGACAGCTGGATCCTCACAGGCAAGTGGTATAAACACAAAAGCAGGAGTCTATACATCCTCTAGGAGTTTTTAGCTACTACAGTATGTAATCTCTTTATGCCTTCCATATGCCTGCCTTTATGCTAATAGTTCCTTAGAGTTACTGCTGCCTGATGTTTCTGCCTTTCAGCTGTAATCCACTGTCAAATGGATGTGTAACACATGAGCATTGAAAAATAATAAAAACATTTTACACACTATATCAAAATGTTAAACTGCCTTACAAACACCAGATTTAGTCACTTTCATGGGGCCCTCATTTCCCATGTTTGTTAGAAGCACCAGTGACCTAAACTAATTTTGAGAATGGAGTCGGTGGTGGTGGTGGTGGGGTGGGGTTCATGCTGTGTACTCGCCCATGGTGTTTGCTAATCACATGTGCCAGGCTAAAATCTATAAAAGCTACCCGCTACGCAAGAACAGTCAACTCATTCTTAAGTTATTTCGCCTGATCTTCTTCTTCTTCTTCTTTCGGCAATTCCCGTTTAGGGGTCACCACAGCGGATCAAACTCCTCCATCTAGCCCTGTCCTGAGTGTCTTCCACTGACACACCAGCCACTCTCATATCCTCTACCACTGCATCCATAAACCTCCTCTTAGGTCTACCTCTCCTCCTCTTGCCAGGAAGTTCCATCCTCAAGACCCTCCTGCCAATATACGTCTCCTCTCTCCTCTGTACATGTCCAAACCATCTCAATCTCGCTTCTCTAACCTTATCTCCAAAACAAGCTACATGTGCTGATCCTCTAATAAACTCATTTCTGATCCTATCCTTCCTCGTCACTACAAGTGAGAATCTCAACATCTTCATCTCAGACACCTCCATCTCCCTCACCTGTCTCTTTGTCAGTGCTACTGTCTCCAGTCCATACAACATAGCAGGTCTCACTACTGTCCTATAGATCTTACCTTTCATTATAGCCGACACCCTTCTATCACAGATCACCCCTGATACTTTGTGCCATCCACACCACCCTGCCTGCACTCTCTTCTTTACCTCTCTTTCACTTCCTCCATTACTCTGTACCTTCGACCCTAAGTAGATAAATTCGTCGACCTTCACCAAATCAACTCCTTGTAACTGGACCTGTCCACCGTCTGTCCTCTCTCTTACACACGTACTCTGTTTTACTCCTGCTCACTTTCATTCCCCTGCTTTCCAAAGCATACCTCCATCTCTCCAAGCTCGCCTCCACCTGCTCCCTACAGATCACAATGTCATCAGCAAACATCATAGTCCAAGGGGACTCCTGCCTAACCTCGTCTGTCAGTCTGTCCATGACAATTGCAAACAGGAAGGGACTCAGGGCTGATCTCAGGGCTGATTAAACCCGTCTGTCATTCCTACCGCACATCTCACTGCTGTCACACTGTTCTCGTACATATCCTGCACCACCCTCACATAACTTTCCGCTACTCCTGACTTCCTCAAACAATACCACAGCTCCTGTCTCGGTACTCTATCATAAGCTTTCTCTAAGTCAACAAACACACAATGTAACTCCTTCTGTCCTTCCCTATACTTCTCCATTAGCACTCTCAAAGCAAACATAGCATCTGTGGTGCCCTTAGCTGGCATGAAACCATACTGCTGCTCACAGATCTCTACTTCTCCTCTAAGACTAGCTTCCACTACTCTTTCCCAGATTTTCAGGCTGTGACTGATCAACTTAATTCCCCTGTAATTACTACAGCTCTGAACGTCGCCCTTATTCTTAAAAATTGGCACCATTATGCTTCGTCTCCACTCCTCAGGTATCTTCTGGCCTTCCAAGATTCTGTTAAATAATCCAGTCAAAAACTCCACTGCTGTCTCTCCCAAACATCTCCATGCCTCCACTGGAATATCATCCGGTCCAACTGCCTTACCACACTTCATTCTCCGAATCGCAGCCCTTACTTCCTCCTTGCTCACCTGGGGCACTTCCTGATTCACAACCTCTACCTCTTCTAACCTTCTTTCCCTTTCATTCTCTTGATTCATCAGTTCCTCAAAATACTCCTTCCACCTTCCCAAGACACTCTCCTCACTACACAACACATTTCCATCTTTATCCTTTATCATCCTAACCTGCTGCACATCCTGCCCATCATGGTTTCTCTGTCTGGCCAATCTGTACAGATCCTTTTCCCCTTCCTTGGTGTCCAACTTCTCATACAGCTTGCTATATGCCTTCTCTTTAGCTTCTGCCACTGCTCTCTTTGCCATACGACACATCTCCTTGTACTTCTGTCTACTTTCTTCATCCCGCTGAAAATCCCAATTCTTTTTTAGCCAACCGCTTTCCTGTCAAACTTTCCTGAACTTCCTCATTCCACCACCACGAATCCTTGTCTATCTTCCTCTGTCCTGAGGTCACACCAAGTACCTTCCTAGCCACATCCCTCACCTCACTGCATTTGAAGTCTCATCCCAGGTACCCAGACCAGCACTACTACCCAGTACCTGTCTCACCTCATCCCTGAAATTTACACCACAGTCCTCATCCTTTAACTTCCACCACCTGATCTTAGGTGCCACTCTCACTCTCTTCCTCTTCTTCACCTTCAAAACTTCAGCTTCAGAACCCTCTTCCCCCCTCTCCTCCTCCTCCTTGTCCCAACAGTAGCCCAATTTCCACTAATGACCTGTTGGACAACATCACCAGTGGCGGTCGTTGTTAACCCGGGCCTCGACCGATCCGGTATGGAATTTCTATTTTTGATCCGCATCATTTGATTTGCCGCAGTTTTTACACCGGATGCCCTTCCTGACGCAACCCTCCATATTTATCTGGGCTTGGGACCGGCACTAAAATACACTGATGTGTGCACCCTAGTGGCTAGGTTAAGTTATTTCGCCTGATACCATAACAAAACATCACCATCATGTGAAATGGAAGGACAATGCTGACAACCATTCCATGTACAGTATATGGATACCTAGGAGAACTTGTCAGTCATTTGGCATAAACTTTGCTTAAGCTTATGGAATTTTGACCAAATGTTATTTGGTGTTTATTAGCTATTATATCAAGCCTTACATTTCTAAGTAATACATAAAGAATTATTTACACATTGATATGCAAAGGGCATGAAATGTATATATTTTGTGTCAAAACATGTTTACACTATCAGTAGCAATAGCATGCACAATCTGTCCAATGTATGCATTCAGCAGCCAGTTTAAGAATCTTGCATCCCTCTGGACCTGCCTGGGCTGTCTGACATGAAATGTTCGGAATTTTTAAAGGAATGTTTTAACCCCACAGTCAGAATTTAGGACCATGGAGCACAAGCTGCCAAATACACACACGTGCATATTGGTTACCATGGTACTTGGCAATAACAGTAACCTGTATAAGCCACATTACATATTGACACCTAGTGATGTCAAAGTTATTTCATTACGTAGGGCATCATTTGACACATTGTTGATGTTCACGATTTAAAATGAACAAAAGCTCACTTTTAAACCATCTAAAGAGAAAAAAACCTTTATAGACACAAACCCACATTGATATACACACACACACATGCACCTTGGCTACATTTTCAAAGCGTCCATTTGTATTGACACCGGTCCAGTTTTATAGAGAGAGAGAGTTTGAGAGTTTGAAAACATTAAGTGGGAGGCAGTTGCAGCAACTGGTTGAGGACACATGCTTGTGGTATGAAGAAGAGAAGTGGGAATGCAGATATGCCCAAATTAAAGATGGGCTATGGAAATATGAGAAGCTATTTATAAGGAAGCTCATGATCACACATGACCAGCTAGAGAACATAAAAACAAAAAAACAGGAAGCTGATGATTAGCTAAGTTGATCATTATAGCTAGAGTAAGAGCTGTATGGCTAACCCACATTATGTTGCTAGCTAGCTAGCATACCCCAACCAACACACCCCAATTTGGCATCCATGGCAGTTGTTTAGTGGCCCATATGTCCATCTCTGCTAAAGACACCTGAAGTTAAGGACCAGCATTAGAAACTTGAAACATGAGACATGGCTTTTATTTTGATAATGTGTTAGGGAATACGTTTAGGATACGCCAAATGCACCGCGTCTGGGAGTTGATTGGAGTTGTGTGATTCGGTTCAGCTATGCATAACCTGTATGGTGTTTAGCCCTTTTCCAATACAATTTATAAAACTTCACTTCTTGTCCATCCATTTTGTGACAGAAACAAAGTGTGAGCCAAGTAGAGCCAAGTGTGAGCCAAACACAATGAAAAAAGTTGGACAGACAATGCATTTAAAGTTTAAATCAGTGTCCACAATGACTTTTTTTAACTGTATATTCATATATACATTCATCTTATACTTGTTTTCGGATCATGTATTGAGCTGGGTGTGTGTGTACACTTTTGTTTAAACTTTGGGCATTCATTCTCATATCTCATCCCAACATGCTGTATGCCGCAAAAATAGATACTGGTATCAAATAAGCTTTTATGGTCCTTATTAGCTATCACGTTTTTATCAGTGATTGTAAATGGGAAGTCCGTAGTTACCATTGGGATATCCGTACACTATGCTCATTGGTAACCATTTTTTGTTCATTGCACAGACTGAAAATGTGCTGGACGTGAGTGCATATTTGAAATATTTTTTTCCTTCTTTGAGGACAGATTTCTGTAATGTGCTTAGTAAAAATAAAAATAGAAAACTACACGCCATAGAATTATTCAATAGGCCACATTCCGGAAAAGTTTATTTGCAAGCACTAATGAACTGGTTGAAATTATGCACTAATGACATGACGTCAGACATTAATTTAAGAACCCGGTTACTACCGTAGGCTATCCGCTCCTACACACCCACACGCTCCCCCGCCCCTCCTGTAACACTCACTCCTGAACACAAAGCTGGCCTTTATATAGCTAATCCTGCTGTTGTCGTCCACAAGCCGAAACGGTGTGTGTAAGGCGAGCTGAAGTTGCTTGCACGAAACTCTCCGCAGGCAGGCTAAATCCGCAGTCCTGTAGTTGGAGGTAATTTGTGCCAATGGATCACTTGCATTGTAACGTCGTCGGGCGGAATTGAAACGCGCCAGCCGGGCTGTCCGAGATGCACCGTGGCTACGTTTTCGAAGCGTCCGATTGTATTGACACCGGCCCGGTTTTATCATGGTTTTCAAGAGATCGGCGAGGTAAGTTTATGTCCCTAGGTGTGCGAAACAGCCTAATATTACGCGGTAGCGGCGAATTTGGACTACGAGATACGAGCGGTGATTCATGACAGCACTACCACCTTCCTTTGTCGAAAGACATTTTTAGACCAGCTTTCTGCTGGACGAACCCATCTTATCAGAACAAAAGCTTTGCGGTGTGACTCAAGTTCATGTTATATACTTTGTATTTGGTGTGTCTATGTAGATCGAAGCAATATTATTTTTTGTCCATTGATTTAAAAATTCTAATTCAACGTTAGCTTCTACAGGACAGCCATTTAAATGTCGCTCTCCTAAACCACTTCGTCAATCAGATTGCTAACGAGACCATTTGTCGCTTAAACAAATGAACATCTGACAAAAAATTGGCGTTATGCGTTTGGCAAAGAAGGATGACTTTGGTAACTGAAATGAAGACCAGCATGCGCATGTGTTTGGTTTTGGTTTGCCAAACAAACATATCCATCAAGATTTGCTACTCATTTCCAGTAACCTGGAAATGTTCCCATACCTATTGGTTAATAGTGCAGTTTTCCTTTTGTGTTGCGTGTTAATTTGCCCTTTTACGCCTGCCCTGGCACGATGAGCTTAAAACAATCTCTGTGTTTATCCTCACTGCTGATTTGACTTTTATTCTCATTATTTCTCTAATTTTTTTACACTTCGCTTCCACATTCTTCAACATTTCAACCCATTTCTTCCTTATTCCTTTCGTCATACGTTCATTTTAACGCTTTGTTATTTTGTTTTCTTGTAACTGGACAGACCGCTTTCTTCGACAGTTAATTACCTTGGCTACATTCCCCAGTGCTGTAAGCACACTTGTGCCCAGAAGATACGCGTAACAGTGTTTGCGTCCACAATAACTTAACACTTTCTGTGTGAATTCATCACTAAAGAATTGTTGCTGTTGTCAGGGGAAAATCGCGGTTTCGTTTTTTTTTTGGCAGGAGGATGCGGTGGCTGGGTTGCTATCGGCTGGGACCAAAGTGGAAAGTACTCCTAGTGTTTGTTGGAATCGCCTTCGCTGGACAACTCCTGGGGGTGCTCTTCAATAAGAGGTTAGACCAAGTCTAAGTACCCTTTGTCAAATTGGATTCTCCGTACGGTTCCTTTTTCACCTGTGTCGATGCTTTCATGTTTATCCTTTCTTGCTGAAAAAGTCTTTTTTATAATGAGTTATTAATGCAGGCCATCACATGCCGTTTACATGGCGGATAATTTAGAGGCCAGCTTATTACAGTAAATTTTGTCTTCAGAGTTTAAATTGGAGCGTTTCTGACAGATACTACTACATATGTCAAGTTCTTCAAAACATTCAGGAATTTGCTGAAATGTCGATTTAGATCATTTCAAAACTAAACCAAATGTTTTTTTATTCACCTTGTTTATGCAGTTATATCGTCAGAATTCAGTCCTTAGTCCCTCAAATTAGGGCAACTTACACAAATCATCCTCAAATGAAAATGGGAATGTGAACAATTTATGCCAAGTTTATATTCATTTATAAAATATTACTGTATCATATTCATAGTATAATTCTTTTAATTCATAGTACTGTATGTTATTTTAATATATATTTTAGCATTGTTCTATTCATGTTGGTATAGTATGTCATATAATGTTTATATTCATTCACCACTTACGTAGGCCTTCACAATTAACCATAAATTAATTTGAATTGAGATTTTTGCCATTTACATTTAGGTAATGGTAAATCACTACAATTAATTCCATTCTTTCTTGTTTCAGACAGCGCCTCTTACCAAATAAGTTAACTAAGCAATCTGGTTCTCTCCTTACCACTTTCTCTCACTTTGTTTCTGACAATAACTCTCCTGTCTCTTCTCTCTCAGCAGATTGTTCTTTCTCAATTCTGTTCTCTCTCTCTCCACCATTGCTGGACAGTCTGTTGCACCCCTGCCAGTTCACTCTCCTTTATCCTTGTGACATAGGGTCTTTTTTATTTTCTTAGTTGCTAGACACACCCTTTTATCACTGCTGTTTGCCTCATGTTGCTCATGTCTGCCCTTGCAGCTGGGTGCAGCCGGAGCGCTCCCGAAGTCTCTTCTCCCTTTCCTCTGAGAATGGCCAAGGGCCTCCTCTGGGCCCCTGCCGGCCCCACACCCACATCATGTTCTTGAAGACCCATAAGACAGCCAGCAGCACTGTTCTCAACATGCTCTACCGGTTTGGTGAGGAGCAGGGTCTACGGTTTGCCCTTCCGGTGGGTTACCAGTTTGGCTACCCACTAGCCTTCATAGCTCAGAGGGTGAAAGGCTACCGGGGCCCACATGTGACAGAGTTTGACATCATGGGAAATCACATGCGCTTCTACAAACCGGAGGTATGGGGAGCAGATGCTGTTTTTACTATTATTGGGAAACTTGCCAATTTTCTTGACTTGTCAGATGATTTGCATAATGGGAGATACTTCCAAGTTACATGTCCTCTGAATGTTGATCTGAATTTAGATTTGGTAAGATGCCCCCTCCCCCCCAAGCTCTACTTGGCAGCTCCGCTCGTTCTGCCTTGGGACGAGCTGTGGTGGGTGCTGAAGTCAAAATTCTGTGAAGTTATAGATGACATTTCCCTTTAATTCAAAAGCAGACATGACCCAAATAAACCAGCCTCTGCAGCACTAAAATGACATCTTCAGAGAATACTCAGAGTAAGGGCCTTAGCTGCCAGTGAATTTATCTTGATTGTTTACATGTTATGACTAGTATGAATACATTTATGACTAGTAAGTCTACTGAAATGAGTTTGTTATTCAAATATACATATTTAACCAAAGTAAGCAGGCCTCACAGTAGTAACACTACAAAACCTTTTGTGAGTACTGTTCGAAAAGGGTAACAGAACATTTGGACTACTCTGGAATGATGCACACAATCGTAGTACAGAAATTTTGAATTTAATTTTGATTAGAAAAATAGACATTCTAGTTAGACAGTTTTTTAAAATTGGGTTGTGAAAATATTCATAAGATATTCTAAGTGAGATTTCTTTCCTACTCCTTTTTCCACAGGTGGAGAAAGTCATGCCTGCTGATACTTTCTATTTCTCCATTTTACGTGATCCTGTGGCATTAGCCGAGTCCTCGTATGCGTATTACAAAAACGTGGCCCCTGCCTTCCGACGGGCAAAGGGACTAGGAGACTTCGCAGACAACCCTCACAAGTACTATGATCCACGGCTGCGAAACAACCACTACGCTCGCAACCTGCAGTGGTTCGATTTTGGCCTGGACCACAACGCCAACTTCTCCTTGGCTTTTGCCAGGCGAGGTGAAGCAATAGTGCGACGGAACTTTAAACTCATTCTCCTGGCGGAGTTCTTTGACCAGTCCATGGTGCTGCTCCGCCATGCTCTCTGCTGGCCGCTGGACGCCGTTGTCTCGTTCAGCTTGAACGCGAGGCAACAGGTGCCCAAGGGGAGGTCCAGCTGGGTGGGGAAGGTTGCTCAGCCTGCCCCTCTGGCCCTGACGGACATGCAGAGACGGAAGCTCCGGGACTGGAATGCCCTGGACTGGCATCTCTACCAAGCCTTCAACCGCACTTTTTGGATGGAGGTGGAGCGCTTTGGGCGGGCGCGCATGCAGGCCGAGGTGGACTTACTCAGGGTCAGACGGGAGGTTCTGGCTGGGGTGTGCCTGCGTGATGGCGGACGACCCGTGGAGGCCAGCCGCATACGTGACAAGGACATCCGTCCCTTCCAGAGTGGCCTGGTCAAGATCCTGGGCTATGAGCTTCAGCCAGGACTGGACAATGCCACGAGGCAAGTCTGCCTGAGCATGATTAGGCCTGAGATCCAATACAAGGACCTGCTAGATCACCGGCAATTTCCACATGCCCAGCAGCCTCTGGGGGCAGCCATTGCTGCAGGTGTGGTTGCTATCAAGAGGGACTCTTTACCCTTCGTCACTAGGGAGCACGTGGGGAAGGACTGGGAGGTAGCTGTAGCGGCCCGCAATCAGTCCATACACCGAGTCTACAACAATGGAAAGCTGAGATAGTGAGTAAGCTGGTCGCACACGTTTGCCTGATTTATGATAGGTTCCAGTGGGCCCCCACAATGCACTGCCCAGAGATGGAGTAAGAGCCTGCACTTCGAGTCTGCCACTCTGTTCCTGAGCTCCTGCCTCATTTTGCCCTTGTTTGACATCATTTATCAAATTGGTTGGATGTCAGTGAGGAGAGAATATAGCTTGCTCGAACACAATGGTATAAATTATCCACGAAAACAGCATCAAGGTTTAGCGGTGGGACTAATGCATGGGTGAGCATGCATTGCAGCTCGTTTGTATTACAGTATCTGATTCCTTAGATGAGCTGTGATGTAGTACAAATGTATCTTTCATGCCACCACTTTTTCTTACACAAATGAATACACTACATTTCCGTCTTCACTCTTTCTCCTACACTAACACCCTCAAGCACTTTGGCATTTGGTCTTTTGACTTTGATGGCGCTTTGGTACTTGGCATTGAAATACAGTGCAAAGCCACTAGCTGAAGAAAAAACAGATCCATGGACCCCTCACTGTTCAAACACGCATTTAAGACCACAACGAGAAGTAATGCCTTTATTTCCATGCTCATACATCTCTATAACCCCAGCAGTCAGCCTTCTAGTGAAATGCTGCAGGATCATCGCATGCTGTTGGGGAATCTTTTCCTGAGAGGCCAAGAATGAGAAATAACACTTATAAAATTGGGTTTGTGGCATCGGTTGCTGTAACAGGGCTTGTCATGGCATTGTATCATGGCATTGACAGTATATCATAAGCTATTGATGACTCTTTGTGGGTCTGTGAGAAGTGACGTCTCCAGTTGATGACACTGTGAAATAATGTACCATCCATTACCTGCATTATCAGCCTATGGAGCAATTGGATGGAGAAGGCTGTATCACTCATATTGATCTACCTCTGGGCACTTATCAGAGGTTGGTATTTTCTGTTATTTATGTCACATTTTGAATTATGTCCAGAATGTCAATATGGACATGACAATAGTGTTTTATTAACCATTGTGTCAGTTTTGCATTTGACAATTGTAGTTTTGTTAAGCAGTGACCCAGTACCACTTGACATTTTGGATGTCTGTACATTGAGCCCAGTGCTGAGAAATGAAGTTGAGGTGACCAAAATGTTAGGAAATTATTTTTTTTAATCATTATTGATGGTAAAATGGTTAGTGGCATGGAAAATACTAAAAACTTAGTACATTGCATAAAGCATACAGTATGTGGACCTGAGTGTCCTTGTTCAAATCTGAAATCACTTAGTCATTTTGCCTTACTGTAAGAACAAATTGGGGCAGGGCTTCACTATGAAAGCTTGCTGTATTTATTGTCTTTGACAAAAGAGGAAAAAAAAAACTATGTAATACATTTATATTTTCTCAAAATGCAAGGACTTGTCCACATTAAGAATGAGGTGTAAATGTGTACGAATTTGACTGGAATGCACTGTGCAGCTCTGTCAAGGTCAGCATATTACGTTTATTGTATGCAGTTTGCAGAGCAAGTAGTCATCTAAAAATTTGTTAATTTATTCTTTTGATCAATTTAGGCATAATTATTAAAATACAACATTCCATGCACAATAATTATAGCAAAGGAAGAAATATATATATATAGCTATTGTATGTAAAAAAAACTTTGCATGTTTAAAAATAGCACTGGCCAATGTTTAAGAAGCAAGCAGATTAATTTAACCATAGTCTTCACACTACAGCTTCTTGTTTGTGTGTTTTTTTTTTTTTTTTTTTTTTAATATGTACTTTGGCTTGATAGGTTAGCATCTCGCATTTATTTCATCACGTATTGTATCAAATGCTCAAATTGAACCTAAGGCAATATTATAAATGTGATGTGATTGGCTGACAAACATGAGAAGCACCAGATTATGGGCGTAGTATTCTTTTGCAGTGCTATGTTATAAAATGGCCCACTCTTCACATACTAAAGCAATATGGAGGGAAGATAATTTGTGAAAGAGGGTCAGTAGTTGGGAACCCCAAATAGAAGTGTTTCTATACCACTAGTAAAAGCATTCAAACCCTTTCAGCAAATTTGTGGCATCATATTTCATATAAAGACACGTGTATGCAAAATGATGGGGCAGGATCTAGGAAAAAAATGCGTATCTTGATTTGAACCAGAATTGTGTATATTCCAAAGCTGATAGGGCTGCTAACCACTTGCATATTGAAATAATGAGTATACAACCTTGGGTGAGGGGAAGAAATCACAATGATTAGATCATGTTTTTTCCCCCCAACATCTTTATTTTCAGGAGGCAGAATGAAGCCAAAATGTCTGTTCCTAGCAATTAAGAGTTGTCCAGTGCTATAGTGGATAGAAAATGCTCTGTTGAGGAATTGGGTGCTTATTGCTAACATATCTGTACATCTGGTGTTTCCATTATTATGTCAGCCATGTGTTGTTTTGCTTGTGCATCACAATGCATTTTCAAGAGTGGCTGTCTTGGAGTCATAGGTGGTACAAAATGGGAAAAAATGTTTTACCTGTGGTACTTCAATTAAAGGTACACCAAAGAGTTGCTGACACTTCTTATTTATAAAAAGTTGTATGTGACTGCAAAAATGGAAATCCTGAGTTATTGTTCAGATGGAATCAACACTTCACTGTTGTGAGGAAATTGGACAAAACAGCACCTGAGGTGCAAGACATCCGAGTCATCACATATTTGATGCAGCTCACACCAACTGAGTTGTCTATGAAATATGAACCATTTAGTAAAGGTTGCGTGGAGCAAGCTGTCCTATATCACAGAAACAGACGTCTTGCCTCCACAACAGAATCCAATGCCTAAGCTATTCAGTGTGAATTCAATTTGCAGTGCAAGACTTTAGAACTCTTAAAGTAATAACTTCATACAATTTGCAGTACAGTGAATTCCTTCTACTGTATGCCTTCTCTCCAACTGAGCTGTTTGAAACATGGTAATTCTTGTACAATATTTATTCTATTTTTCTTTGTTACTTGAATATTGGAATATGATGAAAGCCTTTGTAAATATGTAGGTCTGTGTTGGATCTGGTTTAGTAGTTGAATGGAATAAAAATAAAATTCAGTAGCAGAAATGGCTACGTTCAGTCTATGTATAAAGCTGTTAAGTTCAGTAGACTGCGGTACGTGCACACACAAGATCTTTAAACATTTTAGGGCTTCATGAAAGTTTTTTAATTTTCAAAATATTTCCTACAGAAGAAATGTTTTGGTCAGCCTTATTATTAAGCAGCTCCCTCTGTATTTTCTATACAATTCTAGGCATACAACTGATATAACCGTCAACGCAGTTTACTTTTTTCTATAATCAACTACTCTTGCCTAGTTTTGATACGCTCTACAGAATCTACATCTTGGCTCGATTGTTATTTCCTAAGATCGTTAGAATATAGGCTGCCACTGCGTGAGGTGGCGGACGAGCGATATGGCACAAAATAAGATGCATTTTACATGCATGAATTTTCAGTCATTGTAATGTGCGCAGAAATTTTCAAAAGAGAACCTAGGTTGATTCAGGTGATTGGTCGGAGGACACATTTTTGTCCTAGCTGAACAGGTTCACCGGATATATGAGCTAGCTTGGTGGCTAGATAGCGAGTGCTCAGGATTTCTGGCGATAGGTTAGCGGGCTACAGCCATGGTATTGATGATGGAGTCGCAGTGCGAGTATTTTATGTATTTTCCTGCCGTTCCCATCTCGGACCTGTCGGACCCTGCTCGATACCGCACACTTCCACGTCGTAGTCACCTTTACCTGGGCGAAACGGTTCGTTTTCTGCTCGTTTTACGGTCGCAAAACGCCGCATCCGTATCTGGTTCGATGAACGCCACGGGTGCCGTGGACGCTGGCGGGACGGAGCATCCAGGCAGTCGCTCATGGAGGGAGCTGGCGAATTCTCTGTGTGCCGTCGCAAGCGTTTGCCCGGGCGACAGCAGGCAGCGATGTCCGCCGCTGTATCACGACTACCACAGCAGTGGCGACGAGTGCGTGGACGACACTGACGACGACGATGCGGCAGAAGTGGGCTGTGCAGGTAGAGGTGGCACACGGTGCCGGGGCTTCAGAGAGTGCAAGCCGCTCCTCATTCATAACAACCCTGGAAATGGCGTAAGGGAGTTTCGCAAAGCTCCTCTGCAGGTGGGAAACGAATAACGTAATAAAAAAATAGGAAGTGTTAGCGTTTCCTGTATTGAGACTTTAGATATGTTCCAAAGGTGTGTTAAGGCTTCTTAAAATTACTGGCAAATAAACAGTAAATCGCCGACCTTGGTTTAAACATTGTCTACATGCGGTTTTAGGAGAACCCAAGAGACGCATCTTTAACATTAAGATTTGACCATGTCCGTGTGAACTCGTTCTGTGAATTATGAAGAGTAACTCTGGTCACTCTCTCAAAATATATCATGATATAATATAGCAAATATTGGAATTTGTGGTGGACTGCATAAGAAATGGCATAAACTAAAGATAAAGAATTTATTTAAAGGTTATTTGTGGTTGAAGTTGTATCCATTTGTTCTGGCTGTATCCATTTTGCTTTCTAGATAGCAATGAACTTTGTAATATGAACACAACAAACATTACCATTTAAATAATAATAAATAACAAAGACATTAAACAGTAATTACGATGGTGTGGTTTCGGTACTGTGGCAGGCTGCTTCAAGTCTATTAAATATAGTTCTTGTACAAAAAGCTTTTGGGTCAACATCTTAAAATAGCAATATGACTACACACACGTGCCACTCTCTGTCCTTTGTGTGCTATTTGCTCGGCAGTAGTCACCGTAGTCACACCCCTTTGTGCAAACCTTCTTAAATGCCACTCTAAAGACAAGTAAACCTGGCAGGCTTACACCATACCCCAATAATGTATACAACTGCTTCAAACTGTTGCCGACCCCAGCTGCAGAAGAGGCACAGTTGTATCAGTGAAGTGTACCTTTAATGCTCAGAACAGTGTGTTGTTTTTTGATATGTGTTGTTATCTTTTGTGCGATGTGCTTCGTCAACTGGCGTGACGTTCAGTCGCCTGCGGACGAGCCAGTTGTTTTGAATGATGAAGTCATCTTCCCCCTGACTGTGTCTTTGGACAAGCTCCCTGTAAACACACTGAAAGTGAAGGTAAGAGCCCAATATGGCTGTGGGTTTTAGAGTTCCCTGTCTCTGGGTGCTCTGTGCATGCCCAAAC
This sequence comes from Brachyhypopomus occidentalis, assembly GCA_020368025.1. Classification (NCBI taxonomy): domain Eukaryota; kingdom Metazoa; phylum Chordata; class Actinopteri; order Gymnotiformes; family Hypopomidae; genus Brachyhypopomus; species Brachyhypopomus occidentalis. The sequence continues at coordinate 1,146,989 of JAGXOD010000081.1, read as the reverse complement.
TGAATGTCATTATAGCTAGATGCTATAATCGCTGTTTGCACTACAACATGACCTGAAGAAGATCTGAGTGCTTCTGTCCCTAGTGTGGTTCTATAGGCTTTTATTTGTAGAACTTGCACCTGTGTACACTGGATATATTGGAGAGGTTCTATAAATTTCAAGATATAGGTATCTCTAAAGTGTCTATGGTTCTTAAAAATGTTGAGACCTTCTACATGCTAAGGGAGTAAAAACAATATATTCAAGAAAATTATGAACTATGGGTAATGTTGCAGTAGTTATGTGTCTTGCATCATAACCAAAAGTATTTCACCTAATTATATCATGCTGCAGCTAAAACATTTAAGTATTTTAATATCCACTGTACTTTTTGAGCAAGACATATATCCACACTGTGACTAGAAACAATTTATTTTACTTTTGGGTCAGAGATTCCAGACCACTTAAGTTCCAAATTCAACCACTTTTTTTATTTGAAAAATGTGAATGCTGCTACATATATATATGAATGCTGCTACCTTACAGGAAAAATGATCTTTTTTGATGAAGAAAAATTGCCAAGTGTTTGTTTAGCTGTTCACATATTTACCTTTTACTTTATTTTTCCAGATTATAGTGACTGTGTGGAAACAGGAAGAGGAGAAGGCCGAGATCCAGGAACATGGCTATCTCCGCATCCTTCAGCAGAAGAGCCCATGCCAAACCTTTCGTCAGGACCTGAACCCCTTCAAAGCCCAGGGTGGGCCCTCACTTACCACCAACAACATCATCTCAGCAGCACTTCTGGTCTTGTGGCGCCTCCAGTTACAGCATCATTAAAGTCATTTTACATGCTGGTCATTCCTATTGTTTTTGTTGGGTGGGTGGGGGAAGGGGGGTCCCGGGGTTTTGATTTTTGCGTGCCTTAATGAATGGTTGAAAAAAATGTATTTGTGACTCGTGAGGAAAGTAATCACCTGTTTATCTCCTGTTTCCAATTGCAGTCAGCACCACCCTAAATGTCCTCCCTCCACCCACGGTGAAGTGCCAACAGATGACTGTATCTGGGAGACATCTGACGATCCTGAAAGGTGCTTTTGGAAAACAGTTCACCTGATCATCACTTGTTATTAACGTGTAATAATGCTCAAATACTAATTATTGTCATTTCACAATATTTTTGTTGCCTCTGAACAAAATGTTTGCCATTATAGCGGCTTTGCAGTTGTTACAGAGACTCACAACTGTTTGCACAGCACATTGAAAATACTGCAGTTTATGACTATCAACCAAAGCAGTGTGTTACTTTTTTGGTGGAGTGACTGCCATTAAATTGTTCCACTGAGAGTATCAGATATAAGGGAGGGGAGAAACCTCCCTTGTGCTATCATAGAAATATTCCTCTCCAGGCCTACTACACCCAGTCTTCTAGGAAACATGGAGAATGGAATGATTTTAATTCTGGAGGTTTTACACAATACTCCACAATAGCTTTTCCAAAGCTTTTCCAAGTGTTCAATGCACTGTCCTTAGTCTAAAATTACATTTACATATTTGTTCTGTGCAGCCATAAAAAAAGAGTATGGCTACAAAGGTATTTCTGCTTAGCATTGTTCTATTGTAGTATGTAAGAGACACCATTGTTCATGAGATTAAGGTTATTGTTATTGCTTTATTTAATGCGACTTTCTGTCTCTGTGCATGCCATATCTTGTTTGCGTTTCTCAGTGTTAAACGGGAGCTCTCAGGAGGAGGTCTGTGTGCGTGACGTCAGAATCCTGCCCAATTTTAATGCCTCGTATTTACCCATGATGCCTGATGGATCGGTGCTGCTGGTTGACAATGTGTGGTATGGTCTCATGAACATTTCCATAGTAAAAGTTGGTCAACTTAACTAATCATATTTAACTCCTGAGCCTGCACCAGTATGGACAGATGTTCTGGTGGTAGACCCTAAATTATATGTATGTATGTGCTAGGATTGTGCTCAACTGGTCTGGGACTGATGATGTCATTTTTGTTGGGACTGCTAGAGCTTCCACATTCTTTGTGTTTCTTCTTTCAGTCCCTGGACGTTTTCCAACTTCTCATATTCCTGAATATTTCTTTTACTTGGGACTGCCATGTCTATCGCTAGTGCTATTTCCTGCATCTTATCAACTATCACACTATGTAGTTGGTTTGCTATTTCTTGCTTATCTGTCTGGATCTGCACATCCAGTAAGATTTTAGATTTATTCTCCACCACTTTCTGTGGTTCCTTCCATTTAAACTTGGTGGGGGTGGTAGGGGGGGGGTCGCGTCCAATTCAAATGTCTAGCAAATATTTCTTTATATGATCCTAGTGTATACTTTCCTGCTACTACATTCCGGATTGTCTCAAAGGCTTCTTTGCACAGTCTTGTCTTATCCGGTGTGACACACCTCTTCTTCAGTTGACATAGAGTTTAGTGTGTTATCTTGTGCATGCCTCGATGCCTCTGTACAGTCCTATGTCAAAGGGTAATGGGTCCTAAATTACTCCTGAACGTCTTGGTTTATTCATAAAACACACAGGCCTTTTTTTGTCCTCAATGGAAATAAAATGTTTCTTTGTCCTATAGAAAAAGAACTTTAGAATATAGAAGAATAATGTGTAATAATAATAATGATCATGATGATTATGATAATGATGATGACCGTTATGTGTTATATTCTAGTATGTCATATAATGTTTTCATATTTATGGTGTGTTTGTGGTTGGTTTGTTTGTATTGTCACTGTCCTACAGTCATCAGTCAGGTGAGGTTGCCATGGCGTCTTTCTATAGAATGGACAGTGAGTCTAGCCACCTTCCCAGCATGCTCAGCGCCCTGGAGGAGCAGAACTTCCTTTTTCAGCTGCAGCTGACCGACCAGGCCCAAGATGATTCAAATGAGGTGTGAACAAAGGATATTGATGACACAAGGTGTTCCGTCATTGATTCCGCTCCTCGCTCTATGACTTCTCAAACAACAGCGTACGACTAGGAAAACGCTGTACATTCTTCTAAAGAAATACATCTGTGGTAATGCTAACTGCGCTCGCTTATGCATGTTCCAGGGCCTGGAGGTGCCACTGGTCGCAGTCCTGCAGTGGTCCACGTCCAAGCTGCCGTTCACCAACTCCATCTACACCCACTATAGCCTGCCCAGCATCAGACTGGACCGTCCCCGTTTCGTCATGACCGCCCGGTGCCCCAGCGCCGTCAGGGCCCGCGAGCACTTCCGAGTCCGCTACACCCTCCTCAACAACCTGCAGGACTTCCTGGCCGTGCGCCTCGTCTGGACGCCCGAGGGTGAGCTCTCATTTTCGCTTCTATCTCGTGCTCACTTTTTCTCATTTTTTCACTTTTTTTATTTGACATCGATTCTTTCCCCCTCCCTAGGCCGAGGACAGAAGGAGGATCCGGCAGTGAATGCAGTGGTGTGCCATTCACCTCTTAGTAACCTTGGATACTGTCGCAAAGGCAGCACTCTCTCTGTCTCTGTGGCCTTCCAAATTCTCAAAGCAGGCCTGTTTGAGGTAAGGCCACACCCATTTGAATACTTACAGATGTCCAAAACTTTATGCTTGTTGACTTTTAACACTCCTCTGGCGGATGGAGTTCGGACAGATATATCACACGCTTTGCTTTAAGCTTAAATTTGAATCTTCGCTCCCACTAACAACACTAGGCCTGTCATGTAAAACTGCAGCCTTCTTTCCTCTGAACTCCAGTATCCCATACTCCCTCTCTTTTAGCTAAGTCAGCACATGAAGCTGAAGCTTCAGTTCACTGCGTCCGTGTCCAACCCGCCCCCGGAGGCCCGGCCCCTGAGCCGCAAGAACAGTCCGTCCAGCCCTGCTGTGAGGGACATCCTGGACCGCCACCAGGCCAGTCTGAGCCTGGGCCGTTCCCAGTCCTTCTCCCATCAGCAACCCTCCAAGTCCCACCTCACCAGGTATGGAGAAAACCACACACACACACATGCACGCATGTGAGAACGCAGGTGTTATCTGCCTCTTACGTGTATGGATTTGGGCCTGGTCATCTGCCCATACCCCCCCCACCCCCCCCCCCCCGACCCCCAATCCCATCTCTCACCACAGGACAGGCAGTGTTATGGAGCGGCGGGCCATCACACCCCCTGTTGGCTCTCCTGTCGGCCGGCCACTCTACCTCCCCCCAGACCGGAACATTCTATCTCTCGACAAGATCGCCAAGCGCGAGTGCAAGGTGCTGGTTCTGGAGTCGCACGGCTAGACGCAAGGAACACGCACGCGCCTCCAACGGCCACACACAAGCGCCAGGGCAGATGCACCAGACGTACACGTCATTGGGGAATGATGGGAAGAGGCGTGATGAAACCATAAATGATTTTGAAATCAAAGCCATAGAGAATGGCTTGCATAAAACTTGAATTGATGTTATTGGCAAGACTCGTCATGGTACACGTGGCACTGACAGTGTCCTTGTAGTTTCAGTAGTGTTTAATGATTCATTGCGTTTTCGTTTTAATTCTGCATCTATTACTTGTTTACATGCTGTGGATTAAGGTCTAGCATCTCATTTCAAATTGTGTTTTCTTTGTTTTGTGTTTCTGACAGACAGATGCAAAACAGTATGAGAAAACACATACATAATGAGAAAACAAATACATGCATTTGAATAGGTGACTTTAGTTACAGGAAGTAAGATTTAGGTCATATTTTAAATTCCTGCTGTATTTTAGCTTATTTCTGCATACACCACTGAGTATGCAATGGTAGGGGTTGGAGGAAGCACACGAGGTCATAAGGAATTACATCACCCAGCCTAAAAGTATGTTTAATGATGCGTCAGTGCGTTTACTGACTGTTCTGTATTACATTTGCTGTTCTCTTGAATTCTACAGTGAATATTTTTTTATTCCTTCAGACTATTTCAGAATGTAAATGTATTTATTTAATTTAGGGGGCTTGCGACTCTTAAAATCCACTTTCATTCCTTTGCTTTGGGCCATTCCAATGATTTTTGTTTTAATTATTTTTTCTTCAAATTCTTTTTGGTTTAGTCCTGACGTTTCCATCCTGCCCAGACATAAGCTGCTAGAATGTAATGTATAACGCAGATTGGTGGTGTACAAAGCTCGCATGCAAACTGCTGACGCTGGGCAGTTTTGACTTTGTTGTTGACATTTACAGTGATGACTGGCAGTTATAGCCAGCATGGTTGCGAAAACATCACTCCTAAAAACCAGAATCATCATTTACGTAACCCTGCCTTTGCATCTAAGATAGCCTCCTTGTCCTGTGAGCTTTGTGCTGTAGGGTAACAGTGACATTTAGTGCAGGTTGTTACACACTGACAATATAACTCCACACTGAGTTTAGAATTTAACATATAAAATGTCTCAGTGGTTTTATAATTGACGGGTTCATTCCTTTTTTTTATTTTCTGTTTTTTTTATCTTATGCTGTCTCCTTTTATAATAATTCTTTACATTTAAAACAGGAACGCACTCTTTACTGCCCTCAACCCAGCCAGAGCTGGTTGAGCTGATTACACCACTTCACCTTCCTTTCTGGTGGGCATTTGCTGTAGTCTGACGTCATTTTGATTTATGACGTGTCTGCTGTTCCATGCTTTGCATTGCTTTAGTCAGAGCTAATGTTGTACTCCTGTAATGATTGAGCAGTTTATTTTGCCAATACTGGTACATGACTCCACATGAAGAAGTTGCTCTACGATTCAGTATATTTACCTTAACTACGGGGAAACTAGGCTCATGTCAACCATCTGCCCCTGTGCATACGTGTTTTTGCACCACTTACTCAAACCTAACATTCTATTCCATGGTAGAACAGTGGTTACTAACACCATTCTGTTCATAGTCATATAGCTTCGTGCTACACTTCACATCATATTCATTTCAAGGCTGATTTGCATGCAACTAGCAATTCACCGTGAAATGTATGGGTTCTGCCATTTACACTGAGTCCAAGTCAAATATGTAACCAACTTGACGTGCTGTACAATCAGACATTGGAAAATTGATGAGAAAACCAGGTCTTTTGAAAAGTGATGTTGAAACATGCTGACATGACTTCGCTGTGTGTGATGCATTACTGTTTCAGCGCTTACTGTTTGACTTGCACGTTGCACAAACCAAGTGCATGGGGCTCATTGAATTTTGAGCGAATTTCGAACCTTTTCATTTCAGCACACACGTGCAGTTGGGGTAGAAAAGCTATTTGCTTTTTGAGATATTTGCATTACATTTGTTCAAAGAATCCAATTCAAGAAACCCAGAGATTGTAGGTTCATCTATTTCAAACTTTGGAACAATGAACTGGACCATAGTGCTCAGTCGAAAACATGCTAAACAGAAGTGCGATTCCATTTTATTTTGTAAATTTTATCTTTTTTTTTTCTTTTTTAATCGCTGGCAAAAGATTGAAGAATTTCATAATGAGTTGTTGAACAATTTTTTTATAGATCATCTAAGCACTTTATTTAAGTTGTTATAATTTATTGTTTTGTTTGTTTTCTTGGAAAGAAAATGTCAAGTGATTTGACTTGATCTCATCTGTTAAACATTTAGTATCATTTATATGTTATTGTTGTCTTGAATTAAACCCTGTTATTTAAAGTGTTTAAATGACAAAAGTGTTTATAGTTTGTTAAAGTGTGTGATAAGTCCTGAGTTATAGCACATGAAATAAATGGATTTGGGCATAATGTAATTTTCTTTGTATAATTTTCAGATTTCCTTAATTTTTAAAAATATAACCATATCATTTCTGAAAGGGATGTACAGACATTAGATCATTACATCTTAACAATTACAGTAGTGTATACAAATAAGTTACTAAAACCTGATCACAAAACTATATTCACAGGAGTTTTCAAGTGTTAATAGCACTACATTAAATTCAATAAATAAAAAATAAAATTGGGTCCTAATCATAATGGCCAGTTAGCCTAGAACTTGGTATGTTTAATCTCCGAGCTGTCTCGAGTCTTCTTACGGGCACTGATGTTTTGATAGGGGCCATCTGTTGAGAAATGTGTGAAATATTAGGAGTATGAAATGATGCAGTTTCACTATTGTTAAAGACATCTTTATGAAAAACACATACGTATACTGTTCAGTGACAGGCTGTGGCTGCTAGTTGTGTCCAAGCTTTTTCTTCTGTGCCTGAGGAGATACCATTTCACTTTTGTGATTTTACTCCTCACAACATACATTTTCATACAGAGCTGTCTAAAAGTGTCTGGACAGTTTGACCGTTTTTGTGGTTTAGGCTATGTACTCCAGCACGCTTGATTTGAAATTAAACAATAACCACAAGGTTAATGTGCTGACATTTGCCTTTTGTTTTAAGGGTAACTGCATGTATCTTAATTATTGCCTACACAGTCCTCCCATTTATTAGCAACTCTATTGGATAATGTTAGAACATGTAGTATCATTTATATAGTTATTATATAATATATATATATATATTAATATATATTACATTTTCATGACAAAGTTTATTTGTCTGGTGTATTAAGGTAATATTTCCTGTAAAAAATATATGTTTGTGTTCATTTTCAGTTGCACACATACCTGGATGACTTGCAGGCACATACTATCGTAATAACAATAATGATGATGGCGAGTGGAACCAAGACGGCAATGAGTATAATAGTTGTTTGATCTGTCAAAACAATGAAAGCAGCATAAACGCTAGACCTTAAAGAACGTGAGTATTCTGTTGGGGTTTTCGTTAAAAAATTTTTGGTTACCTAAGCCACCATCAGGGGGTATCTTCTCCACATCACAGTTGGTCCCCTCAAACCCCTCGGGACACAAGCAGTAGTAACTACTTGTCGATGACGCAACGCACGTGCCACCATTCTGACATGGTGAGGACAGGCATGGACTCACTGAGAAGGAGACAGGGAAATCAGACTTGGGTTACATTAACAGATCCTGTAGAGTTACTTACATTAATTAGTCCATTTGAGTCCTGTGTAGTGGAAGTTGGAAGTTAGCGATTTAAAAGAAGACACTCACTCTCGTAGCAGTCTCGTTTGGTGTCGTAGACGGTGCACACTTGTGTCTTTGTACAGCTTTTGGTCTGACAAAACGCACCAGTAGAAGTGCATTCACAACTCTGAGCACAGTTCTCCGACACAAATTTCTCCTTGAGCTGTGTGAATGCATGTGGTGTGGAGGAGGGGAGGGGGTGAGAGAAAGACTAGATGAAATTTGCTCTGAATACCACGTACATGAATAAATCGGTCAATACCGATCATGGCGCCACATCAGAAAGATCCGCGCGTGACTCACGGTGTAGTAGCGGCCCAGGTAGGTGCAGCCGCACTCGAAGAAGGGAACGCATTGGCTGTCGCTCATGGTGAACCCCGGGTTACACTGGCATCCCTCCACACACGTGTCCTGCTCACACTCGGAGGGCGCTGCCAGGTCCGCGCAGGACGCAGGGCACGCGGTCATGCAGGTGGTGTAGCTGCTGTTGGCTGCACAGTGCAGCGCTACGTCCGCACATGAAACGCAGGGGTGATACGTTCATAAGTTAGGATGAGTCGGCTGTGTTGGTGACCTTATGTAATATTCAAATTTCTGGTCAGGGGTTGGACGCTTGCTAATATGCATATGCATACACTATATGTGTGTGTGTGTGTATGTGTACTTACATGTACTTAGAATCATGTATTAGTTTATTATGTTTGCTGTCAATACACACAGAATTTGAGAGTCACTATTTTGAAATTTTTTGCACGTCACGCATACCACAATCCAGTTTTTGCCTCCAAGACCCGAGTTCAACTCCTCTTTCCTGACAAGCCAGGGCATAAACGGCATAGCTTGCACAGCGTAATGTGGGACTGCTCTGCTCTGCACAGAGGTCATACACACAGTCCCTGCAACACACACACAAAGGCACACATTCAGTGTCACAGCGGTGAATCTCACATCCGGCTTCGTAATTCAATCACACCGATAAACGCCCACTTCCACTCATCGTGTCTTTTTTTTTTACAGTTACAGAAGTGAGCAAGCACACAAAGGGAAGTGCGTTCAAAAGTTCAGTATGTGCTGACTTTCACATCCAGTACGCAACATTTAGTAGACGTCACCTTACACAGACCTATACACACGCGCGCTAACCCTAACCCTAACCCTAACCCTAGCAATGCTTTGAAAGTGGATCGCTCTCCTAAGAGTTGGTGGAGCTCCTAAGAGTTGGTGGAGCTCACTAGGGCGGTGCAGTGGGGGCAGGACTCACTGCTGGAACGTTTCAGGCGCGAGGACGGCATGGCAGCCAGCAAAAGGTCCTTCGGGGTTGCTCAGCGCTCCACACTGGCTCACCCCGTTCAGCTCCTCCAGCTGAGCGTCTGAGCACTCCTGTGTCTCAAAGCCTGAGTCCGGCTCGTCCTCTGCTGCCCTCCTGAGATGGAGTGAGACATAGGGGAGAAAGAGAAAGAGAGAGAGAGAAGACACGATGGGGAAGAAGGAAGGAATTATGGGAATGGATTATGAGATAGGCGTGGGTTTTGGAGAAAGGCTGACCTTTGCGAATGACCTCTAAAAAAAACCTAATCAATCTAGATACTCTGTAGTGTGTGCGTGAGGTGAGCTATGATGTAGATTGTACAATGTGTTTACAGGTAATAAATTTATAGTTTTTTAAAATTTATTTATTTTTTTAGAGTATTTTTTAATGTGTAAAGAAATGACAGACGCAGCTGCTGGCCAGTGAAAATGGCGTGACTGAATTACAGTTTGGGAGTTGGGCCTCACACACCTGTGCAGGTGGGCAAGTCGGGGCAGGTCTGAGGCGCGGAGCCCCTCCCCCATCCTGTCGCTCACTCTCCAGCTGTCTCCAAACTCGTTGAGGTTGCGCGCCGAGCTGCCATCGGGCTTCACGTACTCGTTATTGGAGCGGCCGTCGTAGTTCCCGCACAGTCCGAGCACGTGCGTCCTGTAGGTGCTTGGCAGGATCACCTCTGTGCGGGGGAGAGACGTCGGCGTTGGTGACTTGTGCGTGTGACGTGCGTAACTTCGGCTAACGCGCGCGGCCCTGAGCTCTTACCCCCTTGCATGTTGCCGTCGAAGCGCACCGTGAGACCAAAGTCAGTGGAAAGCTGTAGGTATCGCGAGTTCAGGGTTATCTGCATACCTTGCCTAGGGCTCAATGGAGGGGACACACGCTCACCATCAACCTGGCAAAGAGAGCACGGCACCCACATATAAGCCCACTGGAGCAAAGGCTTGAACACAGATGTGGAAATGATGTCTTCATCCAAACAATACCCAACTGTGCAGAAGAGTTCGTGAAGAGACTATGACAGGTATATGCCCTGTTTTATTTTTATGCAGGTAGTTCTCCAAATTCTGCTCTCTCTCTTACCAGCAGAGCCTTCTTCTGGAGCATGCGAACCCCGACACCATACACGTCCACGTAGACCTCATGCAGGAAGGAGATGCGGCTGTTGCCCCCACTGCGGGCGTTCTTGCCCCTCACAGTGAAGGGTGTGAGGAAGCTGGGCAGGTCGTGGTCCTTGGTTAGCACATATGTGTACGGGCCCTGGTAGTGGTGGTTGAAATTGTCAAAGGTGTGGTAGTGTGGGTCTCCGGAAATTGTGCATTTGTCAAAACCTATGAAGGAGAAAGCAGGGAGAGACTGCATTTAAAGCAACTCGTTTCAACGGTATGTGGTACGTTTCTGATGAAAGGATGACGTATACATCAAAACTGAAATATGACTAGACACAGCAGTGGAGTTTTGTTCTGTCAGGAAAGGATAGCAGAGAGAGAGAAAGAGAGAGAGAGAACACAAGCTGATTGGACGTACTCTCAGGTTTGCAGTAGCGCTCTCCATCTTTGTCCAGGGAGCACACGGAGTTGGAGCTACACTGGAAGGCGTGGCAGGAGAGCTCTCCTCCCAGAGTGCATGCACACTTCTGATCGCAGTGCTCCGTCACCCAGGAATCTCCGACCTGCAATACACGCCGCCATTACACAAGCCCCTCAGGCACTGCCGCTGTAGCACACCGTCTTAAACACCCCTAATAAGCCTGTGTGGAATGCTTCTACATGGGAGAGGAATACCGGGGTGGAGCAAAAAAAGCGAGTTGAGACAAAACACAATACTGCCGTGTTTTTTCAGAGCGAAGCTTGGAGGAGCTCTGATTGGAGGAGCTCTGATTTGAGGAGCAGGCCCGTCTGTCACTCCACTTACGTCATGATATTGCCCTTTGTCGTCCACGCAGCCGCAGTTGGAGAGCAGCACGCACTTGCCGTCGCTCAGCACGAAGCCGGCGTCGCACTGGCAGCCCTCCGCGCAGCTGTCCGGCGGCAGGGGGCAGAAGATGGGGAAGAGGTCAGCGCAGGTGGGGGGGCACGGCGGCGTGCAGTCCGAGTAGTGGCTGTTCGGCGGGCACGGGAGAGCTGCAGTGGAAGGTAACAGAGGGTAAGTGGCGCGTCCCTTATCCCGAATTTATTTGCATATGCCCGCATTGTCTTCTTCTCATGCATCCGTGAGGCGTTCAAGGAGACACTCACGGCAGAAGGTGCTGTTCCTCCAGCTGAGGGACACGCCGGCGCTCTGGCAGGCCTGGGCGTAGGCCTCCACGTTGTCGCACAGCGTGGACTGCATGCCGCCGTACTCGCACATGTCGTAGATGCAGCTCCCAACGAAGGGCTCCGGGGGGATGAGCCCGTGGCAGGGCCGGAAACCTTCGGAGAGGAGGACGCCGGCACACTGAGCCCTGATCGCCTGCTCTTCTTCGGCCGTGCAGTTGGGGTGGACGTCGGGGCGCGTGTCTGGCTGGCATCTGCACAGCGAGGGACAGAAGGGTGAAAAAGCTGCAAAATGACGGAGAGATGAGAACCACGCAGAGGATGGACAAGGTCAACCGTGTTCAGTGCTTACTTGTGTTGTGTTGTGTGTTGTGCTGTAACATGTAAAAATGCATATACCTCTTATGCAGACTAAAGCCATTTGACCATGCCATGTATATGCAGCTTTAAATCGATCTGTTTCATACATAAGCAATCAGATTTGTTACATTCAATTGTGTATGCTTGTGTTTCCTCTCCTGTTTGTTTCCTCTCTCTCCTCATGAGGTAAAGGCTTTTTTTTTTTCAAGCTTGTCACCCAGCCAATCTGGTTGCACAATCAATGAGGTGGAGCGTCTACAGGTTTAACTGCACTGCTTATGCGACTTATGAGACGTTTATAGATCGTGGTTAGCATCTGTTCACACTTGCTAGCTTTTTACCAACATTTTCCATCACATAATTAAGTAATTGTCTATCCACAACAGATTAGGGCAGTCCCCTGTCATTTTAGGTCTAGCGTAGTCTGTTATTGTTTTTTTTCTCTCTTCTGTTCAGACATTTCAGGCTAGATACTTAAATGACTCTCAAGAATGCAGATTAGAGTAGATTCAGTTTTATGGTGATCTTTTCTTGGACACCATCCAAGTTCTCTCTGCAAAGTGAGAATATCTCTCCAGTCTCCTTGTCCGTCTGGGTACTATAGAATGTCTGTATGTATTTGTATGATAAAATCATTTGTCAATGCCTGTATCTAATGGACAGTCAGTCTCTTAGCTACTGGCTTTTGTCACTAGCCCAACTCACTCTGCAGCCTCTTCAGTGGGACTGTAACAAGACAGGGCTTGTCAGGGAGATGTTACCTCACGCTTGTCAAGGATTTGACACATAATGACATTCTAGTCTCTTGTTTTTGACTCTGTTGTATCTGGCGCTCTCCAATGAGGGCAGGAAAGATGACCTGTGACCATTGTCCAAAGCGCCTCAGACTAACACTGCACTTTGGACAGCAGGAGGAAATGTTTGGTGAGACGCATTCATCCTCTGTACCTGAATTGCACGCTTCCTTTAAATAATTTATCCAGGGGCAATCATTTACTGGAAAACAATCTCTGAATAATAATTAGGTTCAAACTGGGATAAGAACGATTCAGTTAGCGGTTGTCATCAGTAAAGAATAAGAAAAAATGACAGCATGTTTAGACGTGATTTAGAGTCAACATGAAGGCTGACTGCAATTTCGGATCTGTTGCTGTACTTTGAGCATATGGTTATTAACAGCCTATTACTCTGTTATTTGTACTGGTGTGTTTGTGGCTTATATGATTATTGTACTGTATTTTATTGTACTCTGTTATACTCTATCGTACCCTCTTTGTACTGAACTGTCAGGTGCTCACCCTGGGTCACTGTCACCTTCGGCCTTCCAGCTGTTACCCAGCTCGATTACGTCTTTAGCCGGCCAGCCGTTAGGCATCAGGTTGTCGTCGCTGGAATTGCCGTTGTAGTTGCCGCACATGCCACACACCTGCAAACAGCCCGAGGGAGAGAGAGAGAGAGAAAGAGAGAGATGATAGGGTGATGAATTGTGGCTACAAAAAACTACCGCTGATTGTCAATGCTTCATTTTTATATGACTCTTACATGATTGTGAAGAAATTAGGAAAGTGTCCAAAATTTTAAAACAGTTATTTTGAAATCCTGCTTTTTGTCTAAGAATTTTTGCTTTCCCATCTACTAGCTACACTAAAGGTTTATGTTCAATCCGTCATTCATGTACATGTGAATGTTTCAAAACATATGACCTCTCCAGATACTGCACGGCCAAGATTTCATCATCTCGGCATGTTTTCTCACCTTGTTGAAGTAGTTTCCAGGCACTATAATCTCTATGTGGTGAACGCCATCAAACTGGACAACCAGGCCAAAGTCTGTGGCTAGCACACTATTGACCCCACTGGTGAACACCTTGGCCTTAGCTACAGTGATGTCCATAGGGGTACGGATCCTTTGCCCTTCCAGCTACAGAAAGCAAGAGATGTTTCAATATATGATCAATGAAGCACTTTTTGTAAGTCGCTCTGGATAAGGGCGTCTGCTAAATGCCGTAAATGTAAATGTAAATGTAAATATGATCAAGATCTTCCTTATCTTCTGTGCAAAAAAAATCATGCAAAACATTTTGATAGATTTCGATCTATTTTATGGTGATCTCTCCTCTCTTTTCCTCTCCTCTCCTCTTCTCCTCCTCCCCTCTTCTCTCCTCCCCTCTCCTCCTCCTCTCCTCTCTTCTGTCAAACTCACCAGGATTCGTTTGCTCTTGCTGAGTGTGACGACGGCTCCGGGCAGGTAGACAGTGACAGATCGCACGTAGGAGGCCTCAGGTTGCCCACGCTCTTCATTTTTGGCCACAATGGTGAAGTTAGTCACCATGGAACCGTCGCAAACCTTGACCAACGTATAGGTACACGTGCCCATGTATGTGTGCATGATGCCATCAAAAGTGTAGTAATGAGGATCTCCGGCTATGTGGCAAATACCCATGCCTATACACGAAGACACAGGGCAGGTCTGGACAAACGTTCCCCTTCTTTCTTACATGGGTTTAAAAACATGCACTATGATTCGAGGGGTTCGTACCTGTGTCCACACAAGCCAGCTGGCCCTCATGAACCTTACACTCTTGTGCAGGGCTGCATCTCCACGCTTCGCACGTCACGTTGTTGAATGGAAAACACACGCAGCGCTCAGAGCAGTCGTCTTTAGTAAACCAGCTGTTCCCCACCTGAACAACACAGACATTTCGAAATCGACAGCTTTGCTACATGTTGTAAACAGGACTGAACCACAAGAAATTATTAATCATTAGCATTTGAACGCAGAGGGAAAGTGTAATCATCAGTGCTGTGGCAAAGGGGCTGGATGACGCAGGTTTGAGGCCTAGCGGGGTTGCTGCCCTCTGTCGTCCCCTGCAGTGCATTACAACTCGCGCTCTCTCTCACGTACAGGTCTGTAGTTGCTGTCCTTGTCGATACAGCCACACTGGCTGAAGGGCACACATTTGTCTCCGCTGAGTATCAGTCCGTCATCACACACACATCCTTCTACGCACGGCTCTGTACACGTGCCAGCTGAACCAGGGTCCTGACAGCTGGGCGGACATGCTGAGCCGCAGTGCTCATAGTGACTGCCAACAGGACATTTCATGGCTGCGGGACAAAGGGCAGTGTTGGGGAGATGCAATGAAATGTAGTTGCAATGAAACAGTTGAGAGTGGAGAGAGAAAATTCCCCCCTCCGTGCCCCCCCCCCCCAAATAAAAAAGAAATAAACACCACTTACGACAGAATGTTTTGTTCCTCCATTCGACTGGCACCCCAGCTTGGGCGCAAAGGTCAGCGTAGCTCTCTATAGCCTGGCAAAGTGCCACAGCAGACCCGCCCGTTCCGCACTGGTCAAACACGCAGCTCTCAAAGTAGGGGTCGGGCGGCACGACTTTATGGCATGCCTCGAAGATTCCTGTTTGGAAGGACAGCCCTTAGTCAGAGACAAACAGGCAGATCCCAGAGTGGCAAATCCAACCGGTACCTGTCACATGTAGAATATGTGAGTGGAGCATCGGCTCACCGTTGGCGTCAGTGATCATTCCACAGCTGGTGGGTTTTTTTGCGTCGCTTTCGATGTCTTTATCACATTCCATATCGCCACCACCATGGGTACAGCTGAAAAGGAGAAAGAGAGGCACATCCTTGGGCAACACGGCTTCTCGGTCCCATGGTTTCAGCTTTTCTTCTTGCATTACTAGGCATGGACTAACAGTCAGCAATCAACACTGTTGGACTCCCTGACCGGTGAGGCACCGTGACGCATTCCGTGATTGGTTGAAAGTAACGCCACTCACTCAGTTCTGTTGTCAGGCACCTGCCAGCTCTCTCCCAGCTCACTGGTGTTTTCTGTAGGCTTGCCATCTGACATAATATTATCATCACCCGGGTTGTCATTGTAGTTTCCTGTGAGATTAATGGGGAAAGAGATTTGGTGCACCTTTGAACAGCAGCAGTTGCACTCGGCATAAGATGGACTACTGACCTTAACGTCTATGTGAAATCAATAAATGGCTGACAGATGTTTTATTGTTTTAGAAAGATAGTGTTTAACATACCACACATTCCACAAAGTAGGCCTTTGTAGGAGGACGGAAGGCTGACATCAGCGTGGTGATTCCCATCGAAGCGGACGCGCAGACCGAAGTTAGTCTCAAGCACAACAAACTTCCCGCTGAGGAAGATCTTAGCACCATTCAGCAGGGTGATGGGCACAGTCACCTGACCTCCATTTACCTGCATGACAGAGGTAACATGGTAGAGTTGCTGTTTGAACAGTTGAAAACGCAGTACTGACCTGCTGAACTGCTACAACTGAACTGCCACAAAATCATTTGTCTTCTGAATTCTCTCACCTGGACTTTACGGCCCTTGTCCAGGACGATCTTCATGCCATAAACAGTGACGATAACTGATTTCACATAGGAAACTTTCTTGTTGTTGCCCCTGTGTTCGTTCTGGGTGTCGACAGTGAAGTACTGCATACCCATGGTCTCATTTTGTTGATGAACCATTTGGTTTGGGGGTCCCCACAGAGCATAACCTCCATCCAGAAAATGTGATTAAGTTTCTTGCGGTCAGGTCACACCAAACATACAGTAACAAACAATGCATGTAGGATAATGTTAAGCTGGTTGAATGAATGCATGAACTGTAGGTGTTTGTTGTACCATTTGGCACTGGATGATTTTTCCACTGGATGATTTTTCCAACCAGACACACACACTGCTGCTCACATCCCTCCAGATACCAGCTCTCATTCACCTAAAACACAAGCAAAATAAACACAGACTGAGATTGTATTTGAAGACATATGACGTATTTGTAACCAATCATTAGTGAAATTCCAACTTTGCTGTATGTGTGACAGATGTGTGTGAGACACTCACAGGGTGGTAGGAGCCATTAGTGTCCACACAGCCACAGTCTTTGAGAGGAACACACTTGTTGTTGCTCAGCACAAAGCCAGGATCACACTCACAGCCTTCAACACACTTCTCTCCACAGCCAGGGGGTCCACTCACACCCACACATGTTTCTGGGCATGAGCTCACACACATGGAGTAGTGGCTGTTAGGAGGGCACACCAGAGCTGTGGAGAACAGAGAAAGTCACTTTACCACAAGAGGCAGACACCAGTTAATGGGTCAAACATGAAATCTATCAAATGTTGTTTCTTTTTGGAGTTCTTTCAAACTAACCAAAACTGTAGCTGAATATTCCTGAATGTTAGTTAGTAATAGCATGATGCGTCTGTACAAGTTGAGGTTTGCACAGTCAGACTCACGGCAGAAGTCTGGTTCCCTCCACTGGTGGACTGGTGCCCCTGCACTGAGACAAGCATCAGTGTAGGCCTGCAGCTGGTCACACAGGGTTTGTTGAAGACCCTGATAGCGACACATATCAAACACGCAGCTCTGGAAGAACGGCAGAGGGTCCACCACCTTTATACAGTCCCTGTGAGTGTGACACAGGGAAAGCAGATGAGAGGGAAAATTGTTGTTAGGACATTTTCATTTTCAGCATTTAGGAGATGCTTTTATCCAGAGCAAATTACATATCGATCACTTGGACCCAATGTGTGCTCGACTGTGCTGATGATAGGAACCTATTCTAACTGCTTTACAAGGTGAGCTAGAGGAGCACTGAGGACATGAGGACACACTTTCAAAAATAATTCGTTTTGTAGTAGATGGCAGTCTAAAAGACATGAAAATATTCAGCAGAAAGGTCTTACCTGAATGGTCCAGTAGTGTCAGTGATTTTTCCACACTTCTCAGGTTTAGACACTTCAGCCTCAAGGCTGGGATCACATGGTGGGTCAGGACCGATATCAGGCTTGCACCTGAAAACACAACATCAAAGATACTCAGAAAATCAAGTATATATAAACAAACATGAAGAGCATGAAAGATTTTTTAAAATAATGCAACTTGATAGTGCTATGATTAATAAAAGCTATTTGGAGTCATTATTGTCCAATTGTCTTTAAAAGAGGAAAACCCAGAAGAGACTAACGCATCATCCTCATCTTCATCTGTTTGCCAGCTGTTGCCAAATTGATCTGAGCTTCCAGCCAGGGATCCATCTGGTTGGGTAAAATCATTGTTGGGGTGTCCATTGTAGTCCCCACACAAACCACACATCTGCTCAAAGTAGGTACTGAGAGAGAGAGAGAGAAATATATTTACACAAATACTTCTTTATTCTCATTCCCAAGATTTAAACCTGATATGGACTTTATTTTTTAAATGCATTAATTGTGTTAGTAAGAAAGTATCTGGGATGTATTCAAAATGATTACACATCAAGTCATCCAAACCTTTAAGAGATCAATAACAATCTAAATTGGTGATGTTGCTTTCTTGCTGACATTATTTAACTGCTGAATCAACTAGATGGTGCATTTGGCTAAACACTGGTCAATGCACATAATTCCAAAAGGCACAATAATCTCTCATGTAAAGCAATTTCCACTATATTGTATTGGTTTATGTTGGTCTCTATGCACAATTCAGGGTATTCCAGTATCTAGGGCACACGTCTGGGGTAGTACCTGGGCACAGTGATCTTAGCATAGTGGTTGCCATCCCAGCGCACCTCCAGACCAAATGGAGTGGTGAGGATGACGTACTGCCCAGCCAAGGATAGAGAGATTAGAGGAGAGGGGGAATGAGGGAGGCCTACTCTCCGTCCATTCACCTGAAATGTTGGAAAGCCAAACAAAACATTTAAAACACAGATGAACTTTGCTACGACAGTGATTCATTCACAATATTATGAGCACTGGTTGAGAAGAAAGATTACCTTAATATAGCAGTAAATATCAGTGTCAACAAAAAATATACATAGATATACAAAAGAACTACAAAAAGAAAATTCACATATTCTATATTTCTCGTTAATAAAAAAATTACAACAGTTAAAGAGAACTAGGAATAAATACAGAGATGTTGCATGAAAATGGGCTTCCAGTAGTTCATGCTAACCAGCGTGATTCTGCTCTTCATCATTGTCACAGTGATGCCGTTGACGGTCACATACAACTTCCTGAGGTAAGATACACCAGAAACTCCTCTCTCCTCGTTCTTACCCTCCACAGAGAACCAGGGCCCTACCGAACACATGATGAAAACTCTAATCAGTACTTTTTGATTGTAGAAGGGTTCAAAGCAAAATGCAACATCATTCTCTATGTTTATATTTTCGTACATTTTTAAACGTAGCCAATTCATGCCAAATGCAGGAATATGCAGCGTAATGCTACAATATACAAAGCAAGTACATAAAGATCTAGATTTTCTAACGAAATTGCAGTGATTTTGCAGCTTAAGTAATTTCCAGGTAGTTGCTATGTGGTTGCTATGATATCCCAGGTGCATGCTTGGGTGTAACCAATCAGCTGTTTGCTAGGCAATTGGTATTGTATCCTAGCAGGTTGCTATGCTGTTATTAGGTGGTTGCTATGCTTCACAAGTTAGTTGCTGGGTGTTAGAAAGTGGTTGCTATGGCTATGCTAGGTGGTGGCTATGGCCTTGAAAGGATGTGGCTATGATGTTGCTAGGTAGTGGCTATGGCTTTGCTAGGTGGTGGCTATGGCCTTGCTAGGAGGTGGCTATGGTTTTGCTAGGTAGTGGCTATGGCCTTGCTAGGAGGTGGCTATGGTTTTGCTAGGTAGTGGCTATGGCCTTGCTAGGTAGTGGCTATGGTTTTGTTAGGTGGTGCTAGGTTTTGAACATTCTGCTATTCATTTCGTATAGACAAATAAATGTTGCCTCACGGCAACCGGGCGTCCAATCAAAAATCTGAATACAAGCTCGTCTTTACTGCTCATACGGGACATGCTAGAGGTAGCCCCGTATATGTACGCCAAAAACTGCAGGACAAGTAAGTGGTAAAAGTCCGGGCTAATCCGGCCTATTATACCCCAAGTGATCTTAAATAACTGCAGAAAACATGAACTCTACTCACCAGTGTTGTTTCTGCAAGTGCGGGCCAGCGTGTAGGTGCAGGTACCCATGAAGGTGTAAAATTTACTATCAAAGGTGTTGTAATGAGGGTCACCAGAGATGATGCAGTCTTGAGAACCTAGAGAGCAACAAAGGACAGATGAACTCAGCCACATCAGTATAAGATGTATTTCATTATATCTATGAAGTTTTTATTCACTGACCAACTGGGTAACAGCCTATTTGTCCTCCCTGCACACCACACTGCTGCATGGGAGGACATTCAGCAGCACTGCAGGTGACGAACGGAGGATCACACCTGCACAGCAGCTCACAGTCCTTAGTGTAGAACTCCTCATCAGGCTAATGTGCACAGAGAGAAGGCAGGACATTGTAGACAAATATCTGCTACATTCATATACCAGGGTAACTAAAGAAATAGTGACTACAAGCCAGTAACACTTGGACACAATCACCTTGTAGTACTGTCCATTATAGGTGCAACCACATGTGTCTCTTTTAACACACTTGCCAGCACTGAGTAAGTATCCAGGGTCACACAGACATCCCTCAGAACAGGGTCCAGTACACTGGCTGGGTGGGGGAGGGGTACAGGAGGGCTGGCACGGGGGGACACAGGGGTCATAGTGGCTGTTGGGTGGGCATTTAAGAGCTATAGAACAAAGTACAGTGTTACTGTGGTAATCACACTTGACAAAGAATTAATAACATCAGTCATCATCTTGCACATTTGAAGTGGTGAGTGTGATTTAATTGAGTGAGGCTTACGGCAGAACGTGCTGTTTCTCCAGGGCCCGATGTTGACTCCACGATCCTGACACTCGTTGACGTAGGCTTCGATAGCCTCACACAATGCAGAGTGAGGGCCGTCCAGCGCACACAGGTCAAACACACAGTTTTTGAAGAAACTCTACACAAACACAAATAGATGACCCAAATGTTAGTGTCACACGACTAAAGATGACCAATACTCAGCTGCCAATGGCCTAGCCTGGTTGAACTCACATTGGGATTGACTCTTGGGTGACAGACAGCGAACGGGCCTTTGCTGTCCAGTATGATGCCACAGTAGGCGGGACTCTCGTAAAGGTCCTGCTCAGCATCTGTGCAGCCAGGGTTTGGACCGACCGGGCTCTTATTGCAGCTGAGCAAATGCACACAAGAGTCAGTCTCCTTCCAGACACATGGTCGCTTACCAGAGGGAATAAGGAATGATGCGTTCCTCAGTATGTGCAGTACAATATGTATACGTCACTCACTCAGGGTCTGTGTTCCAGCTGTTACCAAAGTCAGTTGGATTGGTCACCAGTTCACCAGTGGGAGTTCGGAAGTCATCTTTAAAGTCGCCATTATAGTCACCACACAGGCCGCACAGCCTGTCCTGATAGCTGCACAGACACATGCAATACATTAGGAAGACGCACTGGATTCATAGTGTAGTGATCATTCTTACTTGTTCACGACACTCACTCTTTGATGACTTTGATGTCCATGTAGTGGTTTCCATCATAGCGAACTGTCACACCAAAGTTCATGGTCACAGTATAGAGTGTCCCAGATTGAAAGACGTCCACTCCAGGAACAGGGCTTAGTGGAATGTTCACAGTGGTTCCATTCAGCTGAGAACATTTGGAAACCAAGAGTAAGATTTCCTATTTGCAACATTCCTGCAGAAACCACCTTTCTATCAATGTCAGTTGTCTTTCTGTTTACTGACCTGCACGATTCCTCCTTTCAAGATGGACACCTTCACTCCAAGAACATGGACGTGGACAGCACTCACGTAGCTGATGGTGGGGATGTTGAAACGATTCTCGTTGTCAGTATAAACAGCGAAGTATGGCACATCTGTGCTGTTACAAGGCTCGGACATCAGGTAGGTGCAGTTGCCCATGAAGTCATAACTGCGCTTGTCAAAGGTGGAGTAGTGGGGATCACCAGAGGCAATACACGTGGATGTGTCTAGATAGAAAACACCAACAGGTCTTACAGGCCTGATTTACATTGGCTAATAAAAAAGACATGTGCTTATTGGTTTTGATCTGTCTGAACTTAACATTAACCATACTATATTATCCTAGAATGTTAACACATGTCAGCATCACCATAGGAAGATACAGTGCCACAACACCTTTAGGATAGCAACCATAGACTCCTCCCACTTGTCGACATTCTTCTGTGGGATCACAGGTGTTGTCTACACAGCTCAAGGTGTAATTGCCAACACAGCGACACAGCTTGGAGCAGCCATTCCCAAAGACGATCTCTCCAGGCTGAAACAAGACACAGAAATTACATTTATAAGTCTCAGAATGCAGCTTCCTACACTGGATACAATTGTGTCATCATCAACTGCGTAGTCCATGTACCTCATAGTAGTTGTTGTCATCATCCAGACATCCACACTGCTCAATGGGAACACATCGTTTCCCCCGGAACACAAAGCCCGGTTTGCAGAAACAGCCACTAATACAAGAACCAGTGCAGTTGGTGGAGGGCTCCTTACAGCTGGGAATGCAAGCTGGACCACACTCTATGTACTCAGAGTCAGGAGGGCATGTAACTATTTGTGCAGAAGAACAGAGAGGTTAGGACATGTTCGTATGCCTTGATGCACTATATAGAGGAGATTGAGATGCAAATTACCTGGTGGTTTAGTAGGCACAGTTGGTTTTGATGTTGTTGGTGTAGGGGGCTTTGATGTAGTATGTCCATCTGTAGTTTAGGATTATAAGACGGAGATGACACCATACTTCAGTTGTGAACGGTTTAGTATTTGTTGATTAGGTGTTGGTTATCTATCTGGCTGAAGTGTAGGAGATACTGTAGATCCACTTCAGGAAATGACATCATAAAAAATAACTATACACTCATTTGTCTTGGTTATGTATACATACGTATGCTGTTCTAGATATGCCAAAGATGGCATCTTGAGTCAGCTGCTTGAACTCAAGCTGCACATTTGATGTATTGTGAAAGACTTGTGACTGCACTCAGACTTTTACTTAACTGACTCACGACTTGGATGTTAGCTAACTAGCGATTCGACTTGTGAAATTTTTGCGTTTGAAAAAACAAGATTCTAGCCTATCATTTGAATAAATGTTCTTTTCTGCTAGCATGTAGCCTAGCCTACATTTGGGATGAAAAATAATGTACTCAGCTAGCTAAACCGATAGATAATACCTACTTTTATTCAGAATTTAAAAATATAAGCTGCACATATTTTTTAACCATTTGCATGCTCCATGGTCCTACTGCCATTTTTTTTATTAGCTAGCTAACATTTCTTTGCAGTCCAGTGTAAATTAATCATTAGCAAGGTTTCAGGCACTGTGCCATCTCTTTGGAATTGACAACACATATTACCAACGCTATAAATAAATGAGACAATAAACCGTTAATAATGAGAGTAAACAAAACATTTCTAAAGGGGGCTTCCGCCTTTACTTGGAGTCTTATCCAGAGACTCGACGTGATCTCGTACCCCAGAGACTGGAGATTTGACTCGGATTCTTCTAAAGTGACTTGTGAATATCTCAGATAAATGCAAAACCTTTGTCATTTTAACAAGCGCATGGACTATGTGAGTTGTTGTACCATTTGGTTTGCACACAAACTCTCCATCCTGGAGTTGGCAGGTCTCTGTAGGGAGGCAGCTGGTGTCGTGGCACTGGATGATTTTTCCACTCAGACACACACACTGCTGCTCACATCCCTCCAGATACCAGCTCTCATTCACCTAAAACACAAGCAAAATAAACACAGACTGAGATTGTATTTGAAGACATATGACGTATTTGTAACCAATCATTAGTGAAATTCCAACTTTGCTGTATGTGTGACAGATGTGTGTGAGACACTCACAGGGTGGTAGGAGCCATTAGTGTCCACACAGCCACAGTCTTTGAGAGGAACACACTTGTTGTTGCTCAGCACAAAGCCAGGATCACACTCACAGCCTTCAACACACTTCTCTCCACAGCCAGGGGGTCCACTGACACCCACACATGTTTCTGGGCATGAGCTCACACACATGGAGTAGTGGCTGTTAGGAGGACACACCAGAGCTGTGGAGAACAGAGAAAGTCACTTTACCACAAGAGGCAGACACCAGTTAATGGGTCAAGCATGAAATCTATCAAATGTTGTTTCTTTTTGGAGTTCTTTCAAACTAAACAAAACTGTAGCTGAATATTCCTGAATGTTAGTTAGTAATAGCATGATGTGTCTGTACAAGTTGAGGTTTGCACACTCAGACTTACGGCAGAAGTCTGGTTCCCTCCACTGGTGGACTGGTGCCCCTGCACTGAGACAAGCATCAGTGTAGGCCTGCAGCTGGTCACACAGGGTTTGTTGAAGACCCTGATAGCGACACATATCAAACACGCAGCTCTGGAAGAACGGCAGAGGGTCCACCACCTTTATACAGTCCCTGTGAGTGTGACACAGGGAAAGCAGATGAGAGGGAAAATTGTTGTTAGGACATTTTCATTTTCAGCATTTAGGAGACGCTTTTATCCAGAGCAAATTACATATCGATCACTTGGACCCAATGTGTGCTCGACTGTGCTGATGATAGGAACCTATTCTAACTGCTTTACAAGGTGAGCTAGAGGAGCACTGAGGACATGAGGACACACTTTCAAAAATAATTCGTTTTGTAGTAGATGGCAGTCTAAAAGACATGAAAATATTCAGCAGAAAGGTCTTACCTGAATGGTCCAGTAGTGTCAGTGATTTTTCCACACTTCTCAGGTTTAGACACTTCAGCCTCAAGGCTGGGATCACATGGTGGGTCAGGACCGATATCAGGCTTGCACCTGAAAACACAACATCAAAGATACTCAGAAAATCAAGTATATATAAACAAACACGAAGAAGATGAAAGATTTTTAAATTGTGCAACTTGATAGTGCTATGATTAATAAAACACAGAAGAGACTAACGCATCATCCTCATCTTCATCTGTTTGCCAGCTGTTGCCAAATTGATCTGAGCTTCCAGCCAGGGATCCATCTGGTTGGGTAAAATCATTGTTGGGGTGTCCATTGTAGTCCCCACACAAACCACACATCTGCTCAAAGTAGGTACTGAGAGAGAGAGAGAAAGTTATTTACACAAATACTTCTATATTCTCATTCCCAAGATTTAAACCTGATATGGACTTTATTTTTTAAATGCATTAATTGTGTTAGTAAGAAAGTATCTGGGATGTATTCAAAATGATTACACATCAAGTCATCCAAACCTTTACGAGGTCAATATCAATCTAAATTGGTGATGTTGCTTTCTTGCTGACAGTATTTAACTGCTGAATCAACTAGATGCACATAATTCCAAAAGGCAGAATAATCTCTCATGTAAAGCAATTTCTACTATATTGTATTGGTTTATGTTGGTCTCTATGCAAAATTCAGGGTATTCCAGTATCTATGGCACACGTCTGGGGTAGTACCTGGGCACAGTGATCTTAGCATAGTGGTTGCCATCCCAGCACACCTCCACACCAAATGGAGTGGTGAGGATGACCCTGCAGAAACCACCTTTCTATCAATGTCAGTTGTCTTTCTGTTTACTGACCTGCACAATTCCTCCTTTCAAGATGGACACCTTCACTCCAAGAACATGGACGTGGACAGCACTCACGTAGCTGATGGTGGGGATGTTGAAACGATTCTCGTTGTCAGTATAAACAGCGAAGTATGGCACATCTGTGCTGTTACAAGGCTCGGACATCAGGTAGGTGCAGTTGCCCATGAAGTCATAACTGCGCTTGTCAAAGGTGGAGTAGTGGGGATCACCAGAGGCAATACACGTGGATGTGTCTAGATAGAAAACACCAACAGGTCTTACAGGCCTGATTTACATTGGCTAATAAAAAAAGACATGTGCTTATTGGTTTTGATCTGTCTGAACTTAACATTAACCATAATATATTATCCTAGAATGTTAACACATGTCAGCATCACCATAGGAAGATACAGTGCCACAACACCTTTAGGATAGCAACCATAGACTCCTCCCACTTGTCGACATTCTTCTGTGGGATCACAGGTGTTGTCTACACAGCTCAAGGTGTAATTGCCAACACAGCGACACAGCTTGGAGCAGCCATTCCCAAAGACGATCTCTCCAGGCTGAAACAAGACACAGAAATTACATTTATAAGTCTAAGAATGCAGCTTCCTACACTGGATACAATTGTGTCATCATCAACTGTGTAGTCCATGTACCTCATAGTAGTTGTTGTCATCATCCAGACATCCACATTGCTCAATGGGAACACATCGTTTCCCCCGGAACACAAAGCCCGGTTTGCAGAAACAGCCACTAATACATGAACCAGTGCAGTTGGTGGAGGGCTCCTTACAGCTGGGAATGCAAGCTGGACCACACTCTATGTACTCAGAGTCAGGAGGGCATGTAACTATTTGTGCAGAAGAACAGAGAGGTTAGGACATGGTTATACTGCATGATACATTTTACATTATAACATGGAAAACCCTTTACCTGGTGTAGTTGAAGGAATAGGTTTTTGAGTAGTTGTGGGTTGGGGTGTTGGTGGTTTAGGTGTAGTTGGCTTTGGAGTTGAAGGTTTTGAAGTCAAAGCTGTTGTCATAGGTTTAGCAGTCGTTGTTATATCTAAATTGACGAGATAATGAAAAATGAATTCAATAAAAATGGACAACAACGAATTGGACCAAAATTGTCTAATAATATTTATCTCAGTATGCTTATGATGAAATTCTCACCATCACAAGCTGTAATACACACACTGTCTATTGCAATATCTGTTGCTGTTGTCTCTCCATATACTCCAACGATCACAAACTGAAGCACACATACACATGCACACAACACACACTATCATGAATACCAATTCTTGCAATAGTTGATAGATCAACCTACATAAATTTAGCCTAAATCCACTGCTAAATCAACTTTACATACATCTTGAATTATCTCAATTGGGTACAATTATAAAAGAATTATGAGACTTTGTATACATAAAATATATTACATAAACCAGTAAACAATGTTCAGACCTGAACACTTCCTGTTCCAGTGTAGTGGACCCTCACTGGCTTCCAACCCTGTCCTTGGTTCCCTCTGAGAGTGAAAAGAGGAGATCCCAGTTCCCCAACTGAGGATACAATTCTGTTTTTAGAGAGTTTGTTTTCCATTTGTATGATTACTAGTTAATTTATTGATTAGGTCAATTGTGGCCTAGTAAGACTTTATTAGTGTTATCTTTATTTTCTAACATAACATAATATACAACACAATGAATTGATTTAGATAAAGATACAGAGAGAAAGATAGACAGACACACATGGCAGACAGATACAATTTCTGACTACAACCCAGTAAGTCCCTCTGATATCTGGAGAACATTCTTACCACTTGTTGAAGCATAGACATTAATTTCCATGTCTGAGGCAGTGCCATACATATAATAATGGAAGTCTAGCTGAATGCACTTAGAAGAGGACACTGTTATTGAGGGACTCCAAAGCTGAGCTGAAGCTCCTGGGACACTGTACATGGAATCCAATAGCAGGTAAAATCCGACTGTATTGAGAAAAGTACAGGCACAAAACATTGAATTGGATTTCATAAGAAACTGGGAACTTATTTCTCTTGGTATGTTAAAGCTGGCATCACAGTTCTGAGAGAATCAGTGGCTCAATCTATGCTTTGACAAGTCTCAGTTCAACTTGATGTTTTTAGACCAACTACAATTGGCCTTGACCATGTTATAAACAGGTTCACCTTAGACTGACAAAGGCCTTCTGTGCATGTAAATGTAGCTATTAAGTTTATATAATTTAAAAATCCAAAGGAACTGTAATTGTAAGACAACATATATTAGCACAATGAAAGTAGGCTGAAGTTTTTTTGTTAAAACTGAAAATAGAAATTAACAAAAAAAAAGACATGAAAGATGGAACAGATTAAGAATCAGACTAACAGCCTGGTTTGGAAAAATCATCATCAGGACCAGTGCCAGGTGTCTCAGTGGATCCTGTCCAAAACTCCCAGCCAAAGATCGATGAATCTGAGACTATGTTTGCCCAGCCACAGAAGTCATTTTCCTGTTCATCAAAATCACAACCAGCTATACACCCTGCGTAAATAGAAATAAAGATCTGTATTAGCCTTAAAATTGTTATAATGTTGTGAATTGTTTCTATGTAGATATCAGTGTATGTGAAAAATTAGTAAAGTACCACGGCAGATTCCATCAGTGATGATGATATTGTCCATGGATGTATCACACGATGAAGTAACTCCACGTGTTGCTTCAAACACAATCTGTGAGACATCAATTTTTTAAAGGAATATATTACAATGACACAAATATTAAATATACTGTATATTCTAAACTTTTAGGTTTTAATTACAAGCACAAAATGAAAATATCCACATGTATGCAACATCACTACAAAAGCCATGACAACCTTAGAGACTATATATAAGTAAGCATCTCTTAAAACTGTCTTAAGCATGTTCCACAAGACATCTATACCCAAATTAATCAAGCTATAGCATAGATTTTTAACAGAAGAAAATCTATGCTTTTTTAAACAGAAAAAAAAGGTTTTAAAATAACTTATCGTTATGGACAATTTATCATCTAATGAGAAGACATTGACTGTATTGTCTTCTGAACACCTTCTGGTCATTTTATGTCTTAATCTGAAAGGCCCTATGCACTACAATTAATTTTCTTTCCCTACCATATCCATGTCTATGCATAGAGGCTAGGAGGGTTGAATGAGTTGATGAATGATGAAACACTGAAAACACTATGCACACACACACACAAAGCATCACACTGGGTTCACAGGACTTTGATTGAAACCACCTGTACTCACTTCAACGGCCTCTCCAACTGGTTTGGATACAGTAACAGCTGCTCCCAACCATGATGAACTCTGGGTCCCAGTCTTCTGCCACAGCTGCTCCTCTAAGCCAGGCCGTTTGGCCAGAACAGTCAACGTATTGGCAACATCCGAGCCATACATGAAGTAATTAAACTGCACACAGATCTGTGCTGCTGAGGTAGCAGTGATCACAGGGCTGAACAACCGTGTTTTCATCATGTAAGCGACATTATCACCCTCTTGGTAGATGTAATACCCATCTGAGAATGGAACCAGGAGTTGATTTAACAAATATTGTTTTATGGTAGATTTACAGTATTATTATATTGACTAAATATTGTTGTAATATTTAGTAATACCGTGCATATTTATTAATGTAAATATAGAGCATGTTGGTAAGGTTTATGCAATGGACAACAACATGAATGAACCATTACGTCCATCCTTGGGACACAGCCCTCTGGAAACATGGACTTACTGCCGTCAGGATAGTCCCCACTGGGTCCAGTACCAACTGTTGGTGTGGGACCCTTATGACGAATCCAATCATTGTTGTCTGTAGTGTCTTGCCGAAAGTTACAGAAGGGGTCTGTGTTGTTATTGAAGTCACAGGATGCTAACACAGCTGTGATCAAAAAGAGGGGGGTTGGGGGGGCGGTTAGGTTGTTGATTAAATGTCTGATTTTTTTCTTATAATCTATCCCATCCTTTGAGGGAGGAGAAGGATCATATTTTAAATATGATTCATAAAGAAGTTGCAGGAAATTTCTAAGATTTCATTCTACAGCATTCTTCATTCTCATTCTATCAGCATGGACACTGTATGACTACATATAATATTCTCTTTAAGATGAAGGTGCCTTTGCTGGTGCCTTTATCTTCTCGTTTTTTATTTACCCTGGAACAATGCCACGTATGTCCGGTTAATGCATTTTAAATTGACATAGATCAGAAATACGTTTTACAGAACCCACTTTACTCCACCCTTTTACAGCTTTGACTGAACATTTTTAACAGGACAATTGGGTGTGTAAGCCCTTGTGTGGTGATAAATATGTTATGAGTATGTATAAGAACTTTGGAGCCATACTTTGCAAAAGAGTAAAGTTCATTCTATGTAAAGGACAGATTATGAGGCAACAGACTCAAACACATTAAAATTGAATTTTACAGTAAGTAAATTCAATTCAATTCAATTAAATACAGGTTAAATGTGAACAAAATGCGGCATTCATAAGTATTCATGAGATAAGGAATTATGACATTTTTGAACATCATGCATCCATCATGTTCTTACCAGCATCATGTTCAATGGCATCAAATCTATGGAAAGAAAATTGTGAATAACAGTAAATGTATAAAATTCATAATTCATTTTTATTTATATGTTATGCATATAAACATATAAATAAAATTTCTTTGCTTTTTTTTTGATTAATGAAAAAATAAGCAAAGAAATAGTGGTCACCAACAGACGATGATTTTATCATACTGCTGTTTTATGTAGAGTATATGCTGAGTATTGGTTATATATGTAATATATTTATATCAGTGTATTCCACCTTTAGCAAGGATACAATTAAATAATTTGTTATTCAAATGATTACAAAAATTAAATATATATACATATATACATATATATATATATATATATATATATATATATATATATATATATATATATATATATATATATATATATATATACATACACATGCACACATATATACATATATGTGTGTGTGTGAACATAATGTGTATATATATATATGTATTCATTTCCAAAACTCACCTATTCTTACTGTTTCCCACAGTATATCCATGACTTATCCAGGTTAAAATAACTATTAGTTTAAGTATAAGATGATCCATAGCTAACTGCTGCAGTTAGCTTCACAGACAGATACTTCATGGAGCAAAGTGGATTTATATAGTCTAAGATTCATGGAGGGAGGGTGTGTAGAAGTCTGTATCATGTCATTTTCATGATCTTATTGCAAAAGGCACATGAGTAAATAAGTAACTGCCTGTGATAGGGCCAGGGTGTGTCACATGTCTTATTGGAGCCCTCATCAGTTTGAAATGGTCACCTACAGAAGGGTGTGTTTAATAACATGACACAACAATTCAGACTAGTGTTATGGATGCTATTGAGTCTTTTACTCTTAAACCAGAAAGGATGTATGTATTTTGCTTATAACATCTCTCACAGTTGAATTGGTGATCGTGCCAAATCAAATAAAAATTATACTGTTACATGAAGGGCTTATTATAAACCTTATTATAAGACTTATTTAAAAAAATACATTGACTCTGGTCATTTTCACAGTGTTCTACACATAGTCTGCTAATGGGAGGGCAAAACAATTATGACAAAGCATTCTGTGTTTGTTCTCGGAGTCAGTGATCTGTAATCTAATCAAAAATAGATTATGGCTATTTTGAAGAATCTTCCTTATGATATGTATGCAATACAAAATAAAAATAGGTAAAATATTGTTTGACCTTTTTTGTATTTTCTTTTTTGGAAGCTTTTTTCCTCATTCATGGTTTGCAAAGTAAATAACAAGTACATTCAATTCTTATATGTTCATTTTCTCCAGCTGTTTTTTTTATCAGTTTGATGACTTATAAATAAACATTCCATGAAGTCCAGCCCTATTTCTTATTTCTGTAGTGTGGGCATAATCCAACAGAATCACTGCATTGTCTGTGGTGTTCCACCCTCTGATAACGTGTTTATGAGTTCTATAAAAAAATTACTTCAGGTGCTGCGCATTGCCTATGGTGGAGCTTGTTTTTATGACAATGTTAGCAGATATGTAACTCATGTACTCAGTGATTGAGAGCCCACACCACTTAATCCTGCTACATTAACTTTGGGAGATTCAGAAAACATTCTGCCTCAAACATTTTCTAATTGAGAGCAGCTCAGTTTTGTATTACATATTTTGTTCATAGGATAAGACTTTTTAATATTTACAAAATACTGAATATGACTAATCCTTTATATACACATTACTTTCATGTAGGTTTCTGTTGGGCCTGAAGAAAATAAGAACATTATCTACTAAAGGGGTAAGTCTGTCTGAGTCACGAGTACAACTTGTACAAAGTTCATCAATATTATAGTAGATTATGAAAATTATGCAGTGGGAATCTCCAGTTATTGAATAGCACATCAAGTAGACACACCCCTAAAAATCAATGTTACTGTAAGTGCAGATTTCCTTACAGTTTTTTTTATTTTATGAGGGCCCAGAAGTGTTCTACTTATTGCCAGTATTATTAAGTATTCCAGTGCACAAAACTGTTCTGTACAGTCAAACTGAATGAGGAGGCAGTTTGTATTATACCTAAGATAAGTGAATAGCACTCAAGTTCACTGTAAATGCACAAGTGTATCCTTCCTATGCACAAACCAATCTTTCTAATTTCCTAACAGGTATGTTTCTATTTTACAGGACCAATTCTCTACAATACATATATACAGTGTACTGCATAGAGCAATTGACTTGTAAAAAAAAGAGTTCTTGGACATGCATCATCACTTAATTTGTTTACAAAAGCAGTTCCTAATCTTCAAATATCTTCTCAAGGCTGATTGCTTGGCAAGCTTTTGTTTATTTATGCATAGTCTTGTTATATCATTTTAGGGAATGAATCAGAGAAAACAAATACATTTCCAATTAATGTTGCTAAATTGTGTTATTCTTGCAAATCCTGCCCTGAATTAGAACTCGCCACGTGTAAGGGCTAGAGATACAGGAGCATTAGCATATAGGTTGTACCAGTTCTTAAAGTAAACTCTCAAAAGCATGTGCTTGGTGCTCTTCTTCCCTTAAAAGAAATATTAAATCATGGGAAAATCAGACAGAATGTAAGAATCTGTGAGTGAGAAAAGGATCAGACTCAGAGAGTAATACAACAGGGATGTAATTCTACAATGCTAGCAAACAAACTATGGTGAAATAAATATAAACAAAATCAACAAAGTAGCCAACCAGCCAGCTAACATATATCCCATCATGCTGCCAATAGGTTAGTCTGATAGCTTTATGTCCTCAGGCTCCAGACTCCTGGGATGGTAGAAGCTCCTACTGGCTACTTATGTAGTACCCCAAAACAAAACCAGCACCAAAATCCAGGCTCTCACTTTTGTCGGTATCCTAGATGAGCATGGAAAGGTGCACAACCAAGAACAACACATCACAGAAGAAAACAGAAGAATTTGGCACAAATCAATAATAACTACACTCAGACATGTAGGCTAACACTTGAAAAACTTTCACAGTGCAACATTCACTTTATTCAATTCACTTAAACATTCGTTCATATTTAGAATATTTATTTACCCCTTGCTTTCGTAATGGATATGTTCTAAATAAACATTTTAAATACTTGAACTACGACACCTTCAGTACGATAAATGCAATATGATCAATTCAAGCCCTAAATCATTAAAAGCGTTGTTGATTGTAAACTCCAGCAAGATGGTAAATCAGACGCCCTGCAAAAGTATATTAATGTTTACATTAGCAATGTGTATATTTTATAATCTGGTGCCTACTTAGTGTATATAATATTTCTGAATCAGGAAATGTAAACATATTTTTCTTTTTACCCATGGAATAATCCATGGCGTGTTCCAGTGGGAGATTTATGTCAGAAAATTGTTTTTCAGTCGGATCAAAACAACGATTTTTGGACCATTTAATGGTTATTGTTTTCTGTTTAATGCTTATTAATTGTCGGAGCATCATATTTGTCAAAATGGTTGAGTATGGATATTTGCTGAATCACTGTCTTGACATAGATTTGAGTAATGACCAATGAACTAATGGCTGGACTCAGGGATCTCGCGCTGGCGTTAAACAACAGCGGCCTCTATGGGTAACTGGTATTTTTCTGTAAATTTTCTCCGGCAGGATTAAAACATGTAGTGTATTAATTTAACTTGTCCATTCGTACTGAAAATCTTTAGTGTAGTTTAGTGTACGAGCAGGTCTTGTGCACGACTCGCTAATGTTATTGTTCTGCCTTACACTGATGTTAGATCGCTTGATTAATTAATGGTCGTCCGTGCTTAAATACCTAGCTAGCCAACTAAGATAGCTTGTTTCAGATTAATGCGACATATTACTAGATAGTTAGCACTAGTTAGTTACATTAGTAAACTACTATACTATGCTACTATAAGAATCTTTACAATGTAATTGATACCGGAAAGCATTCGTCAGGCTGCGATGGCCGAGTGGTTAAGGCGTTGGACTTGAAATCCAATGGGGTCTCCCCGCGCAGGTTCGAACCCTGCTCGCAGCGTGCAGCGATGTTTTTGAAAGTAGACGTTACAAGTGTTTAGTCACGAAAGGGTAGAACTCTACTGGAAGCTTCAAAGGTTCTATGGGAACCGTACTACGCGTGCAGCAGATAACCGGATCGTTCTACTCTGTGAATGTACACAGTAGGCTACTGGAGGGAAATATGCTACATCAAGTAATTGTACATCAACCAAAGTTCTGATGTAATATTTGTGCTACTATAAAAACACCATACGCTGTAGAAATTATATAAATATAACTAATTTAAATATATGAATATATAATATATTAATATATAAATATACCCGCAAAACTACTCTGAAACGAAAAGCAGAAGGTAGGATAAAACGTGGGGAAATCTTTTGGAATAATTATTGCACAAACAATGCAAA
Organism: Brachyhypopomus occidentalis; assembly: GCA_020368025.1. NCBI lineage: Eukaryota > Metazoa > Chordata > Actinopteri > Gymnotiformes > Hypopomidae > Brachyhypopomus > Brachyhypopomus occidentalis. The sequence goes on along the minus strand of JAGXOD010000081.1, from coordinate 1,112,499 downwards.
GTGGAAAAACAACAAAAAAATGCAAAGAAAGTGAAAATGTAATGTAATCAAATATTTTTAGATTTTTTTGTTTTTGTTTCCACTTAGATTGTTCTCATTTGCAATAACTTTTCACATTTAAAATCCTCGTTTGCACAGGCTACCTATAGGCAACTACTGCGATGGGATCTTCTTGTACTTTCTCATAGAAACCTATAGATGCCGCTGTTTGACTACTTTTTGTGCAATAGAGGTAAGCACAAACTACTCTTCATTTGTTTACGCTTGTATATTGACATAAAAAGTCAAACGCAAGAGCGTAGATAAGGATCATTTAAACCTTGAATTATTCGTTAACTCAATTACTAGACGAAATGTTAGGCTCTTCATAATCCTAGCCTAAAACTCTCCGCCAAAGGGTTAATCAGACTTTGCTATTGAGACCTTGCGTGTTTGGACGAACGTCAAAGGTCTTAAAATATAAATGGGCGGGTGATTGAGTTCTTTTCCCTCTGCGCCGTTGTCAGCCACAAGGTTCATGTTGGACTGTAGCAGTTGAACATTGAATCGCATTACAGTAAGTAGACAAACTCCTGTGAGGAACTATAGGCTACGAATACCATTTCCGCGTATTGGCATTTGTTTTATCACTATTCAAATGTTGGTAAAGCTATTGTTTATTATTACATTTATCAGGATTTAATGACCCTATCAATTCAGTAAGGGTTAATTACTTCTCTGATCGTGTTGGATTGCTCAACACATCGACTAAGCTAATGTAGCTCTCCTACACCGTGCCTACTTTTTAAAGCTCGACTGTATCTCTACAGCTAAGTGCTCGTGAGTACTTTATGGGTAAACAGCTTCAAAATAAGGGTTGGTGTTATTTATTGTTGGATCGTATTAGCTATGCAGGAATATAACACAGAGACCGTAACATCCCTTACCAACAAGTTTATAATGGTAATTTTGACTGCCCTCCTCTTCAACACACACGCCCGCACACACGTTTCTGCATTTTTAAAAATATCTTGCAAGTCTGTGCGCGCCGATATCAGCAGGCACTTAATTTTCATGTTCTTGTCAGGATGTCTCGGTTGGGAAAGCTGCGCGTCGCTGTTATAGGGGCCGGTGCGGCGGGACTGTGTGCCGCACGCCATGTCCTCTCCCGTCAGGACATTTTCGCCCCGCCAGTGGTGTACGAGCTGACCAAGCATATAGGGGGAACTTGGGTTTATGAGGAACGGGTGGGATCCTACGACAACGGCCTGCCAATCCACAGCAGCATGTACCGGGATCTAAGGTGAATGTCTATAAAAGTTATTGCATTACAAAGTGTGTTTTTTTGTAAGCTGATTTAAATGCCAAGTGTTGGAACCACAAGTTTTCATTTCAACATCATGGGGGGACACTGTTCACACCACCCAATTATTTAAAAAAAATTCCCTATGGTTACAACGGAAGCAATTAACTAATTTCTCAGTGAACATGTAGCATTGGCAATTTACATTACTATATTATAGTCGATGTCTGTAGAGAAACAGATCTTTTTACCGTTCATTTTCCCTGTGTTGCAGAACCAATATTCCCAAAGAGGTGATGTCATTCCCCGATTTCCCCTTTGCGAAGCATCTCCCCTCATTTGTCCATCACACAGAGGTGCGGAAATACCTCGAACAGTACTGTGACCATTTCCATCTTTGGGACCACATTCAGGTATCACTATGCCCTACTATACATCTATTCATTGATTTATAATAATTACCTGAGAAGCATTTATTAAAACTATGAGGAATTTTAAAAAGTTCATAATAAGTTCGTTTTATAGACTTTGTAAGATCACCAAAGTACAATCCTGCTCTTAGAAAACCCATGCACCTTAGAAAATATGTGTACTGCATTTCTGGTAACCCCATTTAGTTTGACACCATGGTGGATGCAGTGAGCCCAATCAAAGTTGAGAAGGGATGGAAAGGTTTGGGTTGGGACGTCACCACAAGTGATATCAGTGATGGTCTAGACCGCCGCAAATTCACCAAGGACACCTTTGATGCTGTTATGGTGTGTAATGGGTATGTACAATAAGTTGAGGATTGTAAAATGCTATAAAATTGAGTACACAGACACAAAATTCAGTAAACAAAGCTCCTTTAGAGTAGAATAAGTGATTTGCTGTGTAAAATGTTTCAACATGTGCGGGCTTTTTCAGTCTCAGCACTAAAATACCTGATATGGGAACCTAGGGCTTGTGAAGACAGCATTCTCAATTTGCTGATAGAAGTTGAACAGGGCAAAGGTTAACCGATCACTTTCAAAGAAGTAGCACACTCCTGAATAAACTATACTGTGCTTGTGTTGGTTCAGAATGCTTTAAAATTTAATTTCTTTATTATGCATTCCACAAAAATTAGCATATTAATAGCCATATCTCTTGCACACTATTGGAATTTGAGAGCTGAATGCAGCCAACAAAATATTTCTTGATTAACTATGAATTTGATATTCATAGTATTGTGGTTTTTCTAGTATAAAGTGAATGGGCTGGACCCTTCGTGATATATGACACCCAGTGTATCTCTTTCCTTTGATTTTGAATTCTAGACATTTCTTTGACCCATACATCCCTAGCATACCAGGACTGGAGAAGTTCAAAGGTATGTGTGTATCTGCGGCACACTGCAGTGTTATATAATATGAGCATATAAGGTTTATACACTTTCTTATCTTTTTCCAGTGACAGGTGCTATTGGTCATTATTTATCAGTGTCAACAGTTATATTTTACATCAGGCTTTGCATTGCTGTTGGTTTTGGTGGCATATGACTTGAATCAGATCTGTCATGATTAGAACTTTGAGCCATAAAGTGGTTCTCTCAAAGGTCCAGGGTAATGACCCTGATCATGTGTTCATGGCATGATCATGTTCTGCTAAACCCAGAACAGAGTGTTATCAAACCCCATTTCAAGTGTGATGTGAGGGAAGAGACTAAAATCAGGCACGTCTCACTTTTTTGAGGAAATCATGTAATGTATTTGTGCACATTGAAGTATAGTTTACACTGATCTTTGACATTTCCAGTTTTTTTCTCAATATAGGACTTGTTTTGTAAAAAGAAACCTCTACACCTAGAAACTATGCTATGAAACTGTATGTATGAGTGTCTTTGTGCATAGGCATACTTTTCCATGTAGAATTTTGGGAAGGTGGCAAAAAGTTATTTTTCCAGAGTCCAAGACTGAGTGTGTGTGTATGTGTGTGTGTGTTTGTGTGTGCATGTAGGTATACTGATGCACAGTCATGAGTATCGCAGTGCAGAACCCCTTGCCGGAAAGTCAGTGGTGCTTCTGGGGGCTGGTCTTTCTGGGCTGGACCTTGCGTTGGAACTCTCTAGTGTCAACGCTGAGGTCTTTCACCATAGTTTTTCACCTTAACATCTATTCTATGTTACCTTAACAGTGCATGGGTCAACGTTTGGTTAATGTTGATTTTCACATGCGTTGTTCCTGCATTTCTTCTAATGTTAAAAGAGGGACCCGTCGATGAGCATAAATGAGCATAGTTTGCTCTTCAAACAGGTGATCCTGAGCCATGGTCAGCAGCGTCTGACCTGCACCCTACCACCAGGAGTAGAGCAGGCTTTTCCAGTATCCAGAGTCCTGGAAGATGGCACTCTGGAGTTCCAGGATGGGAGGCAGGCAGCACCAGATGTGTTTTTGTTTTGTACGGGCTACAACTTCACCTTCCCTTTCCTGGATGAGCAGGTGGGCGTGCAGGTGCAAGACCACTTGGTCTTCCCACTCTACAAGTTTCTGGTGCCTCCTGCCTACCCATCGCTCTTCATAGTGGGCATCTGCCGAGCGATATGCCCCTTCCCACACTTCCATGTTCAGGTGAGTCACATGGTAAAACTGAGTACTTGTTAAAGCAGGCATTAAAAAACCTTCATCTCTTTTATTAACTATAGGCACAGTGTTTCTCTTTGAAGACTTTTAGAATGAAATGAGTTAGAATATTTATGAAGCACTTTAATGCGAATTGGATTTCTGGGCATAGATATGAAATTTTGATTATTAATGCTGCAGTAACCACCATGATAGCAGATGCTTATTAATTTTTTTGCCTTTTTTCCTCTCCCTTCCTGTCTTCTCTTGCTGGTTTTGTCTCCCCTCCCAGTCTAAGTTCATCATCTCTGTGCTCGATGGCACCTTCCCCCTGCCCTCCCGTGAGCAAATGGAAAAGGATTTCGAGCTGGACATCGCAGCTCGCCGAGCCCGTGGAATCGCCACACGACACATCCTGAAGCTGGATTCCGAACAGTGGGCCTACAATGAAGAGCTGGCCAAGCTGGGGGGGTTCCAGCCCCTCCCCCCTTACTGGAGCAACCTGTATGAGTCCAACAAGGTGTTCCGTGCCCGGCAAATGCTCAGCTACAAGACTTATAACTATACTGTCCTCAATGAGAAGGACTGGATGGTGCAGAATCTGCAAGGTCAACAGTTGCAGAAACCCCAACTTAAACACATGTGACGAGGGTAGCTTTTCTTATGGAAAATTAATTAAGTGAGCTACATTTTGCATTCATTGCCAAGTTTAAAAGTTGCTTATCATTTAGTATACATAGAAAAACTTCTATATTACTCATCATTTATAATAGATTCATGCCCAAGTGACCTTTATTAATGTGACTTTTCTAATCAACTCTTCTTATTTCTCCTACTTAACAAACATAATGGTGCTAATAGTCAATACACTACGTGTTTCTATGGTGCTCATTTAATGTATGCTGCTTATTCTCTGAACTACTTGTTTCCTTCTGTGAACAATAAAACTGTGGTTTTCTTTCTGTTAGTTAGCAGAATGTCTGGTGATTGGTTGAACAATTCACACTGATGTTCGAGTGTGTAGTTTTCTATTAATTCATAGTAACAGTACAATGCGATTATAACGGAACTATTTCTATACTTTGTTATTATTCCGAAAAGGCACCGCTGGGATTCGAACCCAGGATCTCCTGTTTACTAGACAGGCGCTTTAACCAACTAAGCCACGGCGCCTGCTTTTAACGACTAAGACGATGACGTCATGAATATGGCCCACGTCCCAGGCTTACATAATTGGGTCAAAATCAGGTCAAATGTCGCCAGTCGAAATTTCAGTGCGCACTGGAAAGTTATCACTTTTTTCTGCTTAAAATGCACAGTCAGACAAAATGCAATAGTATTCGCTCACTGATACAGGTTGCTAAATGCCTAGCGTTATACATACTGGTATAAATTACCGAGTATATTACAGTATAAGTCAGTATATCTGGAAAATGTAGGTGTTGTAGCCGAAAGCTACACAACTAGGCCAAACATAACTAAGTTTATTTTTCTTCACTCCGCTACATGTTTAATTACAACCCATTATAATTCTTATTTACCGATTTATAAGTCCACAAAATGCCGATTTATAAATTCACAAAATAGCCTAGTCATCCACATGGTGGCAGCCTATCTTAACTGAAAACGGTGATGCAGTATCTCGCGAGAGAAACAAGAAACCAGTCCAAAAGAAAAAAAAAACAGAAAAGAAGTTGCCTAACGACCCGGGTAAATTATGTTGTCAGTGAAGTCAAAACAAAGACAGTTATCTGTTTGGCTTTATATCTACAGGAACTCTATAAATTGCCTGTCACCTGTGGGGGGCGAGGGCGGGTAGTAGCGTGGAGTTGTGGACAGATCCTGCAACAGGACAAAACTAAGGAAGAATCTGAAACAGCAACTTCATTATAAAAACCAAACCAAAGGAAAAATGTGAAAACCTAAACATGTAAGAAAAACAAGTCCAAACTTCAATAAGATCAAATCAATAAGATTTGGCAACAGTGTAAGGTAAGTATAAGGAAGTGTAAGAATATATGTACGTGAACGTTATTGAGAACACTGTTTGGGAACAGGAAACCAACTCAGAGAAGGCCACCAGACAGTGATGATTCTAGAGTCTGTCGATGCCCTTAGGGAATACAGGTATCATACTGTCTTTGCCACTGCTGTGGGCAATGTGTCCAGAACCCTGACACAATCCCCCCTCCCCTCACATCACCCCCATTGGCCTGGGGACCCTAGCAGTTGCTTGCCTTGCCTGTTGGAAAGCGGAGGTAGGGAACGACAAAATGACTTTACTAGAATGTCAAAGTCAGCTAACAAACGCAGAGAGGAAGTACTGACACACCAACCGTTGGTCTTCGGAAATCGAGCCTGAGACCCCATGATTTTGAAATACAACCATGGGCTTGCAGCCCTCCGCGTGGGAGGATGCCGATGCTTCTTTCATAATTTCTGTTATCCCCAGAATTACAGAGTGAACATCCTGAGTTTTGAGATATTATTTGAGTTCTGCACCAAAGATGCTTAAGTCATGACCTCCTACCTGACCTGTTTCACTAGCCATTAAAAAATGAGTGAGCAATGATTGTCAAATAATTTTGCCTAGGGACAATATATGGATATGTGGATAATCTATGATAGATTTGAAGTTCATACAGTAGCATTTTAGTGCAGACTGACTTCATGGTTACATACAAGCTGTCCTGGGGGAAAAGCTTCAGAACATTTCCAGCAATCACAGATTAGTCATGTGATAATCTGCCACTCTCTGTGTGGTAACTGGTGTCTTAACCTTAATGGAATGTTTTGTTTATTGGGTATCAGAATGTTCTGCACAACATGACAGTTCATATGTTCTGGAAATACCCAATGTACAGTTTTCTTAACATCTGTAGACCATGTTTTTCTGGTAGTTACAGAATTTTCTTCACTTTCAACATAATGTTGTATAGCAATATGTGCTTGTGTATTGTATGTGTGTGTGCATGAGAGAGTTCCTGATTATAGCAGTGTAACATTTTCTGTGTTCACAATTCTACCAAAATATTATTGACTATTGCATAGTAAAACACATCTCTGGAAGGCAATACTACAACAATCTAAATAATATATATAATGTTACAGAGAGCTATATATTAATTAAAACAAAAAATACCATTAATAAGAATTTTTAGATGTGTAAACCTATGATGGTTGGTTGTGATTATGAATAACCTATGAATAACAAAAACTGTCACAATCTCACACATACACAAACATACACAGACACACACTCATCACATATCTAAAACCTACAGAAATGAACTAAAGGCCTGGCTCATGATTCTAATTCTTGTCCACATATGTCAGAAGCCTGCTAAAGTTTCACCTACTCCCAACACATCTATTATTCTTAGGGTTGCTGTTCTGCCTAGTGTGTTGGTTTGTTTGTTATTTTCATATTGCTTTTGGTAGGGTGGGTAGATGTATTGAAACACTTCCTGGTGTTCCATGAAATCTTCTAATCAGTATGCCTCCTGAATTTAATGTGGAGACACTTGGCTGTCCAATGAACAATACCAAAACAGGAATGAAAAAAAATATATATAGGCAATTCTTAAAGCAATGTTATGACATTTGTTCTGTAGTAAAGTGTTTTACACTCATAGCCTCAAAGATAATGTTTCAGATCCAATCAGGATAAATAAAAGTTTACCAACTGGATGTTCTTCAACAACACAAACAAAAGCTGAAAGAACCCGTTCCTAAAGCCTGTTCATTTCAGAGAGCAAGACCTTTCCTCAGCTCATTCCAGCAGCCATAAACAGCACTGTGAAATGTGCTCTCGGGTCATGATGAAACCTGAAAATTTAAGGATTGCTATGCAGGAAGACTAGAACGTTCACTAACAATAACAGATAATAGCCTAATATCTATAATATTTCTATTTGTCTTTATGTTTTATCCTGGAATAGATGAGTGTTGCAAAACTCCCATTTTGAGAAACTATGGGTATGATATTGTACTCTCCTCCCATTTAGATTCTGCGAAATTGAGGCTCCCCAACAATTTAGGCCAAATTAGTCAGGAACTAAGAACAGAAATATGGCATAAATTTCCATTGTGGTGAATTCTGGGATGTTACAGTGTTATCTTTCAATGTGGCACTTCAGGAAATGTCCTAATCTACACATAAGCACACTTTTAGAATTCTACTCAAGTGAGATGAAATGACTCAGTCATACCATTAATATTAGTAATTATATTCAAAATTTTCCATGATATGTTTTATCCACCCACTCAGGAAGTCTGTTTTAATACCAGCGTAAACCGTATTTTACATTATGATTTTAATCATCTTTGGATTTCATAATCACAATTTACATTCAATATAAAGGTGTTTTTTTGTTTGTTTTTTAACCTTTACCCATGTTACAGAAAAAGGAAAACATAAGAAACTCTAAGAAATAACACAAAAAAACACTATAGTTGTATATGAGTTCTGTGTGAGTTCTGTATGAGTTTGACAACCCCAGTGGTAGATATAAGCTTTTTCTGTAGTGTAGTGTGCCCTATGGAACTTACATTACACAACTGTGAACTAAGCAAACTGAAAAACCACATGGTCAGTGGAATATCTGAGTTGTGGGGATGATGCACCAGTGGTTATAGAAGGTTTCCCTTTTTACTTTTAGTAGAGAAACTGGAAAAGGAACACATGGGTAATGATGAGGCAAACTTGCCTCATGTACAAGAATGCACAAGGGAGAGTAAAAGGCTTAAATATTTGAATCATAGAATCCTGTGTGTGTGTGTTTTGTGTGCGAGCATGCATGCGTGTTCATGTATGAGTGAGTATCCAAGAAAGAGAGAGGGAGAGAGAGACAACCAATGCTTGTGTAATGTGCTTGACATGTGCGAATCATATTATAGAGATGCATATTTTCCTAGTATGTACACCTTCACTGTGGAGTGTGGAGCTGATACACTGTGGTTACTTTGTGGTTATAGTACTGTATGTCTTTCACAGCAGGGCATGAGGTATCTGAGGGAACACCCCTCAATCAAACAAACACACACACACACATACACGTACACACACACACACACACACACACTCACAAATTAAATTCTTTATTTGGATTACTGTATAAAATATTTATAGTCGCTGTGCAATTTAAATGTCTGTCCACAAATACTGTATTTTAATATTGAGCAAAATATATAGCATATTTAACCTGTACTGTTTAGTTGTAAGGAGTTCAGCGAACCAGTAAAATTCAAGTTGAGCCATGTTTCACATGCTTTGTGTGTCACACCAAACAAGTCTAGTCCAGGCTAGCTTAGGAACCTAGACACAAGACCAACCAGGGGAGAATTACTGTGGCTTTCATCCCGAAATGCTATGTGTCTGTGAGTGAATTAGACCATGCACTTGGGTATTGCATCTCAGAACAAGGGCACTGTTCTGAGATCAGCTTTTGCATTGAAGTAATAAATACAACTGGAAAGGATGACCCTCGACCCTAGAAACCTAACAATATTCATGACCTGATGGAAAGTCAAAGGATTTCCTTTCTAAACAGATGATGATTTTCTGAAGGATTTCAGACCATAACAGGGGACATTCTTACTGTTGATAACAAGACCCACAGACACAAACACCTTTATGTGAGTGACTCACAGTTGCCAGCATGTCAGGAAAATTCTGAGTCACACATACACATAGACACCAATACACACACATACACATAGACACCAATACACACACATACACATAGACACTAATACACACATACACATAGACACCAGTACACACATACACATAGACACCAATACACACACATACACATAGACACTAATACACACATACACATAGACACTAATACACACACATACACACATTCCAACTTTAAAAGACAAGCCTCAATAAGTGATTAACCTGACTTTTTTTTTACCTCATTTAGCTGTAACATTTCTAGCAAGAATGCTGTAACGAAATGCCACCCTTACAATTTCATAGGGAAAAATATTTGCCCAGGTATTTTGTATGTGGGTATCTAAGACAGGGTGTGCACCGTTGCTCTCTCACTCAGATGCATGTCTGGTCAACACAGAGCAGTGTATGTTATGTAACTGTCTGTCTGACTGTTGCCATGGAACTGAGAAAAGCACAGTACGTAATGTAAATGGACAGGGAAACAGATCTGTGGACTGTTTGACTCTGTACTCCAGCACACTGAATATGAAATAAAAAAAAAAACTGCCATGAGGTTAAAGGGCAATATGTTCAACACATGTGCCATACTAGCCAGTGCTGGGGGCCTGTGCCCTGGGACTGCCTTAATAAAGATGGACTCTTTTTTAGCTTATTCTTTACCTATTGATCCATGCCATCTGTTTGGCCTGCCATCCTTGTCCCTGTGTCTGTTGTGGTCCCTGGCCTTCCCTGTCTCCATTTTTGAATCCTTCCCTCTGTCATGTCAATGTGTGCAATCAACTGTCCTTAGGCTTCCATTATATCATCACTTTAATCATGTGATTATCTGAGGGAGAGTCAGGGAAGAGGAAGAGGAAGAGAGGATCCAGATGCGAGGATCCAGACGCGAGGAACACAGACGGCGGGCTACAAACAATGAACAAGATACGAATATACATACAGTGATAAGCACTGCAGGAAAAAAGCATGCTCAGGACATAGTCTGGACAATGACTAACATGGAGCATGTGGACACAAAGGTTTAAATACGTGCATTAACAAGACTAACTTGACTAATGAGCTAACAATGGTGGGCATGGCAACACAAAGACCAACAATAGCATGCCAACCTCTGGAATGGTGACGGCGCGGTATGATAGGGCAAGAGGTCTGAATAGACTAAGGTGGGCCAGGAGCCTCCACACAAGGAGGTCTTCCAGAGAAGGGAGAGGGAAAAGGCAGACTAAGGCAGGGTGGCAGGTAGGGCCCAGTGGCAGGCCAGTAGGTGGAGCAGGAGGAGGAGCGCTGCTTCACATTCTGTGCCTCTTTGGTGGGCTCCTCTCTGGCGTTGTGTCACTCCTAGGTGGATGTCCTTCCCAGCACATAATGCTCCACGGAAGACATGCTCCCCCACAACCCCCCTGTGTGTCCATAAGGGTGCTGGAAACATGTCTAGCACATGCTTCTTCGACAGGCATAGCCTTTGATTCCTGGATTGTCAGGAGGACTCTGGTCCAGGACTAGACTCAGGCTTGTTTTTTTGCTGCCTCTCATAGGGCTGGGTGGGCACTTTAGCATCCTCCCTCAAGGGCCATAAGGGCAGCTGCAGGAGAAGGCAAAGGCATTATGGACAATATGTGCTCCATATGTGCTCCCAACTCTCTCTCTCCCTTCACCAACTGGGGAGTCTCTTCCGATTACAATTCACAGTCAAAATGACTTTCTGTAGTAGTACAAACATAATCATGTTCATGAAAAGATTCAATACAATAGAACAGATGCAGCGAACTAGGGACAAAACAGCACAGATTGACAAACAAACCACATTAGCAAGATCGCAAGAGCACAAACCAGAATCATGACCACAATCAAAGATTGACCTTCAAACAATGACTGAAAACAAGAGCTATGTATACTTAGGCCAAGTCCACACGTAGCCGGGTATTTATAAAAACGAATATCTCCCCCACATCATTTTCAAAAAAAATGTCATACACACGTGATCGTTTTTATAAGTTTTTATCCACATGAACCCGCACAAATACGCCATTGAGTATTGTCGTAAACACGCCAAGCGCATAGATGTCAGTATAACATAAAGCTAAAATCTGTGTCAGCCAATCAGAATCCCTCAAAACAAACACAACTTCCTGTTGTCGCTTCCGTAAGGTCTAAAACATGGCACCGGGAGGTTCGTTTGTGTGGACCGACAAAGAAGTCGAACTTCTCTTAAACACTTTTGTGTCACATGTGTGACGGCATCGTCGCATTTGTCGCAAACGGTGACGTTTGAGACAGTAAAAACGCCGTTTTACAAGTACACACGCATACACTAAAACTGAGTTTTTCAAAATCTCCACTTTGCCTGGAGTTTTCATTTATAATCGTTTTTGGTGATGCAAAACTACATCTTCATGTGGACAAAAGCCCCAAACGCATAAAAATGTATTCGTTATACAAGATACTCGTCTACGTGTGGACTAGGCCTTAAACTAACATGACCGAGTAAACCAGGAACACCTGAAACTAATAGCCCAAGGTGGAGATATAAACAATAAGGCGTGGAAAACTGAATTAATAACAAAAGCACATGGGATACAAAACAAAGATATCTGACAGGTGGGAGCAGAAATATGTGGATCACCAGGCGTGACAGGTTTATATTCTGAACTGCAATAATCAATTTCAATCAAACATTTACCATTTGCTAATGGTTATGTAACCAAGAGTCTTTAAATATGACATTTAAGTGTGGTTACAATCAGTGTACCCACAATGTTACTTAATGCATTAGAGAATGAATTAGAGTAGGATGTGGAAGTCATCATAGCAACTTAAACAAAATTAGAACGATTCATGTAAATCCCAGCCAGCTAACTGAACACACCAGCAAAGTAAATTTACTTTCTTATTATTACCAGTCAATAACTGTATTGTTGACTAAGCTGGATTGCGTGTGCATAGAAATGGAAACAAGGTACAGACACAGAGCTCAGTTTACTTACACCACAGACACAAGCCCTTAGTCATCACAACCACAAAACAGGTTCACATAAGACACACATAAAAACCTCTGCCACATCATGTTGGTTGTTAGACTAGTTATTATCCACCCCTTTGACAGGATATTCAGGGCTAAGACTGCCTTATGTACCTCCAGTAAAACTAACTATTTATTGCCAAAGGCTAAAATTTTGTCTGTGTACTTGGGATAGAATTAACAATTTACAATGGCATCAAACTCATCAAGTAGTCAATGGCATATATAATCTTCAAATTTAAATTTGAATACATTTAAATGATGCATGTATGTGACCAGTATGGCACAGTCTCTAACAGTATGAAGTTATATAAATTTTTTCTCCAGAGCAAAATGTTAAAAGTAAAAATTCTGGCTACTGGTAACAGTTATCATCTTGTGCCTTCACTCTCACTTTACCACACAATCTTGCCATGTTGGCCACAGATAACTGTGATTTAGTTTCACCAGACGTTTTGCATCTTTGAAACAAGAAATAATTCTAGATACATATAAAATAAATACAAAATGTTTTATTTTTTAATTTAATTTACTTTTTTTGTTTCGGATACTGACACAATGCACTATGCATCCCACAGGAGGGACATGCCCATTCACACACACACACACACGCATGCACACACACACACACACACACACACACACACACACACACACACACACACACACACGTTCCATATTTGCCCTCTTTTCTCTCTATTATTTAAGCCCACAGGAAGGTGCCATAGGTGCTGAGTGTTGCCACTCGTCCTCCGTCCGACGCTGTCACCTGTACTTACATAGAGCATCTTTCGTTCCCCCATTTAACCTATGCATGGGGCTATTTGTCAGCTTTGCTGCGTTGTCAACTTTTTGTTTTTGAATTCGCAATTGAATCAAGCTGTGATGGAGAAATAAGGTATATATCTCCTGTGTCTCGTTCCCTCCTTGCCACCAACATCACACTGACCTATAAGTGTGTTGTGACTAAGTCATGTTTTGTTCTTTTGTGTGTGTAGTAGCAGACAATTCAAACAGTTGCAAACACAATTACACAGTAATATCTTTAAAAGTTTTTTCAGACTAAACATACTTACTTAAACAGACATACTTAAGTCTTTTGGCATGTTATGACTTCATAACCTTGAAGAAGGGCTGTGCGTTGTACACACATTTGTTTTTAAACACATTTCTTGTTGAGGCTGGAATAGAGGGATCTCTGAGTAACATCCACATCTTGTCAGAGTATTACAGTACTATCTTAAAGTATACATTTTGAGAACTTCAGATGTAAATGGGGGTCAATGGATATTTACATCTATTTACACCTAACTAGATATACGTGCATATAACTTCTTCATCTTCTACACTTACTCAAAATCTTTCTTTAAGATACTGCTGTAATTAAAAATAGCTCTTTGTATGTTATTCCTGGTATGGGTCTATCTTTGTGGAAAAAAGCAAAGAACAGCCTGGCCTTGTTAGAATTCCTGACCTGTGAAACATGTGTGAAAACAGTACATTCATGGTAGTCACCAGACAGATTTGAAAATTACTCCACACCTGCTATAGACATATACCTCATGACATGAAATGTTATGTTTCTATAGACATATGTGTAATGATGGTATGGTATAATACTATATGTGTTATAATGGATTGCGGTATATATGTTTTTAGTTCAGTCCTCCTATCTTTCTAAGTTATGCTAAGAAGGTGGACTTTCACATTTGTTATGACACTTCTGAGGGCAGAAACAAAGCATATGGTTTTCCCCTGGCACGCTTTCTTCCAATTGGTCACTTCCTGTGCCTGTGCAGTTTGGCAACAACTTCATGCGTCACATGTGATTAGGCACTGAAAAATGGCAGAATCATTGTTCTACAATAACATGTGGATTACTGAACGCAGTCCTGATTGCTGAGAGCACCTCTGAAAGATAGTTTGGAATGTTTGAAAAGTTTCAAAAAATAGTAAAAGTGTCTGTAGCATCAGCATGAAATGAAACAAACCAACTTGACACTAGTTTTCTTAGTTGTAGTGAGTAACTACAACCATGTAACTAAAGTGTTCGTCTAGTGATCGAGTGACAATATAAGTTATGTCTCTTGAGGTTGTGTGAGCAGTAGATCTAATGAACAAAAGGATTAATTAAATTACATATGTTCAAAGCAAAGCAATAATCTGGATTTTTGTAAATCCAGCAAACATTTTAATTACTTCTTTATGCAATGTGTTTTGCAGCACTTGTTTAGCTATACATTCCAAAAATGACACACCCACACTTCAGGATTAGTGCATGTGATGGAGACCGTCACTCTCCGAAGGGGATTATGAGTTGATGGACACCTGGATGCTCTGGATGCTGTGGTTACTATGCCAGTAAGATAGTTCTTTGGCCTGATGGTCAGACCACACATTACCTCCTGCCAGACCTGGATTTGAGTCCTGTACAGGGTGACTGACTTCAGCCTTCATTGTTGTGCGTTCAACCCCCAAACCAAGAAGACTGTTTACATTTATGGCATTTAGCAGTTGCTACATTATCCAGAGAGACTTTATCAAAGGTGCTTTATCAATTTCTGTAAAAATATTAATGGTTCCTGTTTTCATTGCCTGGTTGGTGTTGTGCGTCCAGATTAAGAAATGCTGACTGACATCTTTTATACCTGCTGTTGGGGTCAGAGTTTATGCAGAGGGCAGGCTTTCCTTAGAGTAAAGGAAGGAATCCCCGAACTCTCACTCATACCATCAAACACGCACACACCACTTCTGCTTTCCATCTATGCTTTTGCCTTAATGCGCTCAGTCACTTCTTTACTCATCCTCTCCTGATTAAAGTAAAGGTTTCTAGTAACACAAGTAATAAGAAAAACATACCAATTGCTGCACTTTTACTACTAAGACAGAAAAAATAGAATGCTTGATATGCATTTAATATAGATATTTTTCTACATATTCTCTTGTAGTTGTATTTCTTAGTGACTCTATATAGAGAGAGTGCCTGTCTTCTGCATTCTTTCCCTTTTTTCCCCAGGGTCCTTTCCTCTTTCACCCCCGCTCATCCTGCTCCAACATCTGGTATCTTTTACCCACTGTGCTTCTATTTTAAGATTATCATTCAATAGTCAAAGAAACCATTAACAACAACAAATCTTGTTGTTTGTCTTCCACAACAACAACATAATAAAGCATTAATAGTATTGTTTAGATTATTCTTTTTATTTCCATTCAAAGGTTACAATGCTTATTTTTCATGTGATAGAGGACATTCTGGTGGGTTTGCATCTAAATGCTAATATGCTCAAATAATGCTTAACTGAATGCATAACTGAATGCACATCCTCCTCGAAATGCAGGTCAGCAGTCAGCCTTGGCCTTATCATTATTTTCAGCTATGTTCTTAATATTTGTCTAAGAGTTGACTGTTGCAGTACATTCATTGCCAGACAAAGCCTCTCAGCCCATGTCTGTCTTTTGGGACACAAAGACTGTTTGCTTATGATACCACGGGCTGTGATTTCATTGGCTGCTTGATAGCTATAGCTATGTTAGGATTGGTGTAGCCAGTTATGTAAGGTTTCTTCAGTAAAAGTTACATATCCCATTCAACAACTTACATAATACTTCATCTTGCATTCATGAAATGCAGTATTTTTATATCATGTTTATATCAGCATTCATGAAGTGTTTCTGTTTAACATGATAGTAATATGGGAGAAAGTAATGCATAATTATTTCCATATTTACTGAGGATGCTCACGTTTACTGTATTATTATAATTCAAAGTGAATATTATCTGGATGTCTTGAATGAAGTTCATAAGTCAGCTCCCATTTAAATTTAGATACTGAAATACCACATGAATGGGAAATTAAACAACATATTACAGTAATTTAAAACATAAACAGTGAACATTCATGCATGCATTGTGTAACATTCATATAAGATGAATCTGTTATGTACACATCCTTCACATAAAGTGTTACCATTTCTTACATTCATAGCCATTCATAGCCATAACCTGCTTTTTGGGGGCTTTTTGGGGTAACATGGCTTAGTTTCCAGCAACTGACTGTATTCAGTATTCAGGCAGTTGGTGATTTATAGAAACAAATCAGTATATGTGTAATGATGCGCGAGGCTTAGAGGATGCAGAGATGAATTGCATACAACACGCGGTTTATTTGTATGAATAATAGCTACTAAAGTAGCAGACATGTAACACTCACAACGTGGACTCACAAAGACGAACACAGGACAAGACTAATGCGCACGATATATACTTAACACACAAAGAGCACCACGTGGTGCACGTTGGACTAACGTAACAGTGAACACATACACAAACAGCCACACCCACAGGAAGTACATATATAGACACAGACTACATCTACATTCGCCCGAAGAAAGGGGCCTAGGGCAGTAATGTGACAATATGTTTGTAATTATTTCCGCACCCAGTGGTTTGAACAGAAAAAGCACTGTAAAATAGTTTGAGTCCCCTGTTAAACACAGAGTCAATGTGAAGGTTATACTCTGATTAAATGCACTTTGCTTTCTGATCCAAAATGTGGTTTGCATTAACGGAGTTTCCAATGTGTTTTTGGTTACAATAAGTACCCTTCCAGCCAAAGTGAGTTGACATATTCCTGTGAATTAGGTGGGTGTTGCCACTGGGTTGCTTTTGTGCGGTTCCAAATTTACATTCATTCCCTCATGTGTAATGTAATTTAGTGGGTAGAGGTGGGAAGTAATGATTTATACAAAACTAAAAGTAGCTAAATGATAACAGGAATGGGAAATAAATTATAAACTGATGTAGCTTACACATTTATGTGTATAAAATGTTGGCAAAGTTGTGTCATATGTTTGATTGGGTGGTGTGAGCAGTCCCCCCCCCTCCCCCCAAGCTGAAATGAAACCTATGCCACTGAATAGAATAGAAAGAAATAATCAGAGAAAAAAACTTTTATTACATCACACTTCTAGAACGTTCCAAATGTTATTTTCTGCAGTTTGTCTCTTTACGTTCTTGACACACGTCAAGATTTTGTAACAGATGATTTCAATGAAAGTGAGACACATGTGTCAAACATCTGAACTTCATCTGAATACATTCAGTTTTCCTTTCTCATCCTCTCCACATGTCCAGGTACAGACTTGCATACTGAATCACTGCAATATCATCTTGGCACACAAGGGCGGATAAAATGTGCCATATACAAGATTTTTTTTTTGCATTTGATTTTATTCCTTGAGTTTTTCTCTTCTTTCTGTCACCAGACAGAAGCTCCGATGGAGTCATCTGTGGCACCCAGTGTGTGCAGGCCCATATGTGAACATTTGCCATGGAATGCTAGCTCTTCAGAACCAAATATGGTAGTGTGATGTGTCACTTTAGTTAGCAGGCTAGCCAGTCAGCATAGCTGATGTTCTTATGCTAAAAGGATTTTGGTTGTATTTCCTCTGAATATCATCTTAGGTTATGAGGAGACACAAAGGAATTGGACCATGCTAAGAGCTGGCTTAGTCACAAAGGCATCTTAAAATTCTTATTAGTTCACATCTTATTAAGGTTATGTGGCATGCGTGTTCTCACAGTAGTATGTAATTATGGGAGGGGATGAATGATTAATTCGGCAGCACTTCAGACGCTGAGGAAATCATTATCCCCCAATTTCTTTAAATAAATAATCTAATTGTTACTGTATGTTTTTTGTAATGTGTGTCCTTTATATTCACAAATGTATTAATTCTGGAATTTCCAGCTTTCACTAGTCTGGCTCAAAGATGTAAGAGATTTGAATGAGATATTAATGTGTAATACAGTGAGAGGGAAAGAGAGTGAGTGGGTTTTAAACTAAATTAAGACACATTCTCACAAGCTTTTACTGACTTTCTGCCAGATCATGTCAGAGACTGCAGTAGGGATTCCCTTGGGCAAACATGACTCAGCGTTCTCAAATCCCATCAAAGAAGGTTAAATTGTGTCTGCACTGTGTGAAAGAGGGAGGGAGGGTGAGGCAGAGGAGCAAGCTGGAACAGCAGACGGTGGTGACTTCATAACTTCCGCTGGCTTGAGAGGAGGGGGTTGTGGAGCCTTTAAATAGCAGCAACATGCACTCAGACTCTCAGACTGGCAGCACATGCTCTCTGCTTTATAGGCATTAGAAGACGA
Organism: Brachyhypopomus occidentalis; assembly: GCA_020368025.1. Classification (NCBI taxonomy): domain Eukaryota; kingdom Metazoa; phylum Chordata; class Actinopteri; order Gymnotiformes; family Hypopomidae; genus Brachyhypopomus; species Brachyhypopomus occidentalis. Next base: position 1,093,773 of record JAGXOD010000081.1, on the reverse strand, counting down.
CATATCCACAGATCCTTTCTCAGAGCCTCAGTCACTGAAAGAGCAGTAAGGTAGGCATTGTTTGTTGCTTAAAATTTGTAGACGTCGGTTATGATTGTTTTGACGTGCTTATGCATTTGTTTGTTTGTTTATGGAAACCTCTTCATACAGCTTCTGTTGTGGGTGCAATTTGTTTTGTTACCACTTCGTTACCGTACTAGCTTGTTACCATTATAGATACTGTAATGAAATATTTGTTGTGCTAGCAAGTACCAAATAATCAAGTTACTATTCCAATGCTGAAAAGGGGTTTTGAGGGCCAAAGATAAATTTAATGAATCACAAACATAAGTAGCACTGGCATGGACGGTTATAGAAAGTTATAGAAAAATATCTCGCATATAGAAAAATATCTTTTGTTTTCTTGTTATTTGTAAGAACAACTCATAATTGGGTCAGTCTATTTAAGAACAATTGTGAATAAACCTGAGAGATGGAAAAGTGAGTCAGGGAACGCAAACAGAAACACTATAGCACTTTATTTAAACTTTGGGTGTTGTAACTCACAGAGTAGAATACATACCTCCTCAACACATACACACCAAGTTTGACCAAGAAGCACTGGTTTATATGATTAATATGTTGGTTGTATCTGTGATTTAAAATATCTTGGAGAAAGATTTTAAATAGGCCCTATTTATTTAATCACTTATTTTTAGAATTTTCATGAACAATAAAGATACAATGACATCTCTTATTCATCCTCTCCCAATGCAGAATGAAGAACCTCTGTGTGCTGGTGATCCTCTCCTTTTACGGGTCCACTCTGGGTCAACTCCTGCAAGAACGTCAGACAGATTTTGGATTGCGGGTGTTCATGGAAGCTGCCCACTCCCATCCACAACAGAACCTGGCCTTGTCACCCTACGGCATCACCTCTGTGCTGGGGATGGCTCAGCTGGGGGCCTATGGTAGCACACTGCAAACCCTCAAAACTCATATGGGTTACTCTCTGCAAGGTAATGACAGAACAAGGGCACCAATATACCAAAATATCACTTTTGCGAAAGAGTGGAGCATTTGGTCGGTTTTCTGTGATAATATTCTGTAATAATTTCTGTGATATCTTGTCCACACACAGATCGTGGAATGCCACGGAAGCAGAGGCTTCTCCAGAGAGACCTGGCCAGTGAAAGGGGTGTAGAGGTGGCAAGTGGCTTGATGGTGGACAGGAAGGTGATTCTGGAGAAGCCCTTCCGACGTAGCTTGTCAAAGGCATTTCAGAGCATGCCTCATCAGGTGGACTTTGGCCAGCCAGAGATTGCCACGCAGGTCATCAACTCGTGGATGTCTGACAGAACTGGAGGTGTGTTTGAACATGTGCAATTGTAAGTTAATGAAAGAAAGGGGAAGAAGGAAAGAGAGAGATAGAGAGCTCACGTACAGGTTAGAAAGCGTATTGCCATTGTGTGACAACAACATACCTTTGAATAATTATCACAATTGTCAGGCAATTATGTTTTTATTATTCTAAGACTTCATGCTAGAGTATATTATAGTATGTAGCAGAATTCTATATGCAGTTTTTATGAAGCACTTTTCTACAACTGTCCTAAACTCTGTTCCACCTATCCCTCTCTAATCAGGCATGATCCCAAATTTTCTGCCATCTGGAGTGCTAAGTGAGCAGACACGTTTGGTGCTGGTAAATGGCCTCCACTTCCATGGGCTCTGGAAGATGCCCTTTGACCCAAAGCTAACAGGAGAGATGCTCTTCTACACAGCTAATGGTAGTGCAGTGTCAGTGCCAATGATGAGAACAACCCAGAAATTCAGCTATGGTAAATATGACTAACACTACGACAGATGAATGCCTCAGTAAAATACAGCAAATGAATGAATGAATAAATGAAATCCAGTTCATTCCTTCATGTCAGTTTGGAACTAGCACTTTTAGAATACTATAGCATACAAAAGCATTGTTTTGAATATTGTTTCATATTTCTGTCCATCCAGGTGAATTCATTACGGAGGATGGTGTTGATTATGATGTCCTTGAGGTACCTTATGAGGGGGACTCACTGAGCATGCTCCTGGTGTCATCATTCGAAAGGGACGTGCCTCTGTCTGCCCTGACCAAAGAGCTGAGTAGCAGCAAACTTCAAAAGTGGAGAGACGAGCTTAGGAATGTTAACCGACAGCTGGTGCTACCCAGGTAAAAGAGAAAGACTCCTTGACAGCTGTGGATTCTTTCATAGTCAGGGAGTTACGCTGTGTGAGTCTAATGTAGGGATTTGTGTCCATGTTATTGTCAGGTTTTCCATTGACACAAACGTTGATATTAAGTCTACACTGAGCAAAGTGGGCCTTGATGACATCTTCAACCCAACCAAGGCCGATTTCTCCCGCATTACTTGTAAGTATAGTAAAAACCAAAATAAACAAACAAAAAATATCCTAACTGTTTAATGAGTTAAAGTGTACATATGAATACACTACTACGTAACTAACATGCAATCTCCTTTCTTTGTAGCTGAAGAACCATTGTGTGTATCTAAGGTCCTACAGAGAGTAAAGATCGAGGTAAATGAAGAAGGAACCCAAGGCTCCTCTGCCACAGGTACAAACAAGTCCTTTCTGAAATGCTGCTTAAAAAACACCACCTTGTTTCATCAAAAACAAAATAACTTATCATGCTTGTCTTCTTTGTGTATAGCTGCCATCATCTACTCTCGCATGGCTGTGGAGGAGCACATTCTGGACCGACCGTTCCTCTTCCTCATTCAGCACAAGCCAACAGGTGTGTTTTGTTGTCAGATGGGTTTTGTAAACGGACTCTTTGTCAGGAGTGTACCTTCACAGCCGTACTAACTTATCTGTTTAATTCCACAGGAACTGTGCTTTTCATGGGTCAGGTCAACCAGCCTCAGAGCCACTAGCGTTCCACAGCCATGTCTGATTTTAGACAAGAAGCTCAAAGAATAAGAACATTATTGGCAGTGTCCACTGTCAATCAGCATACTACTGAATCCATGCAGGCCTTGTGAAGAGATCATTAAGAAAAACATTCTGGAATGCAAGCTAATGAGGACCCTGGTAGAAATTGTACTTTGGACTTTAACATCAAACCAAACAGGTCAATATGTTTGCAGAAGCTTACTCTCTCAATTAGGACTGTTATATGTGGAATATGTGCTGTGGTGGAACGTAACCTAACCCTAACCATATAAAATGCTAGATAAGGCAGATGAAGGAAAACACCACTATAGGTTTAAAGACAGCAAATGTCTCCGAAATGTGGGATTAGAGGGCACTTTTATTACATGCACAATTGAAATAGTTTTAAAAGGAATAATACCTGAAATTCAAAAAGCATAGATGAGTGATTTTAATCTTTTGAAATAACCTAAAGGAACAATTTTCCCTCTATAATGACAAGGTGTATTCATTTTTATAGAGCATATTTTGATATTTTTTTATTGTGATGTTTATGTATAGGCTGTTAAAATGTTTTTTAAATATTTATATTTATTTCTTTATGAAGGCTTTCTTTTACATCATGACGCATATGATGAAGATGACGTATTTTGCACATCACATGTAATAAATCTTTTTATGACTAAGAATCTCAGGCACTCTTATTTGGTGGTTCATTTGCAACTAGCGACACCTGGTGTCCATAGATCCAGAGATTCATATCACGGCAGGATGACGTCTATTCAATCTTGCGCTATTATCTTAACTATTGAAAATTCTCTTCTGCATCATGAGTCTAGCTAAGCTACGCCAATGGGGAGAATCAATTAAAACTTACAGAACTTTCCTTTTTGAAAACTAAAAACTCACGCATGTCTTCATGTCTGTCATGGTATTTATTTCTGTTGGAGTTTACAAATGGCTGGAATGACGGCTATAACGTACATGGTTTCAAAAAAATCACAATGTTCTGAATAACCACGACCAAAGAACAACGTAACGAAGTCATGTCCATTTTCGAAATGTTTTAAAATGCTTAAATGTTAAGGCCTAAATCCTAATAAGGTTTGGGTTGAAAAGATTTATGTGTGTCACTATGTCTGATAGAGAGAGAGAGAGAGAGAGAGAGAGAGAGAGAGAGAGAGAGAGAGAGAGAGAGGTATAAATTCTGTCATAGAAGGTCAAATACAGTTCGAGTACAGTTTCAGGAATTCAACCTACAAAGCCAGTTTGTCCGTTTGTAAACAGTTCACTATGCTATGAATATAGCATCGACACCGTGTCACCTTTTATAATTGCAGACCTCCCTATTCTTGCACGGTTCTAAAATCTTCACGCTCCGTTACCATGGAAACCAGAATCACCCTTCAGGTTTGTCATGGCAACCGCTTTCGAACATCTCGTACTCTCAGCACCGTGTATCACAAATACAGTTTAAATACAAGAATAATAACAACAAAAAATGTACACGAGCACTGAGAGCATTTGAAGCCATCGGAAGGACACTCATATATCGCAGCATTGGCCTGTGAGTTGCAAAGCCATGACATTTCGAGGCTGTTTGACACATAAGCCAGTGAATGCGCAATGCGCATGTACACTGTAGGCGATGACGCCGAATACCTGATTCTGGTCCAGGCTGCCTCAGTGGGGCTTTCAAACCCACCGAATACCGATGTGAGACAGAAATGAACCATTAGTGTTTTGATCAAAAAAGGTTCTGTGATATATATACACAAATATATATATTGTGAGGACATTTCGAGAAGCTGATAAAATGGTAAGTTACACTCGCGTGCTGCCACCCAGCAGGACTTTGTAAGATAGTAAAGCTAAAGGAGGGGGAAAAACTAGCCTAGCCTAGCTAGCTCGCCAGGTTAACTAGCTAGCTAACGCCAGTCCGGATTATAAAATAATGAACAGCGTTACTTAGAAAATAAACATTGATGTTAGTAACTTATGGTTGCCAGAGTGAATGGCCTGTGCTGTAAATTATTTTTCTAGCCATCTGATTATTTGGCCTTACTGCTATAAATATGCCAGTTGCTTGATATGTGTCATCCTATAGTTCTATATCACAAAACCTGTAACTTGGCTAGCTAAAGCACTTTACAGCTAGCCTTGGTAGCTAGCAAGTTAAGCTAGCCAGCTAGACAACTATTTAACTCCCTGATGGGTAGCTAGCGATAACTAAGCAGTCTTAGCTAATTTCCGTTGAAACCTGTTAGTGTCATAACATTTTATCAAATTTATTTTGCATTCCAAATACTTCATTTGTGCTCTTAGTTATAAGCAAGAGACCGGAAATGATTTTTTTTACCTGTGAGAAAAGGTGTCAGTTGGCTAAGTTAGATGGAGACGTGGTTCCGATTCAGATTCAAGTTTATTTGTCATAAACACATTGTACAAGTACAAGGCGATGAAATGTGTTCCTCTGGGGCCTCGGTGTAAGTTAGATGGAGACGTGGTTCAGAGAGTTTCCATTTGCTTCTAAGGCTTTGGGTTAAAGGTTTGTTAAAACAGTACCTTTAACGTGATACTGCATGGTGGCTTATGGCCACAGTACGTCCAGGTTAGTTTGTTAGTTTGAGCCGTGAAGAGCAAAATGATAGCACAGCTGCACAATTTTGTCAAAATGAAGGTTGCCTTTTTGAGATAGTTATTAACTAATATTAATGATAATATATTAGAACATAGTACGTAAGTCCATTTCCACTATATAGCACACTCCGTTTAGCTACGGTTTGTTACCTGTGAGGACCTGTAATTGGTGAGGCCTTTCATCAACGATTAATATCTCGGCTGTTCAGTCCACTCACGACAAACCATGTAGTTAATTGCAGACATAAAAATGTCGTTCTGTTTACTATTACACTCGCTTGATTTTTAGGCTAGATTTACTAGAATGTGACTATAATTTGCTAGAAGTAGTAGATGTTTGTATCTTGATCAGGCATTTCCGTCAGTCATTAGGGGGTACTGTCATTAAGTCTTTAAGCCCATTGGGTTTCCCAGACACACTCTCTCTCTCTCTCTCTCTCTATATATATATATATATATATATATATATATATATATATATATAGAGAGAGAGAGAGAGAGATAATATATATCATTTGTATAAAACTTTATTAAAAACAGTAACATTTTATAAGCATTTGAAGATGTCTTAGATTTTGCTACTCGAAACTAATAGGGTTTTCTTTACATTCAATATAATGATTCAAAGCATCGTCTTCAATTTATGAACTCTGTTGCTGTTTCATATCCTACCTCAAGACAGGTGTAAACATGTATGTTTACGTCTCAGCTCACACTATGTTCATATTACAGTCCTGTCGGCTCTCCTATGATTCTTTTGCTCAGGTCTGATCATTTTGTCATGGCTTTTCACATTCAACATTGTCTGACCACAGTGACAGAAGAAGGCATGCATGCACACATTTATTTAAATAGAATTGTTGCACCTTTTATTCTTCAATGGTTATTTACTCAGTGGTATTATTTATTGATGCATGTGTTTTATGTTGTATTTGTTTATCTGTTTCTTGTTTTTTTTATCATGGCACATATGAAATTCCTTACAGAAAAAAGAGTTGAATTACAAATCCTACTGCATGACTAGTTTAGCGAATAGGTTTATTATAGGTTCATTATAGAAATAATGCTGGTTTATTACAAATATTATTTGCTGTGGAGGTGGCATGACAGGTCAGTAGGTCAGTTGTAGAAGATTGTAGCAGACAGAAAATATCTGTAGCTGCATTATAAGAGAGCTTTCTCACATTTATGGGCAGAGATATGTGAGACTGAGGAAGAAGAGCCAACAGTGGTGGCACTGAATTTTGATCGAACCGTTCCTACTTGGGTCACAGAACCACAGATGTAGTGTCTGATTTTGTGCCTAAAATAAGTTGTAGTCAATTACAAGAGTTTATAGAGTTATAAATTCTATTTATATGAAAAGAAATGAAATTTTCTGTGGAATGTATTGATATCATCTTAAAAGTGACCTTCCAGGCTTGGTTTCCATGACATTTAGAAATTAAATCTGGAATATATATGTACACAGTTGACCACAACATTATATGTTCACATTCAGATGCACAAAACTTTATTTTCCATCAAATAAGTGTGATAGAAATCTGGCTTTAAATGTGGGCACGAACAGCATCATATGCAAACTCACTGTAATTATGACATGGGCTTAAAAGATGTACTTACCCCACATTGTGAGTAGTTGCATCAGCCATTAATTCTTTGTATAGTACTGCTCCACAACTAGCAATTTGTTGAAGACTGACCTATCATAAGCATCCCAGCACTTTCTCTATAAAGTAATATCTAAAACTGTTTTTAAATTGGTCAGAACCCAACAGGCTTGGCAGTTATTCTAAGGAAGACTCATTCTCCCATTGTTTTGCAATAACCAGTGGTTCCACCATGAGAATGTATGATTGTGTTTGGGAATACCATCCAGTTAATGGAAATTAATAGTCAAATGATGTTGTGATATAAAACACGGTTTTATAAACTTTTGTGATCATTGATGGGGACTTACAAGGAGGTGGCCTAGCAGAAGTTCTGGAATACATACCATGTATGTTGAGAGATATTAATGGCAACATTTGTATTATTTTGTATTATTTGTATATGTATTATGCAAAATGCCATTTTGCATTTTGAATTTGTTGTATACATACAGTATATTGTGTGAGGAAAGATAAAGATATTGGTCATGGTATTCATGCAGACTGTGATATGATACTTAGGGTCATTTATTTAAGAGTGTTTCATAGTACAGTGCCAGTTATGTGTAGACTTCCTGTATTTCATAAATTCCTCCAGCAAGGAAGTATTGTCCAAGTAGATAAGGTTTGAGTTGCAAGGTATTTGTGTACCCTTTTAGAACAAAATTTCTACCACAAGAAGTTGGAAAGCATTTTCTTTGTGTCATGAAGTTATAAGAGCATGTTGTGTTAATATTATGAATCTATGTTTTCATTATGTTATATTTTTCTTATTTTGATTTTTAAGAATGTTATTCAGACCCCAGTGACTGCACCATGGATGTGAAATAATGTGTTGTCTGGCCCTCTGTTCAGACAAGGTTGTATGTTGTACACTGTCCCGTTTGCAACAACATAAGTTCTCTCTCCCTCTTTTTGTGAAACTAGACATACAAAAACAGCAGAGAACATTCATCTCTGTAAGTAAGATGACTAGATTAGCTGTAAAGTGTGTTCTGGCTGTGTTTGTACTGTAGATTTTGTGTTTGTTGCATTAACAGTATCTGTCCAACTGATGCTAAGCTGATGTTTTGATTTTGCATGTGATTTCAAAACGAATTACTGTTAGGAAGGAGTGCTTATTGATTGCAGTCAATTTTCAACCCTGTAACGCACTGTATATCCATCTTTCCTGATCTGCCTTGATTTGTTTCCTAGTTGTGATTTGTCCATGTTTGTGTGTCTTTTTAGAGCTCAAATGTTAGCAACTTAATAAAAAGGCTTCCATATATAAATGTGAAATAAGAACAAGCACACTTTTCTTGTCTTATCTGGCACAAATGAGCAGAATGCAGCACGTTCCTCTTAGGAACTAGTGCTATTTTTGTTCATGACCTCAATTAATCTTTCCCTCCCACGCCCCATCAATCCAGCCTAGGAAAGTACGGTAATACCAGTACAAGATAATTGACTCAGATCTAGCCGATACAACGGTATCAGTGATGTTCATTGCAGATATAAAAATGCATTAATTCGCTTGGATGAGTGGCCAAGGTTGTGTATGTTTTGGGCAATGTATAGAAATACAGATCAGTGTAAGTGAAAGCAGGTCAGTGCTGATAAAGTTTGGACAAATGCAGCCATCAGTTCCTTAAATAGCTCAAGTCTTGAAAGCAGTAACATTGAAGCCTCTAACTATTATGCTTTAAAAGGGTTTTTATCTTCAAAGTAATTGTATTTCTTGTTTATATTTCCCAAGCTCTCAAAGGGTCTTGTTCAACATTTGGTTGTTGGAAGAGTTCTGAATTTACAGTTGGCATACAGTTATATATAGTGCAATGGAGAATGCATAGTATTTTTTTCTGGGAGACAAAGTGTTAGTGAATCAGGCATTGGGTTAGGGTTTTTATGCTAAATTTGAGGGTTTGCTGACTTGTGTGAGTAAATGCATTAAAATTGCAGTTGTTTTCACTGACCAAATTATTTATATTATTTATATTGATGCCCTGTAATAGTGCTTATTCATTAAAACCTTTCTATTTTTTACATTTACTATACATGCTTAGTGTTGGGATGTGCTCCTCACCATCTCAGCATACACCTTACTGCCCAATGTCATGGCTCTGACCTGAAATGTATCATGCGTGTTGTGTTTCAGTTTACACGTTATTGTCCAGTGCCCTTTTTGTATATACAAAACCTTCTATCCTAGTTAAGTCAGGTTGTGGGATGGTGGGGTGTGTGCAGTGAAGATTAGGGTTTGTAGTCCAGGACTATGGGGAGCAGTGCGGTGCTCTTCCACTCTCTCCTCAGAAATGTACTAGATGTTAAATCTATATGCCCAGCTAATACTCTGCCTTTTTAATAATACATGTTGAATCATGTAGAAAGAATACATCTAATATGTGTAACACATTGCCCAGCTCATTTTTTTAAATGAGCAGGATTCCTTTAAAAGCATAGTTAAATTGAATGTATTTGACGTGTTGAATTCATGCATGTTTCCACTGCAAAAACTAAACTAAACTGTCTAAATCTGTCCCACAAACCTATGAAATTATTTAAAATACTTTGAATTAAATGGCTGATTTTAAATATAACATACTTGACATGTCAAAAAAAATGTGATGTCTTTTCCGGACCTAATCTTGAGATGATGGTAGAATTGCCTGTTAGCATTGGCTATAGTCTGTGTTTTGTCTGTTTAAACCATTTCCCCCCCAGTTCTGTAGAGCTTGCAGTTTTGCACAGCTCCTATAAAGGTGTTAATGATCAGACCCATTTTGTGTGTGTGTGTGTGTGTGTGTGTGTGTGTGTGTGTGTAGATGCGTTTTATGCTGCTGTTCAGCCGGCAGGGGAAGCTGCGGTTGCAGAAATGGTACACTGCCACAGCGGAGCGCGATAAGAAGAAGATGGTGCGGGAGCTCATGCAGGTGGTGCTGGCCAGAAAACCCAAAATGTGCAGTTTCCTGGAATGGCGAGATTTAAAGATAGTCTACAAAAGGTGAGCTGATATCATACGTGTATAGTTGGCCTGGATAGCCAGTAAAGCAGGGAAACTCTTTCATTCACTCTTAAGTCCATATTCCTTCTTACACCATTGTTTAAAGTGGATTTGACTGTATCCTTTGGGTGGTTAAATTGCACAAAATGGGATGTTTGTATATAAAGATTACTGAATTTGTCTATGAAATACAGAGAAGAAATATATTAATGTTCAGTGGGGTATATAGTTTTGTTACATTATATTAGCCAGTACATGCACAAAATATTTTTTTTATTTGCAAAGATTGTATTAGCAGTATTAACAAGGTTTTCATAAAAGCTAAAAATCCTATCGCACACACAACAAACAGTCAAGGTGTTGGTGAGGACTTTTATCAGTTGCATGTGTACAATGTGTGCGTACACAGTAATTTCTCCGTGCATAACTGCACTGTGTACTGCTGCCAAGCTCTGTGACAGGAGTTGACCTTACATATCAGAGGTTGACACATCAGGTTGTGACAAGTATTGACTTCCCCTGTGCGTCAGTGTGACCGTGTGGAGTGTCTCATAGCTTTCCTCACCCCTCGATTCTGCAGCGTCTGTTCTGTGTCACTGGCCTTGCTGCAGTAAGTCAGTCTCGGAGTTTATTTAACCATGTGTGACTGAGACAAATGCATAGACAATCCCCCTCAACAACACACCCCACCACCTTGTAGCTCCAGCCTCTCACTCTGTGACAGAGGATACATGATGTTCCGCTTGATAGGAGCAATGGTGCGAGGGTGTGTCCAAACGTGTGTGTGTGTGTATTTGACCACAAGGGGGCTCTTGCAGGAAAGGCATCTTGGTGTTCGGAACAAAGTCGTGGATTAATGTGATTTCTGCTTCAGATGTGCTATACAAAAGTCAATAGTGTTAACAGACTCACCCATTGACCACTTAATCAGAAAGATCTACCTTAAAGCTGCATGATATATAAGCATCTATATAAGCTGCATTTTATAGGTTATAGGTTACATTTATGTCTAATGCCACACACAGTTTGTTTGCATTTTTCAGTTTCTGATCACTTGATCATAGTAGACCAGATATTATTTGACTAGTGAACCATTTTCAACTCAGCAGTGACACTGACATAGTAGGCGGTGTTGCTCTAGCAGACGTGTACCTGGCACAGCAGTGTTGCTAGAGTTCTTGAAAACACACCCATGCCATTTTTTGAGCTGAGAGTGGTGTGCTAACCAAAAATATACAGCCAATAGCATTGGTGTGGAAATCCACCACCAGTGAAGCTCTAGAAGATGACGCAATTAAATTGCACATAGTCACAAAAGGGCTATAGACTAACAGTAAAACTCTAAAGTAGGTCTACTTAATAAAGTAGTCAGAGGGTGAGTAGAGTTTTAGTTTTAGTACATTGCAGGGTATGATGCACACAGACATCGTGGTTGGGTGGGTGGCACCCATTGATTCTGCCTCTTCATCCTACTGTTATCAGCTTTCTCCATGTTTGCTGTTACATAACACCTCTACATGCTGACAGTCATGTATTCTGTATTTGTGCATGCACGAGTGTTGATGCTTTTGAGGTTGCGTGTCAGTGCGTGTGTGTGTGTGCTTGTGCAGTAAAGCTAATAACATATGAGTAACATTGGATCAGTTAGCCACTGCCAAATTTATTATCTCTCTCGTGTGTTTGTAGGTATGCCAGTCTGTATTTCTGCTGTGCAGTTGAAGAGCAGGACAATGAGCTGATTACCCTGGAGGTCATCCATCGCTTTGTGGAGCTGTTGGATAAGTACTTTGGCAGTGTGAGTAACTCCTCGACTTTCATCTGTGCTCTCTCTGGCTTTCTAGGCTTCTTACAGACTCTCCCTCACACTGTCCTCTCCTTTCTATTTTTGCTGGTTGTCTTCCCCCTTGCTTGTATCTGTCTTCCTCACCTCCACAAAACTCTCTCAGCACCTCATATTCATGTTTGAGGTGTTTCTTATCTTCAGCCTCTTCCCACAATTGTTTCTGCTGTTCATGTTTCTCTGAAGCTCCCCCCCTCCCTCAAACCATGAGCAAATGCCTCAAATACTAAAAATAATTAGGACTTTTTTCTCAGATACTTCACATGTATTGTTTTTTTTTTTTTTTTTTTTTTACTTTATATATTGCCTGGTCACCCTCAAGCCAAACAGTAATTTTCCACTAGCAATGTTTTGGACTTTTTGCTAGATGCGAAGCTGTTCAGAATTCTGCCTTGGCATGCTTGATATGCTGTCTTGTCATAAGTCTCTAATATTTCCTTTGTCTGCTACCTCATTTGTGACTCCTATAGGTGTGTGAGCTCGACATAATTTTTAATTTTGAGAAAGCTTACTTTATCTTGGACGAATTTCTGATGGGAGGAGAAATCCAGGACACTTCGAAAAAAAGTGTACTCAAGGCTATTGAACAGGCAGATCTGCTGCAAGAGGTGCGTGTCTGCGACAGTTTCAGTTGGTGTACTTGCACAGTGTATTGTACCATGCTACAACTCTCAGAAACGTGAGCGTATCCCATCTGTAGTCCATGTAGTCCTTTGTGTTTGCATTAAGACTGAACTCGGATCATTCTAAATCCTTCCTTCTGCTTGCCTCTCTCAGGAGGACGAGTCTCCTAGGAGTGTTCTAGAGGAGATGGGCCTGGCGTAGAATCCCCTCAACCTTATGAGGGACAGCTTTAGGTACTACTGTTCCACATGGTTATGGGATGGGCTTTTCTGGAGGAAGCTTGGGAGAGCAGGTTATTAATGGAAAGAGGAAAGATATACAGGGATAACAGGGATTGATCAAAAGAGTGTGTACAACTCTGATACTACTGAGTTCAGCATGTGATTGTAACTTTTTTTTTTTCCCAGCCCCACAATTTTGTCTTCTTTGTCTTCAGGTCAGCTGTGTTTAGCCAGAATCCATTCACTTTTATGACACACTAGAATATTACATTTACTCTTTAAAACATCTATCTGCAATTTGTTAAAAGATCGTCAAGCCTTATTGCGCTAACAAAGTGAGATGGTTGCACAATCTCAGCTTTTTGGTCTGTGAGGTTATTATTCCTGCAGCCCCATATTAATATATTCAAAAATACTTATTTTTGCTGCTCAGGAAAGTTTTACAGTGACCATTCATGCATGTCTATTTTTAAATGTGATGCAAAGTTTAAGTGGATGACCTGTCAGGCTTGAACTGTTTGCTATTGCAGTGTAGGGACCACACAGTGAGTCTGTGTATGTGTGCATATATATGTGTGTTTATAGTGAGTGGGCGGAGTGCCTGTGCTTGCAGCTCTGTGCTTGCACAGTTTTCCCACACGAGCCAGATTTAAAAATAAAGTTTGATGTGTGTTCCACACATAGGAAATAGAAGAGGAATATTGAATAGACTGCTGCACACGGTCTGTTCAGTCTGTTCTAGTTCTATGAACCACATCTGCGAAAGTCTCTGAATGTGTATCTTAATATAAAAACAAGGCAAAAAATAAATCCAACACACAAAAATGTCACTGAACCCCATTCCTGTTTTGTTTCTGTCTACTTCCTACTTTCCAAAGAGATGTTTCTGACTGTAAATGTGTAGTTGAGGAATAATAAGGGAATAATATTTGAATAACTCATTGTAAAACATAGAAAGAGGGCTTTGATATCAAGTGTGACCTAGTTTGGATAAAAAGGAGAAAAAAAAAGCTTTTTCAAGTGTGTAAAATAAAAGTATGTTTTGAGAAGGGTTTTTATACAAAAGAATTGAATCAATGTGTGTCAAATCACAGAAGTTCAGTACCAGCTGTTCTATGTGTTGCACGGTGAAAGGGGCTATTAGGACTCTGTAAGAATGCAAAGAGAAGTGCATAGATGTTGAGAGGATTATTTATTGATTAGCTTTTAATCATTTCAGTACTGAGGACGATATGGACCTGTCATAGTTCTATCTGGATAAATGGGCAAATCCAAAACAGCTAAAACATCCTACAAAGTCTCATGCCCATTTTTCGCCTTTGTGTAGTCATGCAGTCAGCGTTTGCTCACAATAAAGCTGGAGGTCATTATAGATATGCTTTTTTATGAATTCAGTATCTAGTGTCTTAAAAGGCCACTGTGGCGCATGACCTCTTTGACCCCAGATATAACTTGGTACCATTCCATATATTGATTTCTGTTTGTATGTCTGAGTCTCTGACTGCATTAGTTTAATGGAGGTTGGTTAAAACTCATTCCACAGTTATGAAGTGAGTCACTGGAAAAGTGATGGGAAAATGGTGCCATTGGATACTAGTGTATTATACTCTGTATCCAGTGCCGTTTGACTAGTAAGATAAAATAAAAGTCTTGAACTGCATTTTTTTATTTTGTTTTCCATTCTCTGACATGGCGGTTCCAAGATATTTGCAAGAAGGTGCTGAACCCAGGTCTCTTCAGGTGATTTGACATGGAATGACTCAATTAAGTAACTCAGCATGAGGGCATGTCTACCTGTCAAATAGCTGTCAGGTAATCAAATCGGAGCGTGTGTGAATGTAATTTTATAATGAAATAAAACCCCAATTTCATTGTAAATTTGGATTTGTATGGAGCATTTTTTCCTCTGGAGTTTTTTTTCTTGCTGTTATTGAATTACTAATGCATCTTGTAACAATTGGGGCTGTTAGCATATCATTTGCATCTTCAGAGAGAATAATGACAGATACATTATAGGAAAATGCTTCTTTGGTTTGCGTGTGCGGAGAGGAGATGTACACACACACACGCGAGAGCGAGAGCTAGCGACTGGGAAAATGAGGGAGCGAGAGAGATGGAGCATGTAAGTGGATGAGTCACCAGTCTTTTGTCACAGTGGTGCAGTGAAACTGACTGCACCACCACAACACGAAAGACGAAAGAATAAGGCAAAAAAAGAGAGTAGGCAAAATGTAGAGTTTCAGATGAACACGAACACACTGAATACACTTATGGGCTTTGTGTCACTCCTAGAAGTACAGTCTGTATGTGTCATAATCATACTGTCAGTGTACCTCTGATATTTTTGCCTCTAATGCACTCCCTATTTCTCCACTTCTCTCTCTCTTATACCCTGTATACCCTCTCTCTTTTCCTGTCTTCTTAAGCGTTAAATATTTCAGTTAAGCATTTTCTTGCTGTGTTTATACTTTGTCTTATCAAGAGTTGATTTTTATTTGTCTTTTTGACTTTTTAGTTTTCAAAAGTTCATCCTTTGGGACATGGCACTCGTGCTTCAATTCATTGACCGATCTGTGGAAGCAATTAACAAGTTAACGTTATGCTAGAAGATTGTGTTTGAATTGCTTTCTTTATGATGCTGACCTCTGTAATGGTTAGAATTAGAACAGCCACTTCTAAGTAACTAAGTAACCAAGTTGTTGCTTCTAAATGGAGCTCTGTGAAGTCATACTTCACTTGTAGCTTTTTGAGAAGTTCACTTTGAATGAAATAAGCACTGTGATGTTAAGAAATTTTAACATAATTTAGATATTATATGAAAACTTAATGTGGGTTTAACTTTTCCAGCAAAACCTATAAAGCTGATCTCAGAACAGTAATCCTGAGGGCCAACATTTCCGTTAGCTCTTTTAAGTTGCTCTGAATTTCCGTATTTCTCTGAAGTGCATTGGGTGAATCACCATGCATGACCTTTTTGGTCATTGCAGCAAATGACCTTTTTAGCTATTTAGAAGTAATGTCACTAATTAAAACAAATGCCATAAATGTAAAATAATATATATAATAACATTAACAAAAAAAAGAAAGAAAATGGCATCTTCATCTAAAATGGTTAAAAATAATAACCTAACAATAATGTAAATGCTTACCAATGTCACATCTCCACAAAATGTATTAAACCCTTAGTGGTAATGCACTCAGGATTGTCGTTAATAGTCGGTGGGTGTACAGATAGATGACATCTTATTTAGCACAGCTGAGTCACATACATTTTAGCAGTTCTTTCTGCCAAGGACGTCATATAGAGCAGTGTTCATTTTGAAAACTACATCCACCAGAAGAGGAGTGATGGTTTTTAGTCAGTGTGCACTTAGAGACTGCCTGCAGGTCATTAAAGAGTGTGAAACATTTGTTTATTTGTGTTTAGTGAGGACGATATCTTTTGCTCTTTCCAAACCTCAAGGGCATATACAAGTCAAGTCTAAATGTGTTTATTGATATCTCGGGGGATGGCTTGGAAACACCTCCACCTGTATAATTTGTGAGGTGTTATCTTCAGAGTCTGGCCAGCGTGCTCATGGCAAGGCAACATGAGTCATCACAGTCCGAAGGATTGTGAGCAGCAGACTGATGGGACATTCCATTTCAGAAGTTGTGTGGACATTTAACATTGCACGATCTACAGTGTCACGTGTGTACCAGCAACACGTCATAGAAGTCATTACTATGACCAGTAGACAGTGGTCATGCATGGGACTTCAATGATCATGACCGGCGGCATCTGGCTAGAATTGTGCTTCTGAGCAAGTTCAATTCAGGAGGCCCCTGGCACAAATCCCTCAGATGGGGCAGTGAGCTTTCACTTCCTTAGGATATAGGAGCAGAAGACCCAACAGAAGAGTGCCTCGGTTAACACATGACACCAGGCACAGCATGTGGGCTCATAAGGATGCTAACTGGACCTCAGAGAACTGGCAACATGTGGTGTGGTCTGATGAGTCACAGGGTCAGTTGTTTTGAGCTGATAGTAGGGTGTGTGTGTGGTGCACACCCTGTGAAACTGTGGACCCCAGTTGTCAATACTGTGAAGACTGGTGGATCCATACTGGTGTGGGATGTGTTCTCATGGCATGGGTTGGGTCCACGTAAACCTACCATAATGTACTGTTGCATCGGGCCCAAGTTGTCCAGGATTGGTTCAAGAAGCGTTCTGGAGATGTGTGAGGAATGGCTTGGCCTACATCTTCTGTCCACTTGTAGAATCAATGCCATGTCACGTTACTGCACTTCCCTGGGCTGGAGAGGTTCTACACCATACTATTACATACTTTTACATACCAGGTATCTTAAATTCTTTACTGGTGTGTCCAGCACTGGTCTTGGAAATCTACTGCCTTGCACTTTAGATCCAATCATTTATTTATAGCATTTGGCTATAATACACAGGTGCTCCTGAAGGCCTTGATTTGTGTGTTACATAATGGTAAAATTTACAGTTATAGGAAAATACATCTTTAGAAGCAGAGATGGACACTAGAGTACTAATGTACTATCATCATAATTTAATCTCATCATTGTGGACTGTTCTTCTAGCATTGCAAAATGCATATAATATCCTAGCATCTGTTTCTGCCATGGTAAGAAACAAAAAACTATCAAAAGATAGATTTAAAGTTTCAAGGTTTCTTGCAATATGTGTCAATAGTGTACTATCTGTGATATACAGAGAATATGCATATGCTCTTGCTTCTGCACACATAACAGACAACCCATGGATCTTGAAATATCTCCTTAAACATTGCAGCTTGAATTATTTATTTAGAAAATCACCATTGTGACAGGTTAAAATAAAACATGTTTGATATCACAGACGGGGTAGCCGGTCCTCACTGTGCCTTTGAACGTGCCCTCCATGAGGCGGCTCTGTACCGGGCAAGCGTGCGCTCGGCTCCACCGGCGGTTGTTCTCTGCTGCCCCCTCACCTCACACACGGTGTCTCTTCCACACTCATCACCATGAATTTTTAATGCCGTGTTTTAACAGCCTGCCCATCTTATCCGTACGGACCGCCGCTTGGCAGCGTCTGCCCTCAAATGACATCATAACGCTCTTGAACACACACTGGTGGCAACCTCAGCTCAGCCTTTAAAAGGTTAGGCATACAAGGCGTTATTTATTTATTGTGTTTATTTACCATTTCCCTCTCAATGTTCTCCCCATGTTGTTAGTGATGGAAAGCTAGAAAACATACATGCGCATTTCCATTCACAGCATATATCACCTCATTGGTAAGTTGGACCTGTTCACAGTCTTTATCAAGAGTGATATGTGCCATAGGCCAGATGCTGGTGGTTGTGGAGGTTGTACACATGGGCATCTTGTGGTATTTTCCATTATGTTGTTTTGCCTGTTCTCAGGCTGAGGATGCTGGCTGTTGAGTTGGGCAGAACTGAACAAAGATCAATATTTGATGGGAACACCAAAGTGGACTTTGATATTGTATACATTCTTGTTACAAATTCTGTTTTCAAGAGATTTAAAATTATATATCAAGGAACAAAAGTGTATGTGTGTGGTTGCATACATGTAAGGTGTCTGGATGGATTAAAAAGGGCCTTTTGGCCTTGCTGTTTATCAGAATATAGTGATGCCCATTTATTTAAAATGGACAACATTGCCTACTCCTTTATTGGCAAAGACTAACCAGTGGCTGTGCCTGAGTGAGTGAATGTAACAACTGCGTGCTTGTGTGTGTGTGTGTGTGTGTGTGTGTGTGTGTTGGAGGACGGGGGTTCTGCAGTAGAAGGAGTATGACTCACCTCAGCCATGTGATTCATGAATCACTGCACCTCCGTGGGCTGTGTCTTTTCTCATCAACCTCGCCACCACCCTCTCGCTCCCTCTCTCTGTTCCTTTTACTCCCTTTCTTTTTTCTTATTATTATTTGTTATTATTATATACATTTTGTTTAGTCATTTAGCATCTTTATGCAACCATTTAATTTCACTGTCGCATGTCTGTCATTTCTGCTATTTTCCTCCTTTCTGTCTTATTCTCTGGTTCCCTCTTTATCTTTCACTCAAACTATTATCACTGTTTTGTCCCATAAATTCATTTTGGTCTTGGCTTTTCTTTGCCTTTAAGAAAGGGTATGTCTGTAACACATATCTAGCTATTTCAGATGGTTAGCAGCAGTTGTGGAGTATCGGCAATATTTCTGTTGACGTTTATCAGCTTAATTTGCCATCGTTATGAAAATTCATATCCATCCAGTATCTTCCTACATCATAACTGTTTAGGGCCTATGAATAATGTGCAATGGTATAGAGCACTCAGTAATGATACATATCAAGTGTAAATGACGGCATGTACTAAACATTAATGTGAATACTAGTTTAAATTTGCTAAAAATGATTTACATGAGAGAGCAGACATACATAGAACTAACAGAGTCCTAATGTGCACACTGGGTAAATGTCATGTCCAAGCTCTGTCTTTTACTGTGTGGCAGGGAGCCTCTGCCCCGTGAGTCCTACCATGCTGAGGGTCGTTGCTTGTACCCACCTGCCTTAGTGTGTATAGCGTAGTCTGCCTCTCATTAACAGAACTATCTTTTTCCCCTCACACTTGTCTTTCATGCGACCTCCCTCTCCCTCTGCCCTCCTCCGGGACCCCTGTCGACAAATCGCTTCTCCCATCCCGCCCTTCCTTCATGTCTGCCCATGTGCTGCTCTGATGTGGTGCAACCTCCGTACCAAAGGCATGGCAAGAGTCCCGCATTTAATTAGGCAGACTAAAGGTAGCAGTAAGGCTCAGCTAGTTTGCGGGGATAATTGCTTTATTATAAGAAAATCCCTCCAGCACTGTAGCATCACACTGGAGCCCATTAGCAGAATCCTCTTTGAAGGCAACTCGCTAAGGGACTACAGATGAACCCATCTGACACTTGTTAGGGAACAACTATTATTTGGACTGTGTGTTTTACAGTATAAGCACTTGGTCTGTGTTGGCTTGAGAAGGGTACGTTTTGCACGTTTGTCAAAACATGTTCTCACAAAGCTAATTGGATATTAGAGATTGTATGATGATTTTTCTGAATATAGTAAGTGGATAAAGGAGATGTAGCATAGGGAAGGTGCATCCAGAACTGTAATGTGTGTATAGTGTAGACTGTACTACAAGTCTTTTGAGACTCATTTATTTCCCAAGACGCAATTAAAAACCCAATCGTAATAAAAAATAGTCGATTTTATTTCATTTTCTCTGTGTAGCAAAACTAGTCATCAACATGCGGTTATTTACATCCAGCAAACGCATGTTTATTACGATACGTACATGGTACATCTAGAAATGACAAACAGCTGACTTTCCTTATACAGGACTTTTTTTTTTTTACTCTGGTATGCTAGTCATTCGTCTTCTGTATTTTTTTATACTTTTTTTAATGCTCATAATGTATTTAAAGAACCAACACATTTTAGATGCAAGTTCACATAAACGTGCAGACACTTGTCTCCTCTGCAATGTCAGATCTTTGTTCATTTGTCGAGCCTCAGCTTTCTTCTCTCTCCCATATTTAAAAAATTGCTTAAAAGAATTAGAATGTTGCACACCCCCTTTCTTCTACCTTTTTTTGTCATTTTCCTCACTGTCCTGTTGGGTTGAATCGATATTTGAGCGTAGGATCTGGCAAGCATTGCTCTGTACTCTATGGGATCCTCTTTTTGACATTTGTTAAAACACGAGTACTGAAGGACTGTTGTTGTAACTATTATTCCCAAAGCATTTTCGGTAAAAAAGAAGCCTTTGAAGAATCATTCTGAAGGTTTTCTGAGTCACCATTTTGTTCCGACTAGACCTGGTTACAGTGGTTCAATGAGAAGAATGAATCATTGGTGGTCTCATGGACTTTTTCTTAGCATGAAGTCTGACCTTAAACAGAATTTTGGCTCTGGCTGGACATCAGACTGTTGTATGAGGGAAAATGTTGATCATAAGAAATATGTTCCATTTCAATCAAAAGGCTATCAGTGCTGTTTCGGGGGGGACGACTTTCATCGACTCTAAGATGTCAAAAAGAGACATGTCGTTCATATAATCCATCAACAAAAACTTGAAAGTGGTGCTAATAAATCAAGGACAGAAACAGAAATGGGTTACTAGGATTGCATATAAAGGTAGTTTTGTATCTATGCTTATATGTAATTTAAACATGTCTTTACTGTCTTGGTTGCTGACCAAAGTTTGTAGCTTGATTTTTATACCCACAAAATCCCTGTGACCAGGATTAAACCTGCCAACCGATCGATGACAAATGCTGGGAGAGTGTCTTAATAAGGCAATAAATAACTGTATTCAAAACAGCTCCTATGAAACAGCTTTTTCTTAGAAATATTCGGAATGTATGAGCGTTCTTTGCACCAACTATCAGTTGTTTAGTGTAGAAAAACTATATTAAAAACACTCTGAAAGAAAAAAATGTCATACTACAGAGACAAATACTATGTACAGGGCTGAGTGTGTTCTTTTACATGAGCATACACAAATGCTAAATGTTTAAGCAGAATACTTCTAGGTACAGTTAAGACTCAATACATTTCTTGATAGGATGAACCAAACCCAAACATTTCCCAACAATATGGCACTGATCTTTGATTCTAATATTTGAGCATGACTGAATTTTAATGGAGTTGAATAAACATGCTCTTGGTGCATGCATTCTTTAAAGGTGCGATTAAAATTTTTTGCTGTTTTTCTATTTCATTCTCAATGAAAATGACTATATGTGTTTTTAAAAAAAGATTCATAAAATTACAAACTATCAAAACAAAGATAAGGCTTACAAAGGGATGTCCCATTGATCTCTATGCTTTTGCAAGGCCTTTTTGGAGTAGATAGGAAGGAATTTAAGTTGGGTATTTGAGCCCTGTGTGCACCCACACAATAGACAAAAGCACCCTTTCCCCATGTCATAACTCTCTTAGTCTTTTTAGGGGAGGACTGTAGATAATGAGGAGAAAATAAATGTGAAGAAGAATCCTGATGTAATCTCTTGTTGCATTCTGACCAAGAGAACACTGTTCTGATGAACAATGTGTGTGTGTGTGTGTGTGTGGGGGGGGGGGGGACTGGCAACAGTCAACAGTCTCCGGGCAAACTGTTTGTCAAACCCAAAAGGGAAGGTTAGATGAATGTGATAGAACAAACCTTTACTTCTGTAAAGTAAACTAAAATATGGTAGTGTGGCAAAAACAGTCTTTCAGTTGATCTCTTTCTTGCGCTCCTGCTTTTCCTCCAAATCGCTTGCTCTTTTATGTACACCTTCACTGAAACATGCGAGGGCGTTTCAGGAAAACCTTCTCGATGAAGTTCTCTAACTCCTCGTCACTGTCACGCGGTGGCTGCTCCAACTGGCTATAATAGTCGTCTTGTCTGGTGACTACAGAAGCTGGGGGTCGGTAATAGAAGGCAGGTAGACGACGCAGAGGTGACCGGGCCTTGGGCATTGGTACGGCTTTGAACGTCCGAGGATGAGGGACAACATAGTTAGGGAAGTAGAGGTTCCGCCGGAAGGCCGGAGGAGCCCTTGGGCGAGGTTGTGCCCAGGGGCGGTACCTTCGTTTGAGGGGGTAATCAAAGTCATAGTCCATTGAATTCCCCAGGATGTCATTAAGGGAGTAGGATGGCTTGGAGTAGTAACGTGCTTTGGGCTTGGGAGGTGGGATGTAGATAGGGTAGTAGCTACTGTAGGGCTTTTGGTAGAAATGGTAGGAGGGGTAGGCACGAAAGGGCCACTGTTGTTTGATCCAAGCATCTTGTGTGCTGGGCTTAACAGAAGCCCTGTCTTTGAACCATGCTTTGAAGGGGTTTGTGTTAGGTTTAGGTGGTTTTGAGGGAGGTGGTGGCCTTAATGCTGTAGATGGAACTACAGGGGCTGGAAGAGGTACAAGAGGCCGTTGCAACTGCAGATTTTCCGGTGCGTCCTTCTTTTTCTTTTTCTCCACATCACTGATTATATCTACCACATCATCAGCAGGCAGGTGCAGCTTACTTGAGATCTCAATCAACTTGTCAATAGTTTGTGGGTCAATGTCGTCGTCGTCATCATTCGTGTCCTCTTCATCTGAGCGTTTGTCCTCTGCTGCATTATTGTACTTCTTCCCATCTTGCTTGACCATGTATTGCAAGAGCATGTCTGAGGCAATATCTGCGAGCTTCTCTTCTTCTGCCTTGGCTCTCTGAGCCTCTGCTGCTTGTCGGCGCACCTCCTCCTGCTCAGCTTTAGCCCTAGCCTCTTCCTCTTCAGGGCTCAACATCTCTTCATCATCCTCATCCTCTCCATTATCCTCTTCCTGGTTCTCTGAGTTGTCATTAAAATCATCCATGAAGTTACCCCCCCTGTAGAGTGGCCTGTTCTTGTTCTTTTCCTGCTCCTGCTGCCACTTGAGCTTCTTCTTGGACAGGGCCAAGTCATAGCCTTTGGCTTTGGGCTTAATCTCATTGTTCATGAGGCCATTGCGGTCCAGATAGTCATGGTAGTTGCCTCGACTCTCCCTCTGGCCAGTCGAAGAGTCACGCTCTCTTTTTGTGGCTGTGCTGTAGCTCTGAAACTCCTCAAGTATTGTCTCCAAATTCTTTAGTTCTTCGGGGCTCAGCTGCTCCTCCTTCCCCATGTCTGTGCCTCTTTCTGATTCCTGCTGCCCCTCCCTGCTCACCACTTCTTTTGTGTCCGCCTCCACTTCTTTTACTGGCACTGTTTGACTGGTGGTATGACTTGTCACCTTTTCCGTGAGCCGCTCCTCTTCCTCCTCCGCTCTCTTTCTCTCTTCGTCTTCCTCCCTCTCGTGCTCCTCTCTGCCTTGCGCTGCAGCAGCTGCCATCACCAGCTCCAGCTCCTGACGCCCGTCTCTGTCCCTGTCAGCCCCCTCGATCTCCCTCTCCTTCTCTGCCTTGTCCTTCACTCCTCCGTTCTTGTTTCCCGTCATGTCCGCCTGAGGCTTGTTGAGGGCCTCTAGGAGAACTGCAGCTAGGGTTTTGGGGTCGACATCTTTAAAAAGTTCATCATCCTGTTCCTCTTCATTCTGTGCAGCTCGCAAACTGTCCCTTTCTTGGTTGGACTGTGTCTGTGTAAGTTCAAGAGAGGGTGGCCCATACTGACTGCTAACTGTCTCTTGGTCCTCGGACACGGGGCTTGTACTGCTGGGTTCAAACATAAGACCTAAGAGGAGGAGGAGGAGTATGGTTGGCGCACTTGGGACTTGGTGGCACCAAATCATGACCGTGCAGATCAGAAGGTGAAGGCTGAAGCTGATGCGCCTATCAAAAAGGAAAAGCAAGACAGATTACACTAAGAAAAGCTCACAGAAGGTACCATTTACCCACATGGTTTATGACAGTTGCTTGGTATCTGCATCATGAGCAGCACCCACAAAAGGGAATACAGATATTAGATGAAACATTTCTCTGATAAAATGGCGCACACAGCCCTACCATTTTATGACTCACAATTGATTGCATATGCATGCCATGTACACAATAGCTATTAACTATTTATGTTGTATGAGTAATAAACAATACCAACATCTGGTAAGCGACCAAAGGTGTGGTTGTTTACTTTAACAAACAGCTCTAGTTAGTACCTACGTTATTACTCAACATTTATTATTTTGCTTTTTGTGGATTTTGTACGTCAATCGAGAAAACATTCAATCAAGCTGTATTGTTATCTGCGTTTTGTTCTGGTTTTGCAAAGGCGTTCTGACTAAGTAAAGCTTGCGCTGGTGCCGCGCGTGAGTGTTTTGGAGACCCATTGCGCACATAAAAGCCAGCGCACGACTGCTGGTACTGTTAAAACACAGTTTAAAAACTCTGTCATTTTAATATTAAATAAACTATACGATACATGATCGACATATTGTGCACCTGTTAGGCTGAAAAAGCTTGCCTTACAGATTTTATTGAAAGAAGACATAAACGTACTTAAATTAAGTCATATACCGTCGAAGTGTTGATTTGAATGCAACTATAGCTACATCTTAAGAAACTAAAAAAAACTTTGATAATACCATCCAAGAAGTTAACAAAGCTAACCTGCCCACATATTAGTGAACTAAGATCTTTACGCAAATTTACATATCCATTACATTCCCGATCTCTCTCAAATGGTTGCCCTTGTAAAAACAGGCGTGTCTATTTTCGAGTCTGTGGTCATGATGCAGATGTTTGCTTTCATCTGTGTACAAGAATTTTTAAAAGCAATATCTGAGTATTTAAAAATAAATCTCTGAGTATATAAATATCAGAGTTCCTTGTTTAATCCTTCTAATTTGCAGCGTTGTTGAGGTTGCCATCTCAGCAATATTGTTTTCAACAAGAAATTCTACTCTGAACTTAAAGTCTGCTAGTCTTTTATGTACTACCATCGCATCCAGTAAAATGCACTTGGGAGGTGACAGCGCCAAAGCACATTAGCAATCCGCCTTTAAGGCATCGTGACTTCACGTAATCTTGTGCACTAAATCGGGTTATGTTATAGATTTGTGGAAGCCACGGCGTTGTATCCTAGGTTGAACACCACAGAATCCCAGCTCACATTCTAAATGTACTAATGACAGGACATGCCCAGTTAACTGCCGCACTATACGATCTTGTTATTGCCATTAACGTCCAACACATGCATCCCAGGTGTCTGGATCGGAATTAATTACCTTTGTCCGAAGAAACCCAGACCAAATCGGAGACCCAAATACGAAAAGCAAAGCACAGCCAAAACGCAAAATAAATAAATAAAAACTTTATGCTTTATTCATAACGTTGTCCGTTGTGTCTAATTGGACTCTCTTATTCTAGATAGTTGATGCTACACAACTCTTATCAGTGATATGCCATCGTCATCGTCATTACAAATGCTGTCGTCATTTACAGACACATCAGAGCTCCATCTTACTCAAATGAGCATCATCATGATGCATCAGTTCCGACTCCACCCAATGATGTACCTCATTAAATGTTATGCTTCTTTTAAACAAACCCGCTTTGTTTTTCTTGTTTATGCTCTACATAATGAACAATAAACTGCATTTTCATTGTAAAAAAATCTGTTTGTATCATATAATTTGTTGTATACATTTTGTTGCTTGCCTTGGTCGTTAATGAACATAAAGTGGTCGGTGCAATTTTACTTACTTTTACATCTTAAGACACTTATGCATGTTAATCGTAATTAAATATCTAAACGTTGCCACTACCTACAATGGACTGTAAAGTAGTTTTCGCTACTTTGCTATTATAGTGTTATATGAAAACGAGGACTCACCGGGATCCCAAGAGCGACGCAGACCAGTGCACTTTTGCTCGCCTCTGTTCTTCGAACTTTTCGATTGGACACAAGTATTCTCTTTGCTAGTATGTACGTTTCCCTTTTATGAAGAAAATATATTGTTTAAACTGAGGAGTCGAGTATTTTTTATAAGAATCGTTCACGCCGCTCGCTCACGTCTTCGTGACGGCGCCGTAGATATTTTCAGTACCACGGCCAGCTCCTCATCTTTATATTTCGGCCCCCTTGCTCCCACGTGACTGCGCGTCACTGCTGCTCATTGACGTCAGACTCTCCATTGATAAGAATTTTCGTGTCGATCGAACCCAGAGCGTTCGCTACGCTGCAGTGCTCAGATGAATGAACGGAAACGGGATGAATGAAATAGTACTTTTTTTCTTTTGGCGAGAGAGGACTAGATACGGCACTACAGCACACAGAGAAAGGCCGGTCCTTCCCAGAAGGACTCCTTGCAGTTCACAGTATGCGTTCTCTTACCCCTGGTTTCAAACATTGAAATGCAGTAAACTGATTATAACATACTCCGCCACCACAGCGTGAATGTAAAACGACTGATTGAGGAGAAAGTAATAAGACAACGATCATTAAATGTTAGTGCTTGCAGTAGATAGACGAATGCTGGTACAGCATAGTTCACGATCATTGCACAAGCCCTCGAATGTTTTCCTTCCAGGCGTGATCCGGTGTTGCATATGCTTTCGCCGTATTTTCCACGTTATTGCATCAATACACGTTTGTTGTCCTGGATGGTCCAAGAGAAAACCCGAGACATTCTTAACTCCTGTGATTTGTCACGGGATAGTCCAATCTGAAAGCAAGGCTAAATTAAGGCCTTGCATCGTATGTTTTCCACTGTATTAACAATATATAAAATGATAAACTGAACGTTACCGTCAAGGCTTTAAGAACATTTCTTGAATTTCACTGTTAAGAGATGAATCATCGTTGCATTGAAAACATTTGAAAGGGCTATTACTCTTAAAATGTCTAAGTAACGCTTTGGAGAACAGCTGGTAAAGATGCATCAACGTATCAGAGTACGGTGTGCAGGTATTCTTACAAGCAAACCTAAGGCATTCTTTCGTTTACAAGCAGCACTTTCTTATTCCGTTATTACAGATGCAGGGCGCGAGGCAATGGTTTGACTGGACCTGAAAGCGCGCACGGGTCTACGTGCGACTCTGCAGGGAAAGAGAAGAGGGGACAGAGGAGAAGGTATCCTGCGATGGTAGCATGATATGGTGCCAAAGTGCAGAATATTTTATATTAAAAGCGTTGAACATTATTGACTGTCACCCAGTATTACAGAAAAGACGTTCATTTCCACTTGCTATTTTCCGTCCCCGCTGGTACTCGAATATATACTAGGCTATTGTTAATTTGATGGAGAGGAAAATAAAAACAGAACATGAAGTCTTGGTCAAATAAATGAATAGGCTCTACTCCGCTATCAGAATAGTCCTGTAATGTATTTCCTTCCTTTTCTAGACTGTCTTTCTAGCTTGCTGCTGTTGTTAGGAATATTAATATGTTGCGTGTGTGTGCGCGTGCGCGCGCCTCTGCATGTGTTCGTGTTTGGAGGCTTTACAGTGACATTTAGTTCAAAATTTCGAACATTGCCTTTTCACATTAAATTCTCATATTGCAAAAGGTAACCCAGGCGCGAAAAATGGCATTACATTGGTTGTGAAGTCTTTTCCCGATTTTGTTAGCCCACACATCAGCCGTATGTATTGATGTAATGTTTCTAACCGGAGGCGATAGGCTCAGCTCCAGTGCAAAAAAGTGGCAGGACGCGGTAGACAGCAGAATAATGTTTTTAATGTAGCCTGCCATTCAACAACATTTGCTATTGTTTTGCAACACCATTGTCAGTCTATTTTGAAAGCAACACGTTACACAAAGAATGTAATGCGCTTTAAAATGGTCCCTTAAAGTATTTTTAAAATCGATAAGCCTTCACCACCAAACTACTTTCAAGTAACAAAAATGATGCGGGGAAAATCTTGCACCATTGTAATACTTGCATAAATATAAGTATAAAAACATGTCAGTGAAAACAATGGTTTTATGTTATTCATGTCAAAGTGAATAGCTTGCATCTTCTGGTAGACTATATCATCTTGTTGTGTTGTCGGCATGCTATTGAGTAACTTTTGACAAGTAAACAGGAGGTAAACGATATAAGCCAGCAAGTCGTAGATTATACACAGGCTCTGCCTCGTGCATGTATTTCTAATACAACACTTTCGAGTGTTCGTGACATTACCGAGTGTTCGGGATTTCCCAACACGAGTTTTTGTCTGCAGTAGCCAAAACTATTGGTTGTTCCGGTTCAAGTTCATCTACATGATGTCGAAAGCTATGTTGTTCCAACACTTTTTGAAGGTATTTAGACTCGGCTGATACGTTTTCTCGTTTAGTATGGATTAATTGTATTAGCTCACGCAGAAAAATGGATGTCAATGTTTCTGCATGGTTGTCAGGAAAGATTTTAAGTCATTCTACCCGGCTGCCTTCTTGTGTTAACCTCATACAGTGACTTCGTTTGTTTGCATGAGATAAGGTCTTAAACTGCTCCATACTTCGTATGAGACGTATCAACTCCCTGTTGACAAATTCTACTGCTTGCTATGGCCCGTGGGACCTTGAAAGGCCAATCCTGCCTCCTCATCTTTTCCGTCCTTCGCAGTAAGCAAGAGAAGAAGGGAAACGCCGCGTGGGCGTTCTTTGCATACGTTCACGGTGGAGACGGATTGTCGGCACTCGCGGCTCTGACTCGGAGTTAATGAGGCGGCGTTCACCGTGTTTTGGACTTACCCCAGATCAATCTTTCTCGGTACAGCAACCATCATTTCACCCCGCAAAGCTTTCTGAGGGAGCTCTTTTAAATTAATCCATTTATAATCGAGGCATACAACGACTCGTGGGAGGGTAGCCCTTAGCTTTGAATTCGGACAGGAAGCCGCTTGCCCACGCGCACGAACAAACCCTCCAAACACCCCATGATAGAATTTGCAAACACGAAGCAGTTTTCCAGGGTTTCCCCTTATTTTATGTCAATGCGGCTCTCTTAGTATTTTTTTCTCTCTGTGTATGTGTGCGTATTGGGATGCGATGAGGGAAATACCTCGCACCCACCCACCAGTCCACCCACACAGTGGTAGCAATTGTGTAGCAGAAACAAATACGTCATATATATATATATATATATATATATATATATATATATATATATATATATATATATATATATATATATATATATTTAACACAACATAATCCTGGAAAAGAAGTGAGTTCTGTATTTGTGAACGGACGGTAGCTGCTATCTGATCACAGCCTGTCACTGATAGTAACCTGCAAATTACTAAATTACTAAACCTGCATTACACAAATATATGCACTTACCTGCATTTCTGCTGGAAAATCATATAAAATGGATTCTGTCACCATTTGGTGTGGTATGCGGTGTTTTACATACATCTGGGTGTTCTTTAGCAAACTAAATATAGGCAGAAATTTATTTGCATTTGTTTGTTTATTTATTTAGGAGAGCAGTGATTTACTTCTTCCTTTGAACATGTAGAACATGTACATATGTTCATGTAGAACATATGCAGGAATAAATGCTCTGTATGCTTTCTGAATAGTCAGCAGTACTTCACAATAAGTGAAGGAGCAAGTCCTACAGGTGTGGGTTAATAATGAAGGGAGGAGGTTCTGGGTAGGTGTTGCTGGAAATTCTGAGCTACCTGCGGAACCCGAGGACCCCCTAGGACCCCCTAGGGCCTGGAGCCATCCAGCGCGGCTTTATCCAATGCAGGTTTAAGCAAAAAAAACATGAAAGGATCATGCGATTGGGGGGGTTGACGGACTGGTAAGTAACGTCATTGAGACATTTAGTAATTGTGAAGGGACCCATGAATCTGTGATTGAGTTTATAGTAAACTCCTTGTAGGCGAAAGTCCTTAGTTGATAGCCACACTCTGTAATTTGGGTTAGGTCTTCATCACCTGTCTGCTCAGATTTTGTATTTTTGTTATACATTTACATTGAGGGCATTTAGCAGACTTACTGACTTACAAAGTGCTTTGCATCTGTTCACAGAATGCATCAGACCTTTGTCACTTGTTTGTGAATTCTGTGCCGTGCACATGCAGTACTGTTTGAAGGTAACCACATATAGGTAGAGTAGCAACAGTGCTATGGTTTCTCCATTTGCAAACCTTCTGCCTGACTGTAGACTGATGTAATCCCAAGTCTTTATAAATCCTTTTGTAACCCCTTTCAATCCTGTTAGTTCACCAACTTTATTTATTTCTTTATTTATTTGACAGGACTGGTAAAACCCACAACTCAGTTGAATGGAGCACCTACCTCCAATTACCCTCCTTTTAAAAAGATCATTTCACAATGCGGTCATATTCGTTTCCATCAGTGACCTTGCTTACTGAAACCATAAAGATATGGCTATAAAGGCATGCTTATGTTTGTTAAATAAGGATTTCTTGATTTGTTATTATGATCTTCAGTATGACCAGGACAAGTTTTTAGAGTCATTCATTCCAAAATAAACATAATTCAAAGGGATTCACAATCTGTCTATATACATCATCCTTGAGTTTATGATTGGTTCTCATACATGAACTCTATGGAACCCAGTGCTGTTAGGGTTTTAAAATGCATCTTATTATGGCTGCCGTGGCAACATTTCATGTTCACCAATCAGCATTTAGTGAAGAAAGAATTATCAGTACATCCAATACAACAGTAAAGAACTTTCCTTCTTGTTAGTGATTGCTTTAGCTACACCTGTGATGTTTGATCACGCTATATTGCTTTTTTATCAGAGGCATGCAGATAAAATTTGTTAAGGTGTAAATAAAGTAATAGTAAAGTTGATTGCTTAGTACTGCATTTACCAGTGTGAGTCAATGTGAGTCAGGCTCTGATGTATATGTTTTTAAGAATCTGAAAATAGGTAAAGAAAGTAGGTTCAGGGTACATGATTGGCTTGCCTGTCTTTACTATTTTAAACATTGTTTTTAGAACTGCTTTCCTGACTCATTCAATCAAGTTAATCTCAGAACCTTCAACTGAATGCAATTTTACATTTTACTGTTTTTACACTCAATTAAGCATTCAGTATTTTTCTCTTTGTAAAAGACACAGATATTCTCAAATGTGTTTGTCCTACACATTTATTTCATACCAGTTTGCTGCACTAATGCTACAAGGTTTTATTAATGCACATTTGCAGTCAATACCTTTCAGTACTATACCATGACCAGCAGAGTCTTATATCCAGCCCACTAACAGCCTTGTTCTAATTAGGGTTCATTGAAGTGATGTGCAAATGGTATCATGTAGCTGCTTAAACTGCTGCAATGCCTCAGCTGCAGAGGGCCTCCACACTAAAAGATCTTTGTGATGTGCGAGGTAATGAGGGAGGTGATGCTCATTTACTTTTCCGTTACACATATAGATCATCCTCTGAAATATTAGTTGCAATGGGCCACACTCATTACATTAAACCCACAAGTGAACTGGTGGGGTATTGAGTCAGCCCTGCTGTGCCCCACACACAGTGCAATCCTGCACAAACCGCTCTTGTTCCTTATTGACCAATTAGTTAGACTGGGTGTCTCTTTCACTCATCCATAAACTCATTTTGAAAATGCTATACAAACACTTTTGCATAGACGAAAGGTAGATGAAATGTAAAGATAAAAGTTATGAAAGGCTTTGTGACTTGTGCACAACTTATGGAAACCCATGTATACCACATATTCAAAACGGTTTAAAATGAAAGTGAAGCTTACTGCCGCTTCTGTATCAAAAGAGCCATTAGTTCTCTGTATTTGTACCGAGAGTTCCAGCACACACCTGTCAACAACCTCTGGTGAGATTTGACAGCTGTGATGTTTGAATCCTTTTGCGTTCATCTCATGCTTCCCCCTCATCTTTTGTTTGCTTTGTGTGTCAGAACCTTTCTTGCTCAACGTATTTCTGTACTGTGTATCAGGAGTGCAGTGCTCCTGATCTATACATTATTGATTGAGATCAGAAAACAATAGTAAAACCAAAACATTACTGTATTTAAACACGCTTTACAAGTCCATGACCGATTTGTTACTATGCACAATTTGTGTTAAGCAGCCTTTCGTCAGTGGTCAGTTTATGTAAAATGGCTCTTTGTCTATGGTCACTTGCTGACCACATGGGCCTCTGTTGGCTGGGTAATTCTCATCTCTTCATGGATGACAGCTCATCATCTAAAGCTCAATCCCAGCAAGACTGAGCTGCTGTTCATCCCTGGAGCTACAGGTCCTCAGCAGGATCTTGCCATCTCATTCGAGAACTCTTTGATTGTTCCGTCTAAAGATGCAAGAAACCTTGGGGTGACTCTGGATGACCAGTTGTCGTTCTCTGCCCATATTACGAACCTGACTCAGTCATGCAGATATTTTCTCTACAACATCCGACGTATCCGACCCTTCCTTTCTCAGGAGGCCTCCCAGGTGCTTGTCCAGTCTCTTGTAATTTCAAGGCTCGACTACTGCAACTCGCTCCTGGCTGGTCTTCCTCTGCAGGCCATCAGGCCCTTGCAACTGATCCAGAATGCAGCAGCAAGGCTTGTCTTCAATCTACCCAAGTTCACTCATGTCACTCCACTGCTGCGCTCCCTTCACTGGCTTCCTGTGGCTGCTCGCATTCAGTTTAAAATTCTGATGCTTGCCTACAAAGCCAAAAATGGACCAGCTCCTCCATACCTTATGGCAATGGTCAAAAGTCGATCCGCACCTCGAGCCCTTCAAGCTTCAAGTACGGCTCAGCTTGACCCACCATCCCTCAAGATTCAAGGAAGACACGCGACAAGATGCTTCTCTGTCCTGGCACCCAGATGGTGGAACGAACTTCCACTGGCTGTCCGAACAGCGAACTCTCTCGCGGTTTTCAAACGCAGACTGAAGACCCATCTCTTTGTAAAGCACTTATAAGCACTAATCAACTGAAGCATTGGTATAAAGCGTAATTGCACTTTATCTTTAGGAACACTATAGTATTGCACTATACTGCATGTAGTCTTGTAGGTATTTCAGTCTTGCTAGGTATTGCACTGTGTCTAATCTTATTTTGTTGTCTTCTTTCTAGGCATCAGCACTAGCAACGGTTTATGGCAGTGCTTGACCTCAAGTAGTTTGGACTTAAACCTGTTTATACTAGATAGAGATGCATATTCTGACTGAACACATAGTACTTTTGTAAGTCGCTCTGGATAAGAGCGTCTGCTAAATGCCGTAAATGTAAATGTAAATGTAGGTGGCCAATCACTGTCCACAGCGACATTGCTGTGTGTAAAGACTCACATATTGACATTGCTGTGCATAATACACTTCTACTAGCCCAACATTAACTACTGCTATTAATAACGTTTAATTATATAGCTTATTTCTAGCAGCAAATGCTGCTTTACAAAAAAATTTTAATTTTAATACACCCAAGTTTAATAATTTAACAGAAGAACACATATTCCATGAGACCATAACTAAAATGTAATGCTGGTATCACGGCTGGGCTGAAAATACCCTGCCAGAAACCAGGCAAAAACTGCTGATGAATGGGATATAAGGCAAATTGACAAATTCCTCAGTTGGACCACATTGGACCACAGTCTGCAACTGTACACCTATACACTGGACTTAAATGTTGCTAATACAGTGAACATAGGTAGGTATATCCAATACATTTGTTGTTTAATTTGGATTTACTGCAATGACACTCAGCATGACTGTCATGCAATATTAAATTATTCAGGAAAACGAAAGCTGCTTTAAAAACTGTGATTATTCAATAAGCTGTGGTTTGGTGATTACCAGCAGTATTTTGGGGGAAATCACCTCTTGTAAAACAAAAAGAGGTTCTATGCAAAATGGCTTGGTTGGCTTGTTTGTAAGATTTCATGTGAATCCTGCACAGACATCCTGGTTTTGGTT
Organism: Brachyhypopomus occidentalis; assembly: GCA_020368025.1. Classification (NCBI taxonomy): domain Eukaryota; kingdom Metazoa; phylum Chordata; class Actinopteri; order Gymnotiformes; family Hypopomidae; genus Brachyhypopomus; species Brachyhypopomus occidentalis. The sequence continues at coordinate 1,059,561 of JAGXOD010000081.1, read as the reverse complement.
TATAACTAAATAACCATTGAACACACCTTTAAACACAAGACAGCACAACACAAAACCTTGTATTTTTCATTGCACCATAGTACGAGCATTGTGCTGTCACTTGGGAAGCCCTAGGCTGTTGAGCTGTTTTTCCTATGGGGATTCAACCTTTAATCAGTGGACATACAGTATAAATGAATGATTCAGTGTTTGGCTGGGTTCATGTACCCTTTCTTCATAACCAGACAGAATGCCTCAGGCTCCTGGAAGAAAAATAACTCTATTTTCTTTAGATTATTCAGCAAGTGAGTTACTTTGATTCTAACATGCACTACAATAATGCATTTGATACACTTAGCATCACTTAGCATCAAACAAATGTGGGGTTTTTCCCCCACAGGTGTTGAAGATAGTGCCGGTCCCAGTGCACTGATTGAACTGGGCTATCACAACTGTGTCACTGCAAACCTGGCACATGCTATGGCATATGGACATTTATTGTGCGTTTTCCTTTTCAACTTTCCATACTGTTTATGAACAAACCCATTATGGTTTCATGTGCATTGAGACACAGATTGTAGCAATAAAATGCCTACGGTTTCTGGAGACATTTTCAAGCATCTTTCAGCAGAACTAAATCTGTTGGGATAGCCTGCTCTTGGTAGTCTGCCAGTTATCTGGAACTTTTTCTATTTTAGATAATCCATCAAGCTGTAAGTTGCTTGATATGGAATTTCTTTGAAATTACTTTTTGGCCCCTTCCAGTGATATTTCTTTTGAGTTTTCGGAAAGCTCTTTAGATCTTTGCCTGATATAATGTCGTGCTGGTGTGACAGCTATGGCCAGCCTACTCTCCATTGTTCTCCTATTTCCACTCTGCCAGGGTTAGTGGCCTGTACACCGCTCTTATGAACGTTTACTTCAGTGCCGCCGGAGCCGTGAGGTTTCAAGTGGTCTGCTTTATCCTCAGTGTTGTGCCCACACCACTGAGGGCACAACCATGCTCTCGTGAACAAACTGACTCTCTGTAACCCCCCCCCCACACACACACACACACACACAGCAACATGACCTTGTGGATGGAGGGAATTAGAGGAATTACAAGAAGGGGGGAGTTGTTAAATGATTAGAAATTCATAGCTGTTAGTTATTCTCTGTGCAAAAAAAGCTTCTTGTTTGCACTTTATTGATAACATTGATCTAATCTATTGTTTGACATTTAGCAGGACATCAAAGTGCACATTGGTGAGAAGGCAAGTCGTTCATTTAATATATGAATGATCATGATAATGATGACTGAGCATGCCTGGCAAATGATATTTTACCTTCATTTTACCTTTTTTTTTTGGCTTTTATGGATTTTCTTCCATTTAACCATTTTTTCCTGGCTCACTTTTCCAAAGAGAAAGGTGAAATGATAAGTAAAAACTGATAAATGATGCCTCTTTTTCAGCACGTGCTGTCTGCCAAAAGACTGATGAAAGTCTCGCTTTTATGTACTGCTTTTCTCCTTCACTTGTGTCCTTCAGGCTTTGACTGTGTCTGTTGTCTTCATGCCTGTCTTTCTTCCTCTCCTCTATTTACGCCCTCTGATTTTACCTCTGATTATTAGCTTCACAGCATTTTTTTCATGTCTTTTTTAAAATTCAACTACAAAATGCATCGAGAAATGGATTTAATCTCCAAGCAGAAAAAAATGTCTACTTTAATGTCAGTTTCTCTAGGTGATAAGTAATTTAAGGGCTATGTAGAGAAACCATTCTCCTGACATTTATTCCAACCTTTATCCTTCAGTAAGATCAGTTACTTTTACCCAACTCTGAAGCACTGTGAAAAAAATATACATTGTGAATTTAAATAGCAAACAAATTGAGTGTGTCAGAATTGAAAGTTGTCTGGAAGGAAGGAGAGAGGGAGTGATGGGAGTGGGGGAGATGGGCGTGACCAACTCAGTGAGTGGGAGGGAGGTGATGAATGAAAAGTGAAGTGTAATTCAGAGAACAAGATGAATGTGACATAAGAGGCACATGAAAATCCTAAAATGCACGAAATTCCCAAAGTCACATCTCATGCAGACCTGCAAAATATGTCTACACAGATATTAATGATGTGGATAAGAGATGAGTACAAATATATTCATGTAAACACAAATATTAATGTTTACTTCCATTTGCCATTTCTAAACTTCCCATCTCTTCTCCTCCTCCTATCCCTCTCCTCTCTCTCTCTCTTCTCTCTTTCCTCCTCCTCTCTCTCTTCCTCCTCCTCTCTCTCTCTCCTGGCCCCCCTCTTCACCATAGCACATTCACAGAGACAGTGCAGAGGCCTGATCTTATTGAATCTGACAATTTATCACCTTGTTTGGTGCTGGACTCTCTCCCACGCACTTTCACCCCTCAGTGCACATGTGTGGGTGAGAAAAGAGACTGATGGTCACTGTGGGTTCTGAGGTCTGCAGTTTTTCAGTTTTAACTCTCTCCCCTCATATAGCCAAATGTCTGTCTCTCTCTCTCTCTCTCTCTCTCTCTCTCTCTCTCGCTCACACACACACACACACACACACAGTTTCATAATTGTTGTTAGGATGCACTTCTCCAACAAACACAGACACAAACCTGTGCATGTTTGCGCAGTTTAACATATGCATACTGTATTAAAAAGTGCACATGCAAGCATTACTATCAAAATCTAGCTACCTCTGACGGTCAGCTGGTGCATGTAATGCCTGATTCAACCATTGGTCCCTCTATACAACCCCCACTCCTCCCCCTCCAAACCCCTGATGCTCTCTCTCTCTCTCTCTCTCTCTCTCTCTCTAAACACACACTCATGAGTCCACATTGCTATGAACATGTAACTGAGTAGGATGACGTGTGCTATCTGGGCTCATGGCGTAGTGTGAAATTTGGCCTACAGGTTTGTGTGGTGCTGCAAAATAACCATAAAAAAATAACCCCCCTCCCCTCAGCAATTCGACTTGAAAAGTCAAGTCTGCTTGGCAAGAGAGCTGCAGTCGATAGTGCAGCTCGCCAGCAGAGAGGCACTCTCTCAACTGGCGCAATACCACCAAGCGAAGCCCGGGGTGCAACTCTGGGTGTAACGCGTGTCTTCATGCATGTGTGTGTGTGTGTGTGTGGGTGGGTGTGCGTATGAAAAACAATAGATAAAGGGGCGGGAACGCTCTTCAGGAGGACAGAAGTGTTACAGGTGGAAGGAGAGACCGAGAACGAGACGTGGACGTTTTTCGACAGAGGGTGAGCAGTGAGAAATCAAGCGAGGGGCCCAGTGTGATAAACGAAGGCTTGTAAGCAGTTTGAAGTGTTAAAGTGAGCAAAAGGAGCACCGAGAGGAAGAAAGCAAACGCCAAAGGAGCAAAGAGGCAAGGGGAGAGAGAGAGAGAGAGAGAGAGAGAGAGAGAGAGGAGTGAGGGAGAGAGGGAGAGAGAGGGAGAGAGAGAAAGGGAGAGATAGGGAGAAATGGAGGGAGGGGTGCGGATCCCCGGGGGCTGTATGACTCATTCTCCTGCTGCTGGCTCGTGCGTCACTGGCGCGGGGCTGGAGGAGGAGATAGTGGAGAGCTCTGTGCATTTAATTACCGCCTGCCAATTTATACACACTATAGTGATACACACACACACACACACACACACACACACACACACATGAATAGATACACACATACACACACACACAGAAAAAAAAACAAGGAACAGATGTGGAGATTGACTGAAAAAGGTCAGCCATGCCTACACTCACACACACGTGTCTTAGAGCTGGCACAGTGCTGCAACTGTTGCTGCTGTGGTCATGGTCTCATACACCATCACACAGTGCCTGGGGGGGACAAGTCCCAAAAGCAATAAAGACCTGCTACTGACATTACAGCAAAAAATATCGTTTCAGTTGCAACAAAACATCCACATGTTGCAGGATATAGGCCAACGCTGATTTTTTTGTTTGTTTGTATGAAGTGAAGCACAAATGTCTTTTGCTGTATCTTTGTGTGTTTATCTCCGACGCGTAAATGTAGTGTTGTGCAATAACGCACGTGTGATCTCGTGGTAAACTGCAGACCTCTGCTGTCTGGTGTGTTGGTAGCAATTCCTCCTGCAGAGCGTGTGTCTGTGTTTGTGTGTGAGTTTGTGTGTGAATTTGTGTGCGTGTCTGTCTGTCTGTGTGTGTGTGTGTGTGTGGACACGGCAGTGTGTGCGCCTGTGTGTATACATGAGGAAGACACGCATGCTGCCCTGGTCTCTCTCTGATGAGTAAACTGCTGTTGGAGCAGATGAGGGAACAGCTTGTCGCAGTGACAGTTACGGGTCCTGTTTGCGTCTCTGGGAACAGATCCCACTGCTGCCACCATCACAAACACTACAAACACTTACACGACAGCCTTAGATGACGAAGTGGTTCATTTTAATATTAATTAATGTCACAAAACACCTTTTGTGAGCTTGCTGCTGCCAACATGCAGAGTTTAACTGACACAAAATAGATGATGGAATGTTGGTTGTGTCAGTATAAGTAATCATTATTCAGTCTGAATTGCAGCATTTTAAAAATAAATAATGTGGTTGCACTAGTGAGTGTATAATCATATTTAAATATCTGGAACTGTAAATGAATGGCTGGAGACTATGAGTACTTTGGTGACAACCATGGCAGATCTGCTGCAGAAGCTTAGAGGTCATTGTGATGCATTCAGGAAGACTGGAAAGAACTTAATTTAGGTCTGATGATGTCTGTGGTGAAGAGATCATGTACTTTGGATTCCTGTCCTCTGGTATTAATTTGCCACAGAAGACTTGCATACATTACAAAAAATGCAGTGCAATATAATTCATATAAATTCATTTAGGAAGAAAAACTGGTATAATTTCAGAGTGTCCATGATTTAGGTGAATAATATTAAATTCCTTAAGGCTAAAATTAGAAGGATCCATAACATTTAGTTGTATCTAATATAATTAATCTGATTACTTAGGTCCAAGAAATTGTCTTCTTTGCAGATAATGTTTGCAAATAAATGCTGGCCACCACTGCTGAGTATGGTTTCCCTGAACGAACCTGTAAATGTCCCAGACATGCTTTATTCAAACTCTCCCTGTCTGTCTCTGTAACATTGTTATGGTAGGACCTCATAATCCCTTCATTTACAGTTCTAGGTACCTAATCAATCTGGTAGTTAACCACTCCCTCATTTCCTCCTTTGTAGACCATTCACTGAGCCAGTAACACTGTGTGTGTGCGTGGATATGCGTGAGATTGTATTTGAGAGAGACGGAGAAAGCATGTGGAGTTAAGATATATGTTTCTCAATTACCTTTATTTATCTTTTTTGCCGAGGGTTATAAAGCCTTCACTCACTCCACACTGGAGGTCCAGCATTAAATCTTTCACCTCCCTTCCCCTCATCTCTCCCTCTTTGCCCTCATTCCCCCCCCCCATCGTCTCCCCCGCACTCCCCTCATCTCTCTCTCCTCTACCCTCGTATGCTGCTCATCTCCTGTTCTCTCTCCTCATTTCCCCCCTCTCGTTCTCTCCCCTCATCTCCCCCAGGTGTCCTTCTCTCGTCTCTCTCTCTCCCCTCGTCTCCCCATCTACCCCCTCCCCATCGTCTTCCTTTCACTCCCGTCATCTCCCCCTCCTCTCCACTTGTCTACCCCTCATCTCCTGCTCTCTCCCCTTGTCTCCCCCATCTCCCCTCCTCTCATCTCCCCCTCCTCTCCCTTCATCTCCCTTTCTCTCCCCTCATCTCTCCAGCTGTCTTCCACCTTTAAACCTCCTTAATCTTACCGTGCCCCTTGATTGACAACCCCCTCATCTTTGACTGTGTTTTTCCCCTTGTCCTCAACATGTCTGTTTCTCTCACTCTCTCTTCCACTCTCTGATGCTGCTGATACTCTTTCCTTTCCATAATGCTGTTTTGTTCCTGCAGTCAAGTGAACAGACACAGAGACCTGAAGCAGAGCAGATAGATGGAAGGAAAGACAAAGGAAAGCCTGAAAGACCATGTGGCAGCAACAATTTATGTTCTCGGCATTCAGCGCATGCTTTTATCCAGAGTAAATTACAAAAGTGCTTTGTCATTCAAAGAATGTATCCTAGCCTGTACAGTAGGTTAGAGTTCAAGATATCACTGAAGTAGAATGCTCCTGAAATACAGGAATCAATACCTAGAAGTGCGAAATACGTACAAGCGCTATACAAACTCTCAGACAATGAGAACTGTAATGACACTATCCAACAATACATACTAGAGTTTGACTTACCCAACAGTAGTGTGAATATCATGGATGTAGGATCAATTGTCATTTAAATACTCCCCAAATAGAAAAGTCTTCAGTTTGCATTTGAAGACTGCAAAGGACTCTGCTGTTTAGACAGTGAGTAGAAGTTAATCCACCATGTGGGAGCCAGGGCAGAGAATAGTCTTGATGCTTGTCTTCCATGAGACTTGTAGCATGGTGTTTCAAAATGAGCTGTTCAAGAACTTTGAAGTATTGGAAGTATGGATTAGAAGAATAGTTGGACTGCAGTGTTCTGGATCAGTTCTGGAGGTCTGACCAGAGTACTGAGTTGCAGAAGTCTGAGATGACCGCAGCACGTTCAAGCACCTAGGTACCTTCTTGTGAGATGAAGGGCCGAATCCTTCATATTTTACAAAGGAGAAATCTGCAAGACTGGATAAGACTTGAAACATGAGTTGAAAACGATAACTGGTTGTCCAAAGTTATGTCCAGGTTATGAACATCTTCAAATGGCATTACCATGGAGTTCTCAAAGGAAACTGTAAGGTCATGAGAATTGAGAGTTCCTGGGATGTACTGTAGGTCAGTGGGGTTAAGCTTGAAGAGGTGGGTGGTCATCCATTGACAAGGTCAGTCAATCATTCTGAGATACACCTGGAAACCTGTCAAAAGGTGGGAAGGAGACAATTAATTGAGTGTCAGCATAGCAGTGGTAGGAGAAGCCATGAGAAGATATTATGTCACCGATAGAACAAATAAACAGAGAAGATATTACTTAGCCCTGGGGGGCAATGGTGGAGAGGATGTGGATGTCCATGTTATCTGACAGGACTGGCCCTCCAAAAAGTAACGAGACAATTTCCAGGCAGAGCCAGTCATACCAAGGCTGGAGAGAAAAGAGATGAAGATATTGTGGTTCACTGTGTCAAAGACTGCCGAAAGGTCCAGAAGAATCAAGATGGATGACATTTTGGCAGCTTTGGCTGCAGGAAGCTTGTCACTGCTATGAGAGCTGTTTCTGTTGAATGTGCAGGTGTAGCCTGACTGATTGGGATCGTGGAGCTGGTTCTATTTGATTGTAAACTGCTCATTCAAGAACGTTTGGAAGGAAGGAGTCTGTAATTGCTTATGTTGGAGCTGTCGAGTGTAGCCTTCTTCAGTATTGGTACCACCCTAGCGGTCTTGAACACAGTACATGTCCTTAGCATAAGAAGTTGTTGATAATGGCAGAGGTGAAATGAAGCACATCTCTCAAGAGCGTCTGGAACAAAGTTGAAGGAACAGGATCCAGTGGGCATATTGTCAAGATTTCTTGAAGTCAGCAGTTGAAGGATTTTTGTCTGAAGAGAGGGTGGAAAAGTTCGAGAGTTGGGTGTAGGGGTGTGATTACTGATCAGAAGAGTGGGAACAGAGAAAAGTGAGTGGAGAATTGCTGCAACACACCTGCAACAAGTGATTCCAGCTAGCGACAGCAAACAAGCAACCAGGTTCAGACAAGAAGTCTTGAATTTAAAAGAAACTAAGGCAATAAAGCTCAGAGCCTACCGTAACCAAGCAGTGTATAGTTCAAGAGAAAAACCAAACCGCATATTTACCAAACCGCATATTTACATGTTGCCAAATGAGATTGTTTAAAATAAATCACTCTCAGAAAATCAGAATTCATATATAGGAAATCATGAATGCTATGCTGTATCGTTTTATATCAAATGTTGCCGTGGTTTGATTACAACCCTCCACTATACTACTTATTCTACCATGTATTGTTCAATATAGTATAATTGTGCAACTGTCATAGCTGAGATAATTCAAAATGGCTTCCTTATCAAGAAGCGGCTCCTTTCCTGTGTTTTCCACTCTCTACAGGCTGTGGGTAGCTGCTCTCATTAAATGGAATAGCAGCAGAGAGACGGTGCGGAGAGAGTGCGGGGGTGCTTAAATGTATATGTGTCAGCCAGTACTAAGCAGGGGTTACCCAGAGTTTGGAGTAAATAGTGGGTGTGACAGCGGAGGCAGCTCAGTTGTCTTGAAGATCTGAGGCAGGTTCAGCAGCCTTAGCATTTCCCTTGGGTGTAATGTCACTATACATTACTGCTGGCCATTGTTGTAGGATTCACTCCAGATTTCACTCCAGATTACTGCTGGCCATTATTCCACAGGTTTCACTCCGGATTGCCGCTGGCTACCATGCTGGAGGATTCACTCCAGATTTCGTCTGACCATGAAACTGCAGGTTTGGTGGCAAAACAGTGCCACACTGAGCTCATGTGAAATGGGCCAAAGGTAAATTATACTCAAGGACAGAGAAATATAGACATCAGTGCACAATATGGTGCACCATCATTTGAACTGGGAGAGGGGCGCAAAACCTTACCTAATGGGAAATAGGGGAAAGGGAAGTGCTTGTTTGATGGGCATCGCGTTTATTTATGCAGAACTACAGACATATACTTGCACTCGTATGTGTGAGAAATAAAGCAAAGATTAACTATAAACAGAATAAATTTGCTGAGCATAGAGGAGGTAAATGTCAAAGGTAAATGTCAGTTTTCTGTGATAGAAAAAGTATTGGCAAAGGAAAAAAATGAAGATCAAATGCAGAAAAAATTCAATATGGAGCTCATTAATATTGACATCCATGCAAGCACAGGCAAAACTGATGTACAGATTCTTATTGCTCATGTATACAGGAGTTACAGATTGCTAAGCCCATGTGCTTCTTTTTAAAGAAAAAAAATCAATAATAAAATAAAATAAAAATCCACCAGATCTGAACCATACAGCTGCACATACGTTGTTTGCTTTTTGATTTGAGATCAAACATGATGTCTCACCCCCTTGTCAACAGATTCTCACTACGTAATACACTCACAGGGTCCCATTCCAATGTGATGTCACAGCAGTGCAGCGTGTTTGGTAATATCCTGTGTGTGCCCCCCTCGCCCCCCTAGTCCAATACATATTCACACACTCGTATCTTCCTGTACATCTGCTTGAGCAGGCATGACTGCACACATCCAATACCCAATAAGCAGAGGATGAGACCAGGTTTGAGTCAGCATGCTGTTTCTCTCACTCTCCTTGCTTTCTCTCTCTCTCTCTCTCTCTCTCTCTCATTCCCTTCTTAGACAAATTTATTTGTCGTCTTCATGGGATTTTGGAGCACCTTTTTCTTTGCACATTTTCATTTATCTTCTTTTTACTCCCACCCTCGTGCCTCTGTAACGTAAAATAGTTCTATTCTAGTTTCAGGTGGGAAATAAACCAATGAGTAGCCCCAGCATGAAATCACTCAGTTGGGAGTAAATACATAAATACATACATGCATAATACATAAGTACAGAAATTCGTTCTTGCCAGTAGGACCTGCAGCCTTTCAGGCTTCCTAAGTTGTTAACTGCTGTTGCCAGTAGCAATGTAATGCCAAGTGTATAGGTTTGACTGCACAGACATGCTGAAATGTAATTCTAATGTATGACATTTAATCATTAAAGTTCATGTTACTACCTTGCTTTAATTTTGCATAGTTCCTCTGAAATTATAAAAAACAATCTCTGCTTTGTCTGAAACACAGGCTTCTTATATCTATATCTACAGTATATAGAGCTACTGCTATTACCTTTGGATTTGCTACAGTACCTTTAACAGAGCTGCTGAGGAAAATTCTGGATGAATGATTTTACCTCCTGATTATTCATGAGATTGCCAGATGTCAAAAGGAAGTGAAACTTTTACTCTGCTTTGGGACAAGGAAATGGTTGTTTAATAAGGCTTTAGAACTTTAGAACTTCAAATAAGTGGTCACTAAGTAAGTAGTACTGGAGCTGGGAAATGTGACTGCATAATACTGCATTGTACCAAACAGTGGTAAATTATTTTATTTGTTTTAATAAAACTTCAAAAGTGACATTTAATCGTTTTAGCTCATTTAATCAGTTTCACTTATGAAAATCACTTTATGCATAACACCAAAAGTAATATTTACTGAACTCTTTATACCATAAAATTCACCGTGCACCAGGCTCTCTGCCTGAAGCACACATCCACGACTACACACACACGCTACACCTTCTCCATTCCCAATCCCCTGATTATTGATTCCCTTGTGGTTCCTAAATCCCTCTATTTGATGATAATGTAGTTTAAAATTTGTACAATAATGACGATGCAGACCCAAGTACTGGTTGAAGAGGGCTCGTCCCATTCTTTATTGCAGTTAAGGCTAACACACGTTACCCTCTAGAGAGTACCCCACAAGCATACAAAGAGCATACATTTTTATACATGCTCAGAAGTGATTATTGACTTTCACATATTAGTGTTTGAAATCTCCATCATTATTTCCAAACCAAACATTATTCACTATATGCAAATTTAAGCCCATCATTATGCAAGTTCGAAGTATGACATCATTATATTCCATTGGAATATTTTCCTCTTTTTTTAATTTAAATTTAATTTTAAAAAGATGACCTCAACTTGCACCACGAAATACCTGCAAGATAAAGTTGGTTTCTGCACCACTATGACCTTGGCAGAGAGACACCAAAGCATACACAGAGACCTACAAAGACTCACAAAAGAGTCTTTTAGCTCATTAAAATGATCTCAGCCAATACTGATAAAATTACTTCTCATATCTGCAACTGAAACAATGAAACTGTTTCTCATGCCTGTTATGGGAACATTCAGCAATGCTCCTGTTTATGCTTGCTCAGAAGCCTTGAGGCCTCCTGCACTGCATACTGCATACTGAACCTTTCACTTTGTGCCACGACCTGCACATGGCTCTTAGACTTTACCTTAGGTTTCATTTTCAGTGCTCAAACTTTCCATCTGCAAAAATCCTTTTATTACATCACCCTGCACACGTCCCTGTTACTGTTTGCCTGTTACAAGCTGCCCTGGTTATCGCCGCTCCGCTGCATCTCAGAGCCTCAAGCGTTACTGTCATTGCTTTGGCTTTTTCGTTCGCTTTGTAGCCACTTCACCACTGTGCTGCTTTTTTTTTTTTTTTTTTATTCCTTACGGAGGATACACACTCCAAATGTGCACTTGTGTCTCAGTACATTCCTGCACCCATCACAGAATGTGCAGCCACCATACGGGAGTGGGAGCAAGTGCAGCAGACTGGACTGAGATCCTCTCGCTCCAGGCCACTGCTCTGGCCAAGTAGCAGCAGGGACCTGGCCTGCTCCGGTTCGTGGTTGACTGCATCATCTACCGGCTCCTGCTACTGGAATATGCTATTTGGTTGAGGAATCTGGCAGCTTCTATGTGCTGGAACAAGCCGGCCTCCATGGATATCTTTGTCAAGGGCCTTCAAAGGGAGCTGCTGCCAGAGCCTGCCTGAAAACAGGAGGCAGGCAGATGTTATACATCTTGCCATACATCTTGCCATCACATACAACGATGAGGTCTCCTCCCAGGTGGTTCGTGTCCCCAGCTTGAGAGGCTGCAGTCTCTGAGGAGCCCATGCAGCTGGGGTGGAGCTGGACTACAAAGCAAGAGAAACATCTGCCAAGAGAGATAAGGTGAGTGCAGCGTCCACGTCTGCGATCTTCTCTGTACCTGATATGGTATCACACAGGGATTGATCCACTCTCGACCTTGATAGACTTTGGTGCAGCAGGCAACCTGATGGGCTGAGGCCATGTGTAGATTAAACAACCTACTAGCAGTTCCACTACCCACTTCCACTAGTCCCTGCTGCCTCAACCAGATGAGGGTGGGCCTGGTATTTCAGCAAGCTGGATATACACAGTGCCTGTAATCTGATAAAGGTTAAAGAGGGCATTGAGTAAAAGAGTTCCAGAAAAAAAATCAACATGATGGTGTGCCTCACCTCAGACTACTACCCACAAGACAGGCTGAGAGAGTAAACCAGGAGCTTGGTAAGTTCCTGAATTTCCATTGCCAGCAGGAGCATCCAGAGATATGGAGCTCCTACCTTGCCTGTACACCAGAACCTCACTCCGGCATGCAAGTACTGGGCTCACTTCAGACCTTCAGGTCTGTATGTAGGACTGTATATCATCATTCACCACATTAACGTTCACCTACAAGGTAAGCTTACCAAGGAGGAGTTGTGTATCATCAGTTTTCTATGTATCTTCACTGAAGCCCATGATCATGATTCCACTGGAGGAGAGCATCACCACCACGACTGCTCGATCTGGTACAACCCAGAGGAGTGAAGCTGGGTGCCCGCATCACAGATTCTGGATCTTGATCTTGTGACTTTCTTCCACTGGATGCACCCATCCAAGCCAGATCTCCGTCATCCGGTCAGAACCTGCTCTCAGAGATAGTCAGGATCTTCGGGGGTACAGGTAGTGTCATGGTGCACCACGCACCCATCCCAAAGGACACTGCTACACACACTGCACCTTCCCCATTCCTAATCCCCTGACTATGGATTCCCTGCACTTGTCCCTTATTTGCCTTTTTATTTCTGCCTTATTTAAGCCTACAAGAACACTCATCCAGTGTTGTGCATTGTTTCCTTGCTTCCTTCCTTGCATCCAGTGCTTTGGCTTCTTAGTCTGCTTTTCAGTTCGCCATCGTGCTGCTTTGTTTATTCATTAAGTAACATAGACACTACAAACATGCGCTTGTATCTTGCTCCCTCCCTGCACCCATCACAATGACTTTCATTCATTCAACCTGATTTTTGGACAGACATGATTTGGATGAGTTGCTTGATAACTCATATTAGCTGACTGGAACTGTTTTATTCAGGAAATGAACATGATTTACACACCAGTTTCACTTTGCACAATTTTTCCATAAAGCTGAGCATTAAAAACAGGATAATACCATATAAATCAGTATGAAGTGATGGCTAACTAAAACTAAAACTACGTACGATTTAACATTATTGCAAAATTAAAGTTTCCATTTGACTAATTTCCTTCTGTATACACTGATCTTTATCCCCACCCATCACACACACACACACACACACACACACACCACCACCACCACCCCCACCACCAACAACATGTGTCTGTTGATCCCTGAGTGAGAATTAGCTTAATTTAATGTTTCTCTAATGGCTCCCTCTTTACCCAGCATGCTCTGGGCCTAATGGCACTCATGGTTCCCCATTCCTGGGCTTATTTCCTGTGATTAAGCCCTGCCATGGCACTGCAGTAGCTGCTGTACACTGTTGTAGCCGGCCCACGTTTATCAATTAAAGGCCATCCTCAGTCTCCAAGCAGCCAGCTAATTAGCCTAGTGCTAAGCCAAAGAGGAAGGAAGGCTTGGTTGATTCGCTGCTTTGTTTGGGAGTTATGTGAGACCAGTGTGCAGTGTTTTGTGCTGCATTATGTAACTAGAACAAGCAGCCCACACGTTTTGAAGAGTAAGAGTAGGGTGGTATTCCATTTCAACAGGGTTAACGGGGTTATAGTACTCCAACTGCTGGGATCAGTAGAAATGCAGCTCTTCACAATTGTGATTTCTACTTTTGGAAAGCAGTCATGATAAACAGCAGTGCGGTTCTTGCACGTAGTCTACATTTGCATTGGAGTAAATCATTCTCTAACCAAAAGAACATTCATCCCTTAGGTAAACACTGAAAACATCAATTTGATGTGCTTTTATTACAATTCAATAAAAAATTGTCACTAGAGCATTTCAGAAATTGTCTCATTTGATTTGTGACCTTTTCCAAAAGAGAATAAGATAAAACTGGTTTTGGCATCAGCTCCAGTAAGGCCACTTGCCCTCAGTGGAGTTAAGTTAGGTCTGTGTATCAGCAGATCTATGGAATGAGGATTTCACCACAGCAGCATATACTTAAAAAATGTGGACTGGTTCAACCTACATCTAAATACAGTCACGAACTACTTTTTCATATTTCATATAAATAATGTACAGCATTGAAAAACTAAGGCTGTAAGCAATAAATGTTGGGTTCCATGGACCTGTGTGGGTGCTAGTGTGTCTTGGCTACCCCACTGAATGGGGGAATATAACGGAAGTGCTGTAGAGACCGAAATTGACATGGAGAGGGGGTTATCATCATCACCATCATCATAAGTATAATGATTATCTGCACCAGTAGCTAAGGCACTCTTCCTCATTCCCTCTTCCTCCCTTTCTGCCCCGTCTCATGAATGCGTCATATGGCTGGGTCCAGACCATACAAGTGCCAGGAAGCAAATCAGAGGGATCGGGAGGGAACAACACAAACCACCCTGGCAACTCGTAACTCCAACCACTCTGATTGGGCTAAATCATCCTTGCTGCCCCTATGCTAGTCTGGTGCATTGGTGCCCTGATGTCAGTGACAAATAACCTTTTACTGCCCATTTATTTTCTGTACTTATTCTACAAGATATAGTGCCAGCTACTTCCTGCAGTTCTAATACTTATCACTACTCCCCTGTCACTTGCTCTAACTCCCCCACTGCTGCACATCAGCTATTATGTGTATGAGTCAGAAAGCAGGGTTAGTCTGTACGATTTAATTCTATCACGACCCAGTGTCAAACGCAGCCTCATGCTAAGTGAAGCCTGCAAAGCAGTGGAGTGCTGCCAACTACTGAATAAAGGTGGAACTGCCGGTCTTCGCACAAGACCATTTCATTTCATTCACAAAAACACACAGAGGAAGGAATAAGGTGAGAATGGTGGTGAGTGGCAAACTAATGCTGCCTCGATCCTTTTATGCTCAGGTGAAGGGTGTGAAATGGGTGTCTTTTCTGCATGGCGTGTGTAGGCTGCTGTGTGTGCCACATTTTTTAACAATGTTTCAATCGTAAAAATGAAGATGAGAGAAGAACACATGGAAGCTTTATGATTTTTTTTACATGGGTATTATATAATGCTTTTCCTGTTTTGACATAATCACTTACAACCTTTTGTGTACTTGTGTATTTTATTTGAATGTTACTGCTACGTTGCTGCATTTTTCTTTAATACGGGCATTTATCATTCACAAAGAATGTGGTGCAGAAAATAGAAACTGTATTAATGGCCCTGGGACTGTCAGTGTAATGCAGTGGATGAAATAGTTTTATGATGCAAGCACTTGGCGTTTTAATGCGCGTACATTATTTTTGGTCTGGTGCACACATATTTTTGTTCCAGTTAGTGTTAATGGTCCTTTTTGCCTGCATTGCTACATTTTGAGTGGCTACACATGGCCCATTCATAACAACACAGGGGGGAAGAGACTCTGAGGGAGACTGCCGATACCCACAGAACATCATCTTAAAGGAGCAGAATCATCCTGTACTGCATTTGAGACATACATAAAAGCATTTCCGAATTAAACTCGTGTGTAATTTGTAATTTGCCACACAGTGCATATTTGGTTTGTTCAGATTGCAATAGGAAAGATAAATTATAAATAAAATCATATTTCATCATAAAAAACTGGATAGGGAGAAAGAGAGAGAGAGAGAGAGAGAGAGAGATTTGAGACCTTTGCTTGCTGTTTTACATTTGATCTAATTTCACATCCGTTTTGTTCATGCTAATATTTATTTCTGTTTTCTTCACCTACCTTAGGAATTAACATTTAATTCACAAAAACACGAAAAGGCCAGTCCCATCCCCAATGCCTGTGCTGACAGGGCCCTGCCGATTTTTCTTTTTATGATTTTCTTTTGATTTTATGATGTGTGATATTGACACTGGATTTAGCTTCATGGTTTTTCACCATAAGCTGATAGTAACCTTCATTCCTGCACTTCATCACCCCCACTGTATTTCGTTTTATGCACAGCACAGAGCTTGATCGCAATAGTTTGTGTCTGGTGTTCTCTGATAGAACAGACTAAGCAGAATTCAGCACGCTTCAACATCTTATCCGCACTTTAAACCTCTCAGAGCCACACACTTGTCATTTTGCGCAAACCTCTGTATTGACATCAATCCTTGGCAGTTTTTTTAAGTCTACATTTCATGGCCTTTTCTCTTTTCTTTCTGTAGTTTGACATTTCTGTGTTTATCAAATGCAAGCTTGGGAAAAAACTTTCATCTTTTCCTCATGGTTGTGGAGATCACTAGTTGCTCATTAACAATGTTATAGTGTGTGACCCTAATGTTTAGGGAGGAAAGGTCATGTGGATAAAGAAGCTGCTCTGTAGCCAGCATAGCATGGCTGAATTAGTGGTTTTTCTCCCCCACAAATTAGGCAAAACACAGCATGTCCGTTACTTATGAGCTATTAGGCTCATGCACTGACATGATTTTGATTAATGAATAAACCAATCAATCAAACTGCCATGAGATTAATAAATGACAAATGGTTTTAACCTTGCTCATTTGCTTACAAATTAGTTGCTATTACTTATTTTACCGCTGTTGTTAGATTCTTATTTACCAATTAGAATTCTGTATGGAAAGGGGAGCAGTTATTGTCTGATAGATGATGAAACATACTGTCACAGTGGGCATGTGCAGTGGTATTGGGCATTCTGATGCAAATGCAAGTTGTTCTGTCTTCCAGACAGTAATGGTGTGTATATTCATGCTAATGGTTTAACACTATGGATTAACAGCCTGTTGAAATATGCTTAAATAAAGGTCAAACCAATCTTTTATAATGCCATGCCTTGACTATATAACTGATGCAACATCTAACTCTGCTTCCCTCCTATTCTATTAGAGAGTTGGGGTTTGTGATTATTATGATAATGTATTTGTGTGTGTGCGCGCGCACACGCTGCAACTGGTAATAAGGTCCGGTAAGAGGAACAGACGCTCATGCATTCTAGAGGCTAAATTGAAGCTCAATGAGTAGAGATAACAAAGAAAGCAAACAGATGTAGGAAACATGAGGGCAGAGCAAAAACAGACAGACAGGAACGAGTGGAAGAAAGTGTGACAGGCAGCCTGGGAACAGGAAGGAGAATGATACAGACAGCAAAAAGGGAACGGTGGATAACAAAGAGTTATTAATATGTATCTGATTAAGATCAATTAAGATTTTTTATTTGAAGATGTACATTTCTGTTTTAGGAACTTTTTCAAATACAATATTGATGTTCATTAGTAATTAAAACATGAATGATGTTAAATGGATTACTGAATAAGACCAGCGCTAATACAAATAGCATGCTCACTTTTTCAGGTTCATACTGTGTTTCTGGATTTTTGGCAGCAAATACATGATATGCAATAACTGTAACTGAGTGAATGAATTGTATATACTGAAAATATTGCTTGTAAACGTCCCATAAGTGACATCTCAGACATCTCTTATTTTCTATTTTTATCTGCTAATCATGGCAATTCTTTCTCCAGAAACATTTGCTTCCAATAATGCCTGCATTGCTTCACTACCTCATCTCCGAGGCGTGTGAAAGCTCATAAAAGTTGGTTTTCCAGTGCAACAGTTAGCCAACCAGGTAAGGTTCAGCCTTTCTAAGATTTCCAAGTTGCTTTCTATTGGCTTCAGAGGCAGCCAATCCTGGACAAGGGCCCCTCCTGGAAGCTGAAGCCTAGTGGAAAGATCAGCGTCCAGGAGTAGGGCCTTGAGCTGTTGTCTGTCCTTTACAACAACTAGATCACTCTTGTTGTCTGTGGGTCCACTTGTCTTTTCCATGCTGTCCAGTTTTGCTTTCAGGCCTAAGACAAAGCTGTTAAAACTCTCTGCCTCTCCACGCAAAGACAGAATAGCCTGAGAAACATAAAAGGGGAGGTGTGACCAATGCAGTATTTTGGAAAAAATGGCACAATGATCATAACTAAGAGAACCAATACTCGATGTCAGGCTTGGACTTAATGCTGAAGAGTTCAACATGGAGAATAGCTTGCATGGAAACAATTATCGAGTCATTTCATATTAAAGACCCTGAATAACTTTCCTCTGCTTTTCTTTTTTTTATTTAAGTCCAATACAATTAAACAAAATGACAATGCTGTTTGGTTTATTTTTTAATCAGCTAATTTAAGATGATTTAATAAAAGTGAATTTATGTAACTGCTCATGGAAATGAGTTCCATCGTGACGTTCAAGGATTACAAAATATAATGTAGAGAATTACTGCAGTTGTTTAGTGTAGGTTATTAAGGAAGTGTATCAAACTGCATAGATTATTTTTGTGGGAGAGAAAAAAAATGTTTTGACTCACGCATTCAGCCAGAACAGTGAATTTGGAGAGCTTCTCAGGTCGTGGGTCATCACCTCTCGTCCCTCTTTTGGTTTTTACACTGGGGTAAACCTGTTTAATGTAGTTGTCAGTCACTCTTTGGATCACTCCAGCCACACTACGACCTCTTTCGCTCAGGCACACCCTTAATCCCTCCATCACCACAGTCTGACCCCCATCAACCACCACTGCAGAATCCAGCGCCACCTACAGGCAAACAGAAATTAATCACTGAATAACTGAAAAAACAGAATGAAGTTTTTTATTGCTGTTGCATTCTTTATTTTGGTATATCGAATAAACAAAAGCTTGGCAACATTTTCTCTGTTTACAAAACATATCTGAGACATATTGCATTGTGAATTTGGATGTTAGTGGAAGAAAATAAAAGTCAAGGCTCGCTACCCTCGCCTCCTGCTGTGAACCTGTGAACGGGTCTGTGTGGGGGTGTGTCGGTGCCAAGTGAGGGTGTGACGTGTGCGAGGTGTCCTCGCGGGTGCCCTCTGGTGGCGATCCCGCCTTCTCACCGTGACAGAGCCCTCCCTCAAAGATTCCTCCCGGCGTCTGACACAGGGTCTTCCCGGGCGCCGCGGAGCTGGCCGGTTAGGGAATTCGCGGTGGTAGTCGGCGATTAAGGAGGGATCTAGTACCTGTGACGCGGGAACCCAGCTTCTTTCTTCCGGCCCGTATCCCTCCCAGTCTACCAGATACTGTAGACCTCCTCTGCGGTGTCTGGAGTCGAGGAGTTTGTTCACCTGGTAGACTGGGCCGTCCTCTAGCATTATCGGAGACGGGGGGGGTTGCTCCTCTCCCTCTCCGAGCGGACCCTCCGTATAGGGCTTGAGGGCGGAGGCATGGAAGGCTCGTGAAACTCGGCGATCTCCTGGTAGACCCACCTTAAAAGTAACACGATTTATGCATTGAGTAATCGTGTACGGCCCCACGTAGCGAGCTTGAAGCTTACCTGAGCCTCCCAGCCTACCGTCCTTTGTGGAGACCCACACTTTATCGCCCACCTTGTACTCCGGCGCGTCGGATCTTCTACGATCTGCCTTCCTCTGAAACCTCCTCACCGCTGTTCTTAGCCGTTGATGAGTATCTTCCCATACGCTCTCACTCCTCTTACACCAGTCCTCTATTTGAGGCTGGTCGGAAGCGGCAACGTTCCAGGGGTATAATGGAGGTTGTCTCCCAAACACGCACTCAAACGGGGTTTTCCCCGTGCTGGCCTGTGTAAGAGAATTCTGTGCGTATTCCGCCCATGCTAGTAGTGAACACCACGCCTCCTGATGTTCACTGCAATATGCCCTCAAGAATCTTCCCAGTTCTTGATTCACCCTTTCCACCTGCCCGTTTGCCTGGGGATGGTAGCCTGACGTGAGACTGACGGTCACGTTCAGCTTAGACAGGAACTCACGCCAGACCCGCGATGTGAACTGCGGTCCCCTGTCAGACACAATATCTTCGGGCAAGCCGAACTGCCGAAACACGTGCCTGAACAGGAGATCCGCAGTCTCCCAGGCAGTTGGCAGTCCGGGCAGGGGTAGGAAGCGCACCATCTTCGAAAACCGGTCGACTACAACCAGGATGGTGTTATTGCCTTCTGAAACCGGTAAATCAGTGAGAAAATCGACGGCTAGGTGCGTCCATGGCTGTTTGGGTATGGGCAAGGGTAGCAGCTTACCCGCGGGCGGCGTCCTCGGCACCTTGCTGCGCGCACACACTGCACAGGACCCCACGTGATGAAGGATGTCCCGGTGCATCCCAGGCCACCAATAACGAGCGCCCAGGAGCTGGGAGGTTCTGGTGGATCCGGGGTGTCCCGTGCCTAGGGATGCATGTGCCCACTGTATCAGAGCGGTGCGCTGATGGTGTAGCCCAGGAAATTTAATTCCCGCAGATGGAACTCGCAATAGTTTATTGCGCAGGAGAGTGCGGAGGACGGCCCGTACATCATGCTCATGTTGTTCTGTAGAGGAAGAATAAATGAGGATGTCATCGATATAAGCGATAACACATTTATTCAGGTACTCACGCAGAACCTCGTTGATGAACGCCTGGAAGATCGACGGAGCCGAAGCCAAGCCATACGGCGAGACCCGGTACTCGTAGTGCCCGGAGCGGGTACTAAATGCCGTCTTCCACTCATCCCCTTCACGTACGCGGATGAGGTTGTAGGCGCTGCGCAGATCGAGTTTGGTGAAGACTACCGCCTCACGCAACTGCTCCAGCGCAGACGGCACCAGAGGCAGCGGATAAGCGTAGTTCACCAAGAGGGAATTGAGCCCCCGATAATCCACGCATGGCCTCAGACCACCGCCTTTCTTTTTGACAAAGAATATGCTGGCTGAGGCAGGCGAGGTGGAGGGGGGCGATATAGCCCTGCGCTAATGCCTCCTGGACATACTGCTGCATGGCTTTCTCCTCTTCCAATGACAGAGGATATACACGTCCTCTCGGGGGAACACTGCCCTCTTTAAGTTCAATTTTACAGTCCCATGGGCGGTGCGGGGGAAGCTGTGTAGCCTTAGTGGGACTAAATACATCGGCCATCTCCTTATACTGGGAGGGAATCTTGGTTTCACTTGCCACGCTAGGACTCTCGATGGTGGTGGAAGTCAGTAGCAAGGGGGCGTGGCTCTGAGGGCTCTGTGAAACTGGTGTAGGTGCACTCCAGTGCGAAATGTGACCGTCATGCCAGTTAAGGATCGGATGGAACTGTCGAAACCAGGGAAGCCCTAAGGTGAGATCATAAGTTAAGTTGGGAAGAACGCAAAATATTTGTGACGAGGAGTGCCCTTGAACCGTGAGAGTGAGGGGAGGGGTGTGTTGACTCATAACCCCGCCACCCACAGGCCTGCCGTCCAGTGCACGCACTCTTCTCGGCCATTCCAGGTCCTTTAACGGCAGACGCATCTTCCGAGCCAGGTCCGCTGTCATCATGTTCCCCGCTGCTCCCGAGTCCACTAGGGCATAAACGCCACAACACACCCCCTGGTAAGTAATATTCACCTTTATAGTGAGCAATTGGTCCACCATGGATCTACTCACCCGGGCCGTCTCGTTGCTCGGGTGAGCACGATCCTCCTCCACTGGTTCTGTGGCGCCCAGCTGCATCGGTTCTGGTGGTCTCCAGTCTCTTCTAGGTCCAGGGGGCGATCGTGGTCTGAACGCCCTCGCGCGTCCTCCGACAGAGCTCCTTTCCTGAAGGAGCCGGTCGTAGGTGATGGCCATCCTGACCACCGAGTTGAATGTTTGTTCCTCTTGCCTGCATGCGAGTTCGGCTCGTAGTTGCGGTTTTAACGCCGCTAGAAATGTGTCGGTTAACGCCGCATCGTTCCACCCTGTCCCCGCCGCAGTCGTGCGGAATTCGAGGGCGAATGCAGCTGCCGTCTTATTCCCCTGTCTCATGTTCAACAAGGTTTGACCACACGCCCTCCCTTGGCGTGGGTGGTGAAATACTTCTTTTAGTTCGTTAATAAATGTATCAAAACTAGATAGGAGGGGCGATTCCCCTGACAATAAAGCGGCTCCCCAAGCCAGGGCCTTACCGCTAAGCCTCGAAATAACGAAGGATATTTTTGCCTGGTCCGTGAGATTCTCTTGATACCGAAAGTAAAGTCCACATTGGGCCGGGAATCCTTCGCATCTTTCGGGGTCTCCATCGTACGGCTCTGGGGGTGCCAAGGGTAGTCTTACCCCCTCAATCCGCTGGGGAGGGGGATTACTAGCCTGCTGAGATAACGACTGAACACAGGTGGTTAGAGTTTGCATTAGCGCTCTCAACTCACCCATTTCTCGATGGTGCTGCTCCAGAACAATGCCCTGGGCATTTAGTACTTCGATTGCCGAAGGCCCACTACCTCCTGCTGCACCAGGCTGCACATTCTGTAACGGGTTTAGGTTCACAGCAGGAGGCGAGGGTAGCGAGCCTTGACTTTTATTTTCTTCCATGCTCATAATAAGGTACAACACAAATAAAGGCAATTCAGCCAAAGAAGGAGTAACAATAAAGAGAGTATTCGTAGATGCAAGGGTGTCGTTCAGGAGCAGCAGCAGATCTCCTGGAATAGCTGCGGAGCGGGTTCCATCCAGGTAGGGCCAATGTGCAGCACTGAACGACAGGACCTGTGGGCTTAAATATTAACACTGAATACCGTGCACAGGTGTTAGTATTCAGGTGAGTGGGAAGGTGGGAGTGACCGGGTCTGTGTGGGGGTGTGTCGGTGCCAAGTGAGGGTGTGACGTGTGCGAGGTGTCCTCGCGGGTGCCCTCTGGTGGCGATCCCGCCTTCTCACCGTGACAGTTAGATAATGTTAGATGCACATTTTCTTTTTTGCCACAACAAAATGGTGTAGTCCATTTTCTAATGTGATGAAGTAACTCTACAGTTTCTGAATGAACCCTTACCTTACACGTCTAACACTTACCAGCTTCCCATCTCTCCTAGCAATAATAACCACTCTGTCTGGCTCAGTCATCCAGGTGTGGTAGCGATGAGGTAAATAGTCATTGCCCCCATAAATGCCTTCTGATATGGCCATCACCTCATCATAGTCCTGCGGTCTGGCCAGCCAGAAAGTTAACCCGGCATCCTTCGTTACAAACTGTGCCTCCATTGTTTTCCTGATGGAAAAGATCAACTAAGGAGATTTGGTTCTTCCTTAATTAACGCACACCAGGCTTTATCTAATTCTTCCAGATGCACTTAAACTTCTGAAAGACTGAAGCCAAACTGAGTTCACAGAGTTTATCACTAAACCGTCTTTAAAATGAAATATGTAATAAAAACAGATCAAGTTATGGAAATCTGTGTTATCAGTAGCAGTTCTTTACCACCATGAGGAGTTTCCAGTAAATCGGCATTTACAGATAAACATGAAACAATAATAGTCCTTATCAATAAAAAGCAGGTTTGTCCGGTATATGTGAATATGCATCAAAAAAGTAGTTTGCATGGACTGAAAACTACTGGTATTGTTGATCTCACAGGCGTGAATAGCCCCTAATTTCAGTCCCAGCACCTCTAAAAATAACAGTAAAAAGGACGTTTGTGTTTAACGGAACTTTGAGGTTTGTGATAAACTGAACAATGTAACAAAATTAAAGAAATACAGCAACCCCTTGCCTCACAAATGGTATGAGCCACTTTCTCTGTCCTACTCCTGCCCTGCTCTCCTCGAAGCTGTGCTGACACACACACACACACGCTAGTTTGACTAGTGTGGTGGATCCAGTAACGCAGACAACGATTTCTTTATCGCTCAGCACTAACACATTACAAACATTAACAGCAGTTCTCATTTTTCCTGTACTGAATCAATGTTCACTATTCATGTTCTTATTGATAGGAGTGTGGCTATCTGACGTTGCCACTGCCAAAGCTCCTAGAATACCTAAGGATCCTAGAAACCTGCTTGATCCATAAGCAAGTATGACACTAAATATACAAGCTGTAGCCAGGCCAGTAATTGTTTTTTCAGCCTAAGAAATGTTTTATTCTAAGTTATGGTTAGTTATGACAGATTTAAGTTGTTTATGATCTTTTTTCTGAAAATAATAATAATAATAATAATCTTTATTTATATAGCATCTTTCATACATACATGCAACTCAAAAGTGCTTTACAGAATAAATAGAAGAAAAGAAACATAAGATAATGTAATAAAATAATAAAATGGCATAACTATTAAAAAAATGAGAAGAACAAACATAAAATGTAATTAAATAAAATAATGTGATAAAATAATAAAATTATAAACCACCTGAGTTCTCTAACTAAATGCAGCTCTAAACAGGAAGGTTTTCAGGCTCTTCTTGAAGCTGTACAGCAAAAGAATGTCTCTGAGCTCGTCAGGAAGAGAGTTCCAGAGCATTGCACTCCAGTGAGTGGAGTGCAGGTGTAATATGATCCCTCTTTCTCCTGTGGGTAGGGACCCTTGTAGCATCATTCTGAACTCGCTGTAGGTGTGAAATAGAGCTCTTTGGGAGAACAGATAAACCAGCCTTACAATTATCTAGCTTTAATATGATAAATGCATGGACAAGTTTCTCACTATCAGAAGGAGAGAGCATGTCTCGGACCCTAGATATATTTTGAAGGTGAAAATATGCTGTCCTGCATGTATTTATGATGTGTGATTTAAAGCTGAGCATATTATCAAAAGTGATGACAAGTTCTTAACACATTGTTTGCCCTTCAGATTCATTTGATTTAAATAAGTTTGAACCTCATTTCTTTGTGAATCACTACCAAGAACAAGGACCTCTATTTTCTCTTGATTTAACACATATGCACTCAAACTGTGAGCTAACTTATTATTATGGCTTTAGGTTCTAAAGAAATGTAATGTTGAGACTCTGAGGACCTCATGTGATTGATCAACATAGCTTACATTACTCATGCATTTCAGGAAACAGATTTTGTTTGTTACAATGTCTTGTACTCCTACAAGACGAGTTTTCTTCTGATTACATTTTTATTTTGATTCTAAGAGCCATGCCACCGGCTGTTTGAAAGAACCAAAATGTAACACTGACTTGGAGCATGGATTCCAGTGTGTCAGATCTGAGAATTCACTGAGTGTGCAAGATAAGTAGGTGAGTTCCTACAAGACTGCAGACTAGTTTTGCAAAACCTCATCAATGTCCTGGACTTCTTCTGGAGCTCTGAGACAGATTTTCTGATGGGAGACTGTGAGCTCCTGTCACTGACATTACTGGTGGTTGTGTGCAAGTTCCACATGTGAGTAATGCCATAGAGCAGATTGTCCACAAACATTTGAGTCCCAGTCTTGTTAGGGTGAAGCCGATCAGATTTAAAAAGCTCAGGATGCCTCCAAAAGATGTTGACATTGTCAAATAAGTTTACCTTCTGATGTGCACAGGCTGTAGCAAGCCAGCAGTCTGGTAAAATGACCACTTCCCAGATGCACAGTTGGTATCAGTCCAAAGAGGAACACTTCAGACAGGGAAAACTCCAGAATGTCGAGCAGATGGTTAAAATCTTGTTTCAGAATCTCAGACTGTTGTTTGTAAACATCACTAGAGCCGACATGCACAATCAGTCTTTCCATAGCTGGATGATCATGCAGTATGCGTGGAACATTGATATCACTTCACAGACAGTAACACGAGGAAAGCATAAAGCCTTATACTGTTGCTCCATATATCTCTAATAACTGAGTCCCCAATCAGCAGACTTTTGGGCAGTGGAGATGCTCCTCGTCTCTTTTCACAGTTCGTGTCTCAGCGGCCAACACAAGCAGCATGCTGATGGCTAACCCTGTTAGCATGCTTATTAGTGAGCTGCCGACTGGCACGGTTTGCAAGCTGGTGGGTGGCACATGTGTGGCCATACTGATGGATAACACTGTTAGCATGCTTGTTAGCATGCTCCCAACTAGCATGGTTGGCAGCCTGGTGGTTGGTCCACGTGTGGCAAGAGGTTTTGGCATATAGCAGCGACACTGGAGTTGTTCCTCTGATGCAGACTGGCTTGTGCTGCTTGTTTTCCTGGTTTCCAGGTTTGACTGCTCAAGTCCTGCTAATCTATTTGAGGCGAGAGTTTCATTTGTTATCTAAAAGAACGTTCTGTTCTGGACATGGCTACTTGCCACAGTTGTTGTGTCCGTTTCTGTTGTGTTCCTTCCCCCGAACAAGAGTCATGTCCTTATCATTGTTATTGTTCACTGGTTTGGGAGTTGAGGCCAATATGAGCTTAGGTTTTGCCCCCAGTACATCCCAGCTGTCACGGTGGCATGGCAGGGAGGCCACCAGAGGGCATCCACCCGAGCACAGAACACCAGGCACACCCCCTCATTACTTCGGCGCACGCCCCCTCATTTCATGTCACTCCCTCCTTCCCAATCATCTGAGTACTGACACCTGTTCACCATCCCTTCACCGTATACTTAAACCCACAGGTCTAGCTGTTCAGTGCTGCACATTGAAGAAGCCTGTGAGAATCCCTGCTGATCCTCAGCCGTGACGAAGTCCTTCTGCCCTGCGCATCACTGAACGTCAACGGTGTCATCGCCCTACTTCTGTTTCTGTTTATTTTCCTACGTTGCTTAGAAAGCCTGAGTGTTTCCGTTATTGTTCAATATGAACAATAAAGAAAGTGTGTAACGTAAGGATCATTCCTGTTGTCAGTCCAGTCCTTGTCTTCTGTCTACCTTGTCCGGATCCATTTCCCAGTTAGTCCTGTCCGTGTCTTCTGTTGTTCCTTGTCTGATTTGTCCCTCTGTCACACCCTCTCGTTATTCGTCTACAGCCCTGCCTTGTTGTATTCCCGTTTCCAGTGTTTAAAAGCCCCATGTTTGCCCTGTTCCCTTGTCGGTTGTTTCTGGTCCTTGTGAGTACCCTGTCTGTATGTAGTCTGTTTTCCCCAGTTTATTCGTGTATGTTGTATTCTAGTTTATTTGTTAGTTCTGTTGGTTTGCATATTAGTTACCTGTGTAATGTTAGTGTATTCCTGTAATCCCCTGGTCAGTATTTATTAAAAGAAGACATACTAAGTCTGCATGTGCGTCCAGCCTCCTGTCCTGTCCAACCAAACGTAACAAAGTGACTCGAAACCCTCACCTCCCGCTGTCCATCTCATCCCGTTACACCAGCGACAATGCAGAGACCTCTCTTTCATGGCAAGTCCAGAAATGCCTCATCTTCCCTAATACGAGTGTAAGGTATGAATTCTTTCCTAAAGCTCTGCGACTCTCTGGGATACTTTGACACACAATATCAAAAAGCATAAGACACACAGGGCTCAAATATCCAATTCAAAAGTTAAATTGCAGCTATTGTCACTCAGGGAAATTCTGGCAGGTATTTCACAGCAGGGAACAACACCAGCCCCCGACAGAAACTGCACAAAAACAGCTCACTGGTTAAAACGGTTAAGAAGAGCCAGTGTCTAATTTCCACAAATGTAAGGCACATTGTATTACATTTCAAAGGGACATCAAAGATTGGTTTGTATTAAGGACTTACCTTTGACGTGGCTGGAGTAAGCAAAACTAAAGCAGTGAAGATTCAGAATGGAAGACCTATATATCTCTGAAGACTATTGGCTGCGGTCATTGGCACTAAATGCTTGTGAAACCTTTGAAATAAGTTCATTTCTGTATGACGGTCGAGGATTTAATGTGAGGTTAACGTTTAGCAACTTCAGGTAAAATGTACCTAAACACATGGTGAACAGGTCAGCCAAGAAATTATTTAGATGAATGGCCCAAAACAGTCGGTGACAGGCAAGACATAACAATGATCAAGTATAAAATCTATCGTTTCTCTTGGTTTTTACACTCAATAATTGTAGCTTGTCACCACTAAGCGAAAATAACACAGCAAGGCAAAACGCAAAATGAGTGGAAGAGTGGAAGGATGGAGTGTGACAGGCAGCCTGGAAACAGGAAAGAGTATGATAGACAACAAAAGGGGAATGGTGGATTACAGAGTTATTAATATGTTTCTGATTATGAAATTGCTGGTGCTACCAATGCTATACTAAAACCTGTAAAGGTGCTTTGTGCATGGCAATTATGTAGGGATGTTTGGGGAGGATGTTAAGCTGTTATTTATTTACATCTTACCAATTTCCTGTTGCCTAGAAATACAGCAGTGTCCATCCACATGCAATTAAGATTTTTAATTTAAACATGTACAGTTCTGTTTTTAGTAACATTTTCAAGTACAATTTTGATTTTCATTAGTCATTATTAATAAAACATAAAAGATAGTAATTGGACGACTGAATAAGACCAGTGCAGACTTTATTTAAAAAAGTCAGCATTCTAAAAAAAAAATGACATAAAAATGTTGATCTGTGCGGCAGTGCTTTTCATTTTTTTGACCAGTACCAGGATACATATAACTGGTTACGCCAGTTGAAGTGCTTTTGATTACAAATTCAGATAGCATGCTCACGTTTTCAGGTGCATACTGTGTTTCTGGATTTTGGCAGCAAATACATGATATGTAATATCTGAGTGAATTAGTTGTATATACTGAAAATATTGCTTCTAAATATCCCGTAAGTGACATCTCAGACATCTGTTATTTTCTGTGCTTATCTGCCAATCATGGCAATTCTTTCTCCAGAAACATTTGCTTCCAGTAATGCCTGCATTGCTTCACTACCTCATGTCCGTCACAGAACTCTCTCATACCCTCCCACATGGTTTGGGGCATGTAGATATTAACCAAAACAATGCAATGAACATGCCCCGTATTCTGCTCCAAATGGGCAACCAATGCCTTCCTTGCCAAAGAAAGATTATCCCCAAACATGTCTATATTAAGTCGCAAGGAACCTCCATTAAATGGAATGGGGTAGGCAGGCGTGTGAAAGCTCATAAAAGTTGGTTTTCCAGTGCAACAGTTAGCCAACCAGGTAAGGTTCAGCCTTTCTAAGATTTCCAAGTTGCTTTCTATTGGCTTCAGAGGCAGCCAATCCTGGACAAGGGCCCCTCCTGGAAGCTGAAGCCTAGTGGAAAGATCAGCGTCCAGGAGTAGGGCCTTGAGCTGTTGTCTGTCCTTTACAACAACTAGATCACTCTTGTTGTCTGTGGGTCCACTTGTCTTTTCCATGCTGTCCAGTTTTGCTTTCAGGCCTAAGACAAAACTGTTAAAACTCTCTCCCTCTCCACGCAAAGACAGAATAGCCTGAGAAACATAAAAGGGGAGGTGTGACCAATGCAGTATATTGGAAAAAATGGCACAATGATCATAACTAAGAGAATTAATACTCGATGTCAGGCTTAGACTTAATGCTGAAGAGTTCAGCATGGAGAATAGCTTGCATGGAAACATTTGTCTATTGTCCCTAAGGGCTGCTTAAAGGTTCTGAAGTGAATTTTAAATTATCGAGTCATTTCATAGTAAAGACCCTGAATAATTTTCCTCTGCATTTCTTTTTTTTCAAGACAAATACAATTAAACAAAATTACAATGGTATTTGTTTTATTTTTTTAATCAGCTAATTTAGGATGATTAAATAATAAAAATGAATTCATGTAACTGCTTATGGAAAGGAGTTCCTTTGTGATATTCACACATTAAAAATATAATGTAGAGATTACTGCAGTTCTTTAATGTAGGTTATTAAGGAAGTGTATCAAACTGCATAGATTATTTTTGTGGGACAGAAAAAAAATGTTTTGACTCACGCGTTCAGCCAGAACAGTGAATTTGGAGAGCTTCTCAGGTCGTGGGTCATCACCTCTCAACAGTCTCTTGGTGTTTACACTGGGGTAAACCTGTTTAATGTAGTTGTCAGTCACTCTTTGGATCACTCCAGCTACACCACGACCTCTTTCGCTCAGGCACACCCTTAATCCCTCCATCACCACAGTCTGACCCCCATCAACCACCACTGCAGAATCCAGCGCCACCTACAGGCAAACAGAGATTAATCACTGAACAACCAAAAAAACAGAATGAATTTTTTTTTATTGTTGATGCATCCTTTATTTTGCCCTTATACTGTTATAATATATAATACTGTTAATATATATATATATATATATAACTATATTGAGTTTGTCAACATTTTCTGTGTATACAAAACATATCTGAGCCATATTGCACTGTGAATTTGGACTTTCATGTGACATAGGAAAACATAGGAAACATAGGAATGATTACACAATAATGTTAGATGCTGCACAACGTTTTCATTTTTGCCACAACAAAATGGTGTAGTTCCTTTTTTAATGTGATGAAGTAACTCTACAGTTCCTGAATGAACCCTGACCTTACAAGTCTAACACTTACCAGCTTCCCATCTCTCCTAGCAATAATAACCACTCTGTCTGGCTCAGTCATCCAGGTGTGGTAGCGATGAGGTAAATAGTCATTGCCCCCATAAATGCCTTCCGATATGGCCATCACCTCATCATAGTCCTGCGGTCTGGCCAGCCAGAAAGTTAACCCGGCATCCTTCGTTACAAACTGTGCCTCCATTGTTTTCCTAGAGGAAAAGAGCAACTGAGGAGATTTGATTCCTCCTTAATTAACGTACACTACACTGTATCTAATTCTTCCAGATGCACTTAAACTTCTGAAAGACTGAAGCCAAACTGAATTTACGGAGTTTATCACTAAACCGTCTTTAAAATGAAATACGTAATAAAAATGTATTCCAAGTTATGGAATTCTGTGTAATCAGCAGCAGTTCTTTGACACCATGAGGAGTTTCCAGTAATCGGCATTTACAGATGAACATGAAACAATAATAGTCCTGATCAACGAAATGCAGGTTTGTCCGGTAGATGTGAATATGAAGTAGTTTGCATGGACAGAAAACTACTGGTATTGTTGATCTCACAGGCGTGAATAGGCCCTGAATTGATCCCCAGCACCACTAAAAATAACAGTAAAAAGTTGTTTTTTAACGTAAGTTTGTGTTAAACTGATAAACTGTTTAACTGAGTCTCTGATAAAACGAAAAATGTTCAAATTATAGAAAATATGTGATTAAATATAAAATTTAACAGCGACAAAAGAAATACAGCAACCCCTTCGCCTCGCAAATGGTATGATCCACTTTTTCTGTCCTACCCCCGCCCTGCTCTCCTCGAAGTTGTGCTGAGACGCACACACGTTAGTTTGTCTAGTCTGGTGAATGTAATGAGTAACGCAGACGACGATTTCTTTATCGCTCAGCACCAACACATTACAAACATTAACAGCAGTTCTCGTTTTTCCTGTACTGAATCAACGTTCACTATTCATGTTCTTATTGATAGGAGTGTGGCTATCTGACGTTGCCACCGCTAAAGCTCATTGAATCCCTAAAGATCCTAGAATCCCCAAAGATCCTAGAATCCTGCTTGATCCGTCCGCAAGTATGACACTAACTGTAGCCAAACTGTAGCCAAGCCAGTAATTGTTTTTTCAGCCTAAGAAAATACGTTGTTTTTGCGGTCGTTGCATGCATGATGTCTAAACTTTGGCTACTTAGGACAGCAGAGTTAAGATGACGATTATCTTATCTTTTTTTAAAAACGGTTAAGGAGGGCCAGTGTCTTAATTTTCACAAACGTAAGATTGGTTTGTCTGAAGCACTTACCTTTGACGTGGCTGAAGTAGACAAAAATCGACGTTTGTAAAGCAGCGAAGATTCAGAGTGGAAGATGTCTATATCTCGGAAGACTATCAGCTGCGGCCATAAACTTTATCACTGAACGCTTGTGAAACCTTTGAAATAAGTTACATTCAATATGACGGCCACGTAGGAAAATAAACATGCAGCTTGGTTTATTATGCGTGGTCTCATGTCGGCCGATTTAAAGTGACGTTAATGTTTAGCAACTTTAGGTAAAATGTAATTAAACACATGGTGAACAGGTCAGCCAAGAAATTCTTTAGCCAAAAGGCCCCAAAACAGTCGGTAATAGGCAAGGTGTAACAACGATCAAGTATAAAAATTTTGTCGTTTATCTTGGTTTTTGCGCTCAATAATTGTATCTTGTCGCCACCAAGCGAAAATAACACAGCAAAGCAAAACATTTTATTTTACAAGGTCTGAGGGTTACGCCTTACGTGTTTTGTAGCCACATTCTGTAAAATCGAATGCGAAAAGTACACGGTTATTCAAATCACAAATTCAGAAAAACGATAAAGCGTGTACCGTATACCATATATCACAGTTAATCATTGTAGATCTTGCAGTTATTTCCATTAGTGATTTCGCAATCTTTTGCCTAACAGCACTGATGCAATTCAAAAGATATGCACGTACGTATCAAAATGGTGGTAAGTATGTTTAGACATCATACAAACTAGGAATGAGAATGTATACAAAATAGATACTTTATTCTGCAAAATGTGGTCTATATTATACATAGAATGTACTCGATACATTTATTTATGTACAAGTCATAACAAAAAAGACAAAATATATACTTTAGGACAACTGTGAATGTGCAAGCAAGCTCAAAATGTTTTGCAACATTAGCAATGACACAGACAAAGTAAATATGATTTTCCCAATTGGAAAATTTTCTGTCAGCGCATGCTGGGTCAGAATTTTTGCTTCTGTCCTTTCGATCATTTGATTACATAGTGCATTTTTGTTTCGGTAGACTTAATTAAAATTTCTAGTGGCTACTGAATAAAATCTGTGCTCAATTGTTGCTGTCTGATGTCATTGGCATTTCTGGGCTTTTGGGCCTGTCCTCTTCATCTCTCTGTGGTTGAGGGCACTCTCCTAAACGGTAGTAAATCTTCTTTGAGCCAGGTGGCGATCCTTGTGTTGATACACGGGCTCTGCCCTGGTATGCCTTCCACAGGCGGCCATAGTACAGGTCCTTTTTAATCTTTGCATATAGCTTTGTGGGGTCAAAGCCAGACGGAGGGGCAGGATGTCCTACCTCTTGTGCATTTTCTGTGTATGTCTGAACAAACACAATAGCAGTTTGTATATTTCCACTGTATGTTTTCATTTTAAATAAGTTCTGGGCAAGATTTCTCATGATAACTGCTTTGAAAAGGACAGCTAAATTCCCCTTTCCCTTAGTACTCTTTATAGCTCAGCATACATCTTACCAAGCATCATTTTCAGAAGTTATATATATATATAGTAAAAAAATATAGTGAACTAAATTTCACTTTAGTAATTTCACTAAATTACTATAGTGAACTATAGTAAATGTTAGTGATTGGTGTTCTAAAAACATTCATACTGATTTTCTTTTTGATTTACACTGATTCTTCTTTGTACATACTAGTAAGCAATTTCCATTACTTAATGGAAAATGTTGAAATTGTTATCTGTGACAGAACATGCTGAGTGAAGCAGTGGGCTATACAACTTAACATCTTTACAAGATCTTAACCACTGTGCAAGTAGAACATGAGTGAGAAAAATAACCCCAAAAACAGGAAACTCACATACCACAACTGTAAGCACACTTATGCCAGGTCAGTTTGAGACCAAAGAGGTATTCATGAGATTTTAAAAAAGAAATATTATCCTATTATTTAAAAATATATGTGAATGTTGTTTCTGTGTTTTATTTATTTATTCTAAAAACACACCAAGTGTGTGTGTGCATGTGTGTATCTTAACTTTTAGCTGAACTTAGTTCATACCTCAGATGGTGTTGATGGGTCTGCGTAATGAGCCTGTTGGACTCGAAACTCCTTTCTCCTAGGATAAAGAATACCTCAGTGAAAAAACTACAGAAAGTGTGTTAGAGAAAACATCTTTACCATTAATTGTTTAAAAATTACATTCGTATTTAAATGCCATAACATAGTTATAATGAAGTCAAACATTACAGACATTATCTTTTTTTTCAAAAGGGAGGTGACTGTGGCACTACCTTGTACAGAAACATTTGTGGCAAAGGTACACAGGGGCAATAAAGAAGAAGAAGGAGAGAATGCACCCGACGGTCATTGCTCCCAGCTGTCCAAACAACCCCAGGTCACGGCCTGCCTGCTTGGCTTCAGCTGGACACAGATACACAAACACATGTCATAAGCACAGACATCCATGTGAAAACCAAGAGGGAGCATATGGATTGTGAAAGTGGCCGGATAAAGTCAGAATACTCTTTCTGTTATTAGCATTAACTCCGTCATTGTCACTGATCGTGGTGCACTGCATCAGATGGCCAGACGGAAACGTTATGAAGACACAGCAGATTTGTCCGATCTCGGCTAAAGGCGTCTTCTCCAGGGAAATTGATGCGGAAGAGCTCAGATGTCTACCCTCAATCCTCACTCTGTCACTGTACTCAGGGGGGACGTAGGTGCCGTAATTGGGGTGAAAGGTGCCGACTTTGGTGCGGTTAGGCCACTGTATCTCCCAGTTGACCTGGGTTAGATTCTCATGTCCAGACAGTTCACAGGTCAGGATATGTCTCTCTCCTTCCTTTCTGTAACTGATGATTATACTGCTGTCGGAGATGCCTGTTGATGGAGAATAAAGGAAATAAATAGAAATTGCCAATAGAAAAAAGCCAAGCTATTTTGATTTTTCTGTTGATAACAGAAAAATCCTTTTGGCTGTCGTGCTGCCACAGTTTTTACGCTGTCTGATCTTCTAGTAACTAAATTAGATATTTGTATTGTGTGAATGTTGTAATTGTATATTGAATATTGTATATTGTGAATATGTACACTGATAAAAGGCCACTCTCTGTCTTTGATTTTAAGGGTACACATAGTGACTGTGGTTTGATCTCTGCATGCATATTCAAACTGGTCCAAGTCACATCTGTGTCCATTCTTTTCTTTTAAGCATTAATCGTTTTCAGCCGACATCTAAATGTCTTACATCTGACATCTGAATATCTTACAGCCGACATCTGACTGCTCGCATTACGGGTTTCTAGTACCTACTAATGACCTGATTACATTAAATTAAATGCTTTGTAAAGTTCAGCAAATATAGAACTGTTCTGTTCCTTCTGGGAAGAAGCATATATATATATATATATATATATATATATATATATATATATATATATATATATATATATGCTTCTATTGTATTCTATCTATATTGTGTTCATTTCTCTATATAGATAGATAGATATATAGATAGATGCTATAATGTAGTCATACCTGTGTGCAGGAAGGTGATGATGAGAAACAAATGGAACGAATTCTTCCTCATGGCTGTTCTCCCACACAAACACCTTCAGGCCGATTCCTCTTTCCTTACTCTGTTACGTTTTCACTCCAACGGCTTACAAAGGCAAGCCAGACGAAGAAGAAGAAGAACCAAAATGGCTCTGTTCATATATTGTGCTGGCAAGAGAACGGTTGGCATTCCTTTTTCCTCTCAAAAGCAGGTTCTGCCTCTCAGATCAGCTCATGTTTGCACACTGCCATCTCACTCACAATCTAACAGGCCTGATGAGGAAGGAAGTGACAGCCTGTGCTCTTTAGCATGTGGGAGTTTCCGTAAAGTTCAGTTCTTACCCTGAAATTACGCAGGCCAAAGCTGTGCTTGCACAAAAGTGTGTCTGACGCTGTAATCACTGACGATGTAATCGCTTTCAGCTCTAACAGTGTGTGTGAGAATCAGTGGTGGTGGAGAATTGCTCTGTGTGCTTTTCAATTCTTCTTTCAATTTGACAGAGAGCATGGCTTTACTACATCTGCTAAGATGCTTTTGAAATAAGGTCTACCCCTTGAATCTCATAAGATCTATGCCTGGATGTCAGCATCAGGTACTTACTTCAAATATGTATGTGGAGTTTAGCCATACAATCAAAGCTGCATTATGTAATGTTTGTTTAGTACACCACTTTCTGATAAACTCACTGGCGGCATGAAACATGGGGAAAGGAAGTGAGACTTTCAAGTCTCTCATGCCACAAGGTGTCAGCTGAATATGTGCAAACCACATTTGTGAAAGTTCCTACTGTAGACCTGAGTTATATATGTTTAGCAGTGTGAAATTTACCATATCTAACATCAACCCAAACACAGTTAAAACAGGTTATGTAAGTACACTATTATGCATAGAGGAGTGTGTACTTAAATATATGTATATGTATAACTACATGTATGTATATACACATACATACTATGTCTGTACACAGATACACAGACACAAATGCATTTCCTGACTGAAGCCAATCCCTCTTTTTCATATGTGCTTGAGCACTGCTATTACAGCACAGAGCACACCAATTCTCTCCACATTTGTGCACACACAATAATTAGTCTGAATGGGGGTGTCAAGACCATGTTGCCATGGTGACAAATTCCTTCACACCAGTTCAAACACTGTGAGCTATTGGCAGTTCATATTATAAACCCTGCAAAAGCAAATTTGTATTTTTATTCCCATTATCTAGGGCACATGGAAGACTGCAAAAGCACTTGGTGAGCACATGCAGTATTTCTAGTCTGAATAAGCTCTTCTCCTTCCTATATGGGCCTGGGTGCTGGTTTATATCTGCCCCTG
The DNA here is from genome assembly GCA_020368025.1 of Brachyhypopomus occidentalis. NCBI lineage: Eukaryota > Metazoa > Chordata > Actinopteri > Gymnotiformes > Hypopomidae > Brachyhypopomus > Brachyhypopomus occidentalis. Next base: position 1,023,290 of record JAGXOD010000081.1, on the reverse strand, counting down.
TCTCCTAAATAAAATCCAGTTTTATTAAAGACTCTGTATCCTGTAGAACTTTGTAGTCAAGATAATCTTTGAAATAGTTTTATAAGCAATTCATCCTCAGACTCATTGATATGTTCACTTTAATCAAGAGAATGAATTTGGTGCTTATTTTAACCTCTTTTATTCTAAGGACTCCCAGCATGCATTCCTTCCAATCCTTTGATGCAGTGAATGTTTGCAGGGATGCTTGTTATATGCTGATTTGACTGCCTAGCGGAAAGGACCTTGACAAGGCTCACAGAACACCTGGAAAGGTCACGTGGGTTCCTTTCACTCACACATGTATACCTTCAAAATGAATGGAGCTGAAAGCTCACAGGCTTTACTGCTGAAAGATGACGCACAGTGGCACAAATGTGAACTACAGACCGAAGGCCTCAACAAGATGCCTCCACAGCCTGTGCATATGTGAAAAGCTTTTTAGAATAAAGAGTGAGTGCACCTGCATGTTCTGTTTCCTGCACTGCATTCTAAGAAAGTTAGACTGTTCATATGATCGTTCTAATGATCGTCATGTTATCTGCTCGTGTATGGAGTGTAGTTACAAATAAGCAACATTTTGCATTGGATGCAGTTACTGGATAATAAACCTTAAGATCTGGGCATTTCCATTCAAACAGAAATAACAAAAGAGAGAGAGAGATTCATGTTTTCAGTCTCATTGCTGCATTCCTGCCATACTTTAGTGTCTTTTCTGGTAAAGTTTTAAGTTTAGCATCGCTCTGCTTTCCTTGTTAATGTCTTATTGCCTGTTTCCTCTCAACAGGTGGTTTCAGCATGTCTCTCTCTTCTTGTCTGTCTCCTATTGACCATCTGGATGCGGCTGTGGGGAGCAGGACAGAGGGAGACAGGAGACCTGTGTGTCGTGACTGCGAGCACCTCACGCACCTCATTCACTGAAACACAAACGCATCACTGTTGCATTAGTGGGCATGCCTGCTGTTTGTTAGGAATCTTAGGACCTTGTCTGAAAATGCCTGGGGTGCAAAATGGCCAGTGATGCAGTGATGTCAGGTATGTCTCACGTGCATAAGCTTTTTTTCTGAGAGGACCTCTGTGAACCTCTGTGCGCTATTTTTGAAACCCACGTGCAGTACTTTTCCACTGCCATGGCTGTCTGTTTGCAGCATCTATGTTGGAATTTGTGTGTGTTCGTCTCTTCACTCATCAGAGCGCCAAGTAGTAAAAAGAGGGCGATGGAGTAAGGGGTCAGGGAGATGGGACAAATATTGCATAACTCAGTTTTATTTCATAACACCTCCTATCATCCAGTCCCTTTTCACTCTCTCTCTCTGTCTCTGTCTGTCTCTCTCTCTCTGTCTCACTTGCTCTCTGTCTCACTTGCTCTCTGTCTCACTTGCTCTCTTGCTCTCAGTCTCTTTGTATTGTTTTGAGCTTGGCATGGTTGCCTAGGGAAAGACAAAGCCAGCTGGTGTATTTGAGCCAGCTCAACCACCACCCTACCCCCACCCTTTAACGTTCCAACCTTCCTTCCACGATCCCCATTTCATTCAAAACCCCCACTGCCCACACACTCAGATGCACACAATGCATGACCTCCACTTACCATGCCCATCACTCTTGCGGTCCTTCCCCCCTCCACAAATACTGAAGTGCAGAAGAAGGGCATTTGGGAAATTCCATTCAAGAACTGTGTAGTTCATTGCAAGTACCTTATTAGCATGACACACACTGTCTGGACCCTAGGAGAATCGCATTTTGATCCAAACACATGACACAAACAGATGGTGCTTCTAAAGCAAGTGCCCACAGGAAACAGGATGAAGGCATTATGTGAAATGAAGAAATATTAAGGCACACTTGGTATTGCTCTAAACCTAACTGCATCCACTGGTTATATTGAGTTTTGTAAGTGGATTTATAGCATAAATTAATAAATAAACCTAACCCAGAGACATACATAAACCATGATGTCTAATGACTGTAAGATAACTCCAATTGCTCTTTCTTGACTGTAGTGATCAAATTGCAGATTTCTGCCTTGAAATCCATTTTGAAGTAGCAATAGTTTATGTACTTTACAAAAACTAAATACTTTATACTGGAGTACTCTACAGGTATCTTATGCATTCTTGGGTTGTAGAAAAATAATGTATCAAGCTGTAAACCTCCAGGATTTGAATGACAGGACCAAAGCTTTCATTCATGTCAAGCTGCTTGGAGACACATAGAATGTGAACATAGAGCTAAGCTATAGTACAAAAATAAATGTAGCCAATCTTCACATATGCACCGTGAGCCTGTTCATAATGGTCTCCAATGAGCTCTACCAATGAGCTCTACTATATGAGATCTACCATATGTTATCTTCAGTTTGAGTCTGCATATCACATTCCAAACTGCCTATGCTAAAATGTTCAGTCAAAACAATAAATATTCATTTATATAATTATGTATAAAAACACATTCGAGTCAAGCAACCTTCAGCTGAAGTTCTTTAGGCTTTGATCATTTTGTTTCCATTCTCTAAGGAAAATTAAGGAATTAGGCATTAAGGAATCTGAAAACTGTATTGTGGTCCTCTAGACAAGTATGAATCTATATATACACCTATATATACACACACACACACATACAAGCATTTTGCTTGTACAGCTGATGAAGGACCTCTGACCTCTGTCTGAAGCATCTTGGTTTTCTGAAGTCACATACATTCAACACCAAGCGTAAAGGACACCAAGATAGAAGGGGAGTGGGGTTGAGTCCAGCAGGGCGGGGTCAGTAGTACTACCACCACCTGCTTCTCATGCCAGACAAGTTGAGCTGACCAACATCTGACATTCTCCATTTGTTGTTGCTTAAAATATATAATGTATCCCAAGTTTGATCTTCCCCTGGTCTCCTTAAAGCTCAGTCTTTCCTCCCTTTGAAACTGTCTCTTTTTCACTCTTTATGTTCATCTTACCAATTACAGTAGTTTTACCATAATCACATGTGTTATTTTCCTTTGGAATTAGATGTATTCAAATAATTATCCAATTAATTTGGTTTGTTTGTAAAATATTTTTCATCTAGCCCCCAGTATGTCAGTATTTTTCCAAGTGTTTTGAAAATTATATCACTAATAATGAGAGAGTACATTATAACTAGTGATGAGTGAGTACATTATAAATTACTAATGTCCTAACTGAAATCCCAACATTCTCTTTCAATGTATTTAATGTCTTTTCTGTCCATGCCTAACATATCCAGTATTCTGTCTTCTAAATTCATGCATTAAATGTATATATATATGTATGTATGTGTTTTACATCCCGGCCAGACTGAAAACCTTGCACTGTTGTGGTTTAGTACTGTCTATAAAACAGATGAAGATAAAATAATAAAATGGCACAAAAAGTGTCCGGTATTGAAATTGCAAGGAAAATAACAGAAAACGAAGAATTACCCCCTCGGTGTTCAAGTCATATGTTCAAGCCATATATAAATATATATATATATACGACTTAAACTGTTTTGTATAAGCAAAGTATTTTTTGTGGGTAGGGTATCGTTATTTTCTTTTTTTTTTTCTTTTCTTTTCTCTTTTTTTGTTTATTGTTAGGAGGTGCAATACAATTCACAATTAGTTTTACACATAGAGACTCTACAACTTAGATTAGTTTTACTGTAGTTTAAAAGAAAACCTACATAAAGCCTTTAAGTGTCCGCACAGGCTACAGTTGACATTGTCTTCATGCCACAGTCAGGGATTGGTGAAGCCATTTTTACATATGGCATATGGCATATTTTTGCCAAGTTCAAATTAATTCATGAACATCAAACCTTTCACATGCTTTAAGTGGCCTTCATAAATCCCATCTGTGAGCCTTTTATGTACTATAGTTTAATAGTACATAAAATGCATGTATAAAGAGTTTTACAGAGCTTTTAAATGTAGCTCCTCATGCCATGTTGTTAGTTCTTGTATTAATGTCTCTGACAGTAAAGTTCAAGACAGAAATGTGTTTCAAATACGCTTCTCTTTTCAGTATTGCTTCAGTATTATTTTAGTTCAGGACCACCTCTGTTTTTCTGAAATCCCTGATTGTGGCCTTAGTAACTAATAAGCCTGTACATAACAAGGTATTCACTCAAATAAGCAGTTGTCTCATTATGTGCTTCTCTAAGTATTTAGAATGAGTTCTTGACAAACCTTTGCGACACAGCACAAGTAGCATTCATAAACACTATATGAATGTACAATCTAATGTAAAGTGCTACTAACAAAAAGCAAAAAGAATTACAAATAAAACAGCAACCATATTTTGATAAATGGAATCGTGCCGTGGGGTTTTACAGAACTTGATTGTAAATGCATCCCCTTTACTCCATGTTCAGTGTTATCATAAAACCCTTTATGATCACAGTACGCATTCTGATGATCACAGCTTTCATGATGGTTTTCAAGTTTAATGCCACATGCTATGGGAGTACTTGTGGTTCATTTTATTATCATGTTAGCTGAATACAAGTAGCATGCTTTTTTCCTTTCTGTATACCAAGCTTCCATCAATGACTGGACTGATTTTATAGTTTTGTGTATAAATGGAGGTGGGAAAATCGACTTTGCCGCTGTGATGCCCTTGAACATTAACATGCACTGCTGATTAACTGTTTAGCTTCCCGATATAAATTATTATTTTATTTTTATTTTACTTTAAATCCTTTGTGGCACCATAAATGGAAAACTGACCAAATTTCAGGTGAATCCGGTGATTTAAAAAGTTAAAAAAAATATTTACAATGAAAATAGTCAATAGCCTTTTTACAAGAGTTAATAGAACTCCCCATAAGAACACCACATAGTATATAGAGCCAGATTTAATTTCTCCATATAGCCATTCATTCAATGGCTGACTGGCTAAAAGATAATAAAACCTAAACGAAATGTAATTGATTTAAAAAAAGGTTGCAGTGCCTGCCATAGATTCGTGGGTGTATTTGAGCCTGTTATACCAAAATTTCACAATGGGCTAGTGTGCATAATGTAATAGAGCTCTTGATTCCCATTGGTTTAGCTGTCATTACTGCAGGGAACACGTTTCATACAAATTATTGTGGCTCTTGAAATGTTGTGGAAGGAGCCTAATATTGGAATATTGGAATATTGGATTTCTCTTTTTAACAACTTGCAGAAACAGATCTAAAACAGAGATTAAACATAAGCTGTAAACACACAAAAAATCAACAAAGAATTTCTAAAAGAAAACACAAACAAAAAAATTAACTAGAGTCCATTAGTCCATTAGTCCTGTATACCGTTTTCATTTATCCTAGAAAAATATACCCAAAAAGCAGAATAAGAGCGTGGTCCTTACTAAGACGGCTTAACCCAACATAATGTACAATTCACACACATTTTCTCTGCTACTAGATTTTTCCTGAACTGTGTCACAACATCTACTGGTATATCTAACACTTATAGATTAATATTCATTAAGATGTCAAATGATCCTAGTGAAGCTGCTAATCAAGTATATAAAGAAAGAAGAATGTCCAGATGCAAACAATGACGGCACTTCACAATATTAATAAAACACAAGCAGGAACAAGGAAAAATGTTACTACTAAGCATTGCCCTAGTAAACAAAAAATGCTCATTATGTATATGGCTAGGTTTACACCAAAAAACATCTATGAATGTGTTCATATCTCTGTATGTAAGCAAGTCATTTAAAGCAGATAAACCCTATGATAATATTAGCCTAAATACTTCTTGGGTTAAGTTTTACTGAAAACATCAGGACAAGATCTCGCAATCAAGTGTATGTTTGTATGTGTGAATTTAAAGTTACTTTGCTTAGTGTTAACCTAGCCACATGCTCAGTGTCAACCCCTTTACCCTCCCCCCTCCTCAGTCATGCAACATGCACATCTCAAAGATCTCTCAGGGATTGAAAGTTTTTTTTAAAAAAACATGTTGTATTTAAAATAGCTTTGCATCTCTCACAATTTCTTGAAAAAAAAAGAAAAAAAATGTTTCAATTCAGTTGAAATCACTGCTTAATAATAAGCAGTTTTACTGGGTTGTAGAAAAGTACCTTAAAAAAACAAATACATCATAATGCCTCTGAACGGCATTGGAACTGCATACTCACCCCCTTGATTAACAGTAATGCTATGAGTTTTCTACAGGATGTCTCACCTCAGCCGATTTGGACTGCATAAGAGATTAGATTGACCTTGCCTAGTTTAGTGTTTATGTTTTCTTCAGGTACCAAAAATAGAGAATAAAACAGAGACGGTGTCTGTGGGCCTCGGTGAGACTCAATGAAGGGAAATGGAGGACAAATAAACTCAACAGCTACTGCTGCATCAAAGGGATGGACTACACAGGCACTCAAACCCCTGACTTACAGAGGAACCTGCCATCCGGTCATGATGATCACAGGAGTTGTTGTGGTCATCACCCCCAAAATCCAGTTCCCTGGGACAGGTACATACTAGTACAGACCATGGCCATTTAGTTGGACCTTATGAATAGCAATGATGTTAAATAAATGCTGACATTATGATGGAAATGACCATGTCTTTGATAATCCTCTATGTTTCATGTAGATCACAGAAATCTCTATCAGGCACATCATTTATTTCCATTGTTATTTTTCAGCTAAAGTTATTATTTTCATGAGGCCGTTCTTCCTGATTGCTCTCAAAAAGAGCATATTAGTGACAGGGCCACAAAGGTCCATGCTAACTTAGATGCACCTTCGACTTAAGTTATAAACTGAAGTCTTTGGTATGAACTAACAAGGTTTGGACAAGCCACTGTTAAAATGTACCTGATACACATCATTCTAAGATTCAGGGTGTATACCTAAAACCATTATAATGGTGTCTTTAGAGGAACTACCTGAGGAGCAGTTATCTGGACAACTGAATGACCATGACTGGTACAGAAAATTACAGTAAAATACTACTCATCGTTTTTTATGTGATTAGAATGCAACAGTGCATGTATCTTAAATATAAAGAATAATAAAAAAAAAACATAAAAGTTGTGTAGGTACAGTAGGTTATTAGTACAAGACAACTTAATGAAATCAGTGTCATTTACATAGCATAACCTAAGAACACATGCACCAACATCCGGTTGCAGATTACCAAACACAGCACCTAAAAATATATAGATGAAATGCTATTAAACAGCATGTCTTGTAGTTGGTAAAATAACATTTGCATGCTGTTGTCATGTGGCTCACAAGCATATTCAACCTTGTCACCTGAACATGTACAACTCAGTCAACTTCAAATGCATAGCAAAGGAATCACAAAGTCACAGGGCTCAAAATTCAAACAAAGGAATGCATTCAATAATGTCTGGGATATATGGTCATGGCTCGCTCTCTCTGCCCAGCCTTTCAACCTCCCTTGATAACTCTTTCCATCCAAAGCTCCAGAGGGACAATCTGGGTATAGGTTTAGGTGGAAGGTGAGGGAACTCCACCCTGAACAAGCTCTATTACTGCAAGATGACACCACAAGCACTCACTAGATCCTCTTTCACTCAGTCCAAGAGGGACAGCAGGACACGCTGAGCTCTTTGGATGAAAGCCTTTTAGTGTGTGTATATGTATGTTCTATTAATGTGTACCTGGTAAAATCCCACTGTATAACATAATCAACATTTGGTTACACACATTTATATATATACAAGCAGTGTTGTTACTGTTGTGGTACATATAGAGGAAGGCTGCTATTTAAGACACATGGAGACGTGGCTATTAAGTAGTAGACTCAATAGCAGCTAGTTAATCCATGGACCTCAAAGGTCTTTCTTTTGTGATCATGACTAGACCTTATTGTATACCAAACCAAACCCAGACCAGTGACTTGCTTGTGGTGTCTCTACTGAAACTACTCTTTAGTAACCTAATCCTGGCCATGCATCCTGCTCACCCCCCTTCCCATCATTACCACGGCTATGGCTTTCACCTCGGCGTACAGCCTGATTCAAGACATGAAAGGGAAAAGCCTTTTTTTGAGTACTTTGCACATGCTTGCAGACCAGCAAGTCTTGAACATGATATATCACATGTACTTGTCAACCAGCATATGTTTAGTGTATCCCTAAGATTGGTCAGCCAAATGCGAAAAAGGAGCCATGGCATCTTCTTGTGCACTACTATTGAAATTGATCTGTTCTAGGGGTGTTCTAAAAGTCCTCTGAAGGTAGGAACTGAGATCACAAGGGAGGCTTAGGACTAGAACTCCGATTAAAGATTGACAAACTTAAGTTTCATACGTATGTGCATAACAGTTGATATTTCAAGTAACCACCATAGTGTGAGCTATTTCATTATTTCAGCAGTAAATATCCAACATGTCTGCTAACACCATACAGTTTGTGTTAGCATGCCGTACAAGTTTTTAAGAAAACAACAAACATGAGCTCCATATACACGGTACAATTACCAATGTTTCAGCCTCATGCCCTTCACAGTTAGCTCCACCTCAACACAGTACATGTGCATTTATTACCCTTCATAACTTCATAACCTTAACTACCTTATTTATTAGGAGCTAATGACAGTTAGAAAGGAACAAAAGTGTGAAATGTAGAAAAAAGGAAGGAAAAAAACTCAGACATTCACATTTGCATACACAACTAAAACAATAACCATTTCTTCCTGTAGGTCAGTATAATCTATATCAACAGTGTGTGCTTTGAAGAGGGCAAAACATGTATATGGCCTCTACACAATGACACTGAAAATGTCTTGATTCTCATACTGGTCATACTAATACACAGATCAAGAAATCATCAGTCATACAACCAGATGGCAAATATGAGATGGAGTGTAAAAGACCAGGTGGAATTTGTGTAAAAAAATAGCTTTCTGGTCAACTTATTTCCAATTATTTCCAAATAATTATATTTGTATTTATATTTGTTGTTCATTATAAATTAAAAATGTGTCTGTTTTGCCTCTTAAAACACACAATGTTCACACAGTAAAAGCTTCACACTCATGGTAGGGCAACTTTTGTCATGAAGACAATATATACTGCAATAGCATAGTCAATAACAGTTGTTATACCCCTTCAGAAAACATTTTTCAAACGTAGTTTAATTTTTCTTTTGCTCAGCATGACAGTGTATGACCTTAATAAATGAAGAAAGATCTGCAGGCATGTTTCCAACTTGATATGAGTTGAACAATTTTGAGCACTAATCAAAATCTTAATTGCTTGTTAGTGGAAGCTAAGTGCCATATTCACAGGTAGGTGACATGTTGTTCAGTCTTAAACACATCAAGACTGGGGCTTCAGAAATATTTGTATTTTCCAGAATAAATTAAGAGAGAGATTGCTGAATATTATCTGTCTAAATCAAATGTGTGTGAATAACACCTGATCTTGGGAAGGCCTACATAAAGTGTGGGCATACTATTCAGAAACAAGCCCAACATTGATCCTTCTTGATTTATCACCCAAAAACAAAATAAAAACCTTTTAAATAGTTTTGAATTTCAGTTGTCAGAATCTTAATAGGATGTCTCTGATGAATTGGCCTTCAATTCATTAAGACCTTAGACATGTTATGCATATTTGACATAACTACAGGACCCACACAGTGCACTCCAAGGAAAGATGGGAAAAGAGGGCCTCCTTTTCTTAAGTGGTTGTTCAGAGTTTATAAAGTGAAATCCAGCCCTAATCACCATGACAAAGACATATATTAAGCTATCAAGGTAACTATGAAACCTTAATGGGTCGTTTGTTTTGATTTGTGTCTTGTGGACACAGTATAGACTAGTTATGTAAGTACTATATGTTGAGTACTTTAATCCTCTCGTAGGACTACAACATCAAGTGGTGTACGCCATTCTGGCCATTTTGTCATTAAAAATAAAATTAGAGTACAAAAAGAAAACAGATTAACCAAAAGACAACTTAAATTGCACTTTCACAAATAAATAATCCAAACCATAACATTACAGTAAATATTTGCTTGCAGAACAGAAACAAGAGACCTGATTTATCAGAGATACCTGACTTCAGGACTATTACTTCAAACACATCATAAAGGGTGGCTCATTCTTATGACCTCAGACTCACTGGCAACTGAAAAAAAAGGAATATTAAAAAAAAGAAGAAGCATTCTCATTGACAGAATGGCCAGTATGAACACTATTATAGTGGGTTGCCCTTGTTTAATTCACAACCCTTTAATACCTTTAGCTCTCATAATTTGGTAACCAAATTGGTGATAACCATTTTTGACAAGGCAGAGAGGGAGAGGGAGCAGATTGGCCATGGTGTACTTGCTTGCTTGCTTTGTTCACCTTCAGCCTTGGATGCTGGAGCAGCGTGTTTGGAGGACGAGGATCTTCATCCTTGGTGGTGACCATCATACTTCTTTTCTTTCATCATCATCAAATGTCTGTTCACACCCTCAGTAGCTTGGCTAGCGAGGGACTCATTTCTGTGGTGCTCTTCCCATGCCATCCATAGACTCAACACTGTGTTCATTGGCGGTTGCTTTCTCCAAGCTCTTCCAGGATGGCTGATTTGAATTTATGGTCATGACTGAGTGACGGTTCCCATTTTTTTCATCACTGCTTTCTGTTATCTGTTTCATGATGTTGGTCAGTGTTCTTCAGGCTTTAACTTCATGAGGAAAATTGTTTATTCTTCAAACATCCCTTTTACAGTCAAGGTTGGAAGTGGCAATCTTCTTTTTAATCTCCAAATTGGTTATTTTCTTTTTCCAAAATAAGTTTAGTGTTTTATCTTTGTTTGCTGTTAAAATTGTTATATCTCCTGAGGCAGACAAAGCGGTGAATTATTTTGGAATGCACTGTAAAACTGTTAAAATCAGCAGCACCACTAGGCTGCCAAGATTATTAGTGTATTATAAAACTGGAGCTTGTCTATGTCCAATATGCCATTGAAGGTCTTTCAACTTAAATTTCAGTGGTCAAAAAATTCAATATGTGGATCTTCATCGGTCTTCAAAAACTTGTTTCAGAGCATTGTAGATCCTCTCAAATGGATTACTAACAATGAAAACCCTTGGACAATGTTAGTGTGTTGAATGTTTCCCCTTTCATATCATTCAAAGTCTGTCAGTTAGTCATTTGATAATTACACAAACTTGTTAACTAAAATTCTTATTAATGGCTAAATATAATTTTTGCCCTTAACCATATAACAAATGATTTAGCAAATAAGCCTATATGAGCATTGTTGTAGTAAATGTTCTATATTGCACATTACATCTACAGTGCATTTGCTTTTAAGAAAAGTAATGTTTTTCCTACTGCTGTTGTTGTTAAATATATGTATCGATACAACAATAATAGCAAAGAAGGTCAGTGGCATAAAATAAAACAAACATTTAAGACTGTAATATCAAAAGAGCAAATTTCACTGTCGGACATCAAATCTTGTATGTTTAGTTTTTAAGGACTACAAAGCATTTCCTGATGAAAACACAGCAAATAAGTTAGGAGATGTTTTTAGTAACCTAATAGAAAATATAATTCTGATTGTGTTTAAAGAAAATGTCAGATAAACTTTGTTTTCCCTGAGAAAATGCTAGTTACTTTAAATTACACTGCTTCCCAATGTCTTCAAAGTATTCTAGATTTCCTTCTGGGCATTCTATGATTAGGAATGAGATGTAGTTATATTTTATTTTACCCTCAATAGTAGCAGCTACAGTGCAACATTCAGACAAAGTAGTCTCTAAAGCAACCATCTCACCATCTAAAGTGAGATATCCCATTCAGATTATCATAAAGTGCCTTAAAGATTGTGCAGTCTTATTTGCAACTGAGCATGTGTTGATGCACACATGCCATACTGCATACTGAAATAAGTTATGCATCCTAACAAGCGTTTCTATTTCCACTGATTTTGTTTTCATTGTTACTATTTTAATAATTTGTTGTTTCGTTTTCTTGCAATTGAAACTTTACTATAGTTATTAAACTAACTGTGAGACTTCAAGTATATTTCAGTTTAACTAGAAGGACATTTAGACCTCTGCTGCTATCTCTAGGAGTTTAGTTTTGTTCTGGGGCAGGATATGAAAGGAAACCATCTGAGAGATGTCAAAGCTCTTCCAATTTGAGTTTGGTATCTGGGAGTGAGGAGAGGGGCATCTTTAGTTTCTCATTCATAGCTGGCATCCCTCCTTGTGCTACACAACATCAGATTCCACCACGCACTGCTCTGTATATTCCTTCACCAGCTCCACTTTCAGGGTCTCCTTGAAGAAGTTAGCCATGGGCCTCCACAGTGGGGGATCTAGGAAAACCTGGCACATCACATGACCCTTCAGTGTATTGGTGTGGGTCTTCAGGTGGCACAGAAGTTGCTGCAGAGCCAGGTCCAGGTCTTTGCCAAACATGTCAATGTTGAGGTAGTACCAGTCATCGCCTATGGGCACACGGATAGGGAAAGTGCACAGGCTCGCCATAGATGGGCAGCTGATGTCATCCACCATCCAGTCGATGTCCTTCTTCAGCAGGATTGCCATGTTACTGGGCAGAGGCTTGAAGGGTTGCCAGTCCTGCACAATTGTGCCATTGGGTAGGATGTCCTGCATCATCCCATGGTTCAAAAAGATCTGGAGAACTTCTGCTGGCTCCAAACGCACTGGTGTGCTGGAAGGGGGCATGCTATCTCCTGCAGTGCCCATGTTTAGCCCAAGCTCAGCAATGCGTAGCTTTAGGTCTTCAGCACAGAAGCGGACCAGAAGGATTCCCTTTGAACAGCAGTTTAAAGATGAAGTGAGAGAATGTTATCAGAAGTACTTACTGTTTTGAAATGATGGCATACTTACCTGTGGTCTTATATGACCAGATCAAATAACTGAAGCATTTACATTGACTGTCCATTAAAAGGTCCATGCAAATACAAACCTCCATACAAACACAGTATAAGGTACAGTAATATTATCAAGTGGTGTTCACCTGTTTGGTGATGAGCCTGTACTTCTGGAAGTCCTTGGCCCCCAGTTGGTCATCTCTGGTCAGTCTGCTCACTTTAACTTCAGGGTGCTTGGCTTTCACAAGCTGTGAGCAAAAGCGGAGCAGTACCCCGGCCACACCCTTGCCCCTCTCCTGAGGCGCAACACGGAGCCCCTCCACCAGCATCGTCTCCCCGTCATCAATAACACACACTGACTCAAGTGCAATCTGGGAAATGTAGTTGAAGGGGTTTGCTGAGTGCTAAGATTCATTCATGCCAAATGTATTTAGTTATAATAATCATTATCGGCAGGCATTAGTGGCCAATGGTCTTACCACTTTGTCTTGCTTGCGAGCCAGGATGACTGTGCGGTTGGTCTCCTGCAGCCACGCCTGAAAACGGCTTGGGAGATAATCTAGGCCCCCGTAAATATCCTGGCTTATAGCCATGATGTCATCAAAGTCCTCCTCAGTGGCTACAGTGAACTGTAATTCATTGTGGGGATGCACCTCTGGGAGCTGGTGGCAAGGCAAGCTGTTCTCAATCTTCATCTTTATTGCTGAAGGCAGGAGAAATGGCAGAATAACGGAAACAAACATTCAGGTTCAGTCTTGGACTGTGGTGTCTTCTCTACACAATAATCAAAATAAGTATATAACGCATGCTTTCGTCTCCTGTGATCCCTTCTCAGTGTTATTAATCAGACCTTGAATGTGAACAGCCTTTCATATCAGTCATCTTTGTTGTTAGTTGTTAATGCTAAATGTAATCCATATCAGACAGAGCCTTTGAGAAGATCGTCTTACTGCAGGACCACAAAAAAGCCTTTCCCACAAAAGTAGATAGCACCAAAAGATCAGCCCAAACAATGACTGCCAGTCAGGGTCATGTCAGGTCTAACACATGATGGCATAGTCTTAAGCTCCCTGTGCCAGATTGGCAGTCGGTTTACATGACTAGTAGCAACCGTAACCAATTTTCCCTTCCCTTCTTATTCTGTATCTCCATACTGGTTTGCCAGAATGTTAATGCCCATTCTAATTCCAATTTAACCTCCCAGACCTAGTTTCCTTCATAAAATGAACACATTTTATGGGATGATTTGGTAGATTATAAATGAAATCAGGGAAAGGTAGAATAGGTTGGCATGCAAATATGTGCAGGCATGCATGTATGGGCAGGGAGGAGAGGAAGAGATTGAAATTACTAGGGATCTAAAATTTTGATCTGAAAAACAATAGACAATTCCCAGAGAAAACCCAGTCTAGCCCCTGGGTTACGGACCGTGTGAAAAACAACCGTGTATTTTTCCATCCGTACAAAGCTGAAACGTGAGAAATGTCCATCAACGTGTTCTTTGACAGCTGATCTGAGTCCTGCAGAAAAACAATTGGATTATGGGTAGCCTACTTATTTGTGAACATGTGATGGGAGTATCGCCTATCAGCATGTTCTTGGACAGCTTATTTTGGTGCAGCAGAGACACAAAGGGATTATGATGCTTGCTTGTGAGCTTGCTACAAAAGTTTTCATTCATGGCTCATTTACTGACAGTACCACAGCACAGTTTGATTTCCCATTGCACATGTGACCAACTCTCTCAGTCCTTCATTTACCCTTCTATTTGTACTACACTGTGCATTTTAGCTAATTAAATGATGGATCGTTGTTTTGAGCTGAATCAGTGGTTGTCTGTCAGTGGTTTGTTGTGGACTAATTAATGTGCGGTCTGCTCTCTCACTTCTACAGCCCTTATTTATCTTTAAAACATTACTGGGAGCTCTCCAGACACCAGTGATAAAATCCCATTGCATTAGTGCAGGAATAAATGCTTGGCTACAACAACTATAGCATAAGGAAATACATATGTAAAAGGAATAGTGTTTCATTTGAATAATGAACAACTAATAAACACATACTTATAATAAACAATTATTTATAATACATTATTTATGAGATCAGTCAGTACACCGGTGAGGCCAATAATAATGCTTATGTAACTTGTCTATATGGATGCTTTTTATGTTTATGAGCATACTATTATGCATTGTTCATTATTCAGATTACTGAAATTACCTGGTTTCACAAAAACTATGGTGATTTCATGACTGTGAGTTACCACAGAAGGTTATTGTGTACACCCTGAATCTCATTCTTATTTAGCGCTGAAAGAGTGTTAAATTAGTCCATAAATTACAAAAATATAAGGATGTCTTAGTAATGACAATAGTATGCTAAATTAACTAATCAAAATGTTTGTGATGATTCTTTCAAAACTTTATTCTCTTGGTCATATTGAATTATTTACATACCTTTTGTTCCATAAAAATACATGCACTACAAACAAACTTCATTTAGACAGGCAAAATATGATTATGGAAAATAAAAAATAGCATAATAACAACTGTGCTGATAAGCACTGAAGTAACAAAAATAAAATTAGATGGTTTAGACGTCTATAGATTAATCAATAGGATAAGATCCAAGTGCTTGATGGAGACATCACTTCTGCCCACATAAATTTTAAAAATTCAGAGTTGGCTGGAGGGTATGTTTTGGAATTCATTTTCTCATTTGAGTGGTGGTCACTGTAGTCTTGTCACTGGGCTATATTTATGTATCGCATAACAGCAAGCCATCTTTAATCAGAATAAAGCTCTTCTATAGGGTAGTGGCAGATTAATATATGAAAAAATTAACAAAATATGTAAGAGAAATAGTGAAAGTGACAAATAACAAGAGAATACCTGGAATACATACCTTCTCTTGTCCAATATATTTATAGAATATACATATTCTACTGTGATACACATTGCTATCCAATCAGGACCCATATTTTCATTGCCCCAAAAAACTGTTTTAAGAAAATATCTGCTTCTTAAGCTATCCTTTCCAAACCAAGCCATTTCTAGTGAAAGCTCCAATTTATTTGAAAGAACGGACTGTATGTGTAATAAGTGTTGATTACTTGTGGATATTATGACCCGATCTACTCAATGACTTTGCGGTATTTTGAGCTACACCTAAACTGAGTGCGAGTCATAAAAACTAGCCAAGCGCGACCCTGCCGCATGCCCTCCATCACTGCACCACACAGCCCACACCACCGTCCTAATAACTGTGTGGTCAGCTGTTGGAGGTTCTCCTCAACCAGGGCTAACATGTACATATACAAGGAGTGTTAAAATACTGTTCTGTGAGAAATGAAAACAGGTTCATTTAAGGACAGTTGTTTTTTTTCAGCCTTTCTTTTTTTTGTTCCTTTCTTTATGGTGTACAACAATTCTACTCACTTGAGTCTGAGAACCTCTTAAAATATATATGTTTGCATATTAAAGATGCATGTCCCACTATATGTTCTAATGAAGTAGGTTAAACAACAGAGTACAGACAACACAATCATCAACCTGTCTGACATATTCATGCACCATCCCCCAACACTCCCTCTCTCTGCCTTCCTCTCTCTTTTGCAAACACAACCAGAACGCAATCTAACAGACCTAGATTTTAACAATTTTAAATGAGAGTTCTGTTTGTGAAGGACTCGGTCTGTGGAGCGCGCAGTTACGAATGAGAAAATCAACCGTATACAGTTCGATTCTAATTGTAATGGACACAAGGTCGTGAGCTTCATAAATTATGGGATCCTGTTCACAGCATCCTTGCATGTGCTACATCCGCCCCGCCCCCACACGAGAACTGTATGTGTCATAAACTGCAATTCATTCGATCCCAATTTGCTAAATACAACAGCTGACCATACAGACTGAAAGTATTTTTAAATGGTCATATATCATAAATGAACTGAGGATTACATGTGTAATCTATATATACGGTTTTTCTTCATTCAGTGGTGGATGCGGATAAGACATGTATGATACGTCACTGCTGTGAGATGCACAAAGCATACTGACAAAGTAATCAATGGGAAAACTGCAAAAGTCAAAGGAACAGTGTTTTTCCCACGCCGTGATCCGTTTTCCAGTAGCAGGGGAAACACCAGCACCGCTAAGGAACCGCATAGGCGCGCGCCAATACAGCAATTACGCACACATTCAACTTGACCTGGTTAAAGGCTATACGCAGACATAAATATCAATCGCAGTTTTCAAACATATAGCCATCTCATTTAATCATCCCATCGTCTGTGAAATTTCATACAAAATGGCCGTTGGGGATGGGGTGGATAGCGGGGGGTAAAAAGAGGATCGAATACATTAAATGAATGCTGTTGCCTGAAAACGACAAAAATCAGCAACACAACTAGCACATTTTGACGTACAAGTCATAAGAAATCCAGACATAGTACCTTAATATTTCATAAAATGCCTGTCTGTAATGCAGAGACTCCCTGGATGCATTGTAAGTGGCATGACATCATTATGAACGTACAGTAAAATAGGATGATACAAAATGTTCGTGGAATTTTACCCACCTTGGTAGGAGGCTGAGGGCGTTTGATGGAGCCTAGAAGAAAACGACCCTGGATAAATAGGTGCAGAGTAAATGTAAGTTACAGTCAGTATTCAGTGACTCAATTGAAAAGAGAATTTTAACCTCGACCGCTTCAGGTTCTTAATATATTCCTTCTAGACTCCTCCCACCTCCCAATCCCAACCCCCGTCAGTGGGTACAACGTACCTCCTAAAACATCATTCCACCCCCCACCCCCACCCCCCTCCGTAATCGGATGCTGTAGTGCACGCTGCTTCTCATTCGCTTTTCCATTACGCTGAGTGAAAGAAAGATGACTAAATTAGGTTCACCTTCATCACACGAATGGGTTTTGTGTTAGCTTCGAGTATTGTCACAGAGTATTATTCCCGCACCCTGCAATCATGTTAAAATTCCATTGCCAAGAACCGTTTGAACCAATATAAACCGTTTTAAACCTAGAAGGTATGACAAAATTCCTTTACTTCTGTACAGCTTAAACACATTTAGGTTTTATAAATATTTCCATTTTGCATGTTTGATAATTGAAAGAAAGGGCATTTTGATTAAAAGTCTTCCGTATGTGTGTGTGTGTGTGTGTGTGTGTGTGTCAACCTACTCAGACTTCAATTTGATTAAAGGACAGTGTCCATCAGAATCAGAATCAGAACCATAAATAATAATAATTTTTTAAGATAAACTGCAGGACTCATCTGATATACATCATTTTTGACCATCATCACTTTCATTCGTATTGATGTATTGTTCTATTCTGTTTCCAGCAAAATAGGCATCTCTATCCATCATCAGTTGCAGGATCTTTATTAAAATATTTTATCCTTCCAACATCTTCACAAACCGATTCCAAAAATAAAGATTTATCAGTCATGACATGTCTTCATAATTCATGATGTTTATTTCAACTGCATCATGAGCTCATATGGATGACAATATATGACAAAAGAAACTGTGTTTAGAAATGGAAACAAAACATGGTTCATCAAGACTTAAATGTAAGTTTGCAAAAATAAATATAGCCAAAGTACTCACAAATAATTTAGAGCTCCTTTTTTGTCTTTGGTGGCCTTTGTGGTATTATGATATCATTATCCAACTGTATAGTGACCTAATGAAACTTGGATGGACATTTTATTGTTAATAAGACAGCGTGTTTAAGGACTCGTTTGCAATTATGCTACTGTGGCTATAGCTTTACACCGAATCAAAGGAAGTGAGGGAGTTGCCGACACCGCCTTGCATGAAAAGGAATGTGGCACTACTGACACACTCACAGAAAAAGGAGCACACTTTGGTCTATTAGAAGTATTTTCATCGCCCATGCAATTTAACCAATGTACACACGTGGACATCACGGAATTTTACTGGCAACCATGTTACACAAAAATGAGTCTTTACCAGTTTTGTCTTCTGGGACACTTTTGCTGTGAAGCAGACTGTCAAGCAGACCCATTGAGAAAATTAATAGAATGGAAAACAATGGTGCACCTGCTGAGAACAACTCCTAAAATAGGAAACACGAGTCGAAGGCTAAAATAAGGCAAAACACAATAGCAAAGACAGACACAGACTACATATTTGTGCAGGTAATTGACAAGACTTTACAGTGTCATATGCCCAGATGTT
Organism: Brachyhypopomus occidentalis; assembly: GCA_020368025.1. Classification (NCBI taxonomy): domain Eukaryota; kingdom Metazoa; phylum Chordata; class Actinopteri; order Gymnotiformes; family Hypopomidae; genus Brachyhypopomus; species Brachyhypopomus occidentalis. The sequence continues at coordinate 1,004,246 of JAGXOD010000081.1, read as the reverse complement.
AAAGAATCCGTAAGCAGAAACAGCTACAAGCAATCATTGGAAGGAGAGTGATATCAATATGATGGGGCAGATGTAGAGCATTTAAGGGTGTGACAGCATCTAATTAAAAATAAAAATGTCCCACCAAGTGTTCCAGTACTTATGCTCAACTGAGATAGCTGTCCTGGACATACATGGTACTGTAGGTTTGATATAATTACTCCCAAAAAGGAGTCACACTGTGTGCTTTGGCCTCAAATGCACATATAATTGGAGTGTAGTTGAAGGATCGTTGAAGTTCAGTCCATTTACTTGGGGTCCAACAGCCAAGATAATAATGATATAAAAGATTATTAAAAATGTTACCCTGACTTTTTTCTGAACTGAATCTTGACCTATATATCAGGCCTATTACATGGTGGCAGGTAAACTGTATAGTCCTGTTGAAAACATGGTGTCCTAGATTGTCTTGGTATATTACTTTAAGTAAAAACTGAAAGTGAGGTGGACTGCAGTGTCCCCAAATGCTATTTTGGCTCTACAAACCCAGACTGTGGCGTTAAATATAGACTGGAGAAGTGGAGGAAGGCAGAGAAGAATCTGATGCAGCAGGCAGCTACGGTTTTGTACATGCTCAGAACTGAGACTTTTTTGTAATGATCATACCAACAAAACACCACACAAAGAAGAATTGTAATCTCTTGCAGCAAATTGAGAAAAAATGTGAAAGATGTAAAACATTCTTAGCAGCACCAGTGTTTAACCTATTATCTAATGACTGAATTCTACAGAATATATATGTAGCATATGCAGGTGGAAATTGGCTGCAAATCCAAAGCCTTATCTGCACATAATTGCATTCAAACCTTAAAAAGTTCACGTGACAGAATGTATCTACAAGCCTAAATTTCCTAGCTAATGTTTTTTTCCCTCGCCATCCAGTTTCCCCCCATATAACAGTCCTGCCCCTGCTCTAGTACACACTACTGCAAAGCTTCATACTATGTTACCACCATTTGTAACTTAAAAGCTTTCCATTTTAGCCATACTTAGAAATGTTTACCAAGCGATGCTATCTGCCTCCATCCTCTACTAATCTACAGACAAAGCTCTCTATATATAGGCTACATGTAACAGCAATATGCATTAGCCCAGCTTGAGGTGAGTCTTGATCATGTGGACGAGTCAGGTGTATCAATACATTAATTATGTACAAAATGTAACTATGCATTAGACTTTGGCAGGTTTTCGTCAGGATTACCCAATTATCCACCACTACTCTTACTGCTTTCATCACCGGAAACGCATTTTCAACGCGGTACTTTTTGTCCTTCAGCGTTTCTGTACAACCTGCCTACGGAGTTTTATTTGGCTTTACTGGTTTGCTAAGGTAGGTGTCTAGCTACGATTATTACAGTGGTGCACTCTGTTGAATAACGAAATAGCGAGCGAGCCGCTAACTGGCTGGTAGAATTCGCTAACCTACGTGTTAATCTAAGGTTTTAGACGACTTTTAGATCCGTTTGCGATCTAGCTAATTATTTCCGAGGAATAGTAGTTAGCTACTTTGTACAAAACGTAGCTAGCTTGTTATCCTTGCTATGCTAGCTAACTTAGCTAAGTTAGGTTAATTACGTCATAAATCTGCATTTAACTACCATAGCTATCATTTTGTACAAATTAACTAGCTACTATCGGCGGATGCTTTTCGTGAATCATTTATTAGCTAGCTCGCTAATTAAATAGCTACGTAACTTGCATTAGATGGCCGAGTTTGCTATTGCTTTACGTGTTTGCTTGCTAGCTAACTTAACCATTTTACAGGTCGCGGAATCTGTAGTATCTATGGCTAGTTAGCTATTTTGTTGTTTAGACAGTTTTATTTGTAGTGAAATTATATTTCCCGTTGAATCAATCTGTTACATAGATTCCCAGCGTTCCTAAAATCCGTGCTGTGTTTTTGCGGCAGTGTATTTTACGGAAAAGGGCGACTTTCTATTTAGTACATAGGCTAGCTAGCCAAACTAGCTAATTTTAACTTTTTTGCTAATGATTTCAATCTATCATGCATCGTGATCCAACTTATTGAGCAGTCTTTTTGTTTCGTTTTTGTAGCTGTCACACTTCAAAAAGGATATTTAAAAAAAACTGCTCTGCATCATGTATGTTTACTGTCGGGTGCCAACTCCTATGAAGAATAGCAGTGGTGTGGAATTTCTTTACTTGTAAACTCTTTATTTCTATATTTGTGGACTCTTTGAGAAACCGATATTTAAAAATATTTTTTTTTAAACCCCATTCATTAACTTCAACATCTTTGCCCAAGGTCCTTTCAATGTAAATCAAATGTTTTAATTTGGGTATATTAGCAGGTAACCAAGATGGTTTGTTTTTGTATTTCTTTATGCCAAGACGGATCAAAGTTGTATGAATTGATCAAAATACCTTGCCTATATTTTACTCTTTTCAAGGGAGAGTTTTCATTAAAGTATATCTTGTAGATATATGTAAAAAAGTGTGGTATTTATTTAATCGGACATAGTAATTCAAAAGTATTCACAAACTTTCTTGAAAATGTTTTTAGCTATGAGTTTTCACTGATCCCTTTCTCACTGGCTGGTTTGAGGAATTAAACAGTTTTCAATCCTGGTTGCTGTTGGTATATCTTGTACAGCAGAAATTACTAACTAGCTATATAGACGTAAATAAATAAATTCTTCTTTCATGTGCTACCATGTTTTTCATTTTACTGGCAAGGTAAGACAGGATTCCAGGACAAGAGTGTTTTCAGTCAAAGATGTTTATTTAAGCAGCGAAGACAGAGACAGGACTCGGTTATCAAGCAAAGATGAGCATGACATAGATGCACACATAAATACACAGACGTTAACAAGACAAGAGACAGATGAAACGAGTAACACGCACACACGTACCAACATGCACGCACGCACACACATGGAAATGTTCACGCACGCTACACACAGGACAGTCCGAAGGAGGAGTAGGGGCGGAACGTGACAAACTCATAGCCTCATGCGCCTCACCTTGAACCAGGTCATGCCAGTAAACTTATGTATTCCTTGCTGCTGTTACTAGATGGAAATTTAATTAAAGTGTATTGAAATTTTTTTCAAATGAATTATGTTGTGAATATATAATTGTTTAATAATGTTTTACCATGAACTCCTTTATCTGGCGCTCTTTCTTTAGAGTAATTCAATTTTCAGAGTACCTCATTCAGAGCAACTTAAGTATTTGTCATTATAACATAGCAATGTTATGCTCTTTTGGGAATCAAACCCATGACCTTAAACCCTTGGACCTTACTTTACCTGCGTTTATGTGTTTGATTACCTACCTGCCTTTATGTGTTTATGACTGATCTTCACATCCTCCATTCATGAAATGTGAATTACCCCAGAAGATTAAAAAGTTGAGGGATCATTACTAGGGATGCATCAATTGGATTAGGATCGGATATCTGTCCCAATAACTAAATTAGCTGGATCAGGTATCGTATAATGGAACTGATCCATTAACTTTAACCTGTTCCTTCAGAAGTGCCCTGTAGAGATAATTGCAATCCAGTACATTCATATCTTTGTTTATTTGTTATTTTTTGGTTTACAAAGTTTGCAGTGTAGTTAGTACTGATGCTCTGAGTCTCTCCCACATGGTGAGGTCTTCAGTTTATTAATTCAACAATGTTATTGGATCTGTATCGGGTATCAACCAATACGCAAAGTTTATGTATCAGGTTTAGTATCAGAAATGCAATCCTAATCACCACAACTATAAAACTGTAGCTTTTCTGGCTTGATTATTATTTATTTGTAGCTTATTATAAATAACAATATTACTTATAACACATCATTCTTTTATTCCTATATAACCTTTTTGGTTTATCACAAGTGATTGATTCGAAGTTCATGCAGTTTCCCTCAAAATGCTGCTGAGTACTCGTCTTTGTGTGTGTGGTGTTCACCTAGATCATGATGTCTGTTTCTTCTTATTATTTCAGTTACTATGAAGCCTCCATCTCGTCACCGAACCGAACCCTTGCGTTTTCGCAACTTAAAGAGGGCCGAGCCAAAGTTAATCAAACTCTGGTATCACTATGAGCTGCGCTGCCTTCTGCGTGGTTTGAAACAGCAGAATGCACATTCCAATTTGAATCTGTCTGAGCTTCGAAAGAAAGTGCCCAAACGCTCTCTGCTTGAGGTATGTGTGCTAAATAAAGTCTGTAAAACAAATATCCCACCAGAACCTGAAACTTTCTGAAATTGTTGGACCATGTCGACCGCTATACAACACTTGCTATACAAATATTCTATGTAATGGCAATACACTTTTTTTGTACAGTCTTTGTACAAGTAAGTGTTTGAGTCAGCTGAAAAGTCTTGTGCTGCATATCCTGATTTTGAGTGATGCTTCCTTATAGATACAGAACAAGATAAGGTCTTTGAGGACACGTGTGGTGAGGCGGGTGAGGCAACAGGTCCAAAAGCAGAGGCGGGAGGATCAAAGGGCCAAAGCACCAATTGAAATATGGGCAGAACTGGCGCGAACAATGTCTGGTATCCATGAGGAAACAATATCCTCTGCCTTCTCTCAAGTACGTGACCAACATTATTTCACTGAAACATAGCATAGCATAGCATTTGTGTTTTCTGGCTGCGCTCCATTCAAACTGGCTTTCTTTATCCAATCAGATTTGTGTCTTTTAATTTAAAAACCTAGAGTCGGTCTAATCCCAATCTGGACATGAATGCTGACTAAGAACTAGAAGGATGGGAAAGTTCAAGTGTGCTTTGTTCTTACAGTACACCCTTTGTTGGACTTTGGCATAAAAGTATTTGCGACTAAATATTATTACTCAGCATTTAAGCATATAAGTGCTGACCTTGCAAAGTGCTGTTTAAATTGCTCAGTATTGAAAACTTTCTTATCTGTTGATCTATATCTATCTGTCTCTGTCTGATCATCTGTAATCAGATACTTGTGATTGCGGCTACAGAGCCCCGCAGCCTAGTGCACTCGGACCCTCCTCGTTCCGCTGCCACTCCTGTAGAGGGCGACTCGCACACCGCACCCAGGACGCTTATTTTTAGGTCCTGGCCTGCCCGTGCGCTGCCTTCCACTTCTTCCCCGGTGACCCTGCCCGATCGAAAAAATGTCACCTCTGTTCAATCACCTGGCTCGGGCGTGGTTTTGAGACCCTGTGCACGAGCCAACACGCTGTCTCCACTTGTTTTGACTTCCTCCACTTCCAGTGTGGAACAGAATTCCAGTACAGCACAGCCAGGCAGTGGAGCAGGGCAGCGTTCTGCAGTACCATCCACACCCAGCACACCCAAATCTCACCCCTGCGAACCTACAAGCAGTCCGACAGTTTCGTCTCCAGCCCCTCTGACTCCCACTGGGAGTGCATTGTCCATCGCTGCAGCCACACGCTTATCGGACTATAAACAGTCTGGACACGGACAGATCAGACAACGCCAAAAGGCCAGATCAGAAGAGAATAAGCATGTAGTGGATTTTGAGAAGATTTATCAGATTGTGAGCAACATTAACAAAAGAAATAACAACCTGCCTCTCAGTGCAATGGGTATGTATTCTTTACTAATTGATTAATGTAGTTTTCATGTATTAATCTTTACAAAATTAAAATAGCTCTTTGGTGCTGGTAGTTACAAATCTTTATTATTGAGGCAAACATCTTGTAGGTTATGCAGTGACAAATGTACTATAATATACAATAATATTGTATATAATAGTATTTTGTTAAAATGCATTATAATCAGGTGAATTAAAACGTTTTTCATCTTTAATAACCTCAGAGTGTGCTGTTCTTTTGGACCTATTGATGTCATTACCTGAAGAGCTCCCCCTACTGGACTGCAGGGAATTGCAGCATCACCTACTTCAGGTCTACAAACGTCTGACCATGGCACCAGTGACGCCAGTCTCCTTTCCCAGCATGGACCAGCCTGCAGTTACTGAACCAGTTTCAGACAGGGTAACAGAAAAACAAAGCACTGCATCTCATCGCCTTGCTGAATGTACTGATGGTGCTTTACAAACACATAGCGTGCAGTCTGCAGTGGAAAAGGATCTTCAAACAGAAGATGATTCAAGTTCATTGACGGAACAAGACAAAGCTTCTGCTGATGACTCTAGCCCATCCTTGATGAGGTCGCCAGCTGATGTAGGTGGCTGGGAAGCAGTTGGTCTTTGTCCACTGAATCCCTTCATGGTGCCAGTAACCCTCCTTAAACGACAGTAGTCCACGGATAGCACAACTAGATATAATCTCATGGATTAGACCAGAAACTGTGATGCTGGCGATGGCAGTTTCAGACTCATGCTTAACTGGTTCCAAGGACAAACAACCATTTGCATTCAATATTCATACCTTCATTGTTCAATTTGGTGTGTGCGCGTGTGTGTTTCAGATTTGAGTGATCAGATGTAAAGTTTCAGTTTGTAAAGTTCTTTATGTTCATCATTCTTCTACAATAAAATTAAAATGCTTTCCACATAATTGTTATCACTTTATTATTATTAAGGCTTATAATAATTATTAAGTGTTTTCAACGCAGTGTATGTCTGTAATTCAGTAGTTAGATGACCTTGCACTGTCTCACATACTCTCGAGATACCAAATCCTGGAGATGAGATGTAATGTAATATAGTAATATAATATAATAATAATGTAGAATATAGTCATTTTTAACAAAATTGAGCGACATCTAAATGTAATTATGAAGTTGTACATAATGACTTCATTATGAGCCATAGACAAAATACAAAAGAGTCAGTGCTCTTCTGGTTCAGGCGTGTAAATATGTGATCATATTTGGGGTGGTTACTAAACAACACTCAAGCCCATCCTGCTTCTGAGCATATGATCTTATTTAGATAATGACACCTACATTTTTATGGACAAGACCTTTCAATAAATGTTCACCTGTTAGCATTCAAATGCCTCCATTTTTTCCTGACTACACTGGTAGCCTAGCCCAACCAATAAATGTGTCTCCTATCCCCTTTGTATTTGTACGCTGCTCTTTCAGTAAATAGAAACTTTTAATCTTCTGATATTATTTGCAGTGTTTAATCAGATAAGATAATGTCTTATACTGTGTGTAATCTGGATGCTCTAAACTTTATGGTAATATATTACTGTGTAGTAACATATTAACATATACATCAGACGTGCAGGTGTAGATAGTACAGTATTATCAGAGAATTATTCCTTTGTTATTGACACTGGGTTAGATTTTATTCAGATCTAGGATGAGTTTCAATTTCTGTCCACATATGCCTCCTCTGCTAACCGCCATCTGAAGCGCATCTTTAGTCCTGTCGTTTTCATACAGCACCTTCCACTTCACCAGTATTGGAGTTGACATTTGAACCAGCAGTCCCAGGCTGTACATGGACATGAATGTGGATGAGAGCTGGAAAAATTATTTATAACCCCCCCACCCTCTTCCCCCAACTGAAACCTAAAACTGCAATTAACTTGGCCCCAAATGCCTGAACACTGGGATTGAAAAATGTTGCATTACAGGATGTTTGTACTCATGTGTGTTTAAATGTGCTTAAAAGTAAATGTTTTAGAATATGCATGATAAATGAAAGTGGAAAGTAACACCAAATCACACTTCAACATAACACATGAGCATATTGTACAACATGGAGTGTTTAATGAAAGAGAGGTTACAGGTTTAAATGCTTTAAAATACCTATGAATGTTCCTTAGCATTGTTGTATCATGCAATTAAGCACTTAATCTGTACTTGTTAATCTGTTCACAAGATTACGTCATATCTAGTACTTTTTGTCATGAGTCTACATACAATACAACAAAGCAAAGGTGTAATCCTATAAAGAGTACTCAAGATTCTCTGAATTTACCTACTACTGAAATTTCACATATACCTAATTACAATAACCAGCATAATTTGTGTCTGCAATGGCAATGATGGTTTATTATAAAAAAATCCAGTTTGGCCTTGGCCACATTGTGTCACATTTTGTTTTGCTTTACATTGTACTTAATTACATTATACTGCACTGACATTATCCTAATGTCTTAGGTAGGAGTTCTCAGTGATATTCAGGCCTTTTGTTAAATCATATTTGTGTAGTAATGTAAAGCAGCTGTAAAATATAACTTTGAAGCTTCTACAACCATAAGGTTGTGCTATATGATCTGAAACTAAATTCTCTTTTGTGAAAAAAAGCTGGAAGCAAAGAAAAAAAAGGAAGGAGGATCATTTAAATTTGGTCCTATAGTTGATAAATAGTCACTATAAATACATCTTTAAGATTGTTACAGAGTATATTTCTTTTTTTTTTAACTTGGTTTCCCGGGGAGGGGGGCATGGGGGGTGCTGGTGGCTCCTCTTGGATAACTAGATGTCAAGAATTGTCTGTACTTGCGGGTCTGTTAATTCTCACCTGTTAAGACATGACAACAAATTTTCATTAGTTCTATACTTGTCTACATAATAGCATATTTCTTTTCACATCTAGCGTTCAAGTAGCTCATGATTAGTCCTTTTAAGTTTTTCAAACAATTTTTGACATTTTTAAAAGCCAATTCCTTTCATTGTAGGCACTTCCAATCAATAGCTTAACCAAAAGGGCCACATAGGAAACCCATTAATGCATTGCCCACTGGTGTAACAACTCATCCTTTTGTTTTGCAGACAGTGAGAGTAGAAGATTTATATTCATTCCAGTGTTATGCAATGCCACTAGACCTTACTAATGAACTCACTTTCTTTAATCAAAGAAGGAACCTAATTTGTGAAACTATGGTGTTGTACAAGTTTGGAACAAGCACCAGCAGACACTGCCACCCTTAAAAGATACTCACAGACTGGTTGTTATGAGGTTGTGAGTGTAACTTGCTGCTGAGTTTGAGTTGTATAGGGAGGGAGAGGCTTTGTGTGGAAGAGGATGACCTGTAGGTTGGGCTATTCTGCTGCTTGTAGAAGTTGTTATCCGAGCATGTAGGATTGTCATATGTTTCATGAGCAACTGCAATATAATAGAGATTATCACTCACTAAACTGGAGTGGAAAAAGCAATACAATTCTTAATGAAACACCATTTGTTCTTCATGATATAAGTTTAAAGTCATTACATGAACAGGAATAATGTATAAAATCTTTAAGAATGGACAGTATAAATGAATGATTTATATGGGTTTAATAGGAGAAAAAGAAGTAATGTGGTAATTGGTACCTGAATAAGATGTGCTTGATCCATTTTGTGAGGACCACTCAAAATCACTGTCTAACCACTGGTTCACCAGCTTTTCCTTAGCATCCTTATTCCTTTATAAAAGAGTGACAGAAGAAATGGATGAGGTCAAGGTCAGGCAAGAGGAAATTTTAGTCCTTAGTATTTCACCTTCTTATGTATTTATAAACAAATGTACCTCCCAGACATATTATGCTCGTTACATTGTATTTACTGTTAACATTCAAAGAAAACTTAAGCTCTCACCGCTTCTCTTTCCTTTTACTCATGAAAACATATGCTGACAGCAGTGCTACTGTTAAAATCATAACCACAGAGATGGTTCCTATTCCAGCACTGAAGCCCACTTTGTTCACTTGGTTCTTGCAGTCTTCTCCAAGGTACCAATTTACATCTGTATGAAGGCAACTAGAACACAGCATTTGTATGATCATTTTGTATAGGAAACTTACATTACCAATGTTGTGAACCTTTAATTGCATTTTAACTGCTTTTTTTCTTTTCATTTGTTGTCATTGACTTGTTGCTTACAAAAGACAATCATCCCAGCACAAGGATGGCACAGAATTTCTAAAAATATATGTTGCATCAAAAATATCTTAACACCCTAAGCAGCAGTAAAGTGGCAAAGTATTTAACAAAATCACAGTTCATAAACTACTTTAGACCCCTCAAAAGACACATAGAAAAATGTGCTTACTAGCAGGATGGACCTTGTCTGGAAACCTCACAGGTGCCACTGTTCATGCATGTTTTTGGATTAGGATGATCTTGATGACATGGGTTCACACATGTAAGTTTTCCCATCACAGTAACAGGAGAATAATACTGTCGGTAATCTTTAGGGAGTGCAGCTGTAACCTTTTCACAAAAGTCTAACAAAAAATATATATATAATTTATACATTTTATATATATACTGTATATATATATATGCTTATGAAGAATGTTTTACATATATATTTATATCACCCATCCATATACTGTATATATATATATATATATATATATATATATATATATATATATATACAATATAGTGTGTCTATATATATATATATATATATATATATATATATAGACACACTATATTGCCAAAAGTATTCGCTCACCCATCCAAATTATCAGAATCATTTGTTCCAATCATTTCGATAGCCACAGGTGTATAAAATTAAGCACTGCACACTGATTCTGATGCACACTGTTTTTTACAAACATTTGTGAAAGAATAGGTCGCTCTCAGGAGCTCATTGAATTCCAGCATAGAACTGTGGTAGGATGCCACCTGTGCAACAAATCCAGTCGTGAAATTTCCTCGCTCCTAAATATTCCACAGTCAGCTGTCAGCTGTATTATAATGTAACCTGCCAAAATAGCCCATCTAGTGGGTGCATCTGATTTCTCTTCATACACGTTACAATAAGAAAATGGAAGTGTTTGGGAATGACAGCAACTCAGCCACGAAGTGGTAGGCCACGTAAACTGACGGAGCGGGGTCAGCGGATGCTGAAGCGCATAGTGCGAAGAGGTCGCCAACTTTCTGCAGAATCAGTCACTACAGACATCCAAACTTCATGTGGCCTTCAGATTAGCTCAAGAACAGTGCCCAGAGAACTTCATGGAATGGGTTTCCATGGTCGAGCAGCTGCATCCAAGCCGAACATCACCAAGTGCAATGCAAAGCATCAGATGCAGTGGTGTAAAGGCACATTCTCTGGATTGATGAATCGCGCTTCTCTGACTGTACTTGTCTGACTGCATTGTGCCAAGTGTAAAGTTTGGTGGAGGGGGGATTATGGTGTGGGGTTGTTTTTCTGGAGCTGGGCTTGGCCCCTTAGTTCCAGTGAAAAGAACTCTGAATGCTTCAGCATACCAAGACATGTGTGTGCTTGCATTTGTTACTTGGGTAGATTCTCTGCTTCTAAGGTAGGCTTGTCTTGAATATACTATTAACTAGATATTGATAGATCTCTTGGCTGTTTGGTTAGTCTAGATATCTTGCTTGTTCATTAGTTGATTCAGGTGTGGTTTCAGTCTATTTCAGTGGTTTCAGTTGATTCAGGTGTGGTTTCGGTCTAATTGAAGTGTCAATAACAGGGGTGGAGCCTGTAATTCTAGATAAATTAAGTCGGCATTCACACAGTAATCAGTGTGCTTGCATTTGTTACTTGGGTAGATTCTCTGCTTCTAAGGTAGGCTTGTCTTGAATATACTATTAACTAGATATTGATAGATCTCTTGGCTGTTTGGTTAGTCTAGATATCTTGCTTGTTCATTAGTTGATTCAGGTGTGGTTTCAGTCTATTTCAGTGGTTTCAGTTGATTCAGGTGTGGTTTTCGGTCTAATTGAAGTGTCAATAACAGGGGTGGAGCCTGTAATTCTAGATAAATTAAGTCGGCATTCACACAGTAATCACTGTGCTTGCATTTGTTACTTGGGTAGATTCTCTGCTTCTAAGGTAGGCTTGTCTTGAATATACTATTAACTAGATATTGATAGATCTCTTGGCTGTTTGGTTAGTCTAGATATCTTGCTTGTTCATTAGTTGATTCAGGTGTGGTTTCAGTCTATTTCAGTGGTTTCAGTTGATTCAGGTGTGGTTTCGGTCTAATTGAAGTGTCAATAACAGGGGTGGAGCCTGTAATTCTAGATAAATTAAGTCGGCATTCACACAGTAATCAGTGTGCTTGCATTTGTTACTTGGGTAGATTCTCTGCTTCTAAGGTAGGCTTGTCTTGAATATACTATTAACTAGATATTGATAGATCTCTTGGCTGTTTGGTTAGTCTAGATATCTTGCTTGTTCATTAGTTGATTCAGGTGTGGTTTCAGTCTATTTCAGTGGTTTCAGTTGATTCAGGTGTGGTTTCGGTCTAATTGAAGTGTCAATAACAGGGGTGGAGCCTGTAATTCTAGATAGATTAAGTCGGCATTCCGCTACAAACGTGTCCGTTTGTAGCGGTTAGTATCTCCTCGGCCAGCAGTAGACTAGATTTTATTAGGATACACAGAATGTGCTTGTCCATCCCTGTGCTCACCTTGAACAACACCAGAAGATGGAGATGCCAGAGAAGAAACCGCAACTCCAGTAACCTCATCTACCCACCTTGTTCATCTGTACCAAAGGTGAAGGGAGCAGGGGGACTCTGGAATTGCCACTCTGCAGTTCAGAAGGCAGACTTTATCTCAGCCTTCGCATCTGCTAAGTCACTCGACTTCCTGGCTCTGACAGAGACATGGATCACTCCAGAGAACTCTGCAACTCCAGCTGCTCTCTCTACCTCCTTTGCCTTCTCCCATTCTCCACGGCAGAACGGCAGGGGTGGTGGCACAGGTTTGCTTCTCTCTCGCTCATGGCGCTTCTCTGTACTCTCATTTTCTTATCTTAACATTTCTTCCTTTGAATTCCATGCTATCACGGTGTCTTTCCCCACTAAACTTCACATCATTGTTCTCTATCGCCCTCCAGGTCCACTGGGAAACTTCATAGATGAGTTGGACATTCTTCTGAGTGCTCTCCCCTTAGAGTCATCACTTGTTCTTCTAGGGGACTTCAACCTTCCAACAGAGAGACTACATTTGTCCTGTCTTCTTCCACTGCTGTCATCATTCGATCTTGCTTTCAACCAGTCAACTCCAACACACAGAGCAGGAAACACACTGGACCTGATCTTCAGTAGACCTGCCCCAGTGTTGGATCTGACAGTAACTCCTCTTGACTTTTCTGATCATCATTTCTTGTCCTTTTCACTCTCCCTTCCTGCTTCTTCTGCACACACCTCCACGTCAGCTTCTTCTACCACCTACCGCAACTTTCGCTCAGTCTCCTCCTCTTGTCTGGTCTCTACTATTGTCTCCTCTCTTCCACATCCTGAATCATTTTCTTCCCTCCCTCTGGAAACTGCCACAAACACATTCCTTTCATCCACTCCTCTTCTGTCGACCATCTCTGTCCTCTCTTCTTCAGGGCAAGATCCTCTCTGTCAACTCCTTGGCTGACAGATGTTCTCCGAGACAACAGAAGAGTACTGAGACTGGCGGAAAGAAAGTGGAGAAAATCTCAAGATGATTCACATCTCCACTCCTACCAGTCTCTTCTCTCAAGGTTCTCAACAGAAATAACAGCGGCGAAATCTTCCTTCTTCAAGGAGAAGCTGGAAGCATCAGCCTCTGATCCACGCAAGCTCTTCAACATTTTCTCCTCTCTTTTAACCCTCCCACTCCCCCACCACCCTCTACTCTCTCCCTGAGGATTTTGTCACCTTCTTTGAGGAGAAGGTTGATAAGATTCGCAGATCCTTTTTCTCTACCAATATCCTTCCTACTGAACACCACCCTCCACCTCATTCCCTGTCTTGCTTTTCTCCTCTTTCCACAGATGACATCATACAGTTGGTCTCATCCAACAATCCTACTACCTGTCCACTGGACCCGATTCCATCCACGCTATTTCAGACAATAGCACCTGACCTTCTACCTTTCATCACTCATGTCATCAACAGCTCCTTGTCAACAGGCCATGTACCAGCTATCTTCAAGACTGCAAGAGTGATCCCCATCTTGAAGAAGCCTACTCTGGACTGTTCTGACATCAGCAATTACAGACCTGTATCTCTTCTTTCTTTCCTATCTAAGGTCTTGGAGCGTTCTGTTTATAACCAACTGTCTCTATTTCTTTCTCTGAACAACCTACAGGACCCGAACCAGTCTGGCTTCAAACCGGCGCACTCTACTGAAACTGCTCTCATCGCAGTTACAGAGAAGCTGCATGCTGCTAGATTTGCCAAAATGTCTTCGGTCCTAATTCTGCTTGACCTCTCTGCAGCCTTCGACACAGTTGACCACCAGATCCTCCTGTCTGTCCTCAGAAGACTTGGAATCACTGGCACTGTCTGGCAGTGGTTTAAGTCTTATCTAGATGGGAGATCTTACCAAGTATCTTGGCAGGGGGCCACATCTGCTCCTTCCAGGCTCACCACGGGTGTCCCACAAGGCTCAGTGCTCGGTCCTCTGCTCTTCTCTCTTTACACTCGTTCTCTTGGTGATGTAATATTCTCCCATGGATTTTCCTATCACTGTTATGCTGATGACACTCAACTTGTCCTTTCCTTTCCACCTTCTGACACACAGGTTTCATCTCGGATCTCTGCTTGTCTTGCTGATATCTCATCTTGGATGTCGGCTCATCACTTGAAGCTGAACCCCAGCAAGACTGAATTACTGTTCATCCCTGGAACTTCAAGTCCTCGCCAGGATCTTTCCATCTCTTTTGAGAACTTCGCTGGTCACCACATCTGCTGAAGCTCGAAGTCTTGGTGTAGTTGTGGATGACCAGTTATCGTTCTCAACCCATGTTGCAAACCTGACTTGGTCATGCAGATTTCTCCTTTACAACATTCGGAGAATTCGACCTTTTCTGTCTAGCGAGGCTACTCAAGTGCTTGTTCAGTCTCTTGTCATTTCAAGACTTGACTACTGCAACTCACTCCTGGCTGGTCTTCCTATGCGTACCATCAGGCCCTTGCAACTGATCCAGAACTTCGGCGGCTCGACTTGTCTTCAATGTTCCTAAGTTCAGCCATGTTACTCCTCTGCTGCGCTCTCTTCACTGGCTTCCTGTAGCTGCCCGCATCAGATATAAAACCCTGATGCTGGCCTACAAGGCTAAGAATGGACCAGCACCTCCATACATGGTGGCAATGGTCAAATCCCGATCTGTACCCAGAGCTCTTCGAGCTTCAAGCACAGCTCGGCTTGACCCACCATCTCTCAGGACATGCGGAAAACATGCATCCAGACTTTTTTCAGTTCTGGCACCTCAGTGGTGGAACGAACTTCCACTGAGTGTCCGAATGGCAGAGTCTCTTGTTGTTTTTAAGCGAAGACTGAAGACACATCTGTTTCAAGAGCACTTAAATTAAATTTTACTACACTAGCATGTATTAAATATTTGTGACTGTAATGACTTTTCTTGCTTTTATCTGTTATAAAGTATCTCAGTGTTCTCAGTATATATTTGAGTATATCTAGGCGTCCATACTGACTGTATCTAATAATATCTTTGCTTAAAGTTTCTTCCTGATTTTAGCCTAAACTAACTAGCTAGAGATTTTGTTCTGAGTAAAACAATGAAGCACTTTTTGTAAGTCGCTCTGGATAAGGGCGTCTGCTAAATGCCGTAAATGTAAATGTAAGACATTTTGGACAATTCCATCCTCCCAAGTTTGTGGGAACAGTTTGGAGCTGGCCCCTTCCTCTTCCAACATGACTGTGCACCAGTGCACAAAGCAAGGTCCATAAAGACATGGATGGCAGAGTCGGGTGTGAATGAACTTGACTGGCCTGCACAGAGTCCTGACCTCAACCCGATAAAATAACTTTGGGATGAATTAGAGCGCGGGCGGCATGGTGGTGTGGTGGTTAGCACTGTCGCCTCACAGCAAGGCGGTCTGGGTTCGATTCTTGGTCTGGGCTGCTCTGTGTGGAGTTTGCATGTTCTCCCTGTGCCTGCGTGGGTTTCTCCGGGTACTCCGGTTTCCTCCCACAGTCCAAAGACATGCATCCTAGGTTGATTGGTCACTCTAGATTGCCCGTAGGTGTGAGTGTGTGTGTTGGCCATGTGGTGGACTGGCGAACTGCCCATGGTGTACCCTGCCTTCGCCCGGAGATGCTGGGATTGGCACCAGCCCCCCCCGTGACCCCGACTAGCGGGAATAAGCGGTACGGATAATGAATGAATGAATGAATTAGAGCGGAGACTGAGAGCCAGGCCTTCTTGTCCAACATCAATATGTGACCTCACAAATGCACTTCTGGAAGAATGGTCAAAAATCCCCATAAACACACTCCTAAACCTTGTGGACAACCTTCCCAGAAGAGTTGAAGCTGTTCTAACTGCAAAGGGTGTACACGTCATATTGAACCCTATGGATTAGGAATGGGATGTCACTTAAGCTCATATGTGAGTCAAGGAAGGTGAGCGAATACTTTTGGCAATATAGTGTGTGTGTGTGTGTGTGTGTGTATATATATATATATATATATATATATATATATATATATATATATATATACACACACACACACACACACACAAACATCTTTAGGTACTCATCTTTCCCTTCTTTAACTCCATGTCAGATTACATGTTGTAAATATATCAAATTACATTATCAAATTACCTTTTTTATTTAGTTCAACTGGTATGGCATGGGCACCAGTAATATTCAAATCCGGGCAGTCTGGAATATGTAAATAAGGTTTCAAAATTCATACCAAACTAAAGGTATAATATGACATAATGGCCAAATGCTTCAGTCAAGAAAAACATACCAGTGCTTGATGAGCAGTTTAGAACATTGCTAAGAGCTTTTGTCACCTCCTCAAAGATGTCACTATATTCACCAGTAGCATTATTGTTTTGAGTTTCTACAATAATGTCATGTTTAACGTTCACACCATACTTAAAACTAAGGAGGGAAAAGATGGAGGAAAATTGTTAATTGTCAAATTCAACATACACTGAAATATAAAGCACAAGCACATGGAAATGATAAACATTCAGTAGAACTGAATTGATGATGGTTAGGATGAATACAAGGGTGCACACCTTGCTTTAGTTTGCCTCAAAGTCCATCTGCGCTGTCTTCTGGTGCTTATAACGTCTCCTTGACTGTTTATGGAGATACAACAATGGCGAGATGTTAGTATATAAATGGATATGTCTAAATACATTCTAAAATTTTCCATGTAATACAGTATATTTGGCCATCACATATACCTAAGTTTAATGTTTGTTATATTTATGAAGTTCCTGATATTGCTTTTGTAGAATGGTGTCATCTGTAAAAATAATAATAATAATATTAATAATTATAGGACACAAGTATTTTTCAGTTGCATTATGTACAATTACAGTGTCTTTATAGTATACAGAAAAAGAAAGTAAGTACAATGAACTGTCCCGTTTTACTTGTTCTACACAAATGAAAGTGGAAAAGCAGTAGTCATCGATAATGAATTATGAATGGTTCAATATGATGGTCAGAAATAGTCTACATAATTTACCTGATCTCTGAAGTATCCTGCAAAGTTTTTATATTTGTCAGAGGATGTATTACTGTATTGAGGGTCATATGCTGTATTCAATTGTAATTCAGCAATAGCTGACCTTTCAATTACATCTGAAACAAAAGGAACATATTTTGCAATATTAATTAGTCATTCTAAGTAGAACTGGAATTGTGTGATATTACATATTCCTAAAAGTTTAGGCGCTTTAAATTGTGCAAGCCTAAATATTTATTTTCAGAGAAAGGGCCTGCATTTCATTGATAAAATGTACTGTATTAAACAGAAAACAGAGAATTGCCGGACAAAGTGCAATAAAAAAGTTGCTGCATCTGAAGTAGTAGTGAAATGGCTGGATGTGGATGTTCCTGGATAATCTGTTGTTGTGAAAATACCAGTAGTTGTGTCTGCAATGCCTGTAGTTGTTACTGCAGCTACTGTAGTTGTTCCTGATTCTCCTGTAGTTGTCACTGCATCTGAAGTAGTAGTGAAATGGCTAGATGTGGATGTTCCTGGATAATTTGTTGTTGTGAAAATACTGTTGTGTTCTCCTGTTGTTATGCCAACATGTGATGTAGTTGTGAAATGGGTGGCTGTGGTTGTTCCTGGACCTTCTGTAGTTGTTCCTGGTTCTCTTGTAGTTGTCACTGCATCTGAAGTTGTTGTGAGATGGCTTTCTGTGGTTGTTATAACACTATCTGTAGTTGTCAAAATTATACTAGTTGTTGTCTCAGCAACTGTTGTATTTGTTCCTGATTCTCCTGTAGTTGTTGCTGCATCTGAAGTAGTAGTGAAATGGCTGGATGTGGATGTTCCTGGATAATCTGTTGTTGTGAAAATACTAGGAGTTGTGTCTGCAATTCCTGCACTAGTTATTGATTCTCCTGTTGTTATGCCAACATGTGATGTAGTTGTGAAATGGGTGGCTGTGGTTGTTCCTGGACCTTCTGTAGTTGTTCCTGGTTCTCTTGTAGTTGTCACTGCATCTGAAGTTGTTGTGAGATGGCTTTCTGTGGTTGTTATAACACTATCTGTAGTTGTCAAAATTATACTAGTTGTTGTCTCAGCAACTGTTGTATTTGTTCCTGATTCTCCTGTAGTTGTTGCTGCATCTGAAGTAGTAGTGAAATGGCTGGATGTGGATGTTCCTGGATAATCTGTTGTTGTGAAAATACCAGTAGTTTTGTCTGCAATGCCTGTAGTTGTTACTGCAGCTACTGTAGTTGTTCCTGATTCTCCTGTAGTTGTCGCTGTATCTGAAGTAGTAGTGAAATGGCTGGATGTGGATGTTCCTGCATCTACAGTACTTGTGAAAATACTGGTTGTTGTCTCAGCAACTGTTGTAGTTGTTCCGGATTCTCCTGTAGTTGTCGCTGCATCTGAAGTAGTAGTGAAATGGCTGGATGTGGATGTTCCTGGATAATCTGTTGTTGTGAAAATACCAGTAGTTTTGTCTGCAATGCCTGTAGTTGTTACTGCAGCTACTGTAGTTGTTCCTGATTCTCCTGTAGTTGTCTCTGTAGTAGTGAAATGGCTGGATGTGGATGTTCCTGGATAATCTGTTGTTGTGAAAATACCAGTAGTTTTGTCTGCAATGCCTGTAGTTGTTACTGCAGCTACTGTAGTTGTTCGCTGTATCTGAAGTAGTAGTGAAATGGCTGGATGTGGATGTTCCTGGATAATCTGTTGTTGTGAAAATACCAGTAGTTGTGTCTGCAATGCACTAGTAGTTGTTACTGCAACTGAAAATACTGTTTGTTGTCTCAGCCTGTTGTTGTTAAAATACTGGTAGTTGTGTCTCTGCCTGTCGTTGTTGTGCAGCTTCTGTTGTATTTGTTCCTGATTCTCCTGTAGTTGTCGCTGCATCTGAAGTAGTAGTGAAAATGGCTGGATGTGGATGTTCCTGGATAATCTGTTGTTGTGAAAATACCAGTAGTTTTGTCTGCAATGCCTGTAGTTGTTACTGCAGCTACTGTAGTTGTTCCTGATTCTCCTGTAGTTGTCGCTGTATCTGAAGTAGTAGTGAAATGGCTGGATGTGGATGTTCCTGGATAATCTGTTGTTGTAAAAATACTGGTAGTTGTGTCTGCAATGCCTGTAGTTGTTCCTGCAGCTTCTGTTGTAGATCCTGATTCTCCTGTAGTTGTCGCTGCATCTGAAGTAGTAGTGAAATGGCTGGATGTGGATGTTCCTGGATAATCTGTTGTTGTGAAAATACCAGTAGTTGTCTGTTCCTGGATAATCTGTTGTTGTGAAAATGCCTGCAATGCCTTGTTACTGCAGCTACTGTAGTTGTTCCTGTTCCTGATTCTCCTGTAGTTGTCGCAGCATCTGAAGTAGTAGTGAAATGGCTGGATGTGGATGTTCCTGGATAATCTGTTGTTGTGAATATACCAGTAGTTGTGTCTGCAATGCCTGTAGTTGTTACTGCAGCTACTGTAGTTGTCGCTGTATCTGAAGTAGTAGTGAAATGGCTGGATGTGGATGTTGCAACACCATCTGAAGTTATCAAAATTACACTAGTTGTTGTGTCTGCAACTGCTGTAGTAGTTCCAGATTCTCCTGTAGTTGTCGCTGCATCTGAAGTAGTAGTGAAATGGCTGGATGTGGATGTTCCTGGATAATCTGTTGTTGTGAAAATACCAGTAGTTTTGTCTGCAATGCCTGTAGTTGTTACTGCAGCTACTGTAGTTGTTCCTGATTCTCCTGTAGTTGTTGCTGTATCTGAAGTAGTAGTGAAATGGCTGGATGTGGATGTTCCTGGATAATCTGTTGTTGTAAAAATACTGGTAGTTGTGTCTGCAATGCCTGTCGTTGTTCCTGCAGCTTCTGTTGTAGATCCTGATTCTCCTGTAGTTGTCGCTGCATCTGAAGTAGTAGTGAAATGGCTGGATGTGGATGTTCCTGGATAATCTGTTGTTGTGAAAATACCAGTAGTTGTGTCTGCAATGCCTGTAGTTGTTACTGCAGCTACTGTAGTTGTTCCTGATTCTCCTGTAGTTGTCGCTGCATCTGAAGTAGTAGTGAAATGGCTGGATGTGGATGTTCCTGGATAATCTGTTGTTGTGAAAATACCAGTAGTTGTGTCTGCAATGCCTGTAGTTGTTACTGCAGCTACTGTAGTTGTTCCTGATTCTCCTGTAGTTGTCGCTGCATCTGAAGTAGTAGTGAAATGGCTGGATGTTGATGTTCCTGGATGTTCCTTGATAAATCTGTAGTTGTGTCTGCAAAAT
Source organism: Brachyhypopomus occidentalis (assembly GCA_020368025.1). NCBI lineage: Eukaryota > Metazoa > Chordata > Actinopteri > Gymnotiformes > Hypopomidae > Brachyhypopomus > Brachyhypopomus occidentalis. The sequence goes on along the minus strand of JAGXOD010000081.1, from coordinate 983,685 downwards.
ACTCCTGTAGTTGTGTCTGTTCCTGAAATGCCTGTCTTGTTACTGCAGCTACTGTAGTTGTTCCTGATTCTCCTGTAGTTGTCGCTGCATCTGAAGTAGTAGTGAAATGGCTTTCTGTGGTTGTTATAACACTATCTGTAGTTGTCAAAATTATACTAGTTGTTGTCTCAGCAACTGTTGTATTTGTTCCTGATTCTCCTGTAGTTGTTGCTGCATCTGAAGTAGTAGTGAAATGGCTAGATGTGGATGTTCCTGGATAATTTGTTGTTGTGAAAATACCAGTAGTTGTGTCTGCAATTCCTGCACTAGTTATTGATTCTCCTGTTGTTATGCCAACATGTGATGTAGTTGTGAAATGGGTGGCTGTGGTTGTTCCTGGACCTTCTGTAGTTGTTCCTGGTTCTCTTGTAGTTGTCACTGCATCTGAAGTTGTTGTGAGATGGCTTTCTGTGGTTGTTATAACACTATCTGTAGTTGTCAAAATTATACTAGTTGTTGTCTCAGCAACTGTTGTATTTGTTCCTGATTCTCCTGTAGTTGTTGCTGCATCTGAAGTAGTAGTGAAATGGCTGGATGTGGATGTTCCTGGATAATCTGTTGTTGTGAAAATACCAGTAGTTTTGTCTGCAATGCCTGTAGTTGTTACTGCAGCTACTGTAGTTGTTCCTGATTCTCCTGTAGTTGTCGCTGTATCTGAAGTAGTAGTGAAATGGCTGGATGTGGATGTTCCTGGATAATCTGTTGTTGTCTCAGCAACTGTTGTATTTGTTCCTGATTCTCCTGTACTGGTAGTTGTGTCTGCAATGGCTGTGGTTGTTACTGCAGCTACTGCAGTTCCTGTTCTGTTGTATCCTGATTCTCCTGTAGTTGTCGCTGCATCTGAAGTAGTAGTGAAATGGCTGGATGTGGATGTTCCTGGATAATCTGTTGTTGTGAAAATACCAGTAGTTGTGTCTGCAATGCCTGTAGTTGTTACTGCAGCTTCTGTTGTAGATCCTGATTCTCCTGTAGTTGTCGCTGCATCTGAAGTAGTAGTGAAATGGCTGGATGTGGATGTTCCTGGATAATCTGTTGTTGTGAAAATACCAGTAGTTGTGTCTGCAATGCCTGTAGTTGTTACTGCAGCTACAGTAGTAGTTGTTGTGGATGTTCCTGGATAATCTGTTGTTGTGAATATACCAGTAGTTGTGTCTGCAATGCCTGTAGTTGTTACTGCAGCTACTGTAGTTGTCGCTGTATCTGTAGTAGTAGTGATGGCCAACACCATCTGATTCAAAATTATACTAGTTGTTGTGTCTGCAACTGTAGTTCCAGATTCTCCTGTAGTTGTCGCTGCATCTGAAGTAGTAGTGAAATGGCTGGATGTGGATGTTCCTGCATCTACAGTAGTTGTGAAAATACCAGTAGTTTTGTCTGCAATGCCTGTAGTTGTTACTGCAGCTACTGTAGTTGTTCCTGATCCTGATTCTCCTTGTCATTTTATAACATAGAAACTTCTCCTGTAAAACTCCTGTTTTAAGACTATTGGACCATTGATGTATTGATGTGAGGTTAAATTGTCACCAAAGTATTTTACATTAGTGTTTGGTATAGTGAAGTAAGTAACAATGCCGCTTCTCCTGTGTGGTGTTCATTCTTCATTTGGGCAAGTGCTCTTTGATATACCAATAAGAGTCCTTACGCAAGACACCTAACATGACATTCCCCTACCGCAGCAAAATGATTGCAATTTGCTCTCGAGCATGTTTGCCAACTGCATACAATGTAAAACTGTAATGGACCTGTTAGGCCAAAATGATTCTTTTCATCAGCAATGACATTTTAATGTAAACATTTTTGCTTCTTTAATTTTGCACTGAGGCTCTGAGGCTAACAGCTTTTGCCCACTAATTTGCACCGTGCAAACAACATGCAGAAATCATCCCACATCTGCCTCCAAATGAATCAATAATCTAGATTTACTAGATTATCTAGAAAAATAGATTTACTCATGATAACATACCATTACTGACAAATGTATATGGTATATACATTTGAGGTATATATTTTCTACAATACATGTTATGTGATATTCTTATTTCGACCAGGTTTCTGAATACATATGTTACTTCCACAGTAAGCAGGTTTACATTTACATTTACAATTACAATCATATAATATAGTCTTTCTATAGATACTAGCAAATTGTTTAAAGTTGTGTAAATCTTGTCATTTTTTTTTGTAAAAACTGCAGAATGGATGGAATTACTAAAGTACTACCTTGTGACAAATGACACCTAAGGTGTTTTACACCATTGTTGTGATGTCTGTACTGCCTTTCAGACAGTTTCAGATGAAAGCAATAATGTGGAAAAGACAACTATCAAATCCTTACTGATGCAAAATCTCTTAAGAAAAAACTGACATGAAATTGAGTGTACTGGAGAGAAACAATATTTCCGACAATGTAAATCAAATATTGTAAATTTGATCATTACTAAAACTATTTTATAAATATAAAAGCGTTGTTTTTTGTCAGACATAAATTCAGTATTATACTGTATTAGTAAAAAATTCATAATTATATTTAATGATTAGATATAATGAGGTATAACAATGTAATGCAATGTAACAATATAATGAGATAATTTATCTTACCTGAGGTCAAAAGGAACCATATGATCATTATAATAAAATAAGTTTTCCAAAGAGAAGTCATAGTTGTAAGAATTGGAAAAACGCATCATAATCCAGCACAGGTACAGGATGATGGAGGAACAATCCTCCCTATCAAAAACCAGAAGTGATGTGTAGTGTAGTAAGGTTCAGGGTCATAATTCTAAATCACTCCTCCTTCAGTTGTTTTACGATCTTCTCACTCCTTTTATCTCCGAGATAAAAAGACTCATTTAAACCCTTACAATTCTGTAGGAGAGTGAGTCATTCTGGACTCTGCATCCAACACACAATTGTATAATTTTTTTGGACTGATTAATTGTATCCTCCTGTCCTGTATTTCTTTATGTTATACACTAAAGGAATGTTATAAACAAATAGGAATGTTAAAAATGCCACCTTAACAACTTAGATGGGACAGATGGCAACATTGTTTAGTACTTTAGTAGTTTAGGCAGTAGTCAAAAAGCTGCCTACTGGCCCTCCTTTGTTCTTTGATCTTCATACTGAATGATTCTGCAATCACTGTTAAAAGAAACAAATGGTGTGTATTTATAAAGATTTTTGTTTTTCATTTGATTTTATTTTTTGCAGACAGCAAGATTTTGGGACATCTATAAGGGATGTGTGTGTATCCATGCATGCATTATTGCATGTTTAATCTTAATATGAATAGATACACAAATAGCATTTTATGTTTTGAAAAGAAACCAGACACATGCACATTTAAAATTTCATGTATTAGTTTCTGTTCAATGTAAGTACAATAAGTACAATTCCAAAAGCATAATGAAAAACAGTCCAAGATAGTAATTTGAAAGGTACAAAGGTAACAGGCAACCAAACCAAGAGAAATTTAAGAGGATCAAAATAATGCAAAAAATAATGCTCAGTGAACTATTGAAACACATGGCAATACTTCACAATGAGATGAATACAAGTCCGAATTTTAAATACTGTTGAATAATGAGACAGAAGTGAAATAGTTCAGGTGACACAGTTTAGAGTTTTAGAGGTCTGAGATTGGGTGAAATGGATCATGTATATATTGGGAGTCCTTCCAGTGTCTCCTGGGAAAGTGAGTTTTTATCACCCACTGAATCTGCAGATGACTGACTGGTGGCAGTAGGCATGACAGTGCCCTCAGGCTTTCTGAATGTGATCTGTAGTGACTTCAATCAATGTGCAGCGACAAAGACAGTGACCTGCAGACTTAAATAATAAACTGAGAAGTGAGGACAGGTGCGCGTGATCTCACTAAATGGGTGATTGGGATTGAGTAAGTGGCACATCTATCCCTGCCTCCACCTGTCACTCAAGTCTTTGTTTTGTTTTCATGTTTCACCCCTCCTTAACATTTGCATGTGTTCCTTGTCAAATGTATATATAAAGTATTTATGCCCTATGTTTGGTCTTTCGTGTCACTGGTCTTTGTAAGTACATTTACATTTACGGCATTTAGCAGACGCCCTTATCCAGAGCGACTTACAAAAAGTGCTTCATAAGTACAGCAGTATGTTTTGTTAAGTGATATGTATATATTGTGTGTGTTAGTCTTTTCCTGTGCTCCACTTTTTGAGTCCATTACGTGTTCGAATAAGTGTTATGTGTGTTTGCTACAGCACTAGTAGTGCCTATAGCAGTGAGTGTATAATAAATGTCGAACTGCCAAAAAGTGACATTACTTCATCCACCACCCCAGTACCGCACTGCCCAGAGCTCCCTTTACCAACTTCTCCAGACAGAGATCAACCACATTCAGGAGAAAACAGCAAATCAGACACAGAGGAACACATTGAAATTTTCAGATGCAGCTGAGGAGTGGAAGCCATACTACTAAAAAGACCTCAACAATCTCATCAGAGACTTTGGTCTCACCAAGTCCAACACTGAGCTTTTAACATCAAGACTCAAGCAATGGAACTTATTAGACGTCCAAGTCGCAGATCAGAGGAAGCATCACTAAGCCTTTTCCAGGTTCTTCAGTCATCAAGATGGATTGTGCATCTGCACCACTCTGGCTGGTCTATTAGAGGCTATAGGAATCATCTGTAACACATAATGTTGATGAGGCGAGCCACAAGTGAGATGGATGAATGCACGCACATTGGACCACACCCAAAGTAAATACATATATGGATGTAAACAGATGCAGACAGGGGTCAGGGGCTGTAACTTGACAGAGGAATTGATCAATCTATATAATTCTTTTCATTTTGTAATCATTAGGGTTAGTGTTAGAATTACCTAGGAGAATGATTTCACTGTAAAATAGAATAATTCTTTACACGCACTCCTACAGTCTATCCTCTTAACATTCTTCATAACTGTTTTATATATATATGATGGGTGATGTCTCATGTGGTTTGAGCTAGGTACAATGCTGTACATTTTGTATCTGTCATGTCATTTCAATATTTTTTTTTACCTGGTCATCTATATATATTCAGATGTATGCATGCTTCTCAGTGTCTCTGAGAATCATACACCAGGGGGATTAGAAGAGAAATGTTAAGGAGAATTGGGAATTAAAACATATTTGAAAGCAACCATGAATCCCACCTACAGAATTATTAAATACAAATGCCTAGATAGACTGCCTATTTGAAGGTAACGTCAGGACATTTGGTCAGTTCAAGTAGCCAATGAATGATTTAAATAAATGGATATTCTTGTTGCAACATTGTGTATTTAATGACACATGGGCTGCATCAGGTTGTACTCTGACCCTGTATTTCTTAAGACAGTTTCTAAGTTTCTATTTTCCCATGTACTTAAGTTTCTATTTTAATTTAAGCAATAAACTGTAACCATGGGAACAGGGGTCATATTGTTATAAGAGGTCATAAGTAAATGAGAAATGGAGTAACGTTACTGGTTCTTTCATAAAAACAAAATCATAATCATAGTTAAAATCAGCTTCTGCAGCAACGTAATTGCACTTGTGTGTTAATTTATGTTATACAAAACCTGCTTTAGCATATGTAATGAAGAACCTGCATTAGCATATTTATAGTTGCAATATGAAACCTAGCTGTTAGACTGCAGTCAAAAATTATATCTTAACTGTACTCAAAATGAGAACTCAGAAATAGGAAGAAATAGGAAAGGTGTCTCAATTTTAATGTTTATATCATTTGAAATTACACATTAGTAGGTGATGCAAAAAATAGCCTTTTGCTATGCAGCGAGAACCTTTTCCCAGCAAGTGTGTCACCAGAAAAAAAATCAAATATCAAATCATCTCCACAATAATTTAATTTGATAATTATATGATATGATGCTTGGCATATTATATCGGTCTCAAATTACCATGAGAGTATTCTTCCGTAATGCATGAAATATTCAAGTCTAGAGCATGCTGTGCCACAGATTAGCAGGAGAACATGGACAATTAAAAAAATTTAACATCCTTTTTATCTTAACCAAATTTATTCATGAGTGACTATTCAAAGGTGGTTCCTAAAATGTGAACTGACTTTGTCCCCGAACGTATTTATTGAAACATTTTATAACACCTGTTTATTGAATCAATGTTTTAAACATCTCATGCGATTAATGGGAACAGTATGCAGACCTCTCGGTTTAATATCCTTTTGAAAATAGGTTTAATGGATGTTTCATTTCAGGTGTGGGTTTAACCTGCCCTGCAATATACAAAAATCACAAATTTGGCTGCTGTCTAGAGGGTTCATTCCTATTTCCTGTAAGTAGAAAACTGCATCCAAATCTTTCTCTATAGATTTTGCTGTTTCAGGCTGTCAAACCTTGAACACAAAATGATAAGCCAGTTCCATAAAAGAATAGGTTGACATCTTTGTTTCAGTGGTGACAACACACAGCTACCATCTTATGGCTGCCATGTAACACATTTTTGTTCATTTTTGGTGGCGTTTGTGTGTATTGATAATGTTGTTTAGACCGTAAAAAACAGCAAATTGAGTTATGCATTGTAAATTGCATTCAAGTATGAATGAATGAAACATTTATATAGCACCTTTCAAGATACCCAAGGTTGCTTTACAATTAGCACAGGTGCAACCTTTTACAACCAATCACACACCAGTGAGAAGCGGCAGCCATTTGCACACAAGGTTCCCTCGACACCTCAGCCCCCTGGGACACTGAATTGGGTGGAACATCCACCCCTAGGCATACAGATACACACTCACTCACATACACTCAGACAACTGTTTATTAGACATGGAAAGACACACAGTCAAACACATACACCCAGAGAATATTTTGTAGGAATAGCCAATTTACCTAACCTCTATGTTTTTGGACTGTGAGAGGAAACTGGACACCCTGGAGGAAACCCACACAGACACAGGGAGAACATGGAAACTCCACTCGGATAGGGCCTTGAACCTATCAGGCCATATCCCTAAAGTGAATTGGACATGAACTGGGTTTACATGCTAGATCCTCAGAAGCATTTTGCAGTTTATCAAGGACTTGAACTCTTTAATGTTCCTCAAACCGTTTTTTTTCAGTGTGACAGGACATGTTGTTCTGCCGAAAGAGGCCACCACGTAGTATGCATTAAAGTGACAAGTGCATGAATGCAGGACCCAAGTCGTCTAGAGCATCTCACTGCCTCAACTGGCTTACCTTCTTCCCACAGTGCATTGTGATGCCAACTCTTGGAAACACACCTGGCAACCCACATAATGTAACTGAGAACATAATTTATCAGAACAGACCAACTTCTACAATTGTGCCAAAGTCCCTCTATGACATATGCCCATCGTAGGTGCGTTCATCAGTGGACAGGGTTCAGAATGGGCATGCTTGATCAGCCTCAGCCGAGCAGGCACATATGAAGCAAACTGCAATGCACTGTGTGTCCTAACATCTTTATACCAAGTACTACAGATGACAGGTTTATTTAAGATTATATCAACTTCTCTAATTAATTATGAACCAAGGGAGCAGTGTATAAAAAGCACTGTGGTCTGTATATGATATGCCTAACATAAATTTAAATATACATCAATTAAATATTACTTTCTACAGTTTAAACTATGGCCATTGGTTGATTTCAAATTCTGTGCTAAAGACAAAAGTGTAGCATTTTAATAACTTATGTAAAGAACTAGAGCTTTAGGTCTGGAATCAAAAGACAGAAATGTCTGAAAAACATAGTTTGGAGTACAGGCAGGAAAATATATTATCATGCACACAACCTGACTTCCTGTATCCACCTTTTTGTTTAGTTATCTTATCAGTACTTTGCTACCTTTAATTGTTGTGGATAACTCACAGCTTGCACTGTTTGTTTTGCTGGATTCCACAGCAACTCCAAGATATGGTGGTTTCATAGATAGTATTTTTATAACGACGATCATTCTGGTGAGGGCAAGACCCACTTAGATAAACAATTGTTGGCAGAGCCTTGATAAATGATTTAACAGCTATAATATTTTAATACAGTCTCTTTGGCAACAGTACTTTGCTAAGAGCACCATTCTCTGCTATGAGGAATGCTCTTTAACCCTTCACCTTAACATTTTTGTCATTTTGTTTCAGTGAACTTAAAATTAATTAAATTGTGCACTGTTAAATCTAATCTGAAAAATGTAACAGAATTTAATCTTTTACTGGTTGTCTGATAGATCACTCAGCTTTATATCTTGTGATCTCTTATTAAAGATAGGAGATGAGATATGAAAAAGGTCTTCAGTCAAAAGATTTTATGTGTTAATGGAAATGCATGTGACATTAGGGGAAGCCACTTTAGGTAACTATATCAATAGTTACAATAAGTGTCTTTTAAACATAGCTACAGACAACAACCAGTAAAGGGATCTAGTAGATACCTGTAGATACCACTTTTCAAACATTTTTTCAAACATTTTAAAAAATGTAGTTTGTTAGGCTGATTTTCCCATTTAGTTTTTTCACCATTTTACCATCAACAGTGAAATATTGTGTTTGGAACAATAACATACGACTCATAGGACTAACAGCAAAGCAAAGTAGGTGTATATTCCATTATATTGGAAACTTTTATTATAGAAACTTGAAATATACTGTTAGAAACCATAGTCCATATTATTTTTAAGATTTTCCATGAACTATAAAACTACCACCACCAAGTTCGGCAATCATTGAGAGAGCATAGTTTTCATTTACTACCACATGGTGTCAGTGTGGTGTTGGTGGTGGAATTTGAATGGTAGGCATAAACATTTCTATATAAAACAAGAGGGTAAACTGTAGCTGTCATGAAGAGGGTGTGCAATACATTTGTGCAAGGCTAAACTTTTTCTTGTCAGATTCTATATTAATCAAACCTGTTCAATTAACAAATTCATAAATCTGTTTTCCTGTTTAACCTAACAACCACAATTTTCTATTTAATGTATTTCTTCCATTCTAATTTGCATTACTGTTACCTTTGAAAGAGAGAGAGAGAGTCAGAGAGATTGATGTGCCCACCAAATTACCAGTGGCCAGCAATTAGATAATAGCTTTGGATCAGCAAACTGGAGCTTTTATCGACCCTAATATAGATTACCCCAGGCAGGCTTTTCCTCTCTTCTCTCTCTCTTTCTGCTTCTCTTGGTCTCCAGGTATGCACTTTTCCTCCTCTCTCTGCTTGGCTCGTACGTTGACACTGCTTTTGGTGCTGATATAGCAGAAACTACAAAAACGCAATAAGGAAGATGAAGTTCTGGCCCTGCTTGAGGCACAGAAAATAAGTGTGTCCTAGTAAAAAGCAAGTTTAGGTTCACAGAGCAAATCCAGGTTCAAGTCTACGTTCACAGAATCAAGCCTTTGACTGCAGCATAGAAAAAGCTAAAAGATTATAAAAGATTTTTATAGGCAGCCATCAGTCCTTACGAGCAATGCACACCAGCCAGATCTGTCGCTTCATGGGAAATCTGTCGCTTTCTCTTGACCTTGTGTCCATGTTACAGTTTTCCCCATTTTCCCATACAGAGAAATTAGACTTCTTCTCCACCAAAATGGCTACTAAATAATTCTGTAAATAATTCTGTAATATTTTTGATGATCTACTTGCATGTGTTGCCATGCAGTAACATATTACAAAAATGTATCTGTAACTGGAGATTCATCAGCTATAAAGGTGCTCGAAGGCTTATATAATGGTCAAACTGATTACTTACCTAAGGTTTTTTAAATAGCTCTGTTCAAAACAGACATATAGTTATTGACTAAAAGCACATGGTAATTGACTCAAGACAACAGTTTATATGGCTCTTTGTGTCTGTCTAGGTTTGATTCTTTAATCACATCAACTATCTCATGCAGAGTCCTTTTGAGTTGAGGATAGGTAAATCTGGTCCAATATGATGCTCTTGCATCTTTTGGTTTTTGCATAAACTAATTGCACATAACTCTCTCAACAGCTTATGATGTGAGAGCTCTCCCTCTCAGCATCATGCCTCCTTTCCATTAGTACTTGTAATCAATTATTGTGATCAAATGATGAAGAATTAACTCTAGGTTTGGAGAGTGGCATCATAAGTCAGAAAATGCAGGGACACATAATCGATGGCAGCTGCTATTTAACTGCAGAGGTATTTGGGTGCATCCAAGCTGACTCGCACTTTGGCAGCTATTGTGTAAGAATTTCTAAAAGCGTAATATTTTCATGCAACTGCCCCCAAGCAACATGCACAGCCATCAAGACACGAGTTTGCGCATCTCATGTAATAAACCATGTTCTGTCTTTTAGGAGTGCTTGGTGGAGCGCACATGGGCATTTTATGCATCTTCATGCTCCTTACTGTTGCTTATGGAATGGGATGCTTTATTAAGCTGATGTAACCAAAAGGGAGTTAATGAAATGCTTTGGCACCACTAGAAATATTTATTAGCAGTGGGAGAAAGCCACTGGTGTCAGCTTCTTTTCTGCTTCCTTTTCCGTCTTACTGAGGATGTCTTTCTTGGTCACCATTTCTTACTCTCCGTGTACTTTTATTTCCCTTTCTCTCACAATCTTATGTTAATGGTTACTTTAGTAAATGATATATGGGGATAGTCAATGATCATCTCTGCCATGAGGTTCCACAAAACACATACAAGTTTAACAATAGGTGCAAACATTTGGTAAACAATATGCATCTGGAAGAGAGACTCCCCCTATACATTTTTATGCCAAATTAGTGAAAGGCTTTTTTGTCCATTAGCTCATGGTTTTCCGGTTTCAAGAGCTGCTTTATGGCCCTAAGAAATAAATGCAAATCATAATGAAAATAAAAATAAATGAAAAAAGTGTTTTCTACACTATACCATATTGTTATCTGTTCCCTGTAAAGATTAAAACGATTTAAATGAAATTCAGCCAATCAGTATATTCTTACAACTGCAGTAGTCTCTCCAGGACGAATTCCTGTGCAAAGGCTGGCTATAGTTTTCACCAAGCAAGTGTTGATGAGAAGAGTAGGGTGGTTCTTCTCGCGAGAGTTGAGTAACTTTTTGTTTTTTTTCCTACTGTAAGCTATTTATTATAAGCAGTCTCCCCCTATCGACCCAGCAGTGCAGTACGGCTCACAATCCAGATCCGTCACTGCGAGAGGGCGAGATCAGCGTTAAAATCTGTCAGACGAGACAGTAATCCACTCCCCTGCGATACCCTTGTCCTATTGCCCTTCTTTACATTACCCTCTTCAGCACGGCCATAATTCCGGATTTCTTCGTTCCCCAGACAGGGAGAAGAGAGAAGAGCCCAGAGAGAGGAACTAAATCCAAGCCGGTTCACCAACGGAAGGCTCCAGGTACGCTGCTAGTTAATTCAGTCGGTGTAACCCTTTTGGTCAAGCTTTACAGTCGCACAAGTTACGTGTTTTGCCTGCCCTCATAATCAAAAGTAAACATGGTTAGCAACACGACAATGACAACAATACAACCGTTAGAGAAAATAGCATCTATTCTGAATTTGATATGAAGGTGGTTGTGTGTAGTGCGTCTTATAATGCGCTCTGTCGCATGTGTTTGTTGGTGTTTAACGACATCTGCTGCTAAAGCAGGCATTTATAGATTTTCCAACGATGCATTGTTGGGTACAATGTAGGCGTGTTTTGAAAACATTAGACATACTGATTTTCATTTATAAAAAATCTTGAGTGGATATAATTATAATTAGAAGTAAGTATGGTAATCAAGGTAATTATGATCAGATACAAAATTATCCTTACTACAATTTTTAGAGATCCTAATTTTAGTTGTTGAATGCCTTACAATATTGCTGTTTTTATCATTATTATCGTGGTGTTGGTGGTGGTTATTGACTAGATTTACGTTTCTACTTTATGAAATTAGCATGAACATGAATTTATTCAGATTAAGTGGTCCGTCATGATGTGTAGCTTATAATTAAAGCTCACCATTGAACGAGGCATGATTAGCTGAGTCCATTCAGACGAAACATTGGCGCTTGTCTAAGAAATCAGTGTGCTAGTGTCTCCTTTTTAGATAAAACAAACCGACTCTGGAAATAAACCACAGATCAAGTGATAGATGTCCATGCGATTAGTGATTTCATTACGTGGTGCCACGGGATGGATGTAAGTAAATGTGCTGAGAAATAAGAGGGGGCGCGTGAATATACAACGACGCAGGCGCACTCGATCCCTACTTCCTTAAAATTAAGTGTTGTTTACCTCGAGCACCTGTCTCACATCTTTTCCGACTCATTTGGTCCTGAATTACTTAATTAGAACTACACACGCTGCGGGGCTTTCTTGAAACACTCTGAGCCGTGGTTTATGAGCTAATTTTCTAATAATTGTCCAAAACTTTCCGTTTGAAACATTAACATATTTTTTAAATTCATAATAGGCTGTACTTTCGGTCACCCATGCTTTCTTCCCAGGATTCACCCCCCCCCTTTCTTTGAGAGTCGATACGTTATGCAACGCAATCACGACTCCAAGCTCGTTCATTTAAAGGTCTATTTTATTTTTTAATAAACCTTTAAAAAATCGAATTCTTGGTCTAAATATTGATATTTTGTGCAATACATTTTAAGCCAAACAGTTCAATGAAAGTAATGAGCCAGCACTTAATTATCACAGTTTTGATTATAGTAGCGTTTCCTTGTGCTGCTGGTTTAATGACCGACCGGGCATTCTAAACGTTGGTGTTTTAGTATGCACTCGTGTTCTTGTAAAACTGAGAGACTTCTGTTCCGATCGTCAAACTGTCAATAGGCCCTCAGTCATACGAGGGTGGCAAACCGAATTTAGGGAAATTATGATCCCATGATAGCCTCTTACAATCTAGCACACATTGTAAACGGGAAATGCTCAACAGCGCAAGGGTGCTTACTAGGGACACATAAAACGTCTGTCAATACGGTCAAAACTGGTTTATAATTACAATAACTATCAACCAACATTCGATATATACAACATCATATATATATAAACTCATATTTTAAAGGTGGACCAATGCCAAAAGAGGCAGGAAACAAGACGGTCAAATGGGAGTATCAGGAGGAAGAGTGAATGTAGACACAGATAACATTCTGAGTGTGTAGATACTGTAAAGAGGATGCAGTGGACAGTGTAGGCTCTTAATTCCCATGGCAACCGTGCACATTATAAATCACTCTTATACCTGTAGCCAGCAGTGATGGAATGACATTATACTGTGATCTCAAGATAAGTGCTGCTTCTTCAGGGGGAAACCAGGATAAGTTCAAGTCCCTTGATGGTGAAAATGCATGGTGCACAAGTGAAAACTATCTACACTGACAATACTGATAGAAAAAGGAGCTTGTCTGGACTTCACTTTCTTGCTGGCTAACTGGAGCTTCAAGACTCAACCCACGCAACTTAATTTTTAATTGTAAATTAGATATTAAATTGCTGAATTGAGCTGAGCATAGTGTTTTGCAATAGAACATTAACCTGATATAGACTGTTTATTAACACGAACAGTATGTAATTGGGCACAGAGCTAGGGCAAAAGATTTTTCATTGGGAGCCAGCAAGCGAAGTCACAACACAAGACTGTATTTTGGAAGGAGACAGGAAGAGATGGGGGTGTGAGAGTAAGGGCTGGGTAAGGATATGACAGTGGGCATGACGACATGTAATCCCAAGCTGAAAGTGAATCCCCCTGTGAACTTCATGCACAGATTCCAGGGTCTAATTTGAGGCCAGCCAGCCTCTCCCCTGTGTCTAGACCCCCTACTCGTACCCTCCGTTGCCCACGCTTCCGGCACGCAGCTGTTCTTTTTGATATTAATAACTCCATTGAGACACACTGACGGACAACCTGCCTCCCAGGCCCATGGGCAACACCACAGTCCCTTCGGTGTAATGTCCTGTCCAATTCAAATCAGTCCAAGAAATGTTAAAAAAAAAAAAATAGTTAAGTGAATGAATTCTGGAATCCAATTTGTCACCTGCCACAATAACTAAGCTGTGTTACGAGTTACGAGCACAATACCACGTGTAAGAATAGAGATTAAAAAAAAAAAAAAAAAGACTGACAATGCGGACAAGTATGTGAGGTCAGAGTGGTGGGGAGTCTGAGTGTGTGTGACTTCAGAGGCTTTTGTGCATCTGTACTCCTGTCACATTTTTGGGAACACAAACTCCATCTTTGCATGTGTCTATCTGCCATTCTCCATTTAGTCAACTGCAAAAATTTAAATTATGGCTAGTAATGCGACTATAGGAATTATATATAATTATAATTATATATAATAGTGTGTGTGTGTGTGTGTGTTTTGCAAAACATTTACATTTTTAGCAAATGTTTAGTTATTTTCACATATAGTACATCCATCTGAGTTATGCATAAATGTACTAACATAGAACACCACATAAGCACTTGGTGTAGTTCTATAGAACTGGGGGTAGTTCCACATAAGCAAGGGGGGTAGAGGAACAGAAATAGCCCCTTTCCACACACACAGCTGCAGGGAAGTCATGCACCCTCTCCCTAACCATGCCTCCAGAACTAATCCAGTCATCATGGAAACCACACAACATGTTAAACATAAACAACCATCTCACAGGTGTGTGAGGGTGTTAAGACCTTGGCAGGTGGGCCCAACATTATCTCTCAAACACAAGCATTTTGATGTGGGCTGTTGCTTTTTTAATGTTTGGGAAAATAAATTGAGTCTAAATGATGATCATATTTTGGGATTGTGAAACAGTATTCAGTATTCAGGTATGATGTGGAATATTGGGACAGTGTGTCTTGAACTTTAGAGATATACCTGTTTTTTTCTCCATGTCTTTAATTTCCTCACCTCTAGATTTATAATCCTCATCAGACAGTTTTCATCTTAATGCGATATATTTTGCTCTGTTACTATAGTTTTGTGTATGTGTTTTATGGCTCTGATTTGTTGATCATTTTCCTCTACAGATTATATTCTGAGCTGAGCCAACAAAGAAACTCCAAGCACCATAGGCAACTAACCAAGAAACAGAAAACACCATGAAGATTTTAGATGTCTTCCTACTCTCTGTGATCCTTGTCATGTTTTTTACACAACTTTCCTTTGCCCAGAGTGACTCTGAGATCATAGTACCCACCAGGTTAGGTCGTGTCCAGGGTGTTCGCCTACCCCTACCAGACAGAAGTCATGTGATTGCTTTCCTGGGTATTCCATACGCAGAACCTCCCCTGGGAAAAATGCGTTTTAAGCCAGCTGAGCCCAAAAAGCCCTGGAATGATGTGTTTGATGCCAAGGATTACCCTAATGCTTGCTATCAATATGTAGACACTTCATACCCTGGCTTTCCTGGCACTGAAATGTGGAACCCAAATAGGATGATGAGTGAAGATTGCTTGTATTTAAATGTCTGGGTTCCTGCTACACCTCGACCGCACAACCTCACTGTTATGGTCTGGATATATGGTGGCGGCTTTTACAGTGGCTCTTCTTCACTGGATGTGTATGATGGGCGCTACCTAGCTCATGTTGAGAAGGTGGTGGTGGTATCTATGAACTATCGTGTGAGTGCTTTTGGGTTCCTTGCTCTTAATGGCTCTTCTGAAGCTCCTGGAAACGTGGGTTTGCTGGACCAGAGATTGGCACTCCAGTGGGTGCAGGATAACATTCATTTCTTTGGAGGCAACCCCAAGCAGGTGACTATTTTTGGGGAGAGTGCAGGTGCAGCCTCCGTGGGCATGCACCTACTGTCACCAGATAGTCGCCCAAAATTCACTCGCGCTATCTTGCAGAGTGGCGTTCCAAACTGCCCTTGGGCTACAGTCAGCTTTGATGAGGCCCGTAGGAGGGCTGTTAAGTTGGGCCGACTGGTGGGCTGCCCTGACGGTAATGACACTGACCTGATTGACTGCCTGAGGAGCAAGCAGCCACAGGATCTTATCGACCAAGAATGGCTGGTGCTTCCATACAGCGGCCTGTTTCGCTTCTCCTTTGTCCCCGTCATCGATGGTGTGGTGTTCCCTGATACTCCTGATGCCATGCTTAGTTCAGGCAACTTCAAGGATACTCAGATCCTTATGGGTGTGAACCAGAACGAAGGGTCATATTTCTTGATTTATGGTGCACCGGGTTTTAGCAAGGACAATGAAAGCCTGATAACAAGGGAGGACTTCTTGCAAGGTGTAAAGATGAGTGTCCCTCATGCCAATGACATTGGACTTGAGGCAGTAATCCTTCAGTACACAGACTGGATGGATGAGGATAACCCCATTAAGAACCGTGAAGCCATGGATGACATTGTGGGAGACCACAATGTCATCTGCCCTCTGCAACATTTTGCAAAAATGTATGCACAGTACAGTGCTCTACATGGCCAGACAGGAACAGCAAGTCAAGGGAATCTAGGCTGGGGCAACTCAGGATCAGCAAGCAACAGTGGCAATTCACAAGGTACACTAACTGTGACGAGCACAGTAATGTCTGATCGGCAGCAGTCTTGGTCCATGTCATATTGAACTCTAAATTATTTTTCCTCCTTGAATATATTGTTAACTGAAAATAGCTGAAATTTGGCTTAAAGTGTTGTCATTTCATTTGCTGTGTGTTCACAGTATCTGTATACCTCTACTTGTTTGACCATCGAGCCTCTAACCTGGTCTGGCCTGAGTGGATGGGCGTGATTCATGGCTATGAGATTGAGTTTGTGTTTGGCCTGCCTTTGGAGAAAAGGCTCAATTACACCCTAGAGGAGGAGAAGCTCAGTCGCCGCATGATGAAATACTGGGCCAACTTCGCTCGGACCGGGTGAGAGACAAACAGATCAGCGTGCGAGTTTCTCAGAATGCTTGTGTCAATCATAATCTCTGGCATTGTGGATGAATGCAACTGACTGTGGTTTCCTTCCCTGTTTTCCTTCCATGCCCAGGAATCCCAATATTAATGTCGATGGCTCCATAGAGAGTCGACGGCGCTGGCCTGTCTTCACATCTGCCGAGCAGAAGCATGTGGGACTAAACACAGATTCTCTGAAGGTGTTCAAGGGCCTGAAGTCACAGTTCTGTGCCCTTTGGAACAGATTTCTTCCTCGCCTACTCAACGTTACTGGTAACTCATAGGATTATAATAATGTTACTGACGCTGCAGCTATAAGTCTTACTATCCCAGTAATTTCAGTTTAATAATTCAGTTATTTCATTTTTGCGGAAAATGCACCATTTCTGAGTTTGTCACAAGAGGTAACTGGTGCAGTGTCTGCTACTATGATACCGTGACTCAGCAAAGTATATTACTGTATTGTCTACTGATTAAGATACAAAGATGGAACATGGAGTAATAACATGGGAACAGCTATATTTTAGAATGTTAAGTATTAGTCAAAAGAGGTGTGTGGGAGTATTCCAGAGATGCCTCACTAATATTTACTGCTGTTTAGTCAAGGGAGAATAAGCAAAATTAATAGGATTTTACATCATAAAAAACTTGAGCTGGGTTCTTTGCCTATTCATATGTTATACCTTGTGATTTAGTAACGTTCATCTTTCCATTTCATGAACACAAGTTCTATTTTAGATTGAAATTAACTAAGTGATACAGTAATGCTATCAATGTGGAAGATATTTTATTAAATATGTAGGTGTTTTAGAGTATATGACACCATTATGGATAAAGGGTAAGTGAATAAGCCATTTCACCTCTTGCTGGAAATGCCTTGTTATTAGATGTGCATCTTGATGTCAAACACTCAGTGTCAACTGGCATTCTTGTACTGAATGTGAACCAGAACATGAAGCAACTGAATCTATATCCCTGAACCCACTGAATCCTGTTTTCTACGGGACGAGTTAGTTTTGCTGCTTTGACCTGAGCTAACAAACTATGAACGCCCCAAAGAAGGACTCTTTAAAAGGGTGAGATTGGAGGGTAGTGGTGTGCTGCTAAGTAATTTATTTAATGGACGACTTACACTTTGTGTTTACATTTCAAAGCACTCTGCAGACACATTTTCTATTACACATTTTCTATTTCTGAGTTTTTCTGTTCCCTTCTTCTTTCTGGTAAATCCTTTCTTATGTTTTTGTACCCTATGCCCATGTCTCATATGCGCCTCTTAAAAAAGAATGAGTTTCATATTTAAGGGCCTAGTTCAGAAATCACCACTATATTAAAACACATCTGTGGTGATAAAGATGATTCACACAAATAGATTGAGTTGGGAGTTGCTTTCATCCCTGCAGGATGTAATATGCTTTTAAACTTCTCTCAGTTTGTGTTATCGAAAATGTACAAAGTTAGAGCTTCAGCTACTGTTATCCTAATTCACCTACATTTTTTAATGAACATTTTCATTTTATTTCTTTCATTTTGGTAACTAAGATAAGCAGTCTTGGTAACTTTGGTATAAGCAGTCATAAAATGTTCCTGAAAATGAGACACTATAAAATGACACTGTGGTGGACATGTTTGTTTTTTTCTTTTCTTTTTTTTCCCCTTTTTCTGTCAACCCAGAAAACATTGATGATGCAGAGCAACAATGGAAGGCGGAGTTCCACCGATGGAGTTCCTACATGATGCACTGGAAGAGCCAGTTTGACCACTACAGCAAGCAGGAGCGGTGCACAAACCTCTAGAGGACCTGCAGAGAGCATGAGAGAGAGAGAGAGAGAGAGAGAGAGAGAGAGAGAGAGAGAGAAAGAGTGAGAGATTGAAAAATGAAATCTGGAGAGGAGTGATGGATGACCATACTACTCCGTAGTCTCTAGAGCCTATTGACATAATGTCAAAGGTTCTCTGGACTATAGTAGTTTTTGCCCCACTATTTGAGTGTCTTAGAGCAGGGCTAAGATTGGTTTTGTGTATATTACACTTACATGCACTGTTGAATATCTTGTCACGCCACCTGTGAAACATACACGTAGTGCTTGACTATCACTTATTGTACAACTCTTCTCTTTGCTGTTAGAGGGTATTTAAAAAGTGGGATGTTCTAACTGCAGTGAGAGATTATTGAGCTTTATGGTCATCAAATAGGAAGTAGGAGAGAAAAGTGCGTTATTACCTCTGATAACTGTGTGTGTCGGTGTACCTGACACTTTGAAACCCTCATTCAGTCTAGTCCTCAGGATCCCACTTATCTCTTTTTCACTTAAGGGATTTTCCTTTCTTGATCTGTCAATCTGCTTAATTTACAATGGCTGCTTGACCATTTGTGCATTTGTCTGTGTCTTTCTCCTTTCTTTAACCTGGTTGTGTACTGTGCACAGTGGTCTGTTGTGTGCAGTTGTCTGATGTTTTTCTGTGGGTCCAAAAAAATTCTTTGATATCACATATAGGAATCATGAGCCATTTCAGTCCGTGGTCTGTGTGCCGTGCTGACCATCAGTGAGTTTGTGTTGTATTGCTGTCCAGGAATGTGTTTGTGTGTGTGTGTGTGTGTGTGTGTAACTCCAGGTTCTTTTGCTGATTTGTAAAAACATTTTTTTCACCTTGATCACTGCACTCGTTGCATGCACATTGGTGCTTACAGCATGGCCATCTTCTGTTTGTGTTTCCGAGCGTTTGTAAGGTAAAGAATGTGTGAGAGAATGTGGGCGGGATTCAGTTTGTGCGGCAGTCATTGTGTGTGTGTGTGCGCGCCTGCAAAATTGCACACCCTATTTAGCGCCAAAATGGGTCAGTGATCACCTGCATGTTTTGTCTATATGTAGCACACCACTCATGAATGTCACCTCTATCATTATATTTGCCCAGGCACTGTGTGTGTGTGCGTGCATGTGTCCGTGCACGTCCTAAATAGAGAGCTCTGTGAATACTATGTGATGTCTGTGTGCCAAAGAGTCAATAGCCTTTTTCTCTGCTGGCTCCCCCTCTCAGTGGGGGAAAGAATTTTCATTACGGTAATGGAAGAAGTGTAATTTAGTTAGTGCTTGTTTGAAATGACAGCCTGCTGTGTCAGCCATCTTAACTCCAGACCCACCATCACTCACTTGACGCAGTGGGTGGATGAAGAAGGGAAGCAGAGTGTTCGGAAGGGAGTACAAGACATTTGCACGAGTCACTTGTACAAGAAGTCTGTCTGTATTAATTCTAATATTTTAGCATGCATTTTTTCCTTTAAGTGCTTTTGTTGCATGCTTGCTTGTTTTTTTGGTTTTGTGTTAGGTTACATTTTAATTCTTGTGTACTGTATTTTTTTTATTTGGGACTGCTATTTGGTCAGATATGATTTGGTCATGATTTGAGTGTAAACTTTTTCTTTCTGCATTGTTCTTTCTGTATAGGTTTGTCTCACTCTGTTTATAAATTTACATGGCTATTTATGTGTCATTCTGAGAATCACACCACTTATTTACCTGCACATTAGCCAAGTATTATTCATTTCCACTTTGATAACACTGTGGAAGGGACATTGATGAGCGTTGTGACAGGACAGCGGGTCCTACAGCAAGAAATATGGTTGGTCATCAGTAATGTAATCTCCCTATTTGACTCAAATAGGGTATTTAAGCTTTAAAAGATGTTATTTAAAAAGATAAATAAAAAATAAAGTACTGTCTTAAATTATTGAGGTATAAATATTTGAGTAGAACAGACAAGTGATAGTACTGCATGTGTCTACAGTATGGCTGTGTATGTGTGTTTGTCTGTGGGTCTGAGTGACAGCTGCTCTTGCAACTTATTCAGTGAGAGGTCGTCCTTATCTCCTTTATCCAATGGAAACTCCTGTGCATGCCCCAAAATCTCCTCCCCCACTGTGTTCTGTACTCAAAAACATTTGACTGTTATCCATTGTAACAATATTCCAGTGCTGATGTATATTATTATAAGACATTTATAGTATTTTAAGCACTATTAATAGCCCTGAGATTTGATGTTAGCAATAAAAGGATATACTTGCAATGGGATATATTTAATAATAAAATGCATCAGTGTTTATTTAATGATACCAATGTGATTGGTAACAGTGATAAATATTATATTGATGATGCTGGCAATTGGTATTATCACTGAATATAAATATAAATACATATATAACAAAGCAATATATGATGATTTATTTGATATTTATTTCACTGACAGGTATTTTAAAATGGGTTTAAACATTTATGCACATTGCATAGCAATGATTCACGTTGATTCTGTCCCCCAGAAAAAAAATTGGCAGGTATTTTGACAGGCTGTTGATTTTTTTTGTTTGCTTGTTTTGTGCTTTCATTGTTATTATTCATTACAATCCTAATATTGCCTGCTATGTCAATGCCCAGTGCAGAGACAGCACTGTGCTACTACTCTGCATGGTATTATTTATGTCCCTGCCCCCTTGGGGCACTGTATCTGAAATCCTCCAACAAAACCTCATTAAACACACTGACTGAAATAGATCTGTGTGCCCCTGTGTCATATTTGCCTAAGTGATGTGGAAATCAAACAAAATGAATCAAACCTGAGTATGAATCTAAATTCCAGCAAAACTGAATCTCGTTCAATTTTGTCTGTTATGAAGTAGACACAACACCATGTAAACGCACTGAATGCAGCGTAAACCTGAGCTAAAGCTTTGTCTAGCTTTGGACCTAGCTCCACGTTGACTTTACTCAGCAACCTGATGAAATTTGACAGGGCTATTTTCTGATGCATCTGGTTTACTTCAACAGATGATTTAAAGGCTCATGGCCATGTTCCTACAGTCACAGGCATGGTGTATTCATGAGGATGAGCTGTTCAGCTGTGTTACTGGGATGGCTAGAACAATCAAATCAACAAAGCACTGCTCTAGGTCCAATCTCATGTTCCTGGCATTAATTAGTTTGAGTGGCAATGGGCATGTTATGCTTTAAAGCAAAAGCTTGGAAACAAACTGGCTTGATGTGATTAACACTGGGACCACTGACCTAGAAGGTGCATAACTGCCTGCAGGACTGCAAAACCTGCTGATACACTCAAACAATATACATGACTGCTGTACCCATTTATACTGTACCCAGGTTGTCCCATCAGTCCCACCTGGATTCCGTGTAGGTTCAGAAACAGTACAAATGGAAAGGAATCAAATTAGCCTGACTGGTTGCACAGACACTTAAATATAATGCTACCATATTTTATCAGTGATATGCCCATATTAATGTCCCGTCTTTATGCCTAATGTATTGCAACGTCTTATGCTATTGTATGTAGAATGGGGGGTTAGTAGTGACAGTTTACATCAAATACTGAAATATTCAGAAGTATCATTAATATGTTATGGAGAGAGCAGAATGAAAAGAAGCCACTAAAAGCAAAGCACAACACTGTAATCTGATGAAACGTCATAACCGCACTGTTATATTCCAATGTAACAAGTGTTATAACCAAACAAGTGGCAAGATTTAAAGCTACTGAAAGTGATATTTTTAAAGATCATGGAATGACTAACAAATACCACTAAAAATAAAATACATGGAAACTGCATTTCCCATTATCGGTATTAGCTAACATGGGAGAAGGCTTGTGACAATACCAAAATATTTTCCATTCTGGTCATTCAACCCATGTTACAGAAATGGGTGTAGGTTCACAAAAAGGCCTAACGTAACCTATCCTCCTCCATATTCCTCCAACAGAGGTCTCAGTTCCTTGCTTTTATTTTATGGTTCAACATTGCCACTATACCTGGATAATGGAATATGAAATCTTTAGGTTAGTTTGCATAGAATTAGAATAAGAATTGCATAGCAGATTTGAGATTTGAATAAAAGTAAACCATGATCACTACAGTGTACTTAGCAGAAAAACTCTAGTGAGGGATAAAGTAAGAGGCAACTTTTCCTGCTACTACATCTAATCAAATATGGGTTCGTGGTGCTTTAGGTTGGTGTCGCGGTGGAACCTTGAAGCAATCTCCAGGTCTGGTCCTTAAGCAAATTATGTTGATTGCAGTACTAAAGCAATTTGTTGATTAAGCAGGTAGAAACTTGGTAGCTGTGCCTTAAAGGTTAGCGAAATGAGCTTGGGCCCGAAAGGCTGGAGCTTCAGTCCCTTGATCAGCAATAGCTATGGCCGAAGAGCCCTTGACCAAGGTACCTAGCTGTCAATTGCTCCCCAGGTGATGCAGTAGATGGCTCCTCATTACTCTGGGTATGTATGTGTGCTCACTGCCCCGAGTGCACTATGCTAACTGGATTATATGTGTGTATGCACTCTTAATGGATTAAATGAAGAGAGAATCTTATCCAAGGGTATATAAAAAAAAGTTTCTTATTTAAAATGACCCAAATTACTGGTGGTATATCAATTAGTTTACATAACTAAGGAATCAGAATTGCTAAATAAGAGTTTTCTTTGTTATGTAAAAACTATTACGGCTATGTTGTCATTACATTCTAATAGCTATCAGCAAAATGAATGTCATGGTGGGGGTGTGCTAAAGGGGAAAAATGAGAGGGGCACAATTACAATGGCCAATAATCATGGACCAGCACTACGTAGTAAGTAAGTAGAAGCACTGTGGTGTAATTGTAACTGAGAGGATCTGAGGTAAATGTCTTAGGACATTCAGATATGTGCACATCCTCAGAAAGAATTCTTTTCCCAGACTCCTGTTATTCTTCAGGACCAAGAGAACGAAATTCTTAATAATCTAAACAAGCACAAGAATTGTGTAATGATTTCGGGTACACTCAACACTTAAAACGTCCATACCTTCACTGTGTCTATTACGTCGGCGGCTGTTTAAGCTTGCTTTTTATATGTGTAGTGATGTTTTTCGCCCTCAAGAGGTCATCTTGTGCTCAAAGCTCGAAGTGCGCTTTAAGACTTGTGTCTAGTGTTGTATCGACGTCCTTGAAATGCTGGCGCAAATGTTTCGTTTAGTCTCGTAATGACTTTTGCGTAATGACTTAGGCCATCATCCTCATTTAATTATGTTTTCATTGTTTCATATATTTAGTATTCATGTACTTTGAGTAAGACTCGAGATTTCCGAACTGACGCTAGCAGAACTGCACCAAAATAGTTCCAAAATACTGAGATGTTTCTCGAAACAATTAATTGTCGAAATGTAAACAATTAGCGATCCCATTGAAAAAAATATTTTTGCTGCGTTTTATAACGCATCTTTGAGTGGATTGAGGATCTGACTTGACCTAACCAATCACGGATTGCGACAGATTTTCTACCAATAGACATCGAGGACTGGAATGTAACGTTTATGGCGCACTAATGACATTTAGTTTAAGACACTTTAATGTAATATTGCTCTTCGGAGAATCTGTTTAAGTATATATATATATATATATATATATATATATATATATATATATATATATATTGCACTCAAGTCAACGGGCAGAAGACCATTCTTTTCTGCATTTTTAAACGGCAAAACTAACTAGCTAGCTAGCAAGCTAGCTAGCATAAAAGGAACAATGACCTCGGCATCAACAAAGGTAGTTACTTGCAAGTTAGCTAACTTGGCTAGCTAACGTTGGTGTCATGGAGATTGTTAGCTACCTAGCTGAAAGCTTGTTAGCTGTTTATCTATCTGATTATAAGGTTAAATATCTTTGTACAAAGTAGCTGGGTAGCGCTAGCTGGTTCGCTTCTTTATATGTGTCTGCATTCAAGGTGATGAGTTTCGTAGACTGTAGCGTCAACCAGCTGTATTTATGTATTTTATGCATTTACGTTAGCCACATCTGCATTTGTTTTGACTTCTCTAGGTAGCTAGCTGTTAGCTGGCGTATTAATATTTAGCATGTATTCTATTCCTTTCTATCAATTACCTGAGCTTTACGAATAGTCTATTTTTCGGGCAATACAGGGCGGACTTCTTACGCATTTCCATGACATTTATTTTGCTTTTAGGTTGGTGAGATCTTCTCAGCAGCAGGGGCGGCTTTTACTAAATTGGGGGAGCTCACCATGCAGCTGCATCCAGTGTCTGACTCTAGTCCAGCAGGGTAAGTCGCACTGTAGGCGGATCTAGAAATATTTGCAAACGTATAAAACCTTTAACGTGCGTGGTTTCAAACCATAGAACCACTGCTGACGGGGGGAGTATTATTTGTGTGGTAGTCAAATCTCAATAAAGCGTCAACATTGATCAAACTGATCAAGAGTTAGGAGATGGATAGAAAATTTTACATAGCAAAAGATGGACTGGAGCCCGAAAATGTTACGTTTGTAATTACAGTCATCTGTAATGTTACAGTCATTGCGGTCGTCATCTGCTATTGCTGTAGTTACTTGTAATTATTTATGATTGACTTTGTGTGCAGAAGTTCATATTCTTATTTGAGTTTGCAAATGCTTATACAGTGATGGTTTTTCATTGTTTGGTAGCTTTGTTTTCTCTTGAATTTCTCAAAGATATTTACAAAAGTTAAACTCATTCCTGTGTTGGTTCTTTTAAGGTCTTGAAATCAAATTAAAATCCACTTAAATCCCAATTAAAACAAACATAAAAATTGTATATTCCATTTATCACATTTTTCAAAGGTTTTGCAGAATTCTACACTGATTCACAATTTTAGTCAGTTTAGTCATACCATGGGACATGTCCCCTGGTTGCTGTGTCTCCTTGCAGAGCTAAATGGACGGACACTGAGATTGACATGCTCCGGTCTGCAGTTAGGCGCTTTGGTGACGACTTGAACACACTCAGCTCTGTCATCAAGAAGCGCACCGTGTAAGGAATCGAGTCTCCTTACTATGGCATATATGCTGGGCCTGACTGTTCTTGTCTCAGCTGCAGGGTGTAGGATTTAGGCTCAGATATCATGATTGGAACGGAGTATACAGTATTGGAAATGAATGTAAGGAATTTTTTTCCCCCCAGAATTTAAATGGATGGGACCAGCTTTGCTTTGTTCCTGTGGTATGGTTATCATTGTAGTATTCTTTGTGGAAATTCAAGAGAAACAAAAATAACACATTTGATTTGTGTCATCAGTATTTATAATCCATGGGGGGCTAGTAAAAACCTAGTTTATGAGTTAGTTAAGTATGCTAGTTTGTTATGTTAGTCATAACTGTTAAGTTTAACTGAACACACTGTGACTAGGGCACAGATAAAGACTACAGTCAAGAGGAAGCTATATGAAGACAGTGGAGTTCCTTTGTCTTCAGACTCACCGAAGAAAAGCACCAAAAAGCTACAGGTTGCCATAGCTCCCCCTGCACCACCTACAGTCATAGCTGTACCAACATCTCAGGTTGTGGTATCAGCAGGCTTACAGGGTCCATCTACAGGTCCAGCCAGCATTAAGAAGCCAAAGACGGCAGGTGAGCTTCACCACACAGCTTTTCACACAAGTTTCATTTAGATTGAAAATAGCTGTCCCTTTTCATTCAATTCCATTTTGCATTTTAACCTTTAGAATTGATTAATTATAATTTATACTGGACTTTTTTTAATCCACCTTTTATATTAACTAAGCAAACGTTAAGTGTATAAGTAGCTGGCAATGTAGATTTAGATGTATGTAGTGCAAAAGTAAGTCTTTTGGTTTAAAAGGGTTACTTTTTCAGCCATTTAGTGTATTTTGCAATAAATTACATTTAACTCATCCAATTTTAATTGCCAGTTCTGTCATAGAATGCCCTCCTTCATGAAAAAGTAAAAGCATTCTGAGAGTAGAGTTTATTACCAGAAAAGAGAACATATTTCAGTTTAGTTTTGTGCCAGGCTTTGAATCCTTCTATTTGTAAGGGGGATTGGTATTATTGTAATAAATTGTTTCATGCCAAAGGCACTTAAAAAAACAATAATAATTTTCTAACAGTCACACAAACCAAATGTTATTCATTGGCAAATGCATACCATCACTCAGTGAGATCGGATAAAGTTCAGGGTAAGTTCAGTAATGAGCAGAAACGTGCATAAAAAAGAGTAGGGCTGAATAATGCTTTTCTCGTTATAAAACAGATTGGGTGCAAACAGCAATTTTATGCACTTTTTCAGTAGATAGTGGAAATTTTTATCAGTAGGTGATTTAATTCTGAACACAGTCAACATTATGCAGTGTGATATTAAAAGGGAGAATGGCAATGGTACTAAGTCAGGTTTGTACAGGCAGTTGCTTGTTGGTTGCTTGTCAGGGATTACACTATAACTCCTGATACCCGACTGTACACTGCATATTAAATCTACTCTTAACTGACGCCAGTTGACTGAATGTATAGTTTTGTATCTTGAGTTTGTCATCAAGTTGTGTTGGCCTCTTTCACAAGTGACCTGGTTTTGAACAAAGGTTGTAGCCATGTTTTAATGTATATTCATATTCTAACTACACCTGCAAATACTCTTTATGCAAAAATATGATCTGCCCCTTTTTAAAGAGACTGTTGGAAACATGTCACAATTGAGCAAGGAGCAACAAGTTACCATCTGTTAACTTCTGAATAAAGAGAGCTGACTGAACATTACTAGCAGCCTGTAGGCACAGCTAGAACAGGTGTACCTAATAAACTGGTAACTCAAGAGTATTTCACCACTGAATTCCATATATCCTGCATATCAGACCAGAGTGCATGCACTACTGCAGTATTTCTCAACCCAGCAATTGGGACATATCAGACAGTCCACGTGTTTTTTTTTTTTGTTTTTTTTTTTTGCTCTAACCTAGCTACAGCTGCACAAGGTATTCAGTGTTCTCAACGGCTTAGTTCTGGTGTGTTGGAAGCTAGGTTTGAGCAAAAATATGGACCAGCTGGTGGGATCTGGTGTTTGTTTTAACTCATTATACAACATGGCAAAATATATTCAATGTGCAATAAATGTTATTACATATACAAATATATTTAGAATAAAAAATATGTTCATCTGTATAGACTTCCCCTGTGTTGCACAACCTGTGTGTGTGTGCTGGGCAGTGTGTTTTGAATATGTCTTTGGTAATTTTCCCTGAAAACAAAGATCAGACAATAAGACAACTTCACCACTGTATTACATTGATTTAAAAAGAAAATGTCTGGTCATGAATACAGTGTGGATAGAGTATGACCTTTCAAAACAAATTTACATTTTCTTTCAGGAAATGCCCATTCTACAGGTGTACTTAATATTAAGAATATGTGGTATTGTGGTGGTTTAATAATAAAAGCTCGAGTCTTCTGAATTAAAAGGGCATGCCAAGGAAATTGTGCCTACATAAGAAGTGCAAAGAACCTTTTCTTAAAAAGGGGTTGATATCGGTTGATACATCTGTTCCTTATTACCTGGACATAAATTATGTATTATAAAACATCAATCATGTTAATTTTTTCCATCAACAGATGTGACTCTCAGTGCTTTGAACGACTCTGATGTGAACAGCGATCTGGTAGATATCGAGGGTCTTGGTGACAGTTCTGCAACGAAAAAGCTCAATTTTGATCAAGGTACCAAAATCTAGCGAGTCTTAATTATGCCAGAGAAGAATCAGTTAATAGTTCACTTTTCAAAGTGAAAAAGTATTCATATTCTCTCTATATATTCTCAATATTTATTTCGTTTGGGACTCCTAATACTAGTGCCAAAACAAAATTCTTTCTTAAGTAACGTTTGCTGTATTGTTCTCACCGAACAAGCTGATGTTGAAGGTTTTAGGTCCATTTTTTTTTGTCTTTCAGAAAGTCTAAATCTCGACTCCAGTCTCATCATGAACTCTAGTGATCTGCCTCTTCTGTCCCGCTGAACCCAGCTGCTAAAGCATCAACTGGAGAAGAAACAGCTCACATCACTTCAGTCTGGGTGTACCTCCAGGAAGTCCAGCCTGGCCCAAAGAAACTGTCTAAGTGGTCAGAAGACCTTCCACCTTTTACAGATGGAGCTTAAATTCTAATTAGAATTTTAACAGTTAAATTTAAAAGATGGAGGGAGACCTACTGAAATATTCTGTTTGGTTTCAAATTAGTCTTTTCAGATGTTGGAATAAAGAAATGGTGTAAAACAAGTTGGTAAAATATTTTTT
Source organism: Brachyhypopomus occidentalis (assembly GCA_020368025.1). Classification (NCBI taxonomy): domain Eukaryota; kingdom Metazoa; phylum Chordata; class Actinopteri; order Gymnotiformes; family Hypopomidae; genus Brachyhypopomus; species Brachyhypopomus occidentalis. The sequence continues at coordinate 954,711 of JAGXOD010000081.1, read as the reverse complement.
TATAACTATCAGATATGACCAACAATTTTTCATATACCCCATCTCTCTGTTGGATGCCATCAGGACATCCCAAGTTGTAAATTCATTTATAGTAGAATTTATTTTTAAAAATTGGTCTGGTATCATTAATGCGCTTTTTTTTTTTTTGTAATTAGAATTTTATCAGTCCATTATGTTCATGAAAATGGAATTCTGTACTCTTGATGTCAAGTAGGGTTTACATAAGAGTATTTTGACCCAAATTTGTACATGTATTTTTATTACATTTGTCAGAAGCATGCAGACTATTTGCATGAGATATTATGTTGACACATTTGCTTACTTTCTCAGATTTTGTAGTGTTCTAAAGGTGCTTAGTTTGCATAGGCCTAATATTAGCAGTGCATGTATAAGAGAACTCTTCTGTGACCCAGAGAAGCTTTGGTGACAGCATTTTAAAATATTCCTCCTTCAGATGGGATTCTCTAATCTGCTCAGAGGGTCATGTGGTCAACAAATACATTTGTATTCTAATATTAAATTATACTTGAGCAACAGAACAAGTCCTTCTCCACTTTATTTCTGAATACTTGACATCACAAGCTATGAAATCACCACTGCTACAAAATGTGAACATTTTTATTTCAACTTGGGACATTAATAGCAGAATTATAATAACGGCAGAATCAATAACACATCAGCATTAGTATTAGAACGCCAATTTGTTCTTCCATCAGAGGACTGTTCCTCCACCATCCATAAGGAAACTTTCATACAACTTCCTTCTTAAGACAAAAGAGATACAAAATCAACTCCTAAGAACTCCATTTTGTGACTTTTCTGTGTGCATTTGACTTGATGCATGTAAAAAAAAAGAAGAAGTCACAAAGAACTTTATAGGTGTACAAGAACAAAATTGTAGATCATACATTTTGTAAAGTAAAAGAATTTTCCACCAAGCCTCAGATGCACTTTTGCAACATTTAGTAAATAATGAGCAGAAGTGCAGCTTCAGACATTTCTTTCACATATGCATAAACTCAAAATAATTTGTTCATCCCAACCCAGAGAGCTCCAACTGTTCCAGCTCCAAGTGGTGCTGCTACTATAATAAAATCAACTGGCAAACAACCTGTTGACTGTAGCTGAATGGTAACTGAAATGTTTCCTAAAAGTAGTGACCTGACTAATCTCACTGTTGATCCATAAATACAAGATTTTGTGCAATGTGAGTGCAGGAATAGTGAAGTGTTCAGAAACACAACTCCATGTAAATGATATCTGCTCTCATGTATCATTTCACCAGTATTTGAAGTGGTCACATGAAGGATGGGTTCACATTTTTTAAATAAAACATGCAACTTAAACCCAATATGCATCCTCAACTATTAGTTACCATAATTAACATACATTTCACTGAGGGGCTTTTCTAATGTCTAAAGTATTTTTATTTGTTACAGTTTTTAACAATGCAAGTACAATTTTATTTTTCAAAGAACTTTTTTTAAACAGTGTACCACAAAACAAAAGCAACTAGAATCAGCTCAGAAATGACTACTTACACAACACAATATATAATAATAATGTGGCTCTGTGAACAGGTGAAAAATGCACACCCCACATCCACCTGCAAGAAAAGGCATTTCATGTCAACCTGCATTCAAGAGAGATGAAGAGTGTGTCTGTCTGACGGGAGCAGCACAAACCATACTGGCAACCCAGGGAGAGGGCAGCTGCCAATATTGATGTGCTGCTAGTGTCAGGCACACTGAGACAAAGCTGCAGTAATGAGTGTGTGGTCTGGAGAAGGAACAGAGAGGGAGATTAGCACAAAGGATATTTCCCCTGCACTGCTGCATGATTTACAAGGCAACACACACAAATAGATCTGGTCATCCATCATTATTTTTTCGAAAATGTTTCTCTTTATTGAAACAAGTATTTCCTTCAGAGAAAGCTTTAAAAAAAAGCTGCTGAATGTGGCTACTTGGGTCACAACAAATAAATAAATAAATACTCGTGCCATGTGCTTATGTCAATTCAAAATTTGCACTGCAGAGACAAGTGAAAGTATGTAATACTGTGATAAATCACTGACCTAACGCAGGATAAATGTAACCGAAGCCCTTTTAAATCCCTCCATATCTGTTAAACATGTCAAACATTAATACACTCCGTTGCCCCATTGCACTATCCTTCCCAGTCATTGTGACTTGTTCGACATTAGCAAAA